>CM060692.1:44645298-46037798 GCA_030686995.1 Artemisia argyi
TATATATATATATATATATATATATATATATATATATATATATATATATATATATATATATATATTCATACCTTCATCCACATCAGCATCCACCATACCTTCTTCCATATCTGATTCGACGGTTGTGGATGACGACGGTTGGGGATGACGACGGTTAGGGATGATGAAGTTTGGGGATGGCGACAGTTGGGGATGACGATTGGGGAGGTTGTGGATTGGGGATGACGATTGGGGAGGTGGTGGACGGTTGGAGATGACGGTGGAGGTGGTGGACGGTTGGAGGTGGATGGTGGAGGTGGGGGACGGTTGGAGAAGAGGGTGGAGGTGTGTGTGTTTTTTGGGGAAATAATGAAGTTATTGAATTTTTTTGATTATGTAATTGCCTTTTTTGCCCCTCAAGTGTAAATATTAGATCTAATCTAAGCCGTTGGATCAAATTAGATTGTATGGTTAGGATTTGTTGATTGGATCTATGGCAAGGAGGGGTTCTTCATGGATCTCAACTCACCAAACGAAAACCCAAACTTGCAGATATTTGGATTGGCCAAAACAAGAGAGAAAAAAAAGATATGGGATGGAGAATGAGAACCTAAAGTCTTGTATGTATAGTGTTAGGATTAGGGCATCCTAAACACAATAACAAAGGCCTAAGCTAACAAAGACCAACCTCTTTCCCACCCTTAACCCATAAGAGCACTTGGTAAGGTAACGTGACACCCATGTTAACTTTTAACGCAACTCCAAAATGGGGGGCGTTACCTTACCAAGTCCCACGTTAAAAGGGTGGGTTAAGCCCTTAACACACGTTAAAGTGAGGCAGGTCAAAACAAATTAAAAAAAAATAAAATAAATAAAATAAAAAATAAAAAAATCATTAACACCCCTATACTCTATTACCATTAATAAAGGATATATACTTATATATCTCCCCCTATATATATTAGCAATACCTGCCAAGTAGATAAGGCCACATGTCCAAAAAGAAATCATTTCTAATGTCACGTTTAAGCCACCTCACCAAAACACGCTCCTGGCACACGCTTCACACTCCTCTTCACCCCCAATTCATACAACTTTCCATAATTATTTTGAAACCGAAACTACAATCTCTCATCAAATCACGTCTACTTTTTCTCCATCAAATTAAAACACTCACTATAATCTCTCACAAAATCAATTTAATTTTGTTAATTATTGAAAACAAACAAAACACATCTTCTCAAATCACACGGTTTTGCCCTAATTTTTGCCAAAGATATTGTCATAAAACTTGATTTGATTTGATTACCAAAATTCAAATCAATTTTAACCTAATGTTGATCTATATAAACGAAGTCATTTGGAGTCTTCAAACCATCAATCCATCAAACTTTCTGAGCAACGACAGAAATACAGAATGTCTAACTCACAGTTTCAAGAACAGCTTCAATACTCTGGTGCGTTTCAATTATAATCAATTTTTGATATACATTGTATGGAGATGATAATAATTGTTCTTATATTTTTAAAGATTAGTATGCTTATGATTATTATTCTGAAAACATGATGATAATAATTGATTTTGTTATCTGTGAGGTATAGTATAGGATGATAGGATCATAATATACAAACATGTGATTATGTATTCTGATGAAAAGTATCTAATTAAGCCGGTATGATTGTTTTGAAAAATCTCAAATTGGGCCAATTTTAACAAAGAGATTGTAAGAAAACCAATGTTGAATTCCATGTTTTCCATTTGAATTTCATGTTTTCCATTTGATAACTGATAAGGAAAATCGTATTATTCAAAATGTTTATATACATCATTAATTCATTAGTGTAAAAGTTGATGATGCTGCCTTTTTTAAATTACCATACACATACCTTTTTTAGAATGTTTATAAACCTTTTTTACATATACCTTTTGTATGTAGATGATGCGGCGTTGCTTAAGGCCACCACCACAAGCGCAAAAGAAAAAGGCGTGTTATCTGGGGCTGAAGATGCAACAGTTGTTAATAACACTACAGCAACTGGAAAAGGAAAAGCAGCTGCTATTGGACCCGATGAACAGTACACTTCCCTGTCAAAGATTGACCCTATGTTAGATGAAATCAAAGTAAAGGGCAGGTGCATTTCTTTATGGCATACTCATCCTGCAGGTAAGCCCAATGAAGCTTAGAGTTTGGATATGGTTCTTCAAGATGAGCATGTATGTTTACATCTTTTTTATTCCCATTGACAACTGTTATAGATATTATAGTATACTTAATTTCATATTTTAAATGCAGACCAACCGTATCCAATGCACAATAAGGCATGATGACATGTACCGTTTTGAACCATTGCTTTAAGAAGGACATTGTTATGTCATTTCAGATTTCAGCATCGGTGAGAACAATGGTAAACTACCATTGCTACCTCACAAATACAAGCTTACCTTTTTCAGGTCTACTATCGTTACAAGGATTGACCAGATTAATGATGATGTGTACGGGTTTAAGCTTGAACCATTCAATGAGATTTTAACAAAAAAATATCATGAAATGGATTCTGTTGGTAAGTTTTCCCCATTATCACACAAATTATTGTATTCTTACTTTAATCTTTTTATTTTTAAACTTATATAAAACATTTGGTTATAGATGTTGTCGGGACTGTCGTGGCCATAGGTGATATTGTGCCAGTTACAAACACACATGTCAAAAAAGTCAGACGGACCGTGGTTGTTGAAGACACTGAGTGAGTTACTTTATATTAATAAGCCTTAATCAAACACTTTCATATCCTTTATATATGAAATCACTTATCTACATTTATCAGAGGGACTAGCGTCAAATGTACATTCTGGGATAACTGGGCCCACATGTTCACCCAGTATGCTACCAATAAAGAATCCGTTGGTCCAGTGAGCTTTGTGTTGCAGTTGGCAAAAGTGAAATACTTTAACAGTAAGATTGTTTGCAATTTATAAAATAACATTTTCTTAAACATTCAGTTATATTTAGTTCTCTCTGTTTATTAACATGATATTTTTTAACTTTATAGATGAAGTAGCTGTACACAACTCATTGTTTGGTTCCAGAATCTTTATCAACAAAGATGTGCCTGCACTTTTGGCTTTCAAAGAGAGGTGTTTTATATAAATGTTAATAATCTTAATTTACAGTTTCAACTAACTCATGTACATACATATAAACCTAAACATCTAAATACATATAAACCTTTATAAACTTTAGGTACACAGCCAAAGATGGCTATGATGACAGTCAGCACAAGATTGAGCTTTTCACTCCAGAAAAGGTTAAGATAACCCCTGAAGTATTCTTTGCCAATACAGTTGCATGCAAGGTTGGGGGTATCCGTGATGTTGCATCGGTATCCATTTTCACTATTGTTTTATATGTAAATTATGATTTTTTATAATAACAATATTTACAAATTCATACTTACTAATTGTCATTTTCAAAACGTAGGGTTCTGAAGTTGTTTTCTATGCAAAGCTTCATCGCATACACAAAGAGCATGGTTGGTGTTATGATGCATGCAAGAAATGCAACAAGATTGCCAAGCCTATCAAAACTGGTGGTTCACAAGGAAGCCTGGTAACAATAAAAAACAGGCATACCAGTGTGATGGGCATGGCACCATTTACCAGGTCGTACCAAGGTAATACCAATGAAGGCACAACCGTTATTTGTGTATATTATATTACTATGATTAATGATGTATAACACAACCCAATATTTTTAACATGTGAAGGTTTAAAGTTATAATGAGGGTGATTGATGAGACCGGCTCAGCTCCGTTGGTCATGTTTGATACCAATGTGAGTAAGTTGTGTAATGGAATATCTGCGTATGAGATCATTAACTCAATTAACAGAGACCCAGCAGACTACTTTCCTGTGGAATTGAGCGCTATGGTTGGTAAACAAATACTGTTCAAAGTGTTGTTTACACAACACAATGTTAATTCAAACAGCCATGTTTACACGTGCAAGTCGGTTTCTGATGAGGAAGATTTGGTAGCTAATTTTAAAGCTAAGATTGATTTTCAACCTGAGGTAAAAAGGCAAAACAAACGTTATTTAATCCCCTCATTCTAACACCCCCATCCATAAATTTAAGTTGCAATTTTACTATCATGCAATACTTATATTAAATTTTCTTATTCTTTTATACTTTCAGGATGCTGATGAAGTCTTGAACACTCCGGAAATTAATGATGTGAATGAAATGTCGGGTACTCCTAAATCTGATTTACAGGTCACAAAGTTTGTCCTTGACACACTTCCAGCACAAGCAATGTTGTCGACAAGTGCATCTCGCAGTGGTTCAGGTAGTGGTTCAGTCACTGGGAAACGTCAGGTCATCGATTTGGATGATTATCCAGATGTCGAATTAATTGTCCCTGACAACAAGAAGCCACTATTGGAAGTCAAAATAGAGAAGGAGTGATTCTATATCTGCATTGTCCTCTCCATGTTTACTTGATTTTTATGTAATGGTTCATTTTGTTTTCACACATTTGGTACCACATTTGAAGTTTGGTTACTAGGTTTTATTCACAGCATTAATGCATAATAAGTTGGCATTTGCAGTATCTGCAAAGTCATGGTTATCCACTTATGTAAACATGGAGACTTGGTTTATTAATGATTAATATTCTTAAAATCTCATTATGCCTCTTAATCTTTAACCATGTATATTAACTTATTACTTTGTTTACATTTCCATAGCTTGGTTACCAAATACACTATAATGGAGAACACCATTATTTTTACAAGCTTTTAAAGCCTTATAAAGTAACAAGTTTGGATTACATATAAAATTCAACATTTATGAATCAAAACCTTTTTCAAAACACAATTGCACCTATTTGATGGAGGAACGACTACATACTTTGAGTTGTTATCAGTAACTCAAAAATAGATATGCAATTTTCATACATCTAAACTACATATTTTTAAACGTTTTTGGCAACATGAGTTTAAAGTATATTTTTAAGGCCAAAACAATCTTCAAATTCTTTGCATCTCACAAAATATAAACGCTTACATCTGGATTAATAAGCCCAAATAAAATAGTCGTTAGAAGCCTACTAAATACAAGCCTATTAAAAGTACATAAATTATACAAAATATTCGTAATCATGATATTACAACCATATTAAAAAGCTTTCATGAAAATTAATGTTAGCCATAGATTTTCTAAAGAACTCATTACCTTTAAACATAGTTGATGCCATTAACAAATAATTTCGAAATATGAAACAAAACTGGCATAAAAAATTTCAAGTGGTTAAGTTTGGTCTTGCCAAATACTTAATGACATAAGCAATTCGTACCTGCAACATACATGCGATATATGCATCCGAAGCATACTACATCATATAAATTTCATTGAAACCAAATACCATAATTCACATATTAAAACATTCATATTTCAAACACAATTCAGAGCAAGTCGTTTAGTCTTAATGCTAATAAAACATATCCAAAAGACTATTTAATAACATAAGTTTCCCAGGTTCAACCATCGAAACAAAAGGCCTACCATGATCCGTCTTATCCGTCTAGCACACGTGAAATAAAGGGTATGAAAGTTGTTGAGGACCGTTCAAATCTGTAACAACGTACACCAACCGGAACCTTAACATCTTATTGTACTCAAAATGGCAATCTTGACCAAATTGTTCCCATTCACCAAAGGCATTTACATGGTTCGTCCTTCCCGGATTCTCCTTATGAGGTTCCATCTTCAACTCAAAGGTGTATTCAATCTGGTTGTGTTTTAGCAACGCTGTCATGTAGAAGTGCATTTGATGCCGATCTAAGAATGGGCCTGGTATTGCCTGTATTTAAACACACAAAAAAATGTAAAATAGATCATTGTATGGCAAATGTTATTATAGACTCTAAACTTAATAACAATATCCGTTTGCACCATTCAAATAATCTAAAACATGGTCTAATATCTAATATATGAGAACTTAAAAACAAGTAACACTATCGATATATAAAGTATAATATCTAATGTATGAGAACTTAAGAACATTTGCCACTATCGATATATAAAGTTACCTAATATATAACGCACTTCATCACATTACACATTATCAATAACCAATGTAATATATCGAAATGTCCATTAAAATCATTCAAACTGCATACAATTCCTAACCTACAAACTTGAGGGAATTTATGATTCATTATTTGTTAATTTTATTCACGCATCACTCAATTATAACCACCGTTGTGGCATTTAAATTTTGTATATATTGTTCCTTTGCTGTTATTTCAATTATATATATACCTTTAGATATACATACATAAATAATATAAACTGATCAATACAAAGAAATTAAATTTTGATAACACTTTCGAGACGTGAAAATGCCAGTATTTCCGAGAAACGCTTATAAAACACATATGTTCTTTCACTAAAGTGTTCGCGATGCCCGTTCCACCTGCATATATGGTGCATTCGCTTATCCTCTACAAAATATCATAAACAGTCATTGGTAATTATGTAAACTCAGTTATATAATATTATCAATTCTGTATACATATGCTTAAATATGATTACTATAACTAAAATCGTATGTTTATTAAAAACTAACTCTTTTCTTCATGCTCTAACTCTGGTTGAATTAAATTAAGCTCTGATGCGCCCAGAAATTGCAAATGTGTTTTAGCACGACCAAAAGGATTGAACGCCATTAAATTTAACCTGTTATTCCCAACTTTGGTGAACACTACCAGATCACCATATACCATATTCTTTTGGTCAGACAACGCGTTCCAATGGTCTGCGTTCAGCACGTATTCGGCAAGAATACCATGACACCCTGGTTCAACGCGGTTCACATGTACATCAAATTCGTTACCTTCACACATAATTGATATATCCTCTTGGTTCCCTAGCCCAGGTAAGAAATCAGCAACAATTGTCTGTGGAAAGGTTCAAATTCAAAACACTAATTAGTATCCAATTCTTATGTGTCATGAAGCCATCAAATAATATCCAATTCATCACGTCCTACATTTGCATGGATAATGAGTTACTAAAATAACTAACCGACTACTATTTATGTGAAATATTGGGTTACAGGCTGTTTTGATAAATAAAAAGAACAAACAAAATAATCACGGATTACCTGAGGTATGTATGGATAAGGCGTCACGCGTGTCTGAAATCGATAGTAGCCTCTCCTTACCTCTTCATAACCTCCTGTTCTTTCCCGTTATGGTCATAACCGGTTACGTAAAATGTGTCATCACCTTCCTGTACAAAGTGAAGCACCTGGATATTGCCTACCAAGTTGTCGGCAACAAATTCATTCCATTTGTTACCTCTAATTTCAGCATACATATTTTGTGGACAAACTAACTTAACCTTCTTCCGTACTCTTCTTATTCCAGTCACATACATATATTTGTTTCCGTTATACGCTTCTTGGAAGAATGCATTAGGAAGTTCGAGTTTTGTTGGATACTCATTATGATTGTGAAGTGCCACGACAAATTCGATCAGCATTTCCTACTACATAACAAGACCTTAAAAATTACACCACTTTGGAGATACTATATTCAACAAAATAACGATAAACATGATTATAAATTTGATTATGATCTAAATTATATAAATCGCAAAACACAACTAAGATTCTATTAATTAATTTTTATCAAAAATTAATATAATGTACTTAAAACCTAATGGTTACCTATGTTTTGGGGGTTTTTTCATAAAAACTGATAAGCACCATGCAACTTCATAACTATAAACCTATACATATACGCACATCTTAAACCTATTCTAATCATTGAAAATCTTTACCAAACTATGTAGATCAGTATTAGGCAAACCACATAATCTTACTATCGAAACATTTCTACACCCTTATTTAAGGTTTACTAAATTATAAAACATAAAACATCAAAATAAACACGGACCATCTACTAAATCTTATTAACTTGGGATCAATGCAACAACTATGTTTCATTCTACCATAAAACGAATAAGTAACTTGATCAAATACTGTATGAAAGTTATCTAATCAAACAAGCTATTTCATAAACAGTGGGTCAACAATATTTGCATCTCAGAATTAGATTGGAACATTTTTTAGATCAAAAAATGATGGATATACTAACCTTTGAATTTGTTGGATACCGGAGATATGACAACTGAGAATGGGGAAGTGAAAAGATTGTTATTGAGCCAAGTGAGGGTAATGATGGTGGGATAGATTTTATACGCAAAGATAGCATGCAATCAATATTATAACGCAACTTGGGTGTGATTTAGGCTCAATTAATACAAAAAAACATATACAATAGGTAATTTTGGTATGGGTTTTATACTTTAGCTAATAAATTGGGCCTCATTTATTGACCTCTTCAAGTTTGGAGATGGAAACAGATATTCATTTTTTTTAGGTTACAAAATTTAAATCACTTTTGAAAATCTTACAAAAAACAACTGATGATAACAATCTTTGCTACGTGAAGATCATTGTTTAAGCATCTCAATTTGTCCAGGTATGCGTTTGGTCATTTGTATTAATACAACCTTATTCAATATATATAGAATTTTATACTCATTTATACTTTATACGGTACCCTAATCTATCCCTACCATGTTGACTACTAACATTCATGGTGACACAATAATGACAATTTAACCTATAATACTTTGTATGTTTTCTTTTGCTGTCCAAACGAAGTGATGGATTCAAATAAGAAGAGAAAAACTAATGCCTACAACAACCCAATATCACTTAGAAAAGAGAACACAAACAATATGAGTACCATAGATGATAGTCAGTGTGAAGCAAGTCATCGGAAAATTGCAATGACGCGTTCCCAATTCATTGTTGGTAAAGGTCCAACATATGCTGGAGATATGGTTAATAATTCAGGAACGTTACTACGGGGCACAACTCCACTTAAAGGTATCAGTAATAGTAAGTTTACTCACCAATTTTAAGTAATAACTTTTAGGTTTGTTTGCATGTACAGTTCCTGAATACACATAATCTATTTTGTAGAATCAAATCAATAATAGGATAGTGTATATAAGTTATCTGTTTCTGATTTGCAGTGTAACCAACCCCGACAGTTAAGTCAAGTAACAATTCCTCGATACCAGGTAGGCAACGGTAGTGGTATTATCGTCCAAAAATAATTTATTTTTACTAATATGCATAATATATATTGATAGCTTAAATGATTACAGTTAGTATGTCACCAAGTATTCCTTTGGACTTAAGTCTAAGACCAAGGGGCAGGCCCAAATCAAACCCAAACTTAACATCAGTGTCTCCTATTCGAAGAAGGGGACGACCACCTACACTTTCTAAGAGCATAATAGGAAGTTTGCCAAAAACTACAGGTGAGTCGTCAACTCCAAAGCCAAGAGGACGGCCACCTACACGTGCTAAAACAACTAATGTGGACTTACTATCCCCCATGTCAAATACTTTAGTTAGTCCATTAGTAGTCAAAATAATACCATCTCGAATCCAATAAGTGCAAGTTTGTCTGCAAGTACAATTGAGTCGTTAACTCCAAAACGGAAGGGCCGTCCGCGTAAGATAAATGCAACACCAGGTAGTAACTTATTTAATTCTAACTTATTAAACTAGATTGTTAAAAGTACATAATAGGTCCATCTCTAACAGAATGTAATGTTTCATTTCAGCGGTTAATCATGCATCATTATCAAATCCAATGCCAAATGCAATGCAATCTAAACATCCAGTAACACACGGTAGTCATTTTCATATTGGTAATTCATATTTACTTAATTTAAATTTTTTCATGAAAGCTTAAAGAATTATTTAAACTCATTTAATCAGGGACACCCACGAGAACAAACCAATCTTCAAGCTGTGAAAATACAACTCCGATTGCCACGACAAGAAGCCAATCATCAAGATTTCAGAATACTACGCCAGTATCTTTTAATTTAGGTAAACTCAAAATAATTTGTATATATTATTTTTAACGTAAAGTCTTTTTACTTTTCTTATATCATATACACATGCAGGTTCTACACCCCGTTCTTATAACATAAGAACCAGATCTTCAACCAAATCAAATATAACGTACCAAGGTACACAAACAAATCGTAATACATTTGCTGGATCTACCACTAGAAGAATTGTATTCACCAACGATGAAGGTGTTGAACTTCAAACTAATCATAATCCGTTCGTTGGAATATCAAGAGGTAAGAAAACTACATACATTATTCAGTATTGTTAACTAAGATACCTCCACCATTGTAAACTCCGATATTTATTTTTCTTATTTAAACAATTTCATGTTTATTCAGTATTGTTAACTAAGATACCTTATTATGCAGAATACCTAGATCATGGTGATCTAATTGTAGAATGCTCAAAATGTCATGCATTGTTATGGAGAGATGAGAGTATGAGAGGTTCTAAGGAACTAATGACGGATTCATTTGCTCTCTGTTGCATGAGAGGAAAAGTCCTACTTCCAGTCGCATTGAAATCCCCTCCACCATTGCTAATGAAACTTACAAAAAATGAACATCCAAAAAGCAAAGGATTTTTAGAGAATATAAGACGTTACAACTCCATGTTTGCATTCACATCTCTTGGTGGTCATATTGACAACTCTATTAACAATGGTCGTGGACCATATTGTTTCAGGTTACATGGAGAAAATTACCACCAATTTGGCCAGTTATTGCCAAAATCTAATGAGAAACCAAAGTTTGCTCAGTTGTACATATTCGATACAAGAAACGAGATCCAAAACAGAATAGTTGTTGTCAGGTATTTTACAAAACAATTATTTCTTATATAAAAACATTATATTATAGTTTACCTTCAATATCATATTATTTATTCATATTGTATACTTTTAACAGTAATGGACCATCAACATCCTCATACACACAAGAAATTGACTACCAATTAACCAAAGAATTGAAAGATATGCTTGATAAAGACAATCCATTGGTTGAGCAATTCCGTATGGCCGACCAACATTTAACAACGGCAGGTGATGATGAGAATATAAAAATAAGGCTACTTGGCAAGAGAGATCATGATGGTAGGCAATATAACCTTCCATCTTTAGCTGAGGTTGCGGCGCTTATTGTTGGTGATTTTGATTCTTTGAGCAACAAAAGAGACATTATCCTCCACCCACATACCGGTGGTATGAAAAGAATTAGTGAACTGCATGTCTCTTACCATGCTCTTCAGTATCCGCTATTGTTTCCCTATACAGAAGATGGATATAGAACCGATATATACCATTGGGGTGTTACCGATTTTACTGAAACAAACAAACGCACTAGGGTAACTATGCGTGAGTGGTTTGCATATCAAATACAAGATAGGCCAGGAGTATATTCAATTATTCTAAACTCAAGAAGGTTGTTCCAGCAATTTCTGGTAGATGGATATACAATGGTTGAGTCTAAAAGAATGACTTTTCAAAAAAAAAGAAAAAAGAGTTGAGGAGCGAAACATACACTAGGTTGGCTAGCCTTGCAAGCACATCAAATGGAAATCGCGTTCTTCGTGGAAAAAAGGTTATATTACCTTCTTCCTTTACCAGAAGTTCAAGATACATGTTACTGAATTATCTTGATGCTATGGCAGTTTGCAAAGCTTATGGGTATCCTGATCTATTTATTACATTTACGGGTAACCCAAGTTGGCCTGAAATTACGTGATATATGGAGGCTAAAGGTTTGAAATCAGAAGATCGTCCAGATGCTACAACAAGAGTTTTCAAAATAAAATTGGACAACCTCATGACAGATTTCAGAGAAAGGCGCACGTTTGGGTGTGTAAAAGGAGGTTAGAACAACTCATTATAAAGCAAAACCTTTAATGATGACGTACTAACTGGTTATCATTTATTGTTATAAGTAACTAAATATGTGAATTGTGATAGCTTATTAATTTTTATTGTTTATTAAAATGCAGATTTGTACACTATTGAATTTCAGAAACGTGGATTGCCGCATTCTCATATCTGTTTGTGGTTGGAGGCAAGCGATAAATTAAGGACACCACAATAGATTGATAAATACATATCTACTGAAATTCCAAACAAGGAAACTGATCCAGAATTGTATCAACTGGTAACCGAAAACATGATGCATGGCCCATGTGGTCTTGAGTATCAGAATTGTCCGTGTATGGACAAAAACAGATGCACGAAAAAGTTTCCAAAAAACTTTAATGAGTCCACTTTCATTGATGAACTTGGATATGCTATATATAAGAGACCAGACAACGGCAGGACAGTGAAGAAAAGTGGAGATGATTTGCACAACGGATTTGTTGTACCATACAATCCAGGTTTATTGAAACGATATCAAGCTCATATAAACGTTGAATATTGTAATCAGTTTGGTTCTATAAAATACCTCTTCAAATATATAAACAAAGGTCCCGACTGAGTCACGGCTGCTGTTGATGATGAAGAAGTTGATGAGATCAAGGATTACTTAGACTGCCGTTATCTATCCTCATGTGAATCGGCTTAGAGGATTTTTAAATTTGACATACACCACAGGAATCCATCTGTTGAAAGGCTTCCATTTCACCTTCCAAATGAGCAACCGGTACTTTTTGATGAAACTGAAAGTATTGACTATGTCTTAGAAAAGGAGCAAAATAACACATCAAAGTTTTTGAAATGGATGGAACGTAACAAAACAGATACCAATGCTCAAAAGTTGTTGTATGTAGACTTTCCAAAAGAATATGTTTGGAAGAGTCAAGAGCGTGTATGGGAACCTTGGAAAAGAGGTAGTTCAATTGGCCGCATACATCAGGTTCCAGCCTCTTGGGGTGAAATGTTTTACCTTCGTATACTGTTAAATAAAATTCCAGGAGTGCAAGATTGGAAAGAGTTAAAAGAGTTCAACGATGTGGTGTACCCAACTTACCGAGATGCTTGATACGCCCGTGGTTTATTGCAAGATGACAAAGAGTACATCGATGGCATTAAAGAGGCAAGCCAGTGGGGAATGGGCACCTATTTGAGATCATTCTTCGTAATGCTCCTCATAACAGATAGTATGTCACGGCCAGAGGTCGTTTATGATAAGACGTGGCATCTATTGGCTGATGATGTTGAGCGTGTAGAACATAGAAAGCGCAATGACCCAGGTATTAATATACTTTTTATTTTATAACCGGTGTAATATTATATTATTAACTTTTCCAACGTTGTTTATTTTTTTAACGTATCTTTGTATAATTTGTATTAAAATGCTTATCAGATTTGGAGTTAACAGACATACAATGGTACAACATTTGTCTTACATACATCGAGCACATGCTACGCTGCAACAACAGGACATTAAAGTCAATCACAAACATGCCTTATCCTAATGAGATGTACACAATGGATGGGTACAACAGATTGGTTAATGACGAGCTCAGTTACAACAGACCTGAATTGGCCGAGTTGCACCTAAAATTGTACCGCACGCTAACCAATGAGCAAAAATGTATTTACGCTAACATACTGGATGATGTGCAACACCATAAAGGTGGTATGTTTTTTGTTTATGGTTACGGAGGCACTGGAAAAACATACCTATATAAAACAATGATAGTTGCGTTACGTTCTGAAGGAAGTATTGTGTTGAATGTCGCATCCAGTGGTATTGCAGCCCTTCTTTTAGATGGAGGAAGAACCGCGCATTCTAGATTTGCACTACCAATTAATATTAACGAGGAATCAATGTGTTCCATCAGTGCGGACAGTGATTTGGCTGATTTATTACGCCAAACTAAACTTATTATATGGGATGAGGCACCAATGGTTCATAGGCATTGTTTTGAAGCTTTCGACAGGACTATGTGCGATATATGTAGAACAGACGATGGAGAACCTTCTAACAAAGTATTTGGAGGTAAAATTTCTTTGTCAATAACTTAAAAACTACATTTACATTTATATTTTTCATGTTTCACAATTTAAATATACTGAGAAAACATATGCTATATTCAGGTAAGGTTGTCGTTTTTGGCGGTGATTTTAGACAAATTTTACCAGTGATTCCAAATGGTTCAAGGCAAGACGTGCATGCATCAATCAACGCATCTTATCTTTGGAAGCATTGTACTGTTATGAAGCTAACAGTTAATATGCGCTTGACAGTTGGATCAAGTAGCGACGATGTGAATGAAATTAAGGAATTTGCTTATTGGATACTTGATATTGGTAATGGTAAAGTTAGAGGAAAAAATGATGGTGAGGCCACGGTTGTATTTCCAGATGATATGCTCATACCCGATTCGGAAGACCATGTTGGATCAATCATTCGAGACACATACCCTAATCTGTGACAAAACTTATGGAATCCAGCTTATTTCCAGGAAAGATCAATATTAGCACCAACACACGAAATGGTGGATTCAATCAACAAATCTATGCTAGATCTATTAGAAGGAAAGGAGAAAGTCTATTTAAGTTCAGACAGCGTCTCACCAGCGGATGACGATTCAAACTTTCTTGAAGATGCCTATACACTAGAGTTCTTGAACAGTATTCGAATGTCTGGGGTTCCTCATCATGAGCTTCATTTGAAAGTAGGAACTCATGTTATGTGTATGAGGAACATTGATCAGAGGGCTGGATTGTGTAATGGTACAAGACTGCAAATCCTTCGCTTGGGAATCAATGTTATAGAGGCAAAGATCATATCATGAGGTAAAGTAGGAACAATATGTGCAATTCCACGCATGGTTATTACTCCAAGTGACAACAAAATGCCGTTTAAACTCAATCGAAGACAGTTTCCTATTCAAGTTTGTTTTGGAATGACAATCAACAAGAGTCAAGGACAAACATTGTCACATGTTGGATTGTTTTGACAAAAACCAGTCTTCTCCCATGGACAATTTTATGTTGCGGTTTCAAGAGTAAAGAGCAAGAGAGGGCTAAAGATATTGTGCTGCGACAATGACGGAGTATACACCAACAGTACAACAAATGTTGTATTCAAAGAAGTCCTATACAAGCTTTGATTTTCATTCATTACTATGTTTCTTTTACTGTTAGAATCAAATTACATTCACATTAAGTTTCCCTCTTTTATTTTTCAATCTATAAATGCTTATGATACATTCTATTTTTTTACATATTCAATTTGTTTTTCATATATTTCACAACTACTTTATTCTACACCAAAATGTAGAAACATCACCAACCTTAATTCGTACCATATATTACTGATTTTTGTAATCAAAAGTTACCTAACAAAAAATCTTTTTGGATATTCTTAAATTTTAGATTTATACACTTTTGATTTCCCTATTAATGAGCATATACATTCTAAACAATATATATAACACCTACATTTCTACAAACATCTTAAACAAAATAAAACCACTAAACCCTAAATCAACATTACTTTGAGAACATGTCAAACTTATTTCAAGAATATCATAAGGATCAGGCTACATCACCAAAGGTAAACAAACTATTCTCTATATACTTGATATATACATTGTTATAACATTTGTTGATGCCCATTACACACAAGAAAGAAGAAGGGTCAGAATCCTCAAACGAATTCTGGATGGAAGACCCATCTATAATCATAATCGCTGATGATGAATTGGTACGTTTTACATTAATTCTTAAACAAATATTATGCAGGCTTCTTATGTCGTGTAACTTACATTATAATTTGATCCAGGAGGTTGAAACAAATAATAAAGGAGATACACTATCGAACAATGGTACATATCCAGTTGACAAAAAGAATGTTGTTCATGCTATCGATTGTAAGGATGACAACGACATGTGGATATGTCTCAACAAAGATCGTTTGTATCATTCAAAAAATAAAGAAGATTTGGTATCACTGTCCACTATTGATGATGAACCTACTGTGGATGATGATAACATTGAATGGATATGGATAAACAAAGATTGTGTATACCACAATCATATTAAAGACTATGTTGATCAAGAAGAGAACTCGATGTCAAACAAAGTTTAGTGCTTCAGCTGTTCTCAATAAATAATGTCGACATGTTACATTATTATATACTTAATAAGAGTATGAAAAATAATGTTTTATATCATAATTCGTTTTCTATTATCTTTTTTGTGATTAAATTTGTTTCTTGCATCAGTAATACTTTTGAATCAGTACTACACAAATACTTTGTGGAAGGTATTGCAACAAAGAAAAGATAAAGATTTGAAGAATGTCAGTAAAAACATAAGAAATATAACATAACTATACATGAAGCTACTTGATCCAACTGTCAAGCGCATTCTCCACTATAGCTGGAAACATTCTTGAACAAGAAGTTGGATTGGGTTTAAATGACTCCTCCTTCATACACATTAGAATTGTACTTAAAAAAATTGATAAAGAAGTTTTAGTAAAAGTTGCAAAAAAGCAATAAATAATTTGAACCTTAGATTAGAACTTAGCAGGCTATACGAATTACTAAGACCTTAGGAAACTTACAACCCGTTTGACCATCCCCTTTAAGCTGATTTTTTTCTGTTTCACCAATAAGACCTTTTATAGATAAAACACAGCCTAATCGTCTCATTCATAAGTATGGCTCAAAACAGCCATCTATTCTATACCAAACAAGGGATTTAAGCAAATAAAAGAATACATCATTACTTAGACATAATAAAATAATCAATCGTTAGAGATAACTTTTGTATGTAACTAAATATGTTTAGACATGGAAGACGCTTTATACGCCTAGCTAGAATGAAAGGCCACCTAATTATATATACTTGGAGAAATTGGTAGCATAGAGAAGACACCATTGTTGCAAATAGGACATTCACCATCTGTTTATGCTAGAGAAGCTTATATAAGTAACAATAACATATGATTTTATCCCACTTTACAGGTATCGCAAGGGTCTATGGATGATGTACTATGAAAAGGAGCTAGACGAAGTATGTACAACCATGTATCCGATGATTAGTTTAAATCCATCTTTTTTGTTTATAAAGTACCAACTTAGTGGTTCATTTATATGTAAAAGGGTCAAGAGTAAAGCGGACTATGCTTGGCGATACATATAAAGGTACAAGTTATTTCCGTTGTGTATAGTAATCACAAGTTTTTCTTAAATATAATAGTTAATTTGTAGTAATCATATGATGTATCATTATGTGACTTTAAGTATGAATGTATGAATGAATTTCACGTATAAATGTATCAGGATGAACGTTTAGAAGCTTATGTATTTTTCACGTATAAAATAACTTGCTTTAATTCTATTGATTTCTTTGATTTTCAAGATTGCATTATAGTCATGACGTGCTAATTATATGCTATTGCTTTTGTTGCAAGAGTTATCATATTGGCGACTTAAGTACATAAATTATAAATCATAAATAAGATATCACATGAAGCTCGCCCGCCCATCGGGCGGGTCATGAAGCTAGTATATATATATATATATATATATATATATATATATATATATATACTAGCTTTCGAAGCCCGCCCGATGGGCGGGCATGACTTATAATTATCGTTTTGAAAAAATAAGTTAACAAAAAATAAGATATAAAAGTACCAAATTAGTCTATTACCCAATCCGACTGACCCAACATATATATCACCTCTATTATGGTGTGTCAAGGTTGTATACAAACCTTCTTGTTCATGTGATGAATGTTGATTTTTAGGAACCCGTATATCAAGACCATTCCACGATACAAATGTGCAGATAACCTTCACATAATAGCTATAAGCTTGTTGTCTGCATTATGAAAAGCTACAAAAATAACATTTAGCCCACCTGATGGGTGGGAGAGCCTTATGAATGTTGTTGAAAAAATTAAGTTAATGAAAATAAGTTATAATCATACCAAATTATTTATTGTATGCATTAAGAACGAAAAGAAATAAACATTTATCGGATATGAGAGAAAAAAGTTACAAAGCGGTACGTAAGAACAAAGTATACAACCAAATAAACTCAAATGCGAAATAAAGCTTGTGTGTATATAAAGTTTTTTTGGTACAATGGTTATGTCGTAATATCATATTCGTGTGTTGAACCATGTCAAACTAACCTTCAATTCATTACAGTATCGATAACTTTGATACACCTAGATAGATGATGAAGAGAACAAATGGACAAAGTAGTAAATAAATATGTATCCATTTATTACTTGTTTAAAAACTAAAATATAGTAAGAAGTTACGACTAAATAAGAAAATTTTAAAAGTTGTATCCATTTCTTACTTGTTTCAAAATTGCAAAATGTCATTTTCCTTTCCCTCTTCAGCATATTGCCCGACTTCCTAATAGTCTTTCTCAAGATCATCACGTGCCAAATTCACCTTCTTCCATAAATTCACCTACATACCGGTGTATAAATTCTCGGTTGGCATACATCAGGTCAAACTTATGGTAAATCCTATTGAAAACGTCGGAAACAGTTGTGTTGTTGCTTATCATGCAGACTACACGTCTTGTCTTAGCAAAGTCACCATCGGGAACCACGGTGGGACTTTGGTAGCTGATTCCAAACTTGAAACCAGTAGGATACCTACAACAGAAAATGAAAATATTGATAATGCACTTTTACTTGATGATAGAGGTTGAAATATCGGCACGTTGTGTGGGTTGGGCAAGGGGTCAAAGATGGTTTTGGTTAAAAAAATGATTTTTTTGTACATATCTCAATGGGTGGGTTGATCCAAAACACTTTGGACACCTTTGATCCATTTGACTTGTCTCATTTTTAGCTAACATTCTTTGATATTTCATTTAAAATGCTCAAGATAAAAACTAAGTAAACGGGTCATAATAGCTGATCACTATACTCAATGTTGCGTCTCTGTTTGTGTTTGATATAAGACTATTGATCTACTATTAATTTGTTGCTTTAGCAAATTTTATCAACAGATTGAGTAAAATAGTAAAGCTGAAAGAAGAAATAGTATGCACCTTCAAACCATGGCTCCCTTGAGGTAGATAACTAATACATTATCCATGTGAAACAGTCGCCATTCAAGTAAATTGGATGTTGGCCCTTAAACAAATCCTTTCAATCTTGACTATTTTCACAAGTCTCGAATACAAAGATAAATACTAATACTATGACATATATTTACAATAAGCAGATTAGTCTTAATTCTAAATAGCCACATATCACTGACAGACGTAACTTTTGCGTTTGTTTTTAGATCATCTTAAATAAAGAAAGCACGCAATGGATAACCATGACCTTTACGGTTGTTAAAAAATAAAATAAAAAATAGTAAATATGACAAAAAGAAAAATAAAACGAAGTTGAGTATCAACTGATAAGCAATTTTGTAACTTCAGCGAATAATGATGGTGTAGTTAACTACATTTGATAATACTCTCTGACATTTATAAGAGAAGATACTTTCTAAATCATGTCACCTAAGTAAATAACCTTCCAATAGGTGGGATAGCTTCATAATATTACTTGGAAAAATATAAGTGGACGTACACAAACAATGATTATCGGAAAATATCTTAAACACATGAATTGGGGAAAAAATAAAGAATAAACTTTATTTGCATAGTATTACTTGAGATTTAGGAAGAGTGTATAAATCAATGGTAAATAATACCAACATATTATTGTTACATCATGCAAAAAAAAGAAGAAAAAAAAACACTAAAATGTTCATTTGATATACGCATAAATTTGATAAGCTGTGAGCAAGAATAAACTATATGTTGTTGATCCAAATACGAAACGAAACTTTGTTTGTAACCAAAGTTGGTTGTTGAGTTTGTGTAGTTTCCGTCTTAGTCAGAACCATGAGATTTCTACCCTTGTTAACTGCTTCCTCGCATGTCTTGGAACCTTTATGAAACTAACTTGTCAACTGAAGAGCCTCGGTTAATGCCTTGGTTTGCAGCTCGATACTCTTCCTTTTTTAAATTAGGCAATTAACATGTAGACCGTATGCCTATATTTTCTTTTTTGAACGGCAGACCGTATGCCTATATTGATCAAGCATAATCTCTGAAGTTATGTTTTTTTTGTGTTTCAGAAAAGGAATGGATCAAATAAATGAACTTATCTAATTCAAAATTCATATTTTAAGAAACACTAATGTTTTAGCCAACAACAGAAATTTATTCGATACAGCTTTACCTTTGATATTTTTAGCTCCATAGCACATGTATCCTTCTTGAAAATAATGCTTTAGAAAAAGTTTCATGTCTACCTGATGAGCTTTAATTTGGTTGAAAGACATTATTGGTAACTCTACATTTTCAACCTGGTACAAAAGTAGGCATATTTCAAACTATAAACAAACTCAAACTAACTATAAACAAACTCAAACTGATATATGATATAAATAACTTCACCTTCTCTACCATCTATTACCAAGAAATTTTATGAAGCGGTGAACATTGTATTTTGGATCAGACCGTATCATAGCATCATTTTCTGTCCACAATTACTTGAAGGTTCCAAGGTTTGGTTGACCCACAAGGCTACAAACCATATTTTGTCCACAGTTACTTGAAATTAATAAATTAGAAAGAATTATTATTGCATAATAACAATTTATTGAAATACCATAGGTTGTAGGCATTGACTATAGATTTTAAGTGAACTTTATTTTGTTTGTTTGACCCACTCCCCTTTAAACTATATTTCTCGGTTTGGTTGATTTGAGATGAAAGATTTTTTAGCAAACACCTGAACACATTAACGATACTCAAAAGTGCCATCATTTGCGTTCTCATTTGCAGAACCAAAAAATAGAACATATGTGATGTATTCAATTCATAACATATTATTTTCCAGTGGTAGACTCTTAGTATATAGTTAACAGTTGTGAAATTAATGTAAAAGACTGATTACTTACTTGGTGAGAAATTGAGGTAAAGAGTTCAATGAGTCGGAAAACCTATCTACACCCACTGAAGAAACACAGGCTTTCAGACGTTTGAAGAAATTGTACACTCTTAAATTGGTCCCACGCAATGTGTTATAATCAGATGCTCTTTGATAAGTTGCACAATGAGTTTGAGCCTCTGCTCGTGTTTCATGAAGACAATTCTCTAAGTGAGCGCAATTCAACTGCAAAAAAATATGAAGAAATAAGCACCAAGCTATCATGCTTTTAAATGTTACATAAGCGAAGACTGCTAAAACTACTAACAACTCAAGATTCTAGGCTTACACGCACCATCTAGCTGGTGAGACATCCCTGTGTCTTCAAATGTTTCAAAAGTAACATTTCTTTGATTAGGTCTCCGCTGCTGGCCCAAACTCACCCAAACGCACCAATCTCAGACCCCATTTCAGCTCCCAATCCCACACCCAGTGCAATCCCCAAACTGACCATTTTAGCCCCTACTTCAGCCTGTAAACATACCCAATTCAGCCCCGTTTCATCACCCAAAACTACCCATTTCATGACCCAAACCCACCCAAACCATTTTACCTGATGAAATCTTATTAAACACCCCAAGCGCTATTGGTACCCAAATGCACCCACTACTGAAATGGGTCTGTTACCTAATGAAACGGCGTCGTTTACCTGATGAAATCTTATTTTTCTTGAGTTTCAATAGCCCAATGTCAAGTTTAATAAGATAGTAGAAAAAATTCAATATTTCTTAAGTCTCTACACCCGAAAACTGACCCATGCTACTTGTTTATAGCATTAAATAGTTTTTTTAAATTCAAATATTGGACAAAATGTGTTCTGCATCATTCGAGAACGCTCAGTGTCAAAGTGATGTTTCGTTTGGTTTTTGCAAACTCTGACAGTAGTGTACTACGTATTCAGTAAGTGTAATGTGATGTTTGTTAACAGAAGCATATAAACTTTGATATATGTCATTTTTAAGCTACAAAAGTAGATGTTGGATGTATATTTTGATGTTGTTACATGATACAAATGACCCACCCATTTTGCAGCAATCTTGTTCTTTTGGGGTTTGTTCTTTAACTTTCGACATCTATTCTTATTTTGGGCTTCTTGTGGCTTTCTGTAACCCTGCTGCTCCACATAGCAATTCAACCTATTTTACATTCACATATATGAAACATATTAATTAACGTGACTTCAGGAACCATTTAAATATATCTACATAGTCCAAAAATGTTACAAACTTAAAAAAGAACATTATTATTTGGTTAAATACCTCATATCTAGAATTAGAGCAATAGTAAGGGCAAACCCATGTTTTGAGGCCACTGCTGCATGATCCTCTATCCAGCACGTAATGATTAAACCAACTTTCTCGTAGTAACATCATTGGGTCGAGCTGTGAGAGTAAGATCCCAAAGGTCTTTAAAAAAAATTAAGTGAGACCCATTTTGTAACTTTACACAACCTGCGTGAGTCTGGAACTACTAATCATTTTGGCGTAAGTAACTATATGTGGTATTCATGCAGTAATTCAAAAGCCATAACATAAACAGCCTTAAAAAAATATAAGATCATAAATTACAAATAGCACCTTGTATTATTGTGTAAGCTGCCCATCAATCGATGCTTCTGTTGTATCCTGGACCCAAACATTGCTGCCAAATACTATATTCACCGAAGTGGCATGTAGTGTTTACAAATCATTAGGTAAACTAAATTAAAAAAAAAAAAAAAAAAAAAAAAAAAAAAAAAAAAAAAGTGGCAATACATGCCATTTGCGTAACACCTAGAATCATAAATTCATACTGCCTACAATAAAAGAGTAATCACGACATGAAAGTGTAGCTAATTATTTTGTCTATAAGCCAAGTAAATAAGCTAATCAAATAAAAAATAGTAAATATGACAAAAAGAAAAATAAAACGAAGTTGAGTATCAACTGATAAGCAATTTTGTAACTTCAGCGAATAATGATGGTGTAGTTAACTACATTTGATAATACTCTCTGACATTTATAAGAGAAGATACTTTCTAAATCATGTCACCTTAGGTACTTTTGTTAAAGAAAACGGGTTAAATGAGTCAAAATTTGGCAAAAGTATATTTATAAATACACAAAGACAGTTAGAGGGATGTTCAAGCACCTGCAATCCTAGAAATACCCAATACAAACTATCAACGCCTATTCTCCCTTAAAAGAAATCAACACATACATTTGTAGGAACAATGTTATAATCAATGCATAATAACACATTAAAATAGAGAAATAAAAAAAATCATCAGAGAAAAACTTAAAACACAAATATGAATACGAATATAAAAACGTACACGTAATCAACTACCTGAAAAAAAATCAAACAACATTTTACCTGCATGGTGGTGGATCAGTGGATGTTTAGTTGGCAAATAAAGTTAAACGCTAACTAATTTAATTACATCTGCGCGATGTTGATGGTGTGGTTGTTGCTCCACAGTTAGTTGTGGAACTCCCTGCTTCTGAATCGTGAAGGCCTGCAATTATCGGGACATAAAAGGATCAATAATATGTCATCCGAAAGTGGCTAACAATTTGACAATGGCTTGACATAGTACTGGAAACCACCTGTGCGCATTTCTATGAACCTCGTTTAGCGAGTTACATATGCAGGTCGGCTCTTTGTTGTGTTGTTAGAAGCATTTGGGTGGCATGTCCCGCTAACCGCACCTGCAATAATAAAAAAAATACAAACCCAATGTAAAACCTTGGCGTGCAGAATGTGCAAGAAACAAATATGGAAAGCACATTACCTTCAACCTACGTTGGTCGTTCTTCGGCTTTTTGCTGTTATGTATGCCTGAGTCCAACTAATGCAGTATGAGGATCCTCAACAACGTGTCTATGAAGCTGGTTTTCTATGGAGCATTCCGAAGGGATCAAAGAAGGTCCTGTATCGGTGCGTATGAGTCAACTCCCAAAATCCAATATGACTGGCCCGCCACCTGTATGTGCATGCAATGTTTCAAAGGTATTGTTTAAACCCAATAGTGACAAACAACAGACAATGTCGCCACAAACTGCCATAGAACCCTCACATTCGACAAAGGAAATGCTTGGAATGTTATGCCCTGTGACTCTATTTACATTGTCAGTGATGTTTAAAATCAATAAATTGGACAGCTAATAATTAACAATTTAACCATAACTGATAAAAAAAAGTCAGAAACTATCTTTTTTGAACAAAAATTTTAAACGTTTAATCCCTGCTTACTAAAATCCTCATGTAAGATATAGTTGAGTAATACAATGGATTTTCTTTCAGTGTGACAATACTAATTATAAGTGGTTATTAGGTTTAAAAATGTTACCTTTGGAATGAAACTGGTGCAACACCAGCTTGGTCCCTTACCAATTTTAGGTCAGCCTTCTCTTGATCCCTCAGCAATTGCGACAAACGGACAGTACAATGCAAGTCATAATTTATTGCCAGAGCGTGCTTCCAAAAGAAACTGACTGAACATAAGTTTTTGTAAAATATGATGCTTCTGTTATGTTTTTGTATACCATTGTCTTTGCTTTCAGCTTGCTCCTTGATACACTGTTCCTTCTGTACATGTAACTGTTCAGCGGCTATGCAAGTATCCTAAAAACTATTACGGATGACCTTTAATTGTTTTCTTTTAGTAGTCTCAAATAAACATTAATACACTATAACTGATAAAAGCAATTTATCCAGAAAATAGAAACTCACGTGGCTGTAAACTTTGTTGCCAACATCAATGAAAATCTCCTCAGAAAATATCAGACCAGAAGCATAAGAAAATTTTTAAACCTTCATGAAGCTGAATTGAAGTTTCTCCAGACAAAATTCCTTTCATTTTGGTCAACCTCTCTGCATAGGTCACTTCAGCTGGGTTAGATTTAGACACAACAGCCATAGGTGCTTCGGTTTCTTCAGTTGGGTGTCCTTTGACACAGATGAGTTTCCATTTTGAGCAGCATCTGTCTCAGTGGCTTCTGGCTATTCAGGTTTCAACTTTAGGCTTGATAACCGATCTCTTACACTCAATAGAAAAACTTAAAAACCCGACACCTGGTGTCCTTCCTGCTCGGTCTACGGATGGTCCATGGTTCTTTCTCAGCCGTCTGTTGGTAAAAGAGGTAAGTTATTAGCGCAAGTCTAAAGTCATATAACTTGACATTAATGAAAGTACTGTTAGCTACATTTATAAGTGATAAAGACGACTTCCGACTATTAGTGCAAGATGACCACGTTGGGTAAAGGGTCGAACCGCCTTTCAAAAAAAAAGGTTGAACCAAACTATACTGGTTTGGATTGACCCAAAAACACTATTTTGTTGATTTATAGAACTGTTTATTACTAACTTGATACTCAAAAAATGAACAATGTGACATAAATATTAGCCCCTATATTTTAGATATGCAGATTGTTACCATTCCATCTTTAGTTACAGATGCTCCAAGCGTGTAAATGATCAAGGTTTGCGTTTCTCTGTTCCAACATCCAAATTCTCACCTTCCCTATCAATTTTCCAATTCAAACATGCTGTTACACATGCTGTGACTAAATTCCATTTAAACCATCTTAAGGGACAACATGCAAATGCTTAACCTTAATATGTCATTCGAGAATTATAGCTACACTAATTTACTATAAATTTGAGCATGTTAAATAGAAAACAATAACAGATGTCATTTTGCACTTACTTTGGAGCAGGGTAGTGGCTGTATAAGAAACCTTTGCTATCATTTGTCCAACTAATACCCAAAAATTTAACCTATCACAAAGCAAATCTGTCATCCACTGATTGCAACACTGAACTTCATAAGAGAAATAACTAAATCAATCACTCACCCATGACAATGTATGAGGCTCAACTTTCTTGTCATCAATCCGCATTACTTTAATAGTGACCCAATCACTTCCACTTGAACTAAGAACATACGCTAAATATATACTTGGCATCCTCACTAACAGCATATGTGCTCAATGCCACTGTTCCATCTTCACTTACTTCATTAGGATCAAGCAACACCTCTGCCTTTCCATATTCGTTATTACATACTACGACAATTTGTTGAATGGTTGTTACATTTAGGTGCAATAAAACATAGAACCTATTTAGTGGGAGTTTAGTTAAAGCTTATTTATGCAGCTTGTGAGCTTACTGTATTATTTTAATTTTTGGTAATCATGGTTCCTGACATTTTGGCCGACAATCCAAAGATAACTAAAGCTACTTTGATGACAGTGAAAGTTCAGCTCACGAAAGGAAAAAGTGAAACTGATATTTTAGAAATGATAAGAACACAATGATAGCGATATGTATATTGATGCCAAGAAGTAAAAAATACTCAATCAGTGGTTAATGACATTTGCTTGCCCAACATCATAAATTGTTGAGAATAGTTGGTCCCGTCCCAACAGCAAGAAAATAAACAACCTACAAAAGCCAAAAGTCAGCCTTGACAATCGCTTCACGAAACGAATAATCCTCACCTCTTCCAGGCCTTCCACCATTATAATTAAAAAGGTAACTGTTCCCCTATTGTGTGGAAAGTTTCGCATGTTAGTAACAATAGCTGCAGTACCTAACCATAAAGTGCTGTTGAGCCACATTGCATGTAGTGTCATGTATCAAAAATAGAAGAAAATGCAAATCAAGTATTGAATCCATCTAAGCCTATAACCAATAATTACTCATTATAAATGTTTTAAATTTAGTCAGAAGCCTAAAACCTCCTTAATAATGTAAACTAATAATAGTGGCTAATAGCCGTAAAGGGACACGACCCATTTTTTCCATCATTAACTATATTTGGAAAATATGCAGTGATTCACAGGCCATGACATAAACAACCTTAGAAAATATAAGATCATAAATTTCAAAAATCACCTTTGTTTTGCATAGCTCTGGGGTAGTTTCCAGGATACTTGAATTCCCACTCATATTTTAGCCATCGTCAAATTTACCCTCATCTTGATATCCTATTACATAAAAATACACGTAACCAATATCAGTGATCTAAGACTTTTATTTCACCGATTTTAGAAAGTGACAAAAAAACAGGGGACATTTTTACCTCCTTTTCACCAAATGTCAAAAGCTTTAGCCATAGCTTCATCTTCAGAAAATGGTGTTTTTACCTATCAGAAAAAATGGTGATTTGTGGAAGAACTAATGCATGTAACAACATAAAAGCGCATAATGCATAAAGTTTAGTACCTTCGCTTTTTCAAACTTCTCGCTGGCTATAATTTCATCAATTTCCTCATTTGATGGATATTGCCATTCTGGTCACGACGGGCACCAAACATAAGAGGATCAATGTTTGGTCATCAATGCGTCTGCACAAACAAATAAAGGTTAGAAATAGATCACAGAAAAAGTGAAAACTTGAAACCTGCTTCGAGGGCTGATGAAGAGATCACTGCCACCATCTTCCCCTTCCTCTCCCTCTCATATTGTCTCTCCGCCTGTCTCACCATCGAGAAATCATGTAACTCAATTTCTCTGATACTCCATAGTTTTCTTATCAATAACAAACATGGTGTTAGTAGAAGGGAATGTAAATTGTATAATGATTAAACATCAAAAATGTGATAGAGATGTGCTGACCTTTACATAAGGTACAATAACACAATATTGGTGACGAGTCTTCCAAAATAAGATGTATATTCAAAAGTAATGATGCAAATGAAGATGGGATATCTACATGCAGATATTCTTATCATGAGACTCAATCCTCGAACCCTCACTTATATATATGCAGTAACAAAAAATAAGAGTTATCAATGTGAAATAGTTTCATCTAATAAAATGACAAATTGACATGATAAACAGGGGAAAAAATCTTCCTTTATTAGTTTTTCTTTGAGGCGATTCTCAGCACAAACCTCGGATTATAGAAACTCTAAACAGGAATTTAAATCTGGAACTTTATCTTCATGGATTCCAGGAATATGTTGTCCTTCGATTCACTGCATAGCCTTCTCAACTGGACGAAAATATAAGTAGTAAGGTACTGTTAAAGGCTCAATAGCAACATATTATAGGCTATCTTTTTCTTGTATGCAAATGCTAAAAGGCAAACCCATTAGACATTCAAGTGTAGAAATTACCTTTCGAATTAGTATGAGAGATTCTCATAGTTTTTCCACAAAAAAAAATAAAATAAAATAAAATAAAATAAAATAATAAAAAAATAAAAAAGAGAGATGTCGAATCATTATCTGGAAGGTTTCGTTTAGTTGTCATATTAGTCTGAGACGTCATAGATGCAATAATCTCCTACAAACGTGCAAGTTGTGTTGCAAATCTGTTACATTTAGTTTTATAGAAGATATAGACCATAAATTACCTCAGTAGATGTTCCATTTATAATCACTGAAGCATATATATCATAAGCACTTCAATAATCAATCATGGCAACCATTCTTAAAACCCTAAAAATATTTTGGAAGAAAGAGAGATGTATTAGATATTATGATTAATAACATACATTTAATTTAGAGATGTATTAGATATTATGATTAATAACATACATTTAATTTAGAGTTTTGTAAAAAAAGGATGGCAACGAATGCATTGTGTAGGTTTTTTTCGATTTAGGGTTTTAGATATTCATACGTGATATGATCTTGTGATGGTTTTGTCAAAATAATTTCCATACTTATCCCTCAAAACTCTCATTAAACTAAATAATTAGTTTCTTTTTTGAGTTTATGTATTAGGACTCGCAACATTAATTCAAAAAAACATGTTGGCTCAGTGGTTAACATATATGCTACTCATTAAAACAACCATGGTTCGAAACATGCAATTGTCATTTTTTAAAATTTTACTTCGAAAATAATTGCTTATTAATTATAAAAATACAAAATAAATTATAAAAATCGCTTACATGGACAGAATGTGATGACATGGCTGAAATTGAATTACTGGGCATTGACTGGGCAATGAGGTGGCATATTCTTCAAATGCCTCCTGTTATATATAATGTAGATATCTATAATACTATAAGATTCAGTCCTAAAATTAAATGTGTAATTATGAAGTTTGAGCTTTATTGGTAAGAAACAAGTTGGAGACCTTTAGTTGGCATCGAGAGTTAATTCCTGCTCATCAATGAGTCCTAAAATTAAATGTGTAGTTATGATGATAGAGGTTTTAGAGTTAGAAAATTGTGGAGTAATCATGATTTAATGTGGATTAGTGTTAGAGTTAAATTTCTAATTGCGAGCATGTAAAGAGTTGTACCTGAGTAATTGCAAGTATGCAAAAGGTTTATGCGGTTATATACAGGAGAATATACATTAATATGAAGTTACAATCTTTGTGGAATACATTTACAACCAAAAAGAATATAAACCATCCTCCATTTATAACCAAAAAGAATATAAACCGATTAGTCTTTTCATATTCATATAATGAGTAGTATAAATACGTACTTTGACACACTAAACCCGGCCATCAAATACAATCGATCTATTACTTGAAAAAAAAAAAAGCTAGCGCCAGCAAGAAGACGGCAGTGGTGACTTGCCGCCGTTAAACTACCCCTTTTATAAAAAGATTTATGGCCAATCGAAAAAAATAGAGATCAAAGTAGAAGTGAAACCGCTAACTTCAACATATCTCCTTTCGACAAATCAAACAAAAAGCATGAAAGAAAAAGTGCAAGATCTCAGTTCCCATCATAGATCTTTTTTAATATCCGAAAGTAATAAAGAAAGAATTATAACAAATATGTTATAATCTATCTTTGTTTCGTGGTAAGAAAAAAAAAAACATAATAACCACCTACCTTACATCTTACACAAGATCTTTTGAAGCCTCCGTTTCGTTCCTAATAAGCTTATTGATAAAGATCTGAGATCATGTGTTTGTGAGATTCATGTTTGTAATGAGAGGATGGATAGATAGATATGTTGTTCGACAGAAACCAAACACTAATTTGTTTTGTATTGTCTTTAGTGTATGGTTTGAGAAGAGCAGATAGAAAGATGTGTGACTGCACTTGAGAGAAATAAGGGGGCGCATGTCTTAGGAGATTAGGGTTGTGTCTGTGTTTTGACTGCACACACAAATGAGGCTATGGTATGTATACCTTAATTTTTAAGGTAAATTGGGTTAAATCTTCATGGGCTTAGACAAACTAACATACTGGATTCTAATGAGGCAATTCAATCCTAGAAAAACAATATTTTAAATATGTATGTAGTCAAATGTTTACAAGTTCCATGTATTTGACTGATCTATATTATTAGTGTGGATACATTGTTTAAAAAATAAAATGATATGACATGATTTTAGCATGGTCATTTTTTGAAATGAAATTTTATTTATGTGGATATGTATTCGAAATTATACTCTTTTTATTTGTATGTATTGTTTAGAAATTAGAATATGGTTGTCCATGATTTTGTTTCTTTTTAGGAATGGATATTTTTTGAATTATTTTTTTATAGATAAATATTATGCTAACAAATTCTAAAATTTTAATTGAATAGGCCATATTATAGAATGTTAGCGTGTAACTTGCATGTTTAAAGAGATTTCTACAAATTGAATCTTAATAATGGAAATATAATAATGATGTAGCGTTTTTTGTTTCATTTGTGATTCAGTTTATTTGTGAAGGTAATATATCGATTAATTATAGGTGACCATGTGTTTACACCCGTTTAAAAAATATAGCCTAATTAGAAAATGATGATAACTTATGGTACAACTATTTAATTAACCAAGCTTCCATTTGTTAAAAGTGTTATAAAATCAGTAAATAATACATATCCTTTTACCCTAAAAGAAAACAAAATAATTTATTTTGTTCTCGATGTATAAGCAAGTTGAGCCATCGTCTTAGCGAGCTGGGTGGCATGAGTTACGTCTTATCTTACAGGCTTCGCATATGGTCGGCATGACCAGTTAAGATTTCATAAATTTTATTTACATATAGGAAGTTAATAAAATAATATAACTTTTTAAAAACTATGAATGTGAATGTTTAAAGAATGTCAATTTATAGGCTTATATATATTAATAAAATAGAATTATGTACCACCCTCTAAAGCATCATATGCATTAAAAATTTTGACATCTGTGCAAGGAGAGGGAAACATATTTTTGTAAAGTACAATCCCAAATGAGCTGGAACCAAAACTTCTTCTATACTCTTTCTCTACATTGATGTCATTCAAATCCATCGGTTACAATCAATCAATTAATTGTTAATACAAATCATCTCTAAAAATATACATATGCAATAACTTTCCAATTCAAAAACACATACACAAACCAACCCTTTCACTAACACCGATTCAAAAATTGATTGAATCCCATAATACAACTGTTCTTTGCCAGGTGTTGTTATGGTGTCAACACCGTTAATTTGGTAAGTATCACATATATTCAAGTTTTTTTTGTAAGGTTTTGATTGTTCTTTGCCCATTGCAATTAAATGACTAATATCAAGTTAAACAAAATTTGAAAATCAAAAACAACTAACGCGGTACTTATATGAAAGTGACCAAACAACTAATGCCGTACTTACAAAAGATGTGATACCATCACAACTTACAAACCTAATAACGAAAATAATTATTGCACATTACACTATAATCAATTAAATAAAGCCCGTGCGCTTTGTATTAACCACAAGCCCATTTAGAAAATATAAAGACCAAAAAACCAAAACAACATCACACATTTTTAAATTTTATACAACAAAGTTAAAACAATTCATACAACATACTAAACAATACTTAAGTATACACTCGCCAATATACAAAAAGAATACACGATTAACAATTAGATTCTCAGCCCGTGCGTAGCACGGGTTCTGCATGCCTCGTATATATATATATTCCAACCCATTTTCTTACCACTATAAATAACCACCTGATACACATTTTATTTTCACACTTACAAAACTCAAATTCAATCTATACACTTCCTCTCTATAAGAAAAAAAAATCACCCAAAAACTTTCTTACTCACAATGGATCCGAATAAAAATAACCAAGAAGAACGAAGTTTTTCCGATATAGATGACGAACTGGACGTGGAATTTATGATAGCCGCATTTGAATATCATCAACAATTGGAACAACAAGAAGCAGCAGCAGCAGGTCGACAACGCATCCCGCGTACACGCATCCACCGTGAGTTTGAGGTTGCTGAGGAACGTTTGCATAGTGACTACTTTTATGAAGGGTGTAAGCTAGTATTCACACCGGAATTTTCGCAGAAGGTATCGTATGCGTCGGAAACTATTTCTAGAAATAGTTGAAGGTATTCAGTCTTATTATTCTGATCCTCTTCCAGAACATTTTAAATTCATGAACAAAGGACCCGACTGCACGGGTCGACAAGGTATTAGTACACTTATGAGGTGTACCGCTGCCATACGCCAATTTGCATACGGCAACGCACCCGATTCATTAGATGAGTATTTACAAATGGGTGAGCGTAATGCACGTGAATGTCTTGATAATTTTAACATGTGTGTTCTGGACTTGTTTATGCGGGAGTTTCTAAGGAAACCAACATGGTCCAACGTTCAGGCTATTTATGAAAAACATGAGCGTGAACATGATTTTCCGGGCATGCTTGGTAGCATTGATTGCATGCATTGGGAATCGAAAAATTGTTCAGTTGCGTGGCAAGGGCAATATGGTAGCGGTTTTAAAAAATACCCAACCATATTGCTTGAAGTTGTTGCTTCGCAAGATTTATGGATTTGGCATGCATTTTTTGGGATGGCGGGGGCGAATAACGATATTAATGTTTTAGATAACTCTCCGTTATTCGACGACATCCTTGCCAACGAAGCCCCAAGAGCACCGTATATGCTAAATGGACATCGGTATGAACGGGGTTATTACTCAGCTGACGGAATTTACCCACGATGGTCAACTTTCATCAAGTCCTTCTCGGCAACCACTGACGAAAGACATGCTTATTTTAAAAGGAAGCAAGAAAGTGTACGAAAGGATGTCGAATGTGCTTTTGGGGTCCTTCAAGGACGTTGGGGTATAATACGACAACCGGCACGTGCAATGGAAGTTGTCAAGTCACAAAGAATAATGTATACTTGCATAATTTTGTATAACATGATCTTAAAAGATCAAAAGTTTGCACTACGTGAGTATCCGGACATGTCGGTGGATCCGACACCACGGTTTAGCCGAGACAGGTGGATCGACAGATGTGATACCCAACGTCGCATACATAAAGAAATACACGATGTGGATATGTATAATCAACTCCGAGAAGGCCTTATGGAGCATGTTTGGGGAAGACGTATTCAACGTCAAAATGAAGAAGAAGGTTCCGACGACGATGAATAAATGTTTGTAATATTTATGTTTTTAAATTTCATATGTTTCGTAATGTAATATTTATGTTTTAATTTCATATTGTAATATGTTTAAGAATTTATGTTATGTTTTAAATAAATGAAGTGTTTGTTAAAATTTGGGGTTGAAATTGAAAATAATTGGGGTGGAAGTGAGTTAAGGTGAGTTAAATATAAGTTATGTTACCGGGGTGGAAAGTCAAGAGTTAAGGTTAAAAGGTAAAAGCCAATGTTGCAAAAATCGTGAATCGGTCCTGAGGCGGTCGAGGGCCGAGTTGCGTTTTTTAGCCGATTAATCGGCCCAAAAACTTGTAATCGCCGATTAATCGGCCGACTTCCTTGTAAATTTCTCCAAGTTCCAGGGCCTTGTAGCTTGGAATCGGCGATTACAAGGCCTTGTAGGCCGTTTTTTGCAACATTGGTAAAAGCTGATGTGGCGCTGACGTGGCAGTGTTTTAACTTTTGACCCTGAGTTACCTTACCCAAGGCTCTAAGGGAAAAAACCCCATGTTGACTTTTTGACTTAGTTTAATTATTATGTACACTACATATTAATTAAAGGGCTTAATGTTAAATATTCATCTAACGAACTATTTAATGATAGTTAAGTATTATCGTTAGTGTATTAATATATTTAACAATTATGCAATATATATATATATATATATATATATATATATATATATATATATATATATATATATATATATGTGTGTGTGTGTATGTATGTATGTATGTATGTATATATATATATATATATATATATATATATATATATATATATATATATATATATATATATATATATATATATATATCCGTACGACATAAGCACTTCCCAACAGCGCCCACTTGCGTATTCATGATCATATAATATATTATACTAACATTGGTATGCATCTAGCAACATGCCAATGCTCCCAGAAAGACCTGAGTGTTGTTTTTTAAATGTCTCAATATCAATGGTTGATTCGTATTTCATCCTTTTGCTATAGATACAGTGCTAAAATGGATATGGATTCTAGCCATTCCATAATTTAACTACTCTATTTCTTGTTATTGTAACTGAATTAGATTATCAAATATAACAAGAATCATCATGACTACACTTTGGGTACAGCCATGCAAACGTTTGATTAACTCAACGAGGGCCCCAGTATGTATCTAACTCCCAAACATGTGGTGGAACAAATTTTATTTTGACTACAAGTGTCTTTTTACATGCTTCACAACACTTTCGAAAATAGTTTTATAACTATCTGATTGAGGATAGAGTTTAACTAGAATCAAGACATATCATCCACACATGTAAGACCTACTTGTATCTCAAGTCTCAGGATGAGCAAAAACTTTACCATATGTGAAATTGATGCGTGGGAATCGCAACAGGCTTTACCTCTCGAGGGATCTCGAGAAGCTTACAACCCCCACCAGGCAGTGTACCTAATCGTTGTAGTATAGTATAGTGACAAGTACCGGGGGATTGATCGTTCAGCTTAGGAATAGTGTCGCTAGGATTAGAAAGCCTAATTACTAGTTCTAAAGATTAGGGATGATTCTTTTTTTTTTTTACTTTTATATTTTTATGAAAGCAAGTAAAATCTCGGGTTTTGGAAGAGTGGGCGGAATTAGTTGCTATTTAACTAACCCAAAACTAAGATAAAATACTAAAAATGAAAATAAACTAATTTATACTAAAGTTGTGAGCAGTGATTGGAGAAAATTGTGTTTACTTAGACTTCACTACTCCCTAGATATCTTTTACACGTTAATTACTTGTTATAATTGCATGGATGACGGATTGTATTCCTTAATACCATTCATGGGTTGGCATACATAACTCCCCAATTCTATGAGCTCTTATCTCCTCCTACACCATGACCCAGCACAACTATAGGGATTGTAAACAGTGGCTCATGCATTAAATACAACCAATAAAGACCTAGTACGCCTCGGTTCATGTTTCTTAAGACGTTCAAGCATGTTACCATTTGGAGATCTGCCAATTTTCTTAAGCCTAACATATAAAATCATTCATCCAAGACAAGAATAAACAAGTAATCAACACATAATCAATATCTAGGTTTCATTAGATCTAAGCAAACACAAAGGAGATCTAGCCTAGCATAATGGAATTGAGACAAGAACAAGATATAGACAACCAACACATAGACATATTGATTGAATTAAAAGAACACTTATCTCAATTACAATGCAAGGTATCAAGGGTTTGGAACCCTTGAAAAACCTGTAAAAGTTGCACCAAATTCGTCTTTAGGGTTTCACCAAAACTTCTCTCCTTTTAATGAAAAAACTAGAAAACTATATATAGGAAAATAGGGGTGACGGCGTCAAGAGCAATGGTGTGACGCCGTCATCTCGCCGCCAAATACTTCCTCGGACGGCCTTGATCTACATCTGACGGCCTGTGTGACGCCGTCATCAACCACGGTATTTTATTCTTGGGACTTTGACGCCATCAAGAGCAATTCTTGACGCCTTCATGCACTGTTCCCAGCATAGAAATTTGAGAGTTTGCCGTTTTCTTCACTTTTATGCTCCAAAAATGTTCGAAATGGCTTCTTTTCCAGAATTCACTCTCCAAGTACCTAAAATCACAAAAGGAACGATTTAGGGCAATATTTGATCAAATAAGTTCGGATTCGGGCTTAAATGACCCCCTAAAAACGGATTATTTTTCGCCTCATCATATACCCTTACACTTGAGATTTGCTTGTCCTCAAGCAAATGCGCTTTTATTCTACTCAAAAGACAAGTTAGGGGTCATTTAACACTAATATAAAAGTAATTACAACAAATAATCGTTCCACTAAAGACCAATAGACAAGCACGGAGGTCATACACAAGCACCTCACAAATAGTGTTTAGATACTCACATCTCTCGGGTGTAATAAAGTAATATAACATTATGGAAATGGAAGATATCTCTCACTACCTGTCATAGCAAAATAGATTACCATAGGCTTGGGAAAGGATCAAACCTCCACCACATGGCGTAAGCACCTAGGATAAACTATCAAAGAGGTCTTTTAAAGGGTTGTAACGTTAGGTATAGGGATATGAATTTCACGGTTTTGTTGGATAAAGGAAGTTTTACTGGTGGCGAGTTAACAATCTTGGTTAATTACATGTACAAGATGGCGTTGCTAAGCCAAGACTAGACTCGACTTAAGCTAACAAATGAAAAATAACAAAAACATAAAATGAACATAGAATGAAAAGGGATGGTAGTCCGTATGTTTTTTTTTTCTCTTTTTTCTTTTCTATTTTTTTTTCTTTTTCTTAATTTTTTCGATTTTTTTTTTTTTTTTTTTTTTTTTTTTTTTTTTTTGCATACACTCTTACCCTACCATCCAAAATTATACATCATAGGGGATGAACATTCCCCTTACACTTGAATCTTTACATTCAACAATTCTAATGACTCGAATTAAGAAAATCAAAACACTTGGAGCACTTTTAAGATTAACGCACATATGGGGGTAATAATATTATGTTCTTCCCCATTACTCCATAAAATAAGTACTTACCCATGAGTCTCAATCGTCCCAAAACAATATGTACAAGGATATGACTCGACTTAGCAACCATGTAATCAATTAGAAAGTTAACTTAGGGTTTAACAAATAACAATAATGCACTAAAAATGAGCGCATACACGGAAGGCTAAGGCGATTTGGTTGTACATTTAAGTGGGGTGTAACAAATTCTTCCTTTAAGTAAAATGCTTAAAGTTAGAAACGAAAAGATAGGCTCAGAGGGGTGTACTAGGGGTTTCGTGTACTAAAAATGAGTACAACGTTAAGGGTGTGGGAAAAATTAGTTGACTTAACTAGCCAAGTAATATGACTTAAATGGTCAAGTAATTATAATACGGGTTTAACACAAGGGTGATCCTAATGCCTCTTATCATGTAGTGTATCCTACCACACGAATGTAGTCTCACTAGCGGTCTCGGAATGCATCACTAACGCAAGTTCTAGAATCTAAATGCTACCGGTACACTCATAAGCACTAATAATGAATGCTTTTCCTATCAAATCTAAAGGCGAACCTCACATATTTGGGTGGAAAATTTTTCTGAATATACGGTTATGTGCTAGTCATACAATCTCCTATCCATGAGACACTTGCTATGGCTAAAGTTTCACTCCTAAATGTTGTAAAAAATTTTAAATTTGGCGCTAAAATTGCACTAACAAGTATTTCTCATAGTTTTATTACACATCTACCTTTAAACAAAACAAACTCAAGCGAAAGTGCATATGTAAGGTATCATCTTTTTACCCTCCCCTTACACTTAAGATGAACATTGTCCCCAATGTTCAAGTAAAGAATGTAAAAGTGAAAAAGTAAAGAGAATGAAATCAAATACTCCCCTGATTCGCTCGGTATGGATTATAGGTTGGCCAGGTTAAATCTTCCTCCAAGAAAACGAACAATCAAAGCTTCCCTTCCAGAATATAAATCATCTCCTTGTCGAACATAACCTGTAAATCCTGACAAAAAAATAGACAAGACAACCTCGCGTAAAATCGGCGGCATCCTATATAAGTTAATAAATCCTAGAAAACAAGATAAGATATAATGCTTGTGGAATGAAGTTTGCAGATTTCCCGGAGATTATAAAACTTAATAATTCACAAAAAACCATAAGACTCCGTTAGAAAAACAAAACCGGTAAAATTTCCAGATTTTAACTCCTGACGCCGTCAAGAGTAATACTCTGACGCCGTCAGAATGGACCTGCAGAAATTCTTATGTTAAGTTTCCGGAAAATTTCTGGAAAAACTTGGTCCTACTTCCTGGAAAATCCTGCAAAACTTCATTATGACTCAATACAGGCATTTGACTCTAACAAATACGAATATACATGCTCATTTAATATTGTGGAGAATCATGATCGGGTTGTTTCTTAAAAACATATTTGGGGTTTCCCCTTACACTTATATTTTGCAAAAATACTTTTAAGTTGGAGTTAAGACTAGGCCAAACAACATAGTAAAGTATTTCCACATTTAGAAACATGATCAACCAACAATAAAAATAAAACATGCATACGAAAGCAAATAACAATCAAACAAAATAAAATCACACAAAACATGGGTTGCCTCCCAAGAAGCGCTTTTCTTTATTTACGAGTCTTGTAGCTAGACTCAAGGCTATGGGTTACTACGTGATACGGGTGAGTTCCTCATTGAGGATATCCTTGGGATCAAACTTAGGTTTCAACTTCCTATCGGTTTCCTTAGTATGGTATGACCTTTCAAACTTTTCTCCATCTGGATCATACAAAGTCATTCTAATATGCCATGACCCGTCACCTTCTTTAGGTGGCTTGTCCCACCTCCATTTACACTTATCTCCCTCTCTTTTTCCATTTATTCCTTTCTATGTTAATGGGCATTACGCTTAATAACTCAATCATCTTCCTAAAGACTAAGGGGTCCTCAAAGGGGTCTAGCTCTTCATCTCTAGCTATGAGTTGTTCTACCGAATGTGTCTTTTCAACAAAGTATTTTTCTAGATAGAATGGGCATTGAGGTCCTATAAAGTTCCTCTCTATCCAAGGTCCATATCTAGACGGTCTCCTATTCATCTCTACCCAATGCGGTGTTGGTTCATCATCACAATCATAACTATGCTTCTTAACATCATACACCGACCAAGTATCGCCTTCACCTACCGTTATCTTTGATTCCTTGCAATCTATCATGGCACTAGCGGTTGCTAAAAATCCTCTTCCTACCAATAATGGGCATGTAGTGTCACTAACCATGTCTAGGACGTGAAAATCCGCTAATATAGTTAACTTTCCTACGTGAACAACTACATCCTTAATCATTCCAACCGGGTGTGCAATACTCCCATCCGCTAGACCTATCAATACCTCCGTCTCCTCTAACTTTCCTATCTTAAGAGCGGTGAATAAGGATAAGGGAATCAAGTTGAGGCTTGACCCTAAATCGGCTAGTGTGTCGAAAGCTTCGGATCTTCCTATCTTACAAGGCAAAACAAATATACCCGGGTCATCAAGCTTTTTAGGTAACTTGTTTTGAACGAAGGCGGTCCCATTTTTGCCTAGCTTACACTTCTCATATTTTTCTAGGAGGGCACTATAGTAGGGAGCACGCGCTAAGACATCAATGACGGGGCATTCAAGGTGAAGTTCTTTGAATTCATCGTCAAGGTCTTGCGTAAGAGGTGTTTCAACAATGCTTTTGACCGGCTCTATAGTGGGTGTTTTATTTGATTGGTCCTTTTGGGGAACTTGGTTTTGTTTGAAACACGTGCTCGTTGATCTAACCGAGTAATATTGTGGACACGAAGTGGGTGACGAAACTGATGATATGGAATTAACGGTTAGTTTCGGATTCTTGACCGTGTCACTCGGGAGTGCTCCCATTTCTCGGTCATTGAGAACTTTCAACAATGCATCAATTCTAGTGGTCATCTCGCTTTGCTTTTGTTTGAAATCGGCTTCAAACTTAGATATGCCAGCTTCTTGAGATGCCATGAACTTTGACATCAATCCTTCAAGAGTGTTGGTACTACCATAGTTGTTAGAAGGATTGTTGTTGAAAGTACGGTTGGATGGTGGACCGTTTTGTTGGTAACGATTAGGCGGATTGGAAGAATTGGGTTGATTTTGTTTCCACCTAAGGTTTGGGTGATTTTTCCATGAGGGGTTGTATGAATCACCGTATGTGTTTGGCTCGGGCTTGAAAGTGTACCACTTATCTCCCGCTTCGTCGGTACGCGTGGATGCGTAGTCCGCAAAAGCTGTTCCGGGGAGTTCCACACAATCACGAGTGTCATGGGGACCACTACATAATTCGCATGAAGAAGTGATTTTGTTCACTTGGCTTGAAGGCTTCGGAGCTTCGTAAGATTTCATGAGAAACTTGACTTGGTCCTCAAGTTCCATGATCCTACGGTCGGGAGTGCTAGAATTGTTCGAAGGCAAAGATATTGCCTTGACCGTTTTGTTCAAATCACGGGGATCATTCCAACTTTCGTTGTCATAGAGAGCAAGATCTTCTATGAGTTCCCATGATTGTTCCGCACTAAGATCACGTAGCTTACCACCGGCCGATTGGTCAATGGTTCGCCTCGTGGAGATGTCGATATGGTCATAAAAAAATTGGACTTGGAGCCAAAGATCTATGCCATGATGAGGGACTTTTTGGAGTAAGTCCTTGAAACGAGTCCATGCTTCATAAAGAGATTCATTTTGACGTTGTTGGAACATCAAGATGTCATTCCTAAGCTTAGTAGTTCTCCCCGGTGGGAAAAATTGAGCAAGGAAACGAGTGGTGAGATCATCCCATGTGGTGATGGATCCCGCGGGTAAATGCTCAAGCCATTGACTAGCTTGATCCCGTAGAGAGAATTGGAATAGGCGTAAACGGGTAGTCTCTCTAGTTTCAACACCTAGGTCTATGGAGTCTACGATTTTGAGGAAATCCTTAAGGTGTTGGTTTGGGTCTTCGGAACGAAGTCCATGGAATGCACATCCGCTTTGCACCAACCGGATGGTGTCGGATCGCAAGGGGGTCACATTGGCTCCGGTGAGCTCAATGGTGTTTCGGTAGCCTTGGTGGCTAGGTCGGGAATACTCTCCAAAGGTTCGGGGCCTAAGGGGTTCTAGTGGTGGGTTTTGTTGTGGTGGGATGACGGGTTCAAAGATGTTACCACCTTCCATGATGTCGGATGGTAAAGAGTTACGGACAAAGGCACGAAGAAATAAGATAGACTAAAGAAGACCTAAAAATAAAAATAAAATCTTACTAGAAAGGAATCTAGCAAGTAGACCTAATAAAAAGAAATCCTAACCTAGACAATAACTATTCCCCGGGCTGCGGCGCCAAAAACTTGATGCGTGGGAATCGCAACAGGCTTTACCTCTCGAGGGATCTCGAGAAGCTTACAACCCCCACCAGGCAGTGTACCTGATCGTTGTAGTATAGTATAGTGACAAGTACCGGGGGATTGATCGTTCAGCTTAGGAATAGTGTCGCTAGGATTAGAAAGCCTAATTACTAGTTCTAAAGATTAGGGATGATTCTTTTTTTTTTTTTTTTTTACTTTTATATTTTTATGAAAGCAAGTAAAATCTCGGGTTTTGGAAGAGTGGGCGGAATTAGTTGCTATTCAACTAACCCAAAACTAAGATAAAATACTGAAAATGAAAATAAACTAATTTATACTAAAGTTGTGAGCAGTGATTGGAGAAAATTGTGTTTACTTAGACTTCACTACTCCCTAGATATCTTTTACACGTTAATTACTTGTTATAATTGCATGGATGACGGATTGTATTCCTTAATACCATTCATGGGTTGGCATACATAACTCCCCAATTCTATGAGCTCTTATCTCCTCCTACACCATGACCCATCACAACTATAGGGATTGTAAACAGTGGCTCATGCATTAAATACAACCAATAAAGACCTAGTACGCCTCGGTTCATGTTTCTTAAGACGTTCAAGCATGTTACCATTTGGAGATCTGCCAGTTTTCTTAAGCCTAACATATAAAATCATTCATCCAAGACAAGAATAAACAAGTAATCAACACATAATCAATATCTAGGTTTCATTAGATCTAAGCAAACACAAAGGAGATCTAGCCTAGCATAATGGAATTGAGACAAGAACAAGATATAGACAACCAACACATAGACATATTGATTGAATTAAAAGAACACTTATCTCAATTACAATGCAAGGTATCAAGGGTTTGGAACCCTTGAAAAACCTGTAAAAGTTGCACCAAATTCGTCTTTAGGGTTTCACCAAAACTTCTCTCCTTTTAATGAAAAAACTAGAAAACTATATATAGGAAAATAGGGGTGACGGCGTCAAGAGCAATGGTGTGACGCCGTCATCTCGCCGCCAAATACTTTCTCGGACGGCCTTGATCTACATCTGACGGCCTGTGTGACGCCGTCATCAACCACGGTATTTTATTCTTGGGACTTTGACGCCGTCAAGAGCAATTCTTGACGCCTTCATGCACTGTTCTCAGCATAGAAATTTGAGACTTTGCCGTTTTCTTCACTTTTATGCTCCAAAAACGTCCGAAATGGCTTCTTTTCCTGAATTCACTCTCCAAGTACCTAAAATCACAAAAGGAACGATTTAGGGCAATATTTGATCAAATAAGTTCGGATTCGGGCTTAAATTACCCCCTAAAAACGGATCATTTTTCGCCTCATCAGAAATTCACTTAATGACGCCAATCCATAAATTGAGTTCATACAGGTTGGAGTAGTCCAATATTCATCATCAATGAACAATATATGAGTTTGACAGACACATCTATTAATATTCAACAGAATATAGCCAATCGCTTACATTTGTCTTAATTCAACAATACTCACGTATCGTTGACTGGCAATGGACAAATTTAGAATGCTACAAGTTATTCATGGATTTAAACATAGAAATATAGGACACAATTATTAAAAAATGAAAACCATAATACCAAGTATACTAATTCATTGTAAAATTAACAAATTTTTTTAACATCCCTTTATCCAAATACTAAAATTAAAATATAGATCTACATGAGACTACTAGTAGGACAAAGCCCAATGTTCCTAGCATGCTCAGTATGCTTCGATAAATGCATTTTTGTAAAAGGATTTGCTAAGTTGTCATTCGTGTGAACGTTGCTAAGGATAATTTCACCCATCTCGATAACATGTCGAATGTAGTGATATTTCCTTTGATAATGTCTGACACCCTTCATAATTCTGGGTTCATCGGCAATTGCTATTGCGCCTGTATTATCGCATAACATCTCCATTGGTTCTTTACTGGTGGGTACAACACTTCCAAGCCCATCAATAAACTTCCTCATCCAAACAGATTCCATTGCATCTTCTAAGCAGCTATGTACTCAGCTTCTGTAGAATACATTGTTATAGTGCTCTGCATGGCACTCTTCCAATCTACGGCTCCTCCCTTAAGTACGAAGATGTATCCTAGTTGAGATTTTCTATCGTCTTTGTCGGTCTCGAATCCAACATCAGTATAGCAAGTAACTCTGAGCTCATTATGAGATTTCCTCCATAAACAAGAACCATATCTTTAGTATTCCTCAAATACTTACGAATTGTTTTAATAGCAGTCCAGTGACTTTCACCAGGGTTTTGCTTAAATTGACTACATAAGTTCTACGCAAACGCCACATCATGTCTTGTGCATCTAACTGCATACATAATAGATCCTATAGTCGAGGGATAAGGAACTCTTTGCATGTGCTTCACCTCTTCAGGCGTAGAAGCACCTTGAGTCTTGCTCAAGTTAGGGTTTTCTTGCATTGGAATATTTTCACGCTTGAAATTTTCCATCTTAAATCTCTTCAGGATTTTGTCACGATGACCACTTTGACTAAGAGAATTAACCACTTTGATCTATCTCTTGTGATCTTGATTCTAAGGACGTGTGCTTCTTCTCCTAAGTCTTTCATAGAAATACATTTACCAAGCCAGGATTTTACATCTTGTAGCATTGGAATGTTATTAGTTTATTACCCATGATACTATGTATTATTGCTCTAAAATCCAAATCCAAGAACAATACTCCAAGGTTGAAGATCTGTCTGTGATTCATTGTATCAAACAACCATTCTTTTGGTAAACAAAGCCATAATTATTACTAACCCTAAAACCCAAATCCAAAGACAATACTCCAACCTTGAAGATCTGTCTGATTTTTAGAGAAAGGGAAGTTTGAGATAAAGTGTATTGTGTGATTTTTGGAGAGAGAGCACAGGATTGAGAGAATGTTCTAAAGGATTCACATGTTTTGTATAGTAAAAAACGAAACTAGATACCGAAAGCAAAATCAATTCAACTTCGGTATTTTGTTCGATTTGATCCACGGCTAGAATTTTAGTTTAATTCAATTTCTTCTTAGGGCATCAACTATGGTGGTTTATGAAAAGGTTTATAAATATATAAAAAGTTCTAAAAACTTGTAAACTATAGTGAATATCTATTTCAAGCTTGTGTGACATGAAGAAGTATAGGATATTAAACATTTTCATAATTTAATGCCTTTAAATTACGTGTGATATTCATAAAACCTGAAAAAGATTTATACATAGTGTAGATAGGTTTATAAAACAAAAAGGTTTATAAAATAATATTATAACACAATTATAAACCTTTAAAAAGATTTACCGATAATTTTAAAAAGTTTCAACCCAAACAAAATAATCTAAAAAACCCAAAACACCAATTGATTAACACCCCTAACAAAACTTGTTAAGAAGACGGTATCGACTAATACAGAAATAGTACACATGGGCTAGGCCTAAATTCACACATGGGCAATAATCAACTATACATATACATATCGATTAATACAGAAATAGTAATTGGGCATTTGCAGTAAACTACTCTAGTAGTTATCAAGAAATTTGGGCCGGGCTATCGTCTAGGTCCGTTTGTACACTTCTAGTTATGAGTTTAGATGAGTTAGCACTTAGCAAGGGTGGTATAGAATTTTGAGTATGTTTTCAAGTTTAATGGTTTAGTTTATAGTGTACAGGAAAATAAATGTATATGTACAGTTTGCATGCACATGTACGTTGAGTATGTTTTCATGCTTAATGGATTAGTTTATAGTGTACAGGAAAATCAATGTGTTGGTACAGTATGCGTGCACATGTACGTGGGTCTCATTTGAACATGTATGTGATAATTCAAGCACATGTATGTGATTTGGTACTCGTATGTCATCATGCATAGAGTTGAATATGCTTGCTGTTCCAAGACCAAAATACTTTTATACTTTGATATTATAACTTTCAAAACTCGTCTATAATAGTAGGAATTGTCTATATTTGTTGTTTATTACACTTATGTTACTCTAAGTCTATGAGAGTACACGGTGTAGTAGGTTATACGCTTGTTATAGGCAAAATTAGGTAACTGTAAGTCTGTAACGACGTCAAATTGCACGAGTGTGGGCGTTAAACGCACGTTATAGGCCCCCTTGCCTTAGTTATAACGGGTCTTTTCAGTGTGTTTTTTTTTTTATTTTTTTAATGCTTTATCTGGGTTTGTGCTTGTGTTATATCTGTGTTTGTTTTTTGTAAGTGAAAGTTGTGTTTTTTCTTTTTGTTTTTGACTTGTAGGTGCCGACAAAGAAGGAAAAGGAGACAATTTTTTTTTTTTTTTTTTTTTTTTTTTTTTTTTTTTAATTCAATAACAAATTTTTATTTTAGGTCTTTGAAGTTTTTAAGGTTTGGTATTTTGATTTTTTTTTTCTTTATTTGAAGTTTTTAAGGTTTGGTATTTTGATTTTTTTTTTCTTTATGAGTTGTAAGTTTTATATGAATTGTAATTTTTTTCTTTTTTTACGTTTTGGTATTTTGACATTAGGTTATGTTTGGCAAAATTAGTTGTGAGCAGTAGCAGTGAGCAGTAACTGTAAGCTGTGAGCAGTAGTCACAGCTCACTGCTCACGCTCACAGCTTCATAAATAAGCATTGAAAAAATGAGCTTTCTTAAAAAATAGTAAAGCTCACAGCTCTCATGCCAAATGAACACTAAAAATAAAAAAAGCTTATTGCTCACTGCTGATCGCCTAAAAAGCTCCAAAAATCTATGCGCCAAACATAGCCTATGTAATTTTATTTTTAGTTTAATGAAATTGGTTGTTTTAAAACAAATGAAAAATAAAAATAAAAATAAAAATTAAGACTTACATGTACCTATAACTTGGGTTATATTGGAGAGGATGTTTTTCAATTTTTGATTTATAAATATGTTTTGCTAACAACAACCCATTGAGTTTTGTTTAAGCATACCGTAAATAACTATGTTCTTAAATATGAACTCATCATTTCTGTAAATAACACACGCAATTAAGGTAAGTGAGTTTTAATAAGATATGTATTAATGTCAAGTGAGTTCATATTTGAAAAAATAGTTATTTAAGGTGAGATAGTGCGAATAATTTACGGATAACCTGCACTGCACCTAGCACTCTGACATGTAAAATTTACATGTAACATAAAATGACATGTCACCCCAAAAGTCGTGACTCATTACAAGTCTCTTTCTAAGGGTGCGTTTGGTAGGGGTAATCGAAATAAGGGAATTATAGTGGGTATGATTGCAAGTGTTTGGTTAACATGTAAATCTTTCAAATATAGGATTGAAAAATATAAATTTTCCGTACTTCGTACCACTCAAAAAGGCAAGGTTGCAAAAATCGCTAGGCGGTAGCGTGGCGGCCGGGGTACCGCCTAGCACTTAATCGGTTAGGCGAGAATTAATCAGGGATTAATCGGATTGGATTTTTTATATATAAAATTAAAAATATTTGAAACTATATGCCCGATTTTGGCCGATATATTCGATCTTTTTTCCGATTTGGCCGATTTATCCCTGATTTAACCGATTTCTATCCGTAACCAGGTTGGCTGATTTATCCGATTTTTGTCCAATTTGGCCGATTTTTATCTGATTAATCGGTATGTTGACCGATTTTTTACCAAAACGATTAATAAGACCGATTAGTGAAAATCGTGGCTATTAATCCTCGCCTAGCGATTAATCGGCCGCCAAGACCGGTTTTTGCAACACTGCGAAAAGGTAAGGAATAAAACTTTCATTCATGAGGGACCCACTTTATATCTAAAGTTATATCATTGTGATTGATTGCAACATATCAGACGCACCCTTGGATTAGATGTCTATGAAATACTGTGAGGTATTATGTAGTTGTATGAATAAATTGTCATTTGTAGCATATATTCAGAGTTCGCAAACACGATAACATTCCATCACACTTTCCCCCTTGTATAACTGTACTTGCATGAGCACAGCCCTACGCAACTCCTAACCACTAATACGTTGATCATCAAACAAATACTGTATCTATTTTTCATGTTTATTCAATAAACTAACATGTAAGATTTAATAGCCATAAGTATTTTCTGGCATGCAAAATAAACTGCAACAACTAATTAAGTGTCGTATCAGGTTCACTTGAATAGTATTAAAGCAGTGTGCAATACAATGAATAAATATATATATATATATATATATATATATATATATATATATATATATATATATATATATATATATATATATATATATATAGGACATATTTATAGATGAAAACCAAGTTGGAAGCTTTGCAAATTTGGCATATCATTGTAAAGATGAATATTATCAGTTAAAAGTCACATGTCATGGACCCTCTTTTCATTAGCTTTTACTTTCCAACTAAATATATTTACTTGGTGAAATTAGATTTTGAAGTCACTTGTTGCATTTACATAACCTTTACAAGACATTATCATATATTGTTTTGATTCAACAAATGATCTATTTCATCAATATGATGTTTGATATCGATCAACTATTTTACATAATTATAAGTTGATATAATATATGGGTTTTGCTAACCATAACCCTATAGGTTGTGTTTAATGCTCATCTTTTGTGTAAAATTACATTTAATGAACTCGTTATTTTCATACTTATACCTTTTTTATGATTATCTATACTACTATATAATGCATGGATAAACCAAGCCTAACTCCTAACCAAAAATTAAGATAAGGAGCTCCAATCATGAGGTGACATGTGTCACTTCTCAACTAACTCCAAGCCTAACTCCTAACCAAAAATTAAGATAAGGAGCTCTAATAAGAAGGTGACATGTGTCAATTCCAAACTTAAATTTCACATTTATTTTTAAATTGAAATATCTTTTTATCTATTTTTTTTTGTTATCTAATTTCACCGTATTTTCTGAAATTTTGTGCTCTTTAATTCAACATCCATTTTGATATATTTTTACAAGTTTTTAGTTTTGTAGATTTTTAGTGGGTTTTTTATTCAAAATTTTACAACTTTAACTTTTATTTCAATCAATACAATCTTGATTCGTTAAAATCATATACTTTTGGGTGAGTGTTTTACGGGAAAGAGATTGCGAGGATCTTTCTATATACGATAATAATGATGTCACGAGAAAGCTACGAAAAACCCAAACAAACACATATACGTTCTTCGAAGTGTTGTGAAAAGAATTCACTAAGCGGGTAAGGAATTGCGGGGAGAGTTGAGCTAGCAATTCATTTACTAACCATATTACTATAGTTTTCGCCGCAGCTGTGCGTGGGTATCCAACTAGTAATTATAGAAAGTGTTGTTAAACATGGAATATGTGATGTTAATTAAGTGTTGATTTTGTAATTATAGAAAGCTTAAACCAACCCATAGGGTTGTGGTTAGCAAAACCCATAATATATATATTCATTATAAAACAAAACATAAAGAAAAACAACACGAACATACAAGAGTTTTGGATTGTTCAATCAAATACACACTACCTTCGGGTCATGCTTAACAAATCTTTTATATAATAAAATAAAACCCCTATTAGAAATTTTCCATTTCAAAAAAATCAATTCATTCCTTATTAAGTAATAAATGAATTAATTATTTTTTTTAAAAAGATGTTAATTACAGAAAAACCTTAAATATTTCCATATTAGGCAAAAATTCTATAATACTTCGTTTTTATACTCAAACATATAAAAAGGACAAACATACACATGGGTTTCAAGGTTATTTTTTGATAATTGCAAGACAAAAGTGTAAAATTAAAAAAAGAAACGGAGGTACCATTACAAACTTTTGCATTCTGATAACTCATAAGTCATAACCCAAGTACCCAACCATGGGATTAATTCCAAGAACCTAAATCTAACAATCGAAAAACACATAGATTTCTGGATGAGGAATCAAAGCCCGCGAAATCGAAAAACCAAAAATCCCAAATTCCTTGATGTGGACCGAATTTCTATTGCAGTGGTTCTTAAGAGAAAATGAATAACTATTTATCGTTTTAACTTAGGTGTCACTATCAGACTAAAAAGTATCGAAACGAGAAAGTATGAAGCGATTCATTTCTCAAATAAAGTAAAATATTGAGATACAAAAACTTAGGATATGGGAGTAAGGAGTATCCACGAGTAACTTTTATGAGTAGTGTTAGCATTAAATTTGTAGATAAGCTGTGATCTCGTTTTTACGCTTAGTTTGGGAGCTCGTGAAAAATCAAGGATGACGATTTTTATCCATATGGTCACTTCTTAAATAGAAGTGTTTCTACTCGTCGACCCTAATAATTATTGCAAAAATAATGAAAGTTCAACAAACCGTCACAAGTATGAAGTGTGAAAAGTTCAAAAATAGAATAAAGTAGAATAAAGAAAATAAATTTTGGAAAATGGAGCGTTTACGGGAATAAATGATTTTGTCATCTCTTTCGAACCTCCTTGCTACTTTACAAAGTTAGTAGAAAGAGTTATGAAATTATTTATCTCGTGAGCGTGAATTGATCACATTGCGTGAGGACACGGCAATACTTTAGTCCGGGGGATTTTGGTGAGTGCTTATTCACTCACCTTTTCTTAGCCTAAATTGGACCAAATAAACCAAAAACTAACCAATAATGCCAAAGAAAGTGTGTTTTTGTGTTTGTGAATGTGCAGGAACGGATATTTAAGAAAAGACGAAAAATCACGAGAAAATGACAAAAACGAGCACGAGATTTGGAAAAGTGAATAAAGCCGGAGCCGGGGAAGCTAGTGGTCAAAGTCAAAGCTCACATAGTCATGAAAATCCTCAAAGTTTCAGAAATTGCAAGAGTGACTCGGAAATAAAGTTTGATCAAGTTTACACAAATGATCCCTCAAGTTTATGAAGTTGTCACTTTTGGCCCTCATGAAGATACTTTGAAGTATTGGCAACTCAGGCCCTCCAAATATCCAAGTAAAGCCACAATGAACCCTTGGAATTATTTTATGAAGATTGGCTGTTGGGTCCTCACAATTTCAGATTGTGCATTTTTGGTCCCTTGGTTTGATTCTATATTACAACCGGATCCTATAACCTTTTAATTCAAATAATACAAACAACAAAACAGCCCAAAGCCCAACTATACAACAAAGCCCATCACCACCCACTTATATCACCCGGTCCAATCCACCCAACTTAATCCAACCCGACCCATCTTTTTAATATTACCCGGAAGTCAAACCCCCAAAACCCCACAGTCAAACATTCAATTAAAACCAAGGCGCGTTTTACTGTTTGTCTCCCCCACAAGTTACCCTGCACCCACCTCGTTTTACCTCGTACCAATCCCAATCAATAACCTCGTACTAAGAATCCTTCTGGAAGGTCTGACAAGTCAGAGATGTTGTCATATTTACCTCCACGTGGTGCCTTCAAGCTCCCTGATTGGGCAAGAATGCGTGGCCTCATGATAAGATGGAATCAAACGGCTAATTGTGAGTGGGATGTCGACATTGAGGATAGAATTGAAGATTTGTGGCCAAGATTGAGCTTCTGGATCCTTCAGAAACCCTAGCACTCCTCACCCTGCTCTCCTATTTAAACCCCCCCTCTGTATACGTTTGGAGGGAGTAGTTTTAAGTTAATGTTATGCTGCCATTTTCAATTCTCAAATGTATTCTTAGTTTAATGTAATCTCAATTTCTTAAATAAAAGTTTCTTGTTTAGTATTTTAATTTCTTGTTTTAGCTTAATAACTTAAATTCCTTTTAGTTCAAAATCTCTTATCTTAGCTTCCTACTTCTTTAATAAGCTCTTTTGTTAAATTTCATAGTTTTTTTTTAAAAAAGTTATTTCTTTGTCTCTCTTTAAATCTTCATAAAAACTAAAAAAAATCTGAAAAAAAAATAACAAAAAGATGTTTAATTTTCTTACTCTCTGTTTTATCTAGACTTTCAGAAGTTTGTTTTAGTCTTATAATAAGAATTTACTCATTTCTGTTATCAAAATTATAAGAACAAAAAGTAAAAAAAAAAAAAAAAAAAAATCAAAAACATGTTTACTTATTTAAAAATCCGGCTTCAATAAGCCTTTTTGTCTTCTATATAAGTTTGCACAAGCTGTTATAGCTTGTGGTAAGCTTATTTGTTCATTATCTTCAATTTTCCAAAAAGTCAACGAAAGTCAAACTCAGCTTATTGAATAAGATGAGTTTGTTGGTGGTGAAAGACAGCCAAGAAAGGTGACCACTTGGCCTGTCAAAAGACAGGCAAGCTTAGTGAACCCCCTCTGTTTGAGCTGAGGGGGAGAGCTTTGTAAGTCTCTTATTTCCCATTTTGTACCATTATTGCTTATCTAATTTCTAGTAGTGCACTTTTGGTAGTTGTAGCATTTGGCTGTTTCATTGTTTATGTTTGAGGTATTTGAGTTTATTTGATAGATTAAGTCTTGTTCTTGTATGCTTAGAGTAATTGTCTTTCTTCACTGCCATATAATAGGGTAAACTGCAAATCTGTTGTCTTGGTATTCTGTGGTGTTTTTGTTGGTTCTAATAGCTTTAATATAATCTACCTAATCTGTTTTGATCATATAATCAGTAGGTTTAAGGTTAATAATCAGATTTGTAGTGTAATCTTAGGATATAAGGGGTGTTTGGCACTGCATGGTTTGGGCTGTTCTAGTTGTTATTTTGCTCAGTTATCTATCAAACTAGTATGCATTAGGTTAATATAGGTACTATCAGTCATAAAAATAGTAGTTCATAAGGTGAAAGTCAAAAATTTGTGTTTATCAAAACCTGTGCACATTTCTTGGTATTGTTCACCTGCAGTTGCTTGAATTTGTTACTATCTATGTTAGTTATTGTGTTTTTAGTGATTAAGCATGTTCAATACACCTCAGGTAGTAGGAGTGATTCATTAAAATTCACATAAGTCAAATATTAGGTGTAATAAAAAAGTCAACTGTTCCATTCTTTTTATTGCTTATCACTGCTGAACTTGGGCAATTTAGGACTAGTAGACTAAATCTAGGATCTGTTTTCTTGCTTGTTATTGGTTCTCATACTAGCAGTGAATGTAATTCCACCAATAGTTTTGCCTTGCCAGCTTATTAGAACTGCTTATTTGTTCCATTTAATTTGTAGGTTTAAGCAAAATATGTTTTTTTTAGTAGGGCTGCTATTGCTTATTTGTGATCTTTGGTTGAACTTTTTGATTGATCTGAGTTTTATATAGTACATTGCATCTGTTTCTAGTGGTTTTTGGCATTGGCTTATACTACTTTGCTTATTTGCCTTACTAAGTGCTTATTTGAGCTACTTACTTAGTTTATCTGTGTTCCCCTGCATCATAAGGCCTGAGTATTGTTCTTATAAGCTCATTTAAGTCTAAAAATCATTTTGTGAAAGTTTGGTCAACATTTGGTCAACCGTGCTTATAAATAAGCACTTAAATAAGCTGTTTTTAAGCTAATAAGCACTTACAATTCTTATTTTCCAACTTTTCTATTTTTCCTAGACTCAGAATATAATTTTAGATTTTCCCAGAAATTTTCATATTTTTCTAAGCTATTTTGCTATTTTTCTTAATTAATTTTCATTTTTAATCATTATTTAATACTTTTTAATTATCAGAAAATCCAAAAAAAATCAGAAAAACCCCAGAAAAATCCAAAAATATTTTAGAAAATAGTTTTCAATTATTTTAGAATTTTAGAATTTAAATTTGCATTTTTCTTACCTTATTTACATTTTCTTTTAATTATTAAATAGTTTAATTAGTTTTTAATTCATAAAAAATTATTAAAAAGTCGAAAAAATATTTTTCTTTTTCTTAAAATTTTCTTTTATCATTTTTAACTTTTTAAAATTATTTTGAAGTCCGTAGGATTAGTGTAGCTTAAAACTCGCGTTTTATTTCGCGCGTGTCGCGCGTGCATTCCCGTTTTTGCGTTTTAGATCTTGGTGCATTACTAGCTTGTACTCTTTGCATATTCCATAATTGTTAGTTGATAATTGAATTATTTGATCACTATTTGCCTTTTTCACCACTTTTCAAATCACGATTACACGAATCAATATTCTTGATTCCATTCACACCTTCACTGGAAAACGACTCGGGTGATCCGTATTTCTTGCGGATCACTTCGATACTATACTACTATAATATATATAATTGATTTGCATCACCTCCTACAAAAAATTTTCTAGCTCCACCATTGGTGATTAGGGAGATGGGTAGTGCTGGAATAAAGGTGGATGCGTTTACTTTCCTTTTGCTAAATATTTATAATTTTACTTTGACCCGTTTTAGATGAAAATAACCCACGTTGTTTACAAGAATTAGGCCAATATTGCCATTTTTCTTTATTCATTTGTGTTGGATTTTTGGAAAGAGGATTCTCATTATATGCATATTCCTTGATGATATAAACCTTCACTTTCAAGTTAATTTCAATACAACATTTGTCAATATTCAAAAAATATGATAACTGGATTATCATGATACTTTTGATTTACCAAGGAAAGCATTTGGATTTCTTCAACTGATAACTACTCGCCTATGTTGAAATCTGGATAAACTTGAAGAAGATGCAACAAGTGAGAAAGACTTGATGAAAAAGGGGTCTACATTCTTTTAGATTCATTCTCTCCCATACGAATGTATTTATGTGTTAAACAAGTGGATTTGTTGTTAGTACATTATATTAGCATTGAGTTTCTTATATTGTGTTTCTTATATCCTGTAGTTTAGGAGGGATGCAACATCTTGATCTTTTTTTCATATTTGAAATCTATGGAGTGTACTCTTTGATTGTTTGAAAGTGGGCAAAATTATGTTCATGATTCATGGTAATTGACACACAAATGCATATCATATCATATGAACGAAACTAGACAGGTGGGCTGTTAGTATATAACACAATAGCTCTATTTAGTATATAACATGACTAAGTGCATGGCTGTTAGTATATAACATAATAGCTCTATTTAGTATATAACATTACTAAGTGCAGAGTAGGACATATTGTCAAATGGTATTGCTTTTAGTATACATGATAGCTCTATTTAGATATACATAAAAAACCTTATTAAGTACTTTAGTTACATGTACAAAAATCTATATATACTATTTCTTACGTGATGTAACTGTTTGTTTTTACAATTTATTTTTGTGCGATTTGCAAATGTATTATTTAAGTTCAATAATTTGTTTGATCCACAATATTTGTATATTTACAAGTAAATAGAGTGAAGTGCAAATTTATATTTATTTATATGTGTAAAAATGTGAAGGTCATAATATATAAGTAGGAGAAATTCCATTGTTCGTAGGTTCAATAATATGTTCATAATTTTTAGAGCATGCACAGTGTATTTTACTATTTTCAATATGATGTTGGTAATGACATCAAGTTTAGTTTTCCCAATGGTCTTGACAACGACAACGATAGAATTGAGTGTAACGAATTTTGTCGAATAATGGGACTAGAGTTAACTAACGTCGTCACTACAGTGAAATAGCGTAACATTTACTTATTAAAAGCTACTATAGTGAAATATGTATATGTAAAGGTCTGTTTTCGAGGTTCCTCGAAATCATCGGGGGTCGCATTTTACTAGGGAGACTACCGCGACATTGGATCCAAAATCATTATATAAAAACAATAATTAAAAAATAAATATATATATACATAATATTTCCTATTATAATAATACATAATTAAAAAAAATTAGATAAAACCCCGTGCGTGCACGGGCGTTATAACTAGTAATAAATGTATACGTACATAATTTTGAGACATAGAATTACATATGCTGAGATATCTATCCATAATATATAAGTTCATCTTTTGTTTTACTAAATTCTCACACAAAAAATGATATCTATACACAAAAATGACATCTATACACTTTTTAGTGTTGACATGTGAATTTATGACCATTTAATCTAATTATAAATTGAACAATTAAAGTATAAGATAAACTTTTTAAAGGTTTATAGTTGTATTATCTCATTAATTTATAAACTTTTTTGTTTTATAAACATATTTTTAACGTACATAAACCTCATAAAGCATTATAAATATCGAGAAAAGTTCAATGCAAATCCAATATTCTCTAAAGATCCAATAAACAAATCCTGATCATCCATTTTTTATCAAATAAATAAATAAATAAACTTTCACTATTTTTTTTTAAATTAAATATCTCACAAATCGTTAATCGTTACGCGAAAAAAATCATACCATCACAACGAAAATTAAATCATTTATCTATAGAGGGGCACTTCTATATACTTTCGAGTTACTTTTTTTCGACATTTTTTTTAAGTGTTAAATTTACGTTTGGAGAAATCACATGTGATTTGCTTTTCAAATCATATGTGATTTCATTAAATCACCATGAAATCACATATGATTTGTGAAATTACACATGATTTGAAAATAGCAAATCACATGTGATTTTTCAAAACGCAAATAACATCAAAACAAAACTTGAAAAAAAAATCATCAAAAGTATATCGATGTGCCCGTCTACTGAAATATAAAAAAAAAATTTCATCCCGCTGATGTATTTTTCTTTGTTTAACGATTTACCGTTTGCATGATTTTTTTTAAAAGGGTGAAAATGGTTTTTTTTTTTTTTTTTTTTTTTTTTTTTTTTTTTTTATTATTATTTTTTTTTATCAATTTTGATGAAACATAGATTATTAAAATGGTTCTTTAGATCTATGAAAATTATGAAATTTATATTGAACTCAACTCTCTATAAATATCATAAATAATCCACACATTAAATTATGAAGATGTTCAATATTATAGACCTATTCATGTCACACAAGTATGGAATATGTCTTCAGTATGGTTTACAAGCTCTTAGACCTCTTCGTACTTTTGTAAACATTTTCGTGAACTACTATAGTGAATGCCCTAATATATAAGTTATTTTTTGTTTTGCTAAACTCACACGAAAATGACATCTATACACTTTTAGTGTTGACATGTGAATTTATGACCATTCGATCTAATTATAAATTGAATAGTTAAAGTTTTTACATCACTGTGAAAATAAAAAAACATAATTAAGACAATATGGCATAAATTGGTAATCTTGCTAAAAAAGTAAACTTTTTTTTGTACATTTCAAGTCAATAAAATTACTAAAACATTTAATAAATTATCTATTATTTTCTCCATCCTAATAACAACTATAAACATGAAACTCAGTCTTTTGTAAACGCTATTAACTACTAGACGAGTACCCACGTTCATCCTTTGTTTTACTAAGCTCTCACACAAAAATGACACCTATGCACTTTCAATGTTAACATGTGGATTTATGACCATTTAATCTAATTATAAATAGAACAATTATATTTTTTTTACATCACTATAAAAATGAAACACAAAATTAATATATTATGGCACGAATTGGTAATCTTGCTGAAAAATATTTTTTTTTCCTTACATTTCAAATCAATCAAATTACTAAAGCATTTAACAAAGTATCTATTATCTTCTCCATTCTGATAACAACTATAAACATGAAACTTATTTTTTTTAAAGCCATTAACTATTAGACGAATACCCGCATATCGTGACGTTGTATAACGACAAATAATTGTACTTACATTTCAAATCAATCAAATTAATAAAGCATTTAACAAAGTATCTATTATCTTCTCCATCCTGGTAACAACTATAAACATGAAACTTATTTTTTTGTAAAAGCCATTAACTATTAGACGAATACCCACATATCGTGACGTTGTATAACGACAAATAATTGTACTTTCGAACTTGTGGTTTTGGTCTGACCCTTGAAACAACACTTAAAATTTCAATTTGTTGTCATTGCGAGGAAAAAAAAATAATAGGTTAGAAATGAATAATGATAAAATGTTTGACAATTAAAAAAAAATATTTAAAATATTGATTTAATGGTGATATTGTTAATTTGTAATCATTTTTAATAAAGGGTATATTAGTAATTGAACTTTACTCATACTTTAAGTTTTTAAGTTTAAAGAAAAAGAGTTTTCTCTTTCTATATAATAGAGACAGGTCAAATGGTAAATTGTTAAATAATAAAAAAGCAATCTTACATTGTATGCAAATCAAACCAATAACATACGATATTAATAAAAAAACAATCTTACATCGTATGCAAATCAAAATAATAAGATACAATATTAATCTATACTAGACTCTTCATCCGAATAGTAACAAGTATGATTACTTTTCTTAAAGTATCTTTTATCATAACTGCACACTAAAATAACACTTTACTATACATGATTTATCTTTCAGCGTTGTCTAAATGTCATACTCACTTATGAACTTTTGATTGTCTAGCATGTATGGTTGTGGTTGTAATTGAGATATCAAGATTGATTAAAATGAGTATACATAAATAGCTATGTAGCATTAACTGATATACATGGGTTGTGCTCGGCGCAACCTAAATTGTTATCTAGTATTCCTTGTATGCCGGTATGCTCTTATTGTTTTGTGTTTTTCTTAAAGTTTTATGTCGATACAAATGGTAAATTGTTAATGCTCTTATTCTTTTGTGTTTTTCTTAATCTTACATTGTATGCAAATCAAAATAATAAGATACAATATTAATCTATACTAGACTCTTCATCCGAATAGTAACAAGTATGATTACTTTTAAAGTATCTTTTATCATAAATGCATACTCAAATAACACTTTACTATACATGATTTATCTTTCAGCGTTGTCTAAATGTCATACTCACGTATGAACTTTTGATTGTCTAGCATGTATGGTTGTGGTTGTAATTGAGATATCAAGATTGATTAAATTGAATATACATAAATAGCTATGTAGCATTAACTAATATACATGGGTTGTGCTCGGCGCAACCTAAATAGTTATCTAGTATTCCTTATACGCTGGTATGCTTTTATTCTTTTGTGTTTTTCTTAAGCTTTTATGTCGATACATACACCCTCATATTCTGCCATCTATAGATGTGGCTAATATTTGGAACAAAATTCTCCCTCGAAAAGTAAAGGTGTTCATGTGGAGATTGAGCTTCATCGGCTCCCCCTTCACATGTGCTCATAAGTATTTAATAAATTTGCACATGCGGGAGGAGCAAGCACTTTTTGAATTGATCCACTTTCAGTGAACAAGACCGATTCGAGACACGCTTACATCACTAGTTACACTAGCTTGAAGTTATTACCCGGGCTGGTCAAGTCAACAGAAAGTTTCTCGAAATGGTACATTTCTACTAAGACAAATCCTTTTCGAGACACGCTTATGTGGCTAGTTAAAGAGTTCTATTATCTGTAACACCTAAAATCTGAGAACATGTGAAAAGACCAAAATACCCCTACAAGTTTGAAATTTAATTAAAAGCTTATTAAAGTACCAAATAAACCCCAAACTTCAAACAATGCACAAGTTATGTATCCAAATAATTTTAACAATTACATTTAACATTTATACAAGTAGTAAAATTACCAAATTACCCCTCTAAGGGCCGATTGGGATAAGACTTATTTTAAAGTGATTTATTTGGTTTAATTTGATCTAAATTTGGTAATTTAAGAAGATAATCACCAAGGAATATTTTGTCAATTATAATTCCGAAATTCTGGCCCAAACTCTCCCCAAAACACACGGCATTACTCTTTTTAAGTCAATACATATCTTTTTATTCTAAACCCTAAGGTGCCGATCAAGAAAATAAACACACAAACAAATCACAAGCCTCCATTCGACCATCCTAAAATTTCTAAGCAATTTTCTGTGATTCATCAACATCCTAAGAAGCCAAGAAAAATCCCATTCAATTGTTGAAGCCTTACACGATCGTAGCATTGTTTTCTTTGTGTCGAGTCCTAAAACAAAGGTAAATTCGTTATACTTCATACGACCTCTATAAAAATGATTTCTTATTTTTCTGATGTTCCTTACATCATATAAGACCCACGAAAATTGGTTTCAAGGTTGGAAGATCATTGGTGAAGTCGTGGTGATTTTTGGATCGTTTGGCCTATACGCGTATGCTATAAATCGTACAGCCCTCTCCACATGTTCAAGTCTTGGTTTGGTATTTTTCTCAGGTCCTTTACACCTTATGAACATGAAATAAAATGTTTCATTCGATCCATGCACACTCTATATCATATTCGTGAATTAAAACCCTAAAGACGTGTATAATTGTAAAAGATATCGTACGATCCAAAATAATTCTTAATAAAATTTGTATACACCTATTATGATGTGTTATAACCTGGAAAAATGTTGGAAGAATTATCATGGCCTAAAACATTGTGTTTCGTAATTATTTTGTTTTGATTAAATCGTATAAAGAGAAAAAGAAAATAAAATCATGTAACCTAGGGTTTTTGAACTAGGGCTTGTTTTGATTTTATTAATGGCTCTTAAATGATTAAGTAATGATTAAAATTGGATTAGGTTTGATTAGGGTTTTTAATCATGCATAAAAATGTTATACGATTTGGTATAAATGATTTGGGTGAGTTTTGTAAACTTTAAAACTTAAGGGTTATTTTTAGAACTTAAATTAGATCATATATAATTCGAATAAAATATAACTTAAGGGTGCTATGTGTAAATTTTGTATTTAAAGGGATTAAAATGTTTATTTAATTAAGTATTATGCGATTTTATAATTAATTAAAGTGGAGGGACTAAACATGTAAATTCTGGAAACTTGGGACTGATTTGAGTGATAAAATATATTCAGGGGGTTTTGTGCTAATTTGGTAATTTAATGGCTTAATATGTAATTATTGATAATTAAAAGTTGAAATTGTAAATTAAAGGGTTAAATATGTAACTTTGATAACTTGAAGGACTTAAAGTGTAAATTGTGAATACTTGAAGGTATATTCGTATAACATGATAAAATAAGGGATCATTATGTAAAATGGATAAGTTAAGGGTTTAAAGTGTAACTTTGAATACTAAAAGGTTTAAAGTGTAATTTTGGAAAAATAAGGGTGTAAAAAGTAAAGTTATGAAACCCTAAGGACCAAATATGTAAATATGTTAAAAGATACTTTGATTCCATTAATAATGACTCAACTTTCTAATTATGGAAACTTTCTAAAAGTGGTAACTTACTATTTATGGAAACCTGCTAAAAGTGGAAAGTCACTTTAAATGGAAAGTTACTAAAACTGGAAAGCCGACTAAAATGAGAAATCTGAATTGAATAAGTTATTAATAATAAGCCGATCATTAATTCGTGTAGATTCGTTGAAGAAGGAGTGTTTCCATATGCTTACGTATGTTATGATTTCGATGGCGATTGAGGTACAGATATTCTGACCTTTCTCAAAAGGTTTCTCATGATCTCTTTCATATTCTGATCCGTTAGTTCCCGAATTGATGCCATTGCTATGATCCCCTTTACTTGAACCTTCTCTGTTGATCCCACTTGATATGACCTCCGTTATGAACCTATGCTATGAAAACCTTCTTAATGATACCATGGAAATGTTTTGAGAAGAACCGATTTGAAAAGATGTTTATAAATGATGCTAAATTTCTTTTTAAAAGAAAGGTTATTTAACTTTCATGAACACTATATTTTGAAAGACCATTTTTATGAAAACTGCATTAAAAGATTATTTAAATTGGACTTTTAATAGAAACTTTTGAAACGGACTTTTGAACTGAACCATGAATTGATTTTTGAATATGAACCTTGACCTGATAAACTCTGATTGGACCTTGAATACTATTTCTGATATGAACCCTTTGTTATGAACTGCTATTATGAACCTTTGATATAATTCTGAGATACACCTTTGCTATATGACCTTTTGTATGATATGAGACCTGACTCTTAGTTTGATACCCGAGCCATTTCTGTTTCCCTACCTATGGAGGTACCATAGGCGTGTCTGTGATGCACCACTGGCATGACTAGTGTGTGGCCCTAGTGATTTGGCTACACCGTCCCCTTTCTGTTACATTATGTGCACACTTATGATATGATTTATTATGGCCAATCTGATTTCTGTGGGGGCGTATGGATGCATCCTAGATCTGTTCTGTTTAGTGGATTTAACTATGATTATGATTATGATATATGTCTGGTGACTGGTACTGTGTGCTATACATGCCTTTCACAATTTCTGGGAGTTTGCTACTCCACCCATTTGAAGAATGAGGACACCCCTCATATTATCTGATTATCTGAGAGGACTCCCCTCTATATGATTATGAAGAATTATGGTATTGACGGCTTATATGATATGATATGTTTTCTGGGCTCGTGGTAGATGACTATCCTTTCTTCTTTATATTCTATTACTCTTTTATCTATTCCTTATTCTATTTCCCCAATGCACTATATTTCAGTTCTGTTTCATTATCATTGCTTTGTATATGTATCTGTTCACTGGGCTTTTTAAGCTCAGCCGCATTTCCTTTTCCTGCGGCAGGTTTTAGTAGGAAGCTGGGTTATGGGAAGAGAGCGTGACTGGACTTAGAAGACTATGCTTTGGACTAGAGACGATTAGATGAAGTTTCACTTTATTAGACATAGTATTTATGGTTTTGTAACCTTGTAGTTTCAGATTTTCATTTGTAACCCTGAATTTCGTTGTATGTATGAATCATATGCTTGTGTTTGTTCTGATATGTCACTGTAATGTAATACTTCTACCCTTATCGGGTTGGGGTGTTACAATTATGGTATCAGAGACCAGGCTGCGATTCGTAATACATTTACCCTTGACCTGTGAAGTTTGGACCCCTAAGTTTCCACTGTAGGCGCTCATAAGACAACCTTTGAAACTTTACATTAGGATTCCCCATAGGAACCTAAGTTATTACCAGTGAGGAATGGGTAGACTAAGACATTTATGTAAGTATCATTTGTTTTCGTATCACTCTGATCGTGCCTTTGCTCTTAGATAAGCCTTATAAGGACCTTTGTTTCAGAAGTTAGAAGTTTTGCAACTTAAGCTTAGTAACCAAGTAAGTTTGGAATACCTCGGAAGGCTACCTGGATACCTTACACATTTAAGTTTCACCTTCAGATTTTGATCTCCGCCTCCGATTTGTTTGATAAGCTGTTTGACACCTTTTCGACCACATCGTAGGTCATTCAACCACAATGTGTTCGACACATTCTGTAAATTCATTACTCATGCTGGGTATGAATGTATCATCCGATACTACTTAACTCTGTATGATCCATTATTACTCCTATGAGAATTTTGGTAATTATGAACCACGAATATGAGAAGTTTTGTTTCCTCTCTTTGAATGATGAACCTTGTTCTGCCAACCGTTTCCTTTGGAAGGGTATGATGTAAATACTATCTCTATATGGATTTGTTAACTAAGCATGATGATGCTGATAACTGAGATTCTGTACCTCTCACGATTGACGATTATACGATATTCGTATTACCAATGATACACATCCTACCTGCTACTTATGCTAAGAAGCTAAACGAAATTCCCACACATTGAACTGTTCGTTTATCCATCCCAACATTTTTGTTGAACCATGTACTTGACTCTGATATATGAACTATCTGTATGATTTGACGACTGTATTCACTTTATGAATCCTTTGACTTTGAGATGTCTGATCGTACGGTCTTTTGGACTGAATGGCTATTCGTGAAGATACCATAGACTACCATATCTGAAATGTGACCTTAAAAATCTGTTTCACCCTATTCCATTATGATGATTCTCTACATCTGCTAAAATTTCTGCCACTATGGAAACACCTACCCCAAACTCATGTGATTACCAAGTTGTCCTGAAAACCATTATTATCAACCCTTGGAAAGTTCTACTATTGGGAAATATTTTGTCATACGAAGATTTTCTGGTATTCTCTGATGAACCTTTTGGTACTCCTTCCTGCTTAAGAAGTAGAGTGGACATTGAACTGATATCAGTGAAGAAACCATGGTGCCATAGAAGTTGAGAGATTGAAGGAGCTGATGGAATATGATTTTTAACCTTGGTGATTCTCTTTAGATGCTCTTGTTTGTTTATGAAGAAGAACGAGAGAAGTATGCGATGACGTATCGACTATCGTGAACTTAAACGTACCACTATCACTAATCATTATCTGTTTCCGCGTATCAATAATTAATTTGGCCTTCCTTTGAAACTCCGCGTCTGATTGCATCATTTTAGATTTGAAGGACTGAAGAAGCAACCACAAAAACTTCTAAGAAGGGGGTTAACTAACCGAGAGTAACCTTTGGGAAGTATTTCAGTTCCTGAAGAAGAAAGAAGGCGATGTGAAAATTCCCTGAGAAGATTTCTGAAGTTGCCTTTGCACTCGTTATAACATTTATGAACTTGAATGATGCCAATGGTGTTGGCTAGAATAATCATGTTTTTTGCGTGTTTTGGACAAATTGTCATAGTATGACATTGTGTTGTGTTCTAAAACGAAAGAAGAACATAGAGATTATTGGTGAGACGACCCTTTGTTCCGGAAGAGAAATTTGATTGACGTTCAGAAAGCATAATAGACAACACTACCCTGTATAATGTAAAGACAGAGCTTTCACAAGAAGGACCAAGATCGAAGATCGTTATCGGAGTTAGAAACTTGGTGGAAGAGTCGTAGAAGATGGTTGCGACAAGCATTACCATGGAAGAAGCATACAAGAAGAAGTGAGGAACTAGGATAGTGCTCAATCATGCATCACGCAACACGTGAAGATTTCAGTTTGGGCACCAAGACAACCAGACCAAAGAAGACGAACCATTCAACACACAACCTGGAGTCGACAACAACATCATGTACCTTAAAACCTGGAGCTATGTTAGAAGACCTGTCGAAGAAACGCAGTCTTGTTTCTCCATTCATTTTAGTTGTACTAAGATGAATTGAGAGCAGAAGCAGACCTGCGGATGGAGGGATGCACAGTGATCGTGTCAGAGACTGCCGCTACGACGCCACAGTACCAAGAAGAGTTGCTGAAGGCTTGAGGAACCAGACTCGAATTTTAAATTCTCTTAATCATGAGGTAAGACGGACAAGAATAAACAGACTACTCCAACTTGGAAGAAATTTTGAAATTTGTAAATGAGTGGACGGATTTGAAAGCGGACATTGTGTTTAGACGAGATGATGCTGTAAAGAATTGACGTTACTGATGACGTACCTTAATTTTGAATGACATTCTCGGATCTCCGTTACTCTTCGAGTAATTTCGTTCTCTTAGTTATGTTGTTTGATTTTGATGATCTTTGAGACTGTAGAAGTACTAGGTGGATTAAGATAGGTGGTTTTGACTCACGACTTGAGATAAAGTATGACCAGCATGAGGGCATATGTATATGATGCCAGTATTATGACGTCTGGCCAGCGTGATAACACTTACATCATATAACGTGCACTTATGGTGGGCATATGATATTTTAAGAAGTGCCTTAGAAGCTTTAGAATTCTGGCATCTGATCAAGATCATCTGAGTTTAGTGAGACTTTAGGTTCATTCTACCTATACGTTTGATATGCTGTCCTTGTTATACGATTCGATACGTTTGGACTCTCGACACGTGTTTTGCTGATCTTTGCAACTTCTGATAAGGAGCTTAGGTTCCATTATGAAATTTCTGCCGTTGACGATATCTAACGATATGCTTTCTGTCTGTATACGATTCGCATTCGTGAAGTTGTTCATTATGATCTGCTATGAGTAAAATATGTGATTGTGGACTTTGAGGAAATGAGACCTGTTTGTTTATAAGAGTACCTTTGGAAGGTTATCTAAAAGCCGAGACTATCTGAGAAGCTGAAGAATTAAACCTTATATCACCCCATGTTTGCTACAATTCAATGTATTCTCATCTGATTCGCCTAATCAATTCGATGAAAATCCTATGTATTTCTATACCTCTTCCTGGAGAATTCGATTATCATCCGTTATGTTTGGTACATTATCCTTTTGATTCAAATTCAATATGATATGCCCTTCTGAGAAATCTGGAACTGTTTTGACAATAATTACGAGTCATGAGAAACCAGTTGGTCTGAATATCTTTTGGAAGAACCTCCCCGGGCGTGAGAATGTTGTGACGACTTTTGCGGTTTGCTACGACTTTGTCTAACTTTGCGACTTCAAATTTCGAGGACGAAATTTTTCTTTTTAGTGGGGAAGAAGTTGTAACACCTAAAATCTGAGAACATGTGAAAAGACCAAAATACCCCTACAAGTTTGAAATTTAATTAAAAGCTTATTAAAGTACCAAATAAATCCCAAACTTCAAACAATGCACAAGTTATGTATCCAAATAATTTTAACAATTACATTTAACATTTATACAAGTAGTAAAATTACCAAATTACCCCTCTAAGGGCCGATTGGGATAAGACTTATTTTAAAGTGATTTATTTGGTTTAATTTGATCTAAATTTGGTAATTTAAGAAGATAATCACCAAGGAATATTTTGTCAATTATAATTCCGAAATTCTGGCCCAAACTCTCCCCAAAACACACGGCATTACTCTTTTTAAGTCAATACATATCTTTTTATTCTAAACCCTAAGGTGCCGATCAAGAAAATAAACACACAAACAAATCACAAGCCTCCATTCGACCATCCTAAAATTTCTAAGCAATTTTCTGTGATTCATCAACATCCTAAGAAGCCAAGAAAAATCCCATTCAAATTGTTGAAGCCTTACACGATCGTAGCATTGTTTTCTTTGTGTCGAGCCCTAAAACAAAGGTAAATTCGTTATACTTCATACGACCTCTATAAAAATGATTTCTTATTTTTCTGATGTTCCTTACATCATATAAGACCCACGAAAATTGGTTTCAAGGTTGGAAGATCATTGGTGAAGTCGTGGTGATTTTTGGATCGTTTGGCCTATACGCGTATGCTATAAATCGTACAGCCCTCTCCACATGTTCAAGTCTTGGTTTGGTATTTTTCTCAGGTCCTTTACACCTTATGAACATGAAATAAAATGTTTCATTCGATCCATGCACACTCTATATCATATTCGTGAATTAAAACCCTAAAGACGTGTATAATTGTAAAAGATATCGTACGATCCAAAATAATTCTTAATAAAATTTGTATACACCTATTATGATGTGTTATAACCTGGAAAAATGTTGGAAGAATTATCATGGCCTAAAACATTGTGTTTCGTAATTATTTTGTTTTGATTAAATCGTATAAAGAGAAAAAGAAAATAAAATCGTGTAACCTAGGGTTTTTGAACTAAGGCTTGTTTTGATTTTATTAATGGCTCTTAAATGATTAAGTAATGATTAAAATTGGATTAGGTTTGATTAGGGTTTTTAATCATGCATAAAAATGTTATACGATTTGGTATAAATGATTTGGGTGAGTTTCGTAAACTTTAAAACTTAAGGGTTATTTTTAGAACTTAAATTGGATCATATATAATTCGAATAAAATATAACTTAAGGGTGCTATGTGTAAATTTTGTATTTAAAGGGATTAAAATGTTTATTTAATTAAGTATTATGCGATTTTATAATTAATTAAAGTGGAGGGACTAAACATGTAAATTTTGGAAACTTGGGACTGATTTGAGTGATAAAATATATTCAGGGGGTTTTGTGCTAATTTGGTAATTTAATGGCTTAATATGTAATTATTGATAATTAAAAGTTGAAATTGTAAATTAAAGGGTTAAATATGTAACTTTGATAACTTGAAGGACTTAAAGTGTAAATTGTGAATACTTGAAGGTATATTCGTATAACATGATAAAATAAGGGATCATTATGTAAAATGGATAAGTTAAGGGTTTAAAGTGTAACTTTGAATACTAAAAGGTTTAAAGTGTAATTTTGGAAAAATAAGGGTGTAAAAAGTAAAGTTATGAAACCCTAAGGACCAAATATGTAAATATGTTAAAAGATACTTTGATTCCATTAATAATGACTCAACTTTCTAATTATGGAAACTTTCTAAAAATGGAAACTTACTATTTATGGAAACCTGCTAAAAGTGGAAAGTCACTTTAAATGGAAAGTTACTAAAACTGGAAAGCCGACTAAAATGAGAAATCTGAATTGAATAAGTTATTAATAATAAGCCGATCATTAATTCGTGTAGATTCGTTGAAGAAGGAGTGTTTCCATATGCTTACGTATGTTATGATTTCGATGGCGATTGAGGTACAGATATTCTGACCTTTCTCAAAAGGTTTCTCATGATCTCTTTCATATTCTGATCCGTTAGTTCCCGAATTGATGCCATTGCTATGATCCCCTTTACTTGAACCTTCTCTGTTGATCCCACTTGATATGACCTCCGTTATGAACCTATGCTATGAAAACCTTCTTAATGATACCATGGAAATGTTTTGAGAAGAACCGATTTGAAAAGATGTTTATAAATGATGCTAAATTTCTTTTTAAAAGAAAGGTTATTTAACTTTCATGAACACTATATTTTGAAAGACCATTTTTATGAAAACTGTATTAAAAGATTATTTAAATTGGACTTTTAATAGAAACTTTTGAAACGGACTTTTGAACTGAACCATGAATTGATTTTTGAATATGAACCTTGACCTAATAAACTCTGATTGGACCTTGAATACTATTTCTGATATGAACCCTTTGTTATGAACTGCTATTATGAACCTTTGATATGATTCTGAGATACACCTTTGCTATATGACCTTTTGTATGATATGAGACCTGACTCTTAGTTTGATACCCGAGCCATTTCTGTTTCCCTACCTATGGAGGTACCATAGGCGTGTCTGTGATGCACCACTGGCATGACTAGTGTGTGGCCCTAGTGATTTGGCTACACCGTCCCCTTTCTGTTACATTATGTGCACACTTATGATATGATTTATTATGGCCAATCTGATTTCTGTGGGGGCGTATGGATGCATCCTAGATCTGTTCTGTTTAGTGGATTTAACTATGATTATGATTATGATATATGTCTGGTGACTGGTACTGTGTGCTATACATGCCTTTCACAATTTCTGGGAGTTCGCTACTCCACCCATTTGAAGAATGAGGACACCCCTCATATTATCTGATTATCTGAGAGGACTCCCCTCTATATGATTATGAAGAATTATGGTATTGACGGCTTATATGATATGATATGTTTCTGGGCTCGTGGTAGATGACTATCCTTTCTTCTTTATATTCTATTACTCTTTTATCTATTCCTTATTCTATTTCCCCAATGCACTATATTTCAGTTCTGTTTCATTATCATTGCTTTGTATATGTATCTGTTCACTGGGCTTTTTAAGCTTAGCAGCATTTCCTTTTCCTGCGGCAGGTTTTAGTAGGAAGCTGGGTTATGGGAAGAGAGCGTGACTGGACTTAGAAGACTATGCTTTGGACTAGAGACGATTAGATGAAGTTTCACTTTATTAGACATAGTATTTATGGTTTTGTAACCTTGTAGTTTCAGATTTTCATTTGTAACCCTGAATTTCGTTGTATGTATGAATCATATGCTTGTGTTTGTTCTGATATGTCACTGTAATGTAATACTTCTACCCTTATCGGGTTGGGGTGTTACATTGTCAGCTTTTAGGTGACAACTAGCTCTAGTAACTAACTTGATGTTATTACCCGTCGAGGATAAGTCCTTTCGATTATTAACTTTTATGTTTCGTCAATTCTTGGGTGAATCTGAGTCTAGCTCGCATGAGATTTGACTTTAAGCAACCTTGAACTTTCATATTTTAATCACTTTCACTTTTCTCCCCCTCAAAAATAGCATATGAGATGTTTTTTTTTATATAAACTTTGGATTAAAATATGCTTTTTGAGTCTTATGGGGATATATCAACAAGAAATTTTTGTTTTTCAAAATGATGAGTTTTCAAGTGCTCCCCCTCTACAAGTGAATACTCATTGAGGTGAAATACTTGTCTTTTGAGCAGAATTATGAAAATCAGAAAATGTTTGATTAATTCTACTCAAAAGTAAGAAGCCTTCACTCCTTATATTAGGATTGAGGCACTAAAGCGTACCTCAGGGTCCTTTCATTACAAGCACGGGTTGTACACTGTTATATGTGCACAAACCAAAAACATGATTTTGACAGAACAAATTGTTTTGGAAATACTCCCCCTCAAAATTCGCATATCTTTTTTGAGAATTTTAAACTTTTGAAGCGAATTGGGGAGTAAAGATTTGAAAAAATCTTGAGCACAATTTTGAAAAGTTTTGAACAACCTTTTGAAAAATTTTGAATAAATTTTGCTCAAGATTAAGAAGTTTTAGATAAGCTTTGCATGAGAACTTCTTCTTGTTTTACAAGGATAAGTGCACGTATGGTTTTAAAGAATGGTTTAGCAAGGCACTTTCCTTTCTTTGAAACCCGAGTTATACACTGAAATGTGTGCACAAGTTGTTGTTTTAATACAAAATTTGTTTTCCTTTTAACAAAACACTCCACCTCAACTAATGAATGTTATTCGAGAGATAGTCTTCTTGAGCAGAATTTTGAATCGTATTAAAGAAATACTTTTTGAAAAATTCGAGAGACGATTCTGCACAAGGTTTTAGAAAACACAATCAAGTATTATCCAACAAAGAATGCTTGAAATTTAAAACTCTTTTACTGTTGAAAGTTGTTTGAGACCCGGAGTCTCTCTTTCGAGTTTTAAAATCTGGAAAAGATTTTCATCTAAAGTTGAACCTCATGGGTTCTTTTTGAAGATTTGTTTTTGTGATGAATGGAAAACTTCCGGTATTTGGGATGTTCAGATCAGAGATATTCTTTTATTGAAGCCAAAGCATTCCAAATTTTGAAAATTTGAAAGGTTTTGAATGACTTTGCTTTGGTCTCCACACTTGCTTTACCGGTGTAAAACACGAGTGTAGAGTTTGGAAAAATTTGTTTCTCACCATTTTGAATCCTTATATCAGTTTAGCTTTTAAACACATTTTGTCCTTTAACCTCAAAAATATGTTTCATAAGAAACATTGTGTCGAATGTTGAAATTTTGACTTTCAATGGGATGACATGTACTTGCACACAAAGAAAATGCATCAGGCACAAACAAGTATACAGATGAATCAAAAATCTCATTCTAAATCAACCTAATTGCTCAGAATTCTCAGATTAACACACAAGATCACAGATTAATTCATTCTTTCACTCGAAATTATCCAATTATTGTCATGGTTTGGGGTTATGAATTGAGACTTTGCACGCATGTTAGCATCAAAATGCAAGAATATTGTACAAACAAATGCCCTAGTAGCAGCAAAGACATCTACATTTTAAACCCTAAATCACATGATTCTAAACCTATGTTGTATCTAATCGAGCAAACATACCAATCAAGCATTCTTAAGTATACTCTAAAGCTATATGAAATAATTAATTAGACTAAAACACCTAAAAAAGTGAAAGCCCTGATCGATAATTACATAAACCCTAGTTTCTTATTAAGCCTTTTTGACCGTTGAAAACATTTGAAACATTTAGGGAACGATTAGACAACAACAATGAAGAAATTAGAAACTTACAATCGAAAAGAAATCGAGAATAAAAAATCGTTAGTCTGATTCGTTGAGGTTTTTAATTATGTGTGAAACTTTTGAGAACATTTGTGGAAATATTTATTAGAGCCCGGTTTATTTTTCATGCAATGTCTTTTTACCTAAGTTTAATACTTTTGTGAACTTTACTCATTAAAGGTTAATTACTTTTCCATTTGAAGTCTAAACATGGTTAAATTGGAATCCTTGCCAAAAAAGATTTCTTTTTTCCCCCTCGAATTAGCATTTATTTTTGTGAAACATTTTTTACACATTTTAATTCGAGAGGTCATAGAACTTTTTGAAAATGAGTTTTTAATCCGAATGATGAAGAAACATTTTATCCTTGAAGAATAATGATTAGGTGTGCAAACTTCATGATATAGTGAAAAATTTTCTCCCCCTCAAAACATGTTCCATTTTGACAATGTGAAGCAAAATTAGTTTTAATGGAGGAACATAGTTTTGAAGATTAGACGTTTGTACACAAAGAAAGAAGATTCTTTTTGTAGGGTTTTTTTTTTTTTTTTTTTTTTTTTTTTTTTTTTTTTTTTAATATTTATAAAAAGAGTTAGATGTTTGACTCACTTAGTTTTTAAGAAAATTTTGCAAATCATCTGTAGTCAAACACCACATACCAATATGGTGAACTAAATCAACAAACCTTGATGGAGGTAATGCCTTTGTAAACAAGTCCGCCAACTGGTGTTCAATACCCACAAACTCTAATTCAATTGTACCCTTCTCATCATGCTACTTGATGAAATGGTAGCGGAGAGCAATTTGTATGGCCTTGGAATGATGAATGGTGTTGCACGAGATAGCAATAGCACACTTTGAGTCGTAGTACATTGAGATCTAGTCAAATACATAGCCGTAGTCCGTGAGCTTAGTTCTCATCCAAATGACTTGAGCACAGAAAGCAGACATGGCTAAATACTAAGCTCTTGTTGATGACAGTGATGTACAATCCTGTTTCATTGACTGTATCCCTTTGTAACTAAACAAGATTTGTTGCGAATCACTGTGCCTTCTGCGTCCAGCTTGTTTTCCAAATCCATTTAAGTCCAATGATGTGTCGAAGGTTGATGTTGGTAGAACATATGCATATTAGACGGATCCAAATTGCGAGAAGACGACTCTACTATATCATAAATGGTTGGAGTCGGTGCAAATGGATTGAAGAAAGTATTTTTATCATAATTAGTAGGTTGTGGTACTGATTATTGTTATGGATCTTCAGCTGATTGTCTGGAGTTGGAAGCGGTTTGTCCTGCTGTTGTTGGAGATTCACTTGGAGGACCGTCTTTCTCAACAGTGGTTGTTGTTTGTTGAGGTGTGTCAGGTACTTGAATATTTTCAGGTTGTGCAGCGGAAATTGGTGAGACCTCAGAAGGACGGTTTTCAATTGTATCATCGAACAGTGGAGCAAATAGAGTTTCCAATTCTTTGCAGTTGAGAGACAATGGTTCAGCCGAAGAGTCCGGAAAGTTAAGACGGTTGGATTCGGGTCCTAAGTTGTTTTGCTCAAAAGCCATTGCTGAAGTGCTTTAAATGGTTGGTTACGGGTCCTAAGCTGTTGTGCTCAGAAGCCATTGTTGAAGTGCTTTTAAACGGTTGGTTACGGGTCCTAAGCTGTTGTGCTCAGAAGCCATTGCTGTTGAATCTGTAAAGAAATAGAGAAGAGACAAAATAGAGAACATGGAGCCCCAAGTGTAACTGGGTTCCAGGTGTTAGAAGCATAAAGATGTAGTGTCAACTATCTTCTTGACAGTCGAACACACAATTCCGATGGTTTTCATTCTTGTCTCAGAGGTAGATGTTGTGCGGATCACATTAGTTTTGGTACAAATGTCTAAAATCTTTCCTATAGGAATCCACCTAAGACCAATCGTTTTGAAAATTCTACCCGTGGGTACCCACCTAATGTTAGATCTAGGAGATATTTTCTTTTTAGATGCATTGGAATGAAATGTGGGAGCATCACTTGTTCGAGAAAACCTATGTCCTATATTAATCCACTTCTTAGGTTTCTGAATCGTGTCTTTTGGTTCAACGAGTTTGTTTGTCTTAGTTGATTGAGCCTTTACAAGTGAATTTCCTTTTTGAAGATATTTTACAGCACTGACAACATGATTATTTACGTAACTACTCTTAAATGCTAGCCAATTCCTATTAGTTTGTTGAGTACTCTTAGGTTTTGGTTTGCTACTACAAGCAGTGTTCTGTACTACAGTGGAAGGCATCACATGAGGTTTTGAACCTAGAATTCCATCCTTTTGAAGTAGCGCCTTTTTCCTAGCCTTTTTTAGATCATAGTTCTTGTACATGTCATATTTGCCATAAAACTCTTTACTTTTAATGCTCGTTTAAGACACTGTTTTCGAACTAATCCTAGATGAACCAGGTATAATCACGCGTTGAGATTTAGCAGACACGGATGCATTTTCCTTAGGCCAAGAATGTGGAGTGACTAGATTTGTCAAATTGTTTTTCTCAACAACTTGGGAGGCAAACCGAGGTTTTGAAAATTTGGGTTGTTCGGATTTAAATGCAGTTGGTTGTCTAACAACTGATCATTTTCTGATTGTTTGAGAAGTCAGTTTCCCCAAGATTGATGGTTTTGCAAACTTAGTATCCACACTCTGGCTAGTCAGTCTTCTTAATTTGTTTTGCAATGCAGCATGTGTAAACACCTTGGCTTGAATTTGACTCTTTAAAAGCTCATTTTCTTTAACTAATGTATCCACACGTTTACTTTGTTCATTAAGAAATTGACCATTGTTGCCCAAAGTTAGAGATTCGTTTTGAAATTTAAGTTCAAGTGAGATGCAATGTGCCTCTAGTTTTGAAAAATCTTTATGAAACTGGGCAATGGTCTTTTTGAGAAAAATGTTTTCAGACTCAAGAGTTTGGTATGATGTTTCAGTTATTAGATTATCAGGTAAGGACTTAGACTCAGAACGTTTGTCAAGACATTGTACAACATCCTGGTCAACCTCTCCTTCATTACTGAAGTTAGGTTGCTCAGATTGCTGTTTCTCATTTGCAGGCATGATATGAACAACAGTAGATTGTACCTCAACCATTTGCTCTTTGTCAAAGTTAGGTTCTGTGTCATAGATGGGTATGACATCTTCCTCATCCATCTGTTCTTTGTCAAAGTTGGGCTCTGAGTCATAAAAGGGTTTGATCTCTGCACAGTCTGCATCTGTATCATTCCCCAATCTGCTGTTGTCATCCTGCTCTTCTGATTCTGTCCCATTGTTTTCCATGACAACCAAATTAGCTTCCAATGCATCAACTTTATGAATTTGCTCTTCTTGAATCTGCAACTTCCTTTTATTAACCCTTTTGTCATGCTCTAGTCTGTGAAGTACTCTTTCAATAATTGACTTTTCAATAGCATCCATGTGTTGGAGCAATATAACTTTGAAGGTTTGAGCCTCAATTCGAGTGTATTCTAAGAAATACTCGCTTACCACTTCACAGCCATAACTGATGAAATGTTGAAACTGTTTCTTGAGCACTCTGAAGGCGGCATTGGATTTACTCTCATGAAATTCTTCAGTTGCAAGTTGCTTTTCAAGTTGATTCACGTTGTCGAACATCGAAGTAGTGAAAATATTAACTTTTTCTCCAAACAGGTCTGGAAATACCCGTTTGAATCCATACTCGGAACAAGTTTCTGCTAAGTTTTTGTTTGAGAGAAGCTTAAGGTGTGAATAAAGTAATCTTAAAGATGTTGTTGGGATCAAAGTTTTACTATTTTATCAAGTCTCGGTCATTTGTAATAATAGGTTGCTTAAGTTATTATTTACTTTCATTTATGTAATGTTACATGTTTACTAGGCTTAAGGCATTTTGGTCCATGGGCTTAGAAGCCCACACGAATTACTAGTGGAAGGAGAGGGAGTGTTGCCCTAGCTCCTTCCCTATAAATATAAGCCTTAGGTCTCTTGTAAAACTTGGTTGTTTATATGAAATCTTAAGGAAACTCTTGCACTTATATTTCTCTCATTCAAATATTCACCCAACTCCTTATATCTATCTCATTCTTGTTTGTGTGAAATCAATATGGTGACCTAACAAGTGGTATCATTGGCCATATGAAGGTGTAGTTATTGTTTTTCTTTGAAATTCGATCCTTAAACTCCTTTTAATTCGATATTTTGTTAACAAAATTGCACTTTCTTGTTTGTTTCTTGGTTTTTATCACATTTTTGCTTACAAACTTGTGCTACAAATCATATCAAACAAAAAAGTATCAACTTTTATTTCAAAATTTTCGATTTGCTTTTTGTACTACTTTTCGAAATTATTTAAATTTTTGAAAAAGTTTGTCAAGTTTATAACTTTCTTCAAGATTTCATCATTTTACGACTTGAAGTACAAAAATCTTGGATTAAAAACTCGTTTTTGGATTGCTTTCCTTGAAAAACACATTTTTGCAAAATTTCGAAATCACTCCCTTGACAAAATTTCGAAATCGTGTTCTAGTGCTTCAAATCGCCTTACGAATTGTGGACTCAGTCTTTTCTCTCTTGTATAAGGAAGAAAAGTATTTCGACTTTTGGTAAACTTTCGAAATTGTATAATTTCGAAAGTGTGTTTTTGACATTGTGTTCTCGAAAATTTCATTAATTTTCGAAATCACAAGGTTTTCGAAAACATCTTTATTTTTTGAAATCTCTAAGTTTTTCGAAAATATACTAAGTTTAGAGAAACCTTTCTTTTGAAATCCCAAATTTTCGAAATCTTTGAGTAACTAATTTTGCAATCCCTAAAGTTCAGTTTTTCGTAATCTCAAGTTCAGTGACTAAGTTTCGAAAACATCTACTTGGGCAAACTTTTCGAGATTTGGCAAACCTATACCTTCTACAAGATCCATCTTTTCACACAAGTGTTTCAATATGTCTCAACCACCGTACTACAACTTTAACCATCCCCAGCAATATCAGAATCAACAGTATCATCAGCAACAGCAACAGTATCAACAATCACCACAATATTATCAACAACCGGTTTACTCACAACAACATAATTTCATGCAACAACATCAGATGGTTCCAATACAACAATCCTATCCTATGTCACCACAACAAAGCCAACTTCCACCAAAACCTACTCACTGGTTTGACAGGATGTGTGAAGTCATTTCAACTCAACAATCCAGACACGAAGCAGGCTCTCCTGACACCCCACCAATGCTAACACCGGGTAATTATATTCAATGGGCAAGTCGATTCTTAAGGTTTATTGAACTCAAGAAACCCAATGGTAAGTACATGAAACAAGTTATCCTTGAAGGACCGTTTCCTTGGCCTGTTAACTACGTTGGCGGTGACCCGTCGGCTGATCCTCTAGTAGCTCCAACTGCTGTGCGTGTTCCTGAGTCTCAACTTACTGCTGAACAAAATCACCATCGTGAAGCAGATGAGTATGCTATGTCTTACATACTTCAAGGGATACCAAACATCATATTCAGAAGTGTTGATGCTCAAACAACTGCAAAAGCTATGTGGGAACACGTCCATCTACTGATGCAAGGCACACAACTGAACAAGGAAGACATGGAATCTAAACTTTACTTGGAATACACTAATATCATGATTGAACCAGGGGAATCTCTTGAGTCTTACTTTCATCATTTCACCAATGTCGTCAATGATTTAGAAAGACATGATATACCTCTTCCAAGAATCGCTGTCAATACAAAGTTTGTTAGTAGTCTGGGTCCTGAGTGGCAAAAGTATGTGACATTTGTGAGACAAGCTAAGAATCTTCACAGAGATCCATATGGTTTGTTGTACGACTATCTCAAGCACTATGAGTCTGAAGTTAAAGAAGACAAACTCGCCCGAGGAGGATATACATCACCACCTACTTCTAATCCCCTTGCACTCGTTGCTCAAACTCCTGCTTCACATCCTCCGATGTCTAATCATGCTTATGATCAGGAACATAATTATTTTAGTCACCAGCAACCTCCTACTTCTCAACACGCTTCTACTCAACTTGCTCCATATGACAACAATGATAGCATGTATTACTCTAATCAGATTGAAGATGATGATGATGACGTCTATACGTTGAATCAAGGACTTGCTCTTGTTGCTCGTGCTTTTAGCAAATTCTCCAACAAAACCAACAACCGTATTCGTTCTTCATCAAATACAAGAAACCAAGCTGTAATTCAAGATGGTCGAGTTGAGATTCAGAACCGTAATTCAGGACGTTCATGTGGGTACACTGGAAATTCTGGGTATGGACAAAGAGTCAACAACAATGGGGGATTCAGAAACAATCCAGGTGCTCCTCAGCGAAGTAATGACAATGCTGTTAGTAACAACACAGTCTCTGGGAATGCGATATGGTGCTACAACTGCAACGAAAAAGGTCATATTGCAACTGCATGCCCTCACCCAAGAAAAGTTAGTCAGTTTCACAAGCAAGCATTACTTATGGCTCTCAAAGATGAAAAGGAAGGAACTTTCAATGCTCATGAGAACAGTTTCTTTGCTAATGCTTACAATGATGATGATATGGAAGATCTTGAAGCCAATGCAGGTGTGATGCTTATGGCCAACATGCAGGAACATCAGTTGAATGATTCAGGCCCAGTGTTCTCCACTGATGGCTTGTCTCAGGTAAATGACCTAACCACAAGCTCCATAGAATTTAATGCATCACCCTCTGTTTTTGAATCAGATCAGGCGCAAGTTGTTCCTTCTGAACCATTTTTCTCTTCTCAAGAGGATGAACAATTAGACACAGTTGTTATATTTGATGATGACACTGTCATCTCATTTGATGATCCTATTGAGCAAGATGAAAATGACTTTATTGAACAACATGAACCTCCTTCTGATCCAGCTCCTGACTGTACAGTTAAGGCCAAACAACTTAATGATCAACTTCTTTCTAATCACATAACGGACGAGCAAACTAAAGTTTTGAAAGAAAATGCCAATTTGAAAAAGGACATTGAATGTTATAAAAAACAACTTTCAAACTTTCAAAATGCAGTTCATCGTGAAAAAAGCTTTGAAAAGTCATTTCAGGATTCATATGTCAAAGAACAAAATCTTCAAAAGCAAATATATGACATAGTTGAGTCAAATGGTAAATTGGTTTCCAAACTGGAAAATGAAAAACATGATCTTCAAAAACAAGTTGTTCAACTCCAACAGGAACTTTCAAAAACACAAAAAGAGGTGATCACTTGCAAACAGGAATTTTATGAACATAAAGTGCAAAAACGAGAAAAAGAAAATTCTTTACTTGATGATAATTGATGAGGCGAAAAATGATCCGTTTTTAGGGGGTCATATAAGCCCGAATCTGACTTTTTTGATCAAATATTGCCCTAAATCGTTCCTTTTGTGATTTTTGGTACTTGGAGAGTGAATTCTGGAAAAGAAGCCATTTCGGACGTTTTTGGAGCATAAAAGTGAAGAAAACGGAAAAGTCTCAAATTTCTATGCTGGGAACAGTGCATGAAGGCGTCAAGAATTGCTCTTGACGGCGTCAGAGTCCCAAGAATAAAATACCGTGGTTGATGACGGCGTCACATAGGCCGTCATAAGTAGATCAAGGCCGTCCGAGGAAGTATTTGGCGGCGAGATGACGGCGTCACACCCTTGCTCTTGACGCCGTCACCCCAGTTTTCCTATATATAGTTTTCTAGTTTTTACATTAAAAAAGGGAGAAGTTTTGGTGAAACCCTAAAGACGAATTTGGTGCAACTTTTACAGGTTTTTCAAGGGTTCCAAACCCTTGATACCTTGCATTGTAATTGAGATAAGTGTTCTTCTAATTCAATCAATATGTCTATGTGTTGGTTGTCTATATCTTGTTCTTGTCTCAATTCCATTATGCTAGGCTAGATTTCTTTTGTGTTTGCTTAGATCTAATGAAACCTAGATATTGATTATGTGTTGATTACTTGTCTATTCTTGTCTTGGATGAATGATTTTATATGTTAGGCTTAAGAAAACTGGCAGATCTCCAAATGGTAACATGCTTGAACGTCTTAAGAAACATGAACCGAGGCGTACTAGCTCTTTATTGGTTGTATTTAATGCATGAGCCACTGTTTACAATCCCTATAGTTGTGCTGGGTCATGGTGTAGGAGGAGATAAGAGCTCATAGAATTGGGGAGTTATGTATGCCACCCCATGAATGGTATTAAGGAATACAATCCGTCATCCATACAATTATAACAAGTAATTAACGTGTAAAAGATATCTAGGGAGTAGTGAAGTCTAAGTAAACACAATTTCTCCAATTACTGCTCACAACTTTAGTATAAATTAGTTTAATTTCATTTTTAGTATTTTATTTTGATTGCATCTTAGTTTTGGGTTAGTTGAATAGCAACTAATTCCGCCCACTCTTCCAAAACCCGAGATTTTACTTGCTTTCTAAAAAACATAAAAAATACAAAAATAATCATCCCTCACCTTTAGAACTAGTAATTAGGCTTTCTAATCCTAGCGACACTATTCCTAAGCTGAACGATCAATCCCCCGGTACTTGTCACTATACTATACTACAACGATCAGGTACACTGCCTGGTGGGGGTTGTAAGCTTCTCAAGATCCCTTGAGAGGTAAAGCCTGGTGCAATTCCCACGCATCAAGTTTTTGGCGCCGCAGCTCGGGGAATAGTTATTGTCTAGGTTAGGATTTCTTTTTATTAGGTCTACTTGCTAGATTCCTTTCTAGTAAGATTTTTATTTTTATTTTTTAGGTCTTCTTTAGTCTATCTTATTTCTTCGTGCCTTTGTTCGTAACTCTTTACCATCCGACATCATGGAAGGTGGTAACATCTTTGAACCCGTCATCCCACCACAACAAAACCCACCACTAGAACCCCTTAGGCCCCGAACCTTAGGAGAGTATTCCCGACCTAGCCACCAAGGCTACCGAAACACCATTGAGCTCACCGGAGACAATGTGACCCCCTTGTGATCCGACACCATCCGGTTGGTGCAAAGCGGATGTGCATTCCATGGACTTCGTTACGAAGATCCAAACCAACACCTTAAGGACTTTCTCAAAATCGTAGATTCCATAGACCTAGGTGTTGAAACTAGAGAGACTACCCGTTTACGCCTATTCCAATTCTCTCTACGGGATCAAGCTAGTCAATGGCTTGAGCGTTTACCCGCGGGATCCATCACCACATGGGATGATCTCACCACTCGTTTCCTTGCTCAATTTTTCCCACCGGGGAGAACTACTAAGCTTACGAATGACATCTTGATGTTTCAACAACGTCAAAATGAATCTCTTTATGAAGCATGGACTCGTTTCAAGGACTTACTCCAAAAAGTCCCTCATCATGGCATAGATCTTTGGCTCCAAGTCCAAATCTTCTATGACCATATCGACATCTCCACGAGGTGAACCATTGACCAATCGGCCGGTGGTAAGCTACGTGATCTTAGTGCGGAACAATCATGGGAACTCATAGAAGATCTTGCTCTCTATGACAACGAAAGTTGGAATGATCCCCGTGATTTGAACAAAACGTTCAAGGCAATATCTTTGCCTTCGAACAATTCTAGCACTCCCGCCCGTAGGATCATGGAACTTGAGGACCAAGTCAAGTTTCTCATGAAATCTTACGAAGCTCCGAAGCCTTCAAGCCAAGTAAACAAAATCACTTCTTCATGCCAATTATGTAGTGGTCCCCATGACACTCGTGATTGTGTGGAACTCCCCGGAACAGCTTTTGCGGACTACGCATCCACGCGTACCGACGAAGCGGGAGATAAGTGGTACACTTTCAAGCCCGAGCCAAACACTTATGGTGATTCATACAACCCCTCATGGAAAAATCACCCAAACCTTAGGTGGAGACAAAATCAACCCAATTCCTCCAATCCGCCTAATCGTTACCAACCAAACGGTCCACCATCCAACCGTACTTTCAACAACAATCCTTCTAACAACTATGGTAGTACCAACAATCTTGAAGGATTGATGTCAAAGTTCATGGCATCTCAAGAAGCTCGCATATCTAAGTTTGAAGCCGATTTCAAACAAAAGCAAAGCGAGATGACCACGAGAATTGATGCATTGTTGAAAGTTCTCAATGACCGAGAAATGGGAGCACTCCCGAGTGACACGATCAAGAATCCGAAACTAACCGTTAATTCCGTATCATCAGTTTCGTCACCCACTTCGTGTCCACAATATTACTCGGTTAAATCAACGAGCACGTGTTTCAAACAAAACCAAGTTCCCCAAAAGGACAAATCAAATAAAACACCCACTATAGAGCCGGTCAAAAGCATTGTTGAAACACCTCTTACGCAAGACCTTGACGATGAATTCAAAGAACTTCACCTTGAACGCCCCGTCATTGATGTCTTAGCGCGTGCTCCCTACTATAGTGCCCTCCTAGAAAAATATGAGAAGTGTAAGCTAGGCAAAAATGGGACCGCCTTCGTTCAAAACAAGTTGCCTAAAAAGCTTGATGACCCGGGTATATTTGTTTTGCCTTGTAAGGTAGGAAGATCCGAAACTTTCGACACACTAGCCGATCTAGGGTCAAGCCTCAACTTGATTCCCTTATCCTCATTCACTGCTCTTAAGCTAGGAAAGTTAGAGGAAATGGAGGTATTGATAGGTCTAGCGGATGGGAGTATTGCACACCCGGTTGGAATGATTAAGGATGTAGTTGTTCACGTAGGAAAGTTAACGATATTAGCGGATTTTCACGTCCTAGACATGGTTAGTGACACTACATGCCCATTATTGGTAGGAAGAGGATTTTTAGCAACCGCTAGTGCCATGATAGATTGCAAGGAATCAAAGATAACGGTAGGTGAAGGCGATACTTGGTCGGTGTATGATGTTAAGAAGCATAGTTATGATTGTGATGATGAACCAACACCGTATTGGGTAGAGATGAATAGGAGACCGTCTAGATATGGACCTTGGATAGAGAGGAACTTTATAGGACCTCAATGCCCATTCTATCTAGAAAAAGACTTTGTTGAAAAGACACATTCGGTAGAACAACTCATAGCTAGAGATGAAGAGCTAGACCCCTTTGAGGACCCCTTAGTCTTTAGGAAGATGATTGAGTTATTAAGCGTAATGCCCATTAACATAGAAAGGAATAAATGGAAAAGAGAGGGAGATAAGTGTAAATGGAGGTGGGACAAGCCACCTAAAGAAGGTGACGGGTCATGGCATATTAGAATGACCGTGTATGATCCGGATGGAGAAAAGTTTGAAAGGTCATACCATACTAAGGAAACCGATAGAAAGTTGAAACCTAAGTTCGATCCCAAAGATGTCCTCAACGAGGAACTCACCCGAATCACGTAGTAACCCATGACCTTGAGTCTAGCTACAAGACTCGTAAATAAAGAAAAGCGCTTCTTGGGAGGCAACCCATGTTTTGTGTGATTTTATTTGTTTGATTGTTATTTGCTTCCATATGCATGCTTTATTTTTATTGTTGGTAGATCATGTTTCTAAATTAAAATGTGGAAATACTTTACTATGTTGTTTGGCCTAGTCTTAACTCCAACCTAAAAGTATTTTCGCAAAAGATAAGTGTAAGGGGAAACCCCAAATATGTTTTTAAGAAACAAACCGATCATGATTCTCCACAATATTAAATGAACATGTATATTCGTATTCGTTAGAGTCAAATGCTTGTATTGAGTCACAATGAAGTTTTGCAGGATTTTCCAGGAAGTAGGACGAAGTTTTCCCAGAAATTTTCTGGAAACTTAACACAAGAATTTCTGCAGGTCCATTCTAACGGCGTCAGGGGTTTACTCTTGACGGCGTCAGGGGTTTACTCTTGACGGCGTCAGGAGTTAAAATCTGGAAATTTTACCGGTTTTGTTTTTCTAACGGAGTCTTATGGTTTTTGTGAATTATTAAGTTTTATAATCTCCAGGAAATCTGCAAACTTCATTCCACAAGCATTATATCTTACTTTGTTTTCTAGGATTTAGTAACTTATATAGGATGCTGCCGATTTTACGCGAGGTTGTCTTGTCTATTTTTTTGTCAGGATTTACAGGTTATGTTCGACAAGGAGATGATTTATATTCTGGAAGGGAAGCTTTGATTGTTCGTTTTCTTGGAGGAAGATTTAACCTGGCCAACCTATAATCCATACCGAGCGAATCAGGGGAGTATTTGATTTCATTCTCTTTACTTCTTTACTTTTACATTCTTTACTTGAACATTGGGGACAATGTTCATCTTAAGTGTAAGGGGAGGGTAAAAAGATGATACCTTACATATGCACTTTCGCTTGAGTTTGTTTTGTTTGATAGTAGATGTGTAATAAAACTATGAGAAATACTTGTTAGTGTAATTTTAGCGCCAAATTTAAAATTTTTTACAACATTTAGGAGCGAAACTTTAGCCATAGCAAGCGTCTCATGGATAGGAGATTGTATGACTAGCACATAACCGTATATTCAGAAAAAATTTCCACCCAAAAATGTGAGGTTCGCCTTTAGATTTGATAGGAAAAGCATTCACTATTAGTGCTTATGAGTGTACCGGTAGCATTTAGATTCTAGAACTTGCGTTAGTGATGCATCCCGAGACCGCTAGTGAGACTACATTCGTGTAGTAGGATTTACTACATGATAAGAGGCATTAGGATCACCCTTGTGTTAAACCTGTATCATAATTACTTGACCATTTAAGTCATATTACTTGGCTAGTTAAGTCAACTAATTTTTCCCACACCCTTAGCGTTGTACTCATTTTTAGTACACGAAACCCCTAGTACACCCCTCCGAGCCTATCTTTTCGTTTCTAACTTTAAGCATTTTACTTAAAGGAAGAATTTGTTACACCCCACTTAAATGTACACCCAAATCGCCTTAGCCTTCCGTGTATGCGCTCATCTTTAGTGCATTATTGTTATTTGTTAAACCCTAAGTTAACTTTCTAATTGATTACATGGTTGCTAAGTCGAGTCATATCCTTGTACATATTGTTTTGGGACGATTGGGACTCATGGGCAAGTACTTATTTTATGGAGTAATGGGGAAGAACATAATATTATTACCCCCATATGTGCGTTAATTTTAAAAGTGCTCCAAGTGTTTTGATTTTCTTAATTCGAGTCATTAGATTAGTTTATTGTAAAGTATGTAAAGATTCAAGTGTAAGGGGAACGTTCATTCCCTATGATGTATTATTTTGGATGGTAGGGTAAGAGTGTATGCAAAAAATAAAAAATAAAAAAATAAAAAAAAATAAAAAAAAAATCGAAAAAATCAAGAAAAAGAAAAAAAATAGAAAAAGAAAAAAAAAATAGAAAAAAGAAAAAAAAAAAAAAACCACATACGGACTACCATCCCTTTTCATTCTATGTTCATTTTATGATTTTGTTATTTCTCATTTGTTGGCTTAAGTCGAGTCTAGTCTTGGCTTAGCAACGCCATCTTGTACATGTAATTAACCAAGATTGTTAACTCGCCACCAGTAAAACTTCCTTTATCCAACAAAACCGTGTATTTCATATCCCTATACCTAACGTTACAACCCTTTAAAAGACCTCTTTGATAGTTTATCCTAGGTGCTTACGCCATATGGTGGAGGTTTGATCCTTTCCCAAGCCTATGGTAATCTATTTTGCTATGACAGGTAGTGAGAGATATCTTCCATTTCCATAATGTTATATTACTTTATTACACCTGAGAGATGTGAGTATCCAAACACTATTTGTGAGGTGCTTGTGTATGACCTCCGTGCTTGTCTATTGGTCTTTAGTGGAACGATTATTTGTTGTAATTACTTTTATATTAGTGTTAAATGACCCCTAACTTGTCTTTTGAGTAGAATAAAAGCGCATTTGCTTGAGGACAAGCAAATCTCAAGAGTAAGGGTATATGATGAGGCGAAAAATGATCCGTTTTTAGGGGGTCATTTAAGCCCGAATCCGACTTTATTTGATCAAATATTGCCCTAAATCGTTCCTTTTGTGATTTTAGGTACTTGGAGAGTGAATTCTAGAAAAGAAGCCATTTCGGACGTTTTTGGAGCATAAAAGTGAAGAAAACGGCAAAGTCTCAAATTTCTATGCTGGGAACAGTGCATGAAGGCGTCAAGAATTGCTCTTGACGGCGTCAGAGTCCCAAGAATAAAATACCGTGGTTGATGACGGCGTCACAAAGTCCGTCATAAGTAGATCAAGGCCGTCCGAGGAAGTATTTGGCGGCGAGATGACGGCGTCACACCCTTGCTCTTGACGCCGTCACCCCAGTTTTCCTATATACAGTTTTCTAGTTTTTACATTAAAAAAGGGAGAAGTTTTGGTGAAACCCTAAAGACGAATTTGGTGCAACTTTTACAGGTTTTTCAAGGGTTCCAAACCCTTGATACCTTGCATTGTAATTGAGATAAGTGTTCTTCTAATTCAATCAATATGTCTATGTGTTGGTTGTCTATATCTTGTTCTTGTCTCAATTCCATTATGCTAGGCTAGATTTCTTTTGTGTTTGCTTAGATCTAGTGAAACCTAGATATTGATTATGTGTTGATTACTTGTCTATTCTTGTCTTGGATGAATGATTTTATATGTTAGGCTTAAGAAAACTGGCAGATCTCCAAATGGTAACATGCTTGAACGTCTTAAGAAACATGAACCGAGGCGTACTAGGTCTTTATTGGTTGTATTTAATGCATGAGCCACTGTTTACAATCCCTATAGTTGTGCTGGGTCATGGTGTAGGAGGAGATAAGAGCTCATAGAATTGGGGAGTTATGTATGCCACCCCATGAATGGTATTAAGGAATACAATCCGTCATCCATACAATTATAACAAGTAATTAACGTGTAAAAGATATCTAGGGAGTAGTGAAGTCTAAGTAAACACAATTTCTCCAATTACTGCTCACAACTTTAGTATAAATTAGTTTAATTTCATTTTTAGTATTTTATTTTGATTGCATCTTAGTTTTGGGTTAGTTGAATAGCAACTAATTCCGCCCACTCTTCCAAAACCCGAGATTTTACTTGCTTTCTAAAAAACATAAAAAATACAAAAATAATCATCCCTCACCTTTAGAACTAGTAATTAGGCTTTCTAATCCTAGCGACACTATTCCTAAGCTGAATGATCAATCCCCCGGTACTTGTCACTATACTATACTACAACGATCAGGTACACTGCCTGGTAGGGGTTGTAAGCTTCTCAAGATCCCTTGAGAGGTAAAGCCTGGTGCAATTCCCACGCATCAATAATCTCGCTCTCGAACGTCAAATTAAAGCTTTTCAAAATATCGTTTATAAACATGGGGAATCTGTAACGACAATTCAAAAGTTTACTTTAAAACCAAGACCAGATAAAGGTTTTGGCCTCGGCGATTACAGATCCTCTTTTCTTCGCACTGCATTCAAAACAAATCCTAAGCTGTACAGTATGGACCAATTGATTGATAATAATGTTGTGCGTGTTATTGTACATAATACTGAGGAAGAATACGAACTAGAAGAGTAGAGTCGATCAAAAATGAGTCAAGCTGAATATTGCAAACCATATGATTACTCAAAAGCTCCTCACATTTCAAAATCTTTTGTTCCGTCAAGAGAAATACCTGAGAAATCATGGTATGTTACTGAGTCTTATGTTTCATCTTCCGATGGAGCTCCTGTCAAACCCGTGGCACAAGTAAATGGTCCATTACCATCTTCTGGTCATGTTACACCATTACCTACACGCTGTAAAGTTTTAGACTATTTTCAAACATTCATGAAAGGCATCGATAATTTGGAAAACGTCATCGAACATCATTCGCAAATTAAAATTCTTACTTTTCAATCAGCTTACGAGCGGGAAAAGCGAGACATTTTTCAAAAACAAATTCTGCCTTTAGTTCAAAATTTACGTTATTGTGCTACTCGTTGGGAACAGGAACTCCAAAAAGAAGTTAAAGATATGAAAGAAATTTTCGCTCTTAATGAAAACGCAATATTGGTTCAACAAAGCAAAAACCGATTTTTGAAAACAGATTCTGATCGACTTTTGGAACAACTTCTTCATGCTGATATTCATAGTTTTCTCATGAATGAACTCTATTATTCCAGCAATGCTGAATTATTTGCAGAATACTGTGCTGAACTTGTTTTGTTGAGGTCACAAAATGAAACATTGAAACATCAACATGAAACGTTGCGTCAAAACAGTGATGATGTGATAAACAAACTTTCAAACGAAATTTGTCAACTCAAACAAAAGATTGATTGGTGTCAAGCTCAAAATATTGAAACAGAATTGCAACTACGTACGAGGATTGAGTCTCACAAAAACAAATGTCTTCTACTTAAAAATGAAATTACGGAGTTAAAAATTGAAAACGCCGAATGGCAACAAAACCGCGATGACATTTGTTATTGCAATGGTTTACTTGAGTCTGATATTCAAGACAAAAAACACATCATCATTGATTTGAAAGAGAAAATTAAGCTACTTCAAAAAGGGAAGTTTATTGACACCATTGTGATAGCACCAGGAATGTTTCAAATAGACATAACAGATAAGGGTAAGCATGCTAAGAGTTCTAATGCTAGCTCTTCCACTTCCACAGGTCTAGTTTCCCCTAAGAGCGTTAGAAGCCCAAAGCCAAAAAGCGTTAAGAAGACTAAAAAGACTAGGCTCTCGCAACGTAAGAGTGGAACACTAGAAGTGCAAGAAGTAGAAGCTCACCTTAGGTACTCGAATAAAACTCATGTTGCATCTGATTTAGATTCTAATCTGGCAAATTGTAATCCAAATCTCAATGTAACGAATGCTGAACCCTCTAATGTTTTGAATATTAATGCATCTTGTGTGTTTTGTCGTAAAAGTGTGTTATCTGGTTATCATACCAAATGTGTAGCTAATAATCTCTTACACCGTAAAAAGAAACGTACATCCGGCTCTTCTTCTAGGTCCACTAATGCCTCTAAGTCTACCTTAAGAAAAACGTCTACTACAGTTTCAAATGATGTTGTAGTCAACCCAAAAGCAGCAATCAACAATTCTAGGAACACGCCAAAAGCTAGTGCATTCACTAAGAACAAAGCAAAAACTAGTTGGAACTGGCAACGTTGGTTACAATACAAACCAAATTTTAAATGGATTCCTAAATTGTTAAATATTTGTGTTTCTAACCAACAGGAACCCACAATTTCCTCGGGTTCCACCCTTACTTCTGTTCCATCTCTGTCATCTTCTTTTGATGCAGGTGGTTCAGATCGTTCTCAGGATTGTTGATAGCGGTTGAACCCGACATATAACAGGCAATCTCAAACTGTTAAAAAACTTTGTCTCAAAGTTTAATGGAACTATCAGATTCGGGAATGATCAATACGCTTTAATCATGGGTTACGGAGACTACATGCATGGGAATATTGAAATTAGCAGAGTTTATTACGTTGAAGGCTTGGGTCACAACCTCTTTTCAGTCGGTCAATTTTGTGATGGAGATTTAGAAGTTGCATTTCGCGAGAAAACCTGTTTTGTTCGTGATCTACAAGGCAATGATTTAATGTCTGGCAAACGTGGCACTAACCTTTACACTATTTCAATGTCAGACATGATCGCTTCATCTCCAATTTGTCTTCTATCCAAAGCTGAAATGACTAAATCTTGGTTATGGCACAAACGCCTTTCTCATTTGAATTTCAAAACGATGACTGATCTTGCTCGTTACAAATTAGTTGAAGGCTTTCCAAGATTCCGTTATGCCAAAGATCATCTATGTCCAGCCTGTGAACAAGGAAAAAGTACTCGTGCTCATTTTCCCTCAAAACCTGAACACAGTACTAATCATGTTTTACAATTGCTTCATATGGATTTGTGTGGTCCGATGTGTGTTCAAACAATCAACGGTAAACGCTACATTTTAGTAATTGTTGATGATTACTCTCGCTGGACTTGGGTTTATTTTCTTCGAAGTAAAGATCAAGCTCCTCAAATGATCATCACCTTTCTCACCAAAATACAAGTTCAGCTACGCAACACAGTCAGAATTGTAAGAACTGACAATGGCACAGAATTTAAGAATCAGACTCTAAGGTCGTATTTTGAGAAAGTGGGAATTGACATCAAACATCTATTCCACACACTCCCGAACAGAATGGAGTAGTCGAAAGACGCAACAGAACGTTAGTGGAAGCTGCTCGAACGATGTTAATCAATGCTCAATTACCAGATTACTTATGGGCAGAAGCTGTTTCAACCGCCTATTACACCCAAAACCGTTGCATGATCACAAAATGCCATAACAAAACCCCATATCAGATTGTTCACAAAAGGAAACCAAACATCAGTCACTTTCATGTATTCGGAGCTTTATGCTACCCAGTCAATGATCGTGATGTCTAGGTAAACTTAAAGCAAAGGCTGACATCGGAATATTTATAGGATACTGTGAAAATTCAAAAGGCTATCGGATATGGAATCGTCATGCTAATTTCGATGAACTCACTCAATTGGCTTCTGAGCAAAACGGCTTAGGACCCGCAACCAACCGTCTTAACTTTCCGGTCTCTTCGGCTGAATCATTGTCACTTCCTCGTAAAGAAGTGGAAACCTTGTTTGCTCCATTGTTTGATGATACGCCTGTTAACCGTCCATCTGGGGCCACACCAAATTCCGCTGCACATCTTGATCAACGTCAAGAACTTGATACACCTCAACAAACAACAACTACTGTTGGAAGAGACGGTCCTCCAGTCATATCACCTACAACAACAGAACAAACCGGGTCCAACTCACGACAATCAGCTGGAGATTCCATACCTTTATCAGTTCCACAACCCGCAGAGCATGACCCAGAACCATTCATTAACCCATTTGCAAATGCTCAACCTGTCCCCGACATTGCTGAGTCATCATCACGCAATTTGGGTCCTGCTCACTTGCGAGATACTTATCAACTTCATCCTTCGACACACAAATGGACTAGAGATCACCCCTTAGTTCAAATTATTGGCCATCCAGATGCACCTATCATGACAAGACAACGCCTTCACACAGACGGTGAAACTTGCATTTATGCACTCACAGTTTGTGAAACCGTACCTAAAAACATCAAGGAAGCAATGACTTATGAAAACTGGATTGAGTCTATGCAAGAAGAATTCGAAACGTTTCAAAGATTAGAAGTATGGGAATTGGTTGAAAAACCAGAAGGCATCATTGTCATTGGTTTAAAATGGATCTGGAAAAACAAACTGGATGCAGAAGGCACGGTCATACGCAACAAATTACGCTTGGTAGCAAAAGGTTACTCTCAAGAAGAAGGAATCGATTTTGAAGAATCATTTGCTCCTGTAGCTAGACTTGAAGCTGTACGGATATTCTTAGCATTTGCTGCTCATCGGAATATGATTGTTTACCAAATGGACGTGAAAACGGCTTTTCTGAACGGTCAACTCCGAGAAGTGGTTTATGTCAGTCAACCTGAAGGATTCGTTGATCCAGAACATCCTAATCATGTCTACAAGCTTAAGAAGTCTGTCTATGGTCTAAAGCAATCCCCCAGGGCGTGGTATGATAAGCTTTCTAAATTCCTGTTGGCTAGTGATTTTACTCTAGGCTCGGTGGATCCAACACTGTTTACTAAAACATACGGGATGGACTTATTAATCGTTCAAATTTATGTCGATGACATTATTTTTGCTTCAACCAACAAAAATCACTCAATGGATTTTGCAAAATTAATGACAGATAATTTTGAAATGTCCATGATGGGTGAACTTACGTTCTTTCTAGGACTACAAGTTCATCAATCACCCCGTGGAATTTTTCTAAATCAGTCCAAATATGCTCTTGAGATTTTAAAGAAACATGGAATGCAAAGTAGTGATACTATGAATACACCGATGGCCAATTCCACTAAACTAGATGCTGATATACATGGGACTCCAGTTGACCCTACCAAATACCGAAGCATTATTGGGCCCCTCATGTATCTCACATCTAGTAGACCTGATATTGTGTTTGCTGTCTTTATGTGTTCTCGCTATCAGGCTAATCCAACTGAAAAACACCTCAATGAGGCAAAAAGAATCCTTCGATACATAAAGGGAACCATCCACTTGGGGATCTGGTATCCGAAGGATTCTGGTTTTGAACTAATAGCTTTTTCAGACGCTGACCATGCAGGATGCTTAGACTCGTGAAAAAGTACATCAGGTGACCTACAGTTTCTTGGAGATAAACTTATGTCTTGGCAATCAAAGAAGCAGGACTGCACATCACTGTCATCTACAGAATCTGAATACGTAGCTATGTCTGCTTGTTGTGCTCAAGTCATTTGGATGAGATCACAACTTAAAGACTATGGCTACCTATTCAACAAGATTCTGATATACTGCGATTCTAAGAGTGCCATTGCAATCTCCTGTAACACAGTTCATCATTGCAAATCCAAACACATTGATCTCCGATATCATTTCATCAAAGAGCATGTCGAGAAGGGTACAGTTGAATTATATTTTGTAGGTACTGAGTACCAATTGGTGGACTTACTTACAAAACCCTTAGCTCCATCAAGGTTTGCAAGTTTAGTTCACCAAATTGGTATGCGATGTTTGACACCATTTGATCTGCAAAAGTTTTTAAAACAAAAGTAAAGTGTCAAACATCAACAATTTAACTATCTTTATAAAATAATTTTTTTTCTTTATTTTTTCTAAACCTCAAAAACACAAAAATATTTTCTCTATTTCATTAAAAAAAAAATGCAAGTATATCGCTCTCTTTCAACACCTTGTTATTTTACAAGTGTTGAGGGGGAGACTCGCCTAACTTTTATAAATTTTTTCAAAATGATATACTTGCATATTACCTTTGATGCGTTGTTTCGGGATTTCATATGCTATTTTAAAAATCTCGTTTCCTTCTCTCATAATGGTGTCGTAAGGTAGTATATTTTATTAAGTAGCCATTGTTTCATTCCTAATGCATCTAAATGTAGGACTTATCTTGTACTAATTGTAGTTAAGGGACCAAATGTGACAATTTTTTCAAAAGTTTCAAAAATAATACAAACATACACTCCCCGTTTCTAAAACCTTACATTAACTTTCTAAAACCCTACACCCTCTCTTGATATCCACGGCTCAAATTCAAACGAATAATCCGTGCTACCAATCTCCAATCCGTAAGTTTCTATGCATTCTTTAAACAATTTCAAACTATGGTTTTCATTTAATCGCTTAACTAACGGTTAGATTTCATGATTTTTCGATTTGAAAACCTAGGGTTTATATAATTTCGGAATTATACAAAACGTGTTTGGGGGGTTAATTCTTGATAGGGGTTTTGTGCTTATATATGTTTCTATCTTTCCTATATCGTTTAATCTCTCTATAATACATGTTTGTGTGATTCTCGATACTTAGGCTTTAGGATCGATGTGGGTTTCATGTGTTTGTTGTTTGTTTTTATGTTTTTCTTGGTAGGATATGGTCTCTTGAGTGTATGTATCATCCATGTGCCCATTAATTTGAATAACTTCCATGAATGCATGATTCTCGATATGTAGGGTTTCGTTCAAAATGGGTTTTCTCTCGTATTGTGTTTTAATGTGCTGATTATTGTGCCTAAATGCTTCAAATGTACGTTTGTGATATGCAAGAACCTGTCTTCCTCAATTGTATCATGATTTTGCTTTTTATCGAGAACATGTTCTTGAAACATTTTCGAAATCACTGTATATGATTGTGTTGCTTGTTTCTAATCGTTGAATATCATCATTTGCAACAGGGTTTATCATTTGGATCACTATTATTCTCACAGAAACGTACGTTGGATGTTCTCGAAATTATTGTATAAGAATTTTTTCGAGAAAACAGTTTTTTCGCAAATACCTGCATTGGTGAAAATTTTTCGAGAACACTATATTTTCGAAAAATGTCATTTTGATGGATTTTTTTCGAAAATAATCACTATGCTATTCTTTCGAAAATGTGTGTTTGCGAAAGTCCTTCACATGTGATCCAATTTTTCTAGATCACCATTAAGTCATTTTTCGCAATCCTACTTAATGAGTATTTTCGAAAAATATTTCATTTGGGATATTCTCGATAAATTTTTATCGAAAACATACTTTGAAATATTTTTCGAAAAATACCCACTTTGCAAGTTTGCGAAAATTTTTCTTATTTGTCTGATTCTCGAAAAGTTTGGTACTTGTGACATCTTTTCGAAATTATGTTATATCCTCATATGTTTTCGATAAAGTTATTTATGTACGATTTAGTGAATATTGTAATTTCGAAAACATGTAATGTGACATACTGGACTTTTATCAATGTATAATGTGATGTTACTTGTGATAATTCGTTGTGCATGTATAATCACTTATGTGATTCATAATAACAATAGACTATCTAAGTACACGTTTCTTATCACTATACATGCAATAATTGAACCATACGTGCTTACATGATTCTAAATGCTTATCTATAATCAAACTTTGCAATCGTGCTAACTCGTAACAAATCTCGATGTTTGGTTTATGATAATGCTTTTCAGAATAACATGGCTGAACACGACGAGAATGTCCCTGAACAAACTCTTCCACTACTCACCATGGATGATATCACTCCCGCTAACTACAACGTTATGATTGGCAACAACAATCCACGAGTTGATTTCGACAAATTGAGAATTACTGAGAACTCGTGCAAGATTGTTAAAGATATTCTACTTGCACATCCATGCAAACATCTGCTCAACAGTTCTACTTCAGTTCCTCTGTTTTACCTTCATCAGTTCTGGCTTACGGCTAAGGCGAACTTGGATGATGAGTCTTTCACTGTTACGCTGGATCGACAAGTCTACACTGTAGATCACGACGTCCTTCGTACAGTCCTTCTCCTGCCTCAAACTGACAACGAATTTGCTCAAATACTACCTGAACTGGATCTTCTTGATTTCTTTATTGAGTTAGGATATGATGTTGATGATGACTTACCTCTGGTCAAGCATTCCAGATTCAATGCCAAGAATATACCTCAGCCCTGGAGAACATTCTGTCTGTTAGTTGTAAGATCTATATCAGGAAGAAAGAGTGGTCACGAACATCCCAGACTTGAGCATTTACAAACGTTTTGGGGAATGGTGACTTTGACACCGATTGACTTTGTAGTTCCAATCATGAACGATATAGTCTACAGCATTCAAACCAAACGTGTAAAGACTATGATCCCGTTCACAAGATTTACCAAGCTTCTCATCGAACATTTCTGCTAAGACACTCTAGAATTTATCAAAAGGATGGGAGACCCTAATGAGCCGAAGCATCTCTTCGAGGACGACTTCACCACCTCCTTCATCGAAACGACCACTTCCTCTACAAAGATCAAAGGAATGAGGCTTCCTGAATATCTTCTTGATGACAATATCAAGAAAAGTCTGAACTACAAATTCTATGATAATGCTTACAAAGGGGTACAGGAAGAAGCTACTATACAGACTCACATCAAAGGAAGTGTGAAATCTGGGAGTACTACAAGCACCACTGGCTCACCTCAGACTAAGTCTAAGGCTGCTCCCAAGACAAAACCATCTGCTAAACCCAAGACTTCCGCCAAACCTAAACCGACACCCAAACCTAAGCCTGCAACTAAGCCAAAGAAGAAGGTAACTCCTGAGTACATTCTTCAAGATGAACCTACACCTCCACCTTCTGAAAGCGATTCTGAGTTCGACACGGAATCTGAAGAAGAAGAACAAGACTTTGAACGAAGAGTTAGAGTACCTGAAGAAGCATTTCCTGCAACGGAGATTGCTATACAACAAAGTCTTGAAACTTTTGAAGCAGAGTCTAGAAAAAGGAAAGGAATCACGATTAATGAGCCAAATGATGATGAAGAAGACGAACCAATCGTTGAACAGTTGGTCGACAAACGTAAATTGAAAAGTATAATTGTCGACACACGAGCGGAAGAAAAGCAACTTCACAAAGACCAAAGGAAAGCGGCACTCCAAAGCCGACTTGAGTCTCAACCTTCACCACCACCACCTGTCGATCAGTCAGAACATGAAGGAGCTACAAGCAGCATGATTCCTCCCATTGTGTCCACTACTTTAGAATCAGCTTCACAACCTAATGACATAGTTAAAGACACAGATTATACAGGAGATATCACTATGACTGAGACTGCAAATGTAGAAGAGAATGTTGGCAGACAAGAGTACATTGCTATGGATCAGGAACATGAATACTTCATTACTCCAGAGTTTCTTGCACGAGAAGCAGAGGAAGCAGAGGAACGAAGTGCAACCTCCACCTCCTCACAATCCAAGCAGACTTCTTCAGTGCAACCTCCACCTCCTCAAGACTCTCCACCAAAGGATCCGACTCCTCCTCCTGCTTCTTCTTCAAGCTCTCACAACGAGTCGTCATCCGAATCATCACCTGAGCATTCATCTCCCACACCTTCTGAAACCGCATCAAAGCAACATTCAATCAATGAACCGACTAAACCAGTTGATCTTCAGGAGCAAGTCAACAAACTTACTACCATGGTTACCGATCTTGCCAAACAAGTTGAAGATTTTCAGGAGTCAAAGCAGCTGATCGATAAGTTCTTAAACTTTGATTACACAGGATTTATTAAGACAGTCACACTAGATTATCTTACTGAAAATCTAGTTGAGATTGTCACTCCTGAAGTTGCAAACCTCATTGAACCTATCAAGGACAACTTGGATCATAGAATTAGAAGTGTAGTAAAGAAAATGTTGTCAACCACACCATTCACGCTTTACACTGCAAAAGCTTCTAATGCAACTCCAACCGTCCCTGAATTATCCTTCGATGACCTGCTTGCTCAACTCTACGACAAAGTTGCCTACAAAACCACACAGACTACTGAAGAAAAGGCACTTGTTGATGCTATATCTGCTAACTTGTCGAAAGAGACATGCAAAGATGCTGCTGGAACCCTAAAGAGGTCAAGGAAAGATGACGACCCGGACCCGAATTCAAAAGGTAAGAAACATAAGTCTGGAACCGGTCCCTCATCTTCTCAACAACCACAAAAGGACTCCACTCCTTCTGGAAATCAACAACACACCTCAGCTACCGGTCAAGGTCCAACTGAAGAGGAAGAAACTTTCATGGAACCAACTGATGACTACCAAGGTCACCCTGACACCGATTTTCATGCCTCCCCAATTCCCAATTCTCACGCTGGACCATCATCACCATCTAAGGCTAAAGACAAGGATGCTCCATCCAAGTCTAAGAAATCAAAGAAAAGAAGACGTCATTCATGGCTCGACAATGACGACACACCTGAGAATGATTGGTTGACAGAATTGGTACAAGCTCAACCTCCTGTCGAAGATGAAGAACCCCTTCCAGGCAACACACTACAACTCACACAAGTCATTATGAAGGATCTTCAGATTGAGAAACTTACAAAGGAGGAGCTCAGAAGAATCAATAGGGATGCACAGGAATTCCTTAAGTCCAGATCTACGAGTATAGCTAGTGCAATGTCTGGCAAGTTTGACTGGCTAAATCCTGAAGTGAATATCGACCTCAGTTCCAAAAACCATAAAAAGCCTTACTTCACTGACTGGACTAAACCATTACCTTTGACAGGATTTCCAGATAAACCCAAGTTACCTTACAGCTTCTTCTTCAACAAAGATCTTCGTAACATCCAACTCACCCAAGAGACATCCAAGAAGAAATATGCTTCCTCCCTCACAATCTCAGTACCAGCCGCAAGATACGAAGTTCCTGCAATTGAAGAGTCTACTCCAGTATTCAGCAACTCCGTCGTAGCTTACGACAGAGATGCTCTACACGGGATTCAACACTGGACAGAACGTCGTCATCTCGGTTATACTAGCAGATTAGGAGAGAAATCATTGGAAAATGTGAAGCATAAATCTAAGATCATTGCTATCTTGGAGATTCAAGACTCGAAACGGTTTAACTACATGTTCATGCGTGAGATTGTGGTTAAACGACAAGATGAAAAGAAGTACAAATTCTCTGAAGCAGACTTTCCAGACCTTAATCTCAATGACATAGAAGACATGTATCTCGAAAAGGTTCAAGGAAGAATGCGTGGATTCGAGACAGAAATTCAGTACAACTTCATGGCATCACTACTTCTATTCATCCGACGATTGATAGTTCAAGAAAGAGTGGAAGATCTTCAGCTTGGAGTGGAAAGTTACCAACAGAAGATCAATTTGACAAAGCCGCAATTCAAATTTGATGGAATCTATCAAATGTCACAGTTTACTCTCATCCAAGAACCTTCATTTGGCTTCACCTACATCAACAGCAAAAAGCTACAAAGCTTCATGAGGTTCGATGAGATACATAAATTCTATGATGTTACACTAAAATCCGTTCGTGATGGGCTTGTCAAAAGGTTGAATGATGATCGCCGAAAGATAGCTAAAGGGGAACAACCTAGATGGAAATCCAGCTCAAGAAGACAAGTTCGTAACTTTGTCTTGAAGATTGAAGAAAGGTTATTTCGACGGGAACAGATCAGACGACTGGAAAGCTATATCGGAGTCAGACCATCATTTCCTATCAGGCTCTTTGAAAGACCCGAACCAAAGTTCACTGACTTTGATGCTCCACTCACTGATGAAGTTTAAACTGGTGCACTTGGATATTAACTTTTCAATATTAATTGTTTCATTTGATTGAATTGTTTTTCATTATGGCTTGTGCACACATAACAGTGTACAACCCGTTCTTGTAAAGAAAGGACCCTGAGGTACGCATCAGTGCCTCAATCCTAATATAAGGAGCGAAGGCTTCTTACTTTTGAGTAGAGTTAATCAAACATTTTCTGATTTTCATAACTCCGCTCAAAAGACAAGTATTTCACCTCAATAAGAATTCTCTTATTGAGGGGGAGCACTTGAAACAAAATCATCGTTCTTGAAATCAAAAGTTCTTGTTGAGTTCTCCCCATAAGACTCAAAAGGCATATTTAAATCAAAAAGATTGTCAAAAATATCATCTTATATGCTATTTTTGAGGTGGAGAAAAAGTGTATGTGATTAAAATATGAAAGTTCAAAGTTGCTTTAAGTTGTATCTTGTGCGAGCTAGACTCAGAATTGACCCAAGAATTGACGAAACATAAAAGGTAGTAATCTCAAAAAGACTTATCCTCGACGGGTAATAACATCAAGTTAGTTACTAGAGCTAGTTGTCACCTAAAAGCTGACAATGGAACTCTTTTACTAGCCACGTAAGCGTGTCTCGAAAAGGATTTGTCTGAGTAGAAATGTACCGTTTCGAGAAACTTTCTGTGGATTTGACCAGGCCGGGTAATAACTTCAAGCTAGTTTAACTAGTGATGTAAGCGTGTCTCGAATCGGTCAGGTTCACTGAAAGTGGATCAATTCAAAAAGTGCTTGCTCCTCCCACATGTGCAAATTTATTAAAATACTTATGAGTACATGTGAAGGGGGAGCTCCTCATAAATAAACACAAAACTCTCAAAGTGTTAAAAAAAATGTTTGATATTCACAAACACTTTGAGAGATTTTCAAAGGTTTCTTGGCTATTGTCGGATAATCATGGAGTTATAAGGTGATTAAGATAGGAAATACAGTCCTATGATCCGCCAGAGCCGGAGGGATCTACCCAAGGACATCACCATTAGTTAGAATTAGAAGTCCTTAGGTATGATACGATAAAAGGAGAAAAGAATGAAAGGGAAAGAAGGAGTTGAAGAATTAAAAAGAAAAGTAAAGAAAAGGGTGAAAAGAAATAGCCCTCCATATGTTCAACCTTAGGGCAGACACCGGGTTCAACTCATATGCTACTGGTTGTTACTAGAGGTGGCAAAACGGGCAGACCGGGCGGGCGCGGGCTACGGGCTAAACGGACTACGGGCTAAACGGACTATGGGCTAAACGGGCACGGACTAAACGGGCGCGGGCCAAACGGGCGTATGTTATATGAATCGTCTTAAAAAAGACCTAAAACAACAAAAAAAAAAAATTCCTCAAACGTAATATCTCATTTATATTTAAGTAACTAAATATATTATATTCATAAGTTTTTCATTAAAAACAATTTAATGCGAGAGAAAAACATGTGCCTATTTTGCCCATTTAATTTCTAAATGGGCAATATAAGCCCATTTCAAAAAAAAGATGGGGACCAAATGTACCCAAATCTTTTAAAAATTTACCCATTTAGCCCATTTTTTTGATTTTGGACACAAATTGCCACCTCTAGTTGTTACTAAGGTGACACCAGTATTGAAGATAAAGTCGTCATGGACCCAGTGACGCAATGCACTAAACCTTCTTAACCACTCAAGTTCTCTTAAAAGAGCTTGTTTCATTCTCACGAGGAACCAGTGTAATCTATCGACCTATCTCTTAGAGATGGTTGATATTGAAGCAGGAGACCCCTCCCTAGTCTCCGCATAGGAAACCTAAGTGTGCACTTATAGAGTCTAGAGCTATGAGATACATAAAAGATCTCTTAGGAACACTTAGCATTTCTACAACTGGTGTTCTACATCAATGGACACTAGCTGTAAATTATTGAGGCCTTCGCAGATCTTAGCAATCTGCCGAGAACGTTTATGAGAGAATTTACATAAGTATTTGTCAATGATTGAACGGAAATCTTGCCAGGGTCAACATCAAACAGCCCTGACAGCAGGTCACTTCGGTAACTCCTTGTGGGTTACGCTTAGTGTTTGCGGTGGTTTCTTAGCGGTCTACAGTCGTGGAGTGATCCCCAGTGACTCACCCAGTCATTGAGCTACTTAGTAGGTCTCGTAAGCTCCTTCGGGAGTATCTGACATGGGAACGGCCTTGATAAGGGTTAGAAGGAGTCTTCACAATATGCTGTTGACGATCTCTAATTCCTTATCTGTAAGTACCGGATGTTTTATTGCTAACTGTTTACATGCAGGGTTACATCATCTCCATGGTGACGGATTCCACATGCTCATACATGCATCTTGAAGTCATCAAAATCTCCCTCAAAGATCATAGCAACACAAAGTTCAAAGAAAGATTCTACGCCAAAAAGAAGAATCTACAAAGTATAAAGAATAAAGATCTTAAGTGAAAGAAAGGGACTACATGCATGTATAAGTCAGAATTCGAAGATGTATGAGCATGTTGGAATGGTGGACTACCACCACAGACGCGGAAGTGACGAAAGGCAGACAACTTCATTATTTGATCACTATCACAACAACAATGAACAAAGCACAAAGAACGATGAATGATTCTTATCTCATGATTATAGAAAGACGTCTAAAGCTATGAAAGTCAAAGTTGAGGAAATGACAAAGACGTCAAGCAACCGTGATGACCGACCCTTAGGGGGAGATTGTTGGGATCAAAGTTTTACTATTTTATCAAGTCTCGGTCATTTAGAATAATAGGTTGCTTAAGTTATTATTTACTTTCATTTATGTAATGTTACATGTTTACTAGGCTTAAGGCATTTTGGTCCATGGGCTTAGAAGCCCACACGAATTACTAGTGGAAGGAGAGGGAGTGTTGCCCTAGCTCCTTCCCTATAAATATAAGCCTTAGGTCTCTTGTAAAACTTGGTTGTTTATTTGAAATCTTAAGGAAACTCTTGCACTTATATTTCTCTCATTCAAATATTCACCCAACTCCTTATATCTATCTCATTCTTGTTTGTGTGAAATCAATATGGTGACCTAACAGATGTCATGCGTTTCTCTTTGTTTAATTTCACAAATGGATCTTCAGAATCATACTCTGGGCCTGTTTTATTCATGTGAAATTCCTGCATGTTTGCCATTAACATCACATCTGTTGTATCGGCTTCCAAATCTGCTGTATTGGATTCCAAATCAGCATATTCATCATCAGATGGAATATCTCCCAAGAAACTTTGCAAAACAGCATTGAGATTACCCTCTTCAACTTCTATTTGACTAAGTGTGGCATCGTATTCAACATTAGCGTCAAAGAGTGGAGTTGAATCATAATCTTGAGCTTCCACATCTGCAATATTTTCCATATATACCAAAAATGCCATGCTTGGTTCGATAAGATCTTCTTTATCATTAGTATCTTCCATTGTGTTAAACCATTCATAAGTTGAAGTCATCATGCATATGCCTTTATCAGTAGATGCTTGTCCAAGCTTCACAAGATTTTGCAAAAGTGATTGCATATGATTATTTAGAGTTGCAGGATGGTACTGTGGAATGAAGATAGGCTCAGGTGCATTTGGAGGAATGAATAAGAGACCATTTAGAGTGTAAATTAAGGATCCATGGTTAACAACTAGAGATGGTGGAGCAGGGAGAATGGTCTTCAGTGGATTCATGCTTAAGCAAGATTCAAGAATTTGCTTCATTCTGATGTGATGAAGTTCTTCTGTACGATGCATACATTCAAGATATTTCCACATTTCATAAGCACTGGCTTGAAAGTCCATATTCATGTAAATTGAGTTGGGAAGTGCCAATGTTATGAACCATACAGCCTGTTGGTCAGCATCGTACTGATCAAGTTCAGTAGCATTCAAATCTTCATAAGTTTGTAGTTTGATAATCCCTGTTGAGTCAGCAAGAAATATCATTTTGTATGGACCTTCTCAAATGGATTTAAGCATGAGATCTGCAGCAGGACGATCTGTGAGCCATTGTAGAAATCTCCATTTCCAATCAGTATAAGTTCCTGGTAGCAACATTGGAGGCCTTGATTCATTGCCAAAGAGCAGAACATGACGAATGAGGGAGCTGCGACTTTGTTGTTGATGATACAGTTGCTGATGAGAATATTGGTGAGGAAGGTAGTTGAAAGAAGGTGTTGTTGCTGATGAGTGTTGCTGATGAGAATATTGGTGAGGAAGGTAGTTGGAAGAAGGTGTTGTTGCTGATGACTGTTGCTGATGAGAATATTGGTAAGGAAGGTAGTTAGAAGAAGGTGTTGTTGCTGATGAGAATATTGGTGAGGAAGGTAGTTGGAAGAAGGTGATTGAGACATTGTAAATGACATTTCTCTCCCCCTTGATTGTTGCGACGTAATCGAAATAATCAAACAAAATGTCACACTCAAGGTCGACATAGTGATTTCAAATTTTCCCTCCAAAAATAATTTGAAAAATTTTCTCTCCCAAAATTTGAAAAAACACTATGAAATGCAATTTTGATGATGCAAGAAAAATTTGAGTTTCAAAAATTTTGCCGCCAAATTTCACCAAAAAAATTTGAATTTTGGCCTAAAAATTTGAATTTTGGGCCAAAATTTTCACTGTTAAATCAAAATTTAAATTTCGTGTAAAAATTGAACGTTTAATATCCTATAAAAAATAAATTTTACTCAATTTTTTTTTGGAAATAAGAGAGAAAGATAAGAAGGATAAACTTGTTAAGATGAGATGATTAGTGATTATGTTAATTTGGATCTTTTAAGGATAAATACAGGTTGGTGTTCAAGGTTTTTCGGATTTGCTAACTTGATAAAAACATGAGCTTCTAACTCGGTAGAACTTGAAATAAACCTCTAACTCGGCATGATTTAGTTCTAACTCGGCATGTCCTGTAAACTCGATAAGAAATGTAACTCGGTATCAATCTGTAACTCAGTAAGAATCGTATCTCAGTAAGAGTCGTAACTCGGTAGAACTTGATTACTTAACTCGGCAAAGTTGTCTGAATTACTAACTCGGTAATGTGTTGTGTTCTAACTCGATAAGGTTTGAAGGATTACTAACTCGATAAACTTCTAACTCGGTAACAAGAGAAAAAAATTGAGTATAGTTTCCCCTAGGTATCAACTACAAAAAACCTTACTCGATAAACGATAAGGTAATAGCTAACTCGCCAGATGTATAACTCGAAATAAGTTACACGCTAACTCGGTACCCAAATTACCCTAACTCGATAAAAACAGAATATCTAACTTGCTAAAGTAACTCGACAATTCCATCAAACTCGATAAAACCGCTGATGAACAGTACCCGATTACCAAAAATTCGCTTATATACCTAGTTTTTTCTACCAAATCAAACCTAAAACAACCTATATTATCACTTGGCGAATGATACCACTTGTTAGGTCACCATTTCTTAACATAAACACTTAGAAATCTAGAGAGAGAAAGTAAGTAGAGAGAGAGAGTGTGGAAGGAACTCTTAAGAGAAAATGAAATGAACTTGTATTACCTAGAGAACCAACACCCTCAAATGAGGGGTTACATGTCTATATATAGGTGAGGACTAGGGCTTCACTAAACTTTGATATTATTACATAATAATCCCTTAGACCTTTACCAAACCTATAAACTTAGCATAAATCTTAATAAAAACATATTAAAACACTAACGTACTAACTTAATAATGCAACCTATTACAAAATTCAATGAGCGACACTTGAATTAATAAAGTCTGTTCCCAGCAGATATTGATTCCATAATTTGCCCAGTTTGTAACTTGATGCCAAAGACATCATCCCATATTTTCTTCTCGTGCAATCTTGCTTCCTCTATTTGGAGAGTTGTTCGGATTTAGTGTGACATTTCTGCTCCCCAATTTCTTTCCTGTTCGGATTGGATTTCGTAGATTAGGTCCTTGCACAGCTCTAAGCAGTATAAGCAATCGGCTATATGTCATCATTACTACGTCGTGCTGGCTTCTACGTAAGTATCAAAACACTGCCATCTTCAATCCTCAATCATTGAGGAAATGTGACATTTTAGATAATATTCGTCTTTTTTTTTTTCTTTTTATTGTTAAAAAATAGAGGTGCTAATATTTTTAATTGGTATAATTGGTTAAGAACTCTTTTGTAATTTCTTTTAGGATCTTGCTAGTAGCTTTTGTTTTTTTATATAATTCCTTTTGCTGTTAAAAAAAGATACATACACCCTCACACACGTATACATATAAAGCATATTTATTTTCTCACTTGGGGGTGTTTGGCTAAGCTGATATGATGGGCTTACGAGCTTATTAGTTTATGTGTTAAATAAGACTAAACTAAATGTTTAGCTAAGTTGATATGAGTGGGCTTATGAGCTTATGTAAGGGGGTTTTGATAAGCTTTAACTTTGTGACTTATTTAAGATGGGTTAGGCTTATATAATAATATTAGATAAAATGACTTTTATATTCTCATTAAATAATTACACTCTTTTAATGTTCATATAATTTTTTGTCATTTTAACTTATTAATTTTGATAAGCAAGCCTAACACTTAACAAAGACTTATAAGCTCATGATCTATAAGCATAGGCCCGATTTAATTATAAGCTTAACTAAACACCCTTTTATACACCTATAAACACACTTGCCGATGGTCTTTCTGAAAACAATATGTGATAGAGATGAACTATGTATATAATATTTTACTTTTTCATACCTCGCTATAAGAGAATAGGGTGGTGGTGGTGTTAATGTATGGTGCTATTTAAGAGACAAATAAATTAAATGAGGGTTTTAACCCGCGCGTTGCCGCGGGATGTTTTCACACGCAAGTTAGGAAAAAAAAGGGGTTTGAAGTTACATTCAGCTAATACAATGTGTTGCCAACTTCATTTACATTAGAAACAATAGAATAAATACAAATAATTTGTTAAACGGAAACGTATTTGTTTGTATATAAAAGGTCCTAAATCATTTGTTCAATAAAAGGATTTCTATTATAGTGAAACACACACAAAAATAAAATGAAGAATGGACATGTAATGTGCTTTGGTTTACCTGACCGTTTTCCAGCAGTAATCAAACCAAAGCCATCCACCTTTGTGCCATACTAATAGCTTAAACCAACAAAGATGTAGAAAGTACCCTGCAAAATCCTAAGTATTAGAACCATGTATTACAGATAACGGGGCACTAATTTCTATTAACAAAGTAGTATTTGCACCTTTGGTTCAGATATTTTCACACCATCCAATTCCCGAAAAGCTGCAGGGAAAAAATTCCGGCTTTCACGACATGCTTTGACCATATGTGATACTGCTTCTCCACCATCCTATCCCATTCCAAAAGCAGCAACTGCAACATTATAATATATACTAAAAACCATTAGGAATTGGGGCCCACAACATGGTCATTAAGAACATATTAGAAGCCTAATTCATATTCTCATTGGTCTCTTGGGCCAAAAGGCACAAGCCTATTGGCTGAGTAATATAATTGCTCTATTTACCTACAGTACCGATGAATAGTAATCCTATTTGTTGCACTGTTTTGCACTGTAAGTTACTATTCTGCACTGTTTGTCACTGTGCATTTTTACAGTTAACAAACATCCTCCCCTGGCATTTCTTTCTCAACCCAAATCAAAACCCATTTCTAATACCAAAATAATCAAACGCTACAAAATAATCTCATCAACTTCAATCCAAATCATAGGTGTGGCTAAACCTTCCTACCCCGCACACCATTTGACCTCAGACCATCATAGTCTTCCTTGGTCTAAATCGAAAAAGAAAGAAGAAGAGGAAGAACATCAAATCTAAAAAAACAAAATTAACAACACCAACTACATCATAACACATTCCCATCTCCAACATGAGTCGAATCAAAACAAAACAAATGATCTCAGCCTCTTTTCTTTTTCGTGTGGTACAAAAGTATTTTAGACCTCAATGATCATAAACACGAATAAGATAAACCATCACTGATCTATATTGAAGCTTTCACTTCGTTTCTATCCGGCACAAAAAGAAAAATAAAATAACAAATCTGTTAATTTTTTTTAAAACACAAACGAAACTCGAAAACAAAGACCTACCCGAGACCTCCTTTACAGAGATCTTGAATAATAACTGAGCCACGGTTTGGATCTATGAAAGTGAAAAACAAGGCATCATCGATTGATGAAAGTGAAAATCAAAAAAAGAAGAAAACAAATCAGCCTACCCACGACCTATCTTATTAAATCTTGATGACAACCATGTGCTTCGGTTAGAATTTATTTTAGGAATGATGATACATTTGTTTGGAGTAATAAAGGTGGATTTATTTGATTTGTTATTGTGACTGCTTCGAAGGGAGTTATAAGGTTGGATTATTGATGAATGTTACCTTTCTTTGTGAAAGGTGTAATGGGATGCTGAGGTTGTGATACTTGGTATATTGTGGAGGAGTAAGGATTGATTAGCTTCTGTGGCTCTATGTTTATACTCAAGATAAATAAGGAAGGAGAAATGAAAAAGAAGGGCAGATGTAATATGAAATGAGATTAGGGTTAGTGTTCGTTGGAGTTTATATAGCCTAATGTTTAGGGTATATGTGTGAGGAGTTATTGGACATTAGCCATATTTTGATTTGGTTGACATTGGTCTTGCGTGAACTATCCAATGTGTTTTAAATGGAGCTGGGCTACGAATTTTATTGGCTATTGTGTGCTATTTGGATTTTTATCAGTTATTGGACTAATATTGTGACTTAAGTTAAGTTAAGCAATGTAGCAACACTTTTGTTAAATAATGAGATCACGTGAACTTTGAAGAATCATTTTTTTAGTACCTTCGAAACAAAATAAAACCTTTAAAACATATACGTTATAAAACCAAAAGCAAAAAAATCTACGACAAACACTCCCATAACAAAACTAATATAAGGCAACGCATTCCCGCGGCAACGCGCGGGTTAACCCACTCATTTTGAGCTATACAACTGGACCTGATGTGGAGTAAATCAAAAAAGAATATAGGGACCATTTGATTCTTTATACGAAAAAAATAAAAATTAAATGTATTTGACAGTACATAAAATGAGGGATGATCTTAATACATTGATTGTGATATGAATCACATGGCAGCTACCATAAAGAGAATGTGAGATGAGATAACGTACCTGACTTTGAATTTTTCTAGAGGTGGCAATAAAATATTTAAGACCAAAATGCCTCAAAAATGAAAACCAAATCCACGCTTATTTTCTAAATATCTGCACACGTGAAAGAATAAAAAATTGATATCGTGATATTAGTATACCAAACAAAACTGTTATCAATTAACATGTGGTTATGAAGTAAGAAACCTAAAGAAGTAACATACAATGCTTTAGCGACTTTAGGATACTTCGATGTGCCAATTGGATGATCAATAACAGCCTGCAACATGACATGATTATGTAATTATGTTGTAATAAGAAATTTAACAACTTTAGCTATCCATTCTAGGAATAATGCATGACTGATGGACCAGAGTTGCAACTATAACTGTATGTGTAACTGGTTCAGTGAGTTATGCAATAAGCAGGGCAGTCAATTAAGACAAAAAGAGTTAGCCTTTCAACGGGTCTGATAGAATAGGTCTGATCAGGCAAACACGCAGATCTTTCGTGGGTCAGTTCAAACAGTACCTAAGCTACCAAAGACACATCTTTCCAAACAGCCCCTAAAAGGATGCTTACCTTCATTTTAATAACATGTTATGACGCAAAAATGGGTACTGAAATTATGCTATCCAAACAGCTCGTAAGAACATGTGAAGATGCCAAATGGCTGCTGAAAATAAGCTATCCAAATAGCCCCTAAGAACATGTTAATACGGCAAAATGGCTGCTATCGCGTTTTGTTATATTTCGTCTGAGAGGATGACATGCGTCAAATATCAAATTAACTATGAATGGACTGAGAAAATGTTTAATGGCTCAAATGAAGAAGTGAAAAAAAACCTTCCAACTTAAAACATAGCTATTCAAAAAAGTTTAGCCTACTGTTATAGTACTTAATATTATGTAATCATATTTAAAGTATTAGTTATTTATTGGAATTTCAAACTTTTAGCTATACGGGTCAGATCATAACATGTCAGACTCTACTCTTTTGATATAAGAGCGTGTTTTGAATTGCTTATTCTCAAGTACATGACAATCCGAACACAATAGCTGCTTTCAAGCATAATATCAACTTAACATAACAATCCGAACACATTGAGCAGTCTCAATAAGCAATCTTGAAAAAACCCTATAAGCCCTTACACTAATAAGCAATCCTAAACAGCCATATAAGTATTTTTGTAAAATGTTGCAGTTTAAACCAATGAGTGCTTGAAATTCTATTTCCACTTCCCTAAAATGAATTAAAATGAATAGGAGTCAATCTTATACCAAACACCCACTAATTAAAAAATGCTTATTAGCAAGGAAACTAAAAGAGATGAAAAATAATATCAACTCACTGGCAAGTGCAGAATGCATTGTTGCTGCACTTTCGGATGCAACTTCTTTTCCTGGATTAAAGTTGTCCGTTTGTATCGGTGGTCTTTTCTCAGTCATGACTTCAGGTGTATGCCAACGCTTGTGTTCAGGTTATCTATCACCCATCTAGAAAGAAAAACATAAGTAAAATCAGATTCTAAATATTTGTGCATTTATATTCAAGCGTGCCTACACACATCACATAATCCATACTCTAAATGCCTTTAATATTTTCACATATAATAACAGAAGGTAAGTCATTTAAAGACTATCAATATCATTTGAATAACAGTAAAAGAACACATACTGAAAATTGGAATGAAATTGGTGACAAACTGTTCATTAAGGGGCATTTGGAATTGGTTGCAGAAACTGTTTATCATAGTGGTACTAAATGTAAACCTTTCTTACCCGACCTGCCCTTATAATAGTGGTACGTCTAGTTATATATCGAAAACGAATACCATATCCATCTCTTTACTCACTCTTTTGGCGACACTAATCGTAGCCACACATCTTGGCTGAGTGCACCCAACTCTGGCCTTTGTCTTATACCCGTCAGCACATGAATACTGAAAAATTAGTATTCCAGATGTTACAAATCAAAATAGGAAGAAAAAAATGAATATTATAATGACAACAGAAAAGCACGATTAACCTATAAGACAGGTTTATACTTGATAAAGTTACCACTCCAATCAAACATCTTGGTAGCTTCCTGTGACTAATTGTACCCTCTGCGAAAAGTTTGAACAACTTATTTGTTCGCTCATCGGTGTTTTGAAACTTTTAAAAGCCACTTTAGTTAGCTTATGAGCTTGTCAACTTCAGTTTATGGCTTAATAAAACTAATAACCCTATACTAATTAGCTCATAAGCTGGAAAAAGTAAGGTCACTGATTCTCGAGATCTCACACTGGTACAAAAAGTTCTATTGGTCACGCATGGTCGATTTTGAAATGTCACACTGTAACATTTATATGTGACTAAATGTACCAGAATAAAATAAACAACCACACTTGATCCGACTTGTGTGACCATTTCAGAATTCTATTGTCACACATTTGAATATTTATGTGACTACAGGTAACCGGAAAAAAAAATTGGATTATTTAGTCACTTTTAATTCGGGACGTGTGACAGATATAAATCAGCTTGAAACATTAGTCACACTATAGATATACATATGTGACAAATATATGTCACACAATTGAAAAGTGTGACCAAAATAGATATATGGTCGCATGAGATAATTGTGTATGTGGCTAAATTATATAGTCAAGTTTGTCACACATTATTTAAACGTGACTGCTATTCTTTGCTGAATATTTAGCCACATAGCGTTTGAAATGTGTGACAATGGAAAAGTAAGTTTGAAGTGTTAGTCACGATATGCATTTAATAGTGACAAATATATGTCACACACTTGACGAGTGTGACCAAATGTCATATATGGTCACACTAAACCATAGAAACATGATTAAGTGTAACAAAAATTCGATACATATGGTCACGTAAGTTAATATGTGTGTGTGTGTGTTTGCTTGCCAAATCCTAATGTGTATAGTCACACTTAATTAAAGCACGATCATGTGACTATAGGCTTTACAATAGTCACACCATATCACAAATGTGTATCTAAATGATGTTTATGGCCACATTATAAGGGTATTATATGTGACCAATACATTCAAAATAGTCACATTGTGAAATATTCATGTGACTATTATTTATAGCAAAGTGTGAAGTCATGAGTTATCATTAACCTTGATATTAGTCACATTGAGTTTTTGTGTGACTAAATCATAGTCATATTTTGTCACACATTACTTAAGCGTAGTCACAATTCAATAAATATGGTCACACATTTCTGATAACTTATGTAATTTGGTATTCACTTAATTGAGTTCAGTCTATTAGTCATGACTACACATTGACTACTTTTTCAACCACTGTTTTTTCAACAAAGTGCCTGAAATTGAGAATCTTTCATACCAAACACTATTTTTTTCAACTCTGCACTATATAAAGGCATAACCACATACATGAAAACTGCATATACATGACAACTGTAACAAAAATATGCAGGGTGTTTACTACTGCTAGTACATAGTTAATACTGCTAGTACACAGTTTATGCTGCCACAAGTTATAGTTTTGTATAATTTGGAATCCTTTAAAAGAGTATTCGCAAGTACGAACTAAACAATTAACACAACAACAACAACATAAATCCTTTAAAAGAGTATTTGAAGCAAAACAAAAGCTTAAATAGGCTCTGCAGACAAAAATAAATCCCTAAACAGAGTGTTACAGCTTGAGAATGACACGTGCTTCACTTTGATTTTCGTATAACAATACCTTCACAGTCGGTTCGATAGTAGGCATCTTTTGCTTGTGGATTTATTCGCGGCAATATGTTATCATTTTGCTCGTGAATGACTGTACTAAATTCCTCATCGACATCATCATACATATCTTTGTAATTCTTGGTAGGTGTATTAAAGACAATAGACAATTTTTTATCTGCCTAGTCTTTCACATAAAACACTTGTCGTGCTTGTGAGGCTAATATGAACGGATCATTCTTGTGGCCTAAATTATTCAGGTCTACCAATGTGTAACCAAGAGTATCGCGTTTGACCCCACCATGTTTTGAATTAACCCAATCACATTTGAAAAGAGGAATTTGCCTGAAACGGTAATCTAGTACCCATATCTCTTATAAAATCCCATAATAAAATGCTTTTCTTGTGGTTGCAACTTCTTTGGATATGTGAAGATCTGCTGCCTCAACACTAACCCCACTGTTCTGGTAAACTATGCCATCATTACTTTTCGTATGAAATATATACCCATTGATGTTATATGCCTTGTATTTCACTACGTTGGCGCGTGGTCCAAATGATATCCACCTCACAGTTTCTGATACACTATATTTGGATATCGCTAACTCTCTCTCAACCTGAATTTCATTACAAGTATATATTACCTTTAAATTGTAGGAACAGCTCGCTTATATTTATCAACAAACAAACAAGTAGTATAAATAACATACGAGTAATTACCTCTTCGTGTAACCACTTAACAAAAGATTTAGTGTGCTCATTCTCCAGCAATGCCATTTTTCTACTCGGGTATTTTGTTTTCAAAAATCGCTTGTGTCGGCTGAAACAAAACAATGTATTTGATTATTATATTTGATACAACATTTTAAGCAATGGAATAGACATGTGTTAGTAATACTTACTCGATATATGGCACAGTTTCATCTGTATTCTGTATTACATACAAATGTACTTTCTGAAAGACATCTCTGGTAAGTACATTTGATTTGTCGGCCGACAATGGCTTTCCATCCTCATTTTCATTGGTTACATGTTTATCAGGTGGGATACCAATATTTTTCATGGTTTTATGATACTCGCTAAAAAACTCTATTGTTTCTTCCGCGATAGTCTCCTCAGCAATGCATCTCTCTGGTATATTTCTGTTTTGCACATGTCCTTTAATAACCTTCATACATCTTTCGAAGGGATACATCCACCGAAAGCATACGGGACCATATAATTTTACCTCCCTAGTTAGGTGCACTGTCAAGTGTATCATAATATCAAAAAATGAGGGAGGAAAGAACTTCTCGAGAAGGCACAGTGTCACAACAAGTTCTTGTTGCATCTTATCTAGTTCTTGCAAGATGATTTCTTTCCTACATATAGCTTTAAAGAAAAAGCAAAACCTGATAATAGCAAATCGTGTGGGTGGGTGCATGATTGAACGTATAGCAATGGGCAAAAACTCTTGCATTAGCATGTGATAGTCATGCAATTTAAGGCCAATGAGCTTCTTATCATTTTGGCTGACCAAACTAGAGAAATTTGAACAATAGCCTTGTGGTACCCTGATGTTGCTTAATGTTTCACAAAAGATGTCTTTTTCAGCATTCGTTAATGTGTAACCTGCTGGAGGTAGTGTTGTTTTGTCTGCTTCTTTCCTAGCAAACAACTCTTTTTTTATCCCCAACTCTTCCAGATCCAATTGAGCATTCATTCCATCTTTTGTCTTTCCAGGAACATTCAGCAAAGTTCCGACTAGACTCTCAGCAACATTCTTTTCTACATGCATGAAGTCAATACAATGTGGAACAGCATTATGCCTCCAATACCTTAACTTTCGATACCAAATGTTGAATTTTTTCCAATATGGTTCATTTACTTGGCTTGCACTACCCTCTGCTTCTGTTGTTTTCCTTTTCTGCGTTGTAATCTTCCCACCACTGCCTCTCATATCTTCTTGGTTATTCGAGGTGTTATTGTTTGTTTGTTTTCCTTTTCCCCACTTATTTTCAATTAGTTGTACCTCGTTGTATATTTGTTCCCCAATCAATGGAGTTAGAGCACGTTGAAAATCTTCTTTTCCATTAAACGCCGCCGTTTGCTTTCTGAACACATGGCTGTATGGTAGATATCGTCTGTGTCAAGCATAACTTTGCTTGGATGAGGCGGAAAGTCTAACACGGTGTGTATCTTTCCTACATACTACACAACTTTTGAATCCACTGTATGGGTAGCCACATAATGTACCAAGTGCAGGGTAATCATTTATCGTCCATAACACAGCAGCACGCAGTTTAAACATTTCTTTTGTACAAGCATCATATGTATCAACCCCATCCTCGATTAAGGTATGCAGATCATTAACCAACGGTTCTAAAAATACATCGATATCATTTCCCGGGTATCCCGATATCAATACCGAAAGCATGATAAACTTTCTTTTCATACACAACCATGGAGGAAGGTTGTATATGACAGATAAAACTGGCCATACACTGTGATGCCTAGTTCCTGAGTTGACGTCAACCCCATCAGCCGATATTCCTAGCCGTAGATTTCTCGGATCTTCAGCAAAGTGGGGGAATTGTTCATCTATGGTACGCCATGCCTGTGAATCTGCAGGGTGACGTAAAACACCATCTGTTACCCTCCTTGTGGCGTGCCATCTTAGATCTTCTGAAATACTCTCTAACTTAAAGAGTCGTTGCAGTCTTGGTATAATTGGAAAGTACCACATGAACTTTGCCTGAATGTTTTCATACACTTTATGTGTCTTATTATCCACCTTCAATCTTGATATCCCACAAGTTAGACAAACAGTCAACTCCTTGTTAGTCTTCCAGTAAAGAATGCAGTTGTTGCTACATACATGTATCTTTTCGTTTCCTGATCCCATCATTCTCATTAGTTTTTTGGTCTGATAAGTTTTTTCAACCATTTCGTTACCAGCAGGTGGCATTTTTTTTATCAATCCTAGTAATTCAGTAAAGAACTTATCAGAAGCTCCATACTTACCCTTCAATTTGAGTAGTTGAACTATTGCAGACAACTTTGTGAAGTCAAGACATCCTTTATAAAGTGGCTTCTCCGCGCCTAATAATAGTTTTTGAAACTTGGCAAGGTCATCCTCATCAAAATTTTCTTTCATAGCATCAACCATTTCTACTATTGCTAGGCCATCTGTTGGAATTTCTGAATGTGACTCCATGTCGAAATCCGTGTCGTCAACAAACTCTGTTTCTGCATTATCAGGTATTTGGGCTGTTGTTGCTTGCTCATCCTTTTCTCCATGTTTATCCCATTTTCTATATCTAAGATTAATCCCGTAGTAGAATAAATGGTACTCCACGTCATCCATTGTTTGCTCTATTTTGTTTAAACATGTGGTACACGGACATGGCATCTTAAGCTGTCGTATATTAACTCGTGGGTCGATGTTCTTCATCTTCTGAAAGTTGTGTAGTGCATACTTAATAAACGCTGCTACTCCATCAATATATTGTTTGTTGGTCCTACAAGTTGTCATCCAAGACTTGTCCATGCTATTATTGTTGAGGTCAAATGATAACGTATATATCCTACAACTTACAAGTTAAACCAATATAAGCATATATGAAGATTTAGATTGATGAAGTTCCAATGTCAAGTCACAAGTGTCTAGCCAATTAATAAGCTAGGTTTACAATAAGAATTGCAACAACACAATGGAATGAATGTATTGGGCATCAATCTAATTAAGCTTCAAATGTCAAATATGAAAACGTGTATTAAGAAAAATGTGTAAATTACAACATGTTATCTTTATTGTGTTGTTGGTTAATTAAACAATTCGGCCAAAAACACGATAAGTTAACATTACCAAAGAAACAAGAAACCAACAAATCAATAACAAATAAAATATACAATGAAAATGAATAATAAGTTAAAATTCCAACATAACGAATTCCTAATTCAAAAAAGTACCTAATTTATATCTAAATGAACCTCCCTCCGTTGTTGATGGCCGGACCGACAAATGATATGATGGATGGTGACTGGTGACTGGTGAATGGTGGCTGTGATGTGACTGGTGATTGGTGATTGGTGATTGGTGGCTGTGAGTGGTGATTGGTGAGAAATGTGAGAAACGTGGGTAGAGATTGATGAGTGCTCAAACACTCATCATTTTTGTCGTATTTAAACTGCCAAAACATACAAAAACAATCAAAAAGTTATCAAAATACTTAAATTATCCCAGGGATTGTGTTTTATGTGTTTTAAAAGCAAAATGAGCAAAAACAAATGAAAAATGATCAAAGTTTGCAATATTGGCAGTTTCAGTCCCCCAAGTTTCAAAACTTGTCAAAAATAGTCCCTATGCATTTATTTTGAAAGAAAAAGTCAACCCAAGCTTTTGAAAGTCAAATATTACAAAATTTGATCTTTGGGTCTAAAGTTTCAAAAATTACAGTTTAGGTCCCTGTACTTTCAAATCTGGCAAATTAAGTCCATGGGAATTTTGAAAAATGGAAAAATACAAAAATGGTTCTTGGATAATGGTACTTGGCATAATTGGTCCTTGATAACAATTTGGGAAATTTACAGATTCAGCCCTCATACTTTGGTGAAATTGCAAAAATGGTCCTTGTTATAATATAATACCAAACGGACCCTTTTTATTACACAAATCCAAATCCAATATCCAAGCCCACCCAAAATCATCCCAAGCCCATCACCACCCAGGCCCATCCCTTTTTAAATATTAAAACCCCAGTCAAACAAGTCAAACCGGTCAAAAGACCGGTCAACTCCATCCCCTTCCTCACTTTCCCCCGTTTTTCAGGCCATATGTTCCCCCCCTCCTCGCCTTTTTCCAACCACTAGCCCCCCATAATAAATGCCCTAACCAAACCAAACCAACCCCCACCATCCTTCATTAATTACCCAAACCCGTTCCACTAATTTTGCCCATTTTGATTTTGGCGGCAAAATAATGATCAAGGGCTGAGATGCATCAAAAGACAAATTAACAGTTGGGATTTGGTCTTGGGTCAAGAGAAAGGTCAAAAAAACTCTAAAAAGGGGCTTGGAAGCCATGTGGAAGGTGGAATAGCTTATTGTAGTAGCGTAGTATAAGTAGTAGCTCAATGTGAGCCTTATTAGTGTGTAGATTGTGTTTTTTAGTTAATTTTAGTGTTTATTGTACCTTTTGTAAACTGTTTCAAGTGAATGAAAGCCTTATTCTTAGTTTAACTCTAATTTGCAAATTTCAAGTTTGTTTAAAAATTTCAACTGCTTGTTTAAGGTTCATCAATGATATTTAGTTATTTATAAACTCATATAAGTCCAATGTATCTATTTTCATAAGGTCTTAAGTTTGTGAAATTGTGTTTATCACAGTTTGGAAAAAAATAGAAAAAAATAAAGGAAAATCAAAATAAAATAAAAAAGGACATGATCAAAGGTTAATGAAGCTTGGAGCTCAGTGATTGGTGGTTGCTGAGGGTATTAGAGGCTTATGGAAGCCACATAGGTTGATATTTGGTCCTGGTCCCTTGTTTCAGTTGGCATTATTATTGTAAGCTTTGATTTTTGCTCTTTACTCTTTTAAGTTTATTAGTTGTGTTTATTGCTTATTATTGTGTATTTTTCTAATTTATCACTTATTTAAATTAGTTATGATCAATAGCTTGTAGTTTGGTTTGATTTGAACTAGGTTTATTGATAGTCTGTGATTTAGAGGGTGTTTGGATTTGACTGTGTTGGTATGTCTAATTGAGCTCAGTGTTTACCATTTGTTCTTATAACTCAGTAACACCTAAACACACCATTTCAAACAAGTCTTTGGTCCTAACTAGTAAAAAAGTCAAAATAAGCTTGAAATCCATCTCACTGATTATCTGTTGAAACAGTTGGTACCATAATCTCCATATTAGCTTAAAAACTGTTAATCTAGCTTATTTTCAACTCTTATTAGCTTAATAATACATAATCAGTAAGTAATCAAGGATCAAAGTTCAGTTAAGTCAAAATACCAAGTTTTTCATAAAAAGTCAAAAGTGCATCCTTCAGATTTTCCAAAACTTCAAGGAATTTTTGTGATTTTTGGGTTGAGAATTAGGACTTGTAATTTCTACAAATTGTTGTGTCTCAGCTAATCTTTGGAGTCCTAGTATTATTATATTTTTGTGATTTTATCTGTGGGACCCACAACCATCCAAACAGACCTGCAGGGGAAGGCATCTCCCCTGCACCACCATACTTGTCCAAACAGACCAATTACAAAGGTCTGTATCTTGTTCCTTAGTGGGACCCAGACCCTGGTTTTTGGCTTAATAGAAAGCCAATAAGCTAGGCTTCTTAGTCCTGAGCTTATTTTCTTGGTTATAGCTTATTTACTTGGGCTGCATTGCCCGTTCATTTTGTCCCTTTCCTGACCAAAGCTGAGTTCTCAGCTTTTACCCCAAGATCCAAACCCTCCCCCTGACCTCATCTGCGGGACCCAGAGGGTGTGACTTAGTTTTTTAGATAGCCAATAAGCTCAGCTTATTGGCTTATCTCTTTGTTTGGCCTTCCAGACCCCCTTGTGGACCCCACAGGCCATTAAAAGTGACCCTTTGGACCTGTTGTGCACTGTTTGGTGTTTGGATTGCTTATAGCTTAATTTGTGCTTATTTCTTGTGCTTATTGGTTCCAGTTGTCTTAATTTAAGTAGATGCACATCTGTTTGTAGCTTACTTGTGTTTTAAATATCATTTGGTAGCTTTTTCAATTCAAAGCAAGTCCTAATAAGCTAAAAGCTTAACTGTCAACTCAATAAGCCCATCAAATTGCTTATTCTTGAGTTCCAATCAAACTTCCTTTGTTAAAGTTGCTTAAAAACCTTCCATAAGCAAGTTTGAAACAGAAAAGTACCAAAAAGCTCAATTTGTTGGAAGTGATAGCTTCCATTTAAGCCAATTGGCTTATTACCTCAGCTTATTTATAAGCTAATTTCATTTTTATATTTTTCCTAGGCTTCTGGTATATAAAAATAATTTTTGTAATTTTCTCAGATTTTTCTTGCATCATTTGGTATTTTTCTTAATTTAAATTAGTTTTTAATAATTAATAAATAGCTAATAATTAATAATAATTAATTAGAAAATTAGAAAAATATAAATTTAATTTTAAAATTAGTTTTTAGTTATTTTTAATTTTTCCAAATTTTATTTTCGATTTTCTAGTATAATTTCATAAATAATTAGAATTTAGGTTAATTTAAGTAATTAAAACGTAATTATTAATTAGTTAATAATTAGTAATAATTAATTAAAAAGTCTTAAAATATATTTTTAGTTCTAAAATTAGTTTTATAGTATTTTAGAGTTTTCTAAGTTTAAATTTTATTTTTCCAGGTTAATTTCATAATTATTTGTATTTTAGGTTAATTTAATTAGTTAAAATTAAATAGGAAATTAGTATTTAATTAATAATAATTCTATAAATAGTGTAAAAATTAATTTTAATTTTCCAAAAATTTTCTTTAATCATTAGGTTTGTAAAAATATCATTTTTATACCAATAGCCTTTTCAGTTCACCTCACTCACTTTTATTTTACGTACGTTTGTTCCCGTTTCCAGCAAACGTACGGTTTTTAGGTTTTAGTTAACTTCTTCTTAATCTAAAATCCAGTAATTAATCATATAGCTTTCCTAAGCTATTTCTGTTCGTAATTTTCAAATAATTCTCATTACCACCCTTTCCTGTGAATAATCACCCGATCACAAACACGCTCAGATACAATTCACACCTCGTCGGGGTATAACAACCTGGTGATTTCCTATATTACCCGGAAGCATTGATCTAGGGAGTTTGACCTTGTTTACCATATACTTGGTCAATTTAGGTTGACTGTTTAGTATCAATCAAATTTTGGCGCCGCTGCCGGGGAGGTGTGCGCGTTTCTGCAGCGTCTTTTGAGATTAGTGTTATTTCACCACAATCATTGTACAAATACCACCACTTTTGTAAAGTTTGAAATCAAAACACAAAAAAAAGTCATTAACACTTTTCCTAAAGTGTTAAAACACCAAAAAAATTAAAAACAACAAAACAGATCGTAACGTTTTCTGAATCGGTTTTCTTTTAAGGTGATTCTTAAAGAGAAACGATTTTAGATTACGAGACGATACCAAAAATATTGTCCAAAAGTTTTTCACTCATACACAAAACCCAAAAACATCCGTCTTTTCTTGTGAATAATAATCATACATAAAAATAAACCGTCGCAAACCAAGACAGAACACCTACCAACTGGGGGTGTGGACATAATAAGTTCCCAAACCAAAGATTTAAAACTTGCCTTTGTATCCCTGCGAGTGGTGTACCTTTATTAAAGAAGCCACTTGCTTGTGATTATTGGTTTAAGTTCACTGTGGATTTGCCTTGATTCTGTTTTGATTGGTTTTTATCTCTAGTGCATGCGCACTCGTTCTTCAAGGTCCACTAGCCCATTACGTGAGCTTGTCAGGAAACCTCGAAGACCTCGTAGACGTTCAACACCAACAGTCGGATCTGAGATCCGTACTGTTGCCACACCCACTGTCACCATGGCAGAAGACCGCCCCATGTGTGAGCTCCTCCAAGCACCCATCGAGGGTTACGGAGATGCCATTGTTGTTCCAGCCATCGTGGCTGATAATTTTGAGCTCAAAACCTGGTTACTCAATTTTGTAACCTCAAGTCAATTCTACGGTTTTGAGAGGGACGATCCTCATGCTCACATTCGATGGTTCAATAAAATCACATCGACCATTAAGTACAAGAATGTCCCTTGTGAAGCAATCAAACTTCTTCTCTTCCCATTCTCCCTGGAGGGACAGGCCCGGATTTGGCTTGAAAAACAACCTCCTCAATCTATTGAGACATGGGAAGATCTTGTGAAAAAATTTGTGAATGAATTCTTCCCACCTTCCAAGACCACGAGTCTTAAGAACGAAATCACCAAGTTCACTCAGAAATATGATGAATCTTTTGGTGAAGCGTGGGATCATTTCAAAGAATTACTTCGCAAGTGTCCACATCATGGTTTTTTCAGAGTTGATGCAACTCGATACTTTCTACAATGGCGTGAGCCAAGCTGATCAGGATTCTCTCAATGCCTCCGCGGGAGGTAATTTCTTGAGTATAACCACAAAAGAAGCTTTACAGATCATAGAAAACAAGTCCAAGGTCCGCTCTACACGAAGCAAACCAATTGTTTCTCAAATCAATGCGGGCCCTTCCACTTCATCTTATGTGGGTCAATCTAGCACGGATGCTAAGCTTGACAAGCTCACTGAAGCTATTCAAGCTTTGGTTCTCGCCCAAACAAAGAAAGTTTCATTTCCACAACATCCTCCACCTGCTGAGGTTAAAAAAGTGGAAGTCTGTGTGACTTGTGGTGGGCCGCATGCCTACTACAATTGCACAGCTACTGATGGTACTCCATATGAAGCTCATGCTGTTGTCGGGTCCCAAAATCAAGGAGGCAATCAATACCGCCCTCCTATGGACCCGAACTATCGTCCTCACCATTATCCTGGACCTCCCGGTTTTAATCAAAACCAAAATGTCCAAAACCGTGGCCAAAATCAAAATAGAGTGAACCAAGGTTTTCAAAACCAAGGTAACTTCAATCATGGTCACGGTTTCCAAAATCAAAACCAAGGTTTCCAACACCAAAATCAAGGAAACTTTAACCGGAACCAAGGTCAGGGTAATTTCAATCCCGGGAATTTTCATGGAAACAATCACCAGAATCAAGGGAATTTCCAACATCAAAACCAAGGAAATTTCAACCAAGGTCCCAATCCGAACAATCGAGCTCAAAATTTTCCTAATCCAAATCAAGCCATTGTTCCAACTGGGCCTTCATCTGATGAGTTGTTAAAACAATTCATGAAGTCCCAAGAAGAGTTGAACAAGTTGCTGGTCAGCCAGATTTCTGATATCAAGAAGTCTTTAAATGATCAACCCTCGGGCTCAGGTACTACTTTACCGAACAACACGATCGCTAACCCGAGGGGCGATGCTAAGGTGATCACAACATGAAGTGGTGCTTCATATGATGAACCCGCGATTCCTACTACCCCTTCTTCCTCTCCTCCAAAGGTAGTGGAACGTGAATGATTGGCTCCAAACGGTCAACTAAATTGACCAGGTAAGTGGTCAACCAAGTCAAACTGCTCAGAGTCAATCTCCGTTGAAGTACAGTGGCTTCCCTGGGTCGTTATGTTCCGACGAGGTGTGATGGTATAAAAATGGGTTTGTGATCGGGTGAAATTGGACAGAAAGGTAAGGAATTTGGTTTGTATGATTACACTAAGATACGAGGAATGAAAATAACTTAGAAACACTATATTAACATTTACTGATAATCAGATACACTAAAAACGTGAGCTAAGTCTAAAAACGCGTTCGTTTGATTTAAAGTTACGTTAGCGTACGAAATAAAACGCGAGTTTTAGAGAGATAAAATACCTACGAACATGAAAATTACATTTTTACAATTCTAATGATAAAAGAAAATTTTTAGAAAATTAAAATTAATTTTAACACTATTGATATAATTATTATTAATTAATTACTAATTATTAATTACTTTTTAATTAACTAAATTACACTAATTAGTAATTAATTATGAAAATTAACTAGAAAAATGAAAATTAAATTTAGAAAAATTCAAAATATTATAAAACTAATTTTAAAACAGAAAACCTAATTTTTCTACTTTTTAAGTATTTATTATTAATTACTTACTAATTACTAATTAAACTAATTTAAATTAAAATAAATACTAATTGAACAGTAGAAATTATGAAACTATTTTCTAAAATTACTTTATGACTAATAAATCCTAGAAAAAATATAAAAAGATACTGTTGCTTAATAAAAACTAATTAAACTATTTAAAATACTAATATTAATTAATTATTGATTAAACTATTATTAATTATAAATAATACTAAATGACAAAGGAAAAATCTAAGAAAATTCTTATAAATACTTTAATATGCCAGGAATCTAAGAAAAATATAAAAGTGTAAAAATGCTTAAAAATATGCTGAAAGAAAAATTAAAAAGATAACTTCTATTAAATAGAAGCTATCACTAAAAATTATATTGATGATTTTTGGATTTTTCTTTTTGAAAACTGATAAACAACTAAAAACAAGCAACTTTTGTGAAAACAATAGTTTTGGAACTTAAAAATGAGCTATGTGCAAGCTGATAAGTTCAACAGTGAGCTTATTGAGACTTGAAATGGGTTTTTGGCTTGGATAAGCTTACAATAAGCTCACAAGCTGGAACCAAGGGACAAAATAAGCTGAGATAAGAAAAGGGAACTAAGAATAAGCAGAATCAACAAGAAAAACTTAATGAATAAGCTTACAAATCCAAATAAGCAAGTCCTACAACCATCAGACCAAGCAGGCCTGCAGGCTTGTTTGTGGGTCACATGAGCTTATCAAATAAGCTCAAAAAGCAAAAATAAGCCTGGAAGTAATGAGCCCAAATGGTCTAGATTATTTCTTGTATGGAGATGAACCACAACAATGTTAAATGAACATGTATATTAGTATTTGTTTGAGTCAAATGCTTGTATCGAGTCATAATGATGTTTTGCAGGAATTAATGCGTGAGTTTTTCCAGAAATTTTCTGGTCTCTAAATGCTTTTATAAACCCTGTAAGGGGATACATGCAAAATGCTTTACTTAAAACCGAATACAAGTCTTTTTCTTTGGTTGTTTGCACGAGTAAATTGAAAACATGATATGGGTGGAAGAGGTGCTTCATTGGGCCACTGAGCTTCTCAAAGAACCAAATAACTCAAGGTAGGACCCACTGAGGAGCTTTCTAAAAGCTTATGAAAATGCCTCTTTACACTGATCATTCAGTGTAAAGGGTGAGATGGTGAGACTTTGAAAGGCATAATAAGCAATTAAAATAAGCATAAAAGTGTAAAGTAAAAACATAAAAAGAAAGCTGGCCAGGAGGGCTTCCTAAAATGATAAAAAGCTACGGATGAGCTGATGTGATGTACAAGCTATTACCATAAGAAAAGTGACCTGTGAAACAGCCCCCTGGTGCAGGGCAAGTTTGGTAGGCAAAATAAGCTTGGCTAATAAGCTGTACAGAAATAAGCTAATGTTACAACAAGTTAAAACAGTAAAACTAGACCTAGGGGGCTACCTATAAACCTAATATGGAGGGGTTGGACTGAGCAATAAGCTGAGCAAATGGCTGATCTATATCAGTTGGACAAACACAAGAAAACAACTAAGCTTAACTGTTAACAATCTACAAGCTCAACAAGTCCAATAAGCTAAAAACTACTAAGCCAGTAATATAAGCTCTCTAAAAAGCTAAACTTCATGCAATAAGTCTAAGAGGGTGATTAGATATGAGCTTATGGAATTGCTGAGGTACACTGATGAATCAGTGTACTCAGAAAAAGGGGACAAGCTAAAAGCTTAAAGCAGGCTTAACAAATAAGCCAGAACATGCAATAAGAACCCTGAGCCTTGAGGTTGGGTAGATGAGCTTCTCAAAGAACCTAAAAACTCACAAATGGACTCACTGATGAGCTCACTGATGCGTGGGAATTGCACCAGGCTTTACCTCTCAAGGGATCTCGAGAAGCTTACAACCCCCACCAGGCAGTGTACCTGATCGTTGTAGTATAGTATAGTGACAAGTACCGGGGGATTGATCGTTCAGCTAGGAATAGTGTCGTTAGGATTGAAATTAATCTAACTAGGTCTAAAGGTAAAGGATGATTCTTTTTGTATTTTTATATTTTATGAAAAGCAAGTAAAAATCTCGGGTATTGGGAGAGTGGGCGGAATTAGTTGCTAATCAACTAACCCAAAAGCTACTAATTGAACTAATTAACAAGAAAAGTAAAATAGGGTTCTACAAGATAAGTGAAGCATGTCTACCCATGATATGTTACTCCTTGCTAGCTATCCAATCCTACCTATTGAATTGAAACCTTGTTTTAATTGACGGGTTGTATTCCTTAATACCATTCATGGGGTGGCGCACTTAATTCCCCAATCCTATGAGTGCCTACTTCACTCCTATGTCGAGCCGGCTAAGAAGCTCCTAACATGGGATCATTAGAATTTACTCATGCATTAAATACAACCAATAAAACCTAGTGCACGTCAGTTCATTTTTCCTAAGACGTTCAAGCATGTTACCATTTGGAGATCTGCCAGTTTTCTTAAGCCTAACATCGAATTCATTCAATCAAAACAAGAATCAATAGGAAATAAGAATTATAAACTAAACCAACTAGATCTATTGAAGTTGTCACGCCTTAATTGACGGAGATAGACACATACATCAACAAGCCCCTCATTGATGGAGATAGACACAACATCAACAAGAAATCAATGAGATCTAATCAATTATATACAAGTTTCACATAATCATAAGTAGACACAAGGTGAATTAGCAAATCATTATCAAAGAAGAGCAAACAACAATGATAATGGAAAACATAATTAAGATAGAATCATCAAACCAATACATGATGTTTATGGAGTGATTGAAACCCTCTAAGTTGCTGGAAAAACACCCACCTAAACCCAGGAATCGACCTTAGGGTTTAGGGCTTACAAAAAGTGAAGTTATGATGTTATATTTATAGGCTTATTTCTGCCCGGCCCATCTTGACGGCGTCAGCCCGTTACTCTTGACGCCGTCATGACCATTTTTTCACCAAATTGTAGATCTCTTCGTCCTCTTCGCGTGGGTTTTTGAATCACCTAAATCCGAGTTCGTATGCAAAAGTTATGACCAAAACAATATCAACTACTTCGCGCGCAAGTTTTGACAAGTTAACACGTGACGGCCTTGGGTGACGCCTTCACGTTTCTTCTGGGCCGTCACCACTTTTACTCTTGACGCCGTCAAGATTTTCTTCTTGACGCCATCATCCACTGTTCCCAGCAAGGAAAATTAAGTCTTTGGCGTTTTCTTCACTTTTATGCTCCAAAAACGTCCGAATTGCTTCCTTTTCCAGATTTCACTCCCAAAGTACCTAAAATCACGAAAGGAACGATTTAGGGCAATATTTGATCAAATAAATTCAATTCCGGGCTTAAATGACCCCCTAAAAGTGGTTCATTTTTCGCCTCATCATATACCCTTACACTTGAGATTTGCTTGTCCTCAAGCAAATGCGCTTTTATTCTAATCAAAATACAAGTTAGGGGTCATTTAACACTAATATAAAAGTAATTACAACAAATAATCGTTCCACTAAAGTCCAAAGAGTGTTTATACTAGCACCTCACAAATAGTGTTTAGATACTCACATCTCTCGGGTGTAATAAAGTATAACTTACAATATGGAAACGAAAGATATCTCTCACTACCTGTCATAGGAAAATAGATTACCATAGGCTTGGGAAAGGATCAAACCTCCACCACATGGCGTAAGCACCTAGGATAAACTATCAAAGAGGTCTTTTAAAGGGTTGTAACGTTAGGTGTAGGGATATGAAATACATGGTTTTGTTGGATAAATGAAGTTTTTACTGGTGGCGAGTTAACAATCTTGGTTAATTACATGTACAATATGGCGTTGCTAAGCCAAGACTAGACTCGACTTAAGCTAATAAATGAAAAATAACAAAAACATAAAATAAACATATAATGAAACGGGATGGTAGTCCGTATGTTTTTTCTCTTTTTCTTTTTCTATATTTTTTTTCTTTTTCTTGATTTTTCGATATTTTTTTTTTTTTTTTTTTTTTTTTTTCATACACTCTTACCCTACCATCCAAAATAATACATCATAGGGAATGAAAATTCCCCTTACACTTGAATTTTTACATACTTTACAATAAACTAATCTAATGACTCGAATTAAAAAAATCAAAACACTTGGAGTACTTTTAAGATTAACACACATATGGGGGGTAATAAATGATGTTCTTCCCCATTACTCCATAAAATAAGTACTTTACCCATGAGTCCCAATCGTCCCAAAACAATATGTACAAAGATATGACTCGACTTAGCAACCATATAATCAATTAGATAGTTAACTTAGGGTTTAACAAATAACAATAATGCACTAAAGATGAGTGCATACACGGAAGACTAAGGCGATTTGGGTGTACATTTAAGTGGGGTGTAACAAATTCTTGCTTTAAGTAAGATGCTTAAAGTTAGAAACGAAAAGATAGGCTCGGAGGGGTGTACTAGGTGTTTCGTGTACTAAAAATGAGTACAACGCTAAGGTGTGGAAAAATTAGTTGACTTAACTAGCCAAGTAATATGACCTAAATGGTCAAGTAATTATAGTACGGGTTTAATACAAGGGTGATCCTAATGCCTCTTATCATGTAGTAAATCCTACCACACGAATGTAGTCTCACTAGCGGTCTCGGGATGCATCACTAACGCAAGTTCTAGAATCTAAATGCTACCGGTTGTAACACCCTCATTTTTAAGTTTGTCGCAGCGGAAAAGTAATTTGGGTGTTACAGTGAGGATCGAAGTTTTAACCACATGAAACGGTTTAAAAGAAACATTTTGAAAGTTATTTGTCATTTAAATAATAATTTTGATAAAAGATGAACCATTTGATTTAAAATCTTATGAAAAGATATAAAGACTTGTAAAAATGACAAATTTGATTTTTACACAATTTTAATTTATCAGAGTAATATATGCCCACTCCGTGTCTTGTCCTGCTCCATTAAATTACCTGAGATACACATGCTTAAAAGTGTCAACACAAAGGTTGGTGAGTTCATAGAGTTTTAGGAAAAACCCTTTATTTTGTTAGATTTCAAGAATATTTGGTATTAATAAAATACAAACAGAAATGAAACAAGTATCGAGTATATTTACAAATAAATCATATAAATATTTAATCACATTCAATAAAGAATCAATAATCTTAACATGAGCTGGAAACTCATGATACTAAATCAATCAGATAAACAATTCACGTATGGTCAAACCTATACAGCTGTATCTAAATATATGTTGAATACATATATATTTCCTTTATAGATATTGCACCAAGCCTCATGACACGCAAGACGTTAACAAAGGGGGTGTTCTATCAAATCAATGACAGATTTTGCCCTCTAACAATAGGTGATTTTCCAATTCCTATTTTGTCTCAAATATAGTGTATCACGACTAATACGACTAACCATATGCATAATGGCATTCCGTCAAGTATTAGTGGGATCGGAGGTCAATCCGACACAGGTTTCGAATCTGTTCACTATATTCGCCCTCACATTACAGTGATTAATGGCTCATGATTGAGGGAATATATGGCGATAAGCTAACTTAGGCAATATCAATGACTTAATGGGCTCATTTAACATAACATCATGTAATCAAGTATCGTATCACAGTAATCAATTTGAAAACAGTATCGTTTGAGTATCAGAAATTCAGTTTGAAAATATCATCGTTTGAGTATCAGAAATTCAGTTTGAAAATATTATCGTTTGAGTATCAGAAATTCAGTTTGAAAATATTATCGTTTGAGTATCAGAAATTCAGTTTTGAAAATATTATCGTTTGAGTATCAGAAAATCAGTTTGAAAATATTATCGTTTGAGTATCAGAAATTCAGTTTGAATATTTCGCCAGTAACACATTTATATCACATACCACAATAATCGAATTGGAAACATTATCATCAGAGTATCAATATTTCAGTCAAATAATTCATCAGTAAAATATATATGTATCACATATCACAATAATCGCATTTTAAATCACAAATCATATTATTTTAATATCAATTAGGAAATTGATTTGAATCATGTATTTTATTTTATTTCATATACTTATCAAGTTATCAAAGTATATGTAAGCATGTATCTCCCCCAATGAGTTTAAAACAATTATTGGAAATGGGGCTATGACTCACCTGGATTGATTTGGAAATGATGAAAAGTAAAGTAGAACGAGATTTATGGGAACGATTATAGAAACGTTTTTGATACGGAACCTGATAAATAAATTTATCAGAGAATATAACCAAATACTATTTGGTAATTACGAACGAATAACGAATAAGATTTATTCGTTATGACGAATAGTGATGTGCAGTGCAAATATTATGTCATGCATGATATGTTAAAATACTTTATTTAAAATATCCATCGTAGTTTTACCTTTTTAATTGTAAGTAAAAATATTAACGTTTTAGATTTCGTTATATATATAAAATTAACGTAAAAATAAATAATATATATAAAACATAATAAAATGCATATGACGTGAGGGTTGCCGTAAAATAGAAAATAAAATAAGAAAGTCAAATAGATTATGTGTAGTCCTTGTCCTTTTTCCAATTTTACACTTTTTATACTAACGGCGTTACCGTCACACCGTTAGTCCTTTTTATATATATTTTACAATTATAGTCCACTACATGTCCAATATTACAATCTAAGCTTGTAACAATCCTATATTATCAATTTTTATCCTAACTTTCTGTTTCTACATTTTTAGTCCTTTCTTTTCACAGTTTTCACTTTTAGTCCCTATAGGTGTCGTCGCGTTACATTTTTAGTCCAAATTTGCAAAAATGATTATAAAAATTTTATAAAAATTTCCGTGGCTTCTTTTATTAATTTCAAGCTTATTTCAACTGCTTATTTTATAAAAAGCTTATTTATTTAGCTTATGGGCCTCAATTCGAACTAAACAAAAGCCCATTTAAAAATTTAGAGGCGAGGACATGAAAATTATTTTGGGCTTGAACTTGGGCTTCCTTTGTGATTCTAAAAATATATTTTATGGGCCCAGTGGGCTGATAAATCGTAAAATCTTATTGGGCTTTAAATAAGCCCACTCGACCAAAATAAAATTTTTATATTAAATTTGGACTTGAAAAACTGGTTTGTATTGATTCAAAATGGGTCGATTGTGGTGTCAAAACGTGATTATTTTTACATGTTATTTATACGAAAGTTGTAGCTAGCCATGGTGTCGATTAGATGGTGTAAAAATATGACATGCTTGTTACGCTAAATTGTGAGATAAAAGACGGTTTTATAAGTGACTTGGACAGATTATATATTTGGAAAAACTTGAAATATTACTAAGTGTTTTATGATATTTCATATGATGTAACATGGTTTGAAAATGAATTAATTGATGCATGTAACGTGAGAATAAACGTGAAGTGTGTGTGCTACGTGACTCCTAGGCCTTCCAAGATGGAGGCTAGTCACGCTCGTGTTTCTATATAACAATATTTATACGTAAATGATGCGTGGGAATCGCACCTTGCTTTACCTCTCGAGGGATCTCGAGAAGCTTACAACCCCCACCAGGCAGTGTACCTGATCGTTGTAGTATAGTATAGTGACAAGTACCGGGGGATTGATCGTTCAGCTTAGGAATAGTGTCGCTAGGATTAGAAAACCTAATTAATAGTTCTAAAGGTGAGAGATGATTATTTTTGTATTTTTATATTTTTTATAAAAGCAAGTAAAATCTCGGGTTTTAAAGGAGTGGGCGGAATTAGTTGCTAATCAACTAACCCAAAACTAAGATGCAATCAAAATAAAATAATAAAAATGAAAATAAACTAATTTATACTAAGGTTGTGAGCAGTGGTTGGAGAAATTGTGTTTACTTAGACTTCATTACTCCCTAGATATCTTTTACATGTTAATTACTTGTTACACTTGTATGGATGACGGATTGTATTCCTTAATACCATTCGTGGGGTGGCATACATAACTCCCCAACTCTATCAGCTCTTATCTCCTCCTACACCATGACCCAACACAACTATAGGGATTGTAAACAGTGACTCATGCATTAAATACAACCAATAAAGACCTAGTACGCCTCGGTTCATGTTTCTTAAGACGTTCAAGCATGTTACCATTTGGAGATCTGCCAGTTTTCTTAAGCCTAACATATAATATCATTCATCCAAAACAAGAATAGACAAGTAATCAACACATAATCAACATCTAGGTTTCATTAGATCTAAGCAAACACAAAAGAGATCTAGCCTAGCATAGTAGAATTGAGACAAGAACAAGAGATAAACAACCAACACATAGACATATTGATTGAATTGAAAGTACACTTATCTCAATTACAATGCAAGGTCTCAAGGGTTTGGAACCCTTGAAAAACCTGTAAAAGAGGCACCAAAATCGTCTTTAGGGTTTCACCAAAACATCTATTTTTTTAATGAAAAAACTAGAAAACTATATATAGGAAAAGCAGGCTGACGGCGTCAAGAGTTGCATGTGACGCCGTCACCTCGCCGCCATATACTTCCTCGGACGGCCTTGATCCACTCATGACGGCCTATGTGACGCCGTCACCACCCACGGTATTTTATTCTTGCCACTTTGACGCCGTCATGAAGCCTTCTGACGCCGTCACCACCTACGGTGTTTAATTCTTCATGTCTGACGCCGTCAAGATGGTAGTCTTGACGCCGTCACCTTGTATCTTCAGCATGGAAATTTGGTACTTAGCCGTTTTCTTCACTTTTATGCTCCAAAAACGTCCAAAATGGCTTCTTTTCCAGAATTCACTCTCCAAACACCTAAAATCACAAAAGGAACGATTTAGGGCAATATTTGATCAAATAAATTCGGATTCGGGCTTAAATGACCCCCTAAAAACGGATCATTTTTCGCCTCATCATATACCCTTACACTTGAGATTTGCTTGTCCTCAAGCAAATGCGCTTTTATTCTACTCGAAAGACAAGTTAGGGGTCATTTAACACTAATATAAAAGTAATTACAACAAATAATCGTTCCACTAAAGACCAATAGACAAGCACGGAGGTCATATACAAGCACCTCACAAATAGTGTTTAGATACTCACATCTCTCGGGTGTAATAAAGTAATATAACATTATGAAAATGGAAGATATCTCTCACTACCTGTCATAGCAAAATAGATTACCATAGGTTTGGGAAAGGATCAAACCTCCACCACATGGCGTAAGCACCTAGGATAAACTATCAAAGAGGTCTTTTAAAGGGTTATAACGTTAGGTGTAGGGATATGAATTACACGGTTTTGTTGGATAAAGGGAGTTTTACTGGTGGCGAGTTAACAATCTTGGTTAATTACATGTACAAGATGGCGTTGCTAAGCCAAGACTAGACTCGACTTAAGCTATCAAATGAAAAATAACCAAAAACATAAAATAAACATAGAATGAAAACGGGATGGTAGTCCGTATGTTTTTTTTTTCTTTTTATTTTTTTTTTTTATTCTTTTTTTTTTCTTTTTCTTGATTTTTTCGATTTTTTTTTTCTTTTTTTTTTTTTTTTTTTTTTTTTTTTTTTTTTTTTTGCATACACTCTTACCCTACCATCCAAAATAATACATCATATGGGTTTGAGCATTCCCCTTACACTTGAATCTTTACATACTTTACATTAAACTATTCTAATGACTCGAATTAAGAAAATCAAAACACTTGGGGCACTTTTAAGATTAACGTACATATGGGGGTAATAATATTATGTTCTTCCCCATTACTTCATAAAATAAGTACTTACCCATGAGTCCCAATCGTCCAAAAACAATATGTACAAGGATATGACTCGACTTAGCAACCATGTAATCAATTAGAAAGTTAACTTAGGGTTTAACAAATAACAATAATGCATTAAAAATGAGCGCATACACGGAAGGCTAAGGCGATTTGGGTGTACATTTAAGTGGGGTGTAACAAATTCTTCCTTTAAGTAAGATGCTTAAAGTTAGAAACGAAAAGATAGGCTCGGAGGGGTGTACTAGGGGTATCGTGTACTAAAAATGAGTACAACGCAAAAGGTGTGGGAAAAATTAGTTGACTTAACTAGCCAAGTAATATGACTTAAATGGTCAAGTAATTATGATACGGGTTTAACACAAGGGTGATCCTAATGCCTCTTATCATGTAGTAAATCCTATCACACGAATGTAGTCTCACTAGCGGTCTCGGGATGCATCACTAACGCAAGTTCTAGAATCTAAATGCTACCGGTACACTCATAAGCACTAATAGTAAATGCTTTTCCTATCAAATCTAAAGGCGAACCTCACATTTTTGGGTGGAAAATTTTTCTGAATATACGGTTATGTGCTAGTCATACAATCTCCTATCCATGAGACGCTTGCTATGGCTAAAGTTTCACTCCTAAATGTTGTAAAAAATTTTAAATTTGGCGCTAAAATTACACTAACAAGTATTTTTCATAGTTTTATTACACATCTACTATCAAACAAAACAAACTCAAGCGAAAGTGCATATGTAATGTATCATCTTTTTACCCTCCCCTTACACTTAGGATGAACATTGTCCCCAATGTTCAAGTAAAGAATGTAAAAGTTAAGAGGTAAAGAGAATGAAATCAAATACTCCCCTGATTCGCTCGGTATGGATTATAGGTTGGCCAGGTTAAATCTTCCTCCAAGAAAATGAACAATCAAAGCTTCCCTTCCAGAATATAAATCATCTTCTTGTCATACATAACCTGTAAATCCTGACACAATAGACAAGGCAACCTCGCGTAAAATCGGCGGCATCCTATATAAGTTACTAAATCTTAGAAAACAAAGTAAGATATAATGCTTGTTGAATGAAGTTTGCAGATTTCCTGGAGATTATAAAACTTAATAATTCACAAAAACCATAAGACTCCGTTAGAAAAACAAAACCGGTAAAATTTCCAGATTTGAACTCCTGACGCTGTCAAGAGCAATACTCTGACGCCGTCAGAATGGACCTGCAGAAATTCTTATGTTAAGTTTCCGGAAAATTTCTGGAAAAACTTTGTCCTACTTCCTGGAAAAACCTGCAAAACTTCATTATGACTCAATACAAGCATTTGACTCTAACAAGTACGAATATACATGTTCATTAAATATTGTGGAGAATCATGATCGGTTTGTTTCTTAAAAACATATTTGGGGTTTCCCCTTACACTTATCTTTTGCAAAAATACCTTTAGGTTGAAGTTAAGACTAGGCCAAACAACATAATAAAGTATTTTCACATTTTAGTTGAGAAACATGATTAACCAACAATAAAAATAAAACATGCATACGGAAGCAAATAACAATCAATCAAATAAAAAATCACACAAACATGGGTTGCCTCCCAAGAAGCGCTTTTCTTTATTTACGAGTCTTGTAGCTAGACTCAAAGTCATGGGTTATCGTGTATCGCTTATGCTCACGTAACCAAGTGTGAGCCATCTAATAGTCGCCTCATCTTTCTTATATTCGTCTCCTAACTCTAAGCACCCGCGATAATATCTTTTATTCTTTTCATGCGTGTACTTAAGTCCTTTTCTCTTATCATTCTCACTTAGCATTTCCATAGGCGGATACCTGCTACACTTTTCCATGGAGAAATCCTTGAACCTAGGGTGTGTGCGGGGCATTTGATAGACAAATTCTTCATCCCCACCCGAGAATGTAATTAACCCTTCTATGAGTTTTTCATCGAGGTTGGTTAACCGTTTGAAAGGCTTTCCAAACACAACTTGGGTCAATTTATCATCAATAAATTCTCCTAGATTCTCCATAACCATGAACTCAACAAGATAAACCAAACTCCCTACAAACACATGCAATGGTATAGCCCTAGCGACAATGTTTTCTCCTTTGTATTCCAACTCATCAACCATGATTTTATTGTACTCATTACGTGAGATTATGTTCATTGGAAGAGATGAGTTGAGATAGGCGTTAAAGCTTTTAAATCCAATCTTACAAGGGAATTGCATGTTAAATGAACTACCACACTCAATCCTAGTTCTAGGGTCAACATACCTAAGAGGGTTTATTTCCTCTTCCATTCTATCCTCATTAATCACGTCACCATCATCAAGATCCTCATCGGAGTCTGAATAGTAAAAAGGACTAGCCCTATGGTCATTATCATGATCAAACTCTTCTAACTCAGAATTATTGTCAAAGTGGTGATTGGGTGAGAGGTTAGGTGGGTTCTCATTTTCTGCTAAAGGAAGTGGGGTGGGCATTTGGAAAATCCTACGACGAAAAACACGAATAATAGGAATTGAGCGATCAATGTTACTGTTATCCATCGAAAAAAAGTTTACGAACAAAGACACAAAGAAATGAGATAGACTAAAGAAGACCTAAAAATAAAAATAAAAATCTTACTAGAAAGGAATCTAGCAAGTAGACCTAATAAAAAGAAATCCTAACCTAGACAATAACTATTCCCCGGGCTGCGGCGCCAAAAACTTGATGCGTGGGAATCGCACCTTGCTTTACCTCTCGAGGGATCTCGAGAAGCTTACAACCCCCACCAGGCAGTGTACCTGATCGTTGTAGTATAGTATAGTGACAAGTACCGGGGGATTGATCGTTCAGCTTAGGAATAGTGTCGCTAGGATTAGAAAACCTAATTAATAGTTCTAAAGGTGAGAGATGATTATTTTTGTATTTTTATATTTTTTATAAAAGCAAGAAAAATCTCGGGTTTTGAAGGAGTGGGCGGAATTAGTTGCTAATCAACTAACCCAAAACTAAGATGCAATCAAAATAAAATAATACAAATGAAAATAAACTAATTTATACTAAGGTTGTGAGCAGTGGTTGGAGAAATTGTGTTTACTTAGACTTCATTACTCCCTAGATATCTTTTACATGTTAATTATTTGTTACACTTGTATGGATGACGGATTGTATTCCTTAATACCATTCGTGGGGTGGCATACATAACTCCCCAACTCTATGAGCTCTTATCTCCTCCTACACCATGACCCAGCACAACTATAGGGATTGTAAACAGTGGCTCATGCATTAAATACAACCAATAAAGACCTAGTACGCCTCAGTTCATGTTTCTTAAGACGTTCAAGCATGTTACCATTTGGAGATCTGCCAGTTTTCTTAAGCCTAACATATAATATCATTCATCCAAAATAAGAATAGACAAGTAATCAACACATAATCAACATCTAGGTTTCATTAGATCTAAGCAAACACAAAAGAGATCTAGCCTAGCATAGTAGAATTGAGACAAGAACAAGAGATAAACAACCAACACATAGACATATTGATTGAATTGAAAGTACACTTATCTCAATTACAATGCAAGGTCTCAAGGGTTTGGAACCCTTGAAAAACCTGTAAAAGAGGCACCAAAATCGTCTTTAGGGTTTCACCAAAACTTCTCTTTTTTTAATGAAAAAACTAGAAAACTATATATAGGAAAAGTAGGCTGACGGCGTCAAGAGTTGCATGTGACGCCGTCACCTCGCCGCCATATACTTCCTCGGACGGCCTTGATCCACTCATGACGGCCTATGTGACGCCGTCACCACCCACGGTATTTTATTCTTGCCACTTTGACGCCGTCATGAAGCCTTCTGACGCCGTCACCACCTACGGTGTTTAATTCTTCATGTCTGACGCCGTCAAGATGGTAGTCTTGACGCCGTCACCTTGTATCTTCAGCATGGAAATTTGGTATTTAGCCATTTTCTTCACTTTTATGCTCCAAAAACGTCCAAAATGGCTTCTTTTTCAGAATTCACTCTCCAAACACCTAAAATCACAAAAGGAACAATTTAGGGCAATATTTGATCAAATAAATTCGGATTCGGGTTTAAATGACCCCCTAAAAACGGATCATTTTTCGCCTCATCAGTAAACTATATATAAAAGTATATATGATCGAATAAAAATAAATATGATGCATGACATAGATTTAACGTATAATTTTGAATGGAAATGATTTGAAATAACTTACAACACCTCAAGGATGATAAAGAGTCGAGAGTGATGAAAGAAATGCAAGAAAATCCCACGTTAGCTTATTAAACCAAGAACAACTTATATATATAAGTTCGATACAACTCAAAAGTTTATATATTTGTGCATGAGTTGTTCCTGGTCTTTCAGTAACTTTTTGTATGTGAATAAGAGTTGAAAGAGAGTATTGAATGAATGAAGGAAGCAAGAGAATAGAAAAAGATATATAGAGTATAGATTTTAGACACGTACAAGTTCTAAAAATTTAGAAAACATATGTAACTATGCATGTTGGTGATTGAGGGACATTTGAGATATATTTTACTGAGATATAGGACTTTAAGAATGTATGTGAGTGAAGGAATCAAAATGAGAATTGGTTTGTTATTTCATATGTCGACATCAAATATATATATACACGATTTGCTTAAACCTTGTACTACTCGATTTTAGCTGATCATGGATGATATTTGAACATGAAATTAACTTAGAATTATTATTAGGATCATTTAGAAACAAACGGGGATTAAAACGGTTAAGAAATGAATATTTTATGAATCGATTGAATTGATTTTTGTTCGATCACTTTGCCACTTAAAAATGTATCAAACGTCGTCCAATGAACTTGGGATTTGACACACTAATATTTGGCTAGGTGGTGAATGAGACGGTGCAAAAATATATATATGTCGTGTGCACGAATTAAAAATAAACGAGGCGTTTTGATGCATGTTTGGTCGAATTATATGTAAAATTTAGAAATAAAATGGGTTAATTATTTGGGCCGGTTGGGCTTATGAAAGATCAAGGCCCATTTTATTTTGTGATTAATATTGTTAATTAAGATTAGTGAATTATTAATATTTTGTTAATTGTGTCGAGAACTTATTTTGTCGTTTGACGAATTTTGCAATATCGTAATCGTGACCATTTTAATATACAAAGAAAATTTTAAATTTCTCCGTAAAAATGGTAATTACAATAATGACAAAGATTATTTATTTAATTAACCGAAGTTAATTATACAAATTTTTGCGAGGTTTTACACCGGTACACTCATAAGCACTAACAGTAAATGCTTTTCCTATCAAATCTAAAGGCGAACCTCACATATTTGGGTGGAAAATTTTTCTGAATATACGGTTTTGTGCTAGTCATACAATCTCCTATCCATGAGACGCTTGGTATGGCTAAAGTTTCACTCCTAAATGTTGTAAAAAAATTTAAATTTGGCGCTAAAATTGCACTAACAAGTATTTCTCATAGTTTTATTACACATCTACTATCAAACAAACAAACTCAAGCGAAAGTGTATTTGTAGGTATCATCATTTTACCCTCCCCTTACACTTAGGATGAACATTGTCCCCAATGTTCAAGTAAAGAATGTAAAAGTGAAATAAGTAAAAAGAATGAGATCAAATACTCCCCTGATTCGCTCGGTATGGATAATAAGGTGGTCAGGTTAAATCTTCCTCCAAGAAAATGAACAATCAAAGCTTCCCTTCCAGAATATAAATCATCTTCTTGTCATACATAACCTGTAAATCCTGAGAAAACAGACAAAAACCCAAAGCATCAACCCGAACAAAGATAACTCACAACTAGATGTAATTCCAGACTTAGGAATAAAAACAAAACAATTAAAGATATAATGCTTGTGGAATGAATGTTTGCAGATTTCCTGGAGTTTATAAAACTAAAGAATCAACAAAAATTTTAAGAGTCCGGTATAAACAAAACTAGCAAAATTTCCAGAATTTTACACGTGACGCCGTCAAGAGTAAACTCGTGACGCCGTCAGAAGTGACCTGCAGAAATTCTTATGTTAAGTTTCCGGAAAATTTCTGGAAAAACTTCGTCCTACTTCTTGGAAAATCCTGCATAACATCATTATGACTCGATACAAGCATTTGACTCTAACAAGTACTAATACATATGTCCATTTATTATTGTTGTGGTTCATGCTCAATTTCGTTCTTATAAAGCATTGTCACAATTTACTTTGAAACATGAGCCATAAACAATAAAAATAAAACATGCATACGGAAACAAATAAAATCAAACAAACAAACAAACAAACAAACAAATAAATAAAAGCACACAAAACATGGGTTGCCTCCCAAGAAGCGCTTGTTTTTGTTCGAGTCACGAGCCTGACTCTACCCTGATTTAACGGAAATAGGGGAGGTTTTCCCTACACTTTGGATCAAGTGTGGGTGAAAGTAGCGATACACACCCTTAGGGTGTGAATATGCCACGTGAGGTGAAGGGGTGAGTGAATGGCTTCCTTCATCCTAAAACTACCCGGATAATATTGGTTGATGGGTGGGTCGGTTCCTCTTTTGTCTCCTAGAAATATATCTAAGGATGGAAAGGTGTGTAAAGATTGAGGTTCCGGTTCATCAACACTAGGAAATTCCCTAGAACTAGGAGTAAGGTTATCACTACAAGTATTCAAACCTATATCCTCAAGTGGTGCCTGGTCCAAGGGTTTTACCTCCATTGGAATTCTTAAAGTTTCTTCTACTTCCTCCGGGTAAGTCACGGGCGGTGTGTGTGCCTTAAATGATGGTTGAGTATTTTGTGAGCTTATGTTATTTACCTCATCACTCCATGTGTTAATATCACCTATATCCTCAACATGTGTTTTATTATAATCTAGCCCTAACATTCTCCCAAGTATCTCACGTGCTTCTCTAGGCATCTCAACTTCTATGTCCGAATCATAAGGATCATCTTCAATATTCTGACTACTATATACAAATAGCCCAAGAGATTCATCATCTGTTTCTTGAGATTCATCATCATCGATCATAAAACCTAGGTCTTTTTGATCAATGTGATCATGCTCGGCTAAATCCTCCTCAATTGTTTTCTTAGGTAGTGATAATAACAAACCTAGTGCTTCATCCAACATATGATTTGTTGCAATGGCTCTCTCCATAATTCCTTGGCAAACTAGGTCGCATTTCCTATTGGCCTCACTAAAACTAGATCTTAAACATGGAGGTTGTTCATAAGAATCTATCCTAGGTGAAGGCTCATATGATTCATAGGTGTCTCTAAATGAGGTATTTTGAACTCTTTGGTGTGTTAGCCGCTCAACCCTATCTTGCAATCTTAGAAGTCTAAGTGTAAAGTCCATTTGAAGCAAATTACAAACAAAATCACAAAGAAAAGATAGACTACGAGAAAGCTACAAAGTAAAAAGAAAAAATCTCACTTGATAGGAATCTAATGAGTAGACCTAATAAAAATCAAATTCAACCTAAACAATAACTATTCCCCGGGCTGCGGCGCCAAAAACTTGATGTGTGGGAATTGCACCAGGCTTTACCTCTCAAGGGATCTCGAGAAGCTTACAACCCCCACCAGGCAGTGTACCTGATCGTTGTAGTATAGTATAGTGACAAGTACCGGGGGATTGATCGTTCAGCTAGGAATAATGTCGTTAGGATTGAAATTAATCTAACTAGGTCTAAAGATAAAGGATGATTCTTTTTGTATTTTTATATTTTATGAAAAGCAAGTAAAAATCTCGGGTATTGGTAGAGTGGGCGGAATTAGTTGCTAATCAACTAACCCAAAAGCTACTAATTGAACTAATTAACAAGAAAAGTAAAATAGGGTTCTACAAGATAAGTGAAGCATGTCTACCCATGACATGCTACTCCGTGTTAGCTATCCAATCCTACCTATTGAATTGTAACCTTGTTTTAATTGACGGGTTGTATTCCTTAATACCATTCATGGGGTGGCGCACTTAATTCCCCAATCCTATGAGTGCCTACTTCACTCCTATGTCGAGCTGGCTAAGAAGCTCCTAACATGGGATCATTAGAATTTACTCATGCATTAAATACAACCAATAAAACCTAGTGCACGTCAGTTCATGTTTCCTAAGACGTTCAAGCATGTTACCATTTGGAGATCTGCCAGTTTTCTTAAGCCTAACATCGAATTCATTCAATCAAAACAAGAATCAATAGGAAACAAGAATTATAAACTAAACCAACTAGATCTATTGAAGTTGTCACGCCTTAATTGATGGAGATAGACACACACATCAACAAGCCCTTCATTGATTGAGATAGACACAACATCAACAAGAAATCAATGAGATCTAATCAATTATATACAAGTTTCACATAATCATAAGTAGACACAAGGTGAATTAGCAAATCATTATCAAAGAAGAGCAAACAACAATGATAATGGAAAACATAATTAAGATAGAATCATTAAACCAACACATGATGTTTATGGAGTGATTGAAACCCTCTAAGTTGCTGGAAAAACACCCACCTAAACCCAAGAATCGACCTTAGGGTTTAGGGCTTACAAAAAGTGAAGTTATGATGTTATATTTATAGGCTTATTTCTGCCCGGCCCATCTTGACGGCGTCAGCCCGTTACTCTTGAAGCCGTCACGACCATTTTTTCACCAAATTGTAGATCTCTTCGTCCTCTTCGCGTGGGCTTTTGAATAACCTAAATCCGAGTTCGTATGCAAAAGTTATGACCAAAACAATATCAGCTACTCCGCGCGCAAGTTTTGACAAGTTAACACGTGACGGCCTTGGGTGACGCCTTCACGTTTCTTCTGGGCCGTCACCACTTTTACTCTTGACGCCGTCAAGATTTTCTTCTTGATGCCGTCATCCACTGTTCCCAGCAAGGAAAATTAAGTCTTTGGCGTTTTCTTCACTTTTATACTCCAAAAACGTCCGAATTGCTTCCTTTTCCAGATTTCACTCCCAAAGTACCTAAAATCATGAAAGGAACGATTTACAGCAATATTTGATCAAATAAATTCAATTCCGGGCTTAAATGACCCCCTAAAAGTGGTTCATTTTTCGCCTCATCACTCACAGGTAGCTTATGAAGATGGCTGCTAGTACACAACTTGGTGGAGCAGGGCACTGATGGCAACAATTTGTAGGCAACTAAAACTATCCTAAAAAGCTTGAAAATGCAAATAAGCTGAGGCACATGAAATCTAACCTAGAAGCTACTAATAAACCTGAAATAGGGACCTAAACCTACTTATGCTAACCTAATTTGTGCAGTTAAAATGGCAGACCTGCTGGTTGGGAGAGGAATTTTGCAGGCACCAAATTAAGTAAATAAGTGACCATGGAAAGCAGAAATAAGCACAAATAGATGAAGTCTATACTACTAATTCTTGTATAATGAAAATTTAAAGCTAATGCTAAACTAAAGTTAATTAAAATTGGAGGTGAAAAGGGTGAGTTGACCTGCTGTAACAGCAGGCCTGGTGGGGGTGAATGCCGGGTCAAATGGGGATGCTTGAATTTGAAATGGGTTAAAACAAAATAATTAACCTGTTTTAAGCTACTTGAGACCTAAAATAACTACAACCAAAGGCAACATCACAAAGCTATCAAGAACTGAATGTGAGACAGGTTCTAGGTGCAATTTTGGAAAGACTAGTCAAAACACTTGCAAACTACTTGAAATTGAGATCTTACACTCCTAAACTACAACTAGTGTCAATTAAACACTGATTTAATTTGAGAAAAAGGTCAAAGCTGTCCAATACTCACAAACAAACCTTATTCCAAACACCCCTTAACTGATGGTTATGAGGGTTTTTAAAAACATCAGGCTAGTTTTAGGCTAATACATTGAACAACAATTAGTAATTTAGCAATAATGTAATTGAGAAGGTATCCCTAACTAATAATAAGCAGTTTGAATAGTAAGAATAAGCAGAACACATAAGCACTAAATAAGCTGAAACAGACATTGAGAGAAGTAATTATGTTTAAATAAAACTGGGACTTTTTTATTAACAGGAATTATAAGTTACAACACTGATTTGAAAATAGTTAAAACTGACTTAACTAAAACATAAACTAATTAATTTTACACTAAATTGCATACTACTAATTATCTAAAACTAGCTAACATCTTCACTTCTGTCCATCCTTCTCTATTTATCAGCTTCAAACATGGGTCCTGACTTTTTCCCACACCATTCTGGTCCGTTGGATGAGATACTTGTATCCTAGCCATTGATTTGTTTTGGCGGGAAATTGGTTTGAGCCATTGGATAAGTAACTTGAGGTAGGGAACAAGTTTTGGAGTTTATTGGTGGAAAGGTGAACTAGGGTGGCTGAGGGAAGAGGAGGGGGGACAAAAATGTTGGGAGGTACAGGGTAATGTTTGGTTTTGGTGGGAAGGAGAGGAAAGGGGAGAGGTGGAGGTCAAACCTTTGACCTGGGGGAAGGGATAAATAAAACGGGGAAGGGTTTGGATTTTTATTATTGTGTTTGGGCTTGGAGTTGGGCCAGGGCTTAATGTTGGATCAGGGGTTGGTTTTGGATTGGATATTAATGGTGGGGTTGTGTTTTGGGTTGATGGATAACCAAAGGTCTGTATGTTATAAGCTTAGAAAAAAAACAACAAGGACCAAATATGTAAAAATTGGAAAGTTTAGGGACATGAAATGTAATTTCTCCAAAGATGTAATAAGGACCAATGTTGCCAACTTGTACTTTCCCAAGGATTTGAAATTTAATTTTTCACAAATAAACATCCAGGGACCATTTTTGTAAATTTCCAAACTGCAGGGACTAAAAGTGTAATTTTCTCAAACTTTTCACCCAAGGACTAAATTTGATAATTTTTGACTTTTAAAAACCTTGGGTTGACTTTTCTTTCATAAAAAATGCTCATGGACTAGTTTTGTCAATTTATGAAACTTGAGGGACTGAAACTGCCAATTATGCAAACTTTGTTCGTTTTTCATTTGTTTTTAAACATTTTGCATCTAAAACATATAAAACATACTTTTGGGATAATTTCTGTATTTTGATGCATTTCTTAGTGTTTTTGGATGTTTTGGCAGTTCAGATACGATAAAAATGATGAGTATTTACACACTCATCAATCCCCCACACTAAACTATTGCTAGTCCCTAGCAATCTTTTGAGAAAAACTTAATGGATTTGAAACTCTTTACCAAAAGCCATCACTTCTGGAGTAGCCAGATGTTTCGATTCAAGTAAGAACTATGGTCCACCTGATAACCATGTGATTTTGAGCAAACCACCAGCTTTCAATGGGTTTGATTTGTCTTTACCAGAATCCGTTTGCTTCTGGACTAGCCAACTCTTGATGGACATAGTCGACATCTTGGTGAGCTGATTACCAATTATGGTTTTTCCACTGTCTTTACCACAAGCCATAATCTTGCGAGCTAGCCAACTCTTTCACTTTTTTGGATATGGCGAGTTGATTTACCATACAATTTTGGGCAAATTGCAAGCTGATGAGTGTCTAAATACTCATCATTTTGTACCAATCTGAACTGCCTAAACATACAAAAACACTAAAAAATGCATCATAATACTTAAAAGAGTGTTTTATATGTTTCAAATACAAAATATGCAAAAACAAATTAAAAACGTACAAAGTTTGCATAATTGGCAGTTTCAGTCCCTCAAGTTTCAAATATTGACAAAACTAGTCCCTGAAGGTTTTAAATGAATAAAAAGTAAACTTAAGTCCTTGGGAAACCAAAAATGTTCACAAAACATCCCTGGATAAAAGTTTACACAAACTGGCAATTTTTACCCCTCAAGTTACAAAATTGGCAAAATGGTCCCTGGGTATTCAAAAATAGAAAATTTACAAATAATACCCTTGTACTATGCATGAATGACAAAATGGAACAATTTTGATAACATTTTGAGAAATTACAAGTTTAATCCCTTAAAAAATCCAAATTTACAATAAAGGTCCCTGGAGTTTGAAAAATTGCAGAAAAGGTCCCTGGGTGTTTTTAAATGGAAAAATAAATAAATGAGTCCCTGGTTTATTAAATTTGGCAAGTTAAGTCCTTAAAAATACTTTGGGAAAATAACATGTTCAGCCCCTCAACTTTGCCAAATTTACAATTTTGGTCCTTGTTCACATAAAAACCAAACCGGACCCTATTTATTTTAATAAACCAAAACCAAATCCAACCCACACCATTTACCCAGCCCACCTATCCCCTAAGCCCAACCATAAGCCCAGTCCAAACCCACCCTTTTAGTTTAAACCAGCGCTGACCCGCGTTGACCACCCAAAACCGCCAAACACCCCAGCTCCACTGTTCATCCCCCACCTTCACCCCTGCAAACCAAAACCAGGTGGTTTCACCACCACCACCTCACCTTTCCAGCTCACCCTCATCACCTTTCCACCTCACACATCAAACCAGATGGGCATTTAATGCCTTTTCCATAATTTTTCACTCCCAAACCACATCCACACCTCTGTTTTCTTACCTAAATCCCCAACTTGCCTAAAAACTATCTCTTTTGTCTCCTGACACATCCATGTACTCCCAAAGTTCTTTAATTGCAACCCTTTGCCTCCACGTTAACGTGGAGGACTTTGGCGCCAAAAGTAAGTTTGAACGATCATGATCAATTGGACTAAATGGATGGCTCAGATGAAGTGGGAAATGCTCAGAAGATATTTCTAAACCTAATTGAAGCATATAAAGACCAAGAGAAGCAGAGGAGAAGAATACCTAGTTTATTTTCAATAATTGTATGTCGTATTAATATTTTCAAAAGTTCAAGTGTAATTTTAAGCTTTCAAGTTTAAGTTTAAGTGTTCTCAGTGTATTAGTGATCTCTTAAGTTAATAAAATTCAAGTTTGTGTTATTATCTTAAGTTGTGCCATTTTCAATTTTATATCAATAATCTCAATAAGCTGTGTGTTGTTACTGTATGGATTCATGGATTGAGTAAGCTCATATAAGCTCCCATAAGCTACATAAAGCTTCTAGTAACTTATAATTCAGTATAGCTTAAAAAAATTCCAAAAATACAAAATTGGTCAATGAAAGTCAACTGTGGCATTTGTTCTTGATATCTGGGATTCAAAAGTGATTTGGAAGCATAAGTAAGCTTGGAGTATTGGTTTAGATCCTCAGGGGAGGAAATAAGTTGTTCTTGGTTCTTGGTTTCAAGCAGGAAAGCAATTTGTAAGTTTCTTAAAAATCTCATAATTATCTTTGTATTGCATATGTATTGATCTTGATTATCATGGCCATTATCTGTGTTTCTTAAGTTTGATTAGTGTATTTAAGCTTATTTATGGTTTGAGATTGCTAGGCTGTTAAGAAAATTGCTTGTTACTCATTTTCTAAAAATCTCACAGTGAAGTATCATTTGAGTCATATCATGGTTTAAACACTGAGGATAGTGTTGATTAATGTTTATTTGATCTCTGTTAATGTTAGTCTAAGGTTTAGAAATAGATTTGTAGTTCAAATAATTGTTTTGCTTTGAAAATCACAAAAACAGTTAGTTAAAGGTGTGTTTGGATCAGTGTGATCCTAGGCTTTCTAGTTCATAATTGTTGTTGTTCTTTGTTGTTACAAGTAACTTAGGATCAATATAGCTCAGAACAAACATCACAACTAGGTATTACTAGTAAAAAAGTCAAATTACCAACTTAAGTACCCTCACAGTTAAACTGTGAGGAATTTGAGGTCCATAGACCCTCATTTTAGCTTAAAAGTTGTAGCTTTAGCTTAATTTAGGTTAGTAATAGCTTATTATAACTAGTTAAGTCAGTTAAGCTCATTAGAATCTCATAAAAGTCAAAATACCAAGTTTCATAAAAAAGTCAATATTGCATACTCTCAGATTTTAATCAAAATGGTAGTAATTTTTATGAATTTTGTATTGTGATTTGGAACTTGAAATTTGTTGTGAGTATAACCTACTAGTTTAACTTTAGTTTCCAATATTTAGTTCATTTTTAAGATTTTTATTAAGCTAGAAAAGCTCAACCAAAGTACCTTGCAGGGCAAAAACATTGCCCTGTGCACAGGTTTTAAGTAAAATACCAAGACCCCTAGTGTGCAACTCAGTGGACCCCACACCCCAACCATTAGCTTAATTTATAGCTTATTAGTCCAGCTTTTCACATCTAGGTTTAATTTAGCCATTAGCTTATTGTAGTATAGCTAATTTGACCTAGCTTGTGACCTGTGTTCAAAAACCCTACACTGACCACTCAGTGTGTGATCCCTTTTACCAAGACCCACCTAGAGTTCCCTAATAAGCCATAAGCCCTGCTTATTGGCTTATTTGAAAGCTTGACAGGTGTACTTGAAAAGTCAGGGTTCATTTTGAACCTCCCCTCACCCTTGTGGACCCCACAGAGGTCCAAAATACCACCCTCAGGCCTGTTTGGTTGTCAGGATTGTGATAAGTGCTTATTTGGATTCCCTGGCTTATCCAGAGTGCTTATTTGTGCTTTTAGTCTTATTTCAAGTTAGTATTCATGTGTAAGAGCTTATTTGATCATTTAAACAACTTTTCACAAAGTCATAAGTCCTGATCAGTTGCCCTGCACATCAGCACACCACCACCACACCACCAACTTAAGTGGTGGCTGCAGCCCACACTAGTAGGTCCCACACCTCAAACCTAGCTTATTACAACCCCCCTCCTACCCAGGTTCAAATATTGACCATTAGTCTGACCTATAGACCAGTGGACCCCACCTTAAATTGCCACCAATCTCTGTCCCATTTCTGAGTCAGAAGAAGAATAAGCAAGTGCTTATTTGGGATTTTCAGCTTATCCTAGGAGCTTATCTCATCATATTTATCTTAATTAGGTTTAAATAACTTAGATAAATTAGATTGCACCATAGTGGACCCCACATAACCTCAGTTTAGCTTATTTCCTAGTTTAGTCAACCATAGTCAACTGTATAAGCTTATAAGCATTCTCAGTGCTTATTTCAAAGTTCTAAAATAATTGTCTTTATTAAAGTTTCATTATTTAAGTATTTAAGTAGTTTTATAAAAGAAAAACCAGAAAAAGCAAACATAAAAATAGTGATAGCTTCTATTTAATAGAAATTATCTATTTAATTTTCATTTTAGCTTATTAATAAGCATTTGTCCAATTTTATAATTTTATAAATTAATTAGTATCTTAAAGTAGTTAAAATAATTTTCTTAGAATTTTCCTAAGCAGTTTACTATTAATTAGATTTAAAATTAGTTTAAATAATTAAATAGGTAATATTAGTAATTAAATAGTTTTATTTAATTTTAATCAACTAAAGTAGAATTTTATAATTTTCCTAAGTTTTATAATATAGTTAAGACTTTTAAAAAATAGTTTCATAATTTCCACTGTTCATTTTATAATTTTCTTATTTAAATTAATTAAATTAGCTTAAAAATAATTAATAAGTAATTAATTAGTCAATTAGCTTAAATATAATTTTTAGCAAGTTTTTATAATTTTGTAGTATTCCTGTAGTGTTTAAATAGTTTTATAAATTTTATCATAATTTTCTAAGGTAATTTAGTATTAATAGTAATTTAAAATAGTTAAAATAGTTTAATTAAGTTAAATAGTTATTAATTAATAAAACACTCATAAAAAGACAAAAATATTTATTTTAATTTTTTATACTTTCTTCAAGTTCTTATTTAGGTTTAGAAATTATTTATTTAAGTTTTTAGGTTTATTTGTAATAGTTGTAATTTTTAGTTAATTTAAATTAAGTTTTAAATTAGATTTTAATTAGTTTTATTAATTAAATAGTAATTAAATATTATAATAATCATTTTCATAATTTCAAATTCATTTTCTATTTTCTTTAATATTAAGTTTTCAAAAGTTTCACTTTTAGCCCCTATAGTTTGTAACTTGTTAAATACCACTTTTCTCTGTCTGTTATCTGATTATCTGATTTTGTGTTTATTTCTGTATTTCTGTTATAATTTCATATTTTCCAAATATCAAGCAATCAGTAGTATAATCAACCCTCAAATCATCTTTGTTACTGTCCTCAGTACCACTCACTTTCCTAATCGTTCACAAATACAATTTCAATCTCGTTGGGACTTAACGACCCGGGGATTTCCCTGTACTTCCACGGTCAATATTAACTTGCACTTTCTCCCAGGTGGGCCTAACAGCTTCACAAGGCTGACTGGTTGGTTTGGGAGGAGTCAAAATTTGGCGCCGCTGCCGGGGAGGTTGTTGCGTATTTCAAAACGGTAAAAGTTTAGTGGTTTTCAAAAACCCTCCTGTACAAATATCACCACTTTGTAAATTTTTTAAGAAAAGCAAAATCATATCTGAAAACGTTCATTAACATTTCTCCTGAAGTGTTAACAACACCAAACAAATCATAAACAACAAAACAAACTGTGAAGTTAAATTACTTCGTATCTTTACGATTACAACCTATACAGTTGGTTTAAGGTAAGTTCTGACATTAAATTGCGAACTTAAGAGGGATCCATTTATTTCCTCCCGCCAGCCTGCGAGTAATCTTAAAGGAACAATTTCGGTTAACGAATCAGTTTCAAAAATATTGTCCAAGTTTTTTCACCCATACACGAAAAGCCAAAAACATTTTACTGTGAATATAATTACATAAAAGTTTACTACCGCAAACCAAGGCAGAACACCTACCAACTGGGGGTGTGAACATAATAAGTTCCCAAACCTAAAAGATTAAAAACTTACCATTGTATCCTTGTGAATAGTATACCTTTTTTAAAGGAGCTGTTCATTTGTGATTATTGGGTTTAAGTTCGCTGTAGTTTTGCCTCGATCTTGTGTTGAAAACTAATTTTTGTGCATGCGCACTCGTTCACAAACAAAGAATAAAAAGAAGAAAAACGTACCCGAGTTACGTATTGTTGAAGAAGAACACACATCAAAAATGAACGACGAGCCCCCATTCCTTCCCAAGGATGAGCCAGTTCCTGACACCCGAACTATGGAGGAACTGTGTCAACCTACCATGCAAGGGAGGGGTGGACCAATTGCACCACTCACTATTGGAGCCACGGATTTTGGATTAAAACACCACATGATACAACAGATCCAGAATACGTGCCAGTTCCACGGATTGCAGGGTGACGATGCCAACAGGCATCTCGACAAATTTTTAACTGTCACCCAAAGCATGAAACAACATGGCGTCGCCGAAGACAGCCTACGTTTATACTTGTTCCCCTATTCTCTCGCTCATCATGCGACTTCCTGGTTCGATCGACTTCCAAAGAATTCGATCCACACTTTTGATGAGATGATCACTAAATTCCTGGCCAAATATTTTCCACCATCTATGGTCACAAAGCTGAGGAATGATATCAGCAACTTCAGACAGCTTCCCGAAGAGTCCTTATTTGAGGCATGGGAACGCTACAAACTTGCAATTGATCGGTGTCCTAATCATAACATGCTTCTTGTCACCATTATTGATACCTTTTATAATGGTTTGACACTCCGTCATCGTGACACCATCAATGCTGCTGCTGGGGGCACCTTTATGAAAAGGACCCCTGAAGAGTGCTATGACTTAATCGAAAACATGACTGCCCATCATAATTTTTGGGACTCCTCTGCTGAGAGGAACGACTCATTTAAGTCAGACACTCCGGCAAGCAATGAAATATCAATCCTAGCTAAAAGGCTGGATGATTTGTCTACAGCAGTTTTGCGTATCCATCAGAATAATCCTAATCAGGTCAAAACTGTTAACCCAAGTTGTGAAACTTGTGGTGGTCCACATACGTACACAGATTGCCCAGTTTCCGGTGGCTTTTCTCGTGAAAACGTGTCTGCAGCTCAAGGTTCCTATAACACGGGAGGTAATTCTTACCAACCACAACGGGACCGAAACCTTTTGAGCTACCGTTCTAATAACTATATTGGACCACCAGGGTTTAATCAACCTCAGAATAGGAACCAGAACTTTAACCAGAATCAGAACCAGAATCGAATGAACCAAGGTCATAACAACCAAGGGAATTTCATCTCTAGTCAAAATCAGTTTAACCAAAATCAGAACCAAGGGAACTATAATCGTAATCAAGGTCAGAACAATTACCCACAGGGTAATTTTCAACAACAAAACCACTTCCAAGGTAACAACAATCAGCAACATGGGAATTTCCAAAACAATCGGGCTCAAAATTTTCAAAACCAAAATCAAGCCATTGTTCCAACTGGACCATCACATGATGAGTTATTAAAACAGTTTATGAAATCCCAAGAAGAACTAAACAGAATGCTGGTTAGTCAAATGTCTAATTTCCAGAAGTCTTTAAATGATCGACCCTCGGGCTCAGGTACAACTTTACCTAGCAACACGATCGCTAATCCGAGGGGCGATGTAAAGGCGATCACCACAAGAAGTGGAGTTTCTTACCAAGGACCTACAGCTCCCTCTACCTCATCTCCTATACCTGTAGAGGAATGTGAAACTGAGGATACTACGGATACGGTACTTCCTAATAATAACGGAGGTACTAATGATATCCCTCCTCTAGTTATCCCGGTCCCAACTCCCTTTAAAAAAGTTAGGTTTGAAACTACCGAAGGTCCTGTTGAAAATCCAAAATCCAACCCAAAAACAACAATTCCATATCCCTCACGATTGCAAGACCAAAAGCTCCGTGAAAAAGCTAATCATCAGATGGAAAAATTCTTTCAGATTTTCCAAGAACTACACTTCGATATTAGCTTCGCGGACGCTCTTCTTTTAATGCCCAAATTCGCATCGACAATCAAAAACCTGTTGAGCAATAAAGAAAAAATGTTTGAAATGGCACGAACTCCACTTAATGAGAACTGCTCTGCGGTTCTGTTAAAACAGCTTCCCGAAAAGCTAGGAGACCCCGGGAGATTTCTAATACCATGTACTTTCCCGGGTATGGTTGAATGCTTTGCCTTGGCCGATCTTGGTGCAAGCATCAACTTAATGCCTCATTCAGTTTGGAAAAAGCTCTCTCTTCAAGCACTTAGTCCCACATGCATGACTCTCGAGCTTGCAGACCGTTCAATTTCACGTCCCCTCGGTATTGCCGAGGACGTATTTGTGAGAGTGGGAAAGTTCCACTTTCCGGCGGACTTTGTTGTTGTTGATTTCGATGCTGATTCAAGAGTTCCTCTCATTCTTGGGAGGGGATTCTTGAGAACGGGGCGTGCATTAATCGATGTTTTCGATGAGGAAATCACGTTACGAGTTGGAAATGAAGCGATAACGTTCAACCTTGATCAAACCTCGAGATACTCCTCGAATTATGATGCTGAATCAGTAAACCGAATTGATGTCATTGACATTGCATCTGAGGAGTATGCTCAGGAAATCTTTGGATTCGCTGATAATTTTTCGAGTGGCAATCCCACTACTTCTTCTAATCCCATAATCGCTAATTCTTCTCCTTCCCTCACTCCGTTTGGGGGAAGTAATTTCGTCCTTGAGGAATTAGAGGCCTTTCTCAAAAGTGATTCAGTTCCCGAAGGAATTGATTACCAAGAGATTGACCCGGAGAGGGATATACTTATCCTTGAGGAGTTATTAAACAAAGATCCTTCTCCCATTCCTGTTCTACCTCCACAACTTCATAAGGTGGAAGTCAAATATGTTGAAAAAAATGATGACTTCCCCGAGGTTGAACTTAAGGACCTGCCTCCTCATCTAGAATATGCATTCTTGGAAGGTAACGATAAGTTACCGGTCATTATTGCAAAAGACTTAAAGGATGAGGAGAAAACCGCGCTGCTCAAGGTTTTAAAGTCCCACAAACAAGCAATTGCTTGGAAGCTCTCAGACATAAAGGGTATTAACCCGGATTTTTGTACACACAAAATCCTAATGGAAGAGGACTTTAAACCTACTGTGCAGCATCAAAGAAGGGTAAATCCAAAAATCCACGAAGTTATAAAAGCAGAAGTTATCAAACTTCTTGATGCGGGATTGATTTACCCTATATCAGATAGTCCTTGGGTAAGCCCAATTCATTGTGTACCAAAGAAGGGTGGCATTACGGTTATCACAAATGAGGACAACGAGTTAATACCAACTCGTTTGGTTACAGGGTGGCGAGTATGTATTGATTACAGAAAGCTTAACGAAGCCACCCGCAAAGACCATTTTCCTTTGCCCTTTATGGACCAAATGCTCGAAAGACTAGCGGGAAACGAGTACTATTGTTTCCTTGACGGCTTCTCGGGTTACTTCCAAATTCCCATTGATCCACAGGATCAAGATAAAACTACCTTCACATGCCCTTACGGGACATTTGCCTATCGTCGCATGCCTTTTGGGTTATGCAATGCTCCAGGCACTTTCCAAAGGTGCATGATGGCTATTTTCCATGACATGATTGGAAAAACCATGGAGGTATTTATGGATGACTTCTCAGTCATCGAGAATTCTTTTGACTCGTGCCTCTCCCACTTAGAAAAAATGCTTCAACGTTGTGAAAACACTAATCTTTGTCTAAACTGGGAGAAGAGCCATTTTATGGTTAAAGAGGGCATTGTCCTCGGCCATAAAATTTCAAAAAGTGGGATTGAGGTCGATAAGGCCAAAATCGATGTTATTGCTAAACTGCCTCATCCCACCACTGTTAAAGGAATAAGGAGTTTTCTCGGACATGCCGGATTCTATCGGAGATTCATTCAGGATTTCTCCAAAATAGCCCGGCCTATGACTCATCTTCTTGAAAAGGATGCTCCTTTCATCTTTTCGCCTGAGTGCATCGACGCTTTTTCTATTTTAAAGAAAAGGCTTACTGAGGCACCAATCCTTGTTGCCCCCGACTGGGACTTACCCTTTGAACTTATGTGCGATGCTAGCGATTATGCTATTGGTGCAGTTCTGGGGCAACGCAAAACCAAACATTTTCAGCCAATACACTACGCAAGTAAGACCATGAATGAGGCTCAAACACACTATACCACCACAGAAAAAGAATTATTAGCTGTGGTATATGCCTTCGAAAAATTTCGGTCTTACTTAATCTTAAACAAAAGCGTGGTGTATACGGACCATTCGGCTTTGAAATACCTGTTCACTAAACAGGATGCAAAGCCAAGACTACTCCGTTGGGTCCTGCTCCTCCAGGAATTCGATATTCTCATAAGAGATAAAAAAGGAGCAGAAAACCTTGCTGCTGATCACTTGTCCCGGTTAGAAAATCCTCATCAGGATATTCTCGAGAGAAAAGAAATAAATGAAACTTTTCCTCTGGAGACTCTAAATCTAATCTCTACCCGGGATAATACCACCACCCCATGGTTTGCCGACTTTGCAAATTACCGTGCGGGAAATTTCGTTGTGAAAGGGATGTCGTCCCAACAGAAAAGAAAATTCTTTAAAGATGTAAAACATTACTTCTGGGACGACCCCTACTTGTTCAAAATATGTGGGGATCAAGTCATCCGACGGTGTGTCCATGGCCAAGAAGCCATGGAAATTCTTAAAGCTTGTCATGATGGACCCACGGGGGGACATCATAATCCAAACTACACCGCCAAAAAGGTGTTTGATTCAGGATTCTTTTGGCCCACGATATAAAAAGATGCCCATGAACTTATCAAAACCTGTGAGGCTTGCCAGCGTCACGGGAATATTTCTAAAAAGAATGAGATGCCGCAAAACGCCATCCAAGTCTGTGAAATATTTGATATGCGGGGCATTGATTTTATGGGGTCATTCCCGTCTTCACGAGGGAATAAGTATATACTCGTCGCTGTCGACTATCTGTCAAAATGGGTTGAGGCAAAAGCCTTACCCACCAATGATGCCCGAGTAGTTTGTAAATTTTTAAAATCTCTCTTTGCCAGATTCGGGACTCCTCGTGCCATTATCAGTGATCGTGGTACTCACTTTTGCAATGAACAATTTGCGAGAGTAATGCTGAAATATGGTGTAACTCACCGTCTTTCTACAGCATACCACCCCCAAACAAGTGGGCAGGTGGAGGTCTCAAATCGGGGTATTAAGAGAATTCTCGAGAGGACGGTTGGGGAAAACCGTGCCTCTTGGTCGGATAAGCTGGACGATGCATTATGGGCTTTCCGCACTGCTTACAAAACACCCATTGGGTGTACTCCTTATAAGCTAGTGTACGGGAAAGCATGTCATCTTCCGATTGAATTAGAACATAAGGCCTATTGGGCCTTAAAACATGCAAATTTCGACCTTCAGACAGCGGGTGATCACCGTAAAGTTCAACTAAACGAACTAAATGAATTACGTGATCAAGCTTATGAAAATTCTTTAATCTATAAAGAAAAGACTAAGAAGATACATGACTCTAAAATAAAGAACCGCGTTTTCAACGTTGGTGACAGAGTTCTTCTTTTCAATTCAAGGTTGAAAATTTTCTCGGGTAAACTAAAAACTCGTTGGTCTGGACCATTTACTATAACCAAAGTATACCCATATGGAACTGTTGAGTTATTGCAACCCGACGGTCCCAATTTTAAAGTAAATGGACATCGGCTAAAACACTATTTTGGAGGGGACATACAACCAATGGTTGTCCCGGATCTCCAAACTTACCCCATGGACCAATAAATTCGGGGTCGAGTCAAGCTAGTGACTCGGAAAACAAAAACACTAGTATCATGTACATAATAATAATAATAAATAATGAATTTTGTATTTTGTTCAAATTTCTATCCTTGTATGTATATTATACTTTATCATTCAACTTCCGGGCTGTCAGGACAAATTTATTACAGTTAATCATTCACAAGTGATTAGCTTGCGTGGTAAACCTGACACAAGCCTGGGAGATAGTGATTACATATATTATATTATTTCATAAACAATATAAAATACAAAAACATTTTTCCTATGCACACAACTTGCCCAGTTTGATTAGCCCCTCAATTACAACATTTGGTTGTTGGCTGTTTTCAGTTACTGAGCTCTGTCAAACCCAGATTCCCTTTCAAGGGGCGGTTGTTAGGAATTTTCTTTCTTTTGTACATATATATACAAATCTAAAAATACAAAAACATTTATAAAAGATAAAAACAAAAAAATAATCTCCTTTATCTTATCATTTCATAATTCTGTGAGTGGCAATCCCACTCCTATTTCTCACCCAATCTTTGAGTGGCAATTCCACTCCATTTCCCCAAGGACAATTTTAATTCGGGGTCGAGTCAAGCTAGTGACTCGGGAATAAAAAACAAGCTACCTCATGGACAAATCAATTCGAGGTCGAGTCAAGCTAGTGACTCGGTAATCAAAAGCATAGCAATATGGGTTTTCACTCATATTTCTGATTTCTTTCTCTTTTCTAACACCCTAGTGTGGGGGAGACGAACCACATGTTGTACATATGTAAAATATTTTTTTCAAAAAAAAAAAAAAAAAAAAAAAAAAAAAAAAAAGAAAATGGTATAAGACATATAAAAAGAAAAAAGTGAGTTTGTATGTAAATAGAGTAAAATAAACGGTTAATAATATTATCTTCTTACGTTCTAAATCTTGGTGGGACACCAAGTACTGTGAATATTGAGGGCAATATTCAGTTCTAAGTGTGGGGGAGCGTTCTCACGAATGCAAATTACAACACATGTTCCATCAAGAACCCCCATTTGATCAAAATTACCAGTTTTTTCACACTTAGAAATGCAAATAATGGTATCAATCCTCCATGTCTAACCCACAACAGGATTGGCTAGTCCAGGAGCAAACGGCTCTTGGTAAAGACATCTCAAATCCGTTGATGGCTTGCAATTTGCCAAAAATTGTACGGTTCCTCAACTCCCCAAAAACAAATGAGTTGGCTAGCCCGCAAGATTATGGCTTGTGGTAAAGGCCGTGGAAAAACCATAATTGGTAATCAGCTCACCAAGATGTTGACTATTCCATCAAGAGTTGGCTAGTCCAGAAGCAAACAGCTTTTGGTAAAGACTAATCAAATCCGTTGACAGCTGGTGGTTTGCTCAAAATCACACGGTTATCAGGTGTGCCACAGTTCTTACACCTGGCTACTCCAGAAGTGATGGCTTTTGGTAAAGAGTTAAAATCCATTAATTTTTTCTCAAATAGATTGCTAGGGACTAGCAATAGTTTAGTGTGGGGGATTGATGAGTGTCTAAATACTCATCATTTTGTACCAATCTGAACTGCCAAAACATACAAAAACACTCAAAAATGCATCATAATACTTAAAAGAGTGTTTTATATGTTTCAAATACAAAATATGCAAAAACAAATTAAAAACGTACAAAGTTTGCATAATTGGCAGTTTCAGTCCCTCAGGTTTCAAATATTGACAAAACTAGTCCCTGAAGGTTTTAAATGAATAAAAAGTCAACTTAAGTCCTTGGGAAACCAAAAATGTTCACAAAACATCCCTGGATAAAAGTTTACACAAACTGGCAATTTTTACCCCTCAAGTTACAAAATTGGCAAAATGGTCCCTGGGTATTCAAAAATAGAAAATTTACAAATAATACCCTTGTACTATGCATGAATGACAAAATGGAACAATTTTGATAACATTTTGAGAAATTACAAGTTTAATCCCTTAAAAAATCCAAATTTACAATAAAGGTCTCTGGAGTTTGAAAAATTGCAGAAAAGGTCCCTGGGTGTTTTTAAATGGAAAAATAAATAAATGAGTCCTTGGTTTATTAAATTTGGCAAGTTAAGTCCTTAAAAATACTTTGGGAAAATAACATGTTCAGCCCCTCAACTTTGCCAAATTTACAATTTTGGTCCTTGTTCACATAAAAACCAAACCGGACCCTATTTATTTTAATAAACCAAAACCAAATCCAACCCACACCATTTACCCAGCCCACCTATCCCCTAAGCCCAACCATAAGCCCAGTCCAAACCCACCCTTTTAGTTTAAACCAGCGCTGACCCGCGTTGACCACCTAAAACCGCCAAACACCCCAGCTCCACTGTTCATCCCCCACCTTCACCCCTGCAAACCAAAACCAGGTGGTTTCACCACCACCACCTCACCTTTCCAGCTCACCCTCATCACCTTTCCACCTCACACATCAAACCAGATGGGCATTTAATGCCTTTTCCATAATTTTTCACTCCCAAACCACATCCACACCTCTGTTTTCTTACCCAAATCCCCAACTTGCCTAAAAACTATCTCTTTTGTCTCCTGACACATCCATGTACTCCCAAAGTTCTTTAATTGCAACCCTTTGCCTCCACGTTAACGTGGAGGACTTTGGCGCCAAAAGTAAGTTTGAACGATCATGATCAATTGGACTAAATGGATGGCTCAGATGAAGTGGGAAATGCTCAGAAGATATTTCTAAACCTAATTGAAGCATATAAAGACCAAGAGAAGCAGAGGAGAAGAATACCTAGTTTATTTTCAATAATTGTATGTTGTATTAATATTTTCAAAGGTTCAAGTGTAATTTTAAGCTTTCAAGTTTAAGTTTAAGTGTTCTCAGTGTATTAGTGATCTCTTAAGTTAATAAAATTCAAGTTTGTGTTATTATCTTAAGTTGTGCCATTTTCAATTTTATATCAATAATCTCAATAAGCTGTGTGTTGTTACTGTATGGATTCATGGATTGAGTAAGCTCATATAAGCTCCCATAAGCTACATAAAGCTTCTAGTAACTTATAATTCAGTATAGCTTAAAAAAATTCCAAAAATACAAAATTGGTCAATGAAAGTCAACTGTGGCATTTGTTCTTGATATCTGGGATTCAAAAGTGATTTGGAAGCATAAGTAAGCTTGGAGTATTGGTTTAGATCCTCAGGGGAGGAAATAAGTTGTTCTTGGTTCTTGGTTTCAAGCAGGAAAGCAATTTGTAAGTTTCTTAAAAATCTCATAATTATCTTTGTATTGCATATGTATTGATCTTGATTATCATGGCCATTATCTGTGTTTCTTAAGTTTGATTAGTGTATTTAAGCTTATTTATGGTTTGAGATTGCTAGGCTGTTAAGAAAATTGCTTGTTACTCATTTTCTAAAAATCTCACAGTGAAGTATCATTTGAGTCATATCATGGTTTAAACACTGAGGATATTGTTGATTAATGTTTATTTGATCTCTGTTAATGTTAGTCTAAGGTTTAGAAATAGATTTGTAGTTCAAATAATTGTTTTGCTTTGAAAATCACAAAAACAGTTAGTTAAAGGTGTGTTTGGATCAGTGTGATCCTAGGCTTTCTAGTTCATAATTGTTGTTGTTCTTTGTTGTTACAAGTAACTTAGGATCAATATAGCTCAGAACAAACATCACAACTAGGTATTACTAGTAAAAAAGTCAAATTACCAACTTAAGTACCCTCACAGTTAAACTGTGAGGAATTTGAGGTCCATAGACCCTCATTTTAGCTTAAAAGTTGTAGCTTTAGCTTAATTTAGGTTAGTAATAGCTTATTATAACTAGTTAAGTCAGTTAAGCTCATTAGAATCTCATAAAAGTCAAAATACCAAGTTTCATAAAAAAGTCAATATTGCATACTCTCAGATTTTAATCAAAATGGTAGTAATTTTTATGAATTTTGTATTGTGATTTGGAACTTGAAATTTGTTGTGAGTATAACCTACCAGTTTAACTTTAGTTTCCAATATTTAGTTCATTTTTAAGATTTTTATTAAGCTAGAAAAGCTCAACCAAAGTACCTTGCAGGGCAAAAACATTGCCCTGTGCACAGGTTTTAAGTAAAATACCAAGACCCCTAGTGTGCAACTCAGTGGACCCCACACCCCAACCATTAGCTTAATTTATAGCTTATTAGTCCAGCTTTTCACATCTAGGTTTAATTTAGCCATTAGCTTATTGTAGTATAGCTAATTTGACCTAGCTTGTGACCTGTGTTCAAAAACCCTACACTGACCACTCAGTGTGTGATCCCTTTTACCAAGACCCACCCAGAGTTCCCTAATAAGCCATAAGCCCTGCTTATTGGCTTATTTGAAAGCTTGACAGGTGTACTTGAAAAGTCAGGGTTCATTTTGAACCTCCCCTCACCCTTGTGGACCCCACAGAGGTCCAAAATACCACCCTCAGGCCTGTTTGGTTGTCAGGATTGTGATAAGTGCTTATTTGGATTCCCTGGCTTATCCAGAGTGCTTATTTGTGCTTTTAGTCTTATTTCAAGTTAGTATTCATGTGTAAGAGCTTATTTGATCATTTAAACAACTTTTCACAAAGTCATAAGTCCTAATCAGTTGCCCTGCACATCAGCACACCACCACCACACCACCAACTTAAGTGGTGGCTGCAGCCCACACTAGTAGGTCCCACACCTCAAACCTAGCTTATTACAATCCCCCTCCTACCCAGGTTCAAATATTGACCATTAGTCTAACCTATAGACCAGTGGACCCCACCTTAAATTGCCACCAATCTCTGTCCCATTTCTGAGTCAGAAGAAGAATAAGCAAGTGCTTATTTGGGATTTTCAGCTTATCCTAGGAGCTTATCTCATCATATTTATCTTAATTAGGTTTAAATAACTTAGATAAATTAGATTGCACCACAGTGGACCCCACATAACCTCAGTTTAGCTTATTTCCTAGTTTAGTCAACCATAGTCAACTGTATAAGCTTATAAGCATTCTCAGTGCTTATTTCAAAGTTCTAAAATAATTGTCTTTATTAAAGTTTCATTATTTAAGTATTTAAGTAGTTTTATAAAAGAAAAACCAGAAAAAGCAAACATAAAAATAGTGATAGTTTCTATTTAATAGAAATTATCTATTTAATTTTCATTTTAGCTTATTAATAAGCATTTGTCCAATTTTATAATTTTATAAATTAATTAGTATCTTAAAGTAGTTAAAATAATTTTCTTAGAATTTTCCTAAGCAGTTTACTATTAATTAGATTTAAAATTAGTTTAAATAATTAAATAGGTAATATTAGTAATTAAATAGTTTTATTTAATTTTAATCAACTAAAGTAGAATTTTATAATTTTCCTAAGTTTTATAATATAGTTAAGACTTTTAAAAAATAGTTTCATAATTTCCACTGTTCATTTTATAATTTTCTTATTTAAATTAATTAAATTAGCTTAAAAATAATTAATAAGTAATTAATTAGTCAATTAGCTTAAATATAATTTTTAGCAAGTTTTTATAATTTTGTAGTATTCCTGTAGTGTTTAAATAGTTTTATAAATTTTATCATAATTTTCTAAGGTAATTTAGTATTAATAGTAATTTAAAATAGTTAAAATAGTTTAATTAAGTTAAATAGTTATTAATTAATAAAACACTCATAAAAAGACAAAAATATTTATTTTAATTTTTTATACTTTCTTCAAGTTCTTATTTAGGTTTAGAAATTATTTATTTAAGTTTTTAGGATTATTTGTAATAGTTGTAATTTTTAGTTAATTTAAATTAAGTTTTAAATTAGATTTTAATTAGTTTTATTAATTAAATAGTAATTAAATATTATAATAATCATTTTCATAATTTCAAATTCATTTTCTATTTTCTTTAATATTATGTTTTCAAAAGTTTCACTTTTAGCCCCTGTAGTTTGTAACTTGTTAAATACCACTTTTCTCTGTCTGTTATCTGATTATCTGATTTTGTGTTTATTTCTGTATTTCTGTTATAATTTCATATTTTCCAAATATCAAGCAATCAGTAGTATAATCAACCCTCAAATCATCTTTGTTACTGTCCTCAGTACCACTCACTTTCCTAATCGTTCACAAATACAATTTCAATCTCGTTGGGACTTAACGACCCGGGGATTTCCCTGTACTTCCACGGTCAATATTAACTTGCACTTTCTCCCAGGTGGGCCTAACAGCTTCACAAGGCTGACTGGTTGGTTTGGGAGGAGTCACAAGCCATCAACGGATTTGATATATCTTTACCAAGAGCCGTTTGCTCCTGGATTAGCCAATCCTTTTGTCGTTTAGACATGGCGGACTGATAACCACAAAAATTTTTGAAGCACAAGTGAATTTTTTTTTTTAATTTTTGCCAAAAACGGGGGTACTGGATAGTATAATGTGATAAAATTCGCTAGAATAGCGAAATACCCCCCACACTTAGAATGAATATTGTCCTCAATATTCAAAGTCCCGGCTATTATGCCGACTCTTAGAACGTAAAAGGGAAACATTACAATCTAAATGTGGAAACACCATTTTTTTCACTTTATTTGTAACCACAGCAGGGGTAACTCCCCCACACTTAGGGTGAAAACCCTAAGTACATGCTACTGTTTTTGTTTACCGAGTCGCTAGCTTGACTCGACCCCGAATTCATTTGTCCTTGGGGAAGCATGATGTGGAAGAGACAATCTCAATCGGACTTTCATTCAAGATGTTTTGACAAACATTTGAAGCACGTGAAAGTTCCACACCGATGAGATATAATCCCGGCTTAAGATAGTAAAAACTATAAGCGGTGATGCCGGGGTCAAAGATAATGTCTTCATTCCCGAAGGAGTGAAGAACTGGAGAAGTCACCCGGTAGGTGAAGAAAGTGAGAAAGATCTTGATGACAATCAAGATAAAGTCATCATCATCAAAAAGAGAATCCATAATTGGTGTATCATGAATCTCATCATTTAAGCTCGTATGATCTAGACATATTATGGGTGGGAGGGTTGGGATTTTGATATCAAGCAAATTCTCAAGGTTGAGAATATTTCCCTCCGGAACACAAAGATCATCTTTGTCTAGATCAAATTAGAAATTATCATACTCCTGTGGAGATATGATATGAGTGAGTTCACCGGAGAACTCCTCAAAGGTGAATAAATCATATTCGGGGAGAGAAATTTGAGAATGAAAAGTGGTACTGCCACTAATCTTCTCTCCCATATGATCAAAAGTAAAGGCTTCAAACTCCGGAATAGGATCATCAGAGAAAATGTCACTATCCTTAATTGGGATAGGAGATGAAATAGGTTTCTTTTTTAAAGCCTCGATTTTAGAAATGAGGAGATCGACATTCAATAATGTTGCACGAAGTGCTTCATCCTTGATTTCAGTGTCAATCTCATCATTCTCTTCTTCTAAGCTAACTAGCTCAGAAGGTAATTCTTCCATAAAAATGATGTCTCCACAAGATAACGAATCGTCATCAGTAGAATCGGAGAACATCTCAACATGATCAGTCGGGAAGACAAGAGGAGGAGGGATATCACACAAATGATCAAGAATTCCCTGTGACTCTCTTGGGATTGGGACAAGGTTCTCAACACTAGACTTTATGAATTTGTCCGATTCCTTTTGAGGAACAGTGTCAAGATGCTCGTCCCCCATGATCAAAGAGTGAGTGGGAACCTCGGGTGTGATAACAGTGGGTTGAGATGGTATCTCATCTGATGAATCTGATGAATCTTTATAAAATTGAAGAATATCAAGTGTATCTTCATCATCACTATCATCAGGAATGAAACGAAATCGAGAGCTAGATCTGGCTGCTTTTTCTTTTGCAATTGATTCCCTAATAGATCTTTCATAAGCGTCTTGTAAAAATAGGAAAGAAAATGTTTTTGTGTTCGTTGAAAACTGATTTTAAAAAGTTTTCGTGAACTGTTTTGTTTTGATAATAAGAAAATATGAACAAAGGATGGTAAATATACAATGAGTGTATATCCAGATTCACTAATCTGTAAAACCGCTTAGAATACGCGCACGACCTCCCCGGCAGCGGCGCCAAAATTTGATTGGCTCCAAACGGTCAACTAAATTGACCAGGTGAGTGGTCAACCAAGTCAAACTGCTCAGAGTCAATCTCCGTTGAAGTACAGTGGCTTCCCCGGGTCGTTATGTCCCGACGAGGTGTGATGGTATAAAAACGGGTTTGTGATCGGGTGAAATTGGACAGAAAGGTAAGGAATTTGGTTTGTATGATTACACTAAGATATGAGGAATGAAAATAACTTAGAAACACTATATTAACATTTACTGATAATCAGATACACTAAAAACGTGAGCTAAGTCTAAAAACGCGTTCGTTTAATTTAAAGTTACGTTAACGTACGAAATAAAACGCGAGTTTTAGAGAGATAAAATACCAACGAACATGAAAATTACATTTTTACAATCCTAATGATAAAATAAAATTTTTAGAAAATTAAAATTAATTTTAACACTATTGATATAATTATTATTAATTAATTACTAATTATTAATTACTTTTTAATTAACTAAATTACACTAATTAGTAATTAATTATGAAAATTAACTAGAAAAATGAAAATTAAATTTAGAAAAATTCAAAATATTATAAAACTAATTTTAAAACAGGAAACCTAATTTTTCTACTTTTTAAGTATTTATTATTAATTACTTACTAATTACTAATTAAACTAATTTAAATTAAAATAAATACTAATTGAACAGTAGAAATTATGAAACTATTTTCAAAAATTACTTTATGACTAATAAATCCTAGGAAAAATATAAAAAGATACTGTTGCTTAATAAAAACTAATTAAACTATTTAAAATACTAATATTAATTAATTATTGATTAAACTATTATTAATTATAAATAATACTAAATGACAAAGGAAAAATCTAAGAAAATTCCTATAAATACTTTAATATGCCAGGAATCTAAGAAAAATATAAAAGTGTAAAAATGCTTAAAAATATGCTGAAAGAAAAATTAAAAAGATAACTTCTATTAAATAGAAGCTATCACTAAAAATTATATTGATGATTTTTGGATTTTTCTTTTTGAAAACTGATAAACAACTAAAAACAAGCAACTTTTGTGAAAACAATAATTTTGGAACTTAAAAATGAGCTATGTGCAAGCTGATAAGTTCAACAGTGAGCTTATTGAGACTTGAAATGGGTTTTTGGCTTGGATAAGCTTACAATAAGCTCACAAGCTGGAACCAAGGGACAAAATAAGCTGAGACAAGAAAAGGGAACTAAGAATAAGCAGAATCAACAAGAAAAACTTAATGAATAAGCTTACAAATCCAAATAAGCAAGTCCTACAACCATCAGACCAAGCAGGCCTGCAGGCTTGTTTGTGGGTCACATGAGCTTATCAAATAAGCCCAAAAAGCAAAAATAAGCCTGGAAGTAATGAGTTGGGCCACTGAGCTTCTCAAAGAACCAAATAACTCAAGGTGGGACCCACTGAGGAGCTTTCTAAAAGCTTATGAAAATGCCTCTTTACACTGATCATTCAGTGTAAAGGGTGAGATGGTGAGACTTTGAAAGGCATAATAAGCAATTACAATAATCATAAAAGTGTAAAGTAAAAACATAAAAAGAAAGCTGGCCAGGAGGGCTTCCTAAAATGATAAAAAGCTACGGATGAGCTGATGTGATGTACAATCTATGACCATAAGAAAAGTGACCTGTGAAACAGCCCCCTAGTGCAGGGCAAGTTTGGTAGGCAAAATAAGCTTGGCTAATAAGCTGTACAGAAATAAGCTAATGTTACAACAAGTTAAAACAGTAAAACTAGACCTAGGGGGCTACCTATAAACCTAATATGGAGGGGTTGGGCTGAGCAATAAGCTGAGCAAATGGCTGATCTATATCAGTTGGACAAACACAAGAAAACAACTAAGCTTAACTGTTAACAATCTACAAGCTCAACAAGTCCAATAAGCTAAAAACCACTAAGCCAGTAATATAAGCTCTCTAAAAAGCTAAACTTCATGCAATAAGTCTAAGAGGGTGATTAGATATGAGCTTATGGAATTGCTGAGGTACACTGATGAATCAGTGTACTCAGAAAAAGGGGACAAGCTAAAAGCTTAAAGTAGGCTTATCAAATAAGCCAGAACATGCAATAAGAACCCTGAGCCTTGAGGTTGGGTAGATGAGCTTCTCAAAGAACCTAAAAACTCACAAATGGACTCACTGATGAGCTCACATGTAGCTTATGAAGATGGCTGCTAGTACACAACTTGGTGGAGCAGGGCACTGATGGCAACAATTTGTAGGCAACTAAAACTATCCTAAGAAGCTTGAAAATGCAAATAAGCTGAGGCACATGAAATCTAACCTAGAAGCTACTAATAAACCTGAAATAGGGACCTAAACCTACTTATGCTAACCTAATTTGTGCAGTTAAAATGGCAGACCTGCTGGTTGGGAGAGGAATTTTGCAGGCACCAAAATAAGCAAATAAGTGACCATGGAAAGCAGAAATAAGCACAAATAGATGAAGTCTATACTACTAATTCTTGTATAATGAAAATTTAAAGCTAATGCTAAACTAAAGTTAATTAAAATTGGAGGTGAAAAGGGTGAGTTGACCTGCGGTAACAGCAGGCCTGGTGGGGGTGAATGCAGGGTCAAATAGGGATGCTTGTATTTGAAATGGGTTAAAACAAAATAATTAACCTGTTTTAAGCTACTTGAGACCTAAAATAACTACAACCAAAGGCAACATCACAAAGCTATCAAGAACTGAATGTGAGACAGGTTCTAGGTGCAATTTTGGAAAGACTAGTCAAAACACTTGCAAACTACTTGAAATTGAGATCTTACACTCCTAAACTACAACTAGTGTCAACTAAACACTAATTTAATTTGAGAAAAGGGTCAAAGCTGTCCAATACTCACAAACAAACCTTATTCCAAACACCCCTTAACTGATGGTTATGAGGGTTTTTAAAAACATCAGGCTAGTTTTAGGCTAATACATTGAACAACAATTAGTAATTTAGCAATAATGTAACTGAGAAGGTAACCCTAACTAATAATAAGCAGTTTGAATAGTAAGAATAAGCAGAACACATAAGCACTAAATAAGCTAAAACAAACATTGAGAGAAGTAATTATGTTTAAATAAAACTGGGACTTTTTTATTAACAGGAATTATAAGTTACAACACTGATTTGAAAATAGTTAAAACTGACTTAACTAAAACATAAACTAATTAATTTTACACTAAATTGCATACTACTAATTATCTAAAACTAGCTAACATCTTCACTTCTGTCCATCCTTCTCTATTTATCAGCTTCAAACATGGGTCCTGACTTTTTCCCACACCATTCTGGTCTGTTGGATGAGATACTTGTATCCTAGCCATTGATTTATTTTGGCGGGAAATTGGTTTGAGCCATTGGATAAGTAACTTGAGGCAGGGAACAAGTTTTGGAGTTTATTGGTGGAAAGGTGAACTAGGGTGGCTGAGGAAAGAGGAGGGGGGGACAAAAATGTTGGGAGGTACAGGGTCTTGTTTGGTTTTGGTGGGAAGAGGACAGGGGAGAGGTGGAGGTCAAACCTTTGACCTGGGGGAAGGGATAAATAAAACGGGGAAGGGTTTGGATTTTTATTATTGTGTTTGGGCTTGGAGTAGGGCCAGTGCTTAATGTTGGATCAGGGGTTGGTTTTGGATTGGATATTAATGGTGGGGTTGTGTTTTGGGTTGATGGATAACCAAAGGGTCCGTATGTTATAAGCTTAGAAAAAAACAACAAGGACCAAATATGTAAAAATTGAAAAGTTTAGGGACCTGAAATGTAATTTCTCCAAAGATGTAATAAGGACCGAAGTTGCCAACTTGTACTTTCCCAAGGATTTGAAATTTAATTTTTCACAAATAAACATCCAGGGACCATTTTTGTAAATTTCCAAACTGCAGGGACTAAAAGTGTAATTTTCTCAAACTTTTCACCCAAGGACTAAATTTGATAATTTTTGACTTTTAAAAACCTTGGGTTGACTTTTCTTTCATAAAAAACGCTCAGGGACTAGTTTTGTCAATTTATGAAACTTGAGGGACTGAAACTGCCAATTATGCAAACTTTGTTCGTTTTTCATTTGTTTTTAAACATTTTGCATCTAAAATATATAAAACACACTTTTGGGATAATTTCTGTATTTTGGTGCATTTCTGAGTGTTTTTGGATGTTTTGGCAGTTCAGATACGATAAAAATGATGAGTATTTACACACTCATCAGTGAACCTGAGGTAACCAAGGACAAGGTACAAACTCCTTGCTCACGAAGTACAGCACATGTCCAACCTCAGGTTATTCCAGAAACCATATGTAAGCCTGGAGTTGTCTTCGAACCACCAGAAACTCCAGTGGACAACCCTAAATCCAAAACTTCTATTCCTTATCCATCACGTCTCAATGAACAAAAGCTCCGCGAAAAGGCTAGTCACCAAATGGATAAATTTTTCCAAATCTTCCAAGACTTGCACTTTGACATTAGCTTCGCGGACGCTATTCTCTTGATGCCCAAGTTTGCATCAACAATAAAAAATCTGTTAAGTAATAAGGAAAAACTCTTCGAGATGGCAAGAACTCCTCTGAATGAGCACTGCTCAGCAGTTCTTTTGAAAAAGCTTCCTGAAAAGCTTGGAGACCCCAGGAAATTTCTCATTCCTTGTACTTTCCCGGGTATGGTTGAATGCTTCGCCTTAGCCGATCTAGGTGCTATCATTAACCTGATGCCACATTCTGTGTGGAAGAAACTATCTCTTCCCGAACTCACTCCCACATGCATGACTTTAGAGCTTGCCGATCATTCGATTTCTCATCCTCTTGGCATTGCCGAGGACGTATTCGTTAAAGTGGGAAAGTTCCATTTTCCGGAAGATTTTGTGATTGTTGACTTTGATGCCGATTCTAGGGTCCCTCTCATTCTTGGAAGGGGATTCCTTAGAACTGGGCGTGCTCTTATCGATGTATTTGAGCATGAGATCACATTGCATGTTGGAACGGAAGCCATTACCTTCAACCTAAATCAAACTTCGAGATACTCCTCCAATTATGACTCAGAATCGGTGAACCAAATTGATGTCATCGATATTGCTACTGAGGAGTATGCTCAAGAGATTTTAGGTTTCATTGATGATTCTTCGGGTGAAAACCTCACTCAATCTTCTCATCCCATCATTACCAATTCTTCTCCTTCCCTCACTCCGTTTGAGGGAAGTGACTTCATCTTAGAAGAAATTGAGGCCTTTCTCAAAAGTGATTCGATTCCTGATGTAATCGATAACCAAGAGATTGACCCTGAGAGGGATATTCTCCTGCTTGAGAAATTATTAAACGAAGATCCCTCTCCTCTTCCTGTTCTACCACAAACACTTCATAAGGAGGAAGTAAAAAATGTTGAGAAAACTGATGACTTTCCCGAGGTTGAACTTAAGGACTTGCCGCCTCATCTTGAATAGGCATTTCTGGAGGGTGATGATAAATTGCCCGTCATAATTGCCAAAGATTTAAGCGTTGAGGAAAAGGCTGCTCTCATAAAGGTTTTGAAGTCACATAAACAAGCAATTGCTTGGCGACTCTCCGACATTAAGGGCATTGACCCTGAATTTTGTACCCACAAGATTTTAATGGAGGATGACTTCAAGCGAGCAGTCCAACAACAAAGAAGGGTGAATCCAAAAATTCATGAGGTAATCAAACAAGAAGTTTTAAAACTTCTTGATGCCGGATTGATTTACCCTATCTTGGACAGTCCTTGGGTTAGCCCAATTCATTGTGTTCCAAAAAAGGGTGGCATTACTGTTGTCACAAACGAAGAGAATGAGTTGATTCCAACTTGATTGGTTACGGGTTGGCGTGTCTGCATTGACTATTGCAAGTTAAATGACGCCACCCGCAAAGACCATTTTCCTCTGCCCTTTATGGATCAGATGCTCGAGAGATTAGCGGGGAATGAGTACTATTGCTTCCTCGATGGTTTCTCGGGTTACTTTCAGATTCCCATTGATCCGCAAGATCAGGAAAAGACCACTTTCACGTGCCCCTATGGAACTTTTGCGTATAAACGTATGCCATTTAGTTTACGTAATGCTCTGGGCACGTTTCAAAGATGTATGATGGCCATATTTTCCGACATGATCGGGAAAACTATGGAGGTCTTTATGGACGATTTTTCGGTCATTGGGGATTCATTTCAATCATGTCTCTCCCATTTAGACAGCATGTTAAAACATTGTGAAGACACAAAGTTATGTCTAAATTGGGAGAAGAGTCACTTTATGGTCAAAGAGGGCATTGTCCTCGGCCATAAAATTTCAAAGAACGGGATTGAGGTTGACAGAGCCAAAGTGGACGTCATTGCAAAATTACCTAATCCCACAACCGTAAAAGGTGTTGGGAGCTTTTTGGGTCATTCCGATTTCTATCGTAGGTTTATTCAAGATTTTTCTAAAATTGCCCGGCCTATGACCCATCTCCTCGAGAAGGATACTCCTTTTATCTTCTCCCCCGAGTGCATTGAAGCTTTTGAAACATTAAAGAAAAAGCTTACTGAAGCACCGATTCTTGTTGCCCCCGATTGGGACTTGCCCTTCGAGCTCATGTGTGATGCTAGTGATTATGCGTTAGGGGCAGTCTTGGGGCAACGGAAAACAAAACATTTTCAGCCTATACACTATGCCAGCAAAACTATGACCGAGGCTCAAAGTCATTACACCACCACTGAAAAAGAATTATTAGCTGTGGTGTATGCCTTTGAAAAATTCCGGCCATACTTGATATTGACCAAGAGCATAGTGTATACGGATCACTCGGATTTGAAGTACCTCTTTGCAAAACAAGATGCAAAGCCGAGACTACTCGTATGGGTTCTCCTCCTGCAAGAGTTTGATATCATTATCCGTGATAAAAAAAGGAGCTGAGAACCTAGCTGCTGATCATCTCTCCCGTTTGGAAAACCCCCCACCAAGATGTCTTCGAGAAGAAAGAAATAAATGAAACATTTCCTCTCGAGACACTCAATGCGGTTACCTTTCGTGGAGACTCGATTACCCCATGGTTTACCGATTTTGCAAACTACCATGCGGGTAACTTTGTTGTGAAAGGGATGTCGTCCCAACAAAAAAATAAATTCTTCAAAGATGTAAAACATTACTTCTAGGATGATCCCTATTTTTTTAAAATTTGCGCGGATCAAGTCATCCGGCGGTGTGTGTATGATCAGGAAGCCACTGAAATTTTAAAGGCTTGCCATGCTGGTCCCACGGGGGGCCACCACAATCCCAACTACACCGCCAAAAAGGTGTTTGATTCAGGCTTTTATTGGACCACAATCTACAAGGATGCCCAGGAATTGGTCAAATCCTGTGACGCTTGTCAACGTCACGGGAATATTTCACAAAAGAATGAAATGCCTCAAAATGCAATTCAAGTTTGTGAAATCTTTGACGTTTGGGGCATCGATTTTATGGGGCCATTTCCGTCTTCTCATGGCAACAAATACATACTCGTGGCTATTGACTACTTGTCAAAATGGGTTGAAGCGAAAGCTTTGCCCACTAATGATGCCCGAGTAGTCGTGAAATTTTTGAAAGCTCTTTTTGCCCGATTCGGAACTCCACGTGTTATTATTAGTGATCGTGGTACGCACTTCTGTAATGACAAATTCGACAAAGTCATGCAAAAGTACGGTGTAACTCACCGTCTTTCTACTGCATACCACCCTCAAACAAGTGGACAAGTAGAAGTTTCCAATCGGGGCATAAAAAGAATTTTAGAAAGAACCGTAGGTGAAAATCGTGCATCATGGTCGGATAAATTAGATGATGCACTTTGGGCTTTCCGTACAGCTTACAAAACACCCATTGGGTGTACGCCTTACAAACTAGTGTACAGGAAAGCGTGCCATCTTCCGATCGAGCTTGAGCACAAAGCCTATTGGGCTCTCAAGCATGCAAATTTTGACCTCAAAACTGCGGGTGATCATAGAAAAGTTCATCTGAATGAATTAAATGAACTTCGTGATCAAGCTTACGAGAACTCTTTGATCTATAAAGAAAAGACAAAGAAGATTCATGACTCCAAAATCAAGAACCGCATTTTTAACATTGGTGATCGAGTCCTTCTTTTCAACTCTAGACTCAAGATCTTCTCGGGAAAGTTAAAAACCCGTTGGACTGGTCCACTCACTATCGCTAAGGGTTATCCCTATGGTACCGTCGAATTATCTCAAAATGACGGTCCGAATTTCAAAGTGAATGGACATCGATTGAAGCATTACTTTGGAGAGGACATACCACCAATGGTTGTCCTGGATCTCCAAACTTTCCCCAAGGACAATTGAATTCGGGGATCGAGTCAAGCTAGCGACTCGATGAACAAAAACAATAGCACAATACGGGTCTTCACCCGTATCTCTGATTTCTTTCTACTTTCTACCATCTTAGTGTGGGGGAATGGCCAACCCCCCGCTGTTTGAAAATGTATATATGTATATAAGTTCCAATATATATATATATATATATATATATATATATATATATATATATATATATATATATATGTGTGTGTGTGTGTGTGTGTGTGTGTGTGTGTGTGTGTGTGTGTGTGTATGTAGAAATAAAGTGAAATATGGTGTTTCCACAGTTAGATTCGAATATTGGCTTTTTCCGTTCAAAGAGTCGGCATAATAGCCGGGACTTTGAATATTGAGGACAATATTCATTTCTAAGTGTGGGGGGAAATTCTAGCGAATTTTATCACAATATATCTTCTAGTACCCCCGTTTTTGGCCAAAATTTTCAAAAATTTTTCACTTTATTTCAAAATTTTTGTGGTTATCAGTCCGCCATATCTAACGGACAAAGGGATTGGCTAATCCTGGAGCAAACGGCTCTTGGTAAAGATAAATTAAATCCGTTAACGGCTTGCAATTTGCCCAAAATTGTATGGTATCTCAACTCGCCATATCCTAAAAAGTGAAAGAGTTGGCTAGCCCGCAAGATTATGGCTTGTGGTAAAGGCAGTGGAAAAACCATAATTGGTAATCAACTCACCAAGATGTCGACTGTGTCCATCAAGAGTTGGCTAGTCCAGGAGCAAACGGCTCTTGGTAAAGACAAATCAAAACCGTTGAAAGCTGGTGGTATGCTAAAAATCACATGGTTATCAAGTGGACCATGGTTCTTACTTGAACTAATACATTTGGATACTCCAGAAGTGATGGCTTTTGGTAAAGAGATTTCAAATCCATCAAGTTTTCTAAAAAGATTGCTAGGGACTAGCAATAGTTTAGTGTGGGGGATTGATGAGTGCTCAAACACTCATCATTTTTATCGTATTTAAACTGCCAAAACATACAAAAACAATCAAAAAGTTATCAAAATTATCCCAGGGATTGTGTTTTATGTGTTTTAAAAGCAAAATGAGCAAAAATAAAAATGAAAAATGATCAAAGTTTGCAATATTGGCAGTTTCAGTCCCCCAAGTTTCAAAACTTGTCAAAAATAGTCCCTATGCATTTATTTTGAAAGAAAAAGTCAACCCAAGCTTTTGAAAGTCAAATATTACAAAAGTTGATCTTTGGGTCTAAAGTTTCAAAAATTATAGTTTAGGTCCCTGTACTTTTAAATCTGGCAAATTAAGTCCCTGGGAATTTTGAAAAATGGAAAAATACAAAAATGGTTCTTGGATAATGGTACTTGGCATAATTGGTCCTTGGTAACAATTTGGGAAATTTACAGATTCAGCCCTCATACTTTGGTGAAATTGCAAAAATGGTCCTTGTGATAATATAATACCAAACGGACCCTTTTTATTACACAAATCCAAATCCAATATCCAAGCCCACCCAAAATCATCCCAAGCCCATCACCACCCAGGCCCATCCCTTTTTAAATATTAAAACCCCGGTCAAACAAGTCAAACCGGTCAAAAGACCGGTCAACTCCGTCCCCTTCCTCACTTTCCCCCGTTTTTCAGGCCATATGTTCCCCCCCTCCTCGCCTTTTTCTAACCACTAGCCCCCCACAATAAATGCCCTCACCAAACCAAACCAACCCCTACCATCCTTCATTAATTACCCAAACCCATTCCACTAATTTTGCCCATTTTGATTTTGCTGGCAAAATAATGATCAAGGGCTGAGATGCATCAAAAGACAAATTAACAGTTGGGATTTGGTCTTTGGTCAAGAGAAAGGTCAAAGAAACTCTAAAAAGGAGCTTGGAAGCCATGTGGAAGGTGGAATAGCTTATTGTAGTAGTGTAGTATAAGTAGTAGCTCAATGTGAGCCTTATTAGTGTGTAGATTGTGTTTTTTAGTTAATTTTAGTGTTTATTGTACCTTTTGTAAACTGTTTCGAGTGAATGAAGCCTTATTCTTAGTTTAACTCTAATTTGCAAATTTCAAGTTTGTTTAAAAATTTCAACTGCTTGTTTAAGGTTCATCAATGATATTTAGTTATTTATAAACTCATATAAGTCCAATGTATCTGTTTTCATAACGTCTTAAGTTTGTGAAATTGTGTTTATCACAGTTTGGAAAAAAATAGAAAAAAATAAAGGAAAATCAAAATAAAATAAAAAAGGACATGATCAAAGGTTAATGAAGCTTGGAGCTCAGTGATTGGTGGTTGCTGAGGGTATTAGAGGCTTATGGAAGCCACATAGGTTGATATTTGGTCCTGGTCCCTTGTTTCAGTTGGCATTATTATTGTAAGCTTTGATTTTTGCTCTTTACTCTTTTAAGTTTATTAGTTGTGTTTATTGCTTATTATTGTGTATTTTTCTAATTTATCACTTATTTAAATTAGTTATGATCAATAGCTTGTAGTTTGGTTTGATTTGAATTAGTTTTGTTGATAGTCTGTGATTTAGAGGGTGTTTGGATTTGACTGTATTGGTAGGTCTAATTGAGCTCAGTTTTTACCATTTGTTCTTATAACTCGGTAACACCTAAACACACCATTTCAAACAAGTCTTTGGTCCTAACTAGCAAAAAAGTCAAAATAAGCTTGAAATCCATCTTACTGATTATCTGTTGAAAGAGTTGGTACCATAATCTCCATATTGGCTTAAAAACTGTTAATCTAGCTTATTTTCAACTCTTATTAGCTTAATAATACATAATCAGTAAGTAATCAAGGATCAAAGTTCAGTTAAGTCAAAATACCAAGTTTTTCATAAAAAGTCAAAAGTGCATCCCTCAGATTTTCCAAAACTTCAAGGATTTTTGTGATTTTTGGGTTGAGAATTAGGACTTGTAATTTCTACAAATTGTTGTGTCTCAGCTGATCTTTGGAGTCCTAGTATTATTACATTTTTGTGATTTTATCTGTGGGACCCACAACCATTCAAACAGACCTGCAGGGGAAGGCATCTCCCCTGCACCACCATACTTGTCCAAACAGACCAATTACAAAGGTCTGTATCTTGTTCCTTAGTGGGACCCAGACCCTGGTTTTTGGCTTAATAGAAAGCTAATAAGCTAGGCTTCTTAGTCCTAAGCTTATTTTCTAAGTTATAGCTTATTTACTTGGGCTGCATTGCCCTTTCATTTTGTCCCTTTCCTGACCAAAGCTGAGTTCTCAGCTTTTACCCCAAGATCCAAACCCTCCCCCTGACCTCATCTGTGGGACCCAAAGGGTGTGACTTAGTTTTTTAGATAGCCAATAAAATAAGCTTAGCTTATTGGCTTATCTCTTTGTTTGGCCTTCCAGACCCCCTTGTGGACCCCACAGGCCATCAAAAGTGACCCTTTGGACCTGTTGTGCACTGTTTGGTGTTTGGATTGCTTATAGCTTAATTTGTGCTTATTTCTTGTGCTTATTGGTTCCAGTTGTCTTAATTTAAGTAGATGCACATCTGTTTGTAGCTTACTTGTGTTTTAAATATCATTTGGTAGCTTTTTCAATTCAAAGCAAGTCCTAATAAGCTAAAAGCTTAACTGTCAACTCAATAAGCCCATCAAAATGCTTATTCTTGAGTTCCAATCAAACTTTCTTTGTTAAAGTTGCTTAAAAACCTTCCTTAAGCAAGTTTGAAACAGAAATGTACCAAAAAGCTCAATTTGTTGGAAGTGATAGCTTCCATTTAAGCCAATTGGCTTATTACCTCAGCTTATTTATAAGCTAATTTCATTTTTATATTTTTCCTAGGCTTCTGGTATATAAAAATAATTTTTGTAATTTTCTCAGATTTTTCTTGCATCATTTGGTATTTTTCTTAATTTAAATTAGTTTTTAATAATTATTAAATAGTTAATAATTAATAATAATTAATTAGAAAATCAGAAAAATATAAATTTAATTTTAAAATTAGTTTTTAGTTATTTTTAATTTTTCCAAATTTTATTTTCAATTTTCTAGTATAATTTCATAAATAATTAGAATTTAGGTTAATTTAAGTAATTAAAAAGTAATTATTAATTAGTTAATAATTAGTAATAATTAATTAAAAAGTCTTAAAAATATATTTTCAGTTCTAAAATTAGTTTTATAGTATTTTAGATTTTTCTAAGTTTAAATTTTATTTTTCCAGGTTAATTTCATAATTATTTGTATTTTAGGTTAATTTAATTAGTTAAAATTAAATAGGAAATTAGTATTTAATTAATAATAATTCTATAAATAGTGTAAAAATTAATTTTAATTTTCCAAAAATTTTCTTTAATCATTAGGTTTGTAAAAATATCATTTTTATACCAGTAGCCTTTTCAGATCACCTCACTCACTTTTATTTTACGTACGTTTGTTCCCGTTTTCAGCAAACGTACGGTTTTTAGGTTTTAGTTAACTTCTTCTTAATCTAAAATCTAGTAATTAATCATATAGCTTTCCTAAGCTATTTCTGTTCATAATTTCCAAATAATTCTCATTACCACCCTTTCCTGTGAATAATCACCCGATCACAAACACGCTTAGATACAATTCACACCTCGTCGGGGTATAACGACCTAGTGATTTCCTATCTTACCCGGAAGCATTGGTCAAGGGAGTTTGACCTTGTTGACCATATACTTGGTCAGTTTAGGTTGACTGTTTAGTATCAATCAGAGATGGAAATGGGTGGAGGGAGAATTCGAAATTTGGTGAAAAAAATATAGAGGGCTTTTCAAAAAAATTTGGGGAGGACATACCAAAAAAGGGAGCCACAGGTATTTTATATTCCTCTTATAGACTATTTTTATATTCCTCTTATAGACTATTTTTTATTTTGTTACAAAATCTAAACTAAACTATAGAAACTGACTAGGATGGAATTAGGAAGGGTGTTTGTTTAGTGGAAATGTAGCCAATAAGGGATATTTCTCCATGGTTGCCTAGATGTTAGCATGTAGTTGCTAAGTCTAGAAGAATGGTGGATATTGAATCAGCTAATTTCGTGATTCGTGAATGATTGTGTAGAATGTATCTGTTATATTGTATTAGTCAAATGAGTGTGTTGAATTTGACTGCTTGTATAATCTTTGTAAGTTGCTGGTTCCTTAATTAATAAAATTTTCACTATTTCAGGAAGGAAAAAAAAGTGTAGAAACTGATATGGGCATTCCCAAGACCAGATACAAAGAAGAACATACAATCCAAACCTCTACAGCAGTTGTAATCTCACAAAAGGTGAATTATATTACTTACCAAAAGTTTTTTTTACAACATTAACAATTGCTGATATGGGCATTCCCAAGATCAGATACAAAGAATAACATACAATCCAAACCTCTACAGCAGTAGAAACTTGATCTTGTTGTACCACCTTAGCCATTTCTTCAACATTACTAGTAACATCAGCTTCTCCCAAAAGTGGGGTGAAAGTTTTATATGCAGACTGGCTTGAACCTTCGCAACAAAAACCATCTTAGCCATTTCTTCAACTTTGATTTCACTTTACTTCCTAAATAAAACTTGAGAACACAACAAAAACTACTTTCATTTTCTTTCCCTCTTTTTACTCAACTTGAGAACATAGTGTAACTTTTTGTCACTTTTTACAGACTTCTTTTTTGATGCAGACTGGTTGAACCTTCGCAACATCTTCTGGCCAATCATGATCCATTGGGATGAGCATTTGCCAGGGATGAATGATTATAATTCTTGACAGAACTATAAATACATTAGTCTCCAACGAAGACTAGCCACAATGGAACATGATTGACCTGAAAAAATCTACAAAATTTCGTAGTACAGTTGTGCAATGTTATCACAACCTGAGTACTAACTAAACAAGCTACTTAAACACAAATAATCTAATTTACTTGCAAACATATCCATACATCAATTTCAAGCAACCGTTAATAATCCATCCGAACCCTTAATAATCCATCCCAAACACTCTATAACATCTATAGCAGACAATAAGAATCAAGCAACCCTTAATAATCCATCCGAACCACACGAAAAATCATAACCTAATCAACTTAAAAATCTTATTAGCATACAATTAAAAAACTAATACATGAATGACTTGATAAACACCCAAATGGATGCATGTATTGATGATAAAACAATCAAGCTCTTATATAGAGCATTTATTTTGATTATTTATTGCTTGATTTTATTTTTGTTACTTCATTTTGAAACCCCTAAATTCACTGAAGATACTTATTTCACCAATATGTGTTTCTTATGCGTGTAATATTTCAGAGTGTGAGATATAAGGTAACTCAACTGCTTATAAATAAAGTATATTTAAAATAAAAACACAAGATTATGACATAATTAATAACCTAAATCATATTTATTACTATTAAAGATTAAGGAGGGTGATTAAATGTACCAGTTCCTTCAAAACAACAACCAAAAACATAACAAGCTAAGGAACCACCAAACCCAACCAAAAAGAACCTACTTAAACAACCATTCAACTGGAGCTCTGATCATAATAATCTATATCGGCAATGGCTTCCTCCTTCTTGGATACCAGAGCACGAAGGTCAACCAAAATGGCCGAAAGGGACTCCAGTAAACGGCGCTCCATCACTTGAACCTCCCCAAGGAACTCATAACCATCAGCAGCAGCTTCTTCTTCATCAAAGTTAAGATCTAAAACCTCGGCTATTCTCTCGGTGTGCTTATCAACACTTATCCGCAGCTCATCACGCTTTTTACCCAAACACCGGATCATTACTTCATTTAGAGGAATTTCTTGACTGAAGAGGAACTTGAGACATTTGTGAAGTTTATCAGACCTACACAAATCTTTCAGTTCATCAAGATTAGGAGATCCAGACATGTTTTTAGATGATGATTTGATAATGGTTAAGTAAGAAATTGTGTTTTTTGATGATGATTTATGTGGCTAGTGATGAAACTAGATACAGTAATTAATTAATAATCTACTCTCCAAACATATGTGGCTGTGTAAACTAAATCATTGCATAAAGTAATTACAGAGTACTAATTCAAAGTATTGAGTCTTCCCAAGCACAGTCTGTTCATGTTCTCATGCAAATCAATCAAACCACTATTAAAGTTTTTAATATGTAAGTGTTAATTAATGTATAATTAAGTCCAAATTATGACACTCTAGTAATTAAAGGTAATTTGTGCTTTATTTGATACAACATACAAATTCAAAATATATATAACATGTTAAAAAGATTCTGATATATGAATAACTATATTTTAAATGATCGCTACATTTAATACTTATGATAAAGATGACTAAAAAAAGATGGTGGTGGTGGTTGCTAGTGGTGTTGGTTGCTGGTGGTGGTGGTGGGGGTGGTAGTGGTGGTGGCTGGTGGTGGGTGCTGGTGGTGGCGGTGATGGAGGTGGTGGCTGGTGGTGGTAGTGGTGGTGGCTGGTTGTGGTGGTGGTGGTGGTGGCTGATGGTGGTGGTGGTGGTGGTGGCTGGTGGTTGCGGTGGTGGTAGTGGTGGCTGGTTGTGGTGGTGGTGGTGTTGGTTGCTGCTGGTGGTGGTGGTTGGTTTTGGTTGTGGTTGTGGTAGTGGTGGTGGTTGTGGCTGGTGGTGGTAGTGGCTGATTGTAGTAGTGGTGGCTGGTGGTGGTTGCTGCTGGTGGTGGTAGCTGGTGGTTGTGGTGGTGGTGGTGGAGTTGGTGATGCTGGTGGTGGTGGTGGTTAGTGATGCTGGTGGCGGTGGTGTTGGCGATGCTGGTGGTGGTGTTGGTGATGGTGGTGGCTGGTGGTGGTTGCTGCTGGTGGTTGTGGTGGTTGCTGCTAGTGGTGGCTAGTTGTGGTTGTGGTGGTGTCTGGTGTGGTGGTGGTGGTTGTGGCTGCTGGTGGTAGTGGTTGATGGTGGTGGTGGTGGCTGGTGGTGGTTGCTGCTGGTGGTGGTGGCTGGTGGTTGTAGTGGTGGTGGTGGCTGGTTATGGTGGTGGTGGTGGTTGCTGCTGGTGGTGGTGGCTGGTTGTGATTGTGGTGGTGGTGGTTATGGCTGGTAGTGGTAGTGGCTGATGGTGGTAGTGGTGGCTGGTGGTGGTTGCTGATGGTGGTGGTGGCTGGTGGTTGTGGTGGCTGGTGATTGTGGTGGTGGTGGTGGTGTTGGTGGTGGTGGTGGTGGTTGCTGATGTTGGTATTGGTGGTTGGTTGTATTGTGGTGGTGGTGGTGGTGGTGGTTGTGGCTAATGGTGGTAATGACTGGTGGTGGTTGCTGTGGCGGTTGCTGGCTGGTGGTGGTAGTGGTTGATGGTTGCTGCTGGTGGTGGTTGCTGGTGGTGGTGGTGGCTGGTGGTGGTGGTGGTTGCTGCTGGTGGTGGCTAGTTGTGGTTGTGGTGGTGTCTGGTGTGGTGGTGGTGGTTGTGGATGGTGGTGGTTGCTGGTGGTGGTGGTGGTGGCTGGTGGTTGTGGTGGTGGTGGTGGTGGCTGGTGGTTTAGTCCGTTTTCATCGGTTTACATCCGTTTTTACCCATTTTTGTTTGTTTTTACACATTTTTGTGTTTAATTAATCACCCGAATAAAAATATAACCGATTTAATGAAACTGAACTAATCCAACAACATGATTCACATGTTTAGTCCGTTTTCATCCGTTTCTGGTGGTGGTGGTGGTGGCTGTTGGGAATTCTGTGAAGTCAGAATTCTGCTGCTATTTCTGCTGAACAGATTCTACTGAAGGTTTCGTTTCTGCTGAAGTAGTGTATCTGCTGAAGACTAGTTTCAGCTTTATTAGTTTCTGCGGTTTTAGTAATTCCGTATTTTATGTAATATAGTTTGGATATGCATGAGTTTATTTAGGAAGTTATAATGCATATCTATTAGAAGTTTTAGAATATACGTTTCTTGTGAAACGGTTTAGGGTTCCTTGTGTATAAAAGGAACACACGTTTATGTATTGAACAATTTTTAGAGAGTTATTATTATTATAAAAGATCCATAGAGGATCAAGAATTCTTAGTAAAAAGCTTGTGTTTTGTTTCCGCTTTATAAATACAAGTTGCAGAGATTGTCTATTAGTGTGTTATTGATTACAGTAACATTGCTAACGATTCTAGAGTGCTCAATAAGATCTATCAAGGTCTTTAAGTTCAACAAGTGGTATCAGAGCCTCGAGAGAGTCTCTGCCATACTAAGAAACACAAATCTTACACCTTCTCAAATCCAAACAAATCCACAAACATGCCTGGTTCAGATGATGATGCAGACACAACCCAGAACATAAACACCACTTCTCTTCAATAGCTTAATCTCTCAAACAGCAATGCTAAGTTTCCATACTTGAAGAATGCAGATGAGTATCATCTGTGGTCCATGAAGATGCAGAACTGGATCACAAATATTGATTGGAATCTGTGGGAGATTGTTAAGAAAGGGAATAGTCTGAAGAAGCATGTTACAGATGCTGAAGGAGTTGTTACTATTGTAGGACCCAAAACTGCTGAAGAGATTCTGGCTGTGCAGAGGGAGAGTAAAGTAAGAACAATCTTGTTACAAGCTATACCTGATGACCATATGGGTGACTTCCATTTTATGGAAGATGCCAAGGATATTTGGATGGCTATAAAAGCAAGATTTGGTGGGAATGAGGAATCAAGAAGGTTGTAGAAGTCTTTATTGAAGCAAAAGTTTCAAGAGTTTCAGATAACTGAAGAAGAAGGTATTCATAAAGGCTATGACAGGTTTCATCGAATATTGAGTCAACTTAACCAGTTGAAGGCCAGACCTGACAATGAAGACTGCAATTCTAAATTTCTGAGATCTCTGCCACCATCTTGGCTACAAGTTTGTATTGCTATCAAGACCAAAGGTGGGTTGGACTTAATGTCGTTTGATGACCTCTACAATAGGCTTAAATCACTTGAGCCTGATGTGAGAAGTCCAATACGACCATCCACTCATTCTGCATTTGTTGGTGCCTCTACTAAACCTGTGCATCAAGCTTCAAGTTCATACTCCTCTGGAGCATCTTCTCAACCACATAATCAAACTGCTCCTAGATCAAGAGCAAGTAATGTGATGGAGGATATTATTCATTCATTTGTGGTTGAATATGAACCTCAGCAGTTTATTGCTTATGAGGACTTTGAACAGGTAGATCCATTGGAAATGGAGGAGATGCATTTGAAATGGGAACTTGCAATGATATCTATGAATATCAGAAGGTTTGAAGCCAAGTCTGGAAGAAAGTTTGCTTTTAATGGAAAAGAAGCAGCAAGGTTTGATAGAAGGAAGGTTAAATGTTACACATGTGGTCAAGTGGGACATTTTTCAAGAGAATGCAAAGACAGAAAGGCTGGAGATGAAGTTAGATATGGTTCTTATCCATTGGAAGCAGGGAATAACAAGACTGTACCTTCAAAGGCAATGGTGACTCTGGATCACCAAATTGATTGGGCTGATCATGAACCTGCTGGAGAGGAAGCTTCTACTTCTTCACAAGTGAATCTGCTGGCATTCACACCTTCAGAAGACAAGCAGGAGCAAGTCTCCTTGATGGGAATCTCTCAGGTAACCAAGTGTGTGTTTGGATGTAGTGTAAGATACAATGAGCTTAAACAAGAATTTGATGAATTGAAACCAAAATACAATGAGTGTTATGTAGAAGTAGAGTCTTATAAAATGGCTTTAAAAACACTAGAAAAACAAAAAGTATGGTTTCAAAAGAATCAAGTTAAATATGATGAAAAAGTAAGAGTTCTAGAAAGTGATTTAGAGGTTGCTAAGATAGAATTACAACGTACTAAAAAGGAGAAGTCTAATTTAGAAAAAGAAAAACAAGAGTTACAGGCTAAATTAGATAAAGAGATAGCTGGTCGTATGAAATGGCAGGAAGGAGCATCTAATTTAAGTAAATTAATTGATGGTCGCCAATCAGTTAGGTCTAGAAAGGCCTTAGGGTATGACAAATATATAGACCCTGAAGAGCTAACTTACCCTGGTATGTCTAGTGTATTTGACCCTGAACCAGCCTTAGCTTATCAAACACCTGTTAAATATGTTAAGGAAGGGGGAATGAATGATGTGCCTGGACCTATAAGAGGGGAACACATGCCTATAGACTTGACCAAACCTTTTAACTTTGATGGATCACATCATTTATATGGCAAAAAGTCAACTGACTTACAAGACCCTATTGTGAAATCTAATGACTCTGTCTCTTGTTGTACCAGTGACAAGTCTTCTGATGAAGGGTCTACCTCATTTGCTAGCTGTGATTCAAGTGAGAAGTTGGACCTGCCCAAGACCATGCCCAAGATCACTACCAAGACCATACCAAAGACCTCACCCAAGATTCCATACAAGCCTTCTAGAGTTGCTGCTGATAAAAAGACAGTTGCTACTAAAGACTTGTTTTTAAATTCTTTGCATAATAATACTTTTGGCTTTGTTAAAAACAACTCTGTTTGTCATGGTGATTTGAATACTTTTTCATGTTATGGAAATTCTTTTGGTTTAAATACATCTTCTAAAAGGAAGAAGTGTTTTGTGTGTGGAAGCAAATATCACTTGATTAAGGATTGTACATATCATGAGCAAAGAATGGGTGCAGGTGGTAGTCAAAGAAAAATTAGGCACATGTGGAAAAATGTTAGTGAAATACCATCTTTTGTTCCACATCAGCAGAAACCTAATTCTGCTGACTCATATTTTCCATGGAGAAAAACCAGTACTAGATCATATGTTCGACCCACTAGTTCTTTCTTTTCTAATGGTTATTGGCCTAATCACTTTGACTCAATGCGTAATGGTGGTGGGAAATGGAATACTGCTGTGAAGCCCTCAGCAGGTTGTTCTTGGACTAAGAAGGGACCTAATATGCAATACAGGCCCAAGAACAATGGTGGATCTAAAATATCTACATGGCATGTTTCTAATGATCCACAAGGCAGGCTCAAGTCAGTAATAACTTGAGTCTCCAATGTGTACTAATTTTGTATATTTTGTTGTTGTTTTAGGAACATCCTTTAAAAAGTACTGAAGTTGGAATTGTTGATAGTGGTTGTTCAAGAAGTATGTCAGGAAACAAGGATAAGATGCATGACTTTGTACCAATTGAAGGAGGGGGCACTGTAACCTTTGGTGGTGGAGATGGCAAGATTACAGGGAAAGGAACCATCAGGACACCCTTGTTAGACTTTGAAAATGTTTACTATGTGAAGGAACTGGAGCATTTTAATCTTATCTCAGTATCACAAATTTGTGACACTAAACATAAGGTTTTCTTCTCTGAAGATGAGTGTCTTGTACTTTCCAAGGACTTCAAACTCCCAGAAGAATCTAATAAATGGCATAGAAGAATGGCACATGTGAATTACAAGACCATAAACAAGTTATCTAAACTTGGTCTTGTTAAGGGCCTCCCTTCTAAACTCTTCACCAATGAACAAAATTGTATTGCTTGCAACAAGGGTAAACAACACAGAGCCTCTTACAAATCAGTTCAAGCAGTGAGCAACATTTCAGAACCTCTTCAGTTGCTGCACATGGATCTCTTTGGTCCAACACCCATTAGAAGTATTGATCACAAGTACTTCTGCCTAGTTATTATTGATGATTATAGCAGGTTTTGCTGGGTGTTCTTTCTCAAGACTAAGGATGAAACAACTCCAATCCTGAAAGACTTCATTTCCTTAGTTGAGAATCAGCTGAATAAAAAGGTTAAAGGAAATAGGTGTGACAATGGTACAGAATTCAAAAATGTGGTCTTCATAGAATTCTGTAAGTCTAAAGGGATTAGAAGGGACTATAGTACTCCAAGAACTCCACAACAAAATGGAGTTGCTGAAAGGAAAAATAGAACCCTCATTGAGGCTGCAAGATCTATGCTTGCAGACTCTAAACTCCCCACCATGTTCTGGACTGAAGCAGTCAGTACTGCATGCCATGTCTTGAACAGGGTATCCATCACTAGACTACATGTCAAGACACCTTATGAACTTCTCACTGGGAAAGTTCCACACATTCATTACCTTAAGCCTTTTGGATGCAAGGTCACTATTCTGAATACTGCTGATATACTGGGTAAATTTGATGGGAAAGCTGATGAGGGATATATAGTTGGGTATTCAGCTCATAGCAAGGCCTACAGAGTGTATAATCTGAATGCTAAAAAGATTGAAGAGACCCTTAATCTGAGGTTTCTTGAAGATCAGCCTAATATTCAGGGACAAGGCCACTCTTGGTATTTTGACCTAGATTATTTGACTGACTATTTGGGTTATACTAGGCATGCTTCTAATCCTGATGCAGGTGCCAAAGATTCAAGTTCTAACCCTGCAGGTTTCATGGAGGATGACTCAGAATGTGAGTCTGAGCCAGAAGAGAATACTTTTGTTGTACCATCTTTTCCATCTAACCATTTTGTAGGTAATCACTCTGCTGCTGAACAAGATGATGAGTCACATTATGCAGAAGATCTTGCAAGATTGAAGAAGCAGGAACATGCTGCTACTAAGGAAGCTCAGAAACTCAATGACAAGGTTACACAAGAAACTGAGGCTCTCCTACATCAATCAGCACAAGCAGTCAGTGGCAACAAGGATTCTGCTGAAGGCACACCTATTCCCACTGATGATGTCCAAGATGCTGATTCTGCTGCTGTTCAATCTCCCATCTCTACTGAAGTCTCTGCAGACTTTGCTAAGCCCTTTACCAGATTTCCAAGTCCCTCTGATCTTGGAAATCATCAACCAAAGCCTGGCTTGTTTAACTCAGCCTCATATGATACTGAGTTTGAGCCAACTATCACCAACATTGATGCCAACATTGATGTTCCACCTTCTACTACCAAAAGGATTCACAATGCTCATCCCCTATCCAAGATTATTGGTGATCCTAATGACCCTGTTCGAACAAGAAGCACTGTAAAAAATACCAAATATGGAGAAGTTGCTTTTATATCTTATGTCTACAATCAAAAGAGGAACAATCACACAGACTTCAAACATTGTTTATTTGCATGCTTTCTTTCTCAAATTGAACCAACTAGTGTTCCTCAAGCACTGGCTGATTCAAGTTGGCTTGAGGCTATGCAAGAAGAGATGCTGCAATTCAAGAATCAGCAGGTTTGGATTCTAGTTCCTCTTCCTGATGGGAAATATGCCATTGGGACTAAATGGATTTTGAAGAATAAAAGAGATGCCAGGGGTATTGTGGTGAAGAACAAAGCAAGACTAGTGGCTCAAGGTTTTAGACAAGAGGAAGGCATTGACTATGATGAGGTCTTTGCACCTGTGGCCAGAGTTAAAGCTATTTGAATATTTTTGGCCTATGCCTCTTATATGGGCTTTATGGTCTATCAGATGGATGTTAAAGGTGCTTTCTTGTATGGAGAGATTGAAGAGGAGGTTTATGTGACTCAACCCAAGGGATTTGAAGACCCTGATCATCCTGAGTATGTGTACAAGGTTGTTAAAGCTCTCTATGGCCTTCATCAAGCTCCCAGAGCTTGGTATGCTAGACTCTCAACATTTCTGCTGAAGAATGGCTACAGAAGAGGTACCATTGACAAGACTTTATTCCTGAAGAAAGATTCTAGGGATATCATACTTGTGCAGGTGTATGTGGATGACATTATCTTTGGTTCTACCAAAGAAGCCTGGTGTAGAGAGTTTGAGGATTTAATGAAGGGAGAATTCCAGATGAGTGCCATGGGAGAACTCACTTTCTTTCTGGGGTTGCAAGTTCAGCAGAAACCTGATGGGATATTCATACATCAGGAGAAATATGTCAGAGATATGTTGTCCAAGTTTGCCATGGAAAATGTCAGGACTGCCACTACTCCATATGAGGCTGCCAAAACAAAGAACAATCTTACTCCTGATCTCCCTGTGAATGTCCATTTATACAGATCTATGATTGGTTCTTTGATGTACTTGACTGCCTCAAGACCTGACATTACATTTGCTGTGAGTGCATGTTCCAGACACCAAGTCACTCCACTTGCTTCTCATATGAATGCTGTCAAGAAGATTTTTAAGTATCTGAAAGGCCAACCAAACTTAGGTCTTTGGTATCCTAAAGAATCTCCATTTCAGCTAGCAGCCTACAGTGATAGTGACTATGCTGGGGCCAATCTGGATAGAAGATCCACCACTGGAGGTTGCCAATTTCTTGGAAGAAGACTGATTTCTTGGCAATGCAAGAAACAGACAATAGTTGCTACCTCTACTACTGAAGCAGAGTATGTTGCTGCTGCCAATTGTTGTGGTCAGGTTCTATGGATTCAGAATCAATTACTGGATTATGGGTATAACTTCATGAACACTACCATTTTCATTGACAATCAGAGTACCATTTGTATTGTCAAAAATCTAGTTTTTCATAATAGAACCAAACATATTGAAATAAGACATCATTTTATCAGGGATGCTTATGAAAAACATTTGGTTAAAGTGGTCAAAATTCACACAGATGAAAATGTGGCAGATTTATTAACCAAGGCATTTGATGGACCAAGGTTTCAATATTTGGTGGTACATATTGGCATGTTAAACCCTTAACTGCAAAGTTTAAGGGGAGGCATAAGCCTCAGGGGAGGCATATGCCTCAGGGGAGGATGATATCTGTATAAACTTTGTAATATCTGCAGTAGTTGTATATTTTATGAATTTCTAACACTAACCCTATAACATTGTGCAAGTAGTTTGGTGTATTTGTTTGTTTTGATGGTTGTGTTGCAGATGATTTGAGTATGTAAGTCCCAAGATAAATGTCACCAAGAGCTAAAGTAAAGGGAATGTGGTCAATATGCTGAAATGTGGTTTCTACTGATTAATTGAAATATGCTGAAGGTCTGATACATTGAAGTAATTCAAAAGAAGATCTTTTCATTCATTCATAGAAACAAGTTACAGCTTACATTCAGAATTACAAATGAGTTACAATGACCATTCCTAAACTGTTAGCTAACTCAGTACTACTAGCTTCTATCAATTATTACAAAATACTTGAGGCTATGACAAGTACAATGAAGAAGCTGAAGCTGAAAATGGAAAAAGAAGAGAAGGAAGATTGGGAAGATGCTCATGAATTAAAGCCAAGAGGATACTCAATAACTTTGCCTCATGGTTACATCCCTCAATCACCTACTTCAGCTTCTCCTTTCCCTTACGTGTGATCTCAGACTTCTTGCTCTGTCCAATATGTTCTTGATGTGGAAGACCAGGTCCTGGAGCAGGAAGATTAAACACCAAACTCTGTGATGTTGGAACAGATGGATCCCCAATACTTGATCTTGGTTGGGATCTCTCTGGAGTGGAAGGAGGGAGAAAGACTGGTTCTTCATGATCTTCATCTGAAGTGTCTTCATCAGAGGTATAGATGAAGGGAGAGACATGCTCTCTCTCAGCAGGATTAGGTACATTGCTGGAGTAACTCTTCAAATGAGTATTCCACCGTCTCTCTTCTGCATCCCAGGGCTTCTCCAAAGCTCTTTCAAATGCTGAACCTTCCAGCCCCCATGGATATGGTGGCACATCTTCATCTGCTGATGGAGAAGAGGAATTTGCATCCGAACTTTTTGGGTCGGAAGACATTATTTGGTTGCTGAATTGGGGATAATTGAAATTAGGGTTTGAGAGTTTATTTGGGAAATTTGATGAATGAGATGTGTAATTTGGGGTGATTAAATAAGGAAATTTTGGGGGTTACGAAAATAAATGCTAGTTGGGTGGCACAGTAAAATGAAGATATTGACCGAAGATATTTTTACCTTTGGTTGATTCTGCTGAAATTTGACTATACTTCAGCAGGTTTGACTTTCATTGCTGCTGAAAGGATAATTTTCAAAATTAGAAGTTGTGTCAGACTTGGTCAATAAGCTGTTCCGATATTTTTTGACCACGATTGAGTAACTTCCAAATTTAACTCACTTTGCATATCTTTTCGAATCAAAGATTATTCTCTTAACACTTCAAATAATCCCATTATTCTCTGGAGCAATTCATAACCCTCTCACACACATTCAATCAAATGGCTCAACTTGAATTGAAGGGTGATCATAACAAATATGCTTTTCTGAAAACAAAGAAGGGTCATGAAGAATTTGATTTGATGGTGGAGTTTCTTCAAAGGTCAAAGATTAATTATGCTTTGACTTATTGCCCTAACTTGGTGTGTGAATCCCTGGTGAAGCAATTTTGGGCATCTGCTACCAAGAGATCTGCTACAAAAATTGTAGCTGAAGTAGATGGTGTAGAATATGTGGTGACAGAAGGGTTGATAAGGACAAAGCTTAAGTTGGATGATGAAAATGGTGTGTATCATTCCAACACTGCAGTTATTCTTGTTGGGCTGAGGAAAGCTGGTTATCAAAGTACTGACACATCCAAGTGGCACAAGAATCAATTTTGTCCGAAGTGGAGGTATTTGGTGCATCTGCTACTCCAATGCATGAGCAATAAGTGTGGTGGATGGAATCAGTTCTCCTTGCAACTGGGTTGTGGTATTGTTTGTCTTTCTCAGGGTGAAACTTATAATTTTTCTAAGTTTATTTTTGAAAATATGCTAGAAAATATAGATATGGAACAACATAAGTTTCTCATGTACCCTAGATTTTTACAAATAATATTAGACATAACCACTGAGGATACAACCCATATACCCATTAAAAGTCTAGGTTCTAAGTTGTTTGCCTCAATGAAAACTAATTATACTGGGGAACATCACCCTATGTTGGAAGCTATGTTGCCTCAAGGCAATGCCAATGTAGTTGAGGATGATAATGCTGGTAATGTGCCTGCTCCTAATGCTGCTGATAATGGTAATCCATCATCTTCTGGTGTTGCTGCTGATGGAAATCCTTCAGTGGTAATGGAAGAGATGCCAGACCTTTACCTGATTCTACTGACTTACCACCACCTACCCCTGTACAAAGTCCTACCATTTCACCAGTTCAGGTTGCTCCAGTTGAGCAAATTCATGAGTTTGAAGATGACTTACAGACTTTTGAACCTGATACTAGACTGCCTTCACCCAATTTAATGGGAGAACAAATCAATGTAGGTTCTCCTAATGTTGTACATGAGTCTGTTTATCCTGCTGGGTTCAATGAAGCTCCTCATACCACTGAGCAATCTGCTGGTGGAGCAGAGGACCCAATTACTCTCACCATTGTATATGATTCTCTTTGCAGGTACATGAAAATGACTGAAGATCTTCAGAAAGAACTTGCTGAGACCAAGATCACTCTTGGTAATGAAATTCAAAGTTTGAAAAGCAAAGTCAAAGATATGGAGTCAAAGTTAAGTAAGCAGATGGAAAGCAAAGATGGATTGGATTCTACTGAAGCAGCAAAGGAGACTAATTTGGATTCTCTTGAAATTCTAGCTGAAGTTGCTAGACAATCTAATGTTGCTCCCTCTAAAGCTGCTGCAGCACCTACATCTAAGCCAATGATACTAGTTCAAAGAAGAAGTACAAGACAGTATTTGGCCAAGAAAGCTGCTGAAGCTTCAAAAGTATCTGGTGGTGATAATGATGTGTTGATGTCTGAAGCTGTGGATATACTTCAGGAGAAACAATCATTTAGTGGGGTTACTGCTGCTCAACCTGCTGACAAAGGAAATACCTCTGGAGACACATACTTTGTAGCAGGGAGAGAATACATGAATTCTCTTGTGCATCATTCCTCTGAGAATATACAAGTATCTGATGATAATGTTCAAGCTGTACATGATGAACAAATGACTGATGTACAGATGGATAATGTTGATGTTGCTGCTGATAATGTTCCTCATGATGGTGTCTTTCATGATGATTTGGATTAGCTTGTAACTGCTGAAGATAGAGCTGAGCAAGGGAAATTACTACAAGAATGGGAAAATTATATGAAGAGTGCAAATTTAGCTGAGGAAGTACAAGCTCAGTTTAATGCAGAATTAGATTCAGAGACTCAAAGATATGTTTCTACCTTACCTATTGCCAGACAAAAGGAATTGGATGCAGCAGTTCTAGACTTTGATGAGTCTGACTGGCAGATGATTGGAAAACAGATGCTTGCAAATCCAACAGTTACTGCTGACATTCTTGGTAAGAAAGTAGAGAAACAAGATTATGAATCTGAGATTGTAAAAATGCTGAAGATGAGAAAAAGGGCAGCTGATGAAGTGAAAGCTAAAGCAAAAAGGAATAAACCCATGACTCAAGCACAACAAACAGAGTATATGAGAACCTTTGTGAAAAATCAGAGTAGTTCTCTGTATAATAATGCTTGGTCCAAGAAACATGTGTGGGGTCTTCCATTTGATAAACTAGTTGAGATTTACAATAAGATCAAAGCTAGGAATGCCAAAGCTGGAATGGATACTTCAAAGAATATTCCTCTTGTCAATGTTGATAATGTTTCATCTGAGAATATTCATGTTGCTGCTGAACATGTATCTGTACCTGATACTTCTGCTGGTGTTTCTATTTCTATGGATAAAGGTAAAGCTAAAGTGACAACATCAGATGCTCCAACTAGGAAGAGAACTAGGAGACAAGTGGAGCAAGAAAGATTAGGTGAGGAAACTGCTAGAAAGTTAGTTGAAGATCAAGAAGCTGAACAAAGGGAAGCCCTTGCCAGATTTCATGAACTGAAAACAAGAGAAGTTGAGATTCAAGCTGCCAGAAACAAACAGATAAGGAAGGCTATGGATGAACAATATGCCTCTGCTGCACTTGAATCTTCTGAAGATTCTGCTGATGATCATGTGGATAATGAGGCTGCAGAAGGTGATTCTGCTGAAACTGCAGTTCCTGCTGCTATTTATATTCCTGGAAGAAGAGGAAAGAGAATGGCTAGAAGGAAACAATGTTTAATAAATGTGAATGATTCTGATGCTTCATTTTTAAGGGAAGGATCATCTGATGAATGGCCAGAAGGTAATAGAGTTATGCTGGTAAGTTGGGAGTTGAGTACAGATGGTCAAATCCATACTATTTATAGATTGGATAAGACTTCCATATCATTTGCCTTTCTTCAGCAGATTCTTCATCTTGTGAATTATCAAGATTTGGTCACTCTATATGAGTTGGTTACTAAGTATTATGCCACTCATATTCCTGAGGGTTCTGGTTTGTATTTGTTGGGTGATCTTCAAGTTTTGTTTGATTCTTCTACTCCTGCTGGTGCAAGTTATGATATCTGGAAGAACAATCAGAAATGGAAAGTGCATAGTTGGAAGTTCTATCCTATGTCTTATGTTCATGTGTTGGAAACTACCACTGGTCTGAGGCTGATCATGGATATTATCAACAAATATCTTTTGAAGGTTTCATTGATGGAGAAAATGTTACATCAGAAGTTGGAAATACCTCCTGACCCAGCTGGTAATACTAGATTGTTTGCTGAATCTTTGGTGAAGGTTTTCAAACAAAGAATTAAGACTTCTAAAGCAGGATCTGAGTAGGGATATCTTGTTGTATAGTTAGTAAAAAAAAAAAAAAAAAAAAAAAAAAAAAAAAAAAAAAAAAAAAAAAAAAAAACTAACCTGTTGTTGTATAGTATTTGTCTGCAGGTTTGGTTATCAACTTACCTGATGTTGACTATTCCATCATAAAGTTGACTAGTCCAAAGGGTACATGTTTGGTAAAGACAAGTCAAATCTGTTGATAGCTGTAATGGTTTGCTCAAAACTATAGGGTTTTCAACTCACCCATGCTTTGTTGCTGAGTAGTTGAAATGGTTGTCAATTGACCATGGATTTTTCCATTTATGGATTCTGAATAATTGGCTAGCCCACATGTATATGGCTTGTGGTAAAGGCAGTGGAAAACCATATTTGGTAATCAGTTAACCAAGATGATTTTTCATCAAGATAATTGGCTAGTCCTGAGCAAACGGCTACAGGTAAAGACATCTCAAATCCGTTTATAGCTGATGATTTGCTAAAAATCATGTGGTTATCAGTGTACCTTTTGAACACTTGGCTACTCCAGTAGTGATGGCTATTGGTAAAGAGACATCAAATCCATTATTTTCGATGATTCACCTCTCACAGGAGTTAACACACCTGGAAGTGATGAGAATAGTATGAAACTAATTTGTTTTGATGTACATTAAGTCATTTGTTGCTGCAAAGAATGGAACTTTCAAGTATATGCTGATCATAGAGATTTTACTAAAGATGATTCTTTGCTGGTGCTACTACAATCCTCTTGGTATGTTATTTGGAAGATCTATCAAGAATCTTGAATTTAACCAGGTCAAATTCAAGATTAGGGGAGGATTGTTGGGAATTCTGTGAAGTCAGAATTCTGCTGCTATTTCTGCTGAACAGATTCTACTGAAGGTTTCGTTTCTGCTGAAGTAGTGTATCTGCTGAAGACTAGTTTCAGCTTTATTAGTTTCTGCGGTTTTAGTAATTCCGTATTTTATGTAATATAGTTTGGATATGCATGAGTTTATTTAGGAAGTTATAATGCATATCTATTAGAAGTTTTAGAATATACGTTTCTTGTGAAACGGTTTAGGGTTCCTTGTGTATAAAAGGAACACATGTTTATGTATTGAACAATTTTTAGAGAGTTATTATTATTATAAAAGATCCATAGAGGATCAAGAATTCTTAGTAAAAAGCTTGTGTTTTGTTTCCGCTTTATAAATACAAGTTGCAGAGATTGTCTATTAGTGTGTTATTGATTACAGTAACATTGCTAACGATTCTAGAGTGCTCAATAAGATCTATCAAGGTCTTTAAGTTCAACAGTGGCTGGTGGTGGTAGTGGCTGATGGTGGTAGTGGTGGCTGGTGGTGGTTGCTGCTGTTGGTGGTGGCTGGTGGTTGTGGTGGTGGTGGTGTTGGTGATGCTGGTGGTTGTGGTGGTGGTGGTGGTGTCTGGTTGTGGTGGTGGTGGTGGTTGCTGCTGGTGGTGGCTAGTTGGGTTGTGGTGGTGTCTGGTGTGGTGGTGGTGGTTGTGGCTGATGGTGGTAGTGGTGGCTGGTGGTGGTTGCTACTGGTGGTGGTGGCTGGTTGTGAATGTGGTGGTGGTGGTAGTTGTGGCTGGTGGTGGTAGTGGCTGATGGTGGTAGTGGTGGCTGGTGGTTATGGTGGTGGTGGTGGTGTCGGTGATGCTGGTGGTTGTGGTGGTGGTGGTGGTGGCTGGTTGTGGTGGTGGTGGTGGTTGCTGCTAGTGGTGGTGGCTGGTGGTTGTGGTGGCTGGTTGTGGTGGTGGTGGTGGCTGGTTGTGATTGTGGTTGTGGCTGGTGGTGGTAGTGGCTGATGGTGGTAGTGGTGGCTGGTGGTGGTTGCTGGTGGTGGTGGTGGCTGGTGGTCGTGGTTGTGGTGGTGGTGTTGGTGATGCTGGTAGGGGTGGTGGTTGGTGATGCTGGTGGTGGTGGTTGGTTGTATTGTGGTGGTTGTGGAAAACTAGAAGGGGGGGGGGGGGTTGAATAGTTTTTCCCCTCTTTTTGATTTTATAAAAACTTGGTTTCAAAATGTTGATTCAAACTTATTCAATTGTTTGTTTGAAAAACCTTCAATTAGAGTTTAGTGTGAAAACAACATATAGTCGATATGTTTGGTTATATATGTACACTTATGAATAAGTTTTCGAAACTTAGTTTTGTGAATGAAGCTTTGGTCGATCTTTATGTGAATACGTTTTCCTTTTGAAATCTTAAAACGTTTTGTATCAAATTATCGATTAAGTTAAACTTGATATGAGAAGTGTTAATAATATATATAAGTCCATTAGACAATATCATACAATTTTATATTCTATCATAATATTAACTTGTAACTACATCACAATCAATCATCATAATAATATAAGCAACAATCAACACATATTTGCAAGCATAGATATAACGCGATAAATGCAAGAATGAAAATAAAAAGATAAGAGAAAGAGGATGCAAACCGGACACGATGATTTATAGTGGTTCGGCTACAAGGACACCTTCCTTGCCCTACTCCACTCCCCGAGTCACCTACTTGAGAGTTTTCTTCACAACTAAACAAGCTCCCTTTTAGCGGAGAAAACCGTACACAACTTTTGCTTACACCATTTAACGACACTAAGCTAAATGTCGAGTTCTAATAGTAGCTAGAACCAATCTCACACCACAACACACCTTCTTCACAACACTACTACTACACAACTTATCACACCTTCACCACACACCTATTTCTTCACGGCTTCACGACTTCTTCATGGCTTCACAACTTCACGACTTCTTCACTACTTCACAACTTCTTCTATACTCCACTACATACTCACACATCTATTACTTCACACCTACATAACTTCTCCACACTACTACTTCTTCACACTACTTCTTACTCACTCATAAACTCACTACTAAGTAAGATCATCTTGATCTACTTATTACATATACAAAGCTTACAACTTTACATAAGCACTAACTACATCTTTGGCTTTATGATGAGGAGGATTCTTCTCTTGCACTTTGAGATATGAGAGATTGGATCACTTGAAACAAAGATTAATAATCTTATGATTAAAGGGTTTTAGAAGGATGTTTAGAGAGAATTGGATCTGAAAATATTTGTGCAAAGAGGTAAGAAAAATTCCAGGTTTGAGGTGGTATTTATAGGGAAAAATTTCTGACAAAATCTGACAGGGAGCCTGGCCGGTCCCCTTAATTGTGTGCCGGTCCTCTTAATTATTAAGGGGACCGCCTAGTATAATTAAGGGGGCCGCCTAAGAAAAAAATATTTTTTCTTCAGATTTTTTTGTCTTTTTGTGGGGGAGGTTTTTCCTGAAGAATGTGGCCGTTTTTTGGGTAGAAATTTGAATTCAAAATGTTTATTTTGAATAAAACATTTCTTATAAATACAAAAATGTTTTGTATTAGTTTAGAAATGTTTGTCCCATTTTAATAAAATGTAAGGTTTGTAAAAATAAAAATTCCTTTGATCATAAAATGCATTAGACACTTTGTTTATTTATACCTTAAGTGATATGGACGCTAAAGCAAATATTTACGACTAAATACTTGTTTACGTCATAATTTGTAGTTCAATGAGTTTACGTTTTGTGATTATCAAAACATAGAGATATCGATATATGTTAATAATGTTTTTAGACATTATTTATATCAAGAATCTCCCCCTTTTTGATGATTACAAAACCTAAACTCATTAAGTCTAAAAATTAATTTTTAGACAAGTACTTAGTGAGTTTATATTCACTTCTCCCCCTTTTTGTAGAATCAAAAAGGTTATGCCGTCTAGCTTCATAAATGAAGTTAGACGGGATGAAAGCTCCCCCTTGATGTGTGCTCCCCCTCGCTCGATGGCACCAAGGGATCGAGAAATGGAATGCTCGCAAGAAAAATATTAGAAGCACAAGCATATATAGAAGAATAACAAGCAAAGCAAACAAATATTAAGGATACATAACAAGCATAGCAAATAACAAGCATAGCAAACAAATATTAAGGATACATAACAATTAATTCAAAGTGATTATTTTAAAAGATCCTAATTTGCCAAAGAGAGCCATTGGACTTGCTTGTAACAAAAGGTTGGTTGATTCGTATTTGAAAGTGAAAATCATAAGCATGTAGTATGCTTAGATGGTTGATGATTGAGTGTTTGGAATGAAGATGGTTGAGTAGGGTAAGGTTGTTGGATTAATGGAGGTATATGTTTGGGTCTTGAATGTTGGAGAGTTTGGTGGTGGAGAGTTTGTAGCAGAAGAGGTTGATTAAGGTTTTGGATGTTGTTCAAGTGAGGGTATTGGATATGATCTAGTGAGAAGATATTCAATCCAAGTGAAGTGTTCATTGAATGCAATGGTTTTTAGGAGAAAGATGCAACAAGGTCAATTTTTGACATGCTTCTTAAGTTGATTTAAGTTGTGTGGTGATGAGGGTGATCTAGATGAAGGTGGATCCAAATTGCATTGAGCAAGATGTAAGGCTAAAAGAGCACTAAGCTCATGGGCTTCTTTTAGTGCCTCAACGAACTTCAAGTGTTCGGAGGAAGGTGATAGTGGTAGAGCATGATAATAGTCTTGGGTGAGGGTTTGAACATGCAACATAGGAATGGCATGTGAAGTTGTAGGATGTGGTGGTGATACTCTTGGTGGTGTAGACATGTTTGAGCTTGGGTAATCATGAAAACATGATATGAGATGCTTCATGAGTGGATGGTGTTTTTGTTGAATGAGCATCACGTAAAGTGTTGGTAATGAGGTTGGGATTATTGTTTTGGGATTGTGCATGCTCGTCATAAGAACGAGCATTAGTGGAAGCACGAATGGATGATATGTTGTTAAATGGATCATTTGTGTGAGAGTGAGGTTTAGGTGTTGGTTGATTATGAACAACATCACTTGAGTTGTGTAAAGATTATGAGGTTTGAGTGTAATGTAGAAGGATATGGGTGAGTAAAGGTTTTTTTTTTTGATATGTAATGTTGAAGACATAGGAGGAATTTGGTGTTGGATGTTTGACAACATCATTTGGTTTGACGGGCTTTTAGTGGAAGTTAGGCTTACTTCTCCAAACGGTTTGGTGGTTTTGGTTTAATGAGAGAGGTCATGAAGAGATGACAATAGATTGAGAGGAATGAGAGTGTTTATAATGTAGGATTGGTGGGATTAAGGATGTATAGATTTTGATAGAGGGTTTAGGATAAAATAGGTTTATGAATTTTGGGAAGTGTAGGATGAAATGGGCTAAAAAGTAGAAAAAGGAAACAACACCTTCGACCATCAGATGGCCGGTCCCCTTAATAATTAAGGGGGCCGCCTTATGATTTAAGGGGGCCGCCCATCTGGTGATTCCCAGATTGCCAGAAAAGGGTTTTGGTAGTGAATTGCAGAAAGGTTGTGTTTTTGGTTTCAAACAAGTCCAACTCTTTGAGGCAATTAAGCATATACTAGTTTTGTAGGTAATTATGTAGCCAAAGCATGTTAATCAAAGGGATTAAGTGAACAAGAAATTTCATCTAGCATGCAAACAAACTCATCAAGCAAGTAAAATATAAGTGCTAGGAAACACTAAGCAACATCAAGTATTTCATAACTACATAACTAGGAGGATTAATCCTAATGTGTATTAATGTGCAATAAGTGGGTAGTTATGATAGCATGGATTTCTAGACTTGTTACAAACAAAGTCTTAATGAACAAACCATGGTCCTCTTGATTTGATTTAGTTCACTTATAAGTGTCATTTATGTAAATATAGATGACAAATATGAGATCACCATGCATGATTTTAAAAGAGATGTTTTTAGCATTATTCAACAATGTTTGAAAGTAAGTTTTCACTTAGATGTGAGAGTTATTTGAATAAAATAGATTGGGTTTTTACTTCAATATGTGTGAATAAATGGTAAAGAATATTTTCCCAATCTTTAGTTTTGATCAAAACAAAATTGTGGATATTGATAGTGAAAACATGTTATTTAAAAGTGGGATAGTTATTTGAAAAACTATTTTCCAAAATGTGAGGTTTTTGCATATTTTTAGAGATATTAGATTTTTGACAACAAATATCATGAATCAAATATTAAAAAAAAAACGTTTATTAAAGATCTCATGCTCAAGAGGGTTGGTTAAGCCTATTATTATCTCATGCTATCGTTTCTACATATCCTATGATCCTAAAGGAAATGATGACGATAATTTATATGTTAGATGCGAGAGTGTTGAATGGGGTATAACCTAACATCTATAGTTCCTTTGTTTTCGCACGCTTATCTAACTTAATGCCATAAATCTAGGAATGAAAGAATCTAATGAGAAGCAAAGTTCATAAAAGTAAACTAGAGTTAGGTATATATTCGAAGAGCAATTTAATCAAGTTGGAGAATGAGTATGAGACTATTACTAGTGGTGCTCAATTCAGGCTAAACACGACCATTTTTACGAGTTACACACACCCAACTTCTCACATAGAAGCAATTCAACCGTTAGGTTAAATTGAATTTCTAGTCAATAGATTCTCCAGTAGTCATTCTCTTTTTAGAAGAAATTGAGTTCCTAAATTTACCTATCGAAGATTACCAAACATGAAGTTTGCTTGATTCACTAATACTTGGCTTAATGTGACTCAGACATCATGCTTTAATGAAGGTAAATCTAGATGATATATTCTATTCACGATCCTAATAGAGACGTGTTGAATGTTTAGATAAAAGTAAACAAAAAGTTTTAATCTTTTCTTCATGATTTACCGGTTGTTTGGTTTTGATGACATATTACTTGATTTAATAATTGTGCTAAACTTAAGAGTGCACCTTAGCATCTCTTGTGAAATGGATCTCATTAAGATTATTTATCTTAGATGAGTTTGTGATTCTCAAATGACATCAAAGCTAGACATTAATATATTTTTAAACAAATATTATTTTCTATGATTTTTGCCAATGTTATATATCATACTTTAACAAGTATAAAAAAAATTATTTGTTTATGGATTGTGACAAGTTATTTTTCACTTCTAATAACTTATATTATTTCAAAAAGGAAAGTGTAGTGCATTATCTTGTAACACAATCATTCATGCTACAAAGAAAATGAAATACATAGACTATATAGTGTGTATTATTCTTAAATATGTATTTTATCTTGAAGTGACGATTTTAAGAAGTGTGAGCAAAGTTTACATATGTTGTTAGTTTGCTCATGTTTGGTATTTCGGATATGACACATTTATCCATTGCATTGCAATGTAAATTGTTTGAATATTTCGGACGAAACATCCAAGTCGTCAATCCTACTTCATTGTATATTTTATAAATGTGTTTAAAATGTTATTCTAATATTTGGAACACAATTATTGGACAAGTAGATTCAATATGACATTATCAACACAAGTGTGAGTTATGATCCAATGCATACTCTTTTCATCTACAAAGGATGTAACTATTTTCATATCAATCTAGTGTGATTGAGTATGTAGATTCAAGACTATATATTTTGTTTTAATTTGATATAATCTTGAAGCTAAACAAATAGCAATCCAATTTCTTGTCCACACTCAAAAATGTGTCAATTAGATTTGATAAATATATCAACCATAATTTGAATAATGAATTGATATAATATCAAGATCTTTCTTGACCCTCACGGACACTCATTTGAAATAAATAAATATTTTGATAGTGTGTTCCATTAATCCTAAGATTATTTATTAGTGAATGATTGAAAGTTGACTTATTATTTCATGATTGTTATATGTTTTGTTTTTGTGAAAGACTCTTCATTTTTATTTATTATAAACACACTTAGATTTTGAAAATACTTTTTCTTTTATATAACTATTAATGTTTTATAATGATTCAATTTCTCTTATTAAACATCTTAAGGTAAAACAAGCTAATTTGTAGAAAATATTTAAGTGTGTTGTGAAGAATAGATTAAATTGTTTGAAATGTTTAGGTGACTAGATTGAACTCATTTACAAGATGTTTGAGTAACATTAAGCAATCTATACCTATATGCAATGCAAGCATATTATAACAATCCTAACGCAAGAAATCTAGCATAAGATCTAGTTAAGTATAAATCGGAAAACTAGCTATAAACTAATAGGGCACATATGCATAGATATACACATAGCTAAACTTCTAATAGCAACAATCATTTAATATATTCAATTAAGAAAATAAAATCACAAAGAAGTTCACATAACACATAAAACACTTGTCGTCGTTTTGTGTATTATATACACCAATGTTTACTTAGCTCGAATTTATTTGAAAATAAAATAGTTTCCTCCCCATTCTATAATTTAATTAAGATCAATATTTTGAAAACATAAATACTTAATTTTTTTTCAAAAGTATATCAACTAGGAATGCCCGACTCGAAGGAAAAGGTAAAACAAAAGTTTTACGTTAAAACGAAACACAAATTTTTGACCACCGTATAGTATTTTGACTTTCTTAGTTATTTAAGTTTGTAATGGTTACTTGTAAGTATTTTTAAATGAAAGTAGACTCAATTACCTTTAAAACGCCGGGTGGCACGACTTCTACGGAGTTACGGTTAATTTTATATGATTTTTCAAAGTTTTCAAAAAACTGTCGAACAGACAGGCGGACCCCTTAAATAATTAAGGGGACCGCCCAGACAATTAAGGGGGCCTTCCATTTGGTACTCAAAATTTCATTTTTTTGTAAAAAATTGTTTTTCTGACCTTTCAAAATGTTGATTCAAACTTATTCAATTGTTTGTTTGAAAAACCTTCAATTAGAGTTTAGTGTGAAAACAACATATAGTCGATATGATTGGTTATATATGTACACTTATGAATAAGTTTTAGAAACTTAGTTTTGTGAATGAAGCTTTGGTCGATCTTTATGTGAATACGTTTTCCTTTTGAAATCTTAAAACGTTTTGTATCAAATTATCGATTAAGTTAAACTTGATATGAGAAGTGTTAATAATATATATAAGTCCATTAGACAATATCATACAATTTTATATTCTATCATAATATTAACTTGTAACTACATCACAATCAATCATCATGATAATATAAGCAACAATCAACACATATTTGCAAGCATAGATATAACGCGATAAATGCAAGAATGAAAATAAAAAGATAAGAGAAAGAGGATGCAAACCGGACACGATGATTTATAGTGGTTCGGCTACAAGGACACCTTCCTTGCCCTACTCCACTCCCCGAGTCACCTACTCGAGAGTTTTCTTCACAACTAAACAAGCTCCCTTTTGGCGGAGAATACCGTACACAACTTTTGCTTACACCATTTAACGACACTAAGCTAAATGTCGAGTTCTAATAGTAGCTAGAACCAATCTCACACCACAACACACCTTCTTCACAACACTACTACTACACAACTTATCACACCTTGACAACACACCTATTTCTTCACGGCTTCACGACTTCTTCATGGCTTCACAACTTCACGACTTCTTCACTACTTCACAACTTCTTCTATACTCCACTACATACTCACACATCTATTACTTCACACCTACATAACTTCTCCACACTACTACTTTTTCACACTACTTCTTACTCACTCATAAACTCACTACTAAGTAAGATCATCTTGATCTACTTATTACATATACAAAGCTCACAACTTTACATAAGCACTAACTACATCTTTGGCTTTATGATGAGGAGGATTCTTCTCTTGCACTTTGAGATATGAGAGATTGGATCACTTGAAACAAAGATTAATAATCTTATGATCAAAGGGTTTTAGAAGGATGTTTAGAGAGAATTGGATCTGAAAATATTTGTGCAAAGAGGTAAGAAAAATTCCAGGTTTGAGGTGGTATTTATAGGGAAAAATTTCTGACAAAATCTGACAGGGAGTGTGGCCGGTCCCCTTAATTGTGTGCCGGTCCCCTTAATTATTAAGGGGACCGCCTAGTATAATTAAGGGGGCCGCCTAAGAAAAAATATTTTTTCTTCAGATTTTTTTGTCTTTTTGTGGGGGAGGTTTTTCCTGAAGAATGTGGCCGTTTTTTGGGTAGAAATTTGAATTCAAAATGTTTATTTTGAATAAAACATTTCTTATAAATACAAAAACGTTTTGTACAAGTTTTGAAATGTTTGTCCCATTTTAATAAAATGTAAGGTTTGTAAAAATAAAAATTCCTTTGATCATAAAATGCATTAGACACTTTGTTTATTCATACCTTAAGTGATATGGACGCTAAAGCAAATATTTACGACTAAATACTTGTTTACGTCATAATTTGTAGTTCAATGAGTTTACGTTTTGTGATTATCAAAACATAAAGATATCGATATATGTTAATAATGTTTTTAGACATTATTTATATCAACAGTGGTGGTGGTTGTGGCTGATAGTGGTAGTGGCTGATGGTGGTAGTGGTGGCTGGTGGTTGTGGTGGTGATGGTGGCTGGTTGTGGTGGTGGTGGTTGCTGCTGCTGGTGGTGGCTTGTTGTGGTTGTGGTGGTGTTTGGTGTGGTGGTGGTGGATGTGGCTGGTGGTGGAAGTGGTTGATGGTGGTGGTGGGGGCTGGTGGTGGTTGCTGCTGGTGGTGGTGGCTGGTGGTTGTGGTGGTGGTGGTGGTGGCTGGTGGTTTAGTCCGTTTTCATCAGTTTCCATCCGTTTTTACCCATTTTTGTTTGTTTTTACACGTTTTTGTGTTTAATTAATCACCCGAATAAAAATATAACCGATTTAATGAAACTGAACTAATCCAACAACACGATTTACACGTTTAGTCCGTTTCCATCCGTTTTTACCCATTTTTGTTTGTTTTTACACGTTTTTTATGTGTTATTACCCGAATAAAAATATAACCGATTTAATGAAACCGAACTAATCCAACAACACGATTTACACGTTTAGTCCGTTTCCATCCGTTTCCATCCATTTTTATCCATTTTTATCCATTTTTGTTTGTTTTACACGTTTTTGTGTTTAATTAATCTCCCGAATAAAAATATAACCGTTTTAATGAAACTGAACTAATTCAACAACACGATTTACACGTTTAGTCCGTTTTCATATGTTTCCATCCGTTTTTACCCATTTTTGTTTGTTTTACACGTTTTTTATGTGTTATGACCCGAATAAAAATATAACCGATTTAATGAAACCGAACTAATCCAACAACGCGATTTAGACGTGTAGTCCATTTTCATCAGTTTCCATCCGTTTTTACCCAATTTCGTTTGTTTTTTACACGTTTTTCTGTTTAATTAATCACCCGAATAAAAATATATCCGATTTAATGAAACTGAACTAATCCAACAACACGATTTACACATTTAGTCTTTTTTCCTCCGTTTTCACCCATTTTTGTTTGTTTTTACACGTTTTTTATGTGTTATGACCTGAATAAAAATATAACCGATTTAATGAAACTGAACTAATCCAACAACACGATTTACACGTTTAGTCTGTTCTCATCGGTTTCCATCCGTTTTTACCCATTTTTGTTTGTTTTTACACGTTTTTTATGTGTTATGACCCGAATAAAAATATAACCAATTTAATGAAACTGAACTAATCCAACAACACGATTTACACGCTCAGTCCGTTTCCATACGTTTTTACCCATTTTGTTTGTTTTTACACGTTTTTTATGTGTTATGACCCGAATAAAAATATAACCGATTTAATGAAACCGAACTAAACCAACAACACGATTTACACGTTTAGTCCCTTTTCATACGTTTTTACCCATTTTTGTTTGTTTTTACACGTTTGTTATGTGTTATGACCCGAATAAAAATATAACCGGTTTAATGAAACCGAACTAATCCAACAACACGATTTTCACGTTTAGTCCCTTTTCATCCGTTTCCATCCGTTTTTACTCATTTTTGTTTTTTTACACGGTTTTTATGTGTTATGACCCGAATAAAAATATAACCGATTTGTTAGAAACTTTTTAAGTCTTTATTTTATAACTTTGACCTTAAATATTTTTATTTGTGTTGTATAATATTTGATGAAAATTATACTAATGAAAATACATTTAAATTAAAACACAATCCATCCATCTAAAAGTATTATATAACACAAGATAGAAAACTTAAGGTGAAAGTTGTAAAAGAAAGACTTAAAGGGTAAAACAACAACAATATTGGGACTTAGTATTTATCATCATCTATGATTACTGTTTTAACTTTTAATTACTCTCCTCGATTTTCTGAAGAAGCCGCCTGGCTCAATAGTACTCATGATCTTGGAGAAAAGAAAAGTAGTTTGTGTTAATAAGCGAAATTTTTTGAAAATAATTTAGAAGAATTTGGAGCCAAAATTTTGATCTAAAATTTTTAAATTACCTAATTATATGGCATTTAACATAAATAAGAGCCCATATTCATGAAAATACCCTGTTTTGTCTCCTAATTAAACTAAACACTACAACCAAAACACAAAAATCAAATCTTCAATCACCATTACTCTCCAAGCCAGAATTATTTTCTTGTACACATTGTTGCTCAAGAGTCGTCATGGAAATGATTGAAAACATTGATACTGATATTTTGCTTCCAGATAATGAAGCTGGTGTTAACACAATACAGTATGAGGACGAAACATATTCTTCATCTGATGAAGAAAATGACAACCAATTAAATCAAAAACTATCTAATAGGGGCATAACCAGGCTAGCTAAGTTTCGCCTTCAATATGGCCATCCTGGTCAAATAAAGCACAAGGAAACCATCGATGTGTTGAATAGGGTTGCAGGGTTAAACAGAGCACTGTTTGCGAGTTTTTTAGGAGATGTGGTGTAACCTCCCGTAATTTTCCCTTACGATTAGTAAATGCTCACAAGGAATAAAATGATGTTACGATAACTTAACACCACTTTTACGGGTAACAATTTTTTTTTTTTTTACAAATGACTTGATATTGGAATCACTACGATAACTTGTGATTGACTATTTCTCTAAGAACGATGCTTGCACACAACCTCGATAATCTACATTTATTGCGAACTATAAATATATAAAATGTTTATATTTATAACTATACGTTTTGTCTAAATACCGTATACTATTTATATATTTCCCGAGCCTACGAAAATTCCCGAGAATGATCACTAATATTTTTGGACCTCGACACGATATTTGAAACACACCATGTGGGCCCCATCACCCAATGGGCCACGAAATCCAATTACAAACCAAATGGACCAGTTTTATTTCTTTCTTTTTGTTTTGGGCCGACACAACCACGAGCCCACAGGCCACAAGCCCAAAGGCACCCTTTTTATTTTTTCTTTCTTTTGTATTCTGTCGCGATACACAACCAAAAGCACCCTATTTTCTTATGATTTCTATACGCAACAGATATATATTTTTACTCGTCTCAATTCACCTAGTGCCCAAGAATCACGAATGGTAAAAGTTACACCCTCACTCACTCATTTGCTACTCTAAAACTGACCAAAGCAAAACATAAAACACAACATTTGAAAGATAAGCCAAAACGTGTCATCACATTCCTTCAAGCTACCCCTGCTCCCCAATGGCGAGTAAATGAACACTATGCATAATGTGAATGTCAGGAATGAACAGAAGAAATCTCACAAGATCCTAGCTTTGTAAATAATCGATTGGACAAGAAGAGAGGTGCAAACTTTCGTATCTATCCTACACTCAAAACTCATGTGAACCTACTTTGTATACACCCTCCAAAACTCACTATATAAGCCTTCACATGCAAGCTCAATCGTTACATACACTCATACGTACCACACTACATAAAATATAACGAGAAGATGAGTTGTTGAAGGGCATACGGATTGCCAAGAGTACCACGACTCAAGTGAACCTAGGACTCCAAGTTTGATGTCTCTTGAACCCTTTGTGGAACGTGAAGTGAACCACAAAGCTCTCGTACCCTCACACGATCCCTACACTTCATTTTACACCACCTTTTAGAGGTGAGGTGAGACCTTGAACTTTATTTCTATATTTAGATACGTATTTATAAGTTTTACGCACCAACACTTTCTATAAATAACTCATAAATTATAAACACGACACCTATATTTTATACATTGTACCACTAGTTGGCTAGACCACTAACGAGACCCTATAAAGGTTTTAAACTCATATTAACATATACACGAGTAATATCACACTTTTCTAAGTAGGTTTAGACCTATACGATATTTACCAAAAGACTTAGAAATATTTTCAAGTTATATTGTTTTTGCGTTATGAGTTTTGGCCATGTACTTTGGCCTCGCCATTTTAAATTTCGACACATGACCACCCTATATTTGAACACGAACTAGTTGTCTATCTTGCAAAGTAACAAGACTAATAAATATTTAGACCTAACGACTTGATTTGGTCACCTAATCGACCCAAAAGCAAAACGAGATTTCATAGGATTTCAAGGGAAATTAAATCACTTATGGGCCTTTTAAGCCCAAAAAGCTGTTTTTAGCTTATTACGATAAGCTGAGCGTAAAAGCTGTTTTGAAATGTTTTTAGAACTTAAACTGATGGATTTCGATAAGCCTAGTGTTCCCCCAAACCCTTTGGATCATAAAACGTTAACGGGCCTTAAATTTGGATCGATAAGCCCATTTAAGGAAAAATAAAGGATTTAAGCTAATAAGCTGTTTTGAACCTTCTGAGCTTATTGAAATAATAAAAATGATAAACTTTAAGTTTGGTAATTTTTGGACTATTTTTGCAAAATTTTGTTAATTAGGGACTAAAAATGTCAAACGGGTAAACTTTGGGTCAAAACCGTCAAAATTGCTATCCAAGGATAAAAAATGTTAATATTGAAACTTAGAATTGAGAAATGTAAATATTGATACTATTGGACCTAAAATGTAATAATATATAACTTTGGACTAACGATGTAAATATATTCCGTTAAGGGTAAAAAGTGTAACTTTGAGAAACATAAAGGATTTAGTTGTAATATTGGTTTTGAATATATATATATATATATATATATATATATATATATATATATATATATATATATATATATATATTGAGATAATAAAATTATAAACTTAACTTATATATATACGTATAAAATTCGTATAACTATAATTAAACTTTAAACGATAAAAAGATACGAAATTATTTTCTTTTACATCTATGTCGTAACACATCACCTATACACATTATGATTTATTCATAACTAATAATTAATGTTCGCAATAAAACGAGACTTAGAAACTAAAACTTGCCATATCTTTTAGGTTGTGTGTGAAGCCGTTGCCTTGCATCGTTGAGATTACGATTATTCTACTGTACTACTAAGGTGAGTTCATAGCCCACATTTAACTTGTTTTTGTGGGGGGGATACATGCTTAAAAACCGAACACATGTCTTTTCTTGATATTGTTATTGCTTAAGTACCAATTGCCAAAAGTCCCTCGATCATGAACCTTAATCACTTGCAGGGTGAACGTAAATAATTGTGAATAGATCTATTAGGGATTGACAATCCCCATTTGGTTGCTAGAGGAAAGTCACCAAATGCACTTTATTTGATATCATAGGTTACTAGCAAATACCTATCTTGGGGGCACCTTATTTCATATCATTATTATGGATAATTTTGATGTCTGTTGAATCATTGAGTGTCATGAGCTTAAGGCAATAATGGATGTGATTTTCAACTTGTTTATTTATATCGATATTACAATAAACATTATCTATCTCTTGTGTTCAAACTATTAATTATAAACCTATGAATTTCATTCAACTTTTGTTGACTTTTAGCATGTTTATCTCAGGTAACTAAATAGAATGGATGGCAAAGGCACGAAGTTGGCAAATAAAAAAATGTTTATTTCTCTTTGAATAAAACTTGTTGTTAAATAATGAAACATCTTGGAAACATGGATATTTGGTATTTTAAATAAAACTTAAAACGTCTCATTAGAGTCGTTTTCTATAATTGTGACAAAGATCCTCGATATAATACCCCAAAAGTCTTCCGCTGTCAATATAAGTCTTCCGCTGTATTTGTTCATTTTGGGGGGTGTTATAGATTGGCATCAGAGCCACGGTTATAGTGAACCAAGTGTTTTTGGAATATTGGACTATAACTACGCTTTTTAACGGGACAAAATTTTTATAAAATACCACCCTACGCCCTTCGTGCCTGAGCATTCCAATAACTGGTAAAAAGTATTATTTACTTAATGGCATTTTAAATTGATTATGATTAGGCTTACATTTACTAATCGGGAAATTATTACAGTGTCATGTCTTCGAACACCCATCCTATTAGCTTGTCATCGAATTCAGGAACTGAAGATGTTACTTCAGCCTATGCTACATCACCTATGCCTATGTCTCCTGCAACAGACAGTTACATGCAAAGCCAGCAGTTCCTGCCTGCATTTGACACAGAGGCTTCTCCTCTGGCATCATCTGGTCCGATTCGCCGAACTAGGCAAATTCGACAACTTCAGCCGTATGAAGCAAGTACTGCTGTATTACTACCAGCTCTTGTCATACCACCTGAATCAGTTATGCCACTACCACCTGCACCACCTGTGATACCACCACCACCACCTACTATCTTCTACAGCCAAACCACCACTGTGCCACTAACACCTTCTCCCATAGCATCTCCTCCACTAGCATCACCACCTGCACCTAATCGCAGTGTCCAAGTATCACCTCACCAAAGGACCTACCCAATCTGCCCAACATCCTCAGATTCCTATGTTCACCGCAGACGCCGAAGGACCCATAAGTGAGTAGATGCTCGTAAATGGTCATTCTTGTTGCCAATCATGCGATACTAGAGATCTCAAGAAGGTACACCAACAACTAGGGAACTTGGGGAAAGTTCTTACTCCACCTCACGAGTGCTCCCAGTCACCGGGGAACCTATTCATCACACCATACCATTGTTAGCAGCAAGAATGGTTCGTCACGAGGATCGACTCGATTCCATTGCTAGCATACTCAACAAGATCCCTCATGAGCATCTCGAAACCTTTGAAGATGATATGAATAGTCTTATAATTGGTCATCTTGCTATGGAAGATAAGGTAGAGAAGTTGGATACTCTGTTCTGGGAGTCAATGGAATTTATAGGGGCACTATGTGGGGCTAACACTTCAATGGAAATAATGGTGGGAACCTTGGACCGTGAACTTGAAAGATTAGCACCGAGAACCTACATCTTAGGCAAGCCTTGCAAGAATCCCGAGCGAGGAAAAGGGCAAGAGATCAAACAATGGAAACCATGTCCACTGCCATCCAAGAACTCCAAAACCGCCTGGACAAAGCCTTAGGGAAACCATGAAATCGTCAACTTGTTAGTATAATCAATGTCCTACCAATAAAAGAATCTTGTCATGTTTTGTAAACATTTGAACAAGTATTGATAAGTGTTGTAACACATTGACATTGATCTATGAAATTTATCTTATCTTTATATGCGTTGTGACATTATACATTATATCGTAATATATTGGTTTATGCAGGTCAAAATCATTCGTAATTCTCATGTATGTCATTTCGACATACGATAACATATTACGACTTAGACCTTTTCAATGATCAAATCACTGTAACTATGACCTATATTTACTATGTATTACTCGATGTATTTCAACGTAATAGGATTATTATAAATTTTCTAATGATATACTTTCTTTTATATAATAGCAACATGGCTAGAACTAGAAGAACAACCACAACCGCTACTCCAACAAACCTCGAAGTCATGAACCCAGCAGCGATACAACAAGCAATTGCTGATGGTGTCAATGCCGTTTTAGCTGGACAAGCCCGCAATAGAGATGTCGGTGTGCAAATGGCAGGAAATGCACCTACACCCCATTACTGCACTTATAAGGACTTTATAGCATGCCAACCAACATACTTCAAAGGTACCGAAGGAGTGTCAGAATTAGCTCAGTGGTTTGAACGAAGTGAAATAGTTTTCCAAAGAAGTGGATGCTCGGAAAACAACAAAGTTAGCTTCGCAACGGGAACTTTAATGCAAGATACTCTATCCTGGTGGAACTCTACTGTTTAAACACTAGGAACAGCGGCAGCACATCAACTTACATTGTCTGAATTCAAAGCTAAAATACTAAAGAAGTATTGTCCCCGTTTCGAACTACGAAAGCTCGAGGATGAGTTCCATGCTTTAATAGTGAAAGGCGTTGATTTGAAAAGTTACAATAGGAGATTTCAAGAACTTAAAGTATTATGCCCTTCCATGGTACCTGATCATGAGAAAACCTTGGAGAAATATGTCAAAGGACTCCCTCGGAGTATTGAAGGGAATGTCACCTCAGCAAACCCGCCAACCCTGGAAGCAGCAATGGAACTTGCTCAGAAGCTTCTGGACCGAGAAGTTAAATACAATGAGCTTAAAAGGAAGTTAGACGACAAGAGAACCACCCACCATCACAACAACAACCATCAAGGTAACACCAGCCATCACCGCAACAACAACCACCGCAACAATAATCGGAACCACCAACAATACCACACTGATCGGAACACTCACCATCAACAACATAATCGAAGACAAGAAAACACCAGAGTCTACGCCGCCATAGAAGGTGTAGGATACAACGGTCAGAAACCCTAATGTCAACGATGCAAACTTCATCACGTCAGACGTTGTACCATCCGGTGTGACAAATGTCGCAATATTGGTCATCAAACCAGACATTGTAGAATTCTGGCTACAGGAAGCAACACACAGGCTGTAACACCTACTTGTTACGGATGCGGAGAAGTAGGACACATCCGGAGAAACTGCCCAAAAGGAAATGGACAAACCAACGCTCAAGCTAGGGTATACCTCCTCGGAGATGGAAATGGACCTGATGTAGTCACCGGTACGTTTCTACTAAACCATCATAATGCTAGAGTATTATTTGATTCGGGCGAAGATAAGAGTTTTGTATCAGATACGTTTGCTCCTTTACTTAATATTACCCCCTCTAAGCTGAACTCCACCTACGAGATCGAGATGGCTAACGGAAATTTAATAGATACAAATACCGTCATGAAAGATTGTACCCTAACCCTATCAGAGAAACCTTTTGCCATTGATCTTATGCCTGTTCAACTTGGTAGTTTTGATGCTATCATCGGCATGGATTGGCTATCCCATCATCGTGCTAGGATTCACTGTGACAAAAAGGCCATTCATATACCACTCAAGGATGAAACACTCATTGTCCAAGGGGACAAAAGTAATCCTCGATATGGGATTATTTCATGTATGCGAGTGATAAAGTACATGAATGAAGGATGTCAGGTATTTATGACTCGTGTTACGGAGAATAAGTCATCAGAAACGACTCGAGGATGTCCCTATCGTTAGGAATTTTCCTGAAGTATTCCCTGAAGAATTACCTGGTATTCCACCCGCACGTCCAGTAGAATTTCAGATTGAACTAGTGCCTGGAGCGGCACCAGTGGCCAAAGCACCTTATAGGCTAGCGCCATCCGAAATGGAGGAATTGTCAGAACAATTAAAGGAATTGTCCGAAAAAGGGTTTATACGACCAAGCTCATCACCCTGGGGAGCTCCAGTACTATTCGTTAAGAAGAAGGATGGATCATTTCAAATGTGCATCGACTACTAGGAGTTGAATAAACTTACGGTAAAGAATCGATACCCATTACCTCGAATTGACGACCTATTTGATCAATTGCAAGGATCGAGTGTGTACTCAAAAATTGATCTGCGATCGGGATATCATCAGTTAAGAGTTCGAGAAGAGGATATTCCGAAGACTGCATTCAGAACACGCTATGGTCACTACGAGTTTCAAGTAATGCCATTCGGTCTGACCAATGCACCAGCAGTTTTCATTGACTTGATGAATAGAGTATGCAAACCATAATTGGATAAGTTTGTAATAGTATTCATCGATGATATTTTGATCTACTCTCGCAATGAAGAGGAACATGCAGAACATTTGCGAATTATTCTAGAACTACTCAAGAAGGAAGAACTGTACGCTAAGTTCTCCAAATGCAACTTTTGGATTCACACCGTGCAATTTCTGGGGCACATCATAAATAGTCAAGGCATTCACGTAGACCCTGCAAAGATTGAGGCTCCACAGAGATACGTCAAATTTTAGGTCTCGCAGGTTACTACCGAAGGTTTATTGAAGGTTTTCCAAGATTGCAAAACTTTTGACGAAATTAACCCAAAAGAACGAGAAATACGTCTAGGAAGAAAAAGAAGAAGCAGCTTTTCAGTTGTTAAAACAAAAGCTTTGTGAAGCTCCAATACTAGCCCTCCCAGAAGGAAATGAGGACTTTATAGTATATTGCGATGCGTCATATCATGGATTAGGAGCAGTTTTGATGCAAAGAAGCAAAGTGATAGCTTATGCATCTCGACAATTGAAGAAACATGAGGAAAACTACACGACTCATAACTTGGAGTTAGGTGCTGTAGTGTTTGCACTCAAGTTGTGGAGACATTACTTGTATGGCACCAAATGTACCATGTACACAGACCACAAAATTCTCCAGCATATTTTGGATCAAAAGGATTTGAATATGAGACAACATCGCTGGTTAGAACTACTCAGCGATTATGATTGCAAAATACGTTACCATCCAGGAAAGGCTAATGTAGTAGCAGATGCGTTAAGCTGGAAAGAACGATTGAAACCACTCAGAGTTAGATCGTTAGGAATGACTATTCACTCACCTCTTCCATCCCAAATCCTTACCGCGTAGAACAAAGCCCTTAAGGAAGAAAACCGACCCAAGGAAAAGATTTACGGCATGCCCGAAAATAAGAACGGTTTCGTGAAGAAATCCGATGGAACGCTGTGTTTCAAGGACCGAAGTTGGATCCCTCTGGTTGGAGGTATTCGTGAGCTCATCATGTATGAGTCCCACAAGTCAAAATACTCCATTCACCCAAGATCCGACAAGATGTATCAGGATTTAGAGAAACTATATTGGTGGCCAAACATGAAGGCTGACATCGCGGAATATGTCAGTAAATGTTTGACGTGTTTAAGAGTAAAGGCGGAACATCAAAAACCTTCAGGTCTGCTTGTACAACCTGAACTTCCAATGTGGAAATAGGAACGAATCACTATGGACTTCATCACCAAACTTCCAAAAACTTCATCCGGGTACGACACGATATGGGTTATTGTTGATCGTCTCACAAAATCCGCTCATTTTCTACCCATCAAAGAAACCGATGAGATGAGTATACTTGCTCAGCTGTATGTGAAGGAAATAGTCACTCGACATGGAGTGCCAATTTCAATCATCTCGGATCGAGATAGTCGTTTCACCTCTCATTTCTGGAAATCCTTACAAAAAGCCTTAGGAACTAAACTAGATATGAGCACCGCATACCACCCTCAAACTGATGGTCAAAGTGAAAGAACTATTCAAACCTTGGAAGACATGCTCTGAGCATGCGTAATTGATTTCGGAAAAGGTTGGGATAAGCACTTACCATTAGCAAAGTTTTCATACAACAATAGTTACCACGCCAGCATAAAAGTAGCACCATTCAAAGCACATTACGGTCGAAAGTGTAGATCGCCCGTTTGTTGGGCAGAAGTTGGAGAAAGGCAACTTATAGGACCAGATCTTGTTCAGGAAACTACTGAGAAAATCATTAAGATTAAGCAATGTTTACAAGCAGCCCGAGATCGACAGAAAAGCTACGCCGACATAAGAAGGAAATCTATGGAATTTCAAGTTGGAGATAGAGTCTTATTGAAAGTATCTCCCTGGAAGGGAATGGTATGATTTGGAAAACATGGAAAGTTGAACCCAAGATACATCGGTCTATTCAAAATCCTGGAAAGGATAGGACCCGTGGCTTATAAGCTCGAACTACCTGAAGAACTTAGTCGGATTCACGACACCTTTCATGTGTCAAACCTTAAGAAATGTTTATCCGATGAATCTCTCGTTATACCGTTGAAAGAAATTCGACTAGATGACAACCTTGTCTTTACCGAGGAACCTATTGAAATCATGGATAGAGAAGTCAAACAACTCAAGCAAAATCGTATTCCCATCGTCAAAGTTTGTTGGGACTCCAAGCATGGACCGGAATATACTTGGGAACGCGAGGATCAGATTCGCTCCAAGTACCCACATCTCTTCACCTAAGACACCCTTGGCAATTATCTTAGACTAGAATTCCGGGACGGAATTCCTTGTAAGGAGTAGGTAATGTAACATCCCGTAATTTTCCCTTACGATTAGTAAATGCTCACAAGGAATAAAATGATCTTACGATAACTTAACACCACTTTTACGGGTAACAAATTTTTTTTACAAATGACTTGATATTGGAATCACTACGATAACTTGTGATTGACTGTTTATCTACGAACGATGCTTGCACACAACCTCGATAATCTACATTTATTGCGAACTATAAATATATAAAACGTTTATATTTATAACTATACGTTTTGTCTAAATACCGTATACTATTTATATATTTCCCGAGCCTACGAAAATTCCCGAGAATGATCACTAATATTTTTGGACATTGACACGATATTTTAAACACACCATGTGGGCCCCCATCACCCAATGGGCCATGAAATCCAATTACAAACCAAACGGACCAGTTTTATTTCTTTCTTTTTGTTTTGGGCCGACACAAGCACAAGCCCATAGGCCACAAGCCCAAACGCACCCTTTTTATTTTTTCTTTCTTTTGTTTTCTGTCGCGATACACAACCAAAAGCACGCTATTTTCTTACGATTTCTATACGCAACACATATATATTTTTACTCTTCTCAATTCACCTAGTGCCCGAGAATCACGAATGGTAAAAGTTATACCCTCACTCACTCGTTTCCTACTCTAAAACTGACCAAAGCAAAACATAAAACACAACATTTGAAAGATAAGCCAAAACGTGTCATCACATTCCTTCCAGCCACCCCTCCTCCCCAATGGTGAGTAAATGAACACTATGCATAATGTGAATGTCAGGAATGAACAGGAAGAAATCTTACAAGATCCTAGCTTTGTAAATAATCGATTGGACAAGAAGAGAGGTGCAAACTTTCGTATCTATCCTACACTCAAAACTCATGTGAACCTATTTTGTATACACCCTCCAAAACTCACTATATAAGCCTTCACATGCAAGCTCAATCGTTACATACACTCATATGTACCACACTACATAAAATATAACGAGAAGATGAGTTGTTGAAGGACATACGGATTGCCAAGAGTACCACGACTCAAGTGAACCTAGGACTCCAAGTTTGACGTCTCTTGAACCCTTGGTGGAACGTGAAGTGAACCACGAAGCTCTCGTACCCTCACACGATCCTTACACTTCGTTTTTCACCACCTTTTAGAGGTGAGGTGAGACCTTGAACTTTATTTCTATATTTAGATACGTATTTATATGTTTTACGCACCAACACTTTCTATAAATAACTCGTAAATTATAAACACGACACCTATATTTTATACATCGTACCACTAGTTGGCTAGACCACTAACGAGACCCTATAAAGGTTTTAAACTCATATTAACATATACACGAGTAATATCACACGTTTCTAAGTAGGTTTGGACCTATACGATATTTACTAAAAGACTTAGAAATATTTTCAAGTTATATTGTTTTTGCGTTATGAGTTTTGGCCATGTACTTTGGCCTCGCCATTTTTAATTTTGACGAAAACCCGATGCCCGTCGGTTCGGTTTCGATTTCGGTTCCCATTTTAAACCAACGAAAACCGAACCGAACCAACGGCCCGTCGGTTCGGTTTCGGTTCTGGTTTTTGATGAATTTCGGTTTTCGGTTTTCGATTTTCTCGGTTCGGGTCGGTTCCAACCCGATGCTCAGCCCTAATGACCACCCTATATTTAAACACGAACTAGTTGTCTATCTTGCAAAGTAACGAGACTAATAAATATTTAGACCTAACGACTTGATTTGGTCACCTAATCGACCCAAAAGCAAAACGAGATTTCATAGGATTTCAAGGGAAATTAAATCACTTATAGGCCTGTTAAGCCCAAAAAGCTATTTTAGCTTATTACGATAAGCTGAGCGTAAAAGCTGTTTTGAAATGTTTTTAGAACTTAAAATGATGGATTTTGATAAGCCTAGTGTTCCCCCAAACCCTTTGGATCATAAAACGTTAACGGGCCTTAAATTTGGATCGATAAGCCCATTTAAGGAAAAATAAAGGATTTAAGCTAATAAGCTGTTAAAATAAGCTAGTTTGAACCTTTTGAGCTTATTGAAACAATAAAAATGATAAACTTTAAGTTTGGTAATTTTTGGACTATTTTTGCAAAATTTCGTTAACTAGGGACTAAAAATGTCAAACGTGTAAACTTTGGGTCAAAACTGTCAAAATTGTTTTCCAAGGATTAAAACTATTAATATTGAAACTTAGAATTGAGAAATGTAAATATTGATACTATTGGACATAAAATGTAATAATATATAACTTTGGACTAACGATGTAAATATATTCCGTTAAGGGTAAAAAGTGTAACTTTGAGAAACATAAAGGATTTAGTTGTAATATTGATTTTGAATATATATATATATATATATATATATATATATATATATATATATATATATATATATATATATATATATATATATATATATATATATTTATATATATATATATATATCTTTGCTACAATTTTTTTAGCCAATTGGCTACAATCCTTCACAAAATTTACACTAGCAATTAATCATGGACCAACAGGAAAAATCAGGACCCACAAAAAGAATCAGAGGCCCACATTTTATAGCTTAAAATTTTAGCCAATTAGCTACAATAAATTGTAGCTAATATTATATATATATATATATATATATATATATATATATATATATATATATATATATATATATATATATATATATATATATTGAGATAATAAAATTATAAACTTAACTTATATATATACGTATAAAATTCGTATAACTATAATTAAACTTTAAACGATAAAAAGATACGAAATTATTTTCTTTTACATCTACGTCGTAATACATCACCTATACACATTATGATTTATTCATAACTAATAATTAATGTTCGCAATAAAACGAGACTTATAAACTAAAACTTGTCATATCTTTTAGGTTGTGTGTGAAGCCGTTGCCTTGCATCGTTGAGATTACGATTATTCTACTGTACTACTAAGGTGAGTTCATAGCCCACATTTAACTTGTTTTTGTGGGGGGGATACATGCTTAAAAACCGAACACAAGTCTTTTCTTGATATTGATATTGTTATTGCTTAAGTACCTATTGCCAAAAGTCCATCGATCATGAACCTTAATCACTTGCATGGTGAACGTAAATAATTGTGAATAGATCTATTAGGGATTGACAATCCCCATTTGGTTGCTAGAGGAAAGTCACCAAATGCACTTTATTTGATATCATAGGTTACTGGCAAATACCTATCTTGGGGGCACCTTATTTCACATCATTATTATGGATAATTTTGATGTCTGTTGAATCGTTGAGTGTCATGAGCTTAAGGCAATAATGGATGTGATTTTCAACTTGTTTATTTGTATCGATATTACAATAAACATCTATCTCTTGTGTTCAAACTATTAATTATAAACCTATGAATTTCACTCAACTTTTGTTGACTTTTAGCATGTTTATCTCAGGTAACTAAATGGAATGGATGGCAAAGGCACAAAGTGGGCAAATAAAGAAATGTTTATTTCTCTTTGAATAAAACTTGTTGTTGAATAATGAAACACCTTGGAAACATGGATATTTGGTATTTTAAATAAAACTTAAAACGTTTTATTAGAGTCGTTTTCTATAATTGTGACAAAGATCCTCGATATAATACCCCAAAAGTCTTCCGCTGTATTTGTTCGTTTTTGGGGGTGTTATATGTGGTTCGTGAGCACATAGGTTTGAAGGTTCTATCCTGGAAGAAGGAGGATAAAGAATCAAGAAAAAAAATATGGGATGAAATCACGGTACATATATACTAATTTTTAACCCAGTATATAAGTTTAATTTATCAATTATCTACAGCTAATTAAAAACATTGTGTTAATCTTTGCAGCAATATTTTGATGTTGACGTGACATTCAAAAAGGTGGTAATGAATCGTCTTGGTCAACTACTAAGGAATTACAGAATGAAACTCAGGGAAAAATACATATTGCCCAACCTAGATACACCTGAGAAAATGAATGAAAGGGCGGAAAAGTATTGTACAATTATGACACAAGAACAATGGGTTGAGTTTGTAACCTACACACCACCAATGAATACAAGGTTTTAATTAGTCATCTTTATTTAAGTTTATATGTCATTTCATAATTTTTAGTTTGCAGCATTACCGTATATCTAAATGCCTTATGATTTTGTGTTTTTAGGAGAAATCAAATAAAGCTAAACTATCGTGTTCCAAAAATATTTATCAGCATAAAATGGGAAGAGGTGGATATGTTTATGTTAAAGAGAAAATGGTAAGGTTATACATACTGTTTGTTTTACTAATTTATCAGACTCGATTATCTTGGTTTAACTTTACATATATGTGTATGCACTTGATGTCCATTAGATCGGAAAAAAAAAATTGAAGCAGATGTTGAACCGCCGCGTAGTGTATTGTGGATCAAAGGAAGGCAAAACAAAGACGGAGAATCTCCAGATGCTGAGATTAGTTCAGTGGCAGATAAACTTGTAAATTTGGCTGCAAATTCTATTATTATGCTTATACCAGCAGCATTAACTTTGTACTAGCCGTACTAACTTGTATACTAGCAGTACTAACTTTTAATACCAACAATTCCCATATTTTTTTTTTGCAGAAAGAAGCTGATGAAAAGATCAAGGAAGGAACCTTGGATGTTGATGATGGCACTGATGCCATGACAGTTGTGTTCGGTAAGGAAAAGGGAGGTTATGCAAGAGGAGTGGGAAATGGAGTTACATATAAGAGGTATTTTAATCTTCCTCGAACCAGAAAAGAAACTGATGAAAGAATTAAGTTACTTCAAACTCAACTTGATAATGAGAGAAGCGAGCGTCAAAAAAAAGATCTACTGCTCAAGAAACTGTCCACCAAGATGACAGAAATAGATGACCAGGTCAAGAAATTGTCCGCTGAGATGGCAGATACAAAAGGAATGTTTTCTAAAATGCTGAGTCTTTTGAGTTCACAAGGGATTCAGTTGGATATGGCATCTCAATTTCCATTAGACTCAGATGTAAGCCATTTTTTATGTTGTTAACAATTTCATTTTCTAATGCTAACACCAATGTATTTCTTAATTTAATTTAATTATATTGCAGGTGACGACTCCAATGGCCATTAATAATATAGATATCAGCGCTAATGATCATCAGATGGTCGACGGAACTCAGTCCAGTGTTGGTGTACGTGCACGTGATAAAGATGTGATAATTCAGAAGAAGCCTACTGGGATTGAAACTTTGGAACCGGTAATGGAGACAATGGTAAGGAGTAAAACATTATCCCCATTTGATTTTTTAATTTTACCTATATGACTAATGTACCATGTTTTATATATACATATAAGAACGTGTTAAAAATGTTAAGAAAACACCAAAGACACGACAAAACAGGTCTGCAGATTCCCAATCGCATGGAGATGCATCTCCAACAAAAGAACTACCAAAAGTATGTATTTCAACATGTTTCTTGCTATTTTTTTTAAATAATGTACCGTTTTTTATATATACGTATAGGAACCTGTTATAAATGTTGTACCTAAGAAAACGGGTAAGTCACGATGAAACGGGTCTCCAGCTTCCCTATCGTAGGATAATGTGTCTCCAACAACACAAGCATAAGTATGTATTTCAACATGTTTCTTGTTATTCTTAATTTTGTTTAAATAATTTCTGATATATACGTATTGTCACACCCCGCCACGGCGGAAACGCGAGGTTGTAACTTCATGGATATCATCACAACACATGGTGTCTATATAGAGAATAACTACATGCAATAAAAATGGCAAAGTATAGACACAAAGTGTCATAACAATACACAAAAGATAACAACATGATAAACTCCAAAAGCACAGATAAACCACTTCCAATGCAACTAAGGTCTCGTCTAACCACATCTTTCTATCTTATCCTTAGAAAGCTCACCTGAAAATGATGCTTAAAATGTCAACATAATGTTGGTGAGATTCATAGGTTTAAGACTCATACACACCAGGCAACCAAAATCACTGTGCTAATAAAATATAGCTGGACAAATAATTATAGTTATTATATAAGCTACATGTATCACAAGGCAACATCACACATAAGGCAACCATCGGGCGGAACGTGCCCACCGATCCAAATTCACAACAAACCGGGCCGGAACGTGACCCCCGCTCCAAATAAAATGGGTAAATTAATACCCTCCGATCGGACCACACAGCATAAAAGTGAGTAGGGATGCTACTCTCCAATTAGGTCATATGCACGAGCAACAGGGTAAGCACCCTCCCAATTGGACCACACAGCAATCACACAACATAACAATATCACTCACATATAGCACAAATACGATAACATTATAAGTCCAAGCTCTTAACACACATACACATAATCACAGTAATTCAAATCATTTAAGACAAGCATCATTCCCATCCCAAGTTTAAAACAAGGTAAAAATATGGGACTATGAACTCACCTCAAACCTTGCAGCTTCCACAGCACAAATCACAATCTATAACACACAAAAATAAATCCACATTACACAAGGTCAAGCTAAAAGCTACAACCCATGTAAAACACATATGATGGATGTCTAAGACTCATAGGACCCACCATGGATCTCCTAGACACCATACTAACCACTACCATAACTTAATACTCACTAAATCCTTGCACTCTTAAAATCAGAAAACGCGGAATTTTTTGGTACATTCACTCACATGAAATCATGAAAAATATAGCTCAACAACTCACACCAAAAATTTACCATGGTCTCTCATAAGAATACAAGCTAATCCCAGAAGGCCATGGACCAATAACATACAAAAGTACTCAAAAGAAAATCAAACTTGTCAACTACTCAAATTCAGATCTGAACGCACACCAAAAAGTTTTGATCAACACAAAATACTTCCACATTTTTTTATCGCGAATCCTTTTCGTGGTAGTCTAATATAACCTAATACTTAACTATTCCTGAAGACCTAGTCAAAATACCACTTTTACAACCACAAAACACCCTCAAACGTTTACCCAAAATCTGTCCCGGTTTGACAGCTTTGACACCTTAACAAAGAAAAATCAAAAGACCAACTTCCTGACCTTGAAAGCAATCGTGGCTGGACTTTTTGGAAAGCTCTTTCATTAAACTTCAATTTAGACCTAAAGTTTGTGACTTAACTCTTCACCATCTATTATTTACACTCACATCTTTACAGCTATAATTTTCTGTCCAAACCCTAACTCAATAACTAGCATGTTTTACGCTCAATTATCTTCACCAATCATCATAATATTATCATTAATTGATCCCAACATGTTTTAGGTAATTAATTTACAGAATTTTACAAACCCTAGATCCATCATAATTAATATTACATGAATTATATTAATTAATCAAACAATTGAACATAGGGTTTAAAGATTTTACCTTGATTCTTGATTTTTAGCTTCAAAACTATAAACCCTAATTTTTCCCCTCTCCTCTTGCCCTTGTGATCGACTCAAATTTGCAGAAATTTGGCTTTAGGGTCGTTGGTATAGCTTATATGGGTAGGGTTTGGGCTTGTTTGGGTTAGATTAGGATTCCTTGGGCCTAAGAGTCATATTTGGACTCAAATTGGGTTTCCTTTTTCCCCCTTATCCCTTCTAGCCGATTTTTTTACCATATACATACATATATTTTTATTTTTTTATTAAATTTATTTATTACACTCAAAACCTCATACTTTTCATATTTTATAAATACCCGTAGCTAATCCTAACGTCTTACGCGATAAACCTCAGTTTTTACGACAAACCGGAAAATTATCATTTTGAAAACAAAGTTTCCAAAAATAGATTTTCACACTCTTTTATAAGCATAACACATAAAAACAAACTCCTCATAACTTGCTAACGCTCAAATACTTGAACGAAGACTCGTTACGCAAAAACACAAAAACACCAAAAACTACACAAGTCATTTCTACACCACAAAGGTGATCATAATGAACTTTCCCAAATTCCAAACTTTCCAAATCATAATAAAACCACTTACGCAAAGGGATTTAGTGTTAAAACTCACCTATATCACACTTATATCACTTCAAACACCTAGGACACACCAAATAAACGTCAACCGAGTCAAGACTATCAGTCAAACTGACCTGCCAAAACCACGGTTGTTACATCATCCCCCACTTAGGGAAATCGCGTCCCGAGATTTCAACTACTATAGTCACCACTCACAATAGCAAAAGGAAATTTATGGATTTTTAAGCGGATAAATACCACACCATAAAATCACAGAGAAAGAATCACAAAAATGTGAACCGACAAAATACTCGAATTCACACGATAGAAAACATTCCGTCACTCCAATGATACACGCAAATAAATACACTCCCCGATTAATAACACCAATGATCAAAACGACTTCTCACAGGTAGGTACGATACCCTCGAACAAAAAGAAAATCCAAATGGTAACCGCAGGAAACACCACATATAATGGATACACACAAAACAAACATTAATTACATCTGATTCCTCACACTCCCAAGTAAACTCAGGACCACGCTTAGAATCCCACCATAACTTTACCAACGCTATCTCACCACACTTCAAACCCTTTACATCTCGATCCATAATCTCATTAGGTTTCTTGACAAAACGGAGGGTCTTGTCAACCTTACTTTCATCTATTGGCACATGCAGACTAGCATCCGCCAACCACTTATTTCCATTAGATACGTGAAATGTATCATGCACTCTATTTCACTCCTCAGACAAATTCAACCGATATGTCTCAAATCCAATCCTTTCCGTAAATCTCAAATGGTCCTACGTATCTCGGTGCTAGCTTGCCTTTCTTACCGAAACACACAAGACCTTCCCAAGAAAACTCTTTCAGCATCACAAAATCACCAACACCAAACTCTAAAGACTTACGACAATTATCCGCGTAACTCTTTTGGCAATCTCTCACTGCCTTAAATCTTTCCTTGATCTGAAAGACCATATCCGTAGTCCCTTGTACCAGTTCAGGACCAATCAGTTGGCTCATCCCAACTTCTGCCCATAGAACAGGTAATCTACATTTCCTTCCATACAACTTTTCACATGACACATACTCAATACTAGAATGATAATTGTTGATATAGGAGAACTCAGCTAAGGATAAATACATACCCCAGTGATGAGGCGAAAAATGATTCGTTTTTAGGGGGTCATTTAAGCCGGAATTTGAATTTATTTGATCAAATATTGCCCTAAATCATTCCTTTTGTGATTTTAGGTACTTTGGGAGTGAATTCTGGAAAAGGAAGCATTTTGGACATTTTTGGAGCATAAAAGTGAAGAAACGGCAAAGTCTTAATTTTCCTTGCTGGGAACAGTACCTGACGGCGTCAAGAGCATTTTTGGTGACGGCCCAGTAGAAACTTGACGGCGTCAAATCAAGGCCGTCAAGAGTAAAAGTGGTGACGGCCCAGAGCAGCAATACACATGACCGGCGTCAGATCTGGACCTAGGCAGTCCGAGAATATTTTTGGCGGCGGGTTGACGGCGTCAGAACTTTCTTCTTGACGCCGTCACCTTAGTAAATCTATATATAGTCTTTGTAATTTTCATTCTAAAGAGAGGAGAATTTTAGGGTTGACTTGAATAAACCCTAGATCGTTTTTAACAGTATTTTCAAGGGTTTTCACCCCTTGAGACCCTTCATGTTCAATTAAGATAAGTATCCTTTCAATTCATTCAATATGTCTATGTGTTGTTTGAATATATCTTACGCTTGTCATGATTTTAACATGCTAGGCTAGATCTCTTGTGTGTTTGCTTAGATGTAATGAAACCTAGATTTTGATTATAGGTTGATTGCTTGTTTATAGTTGTAATGGATGAATGATTTCGATGTTAGGCTTAAGAAAACTGGTAGACTTCCATTGTGTGACATGCTTGAATGTCTTAAGAAACATGAACCAATGCATACTAAAGTTTTTATGGTTGTATTTAATGCATGAGCGAATTCTAGTGATCCCATGTTAGGAGCTTCTTGCAGGCTTGACATAGGAGTGAAGTAGGAGCTTATAGAGTTGGGGAAGTATGTACGCCACCCCACGATTGGTATTAAGGAATATAACTCGTCATCCACGCAACTGTAACAAACAATTAACCTGTAAAATATATCTAGGGAGTAGTGAAATCTAAGTAAACACAATTCTCTCATCTATTGTTCACACCACTAGTTTAATTAGTTTATTTTCATTTTTGTTATTTTATTTTGATTTCAACTTTAGTTATTGGGTTAGTTGAATAGCAACTAATTCCGCCCACTCCTCTAAAACCCGAGATTTTTAATTGCTTTTATAAAAATATAAAAATACAAAAAGAATCATCCATCACCTCTAGACCTAGTTTTTAGGCTTTCTAATCCTAGTGACACTATTCCTGAGTTGAACGATCAATCCCCCAGTACTTGTCACTATACTATACTACAACGATCAGGTACACTGCCTGGTGGAGGTTGTAAGCTTCTCGAGATCCCTCGAGAGGTAAAGCCTGGTGCAATTCCCACGCATCAAGTTTTTGGTGCCGCAGCCCGGAGAATAGTTATTGTCTAGGTTAGGATTTCTTTTTATTAGGTCTACTTGCTAGATTCCTTTCTAGTAAGATTTTATTTTTATTTTTAGGTTTTCTTTAGTCTATCTTATTTCTTCGTGTTTTTGTTCGTAACTCTTACCATCCGACATCATGGAAGGTGGTAACATCTTTGAACCCATCAACCCACCACAACAAGACCACCCACAAAACCCACCACTAGCTAACCAACCTCTTAGGCCCCGAACCCTAGGAGAGTATTCCCGACCTAGCCACTAAGGCTATCAAAACACTATTGAGCTCACCCAATGAGCCAATGTGTCTCCCTTGCGATCCGATACCATCCGGTTGGTGCAAAGCGGATGTGCATTCCATGGACTTCGTTCCGAAGATCCTAATCAACATCTCAAGGACTTCCTTAAAATCGTAGATTCTATAGACCTTGATGTTACAACTAGAGAGACGACCTGATTACGCCTATTCCAATTCTCTCTACGTGACCAAGCTAGTCAATGGCTTGAACGTTTACCCGCGGTATCCATCACCTCATGGGATGATCTCACCACTCGTTTCCTTGCTCAATTTTTCCCACCGGGGAGAACTACCAAGCTTAGAAATGATATCTTGATGTTCCAATAACGTCAAGGTGAAACTCTATATGAAGCATGGACTTGTTTCAAGGACTTACTCCAAAAAGTCCCTCATCATGGCATAGATCTTTGGCTCCAAGTCCAAATCTTCTATGACCATATCGATCTCTCCACAAGGCGAACCATTGACCAATCGGCCGGTGGCAAGCTACGTGATCTAAGTGCAGAAGAATCATGGGAACTCATAGAAGATCTTGCTCTCTATGACAACGAAAGTTGGAATGATCCCCGTGATTTTAACAAAACGGTCAAGGCAATATATTTGCCTTCGAACAATTCTAGCACTCCCGACTGTAGGATCATGGAACTTGAAGGTCGAGTCAAGTTTCTCATGAAATCTTACGAAGCCCCTAAGCCTTCAAGCCAAGTGAGCAAAATCGCTTCTTCGTGTAAATTATGTAATGGCCCTCATGAAACTCATAATTGCATGGAGCTTCCAAAACGTGCTTATAATGAATTCACATCGTCACACGTTAGTCGAGGTCCCCGAAACTTTGACGAGGCCTATGAGGCATGGAAGGATAAACCTAATTTCAGAGGATACCAAACTCGGAGCGTATCCTTCAATGATTCCTCCCCACTCGAATGGTCTGAGCATTTTCCTTCACAGAGCACTCCTAGGCAAAGCTATGAAGATGCCTTGCGAAAGTTCATCCTATCTCAAGAATTACAGCTCTCTACGCTCGAGACTAAATTTAGACAACAGCAAGCCGATATGAATAACAAGATTTGTAATCTGTTAAATGCTATCAAAGAGCACGCTGTTAATAAACCCATTCAAGCCGAAGAGGTCAAATCCGTTACCGTCATGAATCAGCCAACCTCTCATGTAAAAATAAAAAGTCCTACTAAACTCTTTAAACATTTGTCACCAAAGGCAAAAGACGTAAGGGACCCTGTAAACCCCCTGGGACCAATCCATTTTGTAAATACTATCACCACAATATCTGCTGCTACACCTAACCAGGGCCAACAACAAACTGGAAATATCAGTCATAAAGCTAAGGACGAAACCTCAAGATTAGACCAGGAATTGGCCAAGAGCCCTACCAACTCATTCTGCGATTCCGTCACTCGAGAGTCAGGAAAATTAGATGAAAGGAAAGAGAGATCGAGAGAGCATACGAGGAATCCAGAAATTTTGTTTAAATCTATTATAGAGGAACCCGAGAAAAATTTGGTGGATAAGGCTAAAGGGAGTAGTGATAGGACTGAGGGAAGCAACTCTAAAGTTTTCAAGATTTCATGTACTACTACGAATAGGCTCTTAACCGATACTCATATGGATCCTAACCTCCCTGTCAACATAATCCCCCTTACCCTTTACAACGAAGCTTTCCCTGAACGCGCATTGTATGATACAATTAATAACGACGGGGTAATAAAAGATTTATTAGTTATGATTGGGGAATTCGTCTATAACATCGACCTCACCGTGGTCAATGACATAGACCCTATCACTAATCTAACATTAACCAACCTTGTTCTCGGGAAACCATTTGTCAATGATTCAGGAGTAATCCTTGATGAGAAGGATGGTAGTGCATTATTCACCAATGGCGTCCATAAGGTAATTTTTCAGAAGGGTAATGAGGAGGTGTACGAGTACCGTCCATCTCTGGAAGGGAATCTATATGGATCAAGGGATGGAGGATCAGGGGGATAAGGCGGCGTGATCCAAATAATCTCAAAATCCCCTGCATGATCGGTCATAAGTATTTCGATAATGTCTACATTAACATATTCCTACCTAAGAATTTTATGTCCCTGTTCCACTATAACAATATCTGCAGATGGGGAATGATTTACAAGGGAGAGAATGTGGTTGGTAGAGATCATGAAATCCAGGTATTCGTAGGAAATATGGCATTCACTATGGAATTTATGATCGTGGACAACATCGAAGACTATGTCGACCCAAGGTTGTCACAAGTTGTTTTCGGAGCACCCTTTTGTGAAATCACTAATTTAATAGTTGATGACCGGAATGGAATCATGACCTTCGCTGATGGAATTAGGAGGGTGTCATACCAAATGCCATACAAGAGAAGAGATCTCAAAGAAATCGATTGTGACGGGCTTGATAAGCTAAGTTCTCAACTTATCTTATGTGATGAAGATTTACGGAGAGGATGTAAGAACACTTCTAATTTATCATGTGGATTCTTTAAGGATGTTAGTAAACTTGGGTCCAAGTATCGAAAAGATGTCTTTGAGTTCGAAGACCCAAAGTATCTGCACTATGAAAGCGATACCGAGATAGGAGATGACCTAGAGAGTGAAACCGACAATGAGGTCACGTAGTAACCCATGACCTTGAGTCTAGCTACAAGACTCGTAAATAAAGAAAAGCGCTTCTTGGGAGGCAACCCATCATTTGTGTGATTTTTATTTTGCTTGATTGTTATTTGTTTCCGTATGCATGTTTTATTTTTATTGTTGGTAGATCATGTTTCAAAACATAAATGGTGAGAATACTTTAATTTGTCATTTGGCTTAGTCTTAACTTCATCCAAAGGTATTTCGCAAAAGATAAGTGTAAGGGGAAACCCCAAATATGTTTTTAAGAAACAAAACTGATCATGATTCTCCACAATAATAAATGGACATGTATATTCGTATTTGTTAGAGTCAAATGCTTGTATTGAGTCATAATGATGTTTTGCAGGATTTTCCAGGAAGTAGGACATAAGTTTTCCTGAAATTTTCTGGAAACTTAACGTAAGAATTTCTGCAGGTCACTTCTGACGGCGTCAGGAAGAAATTCCTGACGGCGTCATGTGTAAAAATCTGGAAATTTTGCTAGTTTTGTTTTTCTAACGGAGTCTTAAAGTTTGTGTTAAATCTTTAGTTTTATAAACTCCAGGAAATCTTCAAACATTCATTCCACAAGCATTATATCTTACTTTGATTTCTAGGATTTGTTAATATATATAGATTGCCGCCGATTTTACGCGAGGTTGCCTTGTTTGTTTTCTCAGGTTTAACAGGTTATGTATGACAAGAAGATGACTTATATTCTGGAAGGGAAGCTTTGATTGTTCATTTTCTTGGAGGAAGATCTAACCTTGTTACCACACTATCCATACCGAGCGAATCAGGGGAGTATTTGATTTCATTCTTTTACCTGTTTTACTTTTACAATCTTTAATTGAACATTGGGGACAATGTTCATCCTAAGTGTAAGGGGAGGGTAAAATGATGATACCTTATAGTATACACTTTCACTTGAGTTTGTTTGTTGATGGTAGATGTGTAATAAAACTAAGAGAAATACTTGTTAGTGTAATTTTAGCGCCAAATTTAAAAATTTTTACAACATTTAGGAGTGAAACTTTAGCCTTAGCAAGCGTCTCATGGATAGGAGATTGTATGACTAGCACAAAACCGTACCATTCAGAAAAATTTTCCACCCAAATATGTGAGGCTCGCCTTTAAATTTGATAGGAAAAGCATTTACTATTAGTGCTTATGAGTGTACCGGCAGCATTTAGATTCTAGAACTTGCGTTAGTGATGCATTCCGAGACCGCTAGTGAGACTACATTCGTGTAGTAGGATTTACTACATGATAAGAGGCATTAGGATCACCCTTGTGTTAAACACGTATCATAATTACTTGACCATTTAAGTCATATTACTTGGCTAGTTTAGTCAACTAATTTTTCCCACACCATTAGCGTTGTACTCATTTTTAGTACACGAAACTCTGAGCCTATCTTTTCGTTTCTACCTTTAAGCATCTTACTTAAAGGAAGAATTTGTTATACCCCACTTAAATGTACAACCAAATCGCCTTAGCCTTCCGTGTATGCACTCATCTTTAGTGCATTATTGTTACATGTTTAAACCCTTAGTTAATTATCTAATTGATTACATGGTTGCTAAGTCGAGTCATATCCTTGTACATATTGTTTTGGGACGATTGGGACTCATGGGTAAAGTACTTATGTTATGGAGTAATGGGGAAGAACATCATATTATTACCCCCATATGTACGTTAATCTTAAAAGTACTCCAAGTGTTTTGATTATCTTAATTCGAGTCATTAGATTAGTTTATTGTAAAGTATGTAAAAATTCAAGTGTAAGGGGAATGTTCATTCCCTATGATGTATTATTTTGGATGGTATGGTAAGAATGTATGAATATATATATATATATATATATATATATATATATATATATATATATATATATATATAAAGAGAAAAACATACGGACTACCATCCCGTTTCATTCTATGTTTATTTTATGTTTTTGTTATTTTTCATTTATTAGCTTAAATCGAGTCTAGTCTTGGCTTAGCAACGCCATATTGTATATGTAATTAACCAAGATGATTAACTCGCTACCAGTAAAGATTGCCTATATCCAACAAAACCGTGTATTTCATATCCCTACACCTAACATTATAACCTTTTAAAAAGACCTCTTTGATAGTTTATCCTAGGTGCTTACGCCATGTGGTGGAGGTTTGATCCTTTCCCAAGCCTATGGTAATCTATTTTGCTATGACAGGTAGTGAGAGATATTTTCCATTTCCATATTGTGATATATACTTTATTACACCCGAGAGATACGAGTATCTAAACACTATTTGTGAGGTGCTAGTGTATGACCTCCGTGCTTGTCTTTGGTATTTAGTGGAACGATTATTTGTTGTAATTACTTTTATATTAGTGTTAAATGACCCCTAACTTGTATTTTGATTAGAATAAAACGCATTTGCTTGAGGACAAGCAAATCTCAAGTGTAAGGGTATATGATGAGGCGAAAAATGATCCGTTTTTAGGGGGTCATTTAAGCCAGAATTTGAATTTATTTAATCAAATATTGCCCTAAATCGTTCCTTTTGTGATTTTAGGTACTTTGGGAGTGAATTCTGGAAAAGGAAGCATTTTGGACGTTTTTGGAGCATAAAAGTGAAGAAAATGGCAAAGTCTTAATTTTTCTTGCTGGGAACAGTACCTGACGGCGTCAAGAGCATTTTTGGTGACGGCCCAGTAGAAACGTGACGGCGTCAAATCAAGGCCGTCAAGAGTAAAAGTGGTGACGGCCCAGAGCAGCAATACACATGACGGCGTCAGATCTGGATCTAGGCAGTCCGAGAATATTTTTGGCGGCGGGTTGACGGCGTCAGAACTTTCTTCTTGATGCCGTCACCTTAGTAAATCTATATATAGTCTTTGTAATTTTCATTCTAAAGAGAGGAGAATTTTAGGGTTGACTTGAATAAACCCTAGATCGTTTTTAACAGTATTTTCAAGGGTTTTCACCCCTTGAAACCCTTCATGTTCAATTAAGATAAGTATCCTTTCAATTCATTCAATATGTCTATGTGTTGTTTGAATATATCTTACGCTTGTCTTGATTTTAACATGCTAGGCTAGATCTCTTGTGTGTTTGCTTAGATGTAATGGAACCTAGATGTTGATTATAGGTTGATTTCTTGTTTATAGTTGTAATGAATGAATGATTTCGATGTTAGGCTTAAGAAAACTGGCAGACTTCCATTGTGTGACATGCTTGAACGTCTTAAGAAACATGAACCAATGCGTACTAAGGTTTTTGTGGTTGTATTTAATGCATGAGCGAATTCTAGTGATCCCATGTTAGGAGCTTCTTGCAGGCTCGACATAGGAGTGAAGTAGGAGCTTATAGAGTTGGGGAAGTACGTACGCCACCCCACGATTGGTATTAAGGAATATAACCCGTCATCCACGCAACTGTAACAAACAATTAACCTGTAAAAGATATCTAGGGAGTAGTGAAATCTAAGTAAACACAATTCTCCCATCTATTGTTCACACCACTAGTTTAATTAGTTTATTTTCAATTTTGTTATTTTATGTTGATTGCATCTTTAGTTATTGGGTTAGTTGAATAGCAACTAATTCCGCACACTCCTCTAAAACCCGAGATTTTTAATTGCTTTTATAAAAATATAAAAATACAAAAAGAATCATCCATCACCTCTAGACCTAGTTTTTAGGCTTTCTAATCCTAGCGACACTATTCCTGAGTTGAACGATCAATCCCCCGGTACTTGTCACTATACTATACTACAACGATCAGGTACACTGCCTGGTGGGGGTTGTAAGCTTCTCGAAATCCCTCGAGAGGTAAAGCCTGGTGCAATTCCCACGCATCACCCAGCTTCCTCCAAACTCAAACACTCCCATGCACTCATCATACCATCCAACGCTTGATTTGTACGCTCACTTAATCCATTCATTTAAGAACGATAAGTCGTACTCATCTTCATACGCTATCTCAAGGCTGCATAAAACATTTACCACATTCGCGGAGTAAGTATTTCATCTTGATATAAGCTGATTGACGCGACACCCCACGTCTCTCTACCAACTCATCAAATGAAATGTCTCACCAATTCCTTCTCAACAAAATCTCCAAGTATCTCTGACCATTGCATCACCATAATAATCGTTGACATCAACACTCACCTTCAAGCGTATCAACCACTTGCTAATGTAATAATACGTCTTATCCATTCTCGGATGTATCTTATACCTTGCATGATCGATGTCCTTAAGCTTCCTCTTCATGAAATCATTAGCGGGCCCGCAAAGTACAATCGTCCACCTTCATTCTTTTCTATTTACTGGTCTAAACCAAGTAATCATTCTTCTTACATGTTCTCATCCTTGAACCTCTCTCTCTAGGCTGTCAATATCATCCTCTTAACTCCGAACTAAATTATCATAATCATTGCTCACAAACATCTAAGTTTCACTCATTCACTCCCGCTCAGCGCTCTTACCACGATGTCCGCTCTTCCTTAACGGTAGCGAATAGGACAATCGTAGTCACTGAAAAATTCAACACCTAACTTCTCTTAAACATATATTAACCTCTTGTCAAATATATGCTAACGGTTCTCACTATCTGTGAAGATAATGCTATTTGCTCCATACAACCATCGTCTCCAAGTTCTACTCCCAAACTCTAAGTCATGCATCACATAGTTCCTCTTATGAATCTTCTATCTCCGCGATGCCCACGCAATCCGAAGAACGTGCATCTTGAAGCTAAACCTCTGACTTGAACAACTTGGAAAACACCCTCTTCTTCTTCAACGAACAAATTGATAATCAAAACGACAATCTATCCTAAGTAAACGACGCGAACCATGAAACCGGTCGAACTAAAACGTATATCAACGAACTCAAAAAGGGGTACGAATTACCGACTAACGAAGTAACGAACATCAAAATCAAAGCTAGAAAAACACAATGAGAAAATTTTCTCCCAATAAAAGTAGACACGGACAAAATGTTCATGAAAACCCATACAAAGAAAATATAAAATACACGTACCCATAAAACATCCACAAGCGTACCTCAACGAAAGAAACACTCGATGAACCAAATACATAACAAGTTTGGTAAATGAGAACCATAGACAGTTCTTATTCTCGTACACGACCTTCCCAAAAACAAATGAACACCGTTTTTTTTTATAAAATACATATAAACCATTTTATCTAAGACATCAACTTAACCATTTTTTTTATAAAATACATATAAACCATTTTATCTAAGACATCAACTTAACCATTTTTTTCCACACTTCATTTTCACCATAAAAATAATAGTTTCCAACAAATGACCTTGAAATACCCAAAACGAATTTTAAAATACCATAAGGACTTTAACACCACTCCTTTATTGGATGCGAAAAACACAAAAGAATCACATAATCAAAATAATCATCAAACAAATCTCATACCAGTGAACACTCACGCAAATACATTGCAAACAAAACGATGAACTTACAGACTCATTCGTACAACGATCAAACCAAAATCATAGAAAAACATCGATACTAACAGGTCACAACACATGTCATGAAATTCAATTGGGGTGTGTAAATGAGGGATCAAATATCCACACCAACTTGCCACGAACCAACAATACTTGAAGAATGGTATAACATTCATTCGTGGAATGAATGCAAGGAATAACCAAAGAAACGAACCAATATCCAACAAGACGAATTCGATTACCCAACACCTATCATGACATCGAATAGAAAGAATATGGCATCTGTACCATCATGGTACGAATAGGAATGCCAACCAAAGAATTTGGTATACAAACGGAGTGTCTAGCAAACGAATCAACTTAAATATCGAAACATAAGTCCCCACCGATAATTGAGGTATCAACATATGATAGGTAGGATGCAATCTTACCACCTACACACCCCAACGTATAACGACTGCCCAAACAGTTAAGAGAATACTCCTCTAACCATACAGCCATCACCAACATGATATCACATACCATCTACCACAACATATAACAACAAACATCAATCAATGCAATAATGGTCACAAGTCCACGTGTGTGATACCCTTATAATTATGTTCGCGACCATAGTTATAAGCCTATTCCACACGCATACTTACTTCTAAAACCACACATCTCAATGATAAAGCACATATACCACATAACACCTAATACACCATGCAATCCATGCCATCATACTTGCAAGTCCACTTATGTTGTGGCGCATATATAATTATGTTGGCCACCATAATTATCTATGCCCCCTTTCACAAGAGTACTCCCTCCTATGACAACACATCATGCAAACAATCATGCAAACAAAAACAAAAGACGTCGCAAACAATCATCTCACATGGAACAATTCCAACGATCACGTAAACTCTATCATCAAAATCACTTGGATAAGGTCGATCCAATATCCAAGAGTAATCACGCTCCAACATGGCTCCAGACGGCAAAAGACAATATACGAATTCCAAAACATAACACAAAACAAAAGACGTCGCAAAATGGCTCAACTCCACGCTCGCACCTATCTCCCCACTCAGATCAATTCAACTTACTACTCACTGTGGACTCTAGATCCGAATCCACACCATTCCATCCTAACTCCCTTTCATCTTTACTCAACCACCCATTCATGTTTCCTACATGTTGAGGTAGTCGACAACATGCAAAACCATCTCTATTCTTTTCTTCCAATTCCGTATGATTCACAAGTGCATCCAAATCACGAGGTTTAAACTAAACCACCTCTCCTTCCTATGTGAAGTGAGGACACTACCAAGGGTATTTGGTAATGGCTCCAACTCCAGAAGTCATCGTGGTTCCAAACCTCTCCACTTCTTCTCCACCAACGCTTCCCATAAACGTCTTCTCCTTGTTCGAACATGGATACATGCTATCGGAAACTCGGATTCTGTGGTTAGTCCGCTTCATCCTACCACCTCAACGACAACGGTAGTCCAACGATGCATCTTACGCGCGGAGGACGATATAATAAAGTTGATATATACAATACTACGTATAGGGGATAGAATAGACGTCCAAAACTCAATAAAACATCTCATAAATATAGGAAAATAGACATGTAAAAGTATTATACTTACACATAGGTCCTAAATGCATCTATATGAGGGACTCCTAAGTTATAGTCTAGGTTCAAACACCTACTTCTCTATAACCAAGGCTCTGATACCAATCTGTCACACCCCGCCACGGCGGAAACGCGAGGGTGTAACTTCATGGATATCATCACAACACATGGTGTCTATATAGAGAATAACTACATGCAATAAAAATGGCAAAGTATAGACACAAAGTGTCATAACAATACACAAAAGATAACAACATGATAAACTCCAAAAGCACAGATAAACAACTTCCAATGTAACTGAGGTCTCGTCTAACCACATCCTTCTATCTTATCCTTAGAAAGCTCACCTGAAAATGATGCTTAAAACGTCAACATAATGTTGGTGAGATTCATAGGTAAAAGACCCATACACACCAGGCAACCAAAATTACTGTGATTATAAAATATAGCTGGACAAATAATTATAGTTATCATATAAGCTACATGTATCATAATGCAACATCACACATAAGGCAACCATCGGGCGGAACATGCCCACCGATCCAAATTCACAACAAACCGGGCCGGAACGTGACCCCCGCTCCAAATAAAATGGGTAAATTAATACCCTCCGATCGGACCACACATCATAAAAGTGAGTAGGGATGCTACTCTCCAATTAGGTCGTATGCACGAGCAACAGGGTAAGCACCCTCCTAATTGGACCACACAGCAATCACACAACATAACAATATCACTCACATATAGCACAAATACGATAACATTATAAGTCCAAGCTCTTAACACACATACACATAATCACAGTAATTCAAATCATTTAAGACAAGCATCATTCCCATCCGAAGTTTAAAACAAGGTAAAAATATGGGACTATGAACTCACCTCAAACCTTGCAGCTTCCACAACACAAATCACAATCTATAACACACAAAAATAAATCCACATTACACAAGGTCAAGCTAAAAGCTACAACCCATGTAATACACATATGATGGATGTCTAAGACTCATATGACCCACCATGGATCTCCTAGACACCATACTAATCACTACCATAACTTAATACTCACTAAATCCCTTGCACTCTTAAAATCAGAAAACGCAGAATTTTTGGGTACATTCACCCACATGAAATCATGACAAATAAAGCTCAACAACTCACACCAAAAATTTACCATGGTCTCTCATAAGCATACAAGCTAATCCCAGAAGGCCATGGACTAATAACACACACAAGTACTCAAAAGAAAATCAAACTTGCCAAAACCACGGTTGTTACATCATCCCCCACTTAGGGAAATCGCGTCCCTAGATTTCAACTACTATAGTCACCACTCACAACAGCAAAAGGAAATTTATGGATTTTTAAGCGGATAAATACCACACCATAAAATCACAGAGAAAGAATCACAAAAATATGGACCGACTAAATACTCGAATTCACATGATAGAAAACATTCCGTCAGTACAATGATACGCGCAAATAGATACACTCCCCGATTAATAACACCAATGATCAAAACGACTTCTCACAGGTAGGTACGATACCCTCGAACCAAAAGAAAATCCAAATGGTAACCGCAGGAAACACCACATATAATGGATATACACAAAACAAACATTAATTACATCCGATTCCTCACGCTCCCAAGTAAACTCAGGACCATGCTTAGAATCCCACCATACCTTCACCAACGCTATCTCACCACACTTCAAATCCTTTACATCTCGATCCATAATCTCATTAGGTTTCTTGACAAAACGGAGGGTCTTGTCAACCTTACTTTCATCTATTGGCACATGCAGACTAGCATCCGCCAACCACTTCTTTCCATTAGATACGTGAAACGTATCATGCACTCTACTTCACTCCTCAGACAAATTCAGCCGATATGTCTCAAATCCAATCATTTCCGTAAATCTCAAATGGTCCTACGTATCTTGGTGCTAGCTTGCCTTTCTTACCGAAACACACAACACCTTCCCAAGAAAACTCTTTCAGCATCACATTAGTCACACAGAACACACATGTCTGCATTTTAAACAGCATATGGTTACACTTATTAACACTTTTAGCCACTGTTTGCTTAATTGTATGTGACTAAATACCAAAAAAACATGCGTTGTGTGACTAAATATTACAAAAGGCCATACAAACATAAAATTCATGTGGCCATTGGATTATCAATAGTCACACAAAATACACATTTCTTCATTTTAAACAGCATATGGTCACACTTATTAACGATTTTGGCCACTGTTTGCTTAATTGTATGTGACTAAATACCCAAAAAAATATGGTTTGTGTGACTAAATATTACAAAAGGCCACGCAAACATAAACTTCATGTGGCTATTGGATGATCTATAGTCACAAAATACACATTTCTTCATTTTAAACAGCATATGGTCACACTTATTAACGCTTTTCGCCACTGTTTGCTTAATTGTATGTGACTAAATACCCAAAAGAAACATGCTTTATGTGACTAAATATTACAAAAGGCCACGCAAACATAAACTTCATGTGGCCGTTGGATGATCAATAGTCACACAAAATACACATTTCTTCACTTTAAACAGCATATGGTCACACTTATTCACACTTTTGGCCACTATTTGCTTAATGGTATGTGACTAAATACCCAAAACAAACATGCTTTGTGTGACTAAATATTACGAAAGGCCACGCAAACATAAACTTCATGTGGCCATTGGATGATCAATAGTCACACAAAATACACATTTCTTTACTTTAAACAGCATATGGTCACACTTATTCACACTTTTGGCCACTGCTTGTTTAATGGTATGTGACTAAATACCCCAAACAAACATGCTTGTGTGACTAAATATTACATAAGGCCTCGCAAACATAAACTTCATGTGGCCATTGGATGATCAATAGTCACACAAAATACACATTTCTTCACTTTAAACAGCATATGGTCACACTTACTCACACTTTTGGCCACTGCTTTCTTAATGGTATGTGACTAAATACCCAAAACAAACATGCTTTGTGTGACTAAATATTACAAAAGGCCACACAAACATAAACTTCATGTGGCCATTGGATGATCAATAGTCACACAAAATACACATTTCTTCACTTTAAACAACATATGGTCACACTTATTCACACTTTTGGCCACTTTGTGTTAAATTGTATGTGACTAACTCCAAAAAAATAACACCCATTGTGTGACTAAATCATCACAAACGTCACACTTATTGTATATTCATGTGGCCATTGGATTATCAATAGTCACACAAAATACACATTTACTTTAATATATCATCTCAAATGTCCCATATATTATATATTTATGTGGCCAAAGGACGAACAATAGTTACTCTCAAAAAACATTCGTGTGACTATAAGGTGTTTATGGTCACCGATAATGAATAATCCAACAAAACTTGTGCCTAATTTGTCACACATATTCGGGGTTTTGGTCACTCTTTTTTGATGGAAAATGCCACGAACTCAACAATGTGACCATATGCCACCTACGGTGGCGGGACCTATGGTGACACACAACGATAAAAACGTGTGTGACTATATGCATATCGTCACACATTTTTGGCGTGACCAATACAACTTTTTGTAACAGTGTCAATAATCTGATAAACAAAACAAATATGAATTTCCCAAAAAACGCTCTACTGAAAAGAAAAAGAAAAAAAACATACCTTCAATTCTTAATCCTCTACTAATGAGACGCTGCAAATTCCTCCATTGTCAACCAAAAATACGAAGCCACCATCTTTCCTGAAAAACAAAAGACCAAACAATGATGATACATTATCGTTTCTCAAATTTTGGATAACCAGTCTTATAGCCTAAAATGGGATCAAAATCAAAATAACAACATAAAAAGATTATAACCCATTTAACCAAACTAAAAACCCATCTCAAAATAATAATAATTTCCATAAGAAATCTTGAAAACAATATCTCAAAAAGCGGGGATTTTTTCTCAAAACAATATTCAAGAACATACCTCGGGTTCCATGTTTGTTAATACCTGAATCAGCTCCATGGTTGAAACCAATTGTATTTCTTTTGGGATTTCCTGTCACAAAAGAATAAACCCATCATAATCAAACAAAACCCCTAATAACCTCAAATAGTCAAAACCAAAGAAATTGAATCTTTATAATAATAAAGAAAAAATTAAAACAGCAAAAACCTAATTTTTCACCTCTTGATCATTTGTGGATATATGTGTGTGTTTTGTGGGGTGGAAGAAAATGGGAGAGGGTTCTAGAAGGGTCGAATAATATTAGAATCGTTGTACTGTAGATGGTTCTGTAGCAATACTCACATTGTGTACTGTGGAAATCATTTTGTCGGATCGGAGCCACTGGATCAATCGATTCGGTGCAGCGGTGTCGGAGCAAAGTTATGAGAGGGGAGGTGAGGGACAAACGTGAGTGGGGTCTGAATAAGTGGCTATTTTTTTCGGGTTTTTTCAGGTTTCAGCAAACCGAAAGCAACATGGAGCCCCAAAGATACATGAACAGGACACGCCTTTTATACTTAAGTTATAATATACTTGTTGTTTCTTTGGATTCTTGATCCCTATATATACATGTGTGCATATACCCTCCCAAGTAACCTAAACATTCTACTCATCATATATAGAAATTAACATGCAGACGAACAACAATTTCTGCCATGATTCATCACCAACATTTGCCAAAAGGTTCCATATTCCAAGTTATAAATCTTTACGTATTTAATCATCTATTTACATATTAACTGATTAACACATAATTCATTTACACAGATTAGAAAACAAAGTCGCTATAGTCACTGGGGGCGCTAGCGGTTTTGGTGAATGCACGGTGAGGCTTTTCGTTAAACACGGCGCAAAAGTTGTGATCGCGGATGTCCAAGATGGATGATGCGTGGGAATCGCAACAGGCTTTACCTCTCGAGGGATCTCGAGAAGCTTACAACCCCCACCAGGCAGTGTACCTGATCGTTGTAGTATAGTATAGTGACAAGTACTGGGGGATTGATCGTTCAGCTTAGGAATAGTGTCGCTAGGATTAGAAAACCTAATTACTAGTTCTAGAGGTGAGGGATGATTATTTTTGTGTTTTTGTATTTTTATAAAAGCAAGTAAAATCTCGGGTTTTGGAGGAATGGGCGGAATTAGTTGCTATTCAACTAACCCAAAACTAATATATAATCAAAATAAAATACTGAAAATGAAATTAAACTAAATTATACTAAGGTTGTGAGCAGTAATTGGAGAAATTGTGTTTACTTAGACTTCACTACTCCCTAGATATCTTTTAAACATTAATTACTTGTTATACTTGTATGGATGACGGATTGTATTCCTTAATACCATTCGTGGGGTGGCATACATAACTCCCCAACTCTATGAGCTCTTATCTCCTCCTACACCATGACCCAGCACAACTATAGGGATTGTAAACAGTGGCTCATGCATTAAATACAACCAATAAAGACCTAGTACGCCTCGGTTCATGTTTCTTAAGACGTTCAAGCATGTTACCATTTGGAGATCTGCCAGTTTTCTTAAGCCTAACATATAAAATCATTCATCCAAGACAAGAATAGACAAGTAATCAACACATAATCAACATCTAGGTTTCATTAGATCTAAGCAAACACAAAAGAGATCTAGCCTAGCATAATGGAATTGAGACAAGAACAAGATATAAACAACCAACACATAGACATATTGATTGAATTAGAAGAACACTTATCTCAATTACAATGCAAGGTATCAAGGGTTTGGAACCCTTGAAAAACCTGTAAAAGATACACCAAATTCGTCTTTAGGGTTTCACCAAAACTTCTCCCCTTTTATGAAAAAACTAGAAAACTATATATAGGAAAACTGGGCTGACGGCGTCAAGACAACCATGTGACGCCGTCACCTCGCCGCCAAATACTTCCTCGGACGGCCTTGATCTACTTATGACGGCCTATGTGACGCCGTCACCAACCACGGTATTTTATTCTTTGTACTTTGACGCCGTCAGGATGACTTTTGACGCCGTCATCAACTACGGTGTTTTATTCTTGATGTCTGACGCCGTCAGGGTATAACTCTTGACGCCGTCACCTAGTGTCTTCAGCATGGAAAATTGATACTTTGCCGTTTTCTTCACTTTTATGCTCCAAAAACGTCCAAAATGGCTTCTTTTCCAGAATTCACTCTCCAAACACCTAAAATCACAAAAGGAACGATTTAGGGCAATATTTGATCAAATAAAGTCAGATTCGGGCTTAAATGACCCCCTAAAAATGGATCATTTTTCGCCTCATCATATACCCTTACACTTGAGATTTGCTTGTCCTCAAGTAAATGAGCTTTTATTCTACTCAAAAGACAAGTTAGGGGTCATTTAACACTAATATAAAAGTAATTACAACAAATAATCATTCCACCAAAGACCAATAGACAAGCACGGAGGTCATACACAAGCACCTCACAAATAGTGTTTAGATACTCATATTTCTCGGGTGTAATAAAGTAATATAACATTATGGAAATGGAAGATATCTCTCACTACCTGTCATAGCAAAATAGATTACCATAGGCTTGGGAAAGGATCAAACCTCCACCACATGGCGTAAGCACCTAGGATAAACTATCAAAGAGGTCTTTTAAAGGGTTGTAACGTTAGGTATAGGGATATGAATTACACGGTTTTGTTGGATAAAGGAAGTTTTACTGGTGGCAAGTTAACAATCTTGGTTAATTACATGTACAAGATGGCGTTGCTAAGCCAAGACTAGACTCGACTTAAGCTAACAAATGAAAAATAACAAAAACATAAAATGAACATAGAATAAAAACGGGATGGTAGTCCGTATGTTTTTTCTCTTTCTCTTTTTCTTTTCTTTTTTTTTTTTTTTTTTTTTTCATACACTCTTACCCTACCATCCAAAATAATACATCAATGGGGTATGAGCATTCCCCTTACACTTGAATCTTTACATACTTTACAATTAACTAATCTAATGACTCGAATTAAGAAAATTAAAACACTTGGAGCACTTTTAAGATTAATGTACATATGGGGGTAATAATATGATGTTCTTCCCCATTACTCCATAAAATAAGTACTTACCCATGAGTCCCAATCGTCCCAAAACAATATGTACAAGGATATGACTCGACTTAGCAACCATGTAATCAATTAGAAAGTTAACTTAGGGTTTAACAAATAACAATAATGCACTAAAAATGAGCGCATACACGGAAGGCTAAGGAGATTTGGGTGTACATTTAAGTGGGGTGTAACAAATTCTTCCTTTAAGTAAAATGCTTAAAGTTAGAAACGAAAAGATAGGCTCGGAGGGGTGTACTAGGGGTTTCGTGTACTAAAAATGAGTACAACGCAAAGGGTGTGGAAAAAATTAGTTGACTTAACTAGCCAAGTAATATGACTTAAATGGTCAAGTAATTATGATACGGGTTTAACACAAGGGTGATCCTAATGCCTCTTATCATGTAGTAAATCCTACCACACGAATGTAGTCTCACTAGCGGTCTCGGGATGCATCACTAACGCAAGTTCTAGAATCTAAATGCTACCGGTACACTCATAAGCACTAATAATGAATGCTTTTCCTATCAAATCTAAAGGCGAACCTCACATTTTTGAGTGGAAAATTTTTCTGAATATACGGTTATGTGCTAGTCATACAACCTCCTATCCATGAGACGCTTGCTATGGCTAAAGTTTCACTCCTAAATGTTGTAAAAAATTTTAAATTTGGCGCTAAAATTACACTAACAAGTATTTCTCATAGTTTTATTACACATCTACTATCAAACAAAACAAACTCAAGCGAAAGTGCATATGTAAGTTATCATCTTTTTACCCTCCCCTTACACTTAAGATGAACATTGTCCCCAATGTTCAAGTAAAGAATGTAAAAGTGAAAAAGTAAAGAGAATGAAATCAAATACTCCCCTGATTCGCTCGGTATAGATTATAGGTTGGCCAGGTTAAATCTTCCTCTAAGAAAATGAACAATCAAAGCTTCCCTTCCAGAATATAAATCATCTTCTTGTCATACATAACCTGTAAATCCTGACAACAATAGACAAGACAACCTCGCGTAAAATCGGCGGCATCCTATATAAGTTACTAAATCCTAGAAAACAAAGTAAGATATAATGCTTGTGGAATGAAGTTTGCAGATTATAAAACTTAATAATTCACAAAAACCATAAGACTCCGTTAGAAAAACAAAACCGGTAAAATTTCCAGATTTTTAACTCCTGACGCCGTCAAGAGTAATACTCTGACGCCATCAGAATGGACCTGCAGAAATTCTTATGTTAAGTTTCCGGAAAATTTCTGGAAAAACTTGGTCCTACTTCCTGGAAAATCCTGCAAAACTTCATTATGACTCAATACAAGCATTTGACTCTAACAAATACGAATATACATGTTCATTTAATATTGTGGAGAATCATGATCGGTTTGTTTCTTAAAAACATATTTAGGGTTTCCCCTTACACTTATCTTTTGCAAAAATACCTTTAGGTTGAAGTTAAGACTAGGCCAAACAACATAATAAAGTATTTCCACATTTCAATTGAGAAACATGATCATCCAACAATAAAAATAAAACATGCATACGGAAGCAAATAACTATCAAACAAATAAAATCACACAAAACATGGGTTGCCTCCCAAGAAGCGCTTTTCTTTATTTACGAGTCTTGTAGCTAGACTCAAAAACTTGGGTTATCACGTGATCTCATCATCAAACGTCACATCCTCCTCACCAATCATTTCATTGTTATTTTCTTGGTAGTGTTTTACGCGTTGTATGTTAACCGTGAATTCCCTACCCTCATCATCAGTTAACATTACCGCTCCAAATTTAGAAGAATTCTTTACCGTGAACGGCCCATACCATCTAGACTTAAGTTTCCCCGGAAATAATCTTAACCGAGAATTGTTCAATAGGACCTTGTCTCCTTCTGAAAATTCTTTGGGTTTCTTAATTCTTTGATCATGCCATCTTTTAGCTCTTTCTTTATATGTGATGGAGGATTCGTAGGCTTCTAGTCTAAGCTCATCAAGCTCGTGTAATTGCAAAAACCTATTATTCCCAGCAGTTGTGTAATCTAAGTTGCATGCTTTAAGCGCCCAATAAGCCTTATGTTCTAATTCTACCGGTAAATGACATGCCTTACCATACACCATGCGGAATGGGGTCGTTCCAATAGGTGTTTTGTAAGCAGTTCGGAATGCCCATAAGGCTTCGTCGAGTTTGAATGACCAGTCCTTTCTGTTTTGACTAACCGTTTTTTCAAGTATTCTTTTAATAGCTCTATTGGTGTTTTCGACTTGGCAATTGGTCTGTGGATGATAGGCGGTGGAGAATCGATGGGGTACTCCATACCTCTTCATGACCTTTTCCATTTGTGCGTTGCAAAAATGTGTCCCCCTATCGCTGATGAGAGCTTTCGAAATCCCGAATCTTGCGAAAAGCTTTTTCAGGAAATGAATGACTACTCTAGCATCATTAGTCCTAAGGGCTTGTGCTTCAACCCATTTTGAAACATAGTCAATGGCGACTAAGATGTACTCGTTTCCCCCTGAGGACGGAAAGGGTCCCATAAAGTCAATCCCCCAAACATCGAACACCTCACAAACTTGTATAAAGTTCTGAGGTGCCTCATCCCTATGTGATATATTTCCAGCCCGTTGACATGCATCACACGCCTGCACCATCTCTTTTACATCACGGAAAATTGTGGGCCAGTAGAATCCTGCATCGAGAATCTTTCGGGCGGTAACGTTTATCCCATGATGCCCTCTAGAGGGACCGGAGTGACATTCCCTCATAATTTTTACTGCTTCATTCTCCGAAACACAACGCCTTATAATGTGGTCAGGACACCTTCTGAATAAAAATGGTTCATCCCAGAAGTAATATTTTAGCTGGGAAAAGAACCTCTTCCTCTCGTATTTAGTCAGGTGTTCAGGAACAAGTCTACATCTACTTGCGAAGTAATTGGCAAAGTCGGCGTACCATGGCTCCGAATCAAGCATTGACATCAGTTGTTCGTCAGGAAACGAATCCTTAATCTCACTTCTATCGTGTTTATCCATGGGGTTTTCAAGACGAGATAGATGATCGGCGGCTAGATTCTCTGCCCCCCTCTTATCGCGAATCTCAACATCAAATTCTTGTAACAACAAGATCCACCGAATTAGTCATGGTTTGGCATCCTGTTTCGCAAACAGATATATAAGAGCTGAGTGGTCAGTGAAGACGACTGTCTTTGAAAGGACAAGATATTGTCGGAATTTGTCGAATGCAAACATTACGGCTAATAATTCTTTTTCGGTGGTGGAGTAGTTCTCTTGGGCGGGATTCATGGTTTTGCTAGCGTAGTAAATAGGTTGGAAAAGCTTGTCACGTCGCTGACCTAATACAGCCCCGACAGCGAAGTCGCTAGCGTCACACATTATTTCAAATGGTAACTCCCAGTTAGGTGTGATCATGATTGGAGCTTGAGTGAGTTCCCTTTTTAGGAGATCGAAAGCATCTTTGCATTCTTGGGAAAAATCGAACGGAGCATCCTTCACAAGCAATTGAGTCATTGGCCGGGCAATTTTGGAGAAGTCTTTGATGAATCTCCGATAAAATCCGGCGTGCCCCAAAAAGCTGCGTATTGCCTTAACAGTCGTGGGGTACGGTAACTTAGATATAGCTTCAAATTTAGCTTGGTCCACCTCTATTCCACTTCCCGAGATCTTATGCCCTAACACAATTCCTTCCTTTACCATGAAATGACACTTTTCCCAGTTTAACACCAAGTTGGTTTCCTCACAACGTTTAAGCATCTTTTCTAAATTAGCAAGACAGCGGTCGAAGGAGTTTTCGAAGACTGAAAAGTCATCCATGAACACTTCCATGCTGTCTTCCATGAGTTCGTGAAAGATTGCGGTCATGCAACGTTGGAAAGTGGCGGGGGCATTACATAGCCCAAAAGGCATCCTTTTGTAGGCAAATGTTCCATAGGGGCAAGTAAACGTGGTCTTTTCTTGGTCCTCGGGTGCTATGGGGATTTGAAAATATCCAGAGAATCCATCCAAGAAGCAATAGTACTCGTGTCAAGATAATCTCTCTAACATCTGATCAATGAATGGTAAGGGAAAGTGATCTTTCCTCGTGTCATCGTTGAGCTTTCGATAGTCAATGCATACCCGCCATCCAGTGACAGTTCTCTGGGGTACCATCTCACCCTTGTCATTTTTTACTACAGTCATTCCACCCTTTTTAGGTACAACCTGCACAGGACTGACCCAGGGGCTATCCGAGATCGGGTAAATCAATCCTGCATCTAAAAGTTTTATGACTTCTTTCTTCACTACTTCTTTAATGTTAGGGTTCACGCGCCTTTGGGGTTGCACGGTAGGTTTATAATCTTCTTCCATGAGAATCTTATGTGTGCAAAAAGTCGAGTCAATCCCCTTAATGTCGGCTACACTCCATGCAAGCACCCCCTTGTATTTCTTTAGGACCTCTAAGAGTTTAACTTTTTGTTCATGTTCCAAGGAGGAGTTAATGATCACCGGGAGTTGACTTTCTCCCTGAAGAAAGGCATATTCTAGATGATTAGGGAGCTCTTTAAGATCCACGTCAGGGGGCTCGATAATAGAAGGTTTGAGCTTGTTTTCGGGCTTTCGGAGCTCGAGATGCTCCGTTGCCTCTTGTCTGGGGTAGAAGGAGACTGCATTAACATCCTCCGTCTTTTCCACCTCTAGCAAAGGCAGAAAACTCTCGTCCCGTAGCCAGCCTTCATCGATTTGTTCATCGATGCAACTATCAATGACATCTGTGAGCTCATCTACTTCCCCGATAAAGTAGAGCCGGTTGGATGCTTCGAGGGAGAGGTCCATAGAATCCTTAATGTCGAAGGTTGTGCTATCGTCTCCTACTCGTAAGGTCAATTTGCCATCGTAGACATCGATGACTGCACGAGCGGTAGCAAGAAATGGTCTACCTAAGATGATAGGTACCAAGTCGTCCTCCTCCATATCCAGGATTACGAAGTCGACCGGGAATTTGAATTTCCCAACTTTAACTAGCACGTTCTCACATATCCCTACGGGGTACTTGACTGATCTATCGGCTAGTTGGATGTTCATACGGGTAGGCTTCAATCCAGAATATCCTAGTTTACGGAACATAGAGTGAGGCATGAGATTGATACTTGCTCCCAAATCAGCAAGAGCATTCTTGATTGAAAGAGGTCCTATGGAGCAAGGCAAGGTGAAGCTGCCCGGATCGTCTACCTTCTTTGGTAGCCCTCGATGGGTCACCACTGAGCATTCTTCCCCCAGGGTCACCAGACCCTCGAGTTTCTTCCTGTTAGCGAGAAGCTTTTTGAAGTATGTGCTATACTTTGGCATGTGATAGCAAGCATCAAGGAGAGGTATAGTGACAACTGAGTCTTTTAGGTATGACAAGAACCTCTTGTTATCATTCTCAGTTTTCTGGTTTCTTAATCGGGACAGATATGGGATTCTCACAGGTTGGCTAGGCAAGGCCGATGGGGAAGGGATCGTTACGGGCGGTTGGTCTGGGGTGCCAATGCCGACATCCTGCTCCTCCTCCTCAGGTTTGTCTGGATCGAGGGTGACGGGGGACGAGTTTGGGTAAGGAGGGTCCTTGGTTGTCGTTCCAGCTCGTGTGGTTATCGCGAGCATGGGGTCTTTTTTTCTTTCTAACGGCGTTTGGAGGTGATCTAAGGCTGAGTTAAGCTTGTTGAAAAATTCTCCAATACCCTCCTGCTGCTCGTCGAAAAGCTCATTAAGCCCTTTCATTTGCAAATCTTTTTCTTGAGTGAAGTGACCAAGGTCACTTTCGAAATTGCTCCTAATTTTGAATTCAGGGCCTTCCTCCCCTTCTTTTCTCTTTACCAGATTTCCCCAAAGGGTGTAATCGTCATTTTGGTAGAAAGGCAAAAGGGAGGGATCAGCATAAATGTCCCCTCCTGACAAGCACACATGTTCAGTTGTGGCTGCTCCTCCACATTCCTCTACCTCATGCGGGCCTCCACAGTAATCGCAGATCAAGTAAGGATTCGTCAGCAGTTTAGGTAGTTGTGATCCAGCTAGGTGATCCATTCTTTTGTGAACTTTGCTCAACCGATCCGAGGTGGTTCCAGAAATGCCGACAGTCGACTCAGGTTCATCCCAAGTGTCATCCTGGTCTTGAGCATATTCTTCAATCCTGTCCCATCCTTCCTCGGCACTAAGATTGGCCAATCTTCCTTTCCTAGATTGGTTAATTCCGTTCCGGTCATTAGAGGAGATATTTTCGTAAAAGATTTGGACCAAGAGCCAAAGTTCAATGCCATGATGTGGAACTTGTCTTATTAAATCTTTGAATCTAGTCCACGATTTATGGAAGGGTTCATCCTTCCCCTTTCGGAAACGAAGGATCCTATCCCTAAATGCTGAGGTTTTTCCAGGTGGAAAGAACTTCTCATAGAACTTGGATATGAGTTGCTCCCATGTGAAAATGGATTCGGAAGGGAGTTTGTTATACCATTCTTGGGCTTTTTCGTATAAGGTGAAAGGGAAGAATCGCAGTCGGGATGTGTTTCTAGTAGCCCCGTCCGTATGGATGGTGTCCACTATTTTTAGGAAGTCCTTGATGTGTTGGATTGGATTTTCTTCATCAAGTCCGTGGAACTTACACACACTTTTGACAAGCCAAACATCATTTGCATGCAAGACCTCGTTGGTGTGTTCGTTTGGGTAAACAATGGCATTGGAAAACCCACGAGGAGTTGGGGAAGAGTAGTCCTTGAGACGCTTAGGAGGAGGTATTATAGGGGTATTCATCTCGTTGTGGGAGCTAGGGGTTGTGATGTGATTTTCTGAATTTTCTTCAGAGAGAGGTGCATCAAAGTCGATAGCAATGCTGGATGGCTCAGGTGTTGAGTGACTTCGTCTTAAGCTACACATTTCTCTTTCGGGTTCGGCATAAGGCAAGACAAGGTCTTTAGTGGTGCTACGACTCCTAGTGATCCTAAGGTCGGAGAATTCGTTGGTTGCCATGATGGTGGACGGTGAAGAGTTACGAACAAAGGCACGAAGAAATAAGATAGACTAAAGAAGACCCAAAAAAAATAAAAATAAAATCTTACTAGAAAGGAATCTAGCAAGTAGACCTAATAAAAAGAAATCCTAACCTAGACAATAACTATTCCCCGGGCTGCGGCGCCAAAAACTTGATGCGTGGGAATCGCAACAGGCTTTACCTCTCGAGGGATCTCGAGAAGCTTACAACCCCCACCAGGCAGTGTACCTGATCGTTGTAGTATAGTATAGTGACAAGTACCGGGGGATTGATCGTTCAGCTTAGGAATAGTGTCGCTAGGATTAGAAAACCTAATTACTAGTTCTAGAGGTGAGGGATGATTATTTTTGTGTTTTTGTATTTTTATAAAAGCAAGTAAAATCTCGGGTTTTGGAGGAATGGGCGGAATTAGTTGCTATTCAACTAACCCAAAACTAATATATAATCAAAATAAAATACTGAAAATGAAATTAAACTAAATTATACTAAGGTTGTGAGCAGTAATTGGAGAAATTGTGTTTACTTAGACTTCACTACTCCCTAGATATCTTTTAAACATTAATTACTTGTTATACTTGTATGGATGACAGATTGTATTCCTTAATACCATTCGTGGGGTGGCATACATAACTCCCCAACTCTATGAGCTCTTATCTCCTCCTACACCATGACCCAGCACAACTATAGGGATTGTAAACAGTGGCTCATGCATTAAATACAACCAATAAAGACCTAGTACGCCTCGGTTCATGTTTCTTAAGACGTTCAAGCATGTTACCATTTGGAGATCTGCCAGTTTTCTTAAGCCTAACATATAAAATCATTCATCCAAGACAAGAATAGACAAGTAATCAACACATAATCAACATCTAGGCTTCATTAGATCTAAGCAAACACAAAAGAGATCTAGCCTAGCATAATGGAATTGAGACAAGAACAAGATATAAACAACCAACACATAGACATATTGATTGAATTAGAAGAACACTTATCTCAATTACAATGCAAGGTATCAAGGGTTTGGAACCCTTGAAAAACCTGTAAAAGATACACCAAATTCGTCTTTAGGGTTTCACCAAAACTTCTCCCCTTTTATGAAAAAACTAGAAAACTATATATAGGAAAACTGGGCTGACGGCATCAAGACAACCATGTGACGCCGTCACCTCGCCGCCAAATACTTCCTCGGACGGCCTTGATCTACTTATGACGGCCTATGTGACGCCGTCACCAACCACGGTATTTTATTCTTTGTACTTTGACGCCGTCAGGATGACTTTTGACGCCATCATCAACTACGGTGTTTTATTCTTGATGTCTGACGCCGTCAGGGTATAACTCTTGACGCCGTCACCTAGTGTCTTCAGCATGGAAAATTGATACTTTGCCGTTTTCTTCACTTTTATGCTCCAAAAACGTCCAAAATGGCTTCTTTTCCAGAATTCACTCTCCAAACACCTAAAATCACAAAAGGAACGATTTAGGGAAATATTTGATCAAATAAAGTCGGATTCGGGCTTAAATGACCCCCTAAAAACAGATCATTTTTCGCCTCATCAATGGACGAGGGATTTCCCTTTGTGAGGAACTACTTTCTAAATCGGGATATGTTATGTATGTTCATTATGATGTTACTAATGATTCGGACGTTAAGAATGTTGTCGATATGACAGTCTCCAAATACGGGAAGCTCGATATTATGTTCAATAACGCAGGTACGTACTCTTTGGCAGGTCTAAATATATCAAAGAATTAAGCTAACATAAAATAACACAGGTCGTCCAAGTTGTACATGATCCAACTAGCTGTATTTCCGTGACCGTTTCTGACCCTTCCGAGTGCCACCTCCTGTATACATATGAATGTTTGAACTTAACATCTCTTTTGAGAATATTAGGGTACCTAACGACTAATTCATTTCGGTGGTGGTTTAGTAGTTTCATTTGTGGCATAAATATATGAATGAGATAAAAAATGTAAAAACAATCACTAGGAACCATTTATGCATATGATATCGATGTGGCTATGTCAGTTATTTCAACAACAAAACCACATGCACGAGTTTTATAATTTACTTTTAGTCATTGCAGGTATATCTAGTGACCAAATAACACAATCTTAAGCCCAAGTGTCAAAAACTTCAAACAGGTTTTCAATGTAAACGTGTTTGGTTCTTTTTTAGGAGCCAAACACGCAGCCCGTGTCATGATTCCCGCCAAAAGTGGAGTAATTCTCTTCACATCAAGTGTTTCATCCATGATCATGTGTGGAGTGTCACATGCCTACTCGGCCTCTATGAAGAACTTGTGTGTGGAATTAGGTGAGTATGGGATATGAGTGAACTCCATTTTGCCTTGTGGTGTTGCGATGCCACTTTTGGTTAATGCAATGGGGGTGGAAAAAAAGATTGTTGAGAAAATATTGTGTGAATCAGCCGTGTTGAAAGGGCCGGTGCCCACGATTGATGATGTGGCGGAAGCCGCGGTTTATTTGGCTAGTGATGAGGGGAAGTTTGTTAGCGGGCTTAATCTGGTGATTGATGGTGGTTATAGTGCAACTAATCAGTCTTTTACAAGGGTGACTAATAGTTTGTTCATTTAAGAAGCTACAACTTTCATTCTAATGATCCAATAATATGTTATAAAGTTTTTATAAGACCATTTGTTGATGTATTATCTATATCTAAATTTGAGATTTGTGCTTCTGAGCTTTATAACATATAAATTTGTCTTGATAACTTGGTGTTTTAAAGAAACTTAATTTCACAAGTTGATTTAGCCGAGTTTCATTATATTGGGCCTATTTTAGGTAGATGGCTTCATCCAAATCTAGCCGGGTTTAACTGGACTAGTTTTACCAAGCTTGTGTATATTTTTACTGTATCTTAAATGTCGCATGTAACAGTATGATTGGTCTTTTATTTACAGTTGTATCATAGAGAGGTATGGAAAAATGAGCACAGTTACATTGTACATCAATAATATGTCATGTTGTATTTGAAAATCATTTTGATTGGTTGAAATATGAAAATGATCATCTATTTTAAGACAATTCAAAATAAAATTGTAGACTTATAATTTAGACAAAAATACACCCTTGGTCCCTAAACTTTCCACGACACATCAGAGGGCACCCTAACTTTCAAAATTCGTAGCCAGGCATCCAAACCTTTGGATTTTGAGTTCGATTGCGTCCCTTGACCCATTTGGGCAAGGTCAACGCACGTTTTATGTTCTAGTTTCAGGGGCATAATAGCCCAATCACATTTTCAACTATATCTAAGTTAAATCTAACCCAAACTTCTTTAACATCATCATTTTTGTGCTTAATTGTTGTTTCTTTTAAGTTAGCAAGCATGGATCTTCATGGAAATTCACCATATTAGTGTGTTCTTTCCTCAAATGGAGTATTGTTAACATCTCGTTAAGTAGCAAGTTAGTAGATTATATCGTGACTAAAATACACCGTTGGTCACTAAACTACACCGTTGGTTACACAGTCATTCACTTTTTGGGTGTATGTTGACTTGTGAAAGTCAAACTAGTTAAATCCAAACACCCACTAAACTGCATATGTAGATGCAAACATGTAATTTAAAGCAAAATACTCAGAAAATCAAGATTAAATTGTCTTAAAATTATCATTTAAAATATGTTTTGTTACATAATGACATTAATCCGAGGCGTATGCCAAATGTACATCATCATAACTGAATGTTTATAAACATTCATCTTCTTCAGTTTCATCATTTATTTTTTTATCCATTTTTTTTTCTAATTTCCTAAGTGCAGCCTTCTCTTTCCATTGCTCCTTTGTCGCTCTAGAATGCCTTCCTTATTTCACTTCATCATGGCTTCCTTCTGCCTCCTCCTTTCCTTCTTCCTGCTCCTTTGCTTCTTCCTTCTCCTTTTGATCTTCCTACTGTTCCAACGCAGCTTCTAGTTGATAGTACCAGCTTTCATCACCTTCAACTTTGGCCGACTGTTGTTGGTTAGATACAGGGTTTTCTGCTGCCACATTTGCTTCAATAGTTGGTCTTTTGGTCAATTCTTTGTCTTGGATAGCATCCGCATCTCTTGGTCGTTTGTTTTCGGACAACATGATTTCAAGTGAATGTGATAGATGTGTTTGAGGTTGATGATATAAGCTTGGTATGAAGCAACAAGTGGAAGTAACCAATATATACACAAAATATGGGGAAAACGAAGAGTCTGTATTAAATTTTAGAAGTATTTTTTGAATTCTTCGATTCCCCATTATTTGTCAGAAATATATACGCATTTAGACATAAATAGAGCGTGTCAGGGAAGACACTGTTGGTCCCTCAATTTGTCTATATTCACGTTGGTATAGTTAAAACTCCCGCCCATTATTAAGTTTATTGTTCACATTTGGTCCCTGAATTTGACATTTAATATGATTAATCCAACCCAATTAAATCCGTACCCATTTTGACTCATGAAACTTCAAATAGAATATGCCATTTACACTTTGACTCATGAATTTTCAATTATGACTTTAGATAGTCAAACTTCAAAAGTCAAATTGGCATATCCATAAGGCTTGCCTCCAGTAAGGAGAGACAATCTCTCAATAACACAAACTTAAGTTCATTAATAATTAAAAGAGTACATCGATTAAAAACACTACATAAACATTACATAAAACATCAAGAAAGTACATGGTATGAGATTTAGCGTTTATGTAAACCATGTATTTATAAGAAGATAGCAAGGAAAGAACGAATCTGACCCAAATTGTTTATTGCTCCAATAAATAAATAAAGACAAAAATAATTAAAACTATTATAGTAAATAAAGTGCATTGCAGGGAAGATCATAAAATTACATTAACATAAACTCATAAAGTGACAACACATATCTAACAATTAAACTATGTGGATGATTCTGGATCATATGCCAGATGTAAAGTATCATAGTCTAATGTTTCCAAGATATCCTCGTGGTCGACTTCTGAATTGTCATGCTCGATCCCCACTTGTTGAAGATGTTCCCATTTTCTTCTTGTCTGATTGACTTTACGCCTTAACGCTGTAGTCTTTCGTCTTACTTTCATGCATCGTTTTTCATTTGCTTCCCACTCGCTCCTTTTCTTTACATAAGCCTTTGCTTTTTCTTCAAAATACCAAGCAACGGCTTCTGCAAGCTTTTTATCTGTACGCCTCTCAACATTGTTAGCCACAGATGCATTAGATGATTCTGCCATTTGAAATTCACTACATATTTTTGTTTCTACTTATTTTTTGGATGCTAACCTCATGAATCATAAGGGGTTAATATAAGGTGTGCGAAATGAATGCTAAAAAGTTAGAATGGTGATTGTTTCAATTTTCAAAAAACCAAACGACAACCCCATACGATCTTGTAGGCGGTGTGAACCACCAACTTCCATTACTTCATCCAACAAAGGGAAATCTTCCATTGGTAAATGTGTGAGAAATCTGACCGGTTGGATGGGTTTATTGGTTAAAGCACAAAAGTTACTAGAGTCTCATGGAAGAGACGTTCAAGGGTTTTAATGAATTTGTTTTCACTGTTGGTCCCTTATTTTGACTGTCGGGTTTAGCTTGGGTTAGATCATAGTTAAATAGTGATTAGACTATTATGCCCCTGAAACTAGAACATAAAACGTGCGTTGACCTTGCCCAAATGGGTCAAGGCACGCAATCCAAAGGTTTGGACGCCTAGCGACGAATTTTGAAAGTTAGGGTGCTCTGTGATGTTTCGTGGAAAGTTTAGGGACCAACGGTTATTTTGTCTATAATTTAGAAAGAATGAATATATATTTGTATTATATATTATTTTCTCTATAAATTCCAAGCAATATAAAATTACATCCTTAACAAGACATATAGTAAATCACAAGTCTCCATAGTAATAGAAATGTTTAGAAATCCAAAACCACACCAATTATGGACTAAGGGAGGTGATATGTAAACATTCAGTTGACCGGTTATGAAAAATAGCCGAGTTCAATCAAAACTCTTGACAAATTAGGTTGTTGGGACATGAGATCATTGCATGAGGTTTGGTTCTTGGGGAAGGGTCATGTCAGCAACCCACGAATGTTTAAGATAAGAGTGTCTCCATCGATCTACACCTTTTGTAGATACGAGCATCACTAAAATATATGTCCACACCCTAAAATCACATTTATAATGCACATAATACAACAACGCGTGTGCATATTTATGATGTGCGTATGCTAGGCATTGCTTCATTAAAATGACATTAGTTATCTACTAACTACTCACGATTATCATTTCGGTATTGGGATTGCGGGTCTTTTGCTCATTCTTACATTTTGGCTATATATATGTAACTAGCCTAAGGCTCGGCCGTTGGCCGGCTAGCTTAAAGTTTTATTATTAAACATAAAAATGTAGTACAAACATGATGTAAAAATTTAATACGCTAAAATGTATAATGCTGAAAGATAAGTAATGTAAAATAAATAAACTTGAATATATTGTTTAAAAAATAAAATGATAAAATTAAAAAAATGGAAAAATCAAAGTTAATGAAGGACTTCTTTGTACATGACTTTAGTTGCGTGATTGCAATGATTGTCATCTTTGTCACAACATAAGACTTTTAGGCCCTTCTTGCTTTTTATCGTCCGTGTGAAAAAACCGATCATTCCAAGTAAAAGCAAAAGTATCCTCATCTCCAAATCATCGAAGTTGTAAACTTGCCAGTATCCGTATGTCCATATGCCATCACGGTTCCATTATATTCATTGAGATTACTCTGCCCAACAAATCTAATATTATTTCATTCGCAAAAACCAATTGTATTCAGTAAGAATCCATTAGGATTCAATATGCATAAAATTAACAAAAATAGAAAATGGAATTAACATGATCAAAATATAGAAAGGATTGTTAATTTTTGAGATAAAAGAAAACAATATATTCCTACTTTATATAACCTTTTTTCTTGGAACCGCCTCAGTAATGTTTCTTAACTATCATGGTCCATTAACTAACGTTGACATCCTTAAGTTAAACAATTGGTGCGAAAGATACACGTTATTTTATACGGTTATGAAAAAGTTCATTAAAAATATTTTCCAAACCTCAACAATAGGCTTTGCAATAACCTAATAAACATGTTGTTTGATGCAAGTACATAAAGAACTAACTGAACTTTACATTATCTTGATACCAGTTAAGATTGAATTTTAACCTTTAAAGTGACATAACACAATAAGAATGCTTGCAAAAGTTTTATAACCATTACAAACCGCATAACAGTAACTACACAAAATAAGCTACAAACATGACACCAAATTACCTCAGGCTGCATCTCCACACAAACAGCATCAGTGGGCAGCTCCTCATTGTTCCGTAGCAAAATATGTTTTCACATACTAATATCTATAAACAAATGAACATAAATTATTTAGTTAAGGATGCTACTTGCATAACCAAGAGCGTAAATATCTGTGAGAAAAGTGTACATATGTATGAAAAATTGCAATTCTAAATGAAAAAAAATGACATATATTGATAATGATAACTATGATAAATCTATAGCTTTTGTGTAAAGTATAAATCTTGTTGATTCTATATTATTTTAACAATTCAAATGCTACTATATGAATCAAACTTACATTTATTATAAGAGGAACCAAAGCTTATTTAAAACCAATTGTGTGCAAAAGTAATGAAATTTTGTGTGCTAAAACATGCTTTTCATTTGCTATTATATCCCTATTGTTATGCTTTTCATTTGCTGTTATATCCCTATTGTTTGTGTACTGCCAAGATATGATGCATTACATTCGAATAAACCTCACTTTACATAAATCCAGGTTCCATATAAGTTGTCGCATGAAAATAATAAGAATTTAGTACACAAAAGGTTTCTTACAACTTGCACCAAAAGGTTTCTTACAACTTGCACCAAGAACTTCTTGGTAATACTCCCCCGATAACCAAGTTTTCATGCCATTGTATTGGTATTGTTCCTTTCAGCGAGTACATTTAGCTATTAAATAAAGTCCTAAACACCCTGAATTTGTGTTAAACAGTGCCAAACTCAACCTATTTAATCTTAACAAATAGTCCCAAACACCCTTGAGTCCAGCTATAAAGACATCCCCAAACGGTACTTAAATATTTAAAAAACAATCCCAAACACCCTTAAATTCAGCAAGTCTTAGTACGCTAATAAACTGAACTTGTAAATTTATGGTAAAACAATAAACTCAACTTCTAAACTAATAAATCTAACAACTCAAAATGGGTAAACAACAAACTGGGTTTAAAGTCGCAAAAATATGTTTATAAAGAAGTGGTCTAATCAGTTTCATTTGGACCTTTTTTAGTTCAAAAAAAATATATATAATCTGCTAATTATAAAAATAAAGTTTGGATCTTTTTAACTCGCTACATTGGTGCTTGAGGAATGGTGTATTCATCCATATATATAACTGCTTGCAACGATGTCACATATCTGCAAACAGTTCCAGCCGAAGAGTGCTTCTACTCTCATTCTCTTCGACGCCATTCGACAAACAATTGAGCTTCAATGATTCCATATCCACTGGTCCAGGTTACGATTATCTGAAAATCAAATCAGAATTATATTATCCACTTTTCCAAATTATGTACAGCGAATCATGCAGTATTTCATAATTCTGTTCTGATAGTTGATAAATAAAAGACGATGATAGAAGAAGTGCATAGAAATATACCCAGAAAATTTACTGCCATGAGAAGTAGCCCACCATTCTCTAACTGCAGACATTGTTATGTCGAACACATTGAAAACTTTTCATTCGATAATTAGAAATCATGAACAACAAATACACTACTAAAAATTACTCTAAAACCATGCACCTGGCCTTCAACTATTAAAGCATTCTTGATGGTGGGATCATAGAGCACATGAGATCCTTCGGGGATGCTACCTTTGTTGGACTTCTACCGTGTCCAGTGGTAGGCTTCTCAAGAAATCTCTCAACAGGAGAAACCTAAAACATCAAGAATTACTTCCAGGATATGAAGGCACAAACGACAATGCTTCAGTGAAAATAATAAGCTACATCATTTACCTTAATACATTGTAGCTCAGGTGACCTGGCAAGCAATGATCTTATATACAAAATTCTAACACAAAAAGCAATCACGGTGTCAATCACTTTGTGGCTCCATTTTACGTATAAACGCAAAACAACATCTTATATTCTAGCAAGTATTTCATGCTCTCGAAAAGCACCGACGTTAATGACAGCAGGCAAAACCTGCAATTACGAAATCAGGTTCACCCAAAAGGTAAATTAAAAATCCAAAATGTTAAAGAAAATAGCAAACTTTAACAAAAAATATATATTATATTATTCATAACTAAGAAATAGCACCAATCATACCAATACCAGCATAAAAGCTTGTTTGCTCCATCAGAAATAAGGTTAAAAAATATAAGATTGATCAAATATGTTTTCACATACTAATATCTATCAAAAAATGAACATATAGTTCATTTAAAATAACGAATGACCGGGACAATGCCTAACAGTTAAATGCCAAAGTCAACCTTTTATAAATGACTAAAAAATATTACCTTTTGATGGCTCTTAATCATAATCATGAAGCTTAAGATCGCCACCATTATTCATCCAAGAAACATGAACCCTTAAGCTTGAATATCCTTTTCTCTTAGACAATTCATCAAACACCTGTGATTAAAAACAGACAACATGGGTTTATACATGATCACATGTTTCGACCCATGTGTTTGATGTTCACAACAGCTAATAGTATAGCCATTTAAGAAATATCATTATGGGCTTATGGCTCAAGTATACTTTCTCCCAACAAAATATTTTATTTAATAATTTAAGTGCAATACAAATTTAAAGATATTCTCTTTACGCTTGGTTCTTTTCGCATTGGTAGCAACAGAAGTAATGCAGTAGGTTGCCACATGGTAGCAGTTGCGACTACAATTTGCTTGCGAGCAGTGTGGTCGTAAGAATGCCAACAACTCCTCTTATTAAACATGGGTCACGACTATACATAACTATTAAATCTCTATATATATTATAAATAAAAATGACAACAAAAAAAGAGAAATAGAGACCTGATTAATGGAGGGAAGTTCAGAAGTATTACCTATTACCTACTCAGCAAGTCAAGCCTCTACCGACTAATGCTCCCGTTCCTACATTAGCATTCACGGTTCCTGCACAAAATCAAATATTACACGTGATTTTAAAGTTTTTATACACTACTAATATCACTAAGTATGCCCTATAGTACGCCGTTTCAAATATTAGTATTATACATATCTAAATCACTACTATTGATAGCGTTATAATGTTGATTAGTGAATGATACCTCAAATGTTCATTCTAATTTACTGATCCTCTTTGTGTCACCAAACACATATGGTTTTAGTAAATTTTCACTGATTCAATTGCATCAACTACACAATCTCCTCACAAATACCTCCTTAAATGGTATTCAACTATTCAACGATATTTTGATAAGCCAAAAATGAATAATATGTTACACATTTCATCAAACACGCAGTGTGTAATAAATTTAGCTTAATCCACATTTCGTTAAACACGTGGTGTGTATAAAATCACATAATCAATATGTAACCTATACAATTTAGAATTTCATCACATCTAAAAGTCTAAACCATCCATAAAACTCGTCACATATAATCTTAACACTTAAAAACAAATGCTATCACTGAAGTTAATTTTTTTTTTTATTCCAACTAAATACACATTTTAGTTAATCATTCAGACAGCTTTGAACATGAAATCAATGTTTAACAGATCAATTATGATAATAACCCAAAAACAACCTTATTGAGATAAATTAGATAGAAGATCAATGGTTCATGGTTGAATGAAGTGGGGGTGACGGTTGTTTCGATGCACCAGGGAGAAAGCTCGCCATCGGTGACAAATCAAAATTGATTTGTTGTAAACTTGAATTGTTTTGGTATAACTGATTTGGGGAAGATCGTTTAGGGGTGATTTAGGGTAAAATGATTTTTAGTTTAGGGTATGAATTGATAGGGATTAAACTGATTTATGGTATAATGATTTGGGAAAATCAGTTTTACAGGAAATTAAATGGGAGCGATTTTTTGGGGACTAAAATGATTGTGGTCCATTGGATTCTAAATAAATGCCACGTGGCGAGTTTTAAAGATTTTTGAGGGATTGACTTGCCAAGACCCAACCTTATTTTATATAGGTAGGAGATTTGCTTGTTTGTCGCGACTTCTCTGTTTAGGTATGTCTAAAATTTCACATTTTGTTATGCCTGAAACTTTTGTACATCTAAATGAGTATTGCTATAGCCTATTTAGAAATATTTCTAAAAATCGTTCTAGTATCACATGTCATGATTTCACATGATAAATAAAATGACCCATTTTATCATAACACGTACTAGCTGAAAAATAAGAACATTAAAAATATACTCCATCTGTCCCAAAATATAAGTATATTTTTTACCTTTCAAAGTTTTTTTTTTTCCCTGCCTTTGAGCTTAATTTTTTTTTCGTGTTATATAATACTTAATGAAAAGTATAACAATGAAAATACATTTAAAACACAAATCCATATATATATTTTTCATCAAATATTATATAACACGAAAGAAATTAATTACGATCAAATCTGAAGAAAATGACTTTGAAAAGCCAAAGATGGACTTATATTAAGAAAAATCACATTTGATTCAGAAAAATCACATGTGATTTTTAAAATGAATCACCTGTGATTTTTACAAATTACATGTGATTTTTATAAATCATATGTGATTTTTTTTAGGTAAAAAAAAAAAAAAAAAAAAAAAAAAAAAAAAAAAAAAAAAAAAAAAAGTTCATCGAAAGTATATAGAAGCGCATATCTATAGAAAAATAATTTAATTCTCGTCGCGATGATGTATTTTTCATAGCTTGAAGATTTTCCGTTTGAAAGATATGTTTGATCTATAACAAATATGAGATATATATTGATGTTTTGTCTTCCATCCAAAACAAACACCATAATTTTATATTTCCCCAACACATGATTTAAAACCATTGTACTCATGTGTTAGCCTCGCTTTTTTATAAAAATAACGTCACACAAGTGAATTGGACTAGATTAGAAACTACACGGACTACTATTGTCAAGTAGGCAAACATGTAGTGTTAGGAGTCTATAAATACCCCTCATGACTCTCTATGAGGGGTGTGGGAAAGTGTGTGTAAAGCTTCACTTCATTTCATATTAATAAAACACAGAGTTCTTCACCTTTTTCTCTCTCTCTAATTTCTCTCTCTAGAAATAACCATGGTTTATACATATTTTGATCAACCGCGACCTCCGGAACGTGTTTCTTGATAATAACTAGTGGTATCAGAGCTAACCAGGGGCGAATCGTGGTGTTTTGTGGTGAAAAATCATGTTTTTGGGTGAAAATCTTGGATTTCGTTACTGTTCATATGAAGATTATCGAGTTAGCATGTGGGTTTATCGAGTTAGCATGTGGGTTTATCGAGTTAGATTGCTTATCGAGTTAAGTATTTTATCTAAGCAGTGTATCAAGTTAAGAATTTTGGCGAGTTAGCCATTTTTAGCGAGTTAGCTATTAACCTTATCGTTTATCGAGTAAGGATTTCACTTGGGCTTTCTAAACGAAACTCTGCCAAAATTTCTCTAGTTTACCGAGTTACACAATCTTACCGAGTTAGAAGAGTTTACCGAGTTATAAGATTTTACCGAGTTAAGTGGCCATACCGAGTTAGAAGATTCTTATCGAGTTAGCTGATTCTATCGAGTTAGAAGATCTTATCGAGTTAGCTAATTCTATCGAGTTAGAAGATCTTATCGAGTTACAAGATTCTTACCGAGTTAGACAAGGTTATCGAGTTAGCCAAAAAAATAAAATTAAAAAAAAAATGGCGGGAAAATTTGAGTAAAATTTATTTTTGAGAGGAGACTAAACGTTCAATTTTTACGCGAAATTCAAATTTTGGTATAACGTTGAAAATATTGGCCCGAAATTCAAATTTTTAGGCCAAAATTCAAATTTTTTCGGTGAAATTTGGCGTAAAAATTTTTAAAACTCAAATTTTTCTGGTAACCTTGGCATTGCATTTCATAGTGATTTCCAAATTATGGGCGAGAAAATTTTTCAATTCTATTTTTGGGGGGAAAATCCGAAATCACTACGAATCAACCTGATTGAATTTCAATCTTCACCAAAAACACACCACGTATTGCTTAAAAGATCCTGATCAAGAATCACAATCAAATGACAACGCACTACTAGAAAAAGGGCTATCCTTGACTCCAAATGCGAGTCAAGAAGAGGCTTTATGACGCGCAAATGCGAGTCAAGGAAAGACCGGTCATAAATCTTCATGACTCGCATTTGTACGTCATCCCTCTATGACGCGCATTTATGACCCACGTTTTATGACTCTCCTTTTTGCGAGTCATAACTTAATTTTTTTTTTTAAATTAATTTTTTCCAGTTCCTAATTTTCTATTAAATAACAATTAAAAACCTGATAATACAAAATTAAAAACACAAATATCAAAATAACGCATTTCATATATATATATATATATATATATATATATATATATATATATATATATATATATATATATATATATATATATATATATATATATATATATCAAAACAATGAGGTTAATTCAAGTACTAATTCACGAAAAGTCACAAGTTAATTAACGACAAAAATTACATATCGATAGTAATTCACAAGTTAGTTTGACAGCTTCCACATCGACCACTGAGTATACAACCATTGCTGTTTTTGGCTCCTTTTCGTATTGCTCGACCCACGATTTAACCGCTTGAGGAATAACTCTCCCATTCACTTTAACCACATCTAAAAAAGAGAAAAGATAGACAAATTCAAAATACGTTACAAGAGATAAGCTGGGTGAGCTTATTTATCCACTACAACCTTTTGCAGGCCTGGTTTTGAAGGTCTTAAAAAATTCTAAAAATTAATCTAAAAATACTAGAATGGAGATAAGCTGGGTGAGCTTATTTATCCAAAAGATCAGCTTATAACTGCTTAATATGAGTGAATTATAAATCTATGACCAGGCTACAAAACTCATAAGAACTAAAAAACTAGGCTGCAAACTACTTAGACTGAACTGCAAGGTATTTAAAGGCAAGACGTATATGGTTATACTGAAAACTTAGAATGGGATAGAAGAGAACCTGAAAATGCCAAATATGACTCCAAATATAATTAGTAAGAGAAGCTATGTAACGTAAGTTCACTGTTAACTAATTAAAAAGTGCTGGTCATTGACATTACCTGATGATGGTTTGGGCGTAAGCTTATTGTGACTCCCATTAGATATAACCGGTGAGCCATTGACTTTGGCAGCAGAACTGTAAACCGTACAAAATAATTCAAATGCAATTGCGTTATCTTATCTTATAATATCATGTGTAAATGACTGCATTTTAGAAAAAGGTCTAATGAAACTTACGCTGCCATTTGTCCTGCATTGCTTTCTTTCCTAGAATCAATTGGTAATTTCGCTGATGATACTTTGGGCGCAAGCTTATTGTGACTCCCATTAGATGTCACCGGTGAGCCATTGACTTTGGCAGCAGCACTGAAAACCGTACAAAATAATTCAAATGCAATTGCGTTAGCTTACTTATAAGATTATGTGTAAATGATTGCATTTTATAAAATGGTCTAATGAAACTTACGCTGCCATGTGTCCAACATTGTTTTCTTTTCTAGAATCAACTGGTAATTTCTGCCTAAACACCTTCTTTACATGATTACTAACACCATATTCCCTCCCTGAGCTCCAATTTCTCCCACCACTAGCATCTGAAACGACAAAAGGAACAGTTGAAGTTCAAATAGCAGTTGCTGACAGATATCGTAAGATATAAAATGGGATGAAATTTTATAAGCCAACAAAAGAATAAAATGGGAAGAAATTGGTGTTCATATGTAGCGAAGAATCACACACATCATAAACATACAGATATACTGTACGAATCAAATTGAAAGATATAAAATGCGAAAGCATAATTCCCTGACTAATTTCCCGTATATATCGCTAAATGCAGGGGAAAGGTAAAACTTATTTTACAAACATGAAAAACTAACTGAAGTGTCTATGGGCATAACAGATGTAAATGCTAAATCTGGTAGCAGATATTCCAGGCTAGAACTTACCATTAAAAACTTTCGATGAGTGGAAGTTCCCTCTAGCTCCCCGCCACTGAACATTACTTAACAGTTAGTGTCACGAGTCACACCAATACCGAGTCACCACGCACGAGACTCGGTCCTTACCTAGTTTTCTTCAAGATGAAAAAGACATAGTGTTGTTTAGATGGAAAAAGGTGGCGCGTAAAATATGAAAAAGGAGTGGGGTTTGTGTTTTTGGGCGCGTGTGGTAGTAGATCAGAAAGAGGAGGTGTTGTGGAGTCGAATGGTGGTGGCGGTGTGGTGTGGTGGCCGATGGTGGAGCGGCGGCGTGAGGTTGCAGGTAGGGTGAAAGGGGCGGCTAGGGTTTTGTGAGAGAGAGAGTGTATGTGAGATGATGATGAAGATAAGGAAATGAGGGTCTGTTTGTTTATTTGTTTATTTGATGAAGATAAGGAAAGGAGGGAGAATTTGATTTTTTGGGAAAAAATTTTTTGAGAGCGGGAAGTGTTTTGGCAAAAAAAAATGATAGATTTTGATGAAGCAGATGGTAAAAAAAACATAGATGACCGCTATTTATGACTAAGCAAAACGAGCGTCATCCAGCAAGCTAAATTTTAACTGATTATGACCCTATGTTATGACGCTTCTGAAAACGAGTCATCCTCAATAAAAAAGTTACTCGTTATGACTCTTATTTTATGACTCTGCTATTTGCGCGTCATCTTATATTGTGCGTCATAAAATGCGAGTCAAGGATAGCCCTTTTTCTAGTAGTGACGGCTAGTATCGGATTTTGTGATTATGGGGATCATTCTTTATCACTTTTATGGGTTTAAAGTTCATTTCAAGGGCATGTGTACTTATTTATCTCAAAGTCTAGGGGTGGATGGATGCATGACTTTCGAAGATACTTGTTTGGGCAAACACTGGTAGAGATAGTGATTAAGACTTGGATTATCTAGTTATACCCGCTGTAAGGAGTTACATTGTAGTGCTCACGGGTTATAGCTATCACTTTAAGGAGTTACATTGTAGTACTCAATGTCGCACGAAGTTGTGGATAGTTCAAGAGGCAGAGATTTCATATACTGTTTGCATGTTTGAGTATATGGATCTACCTATGCTTAAAGGAGTTACGTTCTAGTGCTCAGTATAGGTTCTTAGTCACACCATCGTACAAGATTAAGTCACATATCTAAGGGATGTTTACTTCATTTTCAGATTGGTTATATTCGATTGTTTCTCTAGTCATTGGTCATTTACTAGCTGGTTGGAAATTGAAGAGGTCGCTTATAGGTTGAAGAGAAGAGAGGAGATTGTAGATAAAGAGAGTCATATCTTAGCGACATATACTCACAGAATGTGCTTCAAAAAGCTGTTATGGCTTCTAAATTGCATCAGAAGTGTAAAGTACAGGTAATTGTATGGCATGTACACAAGATTATGATGATTCCGATAACTCGCAACCATCAGGAGGGAGAAGAACATGCCAAAATAAGTAGTGTTTCGTCATATGTGAGTTATGTTGTTATGCTGCTAACCGTACAACAACCTTCCTACACTTTTTGAATCTACTTTATCCGCTGCGAGATGAAAAGAGTGTTGTCGGTTCAGGAGGGAGCAGGACAAAGAATAAAGGCTCACTAGTTAGGAGGGAGTAATAACCTAACTAGACCATTATAGTTGAAGTTCAGAGCTACAAAGACCTTTGCCGTCAGTGTCAAAGATCATACGCCGAGATCGTCGGAAGAGAGAACTTCAAGTCTGCCTCAGTATCTAGACTACAGAGACTTCGCGCTTCAATAACGTCAACATAGTTTACTATTGTTGTAATTTACATTGTTTATGTATTTATAGGTCTCATTGTAACCATTCACGTGTGACGATATCTTGGAGGGAGATTGTTAGCATCGCTTTTTTATAAAGATAACGTCACACAAGTGAATTGGACTAGATTAGAAACTACAAGGACTACTATTGTCAAGTAGGCAAACATGTAGTGTTAGGAGCCTATAAATACCCCTCATGACTCTCCATGAGGGGTGTGGGAAAGTGTGTGTAAAGCTTCACTTCATTTCATATTAATAAAACACATAGTTCTTCACCTTTCTCTCTCTAGAAATAACCATGGTTTATACATATTTTGATCAACCGCGACCTCCGGAACGTGTTTCTTGATCATAACATCATGTATTGAAAATTTGTCATTTTGGTAAATATAAAATTATAAAATTTCTTTTGAGTATAAATATGAAATTATCCCTAAAAAATGGTACCACACCAAAATTGTACAACATTTTCTTTTTGAGCTAATTCTAAGATACACCTAATTCAACGTTTGAAAGTTTGTTTATTATTCTTTTTGGATTTAAGATCATTACCAAACTTTTTTTACATACCAAGTGAATAATCTTCACCTTTTATCTTTATTTGATCTAATAGATGAGATTAATCCCAACATTTTAAAAAACTCATTTTCATCATTTTTTTTCAAATATTAATATCTTTCAAACAATTAATCATTAAACGAAAAAAATATACCTTTACGACGAACATCTAATTATCTTTCTGTAGATATGCACTTTGATATATTTTCAGGAAAAAAATCTTTTTTCACGTTTTTTTTCGTTACCGAAAAAATCGCATGTGATATATCACATGTGATATTACATATCACATGTGATTTTTTTCGGTAACGAAAAAACGTGAAAAAAATGATTTTTTTGTCGAAAGTACATCAAAGTGACTGTCTATAGAAATATAACTAAATGCTCGTCGCGATAGTGTAATTATTTTCGCTTAACGATTAACGGTTTAAGAGATATTTAAATTATAAAAAATATGTGAAATATTAAAATACTTTTAATCTCAACCATTGATTTTTCTTTTAGATAAATGGTGTGGATGATTCCTTTGGTATGTAGGAAAAGTTTAGTATGTAAAATAACTCTCCTCATTCTTTTTGAGCTTTATAAATTTAAGTTTTGAAATTCGGTAAAATGTTGTATATATATATGTATTTGATTGTGCAATAAATAAACAAAAGTTCATTATAGTCTAGTGGTTGGAATATTTTGCTTTCATCTAAGAGATCCGGGTTCGAATCTTGCCACTACATGTTTTTATATCTTACATAATTCTATAATTAGCAAGTGTTAAATCTGAAAATTTTAAGCCTTCCATAAATAAAATGTCTCAAATGCTTTTATAGTACTAGCAAGGTACCCGTACATTGCAGCGGCGGACCATGCAATTAAAATATTCAGCAAAAAAAAAATTTTAGTTCTACATTTCATGATACAATAGATATACGAATGACGACAATTTTAGTTTTGAACAATCTTATGCAATAACAATATTTTTGTCACAACTCACCATTTCAGGTCATTTCCAAACTTCGACAATTTACTATTCATAAATCACTATTCATCATTTTTTAGGTCAGTTTGATATTCTGAGAAGCGTTCAAAAATATTACTGTTCACAAAACACTATTCATTTCCGGAAAGAAAATACTATTCATGTGCATTGCTCATTTCATCGTAAATTAAGTTTACGGGTATTTAAATTCGCGTAACCGTATTGGTTCAGGTGCGAATTCATGCTTTATCATTAGGGACATTTCATACGGACTAGGAATAGTCTACATATCATCATAATAGCATTTGCATATTATACCACTCGTAGAATATTAATATTAATATTTTTGGTATATTTAACGTTTTACGTATATTTATTTTAATTAAACGTTAATACGCGATTAATAAATATAACCAACATATCTAAAAATCCCCACAATGTTTCGGATATATTTTTAAACTCCTTACAACGTCACAAAAATTATAAAATTCATTTACCCGGTATTTTGGGAATTTATTAAATTTATATCGTAAGTTTAATATAATTACGACGGTTTTCGTAAAAACTAAATAATAATTGTCCAAACGCTCAATTTTTGTACCCAACATATTTTTAACATTTTTATGACTTTATTAAGTTCCGGTTAACTTCGTTAAAATTTATTTCTCGCAAACCCGGTACCCGATTATAACTAAAACTACCTAAATTATACTACTAAAAACAATACCAATCCTCCACTACAAATCCTAATTAAATCAAAACATGTTTTCCCCTTTTTCTTCCTTTGAAAAACCGGCCACAACCCCCCCCCCCTCCCCCCCTTAACCCTTGGCATTAATTTCCTTTAACTTATCTAAAAACCTTAGAAAATATCTAAAACTTATAACATCTTTTACACTCATAATTTTAGATCAAAAATCAAAATCATTCTCTTTTTCTCTCCATCCTAACCCACGGCCAAACCAAAAAAAAGAAGCAAGAACCAAATTTTTTCCAAGAACAAGATTAAATCTAGCTTATATAGTTATCCTTGTTAGGGTTTTGTAATATAAACTCAAGGATCATTAGCTTTTCATCATCCAAGATCCATAATCTTTCAAAGTAAGTTTACCAAATTTATTTTCATCATTTCTTCAATTTATCTTTATGATCATGTGATTTCTATACATGATTTCATGCATATGTTAGTTTATACCACTCATTATATATACTTATGTCTTTGAAACCCTAGAAATGGAAACTCTTGTTAGATCTAGTTGATTGATGTTGTTTAAGAACCCATGACACCTTAAGAAGGTGTATGGTAGGAATAGACTAGATTTGTGGTGATTGGAAGTGATTTGGGTGGATTAGAAACTAGTTTGGAACATTGGAAATGAGTTTAGAACATGTCTACAAACCTACTGTCCCAAAATGTAAAATCTGGAAAACTCAGTAACTCAGGGGAGATTTTTAACCAAAGATTTAGAAAATACTTTCAAAAACAAAACTTTTGGCGAAAGAACGGATTAAAACGGGTTTATAACGAATGAGATATGATTTTTGCAAGTTTAATAACGAAAACTATTTTTCTGGAAAATGTCATACTGTTGGACGATTTTCGTCGGACAAACCGAGGTGTTAGACGTAACCTAGAGAAGCCGAGCTATCAAAAATATATTAGTACATACTAAGACGAATCCGTGGATATAAAGAACGAAGAAAATGAACTTATAACGACAAAGATATTCACGTTTCAATATCGGCATAATCTTATATATTTTGACAGCTTTTAACTAAAAATAATAATAATACTACTAGTACGTACTAAGTTCTAGATTTCTAAAAATTCAACTAAACTGTCAAATTCATAACTAATGAAGTACTAGTGATTACAAGTTTATTTTTACGACTATTAGACGTTATTTCAAGGTTTTTCAAGGCGATGAATATAACACTAACGTTTTATATACAATATACTACGACTAGTTTTTATTAGTCTAGTTGGACTTATTTTTTCTAAGTATGAAAAATATATTATTTTGACAATAACTAGTATTTCCAAGTTTGAGTGGTATAGGTATCATGTGCATGCATATTCTCTACACCATTGCATGATCTAAATTAGATCATTATCATTCATCATAGGTTGCGGTTGATTTCATTCCTTGTTGTCCCTATCATTTCATCTCATAGTATCATCACTTCGAGGTGAGTTTTCATAGCCCCGTTTTTAATTCAATATTTTGATTTCAAATCTCACGGGGGAGAATACATTGCATCACTTATTTTTGTACATGCCAAAGTATTAAATTCCTTACATTGCTTAAGTTGCCTTATTACCACGTCTTGACAAGTCCCCTTTATTATCATGGACCGTTAATTAAAGTACGAGCGAGAGTGAGTGAATAGATCTATTGAGGGTGACTCCTCCATCCGTGTTTGGGTTGCTCCAACGGAATTACGGATGCATTTCATGTCTAATATATTAGAGTGTCTGGTAAACACTCATTTGGCGCCAAGTAACTATGTCTAGCTTCGGGGTCATGAGCTTAAGAGTCAATGTAGCTTTCTTTATGACATTTTGTCACTTTACTTTACTTATGGCTAATGTACATCCGATTTAACTTATAAACCTATGATTTCTCACCAACTTTATGTTGACCGTTTTAGCAATGTATTTTCAGGTAACTAAGGTTTATCCCTCATGGCATGCATGGAGTCATTTTAGTGAGTAGCAAGGATGACGCGTCTCATTTTGGATTTTCATGCACTTATATATTATCGTTTGATTGTACCAAACTTATTTCCTTAAACTTTTCTAGACTTTGGGACCTATGTTTTGTAACTCTGAATTTTTTTTTAAATAAATCAAACGATGTATTTTCAAAATGACACTTTAGGTCGTTCAACATAACTGTAACTGTGGTGCTATGACCGTCACCCCCAGGTATTCCATTCCGCTGCCATTCAGGTATTTTGGGGGTGTGACAGATTGGCATCAGAGCTAAGGTTATAGCGAGCTAGGATGTATCATAGACCCTAGACTATAACCACATTATCATAGCATCTCATCATTACATCATAAGTGCATATTCATTGTTTTAGGTGATTTGACTATACGGATTATTCATTTCATTTCATTTCACCTTGATTATCACAGAGAAATGTCTTCAGATTCGAACTTCGTCATACTTTACTCTGTCTCAGACTCTGACATTGAGGACGCTATGTCTTCCACTGCTGTTTTACCACCCATTCCTCCAGTACCTGTGTTGCCACTTTTGGCATCAAGTGAGGATATTGAGCCTTTTGAGGAGGAAGAGATTGCTCCTACTCTTCATATTTCTCCCATTGCACCACTAGATGTTACCCGTGTACCTACTGATATATCATCTCCTACCACTTCTATTTCCTCAGAACCAAAACTTATGTTCCCTCGTAGCAAGACAACCATAGGTGCTAGGAAGAGTGTACGCACTACTACCTCTACTTTTAGGATTCCTACTGTTCCTACATTACCTACACCACCAGCTATGCCTACTACTACCTCCACACCTACTTCACTTTTGCCGCTCAGGAAGCGTGCAAGGTTTACTACCCCAGCTTCACCTACTACTGAGACTTCAGACCTTCCACCACCACCACTTTATCATATAGGTGAGAGTTCGAGAGCAGCTGCTGCTAGAGGGCCTATAGCACGTACTTTGGATACCCAGATAGGGGATCAACAGGAGCAGGTTGATAGGTTGGGTTATAGGGTAGATGAGATTATCACTACTCGACTTGAGGAGGTCGAGGAGCAGGTTAAGGGATTACTCTTAGGTAGGGTTAGCATTGACGTGTCTGATCATGGACTGGAGGCACGGCAGGAGGGACACCAGGAGCTGATTGATCAGCTTAGGGATGAGTTGCCTGAGATTCGAGACAGAGCTCAGATGACTCAAGAGACGCAGGGAGATCAGGCACATCAGTTGGCAGTAGCTCAGGAGAGGATGACAGCTGCAGAGACCAGGGAAGCTGCCCTCCAGCTTTGAGTTGAGCACTTGGAGGAGATTGTTGTTGCGATGGATCATGAGATTCGCCGCCTTAGGGGAGGACCTGGAGGATCTGGAGCACCTGGAGGATCTAGAGCACCCGAAGGAGCCTAGGCATAGACTTGTATTGTATTAGCTTTTACTATTTTCCTAGTCCCGAGGTGTGGTACATAGTTCAAGAACTTGTAGTCTTTTGGTTGTTGTACAAACAAATATATCAAGTATGACTCTACTATGTTGGAATGGTTGTGCTATATATATATATATATATATATATATATATATATATATATATATATATATATATATATATATATATATATATATATATATATATAAAATAGGAGGCATTACACGCGTATTGCCACCTCATTGTCCAGTCATTGCCATGTAATTCAATTTCTGCCATGTCATCTACCATGTCATCACACGTATTGTCCATGTCATCATTATTTGTCATTTAATTTTTTTTATTTACTTAAAGTCCACCTATGTTTGACCTTTAATTCCGGATTTATTTTATACCATTTAATTCGAATTTGTTTTCTAAAAAAAACCTACACAAGGATTCGAACTTATGTTCATGACCATGTAGATAGTATGGTATCCTAACCACTGAGCCACAACATTTTTTTAATATATTCTGCAACTTCTAATCTATAAACCCTGCAAATAGAATTTGACTAAAAAAACCCTAATCCCATAATAAAACCATACACGATCATACAATCAAATTTCTCAAAACCCTAATATTATATTTGCCTCAATCATTTCCTCTGATGATCATGATCTTGCCTCAACCATCTCCTCTGATTATCATGATCGTTACATAAAACCACGTAAGATTTTATTTGATTAATGCTTTATTTCACTTCTTCCATAACCACACTCATCTGTATTATTTTCTTCCTTTTAACAACAAGAAGAAGAATAAACAATTGATTAGTTTTAGTTGTAATATTGCTACAAATGCTGCTGTTCGAATAGCTTCTTTTGTGTTCAAGAGGCGTAGAAGCTGGCAGGTGTGATTACCTTGAGTAGCAGGCATGTAAGAATAAACAATTGATTAGTTTTAGTTGTAATATTGCTACATCTGCTGCTGTTCGAATAGCTTCTTTTGTGTGCAAGAGGCGTAGAAGCTGGCAGGTGTGATTAGCCTTGAGTAGCAGGCATGTATCTCTCACATACATAAACTAAGAAAGGCTTTCATATATGTTAAAGGTATATATTACCATGTACAATGATCCTCCCATATCTGAGTGGTTTTTGTGTACCTGTAATTTCTCCCACAAGTTTAACAATTAATTTCTGTTTAGGCTAAGGTGGTTGGCGATCAAAAATTCACACGGTTGACTCCTCATGCACTCCATTAAGTGATGCCTCAATATGTTGATAACAAGATTATGATTACCTTCTTGGAGTTCTATGAGGTTTGTCAATCAGATTTTCATACATTCGTTTTAAGTTGTACTGTTGCTATGACTGCATTCCAATGAGTTGGACTTACACACACATGTTTATGATAATTGAATTGGTTTGGTAACCTTAGCCATATAATATTGCTAAATGAACTGAACTGGTTTGGTAAGATTATGATTACCTTTGGTGAATGGTTGCATTGTGTGAACTATACATGAAATTAACTTCCCAAAACAATTTAGGCTTTGTTAAACTAAATTTGGTTAGAGGTAAACTTTGTCTTTTTATTCTTTATTTTAGTATTAAAAATTGTTGAACAAATATAATAAAATTAGGGACACAAATATGTTTCACTCTCTTGCCTTTGTGTCTAATTGTCATGGGTATGATTGCGATATATATTTTTTCACAAGAAAGTTATTTCAAAAATTTGAATTTCCAACTATCTAATATTGAGAAACTGTGCTTAATTTTTGATAGACTAATGTTGAGCAACGCCAATGAAGATTCTAATAGGTTTTTTACTCGAATTCTGACAAGGAGTTCTAGACACAAGGAGTGCTTGAGTAAATATCCGATAAGGCCAATTGAGGAGATCAGAGACATTTAATGAGGTACATACTATGCTGCAACGTTGTTTGAGAACTAAAAATAAATAACTATTTACTTTGTGTCAACATGATTTTAATTATACATTTAGTTTCCATTGCATATCCATTTCAATACTTCACAATTAATCATTTTTGCATACTATAGATTTTTGTAACTTTTTTTTTACTGATATCTTTTTTAAACAAACCCTTAAGCTGTTGAATTTTCACATTTTGATAATTAATTACAGCAAAATGAGCCATTAAAATTGTATGCTTGAGAAAACCTTGCGGACCATGAATTGGACTCCTTTAAACTCAATTATTGTCTTCAATTGCTCTACACATAAAAACTTATCCAAAGACATGACCAATGACCTTAGTTTGCCTGGCAGGAAAAGTTCTAGCCAAATGACCAAACGCCCTAATGACTGAAATCTTAATCACATGAATATCATATTGATTAACCATTCTTATAAGTTGTTTCATTATTGCTTTTGTAGCAAGGGTATTATTCAAACAACGCTCTCCTAATATCAGGAATGCATACAGCTGCAGTCGTGATCTCAAGTATCGTCATCAAACAATTAAATTGTAACTTGATTTGAAGGTTGCATGGAAGATGTTGCATGGCAGATGGTCAACCATATAATATTAAATAGACTGCATGAACGGAATGTGACCTTATGCTACAATATGTGTTTACTAACAAAGATTGTAATATTAGTATGTCTTATTAAGCCGATTGTAATAATAATATGTTGGACGTTGTATTTTGTTCTATAATTAGGTATTGATTGTTAACATTCAAATCTTTTGTTCCTGTAATCTATACTTCTACAGTAGGCTTGATATGCCAAAACTATTCAGAATTGTACGACGTCCACGTGGAATGTACTTGGTGCAAAAGATAAAGGATAGGTGACGTCGATAATTTATAACTGCCAGCTCGTGAGATATGACATGAATTCCAAGTGTGTTTTTATGTTTTATGTGGTTCTCTTTTACAAGTAGGAATGTTTTTATTGTTTAGTTGACAACTCATATATGTCTATCCAGACACTAAAACTTGATATCGTTTACAATTGAATCAAGTAAAAGCTGGTTCAAGTTTGATGCTGAACACATGTCTGTGATCGAAAAGCATGTCAATGCTTTAAGCTAATATGCAAATTCAGTTATTAGTAAAAAAGCTGAATCCAGGGAGAAAGACTGCAGTAAAGGGACAATGGAGTGGGCTAACGAGAAGACGAAAAATGTGTACGAAGCAATGAAAGTGAAAGAAGGTAAGGCTTTGGAGGCGGCAAAAGAGGCAATGGGCAAGAAGTATGATGAGGCTGCTGCCCCGGAAAGGCTTCAATTATTTCGAGAAGGCCAACAATTTGCTGTTGCAACAAGAGTGTAAGTAGTTTCCTCAAGTGTCGGGAACTTTTTGTGTTACATCATGCTAACTTATTCCTTTTTGTAGGATCAAAACAGGAACATCCTTGAGTTCAGGAATGCAAGTGACAGGTCTTTGCTTCTATTTGCATGGAGTTTTATTGCTACAATATCAAAACTTGGTGCCATAAAAGTTGTTTGCACACAAATTTACACGTTTATTACTATATATAACTGCCGAGGAGCCAAAAGTCGTTGCAAAATGCCATAATCCTTTTCCAGATTTTGATCTTAATTATAGAAGCATAAGATGCAAAAGACTAATGGTATTGGCGATTTAAAACTCGGGTTGAACTCTCCAAGGTCAATGCGTTATTATTTAAGATTATATGAAAGATCCAGTAAATATGAAACTCCTCAAGTAATCATTAATACTGGACATATACTATAAATATAATATCTAAGCTTTGATTTTAATTTAGTTGAAGGATAGTTCAATGCAGAAGAAATAAAGATTAGGTTGTTGGCTATGATGGTGTACCTGTTATTGATATATTCAATAATAAACACACAAAGATCAACAGTGCAAGCATTGATTGTGGTAGACACCTTTAAACAATATTCTTGCAGAGTTGGGCTTTTTCTTTATACAAAATTTTTCTTTCATGTAGACATGGACGTTTTTTCTGAAACTGTTTAGACCTTGAGCAAGCCCTCATTAAAAGGCAAGCCACTGGCTATTGGCAGTAGGTCAATGTTATCAAAATCTAATTATGAGTTTAAAATGCATTTTTTTACTGCTTTGGTTATCTAATTATCTATGAAGTTTTAGGAGCGAGAGGAGTTGTCAAATTACAATTTCTAGTATGACTTTATGAAGCCTTTTGTTATTGTCATGTGCAAGATTAGCTTCGTGGAAATTAGAGAATTGATAATTCGATGTGTCTCTCAAATGGTTTTATAACATGCCAATCATGTCATGTCTAGATTGAAAAGCGTGCTCATGGAAATTCCAATTTTCATTTTCTTGATTTGTCCTAAATATACTTTATGTAATGCATCTTCATTTTATTTCTAATCATGGGAATGCTTAAGAGGTCTTCACAACAGCAGCTTTTGATGACCATAAACGCAACAAGTTTTCACAACAACTTATGATGACCATAAACGCATTATTTAGTAATCGAATCTAACGCTTCATATCGTTTTGTATATCATCACTCACTTTCTTAGTAGTGTCAATGTTGCAGCGCAGTCCCAATGGATGCCCTGAAAGTACCGAAAGCAGTAGTGGGAAAAAAATTAAAAACGAATATTATGTGGATTGCGTGATTAGATTCCGAAAACTAACTAAGCTGCCAAATGGGGTTTCGAATCTTGAATTAAACAAAGAAAGCTCTGAAAGTAGTGATGGAAAGGGATGCAGTGAAAACTAAGCCACCAATGAGGTTTCAAGTCCTGATTTGATTAGCGAGAGGTTTGAAAGTAATGGGGGACATGAATGCGATGAAGGAACTAACAAAGAAAATGCTTATGTGGAACGCTCAGTCCTGGAGCAAACTAAGTCATCAAATGGGGCTTCAAATCCTATATTGTATGATGAGAGCTCGAAAGTAGTGATAGGAAGGGATCCCATGAAGGAAGCAATAAAGAAGAAAATTGTGTGGTTCACGCGGTTAGACCCTGAAAGGACTTCCATCGTAAGTATTTCACTTTTTAATAAAGGTGGCAATAAACCTATTTATATGTGTGTTAGAGTGGGTTGCTTCATATTATGCTTTATCTTTAATGGTTGAAACAAAGAAAAAAACTAGAAGTGAAATGGGTCCTAATGTTTTATGTCTGATGGGTTAAAACAAAAAAATAGCTAGAAATGAATGGGTAAAATGAATCAAAAGTTGCTACAAGTTTGTTTTCATTGCATAAAACATTTTAAATTAGTGCAAATGATATTAAAAGGTAATATACTTGCCACAAATTCATCGAAGGGGTAGTGAACTATTTTTTTTTCATTTTGAGGGTAATTTTCTTTCAAATTCATCATTTTTAGGGTATTTTGCAAAATTTTTGGATAATTTTGCCTTTGGGAAAAAAAAATTTGTATTAGCTATGAGGGGCAAAATTGTCCAAAATTTTTACAAAATACTTTAAAGATGATGATTTTGAAAGAAAATTACCCTCAAAATTAAAAAAAAAAAAAAAAAAAAAAAAAAAAAAAAAAAAAAAAAAAATTGTTCACTACCCATTCGATAAAATTGTGGCAAGTATATTACCTTTTTTTTATTGTACTAGGATGATAACTACGTCGCACACCTTAATGTGCCATCATTTATGCATGATTTTGAATCCTTAAACATAGCCCTTGGACACAATCAGAATAAGATACACTATAGGTAATACATTTAGCATGTAAAAAGCCATCTTTGAGATTGTATTGGAATATACATGTTGTATGGAAACTCATATTTAGTTTAATTTTGATTAAAAGTATTTTTTGTAATTTGTTTTATACATGTATCTTCCGGACTACTTTGTAACTTTTATTTTCAAATATTCTACGAATGTTTCTACACAAAGTGCACTCCACCGGGTTTCCAAAGATTTTTTATTTTGAATTTGAATGTGCCTGGTTTATTTTGTTCTTTTGACATCTTATTCACTCTTTTTATGTATCAAATTCGATGAATGTACTTATTTTCATTCTTAATGCAGTCAATAAATTATTTGGTATTTTTATAACTTATGTATAAGTCTTACGAAAAACTTCATAACTTTTGATTGTTGAATAAAACTTGACGTTTATTTTACTATAGCAGAAGAAGGGTGGTAAAAATGGTTGTAATTAAAATATAAAATTACAAGTCATGCCCGCCCATTGGGCGGGCTTAGAAAGCTAGTATATATATATATATATATATATATATATATATATATATATATATATATATATATATATATATATATATATGATTCGTCTTAAACAGTCAACTAAGTTTACCAGGTGATGGTCAACCAAGTCAAACGTCTAAAACAAATGTTTCCGTGGAATACAGTGTTTCCCCGGGTCGTAATGTCCCAACGAGGTGTGCGATGGTTTATTAAAAACGAATTTGTGATCGAGTGAATATGAACAGGAAAGGATATAAGTGTGTGTGAGTGTTTACACTAGGGTTTTATAAAATAAAATAACTTATATAAACTATTTTAATGATTATGTAAAAGCCAGATATTTAAAAACTTTTAATAACTAAAAACGCGTACGTTTAATTTAATTCTACGTAAACGTACGAAACAAAAACGAATTTAACTAAAGTAATAATTTGCAAACCTTAGGGGCTTAAATGCAAATTAAATAAACTTAAAATATTTAATTTATAATTACTAATTATTTAATAAATTATTATTATTTAATAACTATTATTAATTATTTAATAATACACTAATAATTAAGAAAATGTAAAATAAGTCTTAGAAAAATAAAATTAAACTTTGTAAAAGTCTAAAATATTATAAAACTTATTTTAAAAATAAAATTATATTTTTCTTACTATTTATCTAATTTTAATTAATTAATAACTATTTAATTATTATTTAACTATTTATATGTTTTAAATTATTATAAATACTAAAAAGACTTAGATAATTAAGAAGATTTTTATAAATCTAATTAACCATCACAGGAATCCTAAAAAATTATAAAAAGTTTATTTTATGTATTTTTAACTACTTTACTAATTATTATTCTATTTATTAATTAATTACTAATTAAACTATTTAAATTATGAAAACTAGTAAATGAACAGTAAAAATTCTAGAAAAATTACTAAAATTATATTATGACTTATAAAAGCTAGAAAAAATATAAAATCTAGGTGTTGCTTTATAAAAACTAATTATACTATTTATCACTTAATTATTGATTAATTACTAATAAGACTATTATTAATTCTAATAAATACTAAATAATAATATAAAAATCTAAGAAAATTATTAAAAGTACTTTAATATAAGAAGAAATTAATAAAAATATAAAAACACAACTCACTTAATAAAAATCTAAAAATGAAAATTAAAATTAAATTATATTAAATAGAAACTATCACTTATTTTTATATTTGTTTTTCTTGAATTTTTCTTTTACAAAACTAATTTATATATAAAAACAACTAACTTTAATAAAAACAACTAATTTATAGCTTAATAATAAGCACTGTGGGGGCTTACCACCTCCATAGTTGACTTTGGTTGACCAAAGAAGCAAATAAGCTCAAATGAGCTTGTGTGGGGCCCACTGTTGGGAATTATACTAACAGTTACCACGGCTAAGAGAAGAAGTTACAACTGCAGAAGATTGTACTTGCAGTGGAAACTCATTACCACTGCAAGAACAATATATTACCACTGCTTATTAGATAACTGTTAGGAAACGCGTCTAGATTAATATAGAATAGATCTTGTGTATATCTTGTCCTATTAGCTTTATACTTATCTTGTAGAAGAGGACTCCTTGTGCTATAAAAGGAGATCCTAGGTTAAAGGTTTCATATATGTTTTTCTGGAGCTTCAAGGTGTAACCCTAGTGATATCAAGATCACTCGTATTATTATCATTAATAATATTGGAGCTAATAGTTTGTTTACATACATTGTTTATATACAACTGTCTTACTCACAATCAAACTTCTAAGTGTTACTAAGTAGATTCCGCATACTTAGTGATATAATTCAAAGTATCAATCTAACACAAGTTCAAGGTGTTTAGATCCATCAAGTGGTATCAGAGACAGGTTTTGATACTTTGATTTAGAAGACTCAAGTTCACTCAGAAGAATCAATGAAGACAGAAACCAGTAACTCAAACATTGCTGCTAAGCTTCCAAAGCTTAAGTTGAATGACTTTGAGATGTGGAGGCTAATGATAGAACAATTCTTTATGGTCCAAGATTACACACTCTGGGAGATCATTATGGTTGGAAATTCTTTCAAACCAAGTTCTACTTCAGAGATGGTTAATGGCAAGGAAGTAATTAAGGTCAACACTGGACCTGTTACTAATGATGAAAGACTTCAACTGAAGAATGATTTGAAGGCCAGAGGTCTGTTGCTGATGACACTTCCAAGAGATCAAGTTGTAGCATTCAGCAAGTTCAAGACTGCAAAGACTCTCTTTGATGAGATCTGTGAAGTCTTTGGTGGTAATGATTCCACCAAGAAGACTCAAAAGACTCTGCTGAAGCAAACTTATGAAAACTTTGGTTCAACAAATAATGAATCTCTTGATAGCATCTTCACAAGGCTACAAAAGATTGTTTCTCAACTCACTGTTTTTGGAATTGAGGTGGAAAGAGAAGACCTCAATCTAAAGTTCTTAAGAAGCTTACCCTCTGAATTTGCAACCAATGTTGCTGTGTGGGAAGATAAGCCAGAGTTGGAGACCATGAAGCTTAATGACTTGTACAATAACTTCAAGGTTATTGAACAAAGGTTGAAGAAAGCTGGCAAGATAAGCTCAAGTTCAGGAAGTGTAGCACTCATATCATCATCTCTTGATGATAGTTCAGATGAAGAAAGTGATAGTGATGATGACAGTGCTAACATTGTTGTTTCCACTGGTACAAGCAGGACAAGAAGAAGGAACCTACAACTGATGAGCCAAAGGGGCTATTGGCCATTGATGGAGTGAGCTTTGATTGGAGCTTTATGACTAAGGAAGAGGATGATGATTCAGAGTCTGCAATGGTTGCTACAGAGCTTGCACTAATGGCTTTTTCTGACTCTGAGGTACAAATTGATAATGCTTGTTCTAAATCTTGTAAGGCCTTAAAAGAGTATGAGAAACTTAAAGCTCAATTTAATGAGCAACACATAGAGTTAACTCATACTAATTATAACTTATCAAATCATAAAAGAGGCCTAAGTGTTTTAGAAACTCAATTAGAGCATTATAGGGCAAATGAATCTAAGTTCAATGATGATATTGCAGTATTAAGAAGAGACTTAGATTATCAGGTTGCTGTTAATAAGGTTCTTAGAGAAGAACTAGAAAAAGTTAAAGTGGCTAGTGAGAATATTATAATAACTAAGCAAACACTGGATCATCAATCCAAGTGTATTGATAAAATTTGGGAAGCCCAAATTGTGAGCAAAGCTAAATCAGGTCTTGGATACAAAACTGTTCCACCACCTCTAAGAGGTGTTCCATCACCTCCTGGCATTGACTTAGCTCACACAGGTTTAGAAGAATTCCAGGAACCAACCATGACCTATGGACCAAAATTTGTTAAACCAGTTGAAATTGAAAAGGTTCAGGTTGAGGTTGATGTATTTGATAGTGCTAGTGACTCATCTCTTAAAGATGAAAATTTAAATGTTGAGTCTAAACCTAGTGTTCCTGAGAATGTTAAAGTGGAGGTTAAGAAAAGTATTCCTGATGTAGTCAAAGAGAAGCCTAGGTCACAACCTAATTTCACTAGGCCCACTACTAGATATGCAGAGATGTACAGAAGTAGGTCACCAACTCCTAGGGGTAACATGAGGAGTTGGAATCATGTTAAATACAGGCAATTTGGTAGTGACTTTGTGTTCAATAACAAATCCTGTCATATATGTGGTAGCTTTGACCATTTGTCTAATAGCTGTACCTACCACTTGGGAAGAAGGGAAGTGTTTGGGAATACTAGGGTGAATGGACAAAATGTTAATAACTTGACTCACCCAAATCCACTTAGCAAGATGATTCCCAGGTCTGTTTTGTTTCATTCTGGCATTAAACCTATTTCCACTGCTAGACCAGCAGTTTCCACTGCTAGACCAGCAGTTGCCACTGCCAGGAATAAAAATAGAGTTTACCCTAAGCCCCCTGTTACTACTTTTGTTAAATTTACTCAAACAGGGAAAAAGACCAATTTTGAAAAGAAAGTTAACAATACTCAGCAGTGGGTACCTAAAATTTCTAAGCCAGCAGTTTCCACTGCTAAGGCAGCAGTTACCACTGCAAGGCCAAAGGTTACCACTGGTAAGTCTGTTAACAAGAAAAGGGTAAATGTGGGAAATGTTGTTAAGGCCTCAGCACGTTGGGAATGGAAACCAAAAGGAACCATCACCTCAAACAATCCCAATGGTGTATCAATGACCTTTGAAAGATATAATTATATTGATACACGAGGCAGATCCAAGTCATTTGTGGCTTGGGTCCCCAAAAGGAACTAATTCCTTTAGTTTGTGTGCAGGGACATTCAAAGACTACTAATGATCAAGGATACTCAGACAGTGGATGTTCCAGGCACATGACTGGCAATAAGTCCTATCTTTCAGACTTTTAACCTTATGGTGGACAATTTGTCAGTTTTGGAGGAGGAATTGGTGGCAAAGTTTCTGGCAAAGGAACAATCAAGGCTGGAAACATTGACTTTGAAGATGTGCAGTATGTGAAAGAACTCAACTACAACCTCTTTAGTGTGTCACAGATGTGTGACAAAAAGCATAGAGTTCTATTCACAGAAGATGAATGCTATATCTTATCTAAGGATTATAAGCTTCCAGAAGAATGTGACATTTTGCTTAAAATCCCTAGAAAAGGAAATTTGTATAGCATTGACATGCAGAACATAGTGGCTAATAATAATGTTACTTGCTTGCTTGCTAAAGCCACTTTGGATGAATCAATGCTTTGGCATAGAAGACTTGGTCATGTTAACTTCAAGACCATCAACAAGATTGTGAAAGATGGCCTTGTCAGAGGACTACCAGAGAAAAGATTTGAAAATGACCAAACTTGTGTTGCCTGTCTCAAAGGAAAGCAACACAGAGCTTCATGCAAGACCAAGGCATTCAATTCAATCAATCATCCACTTTTTATGCTGCATATGGACTTGTTTGGTCCTACCTCTGTGAGCAGCATAAATTTGAAGAAGTATTGTCTGTTGTGACTGATGACTTCAGTAGATTCACATGGGTTTTCTTTTTAAGTACCAAGGATGAAACCACTGGCATCCTTAAGACATTCATCACTCAGGTTGAAAATCAACTTGAAAAGAAAATCAAGATCATTAGGTGTGACAATGGGACAGAGTTCAAAAATAAAGTTATGGATGATTTCTGCAGAGACAAAGGTATTAAAAGAGAATTTAGTGTTGCAAGAACTCCTCAACAAAATGGAGTTGCAGAAAGAAGAAATAGAACACTAATTGAGGCTGCTAGAACCATGTTAGCTGATTCCAAGCTTCCAGTGACTTTTTGGGCTGAAGCAATTAACACTGCTTGTTACATTCAGAATAGGGTTTTAGTGGTCAAAACAAAGAACAAGACACCTTATGAGTTGTTCAGAGGAAGACCTCCTACTTTAGAGTTTATGAGGCCATTTGGGTGTCATGTTACTATTCTTAATACCATTGATCATCTGGGCAAATTTGAAGAAAAGTCAGATGAAGGCTTCTTTGTTGGATACTCTATGGTTAGCAAGGCTTTTAGAGTCTATAACTTAAGAACAAAGAAGATTGAAGAGAACTTGCATGTTCAGTTTCTTGAAAATAAAGTAAACATGGCAGGTTTAGGACCAGATTGGCTATTTGATCTTGAAACATTATCAAATACAATGAATTATGTACCTCTCACTTCAAGTACTAGAGACAAAGATCTTGAAGATTCAGAAGAATTCATTGATGAAGATGAAGCTTGCAAAGATGATGAAGATCAAATTGTTATGCCACTTTGGGACTTTGGTGATAATTTTGAAAAACCAAGTGATGCAGATGGTATGAATAAAGAAATTCCTACTAGCAGTGGTAACTCAATTCCCACTGCTACACCAGAAGTTTCCACTGTAAGCCCAAATGTGGATAATACTTCTCAGGAATCACCAAGTGATGATGTAGAGATCTCAAACATGCCTACAACATATGATATTCCTAGCACATCACAGTCTACCATTCACAAAGTGCATCCACTTGATAATGTTATTGGTGAACTTCAATCAGGTGTGAAGACTAGAAGACAGACAAAGAAAGATGATATTCATGGGTTCATAAGTGAAGTGTATGAGTCCAAGAAACATAGCAAGAAGAATGAGTGTTTGTTTTTCTGCTTTCTCTCACAGGTGGAGCTTAAGAATGTATATATGGCTCTAGGGGAATCTAGCTGGGTTGAAGCTATGCAAGAAGAGTTGCTGCAGTTTAAACTTCAAAAGGTTTGGGTTCTTTGTGACTTGCCTAATGGTATGAAGGTCATTGGTACAAAATGGGTTTTCAGAAACAAGAAAGATGAAAGAGGCATTGTAATCAGGAACAAAGCTAGATTGGTTGCTCAAGGATACACTCAAGAGGAGGGTATTGATTATGAAGAAGTATTTGCTCCTGTTGCAAGGATTGAGGCTATTAGATTGTTCTTAGCCTATGCATCATTTATGGGCTTTACAGTCTATCAAATGGATGTTAAGAGTGCCTTTCTGTATGGAACTATTGATGAGGAGGTATATGTCTCTCAACCTCTAGGCTTTGAAGATCCTCAACACCCAAATAAAGTTTACAAAGTGGTTAAGGCTCTTTATGGCTTACATCAGGCTCCAAGGAAGTGGTATGAAACCTTAGCTAATTATTTGTTGAATAATGGGTTTCATAGAGGAAAGATTGATCAAACTTTGTTCATCAAGAAAGACAAGGGTGATATCCTACTTGTGCAAGTATAATGAACAAAGACTGAAGAAAGCTGGCAAAATAAGTTCTAGTTCAGGAAGTGTAGCACTTATATCATCATCTCTTGATGATAGTTCAGATGAAGAAAGTGATAGTGATGATGACTGTGCTAACATTGTTGTTTCCACTGGTAGTGGAAGTATTTCCACTATTAGCTCAAAGAAACAGATTGCAGGGCTTGGTGATACTACCTTTTATGCCTTTATATCAAGTCAAGTGGGTGGTTCAATTCTCAATCATGAGGATCTGGATCAAATTGATGAAGATGATATGGAGGATATGGATATTAAATGGCAAGTAGCATTACTAAGCTTGAGGACAAAGAAGTTTTGGAAGAAGACTGGAAGAAAAATCAACGTGTTTAGATCCATCATGTTGATGATATTATCTTTGGGTCTACTAAACAAGAGATGTGCAAAGAGTTTGAGAAGCTGATGAAGGATGAATTTCAAATGAGTTCTATGGGAGAACTTACATTCTTTTTGGGGCTGCAAGTACAACAGAGTAAGGAAGGCATATTCATCAGCCAAGATAAATATGTGGCTGAGATTATTAAGAAGTTCAAGTTTACTGATGCAAAATCTTCAAATACCCCTGCTGACAAGACCACTCACTTATTGTTAAAGAATGCAAGTGGTGCCAATGTTGATGTTCACACTTACAGATCTATGATTGGTTCTTTGATGTATCTTACTTCATCAAGGCCAGACATCATGTTTGCTGTATGTGCTTGTGCAAGATTTCAAGTGACTCCAAAGACATCACATATGACAGCAGTGGAAAAGATTTTTAGGTACTTGAAGACTTATCCTAATCTTAGATTATGGTATCCAAGAGACTCTCCAATGGAATTGATCACATACTCAGATAGTGATATGCTGGTGCAAGTTTGGATAGAAGATCAACTACTGGAGGATGTCAATTTCTTGGATGTAGATTGGTGTCATGGCAATGCAAGAAGCAAACTATGGTTGCTACTTCAACCACTGAAGCAGAATATGTTGCAACTGCTAGTTGTTGTGCTTAGATCCTTTGGCTTCAGAATCAATTATTGGATTATGGGTACAATTTCATGAACACCATTATCTATATAGACAATAGTAGTACCATATGCATTATTAAAAATCCTGTGCAACACACTAAAACTAAACATATTGAAATTAGACATCACTTTATTAGAGATTGTTTTGAGAAAAAGCTTATTAATGTTGTCAAGATTCATACTGATGACAATTATGCTGATTTATTAACAAAAGGGCTTGATGTGGGTAGGTTTCAATACTTGGTAACAGGTATTGGAATGCTCAACCCATAAACTTTTGATGTCTAAATACTTTTCAGTGTTGCAGGATACTCTTTTTAGGTACTAATATTGTTTGTATTGTATGTATGGTTTTCTACTAACGTGTATGCAGAGTTATCAAGAGCACAGTGTTACTTAACATACAATAATGGAAAGATTGGTGATAATAGCAAGAACACAAGAGTACTTTTATTGATTATTCAGAAAGAGTACATCACAACCATTATGAAAACATTGTCACCTAAACAAGAAAACCATTACATCTGACATGAACCTACAACCTAACACCTACTCCATGGGTTTCTTTCCTTTTCCCTCATACTGCTGCTTGCCTTTGGAAAATTTCTTTCTCTTGTCATCAAAAGAGAGTTGTTTCCTTGGACAAGCAAGACCCAGAACTTGCTTGGGAGGTCTTGGTGCTTGATTAGGCTTGTCTACAGCTGGCCACTTCATGTTGTTTATTGCAGATGTCAATGCTGTGGTAAGGGCCTTTGGAAGTTCCTTGGAAAGATCAAAGGTTGGATCATTGTCATCATCTGATGAAGAGCTGGAATAAAACTCAAGAGATGGAGCTGGATCAACTGATATCTTCTTATTGGGCTTCATGCTTGAAGATGTAGCAGCTGTAGTATTTGGTGGAAAATATCCACTCCATCCAGAAGAAAGCTCTTCAGAGTCTGAGTTGTAGCTGATTTCCTCATCGGAAGAGTCATCAGAGGAGATGTAAATTAATGGAAACCAACTCATGATGATGCTTTTGGGTTTATGTTTATTGAAGAAGATTGTTGATAAAAGATAAAAGATGTTGAGCCCCCTTTTATGTGCAAAGTCAAGGTTGAATTATAATTAATGAAGGATATTTACTCCTACTTGTTTTGGTAGGTTGGAGGAGTAAATTTGGTAATTATCGGGTTGACTTTTGGAAGATATTTTTGTGAATAGTAACTTGGTTAAAAAGTTACTTTGGGTTAAGTTTTATGGGTTAAGTTGAGTTGATGAATACAACCCATATTATTGGAGTCATTGGAGTAATAAGGTGTGTATCATGGACACAACAAATGGTTATTGATTTACCATGTCTAATCCACATAAGAATCAACTAGTCCAGAGCAAACGGCTACTGGTAAAGACTTATCAAATCCGTTTATGGTTGATAGTTTACCAAAAACTAGGTTATCAACTCACCATACATACATGTGATCAAGAGTTGGTTAGTCCATAAGCAAACAGCTCATGGTAAAGGCATATCAAATCCGTTGATAGCTGGTAGTTTGCTAAAAACTATGATAAGAGCAGCAAATTTTCATGTTTTATTTACCACTGCTCTTTGATATGTTGTGAAAATTTTACCACTGCTAGTTCATTAGTTACCACTGCAAGTGTAATTTTTCCACTGATGAACTAGCCGTTACAACTGTTGTGTCAGTAATCCAATTTTTACTAGCCGTTGTAAAAATAACCGTCATTCCTTATTAATAGGGTAAAATCTTTTGTGAATTATCTACTTACTTATTATAAATTATTCTTTTTCCAAAGATAATTCTTTCCAAAGATAATTCACATTGCACAACCTCCTCAAACCCTATTAGTATAAATTGATCATCATACGGCTTGCTTTTTATCTTGATTACTAACACTTTTATTCTCTTTTTCACAAATATCATGGCGATTCTAAAATTTGTCGAGGAGCACAACCAAGTGGCCTACTTACAAAAGTCAAACGAGAAGAGTGGCCCTGTTTTTCATCAGATTGTGGATTTTCTAAACACAACTCATATAAGGTATGCCTTAACTATTAATCCCACAATCTATGTCTCTCATATCAAACAGTTCTGGAACACTGTGGAGTCCATAACTCTTGAACAGGGTGACACACAAGAATCTGTGGATACTCTAAGAGCCATAGTTGATGGGGTAACTATTGATGTTACTGAGTCAACCTTGAGGAGAATTCTCCAATTGGATGATCTCAATGGTATCATCACATTACCCAATTCTGATATATTTGCCAATATTGCTTTAATGGGGTATGATACATCTGAACAAAAAGTCACTTTTAGAAAAGGATGTTTTTGTCCCCATTGGAGATTTTTGATTCACACTCTTTTACATTGCCTAAGTCCTAAGAAAACATCTTATGAACAATTTGCATCAACCATGGCTTATCCTTTGGTTTGTTTGGCAACAGATAGGACTTTCAATTTTTCAAAGTTTATTTTCAATAATATGAAGGGCAATGTAAAGAGTCAATATAAATTTTTGATGTATCCAAGGTTTATGCAAGCAGTGTTAAATGAGTTTCAACTGCGACCTCACAATAGAATTTATGAACCTTCCACTCTTAAGCCAAAAGTTTTTCAAAATATGTCTAAGGCTTCAGAACTTTGGAATGGGCAGGTTCATCCACTTTTCCCTCAAATGCTTGCTAAAATTTCTCAAGTACAGGGTGAGGATGCACCAATCCCAGCTGCATCTCAAACACACCCACTATTGTTGTTCCACCAATTCAACATACCCCTGCAGTCACTCACACTTATGAGAGAAGGTCTAAACAGCCAACTTCTCTCATCTCAACATTGCATGTTGCTGAGCCCTTTGGTTTAGGAACAAGCAGTGGTGGTTCAAGGCTTAATCCTAGTCCAACTAGGGAAGAGCCTGAATCAATGCCTCATGATTCACCTCTCCCAGCAGGTTACACAGTTGGAAGTGATGAAGGCAGTGTGCAACAAAATGAATTGATGGATATTTGTATCAAATTAGTCAAGCAGGTTCAAGCTCTGGAGAAAGATCTGGCACAGACCAAAGAACAACATGCCACAGAGCTGAATACATTGAAGGCTGAGATTCAAAGATTGCAGATTGAAGTTGAGAATCTCAAAAAGCAAAAATCTCAAGTTGTATCATCATCATCTTCACCTCAGGATGAGTTTTCTGCAAGTTCTACTAAAGTTTTGGGAGATTCTTCCAAACAGGGGAGGAATCCAGATGCAGAGCTTAAGGGGAGGAGTAAAAATTTTGAAAAAGAGTTTGCTGAGCTTCCTGATTCTGATAATGCTCAAGCAAAAGATGATGTAGCTGAGACTGAGGGAAGGAAATTGGATTTTGATGATATGGATGCTGATGCAGGATTTAACTTTGATGATTTAGTTGGAACTGCTCAACCAATTTCCACTGAAGCAGAACAAGTACCCACTGATCAACCAATTACCACTGCAAGTGAAAATGTTCCCACTGCTAGTCAAGCAATTACCACTGCAGAGGAAGAAGCTGCCAGAATAAGATCAGTTAAAGGGAAGGCTATTGTAATTGCTTCGGATCAAGAGACAAGAAAGATTTCTAAGTATGAACAAGCTCAGATTGATTTTGATGCAAGATTAGCAGAGCAACAACAAACTGAAGAGTATGAAAGAAAGAAAAAACTTAAAGAAGATGAAGTTGCTAGCTTTATGGAAGCAACTAGATTGGATAAACTTGAAGCTGTAATGGCAGAACCTATTTCAAGTGTCTCACCAACTGTCATACATGAGAAACCTCCATTGTTCAGTTATGTGCCTACAGAAGAAGAGATTGACTACTTGATTAATAATGATCAAGTAATCAGAAAGAAGGCTATTGAATTGATTGCAAACACAACCTTGGATGAAGAACAAAGGTCTGCACAACTTAAAGATTTTATTCTAATGAAGAATCAGCAGGCTCTTGATCAAATCATTGGGGATGTTAGAAAAGATCAAAAGAAGCCAAGGAAACTTACAAAGGCACAGATTATTGCAGAGATGAAGACTTTTTGTTGTCATGTTGGTAATATGAAAATGGCTCAATTCAAAGGAATGTCACATGATCAGGTTGAAGGTATTTACTACAGGATCAAAAGACAAGATAGTAATTTCATTCCAATGGATCAAGAACCAATAACAATGAAGACAAAAAGAACTGGAGTAAGTCTTGAATCAAAAGATGTAAAGAAGTTGAAGACTCATAAATCATCTCAAGCAGAAGAAGGTCCTAGCAAGTTGACAGAAGAGCAAGTTACAAACATGTTGTTCATAGAAACTGATGTACTTAACATTGAACCTCTACAAGCAAAATATCCAGTAGTTGGTTGGGAAATCTTTTCTGATAGTTTTGGTGTTGCTTGGAAGATCATCAGAAATGGAAGTGTCACAAGTATTTGCAGAGATTTTGAAGATGTTGTTAGATCTTGTGATAGAGAAGATTTGGATACTTTGTGGAAAATTGTTCAAGATCAGTTTAAGAAGGATGAACTTGTTGATGTCAAAGCTAAGGAGTTATGGGTTCACTTCAGAAGATTATATGAACCTGACCCAAGTGATAGATATTGGAGATTTGAAGCTCATGGTACAAGAACTTTGTGGAAATTCTATGATTTAAGTTCTGTGCATCATGTTTCTACTCAAGATGGAGTTGATGTTTTTATGTTGGCTGAGAAAGAATATCCATTGAGAGCTGGAGTATTAACAGTGATGTTGTCAGAAAAGCTTAGATGTTGGGAAAGAACTGAAGTCATAGATGATTTGCTACAAAGGATTTATGATCAAAGTGTGAGAGCTGATAGAGAGTTAAGAAGAAGAAGATAAGTGTTTGGAGGAATTTCCATATCCTCATGTTTACTGAATACTTGAAGAAACTTATTGATTTATGTATTAATCATAAGTTAGGGGAGGATTGTTGGGAATTATACTAACAGTTACCACGGCTAAGAGAAGAAGTTACAACTGCAGAAGATTGTACTTGCAGTGGAAACTCATTACCACTGCAAGAACAATATATTACCACTGCTTATTAGATAATTGTTAGGAAACGCGTCTAGATTAATATAGAATAGATCATGTGTATATCTTATTCTATTAGCTTTATACTTATCTCGTAGAAGAGGACTCCTTGTGCTATAAAAGGAGATCCTAGGTTAAAGGTTTCATATATGTTTTTCTAGAGCTTCTAGGTGTAACCCTAGTGATATCAAGATCACTCGTATTATTATCATTAATAATATTGGAGCTAATAGTTTGTTTACATACATTGTTTATATACAACTGTCTTACTCACAATCAAACTTCTAAGTGTTACTAAGTAGATTCCGCATACTTAGTGATATAATTCAAAGTATCAATCTAACACAAGTTCAAGGTGTTTAGATCCATCACCCACTATGGATTATTCTGGTTTCAATGAGTTGTTTAAACAAGTTTGAGTAAGATTAAGCACTTGGGGTACACTGAATAAGCCAATAAGCCACAATAAGCTTTTGCTTATTGGTTTTCTGAGACAGATTATGGGACAAAGTTCAAGGGCAAATCCAAGTGGGGTCCACAATGATTCAGGTCAAACTTATGGTCAACTATTTATCCCTGGTAGGAGGGGGTTGGGAGAACCCAAATCCTAGGTATGGGACCCAATGGGGTGGCCACAAACCACCACCAAAGTGGTGGTGGTGTGGTAGTGTCTGCTGATGCAGAGCAGGCAAACAGCCCTGCAGCCCTCTTTGGAGGGTTGTGGGGCCCACAAAGAAAATTAGCAAAAATAAGATGATGCAAGGAAAATGAAGATGAGCTGATATACTATATTTCCTAAAAAACACAAGGCCTAAAACCTAGTAGAAAAATCACAATAATTCCTTGAATTATTGGATTTTTCTGCACAAGGAAAATTTGACTTTTTCTATTTTACTGCTAGGTTTGACTTTGTTGAGTTTTAATTGATTCCTAATGACTTAATATGTAGTTATAAGTTATAATAGACCTAAATTAAGCTAATTTAACTAATAAAGAACTGATTTGGAAAGTGGTGGATTCTAAAAATCCACACAGTTAACTGTTAGGGGCTTTAGACTAGGATTTTGACTTTTAGCTTAAATGTGACCAAACTAATGGTCAAACTGACCTTAAATAAACTTAAGTAACTTATTAGAACCAAATTCTACCCTAATAAACAACAAGAGTACAGCAAAACAGTTTATACCAAACACACCTTAAAAACCTAAGTTACACTATAACTTTTATATATTAAACTACAACTACTAATTTTAACACTAAAACAGATTAAATAAACTTAAATAAAGTTATTTGAATAAAAATAACATCAAAGAAACAACAATAACCAACTATGCTCAATATATGAATTGCTTACATTGATTTTCAAACTGAGATGTGGAACCAGGGTCTGCGTACCTTTCCTAAAGCTCACCAATGAGCACTATAACCAGTACAATCAAAAATCACCATGCTCCATTGCTTGTTTCATCATCTTTCTTGATTTTTATTTATTTTATATTTTCTTGTATTTTTTTAAGTATTTTTATTTTATGAAATAAACAGACACTTGTGGTATATAAAAGCTTAATTAAGCTTTGTCAAAGCTTAAGTTAGTTTTTAGAATCCAATAACAACAAAAACAAACAAAATTAAGCAACTTGTCAAATTTGCTCAAAATTGCTAAAATGGAAATTTATAACTGAAACTTGAAATTAAAATTGGATAAAGTATAAATTATATTGAGAAAACAGAATACAAGCTTTGAAATACAAAGATTACAACTAGATTGGATTTTTACTTAACTACGATTACACTACTCCTAATTTACACTAATACTTTTATTCTCTGCTTCCTTTTGCATATATATATGATCTTTTGAGGTCTTTGCAGACTTAGAAGACTTTCCCATCTCATCTGAACCATTGAAATGGTCCAATTAATCCTGGCCGTTTGAAACTACTTTTCGCGCCAAAAAAGTCTTGGTGTTAGTTGGGGCACTGTAGTTTGCGTGGAGAAGTTATTCAAGGGTTTGGAAGGTTGTGGAGGTGGAGGAGAGTGGGTAGGGTGAGTAGGAGGTGAGGTGGAAGTGAAACCGTGGGTAGAAATGGTGGTATTGGTGTCTGCGTGTGAGGGAGAGGGAGATGGTGGTGTTTGACCGGGGTCAAACTGGTATTAATATACCAGGGTATGTTTGGTTTGTAATTTGGGCTTAGGTGGGAAATGGGCCAAGGATAGTGGGTGGGCTGTTGGTGTATTTTAGTTTGGATTTGGTTTTAATAAATCAAGGGTCCGGTTTGGATTTAGGTTAATAATACCACAAGGACTAATTTTGTATTTTCTGAAAAGTTGGAGGGTATGTTGTGGTATTATTCTAAAGTTATCAAAAGGGCCTAACTTGCCAAATATAGATAATACAAGGGTCATATATGTATTTTTTTTTTTTCATTTCTGAATGCCCAGGGACCAAAACTGACAAACTGCCAAACTTGAGGGACCAATTATGTAATTTCACCAAACTTCACACCAAGGACCATTCCTGCAAAATATTATTAGTACAAAGACCAAAATTTATTTTTCTCAAAGTTTTTTACATCCCAGGGACCATTTATGTCAATTTCCAAAGTATAGGGACTAAACTTGTAATTTTGTGAAACTTTGCACCAAAGGACTAAATATGTAACTTTATGATTTAAAAGGACCTTTGGTGACTTTTTCAAGTTTTTAGAATAACCAGGGACTAGTTTTGACAATTTTTGAAACTTGAGGAACTGAAACTGCCAATTATGCAAACTTTGTACGTTTTTCATCTGTTTTTGCATATTTTGCATTTGAAACATATAAAACACACTTCTAAGATATTTTAAGTATTTTGATGCATATTTGAGTGTTTTTGTATGTTTTGGCAGTTCAGATTGGTATAAAATGATGAGTATTTAGACACTCATCAATCCCCCACACTAAACTATTGCTAGTCCTTAGCAATCTTTTGAGAAAAACTTAATGGATTTGAAAAACTCTTTACCAAAAGCCATCACTTCTGGAGTAGCCAGATGTAAGAACTGTGGTACACCTGATAACCGTGTGATTTTGAGCAAATCACCAGCTGTCAACGGATTTGATTTGTCTTTACCAAAAGTCGTTTGCTTCTGGACTAGCCAACTCTTGATGGAATAGTCAACATCTTGGTGAGCTGATTACCAATTATGGTTTTTCCACTGCCTTTACCACAAGCCATAATCTTGCGGGCTAGCCAACTCATTCGCTTTTTAGGATATGGCGAGTTGAGGTACCATACAATTTTGGGCAAATTGCAAGCCATCAACGGATTTGAGTTATCTTTACCAAGAACCGTTTGCTCCTGGATTAGCCAATCCTTATGTGGGTTAGACATGGCAGACTGATAACCATTTATTGCGTTCTAAGTGAGAAAAAATTTTAAAATTTTGGCTAAAATGGGGGTTCTTGATGGAACATGTGTTTAAATTCGTTAGAATAACGAATCTCCCCCCACACTTAGAACTGAATATTGTCCTCAATATTCAAAGTACCGGGTGTTAAACCAACACTTAGAACGTAAGAAGGAAAATACTCCATAGCCTTTATTTAAGTTTATGTACACACATTTTTTTTTTTTTTTACATATATACAACATGTGGGTTAGTATCTCCCCCACACTTAGGGTGAAAACCCTAAGTACATACTACTGTTTTTGATTACCGAGTCTCTAGCTTGACTCGACCCCGAATTTATTTGTCCATGGGGAAGCATGATGTGGAAGAGACAATCTACATCGGACTTTCATTCAAGATGTTTGGATAAACATTTGAAGCACGTGAAAGTTCCACTCCGATGAGATAAGTAGACACCCGGCTCAAAATTTATAAATGAGAATGCCGGGGTCAAAGATAATGTCTTCATTCCCGAAGGAGTGAAGAACAGGAGAAGCCATAGGATATATGAAGAAAAGAAAGAAAGTCATGATGAAAATCATAACTAACTCCTCATCTTCAATGGGAGAATTCATTGTTTCATGAATCTCCTCTTTTAAGCTCGTTTGATCAAAACATATTATGGGTATGTCTAGATCAAAATAGAAGTTATCATACTCCGGTGGAGATATGATATGAGTGAGTTCACCGGAGAACTCCTCAAAGGTGAATGATTCATATTCGGGATTGATTTGGGTGAATTCACTGGGGAACTCCTCAAAAGTAAATGATTCATAAACGGGAAGAGAATTATAAGAATGAGAAGTGGTGATACCACTTATCTTCTCTCCCGTTTGATCAAAATGGAACGTTTGCAATTCCGGAATAGAATCATTGATCAAAATCTCACTATCCTTGACGGGGATAGGAGATGAAATAGGCTTTTCATTAAAAGCCTCGATTCTAGAAATGAGAAGATTAGCATTTAATAATGTAAGACGAAGAGATTCGTCTTGGATTATTTCTTCATCATTCTCTTCTTCTGAGTTGACAAGCTCAGAAGGTAATTCCCCCACATAACTTATGTTTCCACAAGATAAAGAATAGTCCTCATCAGAATCAGAGAACATCTCAATATGATCATTTGGGAAGACAATAGGGGGAGGGATGTCACACATATGATCAAGAATTCCCTGTGACTCACTTGGGATTGAGACAAGGTTCTCAACACTAGACTTTATGAATTCGTCTGATTCCTTTTGAGGAACAGTGTCAAGATGCTCGTCCCCCATGCTCAGAGAGTGAGTGGGAATCTCGGGTGTGATAGCAGTAGACTCAGGGAGTTGAGAAGGACTAGCATACATGGATTTTATAATTTCCATTTGTTCTGCTGCTAGTAATTCTCCCATACTCTTTTCTCCCTGTATATCCATGGAAGTAGTCTCAACTGATGAACTTGATGAGGTATCATCACTTTCATCATCTTCGTCGAGAAGAGCAGCATTTTGAAATTTGATACGTGTCATAGATGCTTGTTTTAAGACTAGTAATTCTTCCATGCTTCTTTCGTCTCTAGCTGCATGTTCTTCAGCAAGTAATTCCGCAATAGATTTATCACGAGAATATGGAATGAGTGGAGACTGTGGGGGTGTGGATGTGTCAAAACCGGATATATCAGAACTAGAACAATGTTCAGGTTTATAATACGGTTGACATTTGAAATCAACATGAGGACCCCCACAATGTACACAAGAAAAACTTGGTGCATTGTGAAACGAAATATTAGCTAACTCCTCCTTAAGGTCTTTAGGTTTCTCAAGAACCTCTAGACAAAGGTCTTGCTGAGTTTCATGAGGAGTTGCTTGGATCATTTGGCACTGTGGAGGTGGGTCTTGAAACGAATAGTCGTAATTGTTACAAGGAATTGGATTCCTTGTTTGACAATCAGAGCTAAAGTGAGGACCTCCATAGTACTCACAACAGTTGAACTGATGTGACGGTGAGTCGTATGTGTTTGAGTCATAATTGTTATCAGGAACCTGCTCATAGACAAGTGTGCTTCCTGATTGACAATCAGAACTGTAGTGTGAACCACCACAATACTCACAACAGTTAAACTGCTGAGTCTCATGGTGTGGAAGCTGGTGGAATGAATTAGTCATGTCAGGGTAGGAATAGGGATTCTAGTTATAGACAGACCCATTTTCTGACTCTACCATGCCACAACTGGGGCAATTACCACCATTATAAGGACTACCACACCATTTACAGACAAGAGGGTGAGAATAAGACATAGAAAGAATTAAAGGGTTTAGGGGATGAGAAATGAAGAATCAAATAGGTAGGAGTGTAAAGGTGAATATTTTTGGTGTTTTTGAAAATTTTTTGTAGTACTAATAAGAAGGAAAATATTTTTGGTTTTTTGTGTTCGTTGAAAACTAATTTTAAAAAGTTTTAAGGAACAGTTTTATTTTTATATGATAATAATATGAACAAGGATGGATAAATATACAAATGGTCGTGTATTCAGGTTCACAAATATGCAAAATCGTTTAGAATAAGCGCACAACCTCCCCGGCAGCGGCGCCAAATTTTGATTCGTCTCAAACAGTCAACTAAGTTTACCAGGTGATGGTCAACCAAGTCAAACGTCTAAAACAAATGCTTCCGTGGAATACAGTGTTTCCCCGGGTCGTAATGTCCCAACGAGGTGTGCGATGGTTTATTAAAAACGAATTTGTGATCGAGTGAATATGAACAGGAAAGGATATAAGTGTGTATGAGTGTTTACACTAGGGTTTTATAAAACAAAATAACTTATATAAACTATTTTAATGATTATGTAAAAGCCAGATATTTAAAAACTTTTAATAACTAAAAACGCGTACGTTTAATTTAATTCTACGTAAACGTACGAAACAAAAACGAATTTAACTAAAGTAATAATTTGCAAACCTTAGGGGCTTAAATGAAAATTAAATAAACTTAAAATATTTAATTTATAATTACTAATTATTTAATTAATTATTATTATTTAATAACTATTATTAATTATTTAATAATACACTAATAATTAAGAAAATGTAAAATAAGTCTTAAAAAAATAAAATTAAACTTTGTAAAAGTCCAAAATATTATAAAACTTATTTTAAAAATAAAATTATATTTTTCTTACTATTTATCTAATTTTAATTAATTAATAACTATTTAATTATTATTTAACTATTTATATGTTTTAAATTATTATAAATACTAAAAAGACTTAGATAATTAAGAAGATTTTTATAAATCTAATTAACCATCACAGGAATCCTAAAAAATTATAAAAAGTTTATTTTATGTATTTTTAACTACTTTACTAATTATTATTCTATTTATTAATTAATTACTAATTAAACTATTTAAATTATGAAAACTAGTAAATGAACAGTAAAAATTCAAGAAAAATTACTAAAATTATATTATGACTTATAAAAGCTAGAAAAAATATAAAATCTAGGTATTGCTTTATAAAAACTAATTATACTATTTATAACTTAATTATTGATTAATTACTAATAAGACTATTATTAATTCTAATAAATACTAAATAATAATATAAAAATCTAAGAAAATTATTAAAAGTACTTTAATATAAGAAGAAATTAATAAAAATATAAAAACACAACTCACTTAATAAAAATCTAAAAATGAAAATTAAAATTAAATTATATTAAATAGAAACTATCACTTATTTTTATATTTGTTTTTCTTGAATTTTTCTTTTACAAAACTAATTTATATATAAAAACAACTAACTTTAATAAAAACAACTAATTTATAGTTTAATAATAAGCACTGTGGGGGCTTACCACCTCCACAGTTGACTTTAGCTGACCAAAGAAGCAAATAAGCTCAAATGAGATTGTGTGGGGCCCACTATGGATTATTCTGGTTTCAATGAGTTGTTTAAACAAGTTTGAGTAAGATTAAGCACTTGGGGTACACTGAATAAGCCAATAAGCTACAATAAGCTTTTGCTTATTGGTTTTCTGAGACAGATTATGGGACAAAGTTCAAGGGCAAATCCAAGTGGGGTCCACAATGATTCAGGTCAAACTTATGGTCAACTATTTATCCCTGGTAGGAGGGGGGTTGGGAGAACCCAAATCCTAGGTGTGGGACCCAATGGGGTGGCCACAAACCACCACCAAAGTGGTGGTGGTGTGGTAGTGTCTGCTGATGCAGAGAAGGCAAACAGCCCTGCAGCCCTCTTTGGAGGGTTGTGGGGCCCACAAAGAAAATTAGCAAAAATAAGATGATGCAAGGAAAATGAAGATGAGCTGATATACTATATTTCCTAAAAAACACAAGGCCTAAAACCTAGTAGAAAAATCACAATAATTCCTTGAATTATTGGATTTTTCTGCACAAGGAAAATTTGACTTTTTCTATTTTACTGCTAGGTTTGACTTTGTTGAGTTTTAATTGATTCCTAATGACTTAATATGTAGTTATAAGTTATAATAGACCTAAATTAAGCTAATTTAACTAATAAAGAACTGATTTGGAAAGTGATGGATTCTAAAAATCCACACAGTTAACTGTTAGGGGCTTTAGACTAGGATTTTGACTTTTAGCTTAAATGTGACCAAACTAATGGTCAAACTGACCTTAAATAAACTTAAGTAGCTCATTAGAACCAAATTCTACCCTAATAAACAACAAGAGTACAGCAAAACAGTTTATACCAAACACACCTTAAAAACCTAAGTTACACTATAACTTTTATATATTAAACTACAACTACTAATTTTAACACTAAAACAGATTAAATAAACTTAAATAAAGTTATTTGAATAAAAATAACATCAAAGAAACAACAATAACCAACTATGCTCTATATATGAATTGCTTACATTGATTTTCAAATTGAGATGTGGAACCAGGGTCTGTGTACCTTTCCTAAAGCTCACCAATGAACACTATAACCAGTACAATCAAAAATCACCATGCTCCATTGCTTGTTTCATCATCTTTCTTGATTTTTATTTATTTTATATTTTCTTGTATTTTTTTAAGTATTATTATTTTATGAAATAAACAGACACTTGTGGTATATAAAAGCTTAATTAAGCTTTGTCAAAGCTTAAGTTAGTTTTTAGAATCCAATAACAACAACAAACAAACAAAATTAAGCAACTTGTCAAATTTGCTCAAAATTGCTAAAATGGAAATTTATAACTAAAACTTGAAATTAAAATTGGATAAAGTATAAATTATATTGAGAAAACAGAATACAAGCTTTGAAATACAAAGATTACAACTAGATTGGATTTTTACTTAACTACGATTACACTACTCCTAATTTACACTAATACTTTTATTCTCTGCTTCCTTTTGCATATATATATGATCTTTTGAGGTCTTTGCAGTCTTAGGAGACTTTCCTATCTCATCTGAACCATTGAAATGGTCCAATTAATCCTGGCCGTTTGAAACTACTTTTCGCGCCAAAAAAGTCTTGGTGTCAGTTGGGGCACTGTAGTTTGCGTGGAGAAGTTATTCAAGGGTTTGGAAGGTTGTGGAGGTGGAGGAGAGTGGGTAGGGTGAGTAGGAGGTGAGGTGGAAGTGAAACCGTGGGTAGAAATGGTGGTATTGGTGTCTGCGTGTGAGGGAGAGGGAGATGGTGGTGTTTGACCGGGATCAAACTGGTATTAATATACCAGGGTATCTTTGGTTTGTAATTTGGGCTTAGGTGGGAAATGGGCCAAGGATAGTGGGTGGGCTGTTGGTGTATTTTAGTTTGGATTTGGTTTTAATAAATCAAGGGTCCGGTTTGGATTTAGGTTAATAATACCACAAGGACTAATTTTGTATTTTCTGAAAAGTTGGAGGGTATGTTGTGGTATTATTCTAAAGTTATCAAAAGGGCCTAACTTGCCAAGTATAGATAATACAAGGGTCATATATGTATTTTTTTTTTTTTCATTTCTGAATGCCCAGGGACCAAAACTGACAAACTGCCAAACTTGAGGGACCAATTATGTAATTTCACCAAACTTCACACCAAGGACCATTCCTGCAAAAGATTATTAGTACAGGGACCAAATTTATTTTTCTCAAAGTTTTTTACATCCCAGGGACCATTTATGTCAATTTCTAAAGTATAGGGACTAAACTTGTAATTTTGTGAAACTTTGCACCAAAGGACTAAATATGTAACTTTATGATTTAAAAGGACCTTTGGTGACTTTTTCAAGTTTTTAGAATAACCAGGGACTAGTTTTGACAATTTTTGAAACTTGAGGGACTAAAACTGCCAATTATGCAAACTTTGTACGTTTTTCATCTGTTTTTGCATATTTTGCATTTGAAACATATAAACACACTTCTAAGATATTTTAAGTATTTTGATGCATATTTGAGTGTTTTTGTATGTTTTGGCAGTTCAGATTGGTATAAAATGATGAGTATTTAGACACTCATCAATATATCAGTCCATGTAGGCCGAAATTTTCATGTATTATATTCATGTGTTGTGATTATATTTATGATGTTTTGTGCTTGCTCTTTATTGTTATCGTATTTATACTTGTTGGTGTTGTATCTATACATGTCGTGGTTGTATTTATACTTGTTGTGGTTGTATATATACATGTTGTGGGTGTATACCTTTGGTACGATGACTATTTCTATTATGATTTTCTCATGGTTGTTATCGATTGTGATTTATCAGAAGTATGGCGCCAAGGAAAGGAAAGGATGCACCAGAAACACCAGCTATGACTCAAGCCGCTGTCCGCAAGTTGGTCAGGGATAGTTTAGCAGAAGCTCTGGAGACTGAAAGAGCTGAGGTTGCGGCTAGGGCTGCTGAGATTGCTCCTAATATTGGGGCGGTTGAACCACCCACTACTAGGCGTGAATGCACTTGGAAGGATTTCAAGATTAGTGATCCTGTCAAGTTTAAGGGCACTGAGGGAGCGGTTGCTTTGATCCGCTGGTTTGAAAAGACTGAGAATGTATTCCTCATGTGTAGTTGTCCTGATGTCAGCAAGGTAAAATTTGCTACAGGTATGCTTCTAGATGAAGCTATGTCATGGTGGAATTCTCATGCTCAGCCTATTGGTATGGAGAATGCCTACAAGCTCACCTGGGATCAATTCAAGAAGCTGATGACTAAGAAGTTTTGCCCTCGTACTGAGGTGAAGAAATTGGAGACAGAATTCTATGAGCTGGTAACAAAAGGTGATGACATCGAGACCTACATCAGGAGGTTTCAGGAGTTGGCTGCACTATGTCCAACTATGGTTCCTGACAATGAGAAAAACATGGAGAACTTCACTGGTGGACTGCCTGAAAGCATCCGAGGGGATGTGATGTCTTTCGACCCACAATCAATGGAAGATGCTATTCGAATAACTCAGAAACTTATGGTTCAGGTAGTAAAAGGTAAGTCTGCTGTCAACAACAACAATAACCGTTCAAACAACACCAACTACAACAACACTCGAAACAACAATAACTATAACAACAATTGAAACCGCAACTATCCCAATAACCGAAACAACAACCCAAACAATAACAACAATAACAAGAGGAGGTTTGACTACAACCAAGGTGGAAATGCTATTCAGCCAGCACCTAAGAGACAGGAAGTGGCAAAGGCCTATGCTGCATGGACGACTGAAGGGAAAGGATATGTGGGTAATCTACCCAAGTGTGAGAAGTGTCAGAAGCATCATAACCCAGGACTTTGCCCAGATTTATGTGGCAACTGCAAGAAGGTTGGTCACCACGCCAAAGATTGCAGGTTTCCAATCTTGGGTGACAATCAGAAACCACTAGTAACATGTTTTGGCTGCGGAGAAATTGGACACTATAGGAGTGAGTGCCCAAAGAAGAAGAATCAAGGAACTGGAAACCAAGGTGGAGTGGCTCGAGAAAGAGCTTATGTTATGGGAGGAGAAGATGCCCGAGAGGACCCGAATGTTGTTGCGGGTACGTTCCTCGTTAATAATCGTTATGCATCCATTTTATTTGATTCAGGAGCGGATAGAAGTTTTGTTTCTATTGCATTTGCACCTTTACTTAACATAGAACCAACCACCTTAGACATTCCCTATATCATTGAACTAGCCGATGGATCTTTAGTTAACACCAACACCGTTGTCCGTGGTTGCACAATCAATTTCCTAACCCATCCATTCAATATAGACTTTATGCCTGTAGAACTTGGAAGTTTCGACGTTGTTATCGGTATGGATTGGTTGTCTCGACATCGTACAAGAATTATTTGTGATGAGAAAGTGGTTCATCTTCCTTACAGTGGTGAAACTTTAGTTGTTCGCGGAGAGCGAAGTGGAACTAGACTCAGTATTATATCGTGCATTAAAACCGAGAAGTACATAAAGAAGGGTTGTTATGCATTCTTGGCTCACATCACGGAGAAGAAGTCGGATGAGAAATGACTTGAAGATGTACCAATTGTTAAGGAATTTCCAGAAGTTTTTCCAGAAGAATTGCCAGGACTTCCGCCTACACGCCAAGTTGAGTTTCAAATTGAATTAGTGCCAGGAGCCGCACCAATTGCGCGAGCACCGTATCGACTTGCACCTTCTGAGATGCAAGAATTGTCGAACCAATTACAAGAACTTCTGGACAAAGGAATCATTAGACCGAGTTCCTCGCATTGGGGAGCACTGGTTTTGTTTGTGAAAAAGAAGGACGGATCCTTCAGAATGTGCATCGACTATCATGAGCTGAACAAGTTAACGGTGAAGAATCGTTATCCACTCCCTAGGATCGACGACTTGTTCGATCAGCTACAAGGTTCCTGTTTTTATTCCAAGATTAATTTAAGATCCGGTTACCATCAACTTAGAGTTCGGGAAGAGGATATCCCGAAGACGGCATTTAGAACACGTTATGGCCATTATGAGTTTCAAGTAATGCCTTTCGGATTAACCAACGCACCTGTGGTATTCATGGATCTCATGAATAGAGTGTGCAAACCGTATCTTGATAAGTATGTGATTGTATTCATTGACGATATCTTGATTTATTCTAAGAGTAAGGAAGAGCACGAAGAACATCTCAGAACAATCCTGGAACTACTCAAGAAGGAGCAATTGTATGCCAAATTTTCAAAGTGTGATTTTTGGATACAAAGAGTTCAATTTCTTGGCCATGTCATTGATAGCCAAGGATTACAAGTCGACCCAGCAAAGATCGAGGCAGTGAAAGATTGGGCTACGCCCAAGTCTCCTACATAAATTCGTCAATTCCTAGGACTTGCAGGATATTACAGAAGGTTCATTGAAGGGTTTTCCAAGATAGCGAAGTCGCTGACTAAGCTGACACAAAAGAATCAAAAGTACGAGTGGGGAGAGAAACAAGAATCTGCATTTCAGTTATTGAAGCGGAAGCTTTGTAGTGCACCAATTTTGTCACTACCAGAAGGGATTGAGAACTTTGTAGTATATTGCGATGCCTCGCATAAAGGACGTGGAGCTGTGCTAATGCAAAATGAGAAGGTGATAGCTTATGCATCTAGACAGCTTAAGACACACGAGAAGAATTACACTACACACAATTTGGAGTTGGGTGCAGTAGTTTTTGCACTCAAGATTTGGAGACACTATCTTTATGGTACCAAATGTGTAGTTTTTACTGACCACAAGAGCTTACAGCATATACTTGATCAGAAGGAACTTAATATGAGACAACGTCGTTGGCTAGAATTGCTGAGTGATTACGATTGTGAAATCCGATATCACCCAGGAAAAGCAAATGTTGTAGCAGATGCACTTAGCCGAAAAGAACGACTCAAACCTTTGAGAGTCAGGTCATTGGGAATGACTATCATTTCACCATTACCATCAAAGATTCTAGAAGCTCAGATTGAGGCTCTCAAGGAAGAAAATCGACTACAGGAGAAACTTTATGGTATGCCAGAGAACAAAAATGGCTTCATGAAGAGAGCAGATGGAGTGTTATGCTTCAAGGACCAAAGTTGGATACCACTCTATGGTGGAGTACGAGAATTGATTATGCATGAATCACACAAGTCGAAGTACTCTATTCATCCAGGTTCTGACAAGATGTATCAGGATCTCAAAAAGCTTTATTGGTGGCCGAACATGAAAGCAGAAATAGCAACGTATGTCTGCAAATGCCTTACTTGTGCTAAAGTGAAAGCTGAGTACCAGAAACCGTCAGGACTACTTCAACAACCAGAAATTCCACAATGGAAGTGGGAACGTATTACAATGGATTTTTTCACTAAACTTCCCAAGACGTCCGGAGGTTACTGATGCGTGGGAATCGCAACAGGCTTTACCTCTCGAGGGATCTCGAGAAGCTTACAACCCCCACCAGGCAGTGTACCTGATCGTTGTAGTATAGTATAGTGACAAGTACCGGGGGATTGATCGTTCAGCTTAGGAATAGTGTCGCTAGGATTAGAAAGTCTAATTACTAGTTCTAAAGGTGAGGGATGATTATTTTTTGTGTTTTTATATTTTATGGAAAGCAAGTAAAATCTCGGGGTTTGAAGGATTTGGGCGGAATTAGTTGCTATTCAACTAACCCAATACTAAGATGCAATCAAAATAAAATACTAAAAATGAAAATAAACTAATTATACTAAGGTTGTGAGCAGTAATTGGAGAAAATGTGTTTACTTAGATTTCACTACTCCCTAGATATCTTTTACACGTTAATTACTTGTTATAATTGCATGGATGACGGATCGTATTCCTTAATACCATTCATGGGGTGGCATACATAACTCCCCAATTCTATGAGCTCTTATCTCCTCCTACACCATGCCCAGCACAACTATAGGGATTGTAAACAGTGGCTCATACATTAAATACAACCAATAAAGACCTAGTACGCCTCGGTTCATGTTTCTTAAAACGTTCAAGCATGTTACCATTTGGAGATCTGCCAGTTTTCTTAAGCCTAACATATAAATCATTCATCCAAGACAAGAATAAACAAGTAATCAACACGTAATCAATATCTAGGTTTCATTAGATCTAAGCAAACACAAAAGAGATCTAGCCTAGCATAATGGAATTGAGACAAGAACAAGATATAGACAACCAACACATAGACATATTGATTGAATTAGAAGAACACTTATCTCAATTACAATGCAAGGTATCAAGGGTTTGGAACCCTTGAAAAACCTGTAAAAGTTGCACCAAAATCGTCTTTAGGGTTTCTCCCAAAACTTCTCTCCCTTAATGTGAAAAACTAGAAAACTATATATAGGAAAATAGGGATGACGGCGTCAAGAACAAAGGTGTGACGCCGTCATCTCGCCGCCAAATACTTCCTCGGACGGCCTTGATCTACTTCTGATGCCGTCAAGGCCTAGGCCGTCACACAAATTACTCTTGACGCCCTGTATGTGACGCCGTCATCAACTACGGATTTTAATTCTTGAGGTTTGACGCCGTCATGAGTTTACTCTTGACGCCTTCATGTACTGTTCCCAGCATGGAAAATTGAGACTTTGCCGTTTTCTTCACTTTTATGCTCCAAAAACGTCCAAAATGGCTTCTTTTCCAGAATTCACTCTCCAAGTACCTAAAATTACAAAAGGAACGATTTAGGGCAATATTTGATCAAATAAATTCGGATTCGGGCTTAAATGACCCCCTAAAAACGGACCATTTTTTGCCTCATCATATACCCTTACACTTGAGATTTGCTTGTCCTCAAGCAAATGCGCTTTTATTCTACTCAAAATACAAGTTAGGGGTCATTTAACACTAGTATAAAAGTAATTACAACAAATAATCATTCCTCTAAAGACCAATAGACAAGCACGGAGGTCATACACAAGCACCTCACAAATAGTGTTTAGATACTCACATCTCTCGAGTGTAATAAAGTATAAATTACAATATGGAAACGGAAGATATCTCTCACTACCTGTCATAGCAAAATAGATTACCATAGGCTTGGGAAAGGATCAAACCTCCACCACATGGCGTAAGCACCTAGGATAAACTATCAAAGAGGTCTTTTAAAGGGTTGTAACGTTAGGTATAGGGATATGAATTACACGGTTTTGTTGGATAAAGGAAGTTTTACTGGTGGCGAGTTAATAATCTTGGTTAATTACATGTACAAGATGGCGTTGCTAAGCCAAGACTAGACTCGACTTAAGCTAATAAATGAAAAATAACTAAAAACATAAAATGAACATAGAATGAAAAGGGATGGTAGTCCGTATGTTTTTTCTCTCTTTTTTTTTTTTTTTTTTTTCTTGATTTTTCAATTTTTTTTTTTTTTTTCATACACTCTTACCCTACCATCCAAAATAATACATCATAGGGGATGAGAATTCCCCTTACACTTGAATCTTTACATACTTTACATTCAACTATTCTAATGACTCGAATTAAGAAAATCAAAACACTTTGAGCACTTTTAAGATTAACGTACATATGGGGGTAATATAAGATGTTCTTCCCCATTACTCCATAAAATAAGTACTTACCCATGAGTCCCAATCGTCCCAAAACAATATGTACAAGGATATGACTCGACTTAGCAACCATGTAATCAATTAGAAAGTTAACTTAGGGTTTAACAAATAACAATAATGCACTAAAGATGAGCGCATACACGGAAGGCTAAGGCGATTTGGGTGTACATTTAAGTGGGGTGTAACAAATTCTTCCTTTAAGTAAGATGCTTAAAGTTAGAAACGAAAAGATAGGCTCGGAGGGGTGTACTAGGGGTTTCGTGTACTAAAAATGAGTACAACGCTAAGGGTGTGGGAAAAATTAGTTGACTTAACTAGTCAAGTAGTATGACTTAAATGGTCAAGTAATTATGATACGGGTTTAACACAAGGGTGATCCTAATGCCTCTTATCATGTAGTAAATCCTACCACACGAATGTAGTCTCACTAGCGGTCTCGGGATGCATCACTAACGCAAGTTCTAGAATCTAAATGTTACCGGTACACTCATAAGCACTAATAGTAAATGCTTTTCCTATCAAATCTAAAGGCGAACCTCACATTTTTGGGTGGAAAATTTTTCTGAATATACGGTTATGTGCTAGTCATACAATCTCCTATCCATGAGACGCTTGCTATGGCTAAAGTTTCACTCCTAAATGTTGTAAAAAATTTTAAATTTGGCGCTAAAATTACACTAACAAGTATTTCTCATAGTTTTATTACACATCTACTATCAAACAAAACAAACTCAAGCGAAAGTGCATATGTAAGGTATCATCTTTTTACCCTCCCCTTACACTTAAGATGAACATTGTCCCCAATGTTCAAGTAAAGAATGTAAAAGTGAAAAAGTAAATAGAATGAAATCAAATACTCCCCTGATTCGCTCGGTATGGATAATAGGATGGCCAGGTTAAATCTTCCTCCAAGAAAATGAACCATCAAAGCTTCCCTTCCAGAATATAAATCATCTCCTTGTCATACATAACCTGTAAAACCTGACAAAATAGACAAGACAACCTCGCGTAAAATCGGCGGCATCCTATATAAGTTTCTAAGTCCTAGAAAACAACGTAAGATATAATGCTTGTGGAATGAAGTTTACAGATCTCCTGGAGATTATAAAACTTAATAATTCACAAAAACCATAAGACTCCGTTAGAAAAACAAAACAGGTAAAATTTCCAGATTTTTAACTCCTGACGCCGTCAAGAGTAAACTCATGACGCCGTCAGAATGGACCTGCAGAAATTCTTATGTTAAGTTTCCGGAAAATTTCTGGAAAAACTTGGTCCTACTTCCTGGAAAATCCTGCAAAACTTCATTATGACTCAATACAAGCATTTGACTCTAACAAATACGAATATACATGTTCATTTAATATTGTGGAGAATCATGATCGGTTTGTTTCTTAAAAACATATTTGGGGTTTCCCCTTACACTTATCTTTTGCAAAAATACTTTTAGGTTGGAGTTAAGACTAGGCCAAACAACATAGTAAATTATTTCCACATTTTAATTTAGAAACATGATCAACCAACAATAAAAATAAAACATGCATACGGAAGCAAATAACAAACAAACAAATAAAATCACACAAAACATGGGTTGCCTCCCAAGAAGTGCTTTTCTTTATTTACGAGTCTTGTAGCTAGACTCAAGGTCATGGGTTACTACGTGATCTCATCGTTCAAAATGATATACCCCGTGTAGTTGCGATCATTACTATTATGGTGGTAGTGCCTCAATCGATCTATACCCGCAATCACCATTCCACCTAATTTGCTTCTTAATTTAGCTACCCCATCTTGGCTCAATCCTTCGATTGTGAATGGCCCATACCACCAAGGACTTGGTTTATCGGGTGGTATTGTTGTTTCCAAGTGTCTCAAGAGCACCAAGTTCCCTTCCTCAAATGGTGTATGATTTTTTTCATGTCGAGTATGTTCGAGTTCAATCGGAACCTTATTGCTTTTTCTTTTTTCATCCTTAGCTTTCTTATAGCTTTTGATTCTTGCCTCCCATGCAAGAATCTTATTCTGAACACGAATGGGTGTCGTGCCAATGTTGTTTTTAATCATTCTCCAACTCAAATTCTCATGCCCACTTCGCGGGGCCATGGGGAAGCTAATCTTTCTTTTTCCAGATTTAAGCTCAATCTTCCTACCTTCATACTTAATGACAGCCCTAGCGGTGGTGAGGAATGGTGCCCCAAGTATTATTGGCATGCATCCATCCCCTTTATCATCAATGATCATAAAATCAACGGGGTACATGAATCCTGCAACATTAACTAATACATCTTCTGTTATTCCTAGGGGGTATACGTACGAGTGTCCAACAATAGATAACCTAACATGAGTAGGTGCTGGCATTTTTGACGTTAGTTGGATGTAAATAGTTAGGGGCATAAGATTTACTTCCGATCCTTGGTCGGCGAAAGCACTAAGATGTTTCAAGTCCCCGATGCTCGTTGGTATTTCAAAATTCCCACGTGCTACCTGCTTAGTAGCCACTTTCTGTACCAATAACCTCTCGAATACTGATCCTCCAGGAAGCGTATCATGCTCATCTTCCTCTTCTTCCTCTTTCTCAAGAACCTGTCCGGAGGATTGGTTACGCCCATCACCCTTAATCCAATTTGTTATGGTGTTTTTGTTTATATCATGTTTCAGGTAGTAACTCAAAGGTTGGGACTCTGGTGGTTTTTCTAAGGTCTGTTTAGCAGGAGTTTCTACCTTCTCGTTATCTTTATGGACAATGGTGATGGAGTTAACAAATTGGGTGGTGGGAGTGGCACTTTCTTTCCTTAGCAGTATTCGTTCGGGGGTTCTCTGATTGGCATACTCCTCCAATAGACTCAACATCTCATTCATTTTCTCCTGCATCTCCTCTTTTTGCTTATAAACTGCTTCTTCGAATCTAGCAAGCCGATCAGAGTGAGTTGCCATATATTCTCTCATCCTAGCCTCAAACTCCGAGCTAAGTTCCTTGGGAGGGGAACAAGGTGGGGTGCACCTCTGAAAAGTCTCGACATGTTCTCTAGAAGGTGACTCAGATAATGGTGCCGAAGTTGGTTTTGAGACAGAATTGACAGTGGCTTGTCTAGGACTTAAAGGTCTCCTTTGCCTTTCCTCAAAATAGTCAACTTTTGCTTCAAGTTTGCATAGGAGTTCATCGGGGATTTCGGTGGTTCCTCCAGATGTCGAGACTGCATTGATGGCCGCTTCTATCGTATGTTTAAATTCCCAAATCTCATGATTATCAATAGCGAGCTCTTCGATAATTGCCCAAGACTCCTCGGCGTTCTTATCACGCAATTTACCTCCCGCGGCCCTGTCGATGGTGCGCTTAGTGTGATAGTCAACATGGTCGTAGAAAATCTAGACTAATAACCAAAGGTTTATGCCATGATGAGGGATCTTGTGGAGGAGATCCTTAAAACGGGCCCAAGCCTCGTAGAAAGTTTCACCCCGCTGTTGCTCAAACATCAAAATGTCCCTTCTAAGCGTTGCAGTCTTTTTCGGTGGAAAGAATTGGGTAAGGAAGCGATTGGCGAGATTGTCCCATGTGGTGATGGATCCCGCGGGTAAACGCTCAAGCCATTGACTAGCTTGATCCCGTAGAGAGAATTGGAATAGGCGTAATCGGGTTGTCTCTCTAGTTTCAACACCTAGGTCTATGGAATCAACGATTTTGAGAAAGTCCTTAAGATGTTGGTTTGGATCTTCAGAACGAAGTCCATGGAATGCACATCCGCTTTGCACCAACCGGATGGTGTCGGATCGCAAGGGGGTCACATTGTCTCCGGTGAGCTCAATGGTGTTTCGGTAGCCTTGGTGGCTAGGTCGGGAATACTCTCCTAAGGTTCGGGGCCTATGGGGTTCTAGTGGTGGGTTTTGTTGTGGTGGGATGACGGGTTCAAAGATGTTACCACCTTCCATGATGTCGGATGGTAAAGAGTTACGAACAAAGGCACGAAGAAATAAGATTGACTAAAGAAGACCTAGAAATAAAAATAAAATCTTACTAGAAAGGAATCTAGAAAGTAGACCTAATAAAAAGAAATCCTAACCTAGACAATAACTATTCCCCGGGCTGCGGCGCCAAAAACTTGATGCGTGGGAATCGCAATAGGCTTTACCTCTCGAGGGATCTCGAGAAGCTTACAACCCCCACCAGGCAGTGTACCTGATCGTTGTAGTATAGTATAGTGACAAGTACCGGGGGATTGATCGTTCAGCTTAGGAATAGTGTCGCTAGGATTAGAAAGTCTAATTACTAGTTCTAAAGGTGAGGGATGATTATTTTTTGTGTTTTTATATTTTATGGAAAGCAAGTAAAATCTCGGGGTTTGAAGGATTTGGGCGGAATTAGTTGCTATTCAACTAACCCAATACTAAGATGCAATCAAAATAAAATACTAAAAATGAAAATAAACTAATTATACTAAGGTTGTGAGCAGTAATTGGAGAAAATGTGTTTACTTAGATTTCACTACTCCCTAGATATCTTTTACACGTTAATTACTTGTTATAATTGCATGGATGATGGATCGTATTCCTTAATACCATTCATGGGGTGGCATACATAACTCCCCAATTCTATGAGCTCTTATCTCCTCCTACACCATGCCCAGCACAACTACAGGGATTGTAAACAGTGGCTCATGCATTAAATACAACCAATAAAGACCTAGTACGCCTCGGTTCATGTTTCTTAAGACGTTCAAGCATGTTACCATTTGGAGATCTGCCAGTTTTCTTAAGCCTAACATATAAATCATTCATCCAAGACAAGAATAAACAAGTAATCAACACGTAATCAATATCTAGGTTTCATTAGATCTAAGCAAACACAAAAGAGATCTAGCCTAGCATAATGGAATTGAGACAAGAACAAGATATAGACAACCAACACATAGACATATTGATTGAATTAGAAGAACACTTATCTCAATTACAATGCAAGGTATCAAGGGTTTGGAACCCTTGAAAAACCTGTAAAAGTTGCACCAAAATCGTCTTTAGGGTTTCTCCTAAAACTTCTCTCCCTTAATGTGAAAAACTAGAAAACTATATATAGGAAAATAGGGATGACGGCGTCTAGAACAAAGGTGTGACGCCGTCATCTCGCCGCCAAATACTTCCTCGGACGGCCTTGATCTACTTCTGACGCCGTCAAGGCCTAGGCCGTCACACAAATTACTCTTGACGCCCTGTATGTGACGCCGTCATCAACTACGGATTTTAATTCTTGAGGTTTGACGCCATCATGAGTTTACTCTTGACGCCTTCATGTACTGTTCCCAGCATGGAAAATTGAGACTTTGCCGTTTTCTTCACTTTTATGCTCCAAAAACGTCCAAAATGGCTTCTTTTCCAGAATTCACTCTCCAAGTACCTAAAATCACAAAAGGAACGATTTAGGGCAATATTTGATCAAATAAATTCGGATTCGGGCTTAAATGACCCCCTAAAAACGGACCATTTTTCGCCTCATCAGTTACGATGCTATTTGGGTAATTGTTGATCGTCTTACCAAATCAGCCCACTTCATACCCATTAGAGAGACTTATTCCATGGAACAACTAGACAGACTTTATGTCAAGGAAATAGTCTCAAGACATGGAGCACCAATCTCCATTATTTCTGACTGAGATAGTCGCTTTACTTCAAACTTTTGGAAGTCATTATAAGATTCTTTAGGATCCAAGTTAGACATGAGCACTGCTTACCATCCTCGGACCGATGGTCAGAGTGAGAGAACTATTTAGACACTTGAGGACATGCTGCGAGCATGTGTGATTGACTTTGGAAATGGTTGGGCTAACCATTTGCCGTTGATCGAGTTTTCTTATAACAACAGCTACCATTCAAGCATAAAAGCAGCACCATTCGAGGCACTTTATGGTTGAAAGTGTCGATCTCCAGTTTGTTGGGCCGAAGTCAGTGATGTACAATGTACTGTCCCGGAGATGGTTCGAGAAACAACAGAAAAGATAATCCAGATTCGAGAAAGACTCGAAACAGCTAGAAGTAGACAGAAAAGCTACGCAAATGTTCGTCGCAAACCATTGGAATTTCAGATCGGAGACAAAGTCATGTTGAAAGTCTCGCCTTGGAAGGGCGTGATACGATTCGGGAAAAGCGGGAAGTTGAACCCGAGATACATTGGTCCATTTAAGATACTGGAAAGGATTGGTCCAGTAGCTTACAAGCTTGAACTTCCATCAGAACTCAGCAACGTACATAACACGTTTCATGTCTCAAACCTCAAGAAATGCCTTTCGAACGAGTCTTCAGTTATATCATTAGAAGAAATTCAACTAGATGACAAGCTTCACTTTGTGGAAGAACCAGTTGAAATCATGGACCGAGAGGTCAAACAGTTGAAGCAGAGTCGAATTCCGATCATGAAGGTTCGCTGGAATTCTCGAAGAGGACCCGAGTTTACTTGGGAATGAGAAGACCAAATGCGACGCAAGTATCCACATCTTTTCACCAAACCTATTACCGAGACCAACACTAGCTGAATTCAGGGACTGAATTCCTTTTTGGGTGGGCGACTGTCACAACTCACCATTTCATGTCATTTCCAAACTTCGACAATTTACTATTCATAAATCACTATTCATCATTTTTTAGGTCAGTTTGATATTCTGAGAAGCGTTCAAAAATATTACTATTCACAAAACACTATTCATTTCCGGAAAGAAAACACTATTCATGTGCATTGCTCATTTCATCGTAAATTTAGTTTACGGGTATTTAAATGCGCGTAACCGTATTGGTTCAGGTGCGAATTCATGCTATTAGGGATATTTCATACGGACTAGAAATAGTATACATATCATCATAATAGCATTTGCATACTATACCACTCGTAGAATATTCATATTAATATTTTTGGTATATTTAACGTTTTACGTATATTTATTTTAATTAAACGTTAATACGCGATTAATAAATATAACCAACATATCTAAAAATCCCCACAATGATTCCGATATATTTTTAAACTCCTTACAACGTCACAAAAATTATAAAATTCATTTACCCGGTATTTTGGGAATTTATTAAATTTATATCGTAAGTTTAATATAATTACGACGGTTTTCGTAAAAACTAAATAATAATTGTCCAAACGCTCAATTTTTGTACCCAACATATTTTTAACTTTTTTATGACTTTATTAAGTCCCGGTTAACTTCGTTAAAATTTATTTCTCGCAAACCCGGTACCCGATTATAACTAAAACTAACTAAAACTACCTAAATTATACTACTAAAAACAATACCAATCCTCCACTACAAATACTAATTAAATCAAAACATGTTTTCCTCTTTTTCTTCCTTTGAAAAACCGGCCACAACCCCCCCCCCCCCCCCCCCTTTAACCCTTGGCATTAATTTCCTTTAACTTATCTAAAAACCTTAGAAAATATCTAAAACTTATAACACCTTTTACACTCATAATTTTAGATCAAAAATCAAAATCATTCTCTTTTTCTCTCCATCCTAACCCGCGGCCAAACCAAGAAAAAGAAGCAAGAACCAAAATTTTTCCAAGAACAAGATTAAATCTAGCTTATATAGTTATCCTTGTTAGGGTTTTGTAATATAAACTCAAGGATCATTAGGTTTTCATCATCCAAGATCCATAATCTTTCAAATTAAGTTTACCAAATTTATTTTCATCATTTCTTCAAGTTATCTTTATGATCATGTGATTTCTATACATGATTTCATGCATATGTTAGTTTATACCACTCATTATATATACTTATGTCTTTGAAACCCTATAAATGGAAACCCTTGTTAGATCTAGTTGATTGATGTTGTTTAAGAACCCATGACACCTTAAGAAGATGTATGGTAGGAATAGACTAGATTTGTGGTGATTGGAAGTGATTTGGGTGGATTAGAAACTAGTTTGGAACATTGGAAATGAGTTTAGAACATGTCTACAAACCTACTGTCCCAAAATATAAAATCTAGAAAACTCAGTAACTCAGGGGAGATTTTTAACCAAAGATTTAGAAAATACTTTCAAAAACAAAACTTTTGGCGAAAGAACGGATTAAAACGGGTTTATAACGAATGAGATATGATTTTTGCAAGTTTAATGACGAAAACTATTTTTCTGGAAAATTTCATACTGTTGGACGATTTTCGTCGGACAAACCGTGGTGTTAGACGTAACCTAGAGAATCCGAGCTATCAAAAATATATTAGTACATACTAAGACGAATCCGTGGATATAAAGAACGAAGAAAATGAACTTATAACGACAAAGATATTCACGTTTCAATATCGGTATAATCTTATATATTTTGACAGCTTTTAACTAGAAATAATAATAATACTACTAGTACGTACTAAGTTCTAGATTTCTAAAAATTCAACCAAAGTGTCAAATTCATAACTAATGAAGTACTAGTGATTACAAGTTTATTTTTACGACTATTAGACGTTATTTCAAGGTTTTTCAAGGCGATGAATATAACACTAACATTTTGTATACAATATACTACGACTAGTTTTTATTAGTCTAGTTGGACTTATTTTTCCTAAGTATGAAAAATATATTATTTTGACAATAACTAGTATTTCCAAGTTATGAGTGGTATAGGTATCATGTGCATGCATATTCTCTACACCATTGCATGATCTAAATTAGATCATTATCATTCATCATAGGTTGCGGTTGATTTCATTCCTTGTTGTCCCTATCATTTCATCTCATAGTATCATCACTTCGAGGTGAGTTTTCATAGCCCCGTTTTTAATTCAATATTTTGATTTCAAATCCCACGGGGGAGAATACATTGTATCACTTATTTTTGTACATGCCAAAGTGTTAAATTCCTTACATTGCTTAAGTTGCCTTATTACCACGTCTTGACAAGTCCCCTTTATTATCATGGACCGTTAATTAAAGTACGAGCGAGAGTGAGTGAATAGATCTATTGAGGGTGACTCCTCCATCCGTGTTTGGGTTGCTCTAACGGAATTACGGATGCATTTCATGTCTAATATATTAGAGTGTCTGGTAAACACTCATTTGGCGCCAAGTAACTATGTCTAGTTTCGAGGTCATGAGCTTAAGAGTCAATGTAGCTTTCTTTATGACATTTTGTCACTTTACTTTACTTATGGCTAATGTACATCCGATTTAACTTATAAACCTATGATTTCTCACCAACTTTATGTCGACCGTTTTAGCAATGTATTTTCAGGTAACTAAAGTTTATCCCTCATGGCATGCATGGAGTCATTTTAGTGAGTAGCAAGGATGACGCTTCTCATTTTGGATTTTCATGCACTTATATATTATCGTTTGATTGTACCAAACTTATTTCCCTAAACTTTTCTAGACTTTTGGACCTATGTTTTGTAACTCTGAATTTTTTTTAAAATAAATCAAACGATGTATTTTCAAAACAACACTTTAGGTCGTTCAACATAACTGTAACTGTGGTGCTATGACCGTCACCCTCAGGTATTCCATTCCACTGCCATTCAGGTATTTTGGGGTGTGACAATTTTTTCATATAAAAACTTTAGATTATCCACCTGATGTTGTGACAATATTGAGTTGGTAGCTGGTATATTGTAAAGGTATGAGGTTAAAGTAATTAACAATGACACGTATTCATAAGTTATCATTAAATAATAACATTATAACGAATTTTAAAAATCACTTATCATTATACTAAAAAAATGTAGTTGTCTAAAAACAATGTTTGTTATATTTATCCCACATAGATGGATGATACAAGTAAAAGAGTACTTATAAAGATAAAAAATAACTAGATATTCAACATATGGTTATTCCAAACACTCCCCTAAAGTGCATATTTTTTCTTTTTAACTATTACTTCAAACCTTAGTTAACCCAACAGTTAACGCTAGGGACGATTCATGAACTTAAACTGCATATGATTTTGGTCTTTGTTGACTTTATAAGTTAACATATGGTTATACCAAACACTCCCTTAAACTGCATATGCAAATGCAACCCGATCAAATAAAAACAGCAAAATCAAAAAATAGACAAAACATAGATTTATATTATCATTTAAATTTTTGTTTCATTAAATAATGACATTAATCTGAAGCGTACGTCAAATGTAGATCATCGTAACTGAATGTTTCTAAACATTCATCTTCAGAACTTTCATCATTTTTTGTTTTTTTTGATGCATTTTTTTTCTAGTTTCCTAATTGCAGCCTTCTCTCTCCAATGCTCCTCTGCCGCTGTAAAACGCCTTCGTTGTTCCACTTGAGCATGGCTTCCTTCGGCCTCCTCCTTTCCTTCTTCCTACACCTTTGCTTCTTCCTTCTCCTTTTCAGCTTCCTGCTCCTCTGCTTCTTCCTACTCCTTCTCATCTTCCTCCTTCGATTCTTGGTTAGATAAAGGGTTTTCCTAAGCCACATTTACCTCAGTACTTGGTCTTTTGCTCAACTCTTTGTCTTCGGTAGCATCTGCATCTCTCGATCTTTTGTTTTCGGACAACATGTTTGATGTGTTTGAGGTTGATGATAGATTGGTATGCAGCAACATCTGGAAGTAACCAATATATACACAAAATAATGGGGAAAACAAATAGTCTGTATTAAATTTTAGAAGCATATTTTGAACTCTTTGATTCCCCATTATTTGTTGGAAATATACACGCATTTAGAAGTAAATAGAGCGTATCAGGGAAGACACTGTTGGTCCCTCAATTTATCTATGTTGCCGTTGGTATAGTTAAAACTCCAGCCCATTATTAAGTTTAGTGTTCACATTTGGTCCATAAATTTGACATTTAATATAATTAATCCCACCCAATTAAATCCGTACCCATTCTCGTCATATGTTGGTAACTATTGACCAAAATTTGACTCATGAATTTTGAATTCTGACTTTAGACAGTCAAACTTCAAATAGAATATGGCATTTACATTTTGACTCATGAATTTTCAATTCTGACTTTAGATAGTCAAACTTCAAAAGTCAATTTGGCATATCCATAAGGCTGCCTCCAGTAAGGAGAGACAATCTCTCATTAACACAAACTTAATTTCATTAATAATTAAAAGAGTACATCGATTAAAAACATTACATAAACCATAACATAAACATTGCATAAAACATTCAATTGTAATCCGTGTGATCCCAGGTTTCAGAGTTGTCGGAGCGGTAACCGTCGTCGTAAGGAACAAAGTTCGTAAACTTTTCTGCGTCTAACTCTGCTTCCAACCTGTTAAGCTCCAGCTCATTTTCATCATTTCAGTCCCCATCTTCTTCATAACTTAGCCAAAACTAATCCAGATGAAGTTGTTGTTGTTGTTGTTGTTGCTCAACAACTTTTGGTGCATCAGATGAAGTAGATGCACCTTGCACTCTTGGTGCATCACCAGCTGCCACATTTTCCGCAAAACTCCAATGGATCTTGTTAGAGATTTGGTCCTGTATCTGATTCACTCAAGACCACAACGTCTCAGTAACGGCAGCGTCTTTACGGTATTCATCGCACAAAAACTGATCGATCACAACTTTGCGTTCTTCCGATATGTCTTTGCACTCAACGTATCGTTCTCTCAAACGTTTTTTGAGTGCCTTTGCGAGCTCAAACTTTTTAACCACTTCGACAATAGCCTCTTGTCGTTCCTTGTCGTTTTTCTCGGTTTGTTTTTTGACATACTTTTGCAGTTGTTCGACAGTGTGAGGAAGTTTACAAGCCATTTTGAATTGAGAGAAGTGTGAGAATTGTGAATTCAAGTGTGTTAATATGTTGTGTCTTTATAAGGTAGTTTAAAAGATTTTTTTTTTCTTTTGAATTCAATGGCTAGTTTTTTTTATTTATTTATTTTTTTTATTTTTTTTTCAACCGTTACACAATGGTTGAAACTTAAACTCACAAAGAAATTGTGTCAATCGCCCAAGCGACCAAGTTGGGGTAAAATTTTCTGCAGTTTAAGGGAGTGTTTAGATTAACCCATTATGACTTATAAAGTCAACACATACACCACAAGTGTTATAAATTATCCGATTGAAAACCTAAAGTTATGCACACATATATTGAACCTTGACCAAACCGTGTTGGGTAGAGGTTGTATGTGACAGTGTGTGTGGTAGATGATCGGCTTTTACTCAAGTGTCAATGGTTGGGTGTGGGTTTATTGATTCCCGCTAAAATTAAGTTAGTTAACAATGAGTTAGTACACTGTTGGTCCCTAAAATTGAATGTCGGGTTTAACTTTGATTTGGAGTAATAGTTAAAAAGTGATTGGACTATTATGCCCCTTAAAGTAGAACAGAAAACGTGCGTTGACCAAGCCCAAACGGGTTAAGGGACGCAATCGGCCTAAAAAAGCCAACTTTTGGACGCATGGCGACGTTTTCTGAAACTTAGGGGGCCATGCGATGTTTTTGGGAAAGTTCAGGAACCAAGGGTGTATTTTTGTCAATTATATAATTAGCACTTAGCACTTGGGTAAGGATCCAGTGAGAAAAAAACTTAAAATTAGAAGAATGAGAAATAACTATAACTGCATATTTGAGATGCATCGACTTGAATTAGATGCATCTCTATTCATTTAGATGCGTCATAGTTAGTTTCGAAAGTGATTTTGAAGTAAAAACGATGGAAACTAGTACTAGCAATAAATTTGACCCTCAGAGGACGAAAAATACATATGATTCGTCCAACTTGGTGAAATGCATCTAACACATGTGTATGCATCTAATTTTTAGCTAGAAAATATATTAGGGCGCATCTAAAAGATTAGGGATGCATCTAATTCAAATTGATACATCTCTAATGTGTAGTTATAGTTATTTCTCATATTTCTTATTTTAAGTATTCTTCTCATTTGATCTTTAGTCCTTAGCACTTTGCACCTTTGCTTTGAAAAAATCAGCCAATTTTTATAGAACAAAGTTTATTAGTTTTTACAGTAAGTTTTATCAAAAACTTCTAAAAAGTTTATATGTTGTTTCTCGAGAAACTCTTGCGATTTAATAATATTTTTTTGAACTTTGTAATTTAGTATGCATTTTTAAACACTATTGATTTAATAATATTGTTTTCCGAAGACTTTTATGTGTTAACTGAACCAGTGGTGACTCCGGCTCTCGTTTGAACCCATTGATCCGGTCCGTTTTTTTAAAACCATATGTACTATCAAGTTGTTTAAATATAAATTTTATGAAGCTTTGTGTGCTTTATTAATTTGTACAATGTGTATAATAACAAATATTTTTCATATTATAAGTGTTTTAAAATTAACATTTATTAACTAATTATTTTTATAAACATTTTTTTAATATTAAATTAATTTGTATTTTTTTATTATTAAAAAAAAAAAAAAAAAAAAAAAAAAAAAAAAAAAAATCTCTACAAAGAGTGCTTTAAAGTGTTGCAAGATGTACTTATTAAAATTTGCCACTATAAACAAGTGTTGAATTTAATATTTTAAGTCTTTTATTTTAGAAATTTCATAAATGCTTTATAATTGTATTATATATAGTATAGATAGATAGTGAAAGTCGTGCTTTATGTTAATCACTTTTACTCTTCTTACTAGGGCTGAGCAAACGGACCGGCCGGACCGGACCGACCGACAAAACCGACCGGACCGAGACCGACCGGACCGGACCGACCACATTCGGTCCGGTCCTCGGTCTAAGCTTTTTGCCAAATTCGGTCTCGGTCCGGTCGGTCCGGTCCGGTCCGGTCCGGACCGACCAAAAACCCGAAAAAACTTGCCTAATTGGACCGGACCGACCGAAGACCGACCGGACCGAGACCGGACCGAGACCGGACCGACCATATTCGGTCCGGTCTCGGTCTATGGTTTTCCGGTTCTCGGTCTTCGGTCCGGTCCGGTCTTGGCCGGTCCGGTCCGGTTTCCGACCGATGATCACCCCTACTTCTTACACTTTACGGATGAGAAAGACACGAAATCACATCACATGTCAATAACAAAGAACAAAAGCACATCACATGTCATGATAAAAGTCACTGTGGACAACCATTGCACTACGCTGTGTACGCCCCTATTGCTTCATGGGCCTTTGGACATTAGAAATTGCATTGTCAAAACCTAAGATCCGTGAATTGTGGGCAAGACATACAAACATACCTTGGGTATGGCACTTTGTTTGAAAAAGTTGGTAGATACATTGAAAGATTTTAAAGACTCATTTGAGTATGTTGTAATATGGTATCAATGTTCAAAGCCTCAATTATTGAGCTAAGTTGTTAAACTGTAGGCAAAAAGCCACATGCTGAAATATTAAGTTAAGTTAAATTACGGGCTAAAAGCCTCATTTGCAAGGTTTTGAAATCCGGGTCGACCCGGCCGGGTTAACCGGTTCCGGCCGAAAAAAACGGGTCAAAACAACCCGGGTTTCTAAAACCGGGTTAACCGGTGTGACCCGCCGGGTTTTAAGTGACCCAGGTCAACCCGGTTCTCGAAACCCGGCCGGGTTTCATTTTTTTTAAAAAAATTAATAAAAACCCGGTTTGACCCGGCGGTCGAACCGGTTGACCCGGTCAAAAAAATAAAATAATAATAAATTAAAAACCGGATTGACCCGGTACCCGGTGATTCAAATTGACCAGGTTTTCAAAACATTACTCATTTGCTTTTAAGTTTGATGAAATTTTTTGCGTGACGTCAATATTATCAACAACGACTATAAACTTTTGCGTCAACTGCCAATAGTTGACTTGCATAAACTATCATACCAAAACACTCTGCGACAAAAAAATGCAAACCGGAAAAAAAGAAAGAACACAAACAAATCACATAATACTACACTTCCGCCGCAACGCAAGGTCGCTCGGCTAATAGTTACAATGCTTGAATTTATTATTCGTACAATCTTAAAACAATGCTATCGGAAAAGATAATCACACACAAATTGACGTAACTGGAAAAACAATGTGAGTATGCTACGTATAAGAAAAACAGTTCTTCGAAAAGGATTTTTTAACGCTACTTGTCAAAAAATAATTATTGGCCATTGAAATTTTATCGAAACTAAACACCGCTGCCGCTAAATTCGGGTAGTCAGCGAGTCCTAATAACTACTATAAACATGAAACTTATTTTTCTTTAGAAGATATTAACTACTATACGAATACCCGTGTTCATCATTTGTTTTACTTTTACTTTTACTAAGCTCTCACACGAAAATGACACCTATTCACTTTTATATTGACATGTGGATTTATGACCATTTTTTTAAAGGCGAATTTATAACAATGTAATCTAATTATAAATAAAATAATTAAATTTTTTACACCACTATAAAAATAAAACAATAAATTAATATATTATGGCATATAATGGTAATCTTACTTAAAAATCAAATTTTTTCTTACATATTAAGTCAATCAAGTTACTAAAACATTTACTTGTAATAAAATATCCATTATCTTCTAGATCTCCATCTTAATAACAACTATAAACACGAAACTTAATTTTTTGTAAAAGCTGTTAACTATTAGACGAATACCCATGTTCATTATTTGTTTTACTAAGCTCTCACACTTGTTATATATATATATATATATATATATATATATATATATATATATATATATATATATATATATATATATATATATATATAAAAGAGCTCTCACACAAAAAACACCTGTGCTCTTTTAATGTTAACATGTGGATTTATGATCATTTAATCTAATTATAAATTGAACAATTAAACTTTTTATATCACTATGAAAATGAAACACAAAATTACTATATTATGGCATAGATTGATAATCTTGCTAAAAAATAAACTTTATTTATTTATTTATTTATTTTTTACATTTCAAGACAATCAAATTACTAAAACATTTAACAAAGTACTCCCTCCGTTTCAAAATTATTAACAGGAGACAAAAATCACATAATGTAACAAAAGTAAAGTCACTTTAATTTTCAACCACTCAAATAAAATATTCTCTCAATAAATTTTCTAGTTTTTATTTAAAAAAGAAGTGAACAATTATTTTGAGACATCCTCAAAAAGAAATATGAACAATCATTTTAAGACGGAGGGAGTATCTATTATCTTCTCCATCCCAATAAAAAGTGTAAATATGAAACTTAATCTTTTGTAAAAGCTATTAACTATTAGGCGAATATCCACACATAACGACGTTGTATAACGACAAATAATTGTACTTGCGAACTTCTGATTTTGGCGTGACCTTTGATGCAATGCTTTAGAGTTCAATTTGTAATCATTGCGAGAAAAAAAGTCTACTAGGCTAGAAACGAAAAATGATAAATGTTTGAGAATGGGGGGGGGGGGGGGGGGGGGGGGGTTGAATACGTTCCCGTTTAAAACTTAAAATTTTCGTATCAAATGACTGACCAAGTGTGACGTAACATGAAAAGTGTCAACAATAGTCTTACAATAACTAAATATAGTAGAACGCAATAAGTGATGCATGTCACCATAACACAAACATAGATGCAATGCAAATATAAATGTAACACAAACATAGAGATGTGACCGTGTATAGGGTTATAAACGAACTGAACGTTCAATGAACATTTCGTTAACCGTTCGGTAAAAGTTTGTTTATTTATTAAATGAACGAACATGACAATATTTTATGTACGTTTATTTATATGAACGAACATGAACAAAAGTCACGTTTGTTCATTTGTGTTCGTGAACGTCCGATTATGCATTCATTAATGTTCGTTTATGTTCATTATTTGTTTATGTCTTTATATTATATCTTTTAATTAAATACTTTTAAAATTGATTTATTTTAATAAAACAACAGTCGTAAAAGTATATTATGCATAATTTAATAAAGTTAAAGTTTGTTTTTATACGTTTATTTATGTTTGATCATTTATGTTATTTTAAGGTTCATTTAGTGTTTTAAAGAATCAACATAAACGAACATAAACAACTCATTTTGTTTATAAACGAACATAAACAAGAAAATTCGCTCGTTTAAGCCTTCGTGTCCGTTTATTTGTTCGGTTAGAATTATACGAACAAATATGAACAAGATTCATTCGTGCTCGTCCGGTTAGAATACAGCCCTACCTGTGTATATAATATTCTACCTCTCCATACCTCGCTATAATAGAGGGTGTTGTTGTTGTTAATATATGGTTTTATTTAAGAGAAATAAATATACCTGTTGTTTTTTTGATTCTTGATCCCTATATATACATGCGCTCATTTACCCTCCAACTCTCCAAGTAACCTAAACATTCTACTCATCATATATAGAAATTAACATGCAGACGAACAACATATTCTGCCATGATTCATCACAAACATTTGCCAAAAGGTTCCATATTCCAAGTTAAAAATCTTTACGTATTTAATCATCTATTTAAATATTAACTGATTAGCACATAATTCATTTACACAGGTTAGAAAACAAAGTCGCTATAGTCACTGGGGGCGCTAGCGGTTTTGGTGAATGCACAGTGAGACTTTTCACTAAACACGGCGCCAAAGTTGTGATCGCGGATGTCCAAGATGGACGAGGGATTTCTCTTTGTGAGGAACTACTTTCTAAATCGGGAAATGTTACGTATGTTCATTGTGATGTTACTAATGATTCGGATGTTAAGAACGTTGTCGACACGACAGTCTCCAAATACGGGAAGCTCGATATTATGTTCAATAACGCAGGTACTCTTTGGCAGGTCTAAATATATCAAAAAATTAAGCTAAGCTAAAATAACACAGGTCGTCCAAGTTGTACATGATCCAATTGGTGTATTTCCGTGACCACCCTTCCGAGTGCCAGCGCACCTCCACATATATATGAATGTTTGAACTTAACATCTCTTTTGAGTATATTAGAGTACCTAACGACTAAGTCATACCGGTGGTGGTTTATTAGTTTTATTAAGTGCTGCTTAATATATCTGCATAAATATTCTAAGATAGTTTTCTTTTAAAAAATACAAAATGTAAAAACATTCATTAGGAACCATTAATGCATATGATATCAATGTGGCTATTTCAGTTATTTCAACAACAAAACCACATGCAATTACAACTTTTGTATTTTACTTTTTATATTATGATATATCATATGTTGCCACACTAATTTACTTAGTCATTGCAGGTATATCTGGCGACGCAAAAAACACAATCCTAAGCTCGAGTATCGAAAACTTCAAACAGGTTTTCAATGTAAACGTGTTTGGTCCCTTTTTAGGAGCCAAACACGCAGCCCGTGTCATGATTCCTGCCAAAAGTGGAGTAATTCTCTTCACATCAAGTGTTTCAGCCGTGATCGCATGTGGAATGCCGCACGCCTACTCGGCCTCAAAGCATGCTGTCATTGGGTTAATGAAGAACTTGTCTGTGGAATTAGGAGAGTATGGGATACGAGTTAACTCCATTTCGCCTTGTGGTATTGCTACGCCACTTTTGGTTAATGCAATGGGGGTGGAAAAAAAGATCGTTGAGAAACTATTGTGTGAATCGGCCGTGTTGAAAGGGGCGGTGCCCACGACTGATGATGTGGCAGAGGCCGCGCTTTATTTGGCTAGCGATGAGGGGAAGTTTGTTAGCGGGCTTAATCTAGTGGTTGATGGTGCTTATAGTGCAACTAATCAGTCTTTTACAAGGGTGGCTAATAGTTTGTTCACATAAGATGTTTGTTTGAGATTTCGGTGAGTTTTGTACGAGGGTCAAAGTCGTGGTCGTGTTTGATTTCTATTTGTTCCATATTTTTTACAGGGTGATTATCCTTGAGTGGTTAGCGTCTTCGGGTTGAGATGGTGGAGTTTATTCTTTAGATTGTTTGTTTATTCACAATGTTTATTTTAGTGTCGTTGTATTGATAGGGTCGAGTTGGTCAAATGTTTCATCAATATATTTTCTAGCTTTTTGCTAGTTGGTTTTAATAAAATTATTGCCTTCAAGAAAAAAAAGCTACAACTTTCATTCAAATGATCCAATAATATGTTATAAAGTTTGTATAAGACCATTTATTGATGTATTACTCTATATTTAAATTTGTGATTTGAGCTTATGAGCTTTATAACATCACAACTTTGTCTTAATAAATTCATGAGTAAAGAAACTTAGGACCGTTCGATATGGTACTTTGGTATGAGTTTTAAATTGAAAAGACAATAATTATTCGTTTGGTTTATTCTTTTGTTAAGAGGAATGAGTGTGAGAATGAAATATTGATATATGGTAAACTACTTAGGTGGGTTTTTGTTGGTTTTGCTTATTTTTGTGAGCTTAAGTCCATTTATTAGAAACGAACTTTCTTCAATTTTCCCAGTTAGGTAACAAACTTAATTTAGTATTAAAATAATCATTAAAACTTTTAAATTGTGAATACTATCGGTAACTTTCTAATGAAGACAAAAATACCATTATGTTCTTCCTCTTAATCAGAATTCAAAAACCCAATTTTCATTCAGGTCAATTTCTAAATTTGTGCCTGTTACCCGGAAATTCATCACCTTCCTTCATTAACAATAAATTTCGGTCAGCCTTTCTTTTTGGCCCAATGTGTTGATTATTATTATTATTATTATTATTATTATTATTATTATTATTATTATTATTATTATTATTATTATTATTTTTTGAGAACCTGTGAAAATGCAAATAACCCAATTTCATAGCCACTTATACTAGCCATAACAACAACAAGATTCAACATCTCAACCATAAGTCCATAACCAACAACAACTACAACAAGAACAATATCATCTCCTCAACAAACAATAAACCACAACAAAACCTCAATCTTTAATATATTTATACGAAAATAACAACAATAATAATAATAATAATAATAATAATAATAATAATAATAATAATAAAAAAATAAAAAAAATCTCGGGCGTTGGTAGTTGTTTTGAAGATTGTGTTTGATTTAAGTGTTTGTTTAGGGTTCGGTTTATTCATTGATATGTTTATGATCAATCCAATATTGACCTAAATTTTGGTAATGAAATCCACATCTTGTTTTTTGTTATTTCAATTAACGAAGACAAAAGTAATATAGTCATTTCAGTTATTATTTTAATAATAAATCGGTCATATTGGTGAACTCCGAAATTTTTTGAAAGTTTGTTGGTAAATTAAGGTAATAAAATAAGTTTGTTACTTAACTCGGGGAAAATGAAGAAATTTCGTTTCTAATAAGTGGACTTAATCTTTTTTTTGGTCATTTTTTTCTCTCTCACATGTGAGACCTACTTTATATTATTTCATATTCTTTACTTTTTTATTTAAAAGTTATAATAAAATATATTTAAATAAATATAATTTTTCTCTTCTAAATGTAGTTCAAATCCAAATCTTAATCTAACACACTTATAAACCAAACTGACTCTTAATTTCACAAGTGGATTTAGCAGAGTTCCATTATATCAGGCCTATTTTAAGTAGATGGCATCATCCAAATCTAGTTGGGCTTAACTGGACTGGTTTTTGCAAGCTTGTATATTTTTACTCTTCTCATGTTTACAGTTGTATCAACAAAACAACAACAATACCAATCTTTTCATAGAGTGATAGAGGATTAGAGGGTTATGGAAAATTGAGGACCATTATATTGTACACCAATAATATATGTTATGTTGATATTTGAAATCCACTATGATTAGTTGAAATATTAAAATGAACATTCCCTGCTATATACTATTTGTGAATGTCGGTGGTAACTACTAACTAGCCTTAAAAAAAATAATTTCTTCGTGGGCTAATGAAAAAACCTTAAGCCTGTCAGTGGGCTGCTTTAGGTCCAGTAGTTGATATTAAAAATCGAACCCAATAAACAAATCACACCTGATTCCCTTGCTCTGGAATTCGGAAATGGGCTGCTATCATTGATAAATCACAACACTAAAATTCTCATACCCAATAAACAAATCACACCTGAAACCCCAGGTGTGCATATTGATAAATATACATGTTCCTAGGGTGTTATACGGGCGGAGGATGGCTGAATCGTCGCAACAAACAACTCAGAAGACTCATTGGCGAATCAAAACACACCTGCTAATAGCCATCTACATGTCAATAAGAATAATGTAAGAAAATGCATGATGTAATTTTGCTGCAATCACAAGTCATTAAAGCTTCCATTATATATTCTTTTTCACTTTCACGTTTACAAGTACACAGCAAACCTACGATGTGAGATGAAGCTCAAGGACGTTTAGTCTTTTTTTTTTGTGCAATGGTGAATGTATTTATATTAATCTCCAAACAATCTTTACAAAACATAACAATAACAGCAAGCATTGGACAAGACCCAAGCTTGATACAGAAATAAAACTATAACTCATACACTACATACTTGTCTGATATCAGACACTACTATTTAATCTCTGACCATACATTCCTCATACATAAACAGAGCATATCACTTGCAGGCCTCAACATAACAGTTGCACCAGCAAACTTAAGAATCAATTCACCATTCAAGCACCTACCATCTAGCTACATTTCCCCATCACCAATCTACTCAACCACTCATCCTGCCACCACAGTAGAAAAGTAGATATGGTGTGAGGCTTCACTAGGAACCCATAACCCCTCCAATCAAGGGCTCTTCCAAATGTGCTACATTTTCATCTTTACAAATGGCTTCACACATTTAGAAACACTCTCCTTGAGGGAGGACCAACCATTACCTCCTGTGATGATGTATTGAATGGACCAAGAAGGTTCATCTTTCACACATCTCTATTCCATTCATCATACACCATCCTCCTAGACCATTTACCCTTCACAATGGGGACCCTACTTTATGGTACATTCATACCAGAAAGGCCTCCTACTTAGCCACACTTGACTGTCCAATTTCCTCTCAAGGCCAAATTGAACAATCAAGCGGTTACCATAGGTACAGCCTTACCAGTTAGAACTCCAAATTACAAGGTATCACACCATTGCAATGGTCTGAAAAGTATATCAGTGGTAACTATAACATGATACCCCTGATATTCATATATCCAAACACCCCTTAAAGACAGCAGGTTATCTCATACCAAACACACCTTTATACACTTATCAGAATACAGTTTCCTTGTATCATTCAAATCCTCTATATCAGCATACTTCATCAAAATCTTTCAATAGCATGCTATCTCCACTTTTGATGTTCATGACAACCCTCCATTTTCTCTCAATTTCAACTACTTGTCCAGTTTTCTTAACTTTCAAGCTTGTCAATTTCAACCCTATATAGCTAACCACAGCTTCCAATACTTTTGTATAACCCCTTTTTTCATTACTGAATTGTCTTTTATTTCTTTCATTCCATATGTAATAGACACATGCTGCAAGTGTTATTCTTCTTAGCACACTTTTGATTGATTTGTTGAATTTCAAACCAGTCATGTAACTAATAATATCTTCCCACTTGTCTGGCACATTAACCTGATCAGTCAATTTCTTGATATCTTTCCATATCATGATTGAGTATGAACACTCAAAAAATAGATGATTAAGAGAATCAGGGCATCTATTGCATAAAGAACATACCATTTGCTTCTCAGGGTACCATTTACTCAACCTATCTTGTGTGGATAATCTTCCACTAATGGCTATCCACATGATGAAGGAGTGTTTGGGAGTACAATTAGAGAACCATACAAGATCAGCCCAATCAACCTTATTACCATTTTCTCTCCAATCTTTCCAAGTAATGTTGGTTGAGTATTTGATAGTCCTTCCATCCCTGGTAATCCACATATATCTATCTTTTTCATCTTCATTCAGAGCAGGCACTGGGATTGTTTGTAGAATTGGAAATCTCATTCTCCATTCATCAGGCCACCACCATTGACCATCTAGTATTATATCTTTAACTTTCATTTTCTGATCAAAGCCTGCTTATTCAACATCATTCATATTAATATAATCACTCAGAGGTTCAGGGCCCCACCACTTGTCATGCCATAGGAACACTTTATCACCACTACCAATTTTGCATAGAACATGATATCTCATCTTATCTCTTAATGCCATAATTTGTTTCTATCCGGCACTAGAATTAATATCACATTTATACCCCCCATACACTAGCACCTTTGAGATTGACCCATAAAGACTCCTTGTTACTTGCAACATTCCAAAGATGCTTAGACATAAAAGTTTCATTCCATAAACCAAGATCTTTTATTCCTAATCCACCCTCATCTTTTGGCTTACACACTTGCTTCCATGCTATTTTAGCTTTCCCTTTAGTGAGCTCACCTTGACACCATAAGAATCCTTTAAGAACTTTATTAATATCATTGATCACTGCCTTGGGTAACATGAAAACAGAGGCCCAATAGACATGCATTGAAGAGAGAATAGATACAATCAGTTGTAGTCTTCCAGCATAGGACAACATCTTGTTCTTCCAATTAGAAACCTTTGTTTTGACTTTGTCAATTAAGCATTTGCAGTCTGTGAAGTTGATTTGTTTAGTAATGAGAGGGACTCCTAGGTAAGTAACAAGTAACTCACCAATATTGAAAGGTAGTAAATCCAAAATTTGTTGCCTGACATTATCTTGAACATTCCCAAAAAACATTGTACTCTTCCCCATGTTAGGATGCAAACCTGAAATAGCACTAAATTTGTCCAATGCCTCTTTCACCACTTTCACAGAGTTCACATCTCCATGACATAAAACAAGAAGGTCATCAGCAAAACATAAGTGTGAGATCTGCAACTCTTTGCAACCCCAATGAAATTTGAATTTACCATTCTCACTAATCTGTTGTCTTATTATTAAGCTTAGAACCTCCAAAACAATAGTAAAGATGTATGGAGACATGGTGTAGGACGTTTAGTCTTTACTAACATGATAAACACAAGATCCGCAGCGAAGCGCAGGTGTATCAACTAGTTATTATTATTTTCTATAAATTACAAGCAATATAAAATTACATTATTACAAGACCCGTCAAGACATATATGCCTTTAGAATCACAAGTCTATAGTAAAATAAATGTTCAGAAATTCAAAACCACACCGATTATGGAGGGAGGTGATATGCAAACCTTCAGTTGACAAGTCAATGGGCTTTGTGGAAAATGGCCGGGGTTCAATCCCAACTTTTGACTAATTAGTTGTTTGGACATGAGGTTATTGCATGGGGGTTGGTCCTTGGGGAATGTCATGTCGGCAGCCCGGCAGTGCCTGGGGTCTGGGTGTCCCCACCGATTTACGCCTTTTGTAGATATGCACATCACCAAGATTTATGTTAACACCTCAAAATCACATTTGTAATGCACATACTCCAACAACACATATGTATATTTGTTGTGTGTGTAAACTAAGCATTCCTACATCAAAAAGACATTAGTTATCTAGCAACTACACACGATTATCTTGTTAAAAAAAAAAAAAAAAAAAAAAAAGCCTACATACGATTATCATTTCGGTATTAGGGCTTCGGGTCTTCTACTCATTCTTACATTCAGGCTCTATAGTGTTGGTGAGTTACATGTAAACGGTAGACAAATTGGATCAAGTGGTTAACACCCTTGCCCTCAGGAGACAGAGGTTAAGGGTTCGATTCTCACCCCTTGCAAGGCCGGAGGTCCTTTCTACCTTTGGTATAACCGGAAGCAGCATCTCTACCTTAGGTAGGGGTAAGGCTTTCTACGTCTCAACCTCCCTATACACCGTAGAAGATGGTATTGGGACCCATAATCCGTGAAAGACGGTATTTGGAGTTACTTTACTTTACTTTATTATAATACGCCGTTCACTTTAACGGTCATTTGCTCGTTTGTCATGAATTCTATGTTTAGGTACTCACACTGTCACACATTTAAAAATAGGAAATGCTAGAAAATAGTATTCAACACGGAGGTGGCCCTCGCCGCGACGTTCGGGCATTTTCGATTATCTGGTGGTTTACCCTTTCGTTGGCTGCTGTGACAATTTGTTAATGGAATTTGTTTATCATGCTTACAAACAGCAGTTATAGTAGTATGAACATGAAGCTTACAAACCAGAGTTATATTACACATACGATTAAAAACGTGTCCTTTTAAAGAGTCCACAACCGAGAGACAGGCTTAAAAAATTAGCCCAAATGCGAGGCCCAAGGTAGATCACATAATAGTTGAATTCCACAAGGTTTTATTTATTTGTTTTTTATTATTATTTTTTTATTTTTATTTTTTTACATGTGAAACACACTACTACATCAGTTAGCTGTTGACAACCTTTTGAAACTGCCCGACCACCGACGAGCCACATAAATTCTCTAACCTCTTCACCGACACCAGGAGTTTTTTTTTTTTTAAAGGTAATCCATTCCTCTTCAACTCTTTTATATTTTTTTTTACATTTGACTTAGACTGATAACAAATATGTTGAATTCCTTTTTAGTATAACAGGTAATAATTAATTAATTAGGAAAGTTGGTTTGTGTAACACAATGTCAAGGCCACTGCTGTTAGTTACATTGTTGTTATTGATGGTGTTGACTACTCAATTGGATTGGAACCAGAAGATTGTTAATGAGGTCGATGCCAGGTCGTCTGTTGTTTCGCGAAAGCAGCAGTATATTTTGGATAGACAGGATTCTGTCAAAGAGAAGGCAAGAACTTTGTTTCGTTTTTTCGTTAAGTTTCGTACTTCGTATCCCTGGTTCCGTTAAATTGCTATGCTGTATTATGTGCTCTATTTACCTTGTGTTGATTCAATTGCTTTAGTACTAAGTTATGATGCCATTAGTTTTATTATTATCATCACAATGCAGCACCCCGCTAGCCTTATAATTTAGAATCGTCGAGGGTTAGTGACTTACTAGGCTCCCTCGGTCTTTCAGGGTGGCCTGTGGATCGGGTGGGGTTTCTCTCGTATTAAATGAAATTAGTGTGACTGAGCGAGCGTGTAGTTTTGAAGAGACAGAAAATAGTTTACTAGATGATTGATTGTGCTGGACTGCTTGCATAGCTTGTGTCGTGTGTGCTAGGTTTAGAATATCTATAGGTAAGAATTTATCAAGGTAATGTTGCACCAACGTCCAACTAAAGGGAAGTCCTAATTCAGTATGCCTTCTTTAGAATTTGCAAACAAGTTATCGTAGTATAATATTATTTGCTTAGTTGCTTACTACATTCCTTGCATATGCAGCCGCATTATCCTATGTAGACACTTGTTAGAATAGTTGATAAACAAAAATAGAATGTAATTATGGATATATGTGCATGGTGGAATATAAGAAGAATGTTGAAGCTAGCGATTTTTCGATTGGTAATGTTGCACCAACATCCAACCAATGGATCACTGTGTGCATATGTTTCTTAGTTCCTTAAAACAACGGACAAGTGCGACAACTACACTCACATCTGTCTAATTTTATAGTTTATTATGATATTTATTATTTTATAATGGATACTACAAAGTACAAACAGAATATAAAAATATTTCTACATATCCTTATTCGTCATGAGTTTGTTAGTATTTGCAGATTGAGTTATCGTATGTAGACTTATCCTTATCAATAAACTTCATGAAATAGGCTCAGATCAGCAACGAGGGGTGTGAGATGATTATCATATGACATTCACTGATTTACACATAAACCTCCCTAGGTACCTGATGTCCTCACAAGAGGACTAGAGTTAAAACCTCCCTAGGTGCATGTTTGGGGGTGGCCATGGAAAGGTACGGTTAGGCCGTATACATCTTAGTCAAAGACTCACCCTCATGACTAACCCGTATATAAACAAGGCATAGTTGCTATAGGATGCTTAATGCTGGAAGGTGTTACGTTACTGATATCTTGCAAGAGAAAGAAGTCCTATAATAGGGTAGGTACTAATCTTCTATCATCACATTCATGGTCCTGTAATGGATACTAATCAAACAAAATGTATAAGTTACCTCCACATATTCTAATTTGTTGGGCTTTCCTTAGCATTTAGTTCTCGCAAGTTGACATATCCTTGTCAAAATACTTAATGAAAAGGTATGAGGATATTGAAGGGCGGAAATGAGCCATATATGGTGCTCATTGAATTATTGAAGGCTTATGATCAAGTGTTTTTAGAAAGCCGGTTTGATTTTTAATGTTAGACTGTCAATACCCCTATGTCTGCTGTATACTTAAATCTTCTTTTTCAGGGGTTAATGTTGCATAAACTGAGCAACTTTCACTATCTTGGCATTTAATCCCTACAATTTCCTGACAGTGAGTCAATCCCTTATGTTGTTTTTCGTCTTATTAAAACGGTTATATGTTTTATTTAGGATCAACTTCCGTCATTATGTTTAGAGAAATGCTAAATTCTCCTAATATTTTTCCTGCTTGTCCTCTTATCGCCTTGTCGGTCATCCATAAGAGTGGGAGATTGTGGGTCCATTTTCTAGACATATAGATGACTCACATGTGTCATTAGGAGGATGAGTAGGAATAATTTAAGGAGGATCTGGTATTTCTCGGTTATGGGTTTTGCTAATATGTGCCCACTGTGCACATGTTAGGTGTATTAATTAAGTGCCATGACTCTTTTGTAGTGGTGCAAGTCTGTAATCCATAAACTACACTTTTGTAGTTGTGTAGTCCCTGTGTTTATTTTACACGATTCAAACGTGTATAAACCATTTGTTGAACCCGACTATTCAAACTTCTTTTACAAGTAAAAAATAAATTTTTGGGATGGAACCATTGCCTAAAAAGTTAGGGGTTAAACCACAATATGGTGAAAGTTGGTTCTATCCAACATGAACTCTTTCTTTTGTTCAAGATCAACACAAGATTTGAAGGACCGTGATGTCGATTTTATCTAATGATATTATGCTAACTAACCAGAGAAAATACCACAGTTGGACCTTTAAGCAAACCAAGAGTCGTCAATACCATTTGGAGCCAAGGGATACCGATATTCTCCCATAAAGTGGAATAGTGGATTAGGCTCTCACTTTTATGCCCATAAGTGGGAATATTGATTTTCTTGCATGATTAATTGGATCCACAGATCAACCAAGTTGAACACTTAGTTCAAAGATTCTAACATATGGCATGCTTAGCCCGAAAATCCAAGATAATATGTCTTCTTTGCATAGCTAATAATTTGTAATAACACAACTAGCGATTCATGGTCCAAAAGCAGATGAGATGAGAAACAGGAGTTCTGTTCTTTGTTAATATAAGTTCCGGCTTTAGGACATCTTCCATGTGATACCTGCTTAATTTTCCTTTGAGACCTCAGAATTCCTGTTACAGTTGGATGCCTCTTCACTAAAGAATTAATCAAACTTATCTCTGCTTTTTAACACGAAAGACACTAACTGACTAGCTAGTTTACTCTCATCTAACCAATAAAGTGAAAAGAAACCACGTGTAAACTGAAAATATAATTTTACTATATTGCAACAGACCATATGTAAGCACTAGAAGGTGAATTGCTCATAGATGTAGTCATACATATATTTTTGCTTCACATATGTCTTTTTCATGAACTCGTGTTGGATAAATGCTTGCTGAACCATTTATAGGGTGTGCTAATACATTTCAGTTAACTATGCTTAGAATGGTTATCGTAATTTAATAGGCTTTTTGGTTTATATAACTCTTGTATATTGCCTTTGCAGATAATACTATCACAGGAGAAACAAATTCAGAAACTCAAAACACTTGTGCAGAGTCTTCAAGAACAGTTGCAGCAGTGTGGGGGAAAGCATGAGGCTGTGAATGACACTACAAGCTCTTTAACTTGACTATTTAATGAGCTGAAACAGCAGCAAAGTATCGAGTAGTCAATATTGCCTTGTCTGTGTAAGTGATATTTGTCATTAAATTCTCAGTTTCATGTATCTTTCAAAAATAATAATAATAATAATTTAAAAAAAAAAAAAAAAATTCTCAGTTTCATGTAAATATTTGTCAACCTTTATCAATATGGGTGCTAATATGGAATTTGATATGTCGACATGCTAATATGAACTTTGTGTACGTTTTTCTGTGAGGGAGCTACTATTACTGCATATTCTAGAAAATCAACTATTTAATGTGGCAACAACCTCGCTATTAAGAGAGATCAAGAAAATACAGCCTCGATTGTTGATGTCTCTAAGTCTGTTTTAGTTTCAGACATAGTCTTTATTTCAAGATTTCACCTGGATATGAAGGACAGAGGGGCATCTGAATCCCACTGAAGCTGGGAACAATTTAATATGTATATAAACATTGTGCCCAAATAGTTTGGCTATGGTCCTCTGATTTTTTCTTATATTTGAAGAAGTGTTTATTATGAGTTATGATGAGTTATGACGTTGACAGTTTTCAACTACTTAGATGTAGACTTCAATGATGGTTTGATAAAATAAACTTTTTATTACGATTGTGCAAAAGTGTGAAATTTAAATCGAAGTTTTAGATCTGTAAATTTGTATTGATGTTCATGCCATGATTGTCTATCTTATATGCTATTTTTGCTAATTGTTATGCAAGTAAAGTGACACTGTAGTGGATTCATATAGAGTGCTAATACAAAAGTGTGTCTCGTGTGTTTCTTTGGCAGATTATATATTAGGAATAGTCAGATTCGTTATCCATGAAGTGTTTGAATTCGCCTCTAAAGCAGGTTAGTCGTCAAACTACACCCTTCATGATAATGGGTTGTGCTCATAATTTGTAATCTTAATGTATGCATTTATATATGTAGTTGGTAGTCTTTGTATTTACTATTTAGTTTTAGAACATGTGCACATTCAATACACTAAGCTACCATCCATCTTAGCAGATTGATATAATGCTAGAAAAAGTTCTATTGTTTGCAAGTTACATGTGTTTTGAGATGTTCGACTAGGCTAGTTAATCAAGGCCGGTAACCAGTAACATGTTGCCATCGTTATTAATTTTTGGTGGCTAATAAAACACTGCCATTGATTCGTATCGTGCATCAATTAGACATCATTTAATGGACGCCTCTAACTTTTTGTTATGAACTACTTGGAAATTCTAGAAAACTGTAAAATTTCCAATATCGATTCACATGATTGGGAGCCTTTTGACCCGCTTCTGGGATGTTAACAATCTGAAAAAGTGGAAGTTTGTTTTTAACAGAAAAAAACGACCCGGATAATTGAAAGTGTAAAGATGGGTCATTTGATGGGTCAAAATCAGATGTACACCTAACTTGTGTATCTCTTAACTTTGTAACAGTAGGGAGGCATATGTGACCATTATTAAGATCACTAGATGATTATGGCACGTGTAATGGTACCAACAAGAATTGAGGTTCTGAACATTGAATGCATTTTGGCACATCATGTTCAAGTAGATAAACTCTACTGTTCTTTTTCCTAGTTTCTAAAAGAGAATAAATGAAGCCAATGTTATGTTTTTTGTATATACTGTTTACTTTCGGTCTTGTGAGTACCATCCCAATGTCTTTAGCATCAAGTATACATGTTCAATTCTTAAGCCCTTGCGCCTTGTGTACAACGAAGATATTATCGGATGTTAATTGGCCTACAGTGGAGATGATGAGACATGCGAGTTGGGAAGGGGTCGAAACCAGCCCGGGTTGAAACATGTCATTTTGACACATACTTTGAATTGAAACGTATGGATCAAACACAACAAAGGAGAGTAAAGAACAAGCATGAAAAAGAGAACCCACAAAGGCTTAAGAATGACTTGTTTTCACAGTCGGTCTAGCTATCTCTTCTGTTGATATATATAAGTAGGGGTGTTCATCGGTTCGGTTATCGGTTAATCGGTTTATTCGGTTCGGGTTGTTCGGTTAAAAAAAAATTTTGGGTCATAACCGAAAACCGAACCGAACCGAAAATATCTATAACCGAACCGAACCGAGAACCGAACCGAAGTTCGGTTCGGTTATGGGTCAAAACCGAAAACCGAACTTTTTACTTAAATTACACTATTTATATTTTTTTTTGAATTTAATTATATATATTTTTGCCAAAAAAAAATATTTCAAGCATAAAAAAATATTTTTTTTATTAGTATAAAATTTTAATGGATATTTTTTATATTTAAAATAATATAAATATATAAAAAATATATATTTATATAAATTCGGTTTTCGGTTCGGTTTTCGGTTCAGATAGCTAAACCCATATCCAAACCGAAAACCGAATTTTTAATTCGGTTCGGTTCGGTTTTAACAAGTTCGGTTCGGTTATATGTTCGGTTCGGTTTTATTTCGGTTCGGTTCGGTTCGATTTTCGGTTTATTCGGTTAATTAACCGAACCGTGAACACCCCTATATATAAGTCGAAATATGTTTCAGGCTTCAGCTTACGCAAATGGCACAAAGCCTTCTCAAAAAGTGTAGCTTCACGAAGCCGAAGTGTACAAGACTAAAATCTGAACGGAGAATTTCATATATATCCAATCAAAACTTAAAATTTCGTATATATTTATACTACATATAAAGGAAAAATAGTCAATCTTGAAAAAATTGTCAATTTTGAAAAGTGAAAATCTTGAAAAATCTTATTAAAGGAAATTATGAAATATAATTAATACTCTTATTAAAACACCCCATTACTTAAAAGTACAATGATTTATTCACATTGTACAACCAATTAAAAACATATCTACCAAATTAAATACAACCAATTAATACAAATCATAAACCGGGTTGACCCGGGACGCTTCAAACCAGACGGGTTGAACCGGTTTAATTTTACCCGTTTTCGACCCAACCTAGCAAGTTGACCCGGTTTAAATCGACTAATATTTCGACCGGAATGGTTCACCCGGTTGAACCACCCGGGTCGAACCGGGTTTCAAGACATTATGTTTAATTCCTAAATATTCAAACTTTTATTATTTTTCATTTATAACCTATAAACTTTTTTTGATGAATAAACTATTTGTCGCTATAAAGAATGTACGGTTAAATCTTGAAAGTCAAATGTGAGATAAATGCATAGTATAATTAATACTCTTATTAAAACACCACATAACTTTAAAGTACAATAATTTATTCACATTGTACCACCAATTAAAAGCATATGTATCAAATTAAAAACAACCAATTAAAACACCTCTTACTTAAAAGTACAATAAAAATTTCACAATGTACAATTTAAGCAAGCTAAAGCATAATCTAAATATAAAATAATTAACACACTAAGTAATATTATTTTACACATTATACAAATTAATAAAACACACAAAGCTTCATACAAGCTAACAAGTTGATTGTACATATAGTTTTGAAAACTGGACCGGACCAACGGGTTCAACCGGGAACCAGTGTCGCCACCGGTTCGTCTAACTAATAAAAGCCATACGAAAACATATATTTCAAAATGAAACTATTAATACACATCGGAAACCGGGTTGACCTGTGACACTTCAAACCCGGCGAGTTGACCCAGTTTAATTTGACCCGTTTTTGACCCAACCCGTCAGGTTCACTCGATTTAAATCGACCCATTTTTCGTCCAGAACGGGTCGAACCGGGTTTCAAAACATTATATTTAATCTCTAAATCTTCAAACTTTTATTATTTTTCGTTTATAAACCATAAACTTTTTTTATCACTAAACAATCTGTCGCTATAAAATCCCGTTGCTATGCACGGGTACTCGTCTAGTCCAACATAACTTAAAAACTATATATATCCAATCTAAAACTTAAAATTATCACATATGTCTAAATACCTAATTTTATATAATTAAAACGGAAATCTTAAAATATATATTAAATATCATTTAATTTTTAAATAGCCATTATACTTTCTCTTTTAATCATAATCATACATAAGGGTTGGTCGGGTTCGAGTTAATTCGGGTTCAGTCTAAAAAAAATATATTCAAATTCAATTTTATTTAGAACTCGGGTTAGTCGGGTTCGGGTATATTTTTTTAGCCCCAACATGAATTGACTCGAACCAAACTAATACCAATATGTGTGATTATAATGAAAAGAGAAACAATGGTATAATAGTCATTTTAAAATCAAATGATATTTAATATGTATTTTTAGGTTTTAATTATGTATAAATTGTAATTGGACATATATGATAATTTTTATATTTTAGATTGAGTATATATGTGATTTTTAAGTTAGGTTGGATATATATGAAATTTTAAGTTTTAGATTATATATATATATATATATATATATATATATATATATATATATATATATATATATATATATATATATATATATATATATATATATATATATATATATATATATTTAAGTTAGGTTTGATGTATATGTAATTTTGAAGAAAAATAATAATATATATGAAATTCTCCTAAATCTGAATGAGCCATGCTAGACCCAGATAAGGAATTAAAAAATAAAATAAAATAAAAATTCTAATCGCTGAAGTGTCATTTTGGTGTTTTTGTGGAAGTTTCTCTCTTCCTTTTATGATTACACCAGTCCGAATAATCAATCATTCAGATCCGAAAACCAATTTTTCTGAAAAGTAGGACCCAGAACCGAACCAAATATAGTTTTTGGTTCTTGTTCCGGTTCCGGTTCTTTTGGATCTACCCGTATAAGAACCGCTTTTCAATTAAGCTAATAAAAAATACAAAAAATTAAACTTTTTAAGAACTTGCAACTATTTACATTTAAGCAAATAACAAGTAACAACTAAACCATAAACTCGAATAATCGATCATTCAATAGTTACATTCACTTTTCATATTTTTAACAAAACAATAATGTACAACAATCCAGAAAACAAAATAAAATAACTAAGACCGTTTAGAGTTTCACGGTTTTTTCTCTTTGTCTCTTCTGGTTAGTTTTCTCTAATTGTTCTTGCATATCCTTGACAATCTCATCATCTTTAATAAGATCTTCAAAATCATCCCAATTAATTTGCGTTCTCCACTTTCTCACCCAATCTTTGGTGCAAATCAAAGCTTCAACAATCGGTGTTGACAAGCAAGTTCTATAGGAGTCTAGTAGGGTTTATTATTATTATTATTATTATTATTATTATTATTATTATTATTATTATTATTATTATTATTTATTTTTGATGATACGTAAAATTTGATTAATATTTTGATAAGAAGTAAAAAAATTAAATATTTTTATAATTATTGGATATTTGGTTCCGGAACCGAGAACCGGTGGAACTGATCCGAACCGACCCAAGAATCGAAAAATCTCAAAATCAAGAACTGGAACCGGAACCATTGGTTCTGGTTTCGGTTCGGTTCTTTATGATTCTGGTTCGGTTCTTGGTCCAGTTCTGATTCTTTGGTTCTTTTGCTCATCCGTAGGGTCTAGCATGCTCTGAAACTCTGAATATCTAACATTGCAATTGAGGTGTAAACACGTGATGACAAATAAGCAAATTTCCAAAATCTGATGAGGTAAATGTTATTGGTTGGATAATTTAATAAGGGGTTGTAGATGAGACAATTAATTAAGATCATGGGAAAATGCAACTACATTTACTCAAAGAGATAGATTGGGTTGTTGCTATGAAGCCCCATTGTAATTTAAGTTGTGTAACCATATATTTGCATACACATAAATTCAATTGCTGAGATGAGAGTTTGGTTAGGACTTATAAATGGATTCAGTTTAAGTGGTTGGTTTGACAACTTTCATTAATTCAAGTCATTCCTTCCAATTTATTTCACAAACTATAACCATCTGAATTCATTCTTGATTCCAGTTTAGGTGAAGTAAAAATAAAACCGACCTGGAACCAACTCGGTTCTTAACAAGAACACAGACCAAATACACTTTCGTGTTGTTTCAAATTTTTAAAACGTGGAACAACAGTCCAGTTCGGTCCCACTTGTGAATTGATATGAATCGAATCAATAATGAGATATAAATGATTAATCAACGTTTAAAGGTCGAATAAGCTCTCCCAATAAAGATATTAAATCATCAATCCATTCATATAATTCAACATAAAGTAAATTACAACCCTAAGGCTGAACAGTGTGGCGACCTGAGTTTTGCCTGCCACATCAGTTTTCTCTCTCCGGCGACCTGACGACGACCAAGTTGCCACAATGGCGACCAAGTTAATTTTTTTTCTTATTATTTTTATTTTTTAAATAAAACAACAAAGTATTATATAATTTAAATAAAAGAAAGTACATATAAATTAATTTTTATACATTCTCTATGCTAAAATGTAATAAAGTTAAAACTATAGGGTAAAAATGACAATGAATCAAACTTTAAGGTTTTAAGTTGCAAATTAATTATTTATAAAAATTTAAAAAAAAAAAGTGACTTATTAATAGTCTTCTTCTTCGAGCCCGAGCCTGCCAGAGCTCGAGCTCGGCTCGTTTATATATATAAAGCTCGAGCTCAAGCTCGTTTCGAGCCTAATATTTTGAGCTCGAGCTCGGCTTGTGAAAATTTTCACAAGCTCGAGCTCGATCTCGGGCTCGACTAATTTTTATGATGTTTTAAAGAAAACAAAGTTAAAATGGAGCTCGGCTCGTTAATTACATAAGGCTCGAGCTCGTTTACTACTTTTAAGCTTGTTTATACGTATAGACAATATATATACGTATATATTTCTCAGGCTCGTTTAGGCTCGTGAGCTTACTCGAGCTTTTTGTATAGAGCTTGAGCTCGAGCTCAATTATTAAATGAGCCCAAACTTAGGCTCGAGTTCGTTTAGGCCCGGCTCGTTCGAGCTCTTTACCGATCTGATCCCGAGTTTTTCATGAGCGGCTCGACTCGTTTCCACCCCTAATCCCTGCAAATCTCAAGGACTCAAACATACACATATTTAAATAATAATAATAATAATAATAATAATAATAATAATAATAATAATAATAATAATAATAATAATAATAATAATAATAATAATAATAAAAGAGAATAGTGAGAAATAAAGGGTGTTTTGTTTATTTTTCTGTGAGTTTGTGTGTTTGAAACTCGGTCGTGATCTCGACAAAGTCCCCCATTTTTTTGCTTGCCGATCGACGAAGACCGAATGCCCACAATTGGGCGACCTTAGTCGACCAATCACTACCATAACCATTCTGTTGAGCCTAATACCTTATTATAGATTTCTAAACAAGACTCCATTCCTAATAAACTCTAATTCCTAGTCATTATCTAATAAGACTCGCGTAATAAAATAATATTAATGCGTATCTACTGACTTGATAATGATAAATTTGAGAATAATAATATGATTCATCTCAATACTTTCGCCCCTAAAAACACCTTGTCCTCAAGGTGTTGCTTTGAATGATCTTGATTTCCGGATTCCAAACTTGTCTTTGACTTCCCTTGTAGTGTATAATCGGCCAATAGTAAACTTGGTAGACATGTCAAGGAGGATGCTGTCTGACTTCTCTTCCTACATTCAACCTAAATTTCGGATATGCCAATGTGCAAAACCTCGATGATGGTGCCCAAGCCTAAATAACAATACAAATAGGGTATTTTCTGTTAATCCAAAGAAGGACCCTGTCTCACGATCACATCTTTTAAAATATTTCTTTTAGGTTTCTGGTTTGGCACAAAGCACCCACAAACTGTTTCCATAACAGCCTTGCCTTCAACCTACTCTTTATGGCATCCTTGGTTTGATTGTACCTCGAATGAAGGGACTTGCCCTCCTAATTCTTCTAATCTATTACTGTTGCCTCTATTGATTTGTAGAACTTATCGGACAACGGTGAAAACTCTTGACGTGCTTGTGCAATATGCCCATCAACTTTAAATTGGAACTGTGTTAAACTTCCTCAGATTTAGATTGGGGTTGCATTAAAATTCCTTCCATTCAGATTGAAACCGTTTCATCATCTCTGCAACATTAGTTAACCCGTTTTCACAGCTCTTGGCTACCATTCCTTTCGAATCACGAGAATTAAAAATTACTCTATGAATAAACAGTAACTCTGGGGGTGATGAATAATGAATCTTGACATGAACAATGTTTCCGGTATGAACAGTAACTCGTTGTTGTTTTTTTGGGTATTCTCATAATCGAACAACTTTGATACCAATTTGATATGAACCAAATCGATAATGTGATATAAACGATTAATAAATAACAAAGATAGAGTAATCAACGTTCGAGAGGTCGAATAAGTTCTGCCAATAAAGATATTAAATCACTAATCCATTCATATAATTCAACATAAAGTAAATTACAACTCTAATACCCTTTTTTATAGATTTCTAAACAATACTCCATTCATAATAAAACTCTAATTCCTAATCATTATCTAATAAGACTCGTCTAATAAAATAATACTAATCAAGACTGTCAAGATCGTGAGTAAACTCGTAAGATCGTACGATCTTACATGTTCACTAGCTAAAATCGTGTAGAAGCGTATGTGGAGTAGGATCATGAGTAAGATCGTGGAATCGAATGTAAACTCGTAAGATCGCTAGTCAATCCGAGTTTACCTAAGCCCATATTATTTATTTATAATCTTTTAGCCTATCCATTTGTGCTTAAGCCCAAAAGTAAAAGTGATAAGTAACTAACGATTGGTTTTCTTATTAATTTATATACAATTATACACTTTTGCCCCAAATCAGAAATCCAAGAAATAAAATGTTGATGTCTACTCCATCACTCGAATCAAACATCTTGGAGCAGGTAATTGGTTTTTGTTCTTGATAATTTTAATGTATGCATCTTTTATTTGTTAGAGTTTAGACTTACCACTTAATTGATTTTTATTCTCGATAGACTTACCTTCATGAACTTGTTTCTTATTTTATGGTTATTGGTTACTAATTAAGTTGTTACCTTCATGAAACTTTAGGACTATAATTTATAGTTGTTAACTTTCGTGATTACTAATCAAGCAATTATAGTTCGGCTCTGTTATTCTTTGTTTACAAAACATGACAAATTGGTAGGATCTTACGATCTTCATCCTGCAAAGACAAAAACGATCTCATATAAGATCTCGATCTTGACAGCCTTGATTTTAATAACTATCTACTAACTAGATACTAATAAATACGAGAATAGTAATATAAATAAATGAGAGTTGCTATAGCAACACCTCCTATAGTACACAGTACAAACCACTATGCATACAGTACAACACCGTTATATACACAGCACAACACTGTTATGCATAAAAGGGTGTGTATATAAGAGGTTTGGGGTATGTGTATAGATTCCCCCTTGATAATATCACGTATTAGACAAAACAGTCCTGAATTGAAACCCTACTTTTGAAAAATCTAAACGTTTGACGACATAATTTGGAACCAACACTTGACCTGTCATCACTAGTTTGATATTATTGGTTCAGACAAGGTTTTCTTGTCCCGTGGCCTGAATCAAAGCTTCTTATATCAAGTGTTTTCAATATACGAATGTAGTCACTTGTCTAGTCTAGTACTATCATGGTACCAAGTACCAACGGGGTAAATAAAATAATCAAGTATGACATGGAGGTTGACTTTTCTCTTTACCATTCTACTATACTATAATACTTGTAATGCAAATATCGTTTACTTACCTGTTTGGACTATATGGGAATACGTAATGAAACTTAGGGACTGTTAGACAAAAAATAATAATTTACTAATTTAGCACTAAATGATTCAAAACCCTGAATGATCTAGTAACTATGAATAAACTTGGTTCTGAATGAAAATATGACGTTTGACAAATTTTTTGAACTGGTAACTCACCTATATAAATATTAACCTTTTGTAATATCAATTTTTTCCGTTATTAGTTATTTTTAATATTTATATATGTTTGTTAAATTAAACTATTACTCAACATGTTTATTCTTGTGAATTTCTTGTCTTTTAAAATTGCTATTTGCTCGTATGTATGCCGTGCATAATATAATGTTTAGAAATATCAATATGCCTTCAATGAAAGGGAATAAAAGAACACATGAAAAAAAATGTATACATATATATCAACCTAGAAGATAGATGTATGAAGCTATACTTATGATCATGTGGCCCTTTATAAATTGATATGATAATAATTGTTAAAAATATAAAAAGGCGTACAAGAGGGCACACCATATTTTGCCCTACTGAATGAATTTGTATGGCCTTAGGTGCTGCTCCGTTCAAAGCCAATTAGAATGATACAGAGGCATAAGAAAATTTAACACTCCTTCACCTCTAACCGATTCAATGGATGACTCTGAATGACCAATTAAAAGACTAACAAACAACCCCTTAGTGAGATGATATGGACCATTCAAACAACACAATGTGCATTTGAGTCAACTCGCTCTTTTTAGGTAATTTGAACAGGAAAAACCTTGTCACTTTACTTATTTAAACAACCCAATAACCTTAATAGTAACTTGACACTCTTAAGAGAATGGTCGGACCATGATTGTGAATCAAAATGACAAACCTAAGACGGATGGAGGGTTTAGGCGAAACAACGATGTTAAGGTGATAAACTAGAAACTCCATTTAGACTTTGTGATGCCAAGTTATCAACTTAATGGTTGTAACTTTGACACATACATGATATGCATATGTTTATTGAGTTTATCCATGATTTCTGTAACTTAGGGTGCGTTTGAAATCTGGGTTTGAGAATAAAGAATGAGAATAAGAATGATTAATGATGTTTCTTTTATAGATATGGGTTTTAAATCTTGGAATGAAACCTACAAAATAAGGGTTTTCCCAAACCTATCTAGCTTGGTGGGTTTGAAAATTCATACCCATTCCCATTTATTATGGTAATAAACCCAACCCCATAGTGATTAACGTCTACAATCCAAACGCACCCTTAAATATATAAGTGAATGTAATCCCTACACTATGATTATGTATTTTTAATTAAGATAATGTTTTAACAGACATAAAGTTAAGGAAACAGTGCACTAAATGAACGAGTAAATGGAGAAAGATATTTCTTCTTATCATCGGTGAAGTCGAGCATTGGCTTCCGATGTACACGATCTAACCCGTTATTTCTATTGCCGTTTCCGGACTTTTTCTTGGCCATTCAAAGATGTTTGCTGTGTGAGGTTTGAACTATATAGTCTTTTCTGAAACTTTGTCATGCTTTTGTTGCTAAAAGAATTTAGTTTCGGTCATTTTTTCCAAAAAAAAAAAAAAAAGTAGTTATAATCTTTTTATTTCCCTTTCTGTTTTACTTACCTATAATTACTTTTAGAATTTAAGGATATGAATGGCATTAAAATTTATAAACACTCAACTTCCACCACCATGTTTCCAACCCCCACATAGGCCTTGGTTTAAATTTCATCTACGTATAAAGATATGGTTATGTCATACAAACCTATATCGGATTGCGATATTAAATAAGCATGTATACAATTCTCGAGGATGTACGTACGAATATATTGTGGATAATATTGAAAGAAACCAAAAAAAATGTCTATGCATGCATGTCGATTATGACACATACATAATCTTCAAACATGGTAACATATATAAATACGTTAGTTATATAGCTAGAGAAATTGTGTTTGTTACCAAAAAAATAAAATAAAAAATATGAGATAAAACATGCATTTCATGTGTAGAGCAATTTGACATAGGTTTTGGCTTAATTATTATGTTTTTAAATTATCACCTTTTTTTTTTTTTTTTTTTTTTAATTACATATTGTTATGGTAGTGATGCGTGCGATAAAGATGAATTGATGAGACTGGTTGTCAAATTGATGACGTTGTGCAGTTAAGGTCCCCCTAGCTAGGATGATGTCGATGGTGAAAATTTCTATAATTCATGTTATAAGGCTAAGCTCTATGGATTAGGGGTGGCAATCGAGTCGTGTTCGGATCGACTTATTTGGGTTCATAGGTTAACGGGTTGGTATAATATTTTCCTACACATAACTCATTTATTAATCGTGTTAAGAAACTCAACCCTGACCTAGAACTGTATAACACGTGCAACACATAAAACCCATTTAACCTGTTTAAGAAAATATAATCAATCGGTGAAGAAAGTTTAGTGATTTTCAATTCAACTAGTTTAAATCCAAATATAATAATAATAATAATAATAATAATAATAAAATTATACTTTTTCAGTAATATCCTAGTTATAATTGTAATCAGTGTCATATTAACTACATAATAAATTAAGTTTAAATCCAAATCCAACATAAAATCCAAGTAATATATGTTATTTATGGTGGCTTATATACCTAAACGGATTCGCGGGTTGACATGTTTAATACTTACTCAACCCAAATACGAGCCACTAATTAAAGGGTTGGATGGGTTGACATGTATTTAACTCAAACTTGTTTATTCTCAACCCAAACTTGTTTAATTTCGTGTCGAGTTTGTGTCGGTCTTCGTGTTATGTCGAAAATTGTCACCCCTATTATAGATGGTGGTGCACAACCTCCATTTGGGCTACCACGCGCGAAGCGCCATAGTGAAGAACCACCACAATTCGCGATGATGGATTTTTGCTCCTTTTTGGTGGTGAAGACTACCGCACAAATACAGAGAGAGAAAAAAACAAACAATCACATGGCCCCAACATTTAAAGAAACAGTCACATTTAAAAGTAAAAATAAAATCGTAAATTTATCATTTTATTTACCTATAAATGCCTCCATGCCCATATTTTTAGCCCCATCATTTTTAGATGCAATTTAAGATATATATATTTTTTAATTTATTATTTTTGGATAGGATATTGAGGTAATAAAATGATAAATTTAAGATTTTTTTAAATGTGACTGTTTCTTTTAAACGTTGGCGGGCCCACAAATGTGACCGTTTAATTTCTTGTTTGTTCGATGGTCTTCACCATCAAAAAGGAGGAAGAATCCCACCATCGTGTGTGGTGGTGGGTCTTCACTATAGGGCTTCGCGGGTGGTGGCATCACCATTGATGGTCCACCACCATCCATAATACCAAGCCTAACGGCTTTTTTTTAAGTAGGCCACTCATCGTAAATCAGCTAAGTAGATTGAAATATGTTCAAGGTTTCTATCACATATTTTTAACAACTAATGAAAGAGTAAACAAAATGAAGTTTTTCTTCCTAATCTTATAGGGAAGACGAGTTTTTGAATAAGTTGTATGGAGCTTAATTAATCATAGTATTTTCGTGACTGTTTCTAACTTTTAACACTTTTTTTTCAATCGTTAAGATGTGTACCGAGATTTAAAAATGAAACCTCTTGTGAGAATACTAATGTGTTTAACACTAGGTCACCTTATTGGTGGTTGGTTTTAATACAAGGGTCTTAATTTTATCAAATGGTTTTAAGTAGATTTAGGTTTAAGGTTTTTCATGTAAATGCTTCAACTGCTACAAATCCACAACTATTACAAGCATTTAAATACACCTTCCAAAAATTTAAACCAATCTATTTTATTTGTTACATTTTACCTAATCTTTCAACTTCATGTTTACATCATTTGATTTATCGTCGTATCATAGAATATGCGATGAATTCTCATGGACTCATAAATAAATCAGTGAATAATACTAGTAAAGTTAAATAATGCAATAAATGGTAAGATGGTTTGAAATTTTAAAGAAGTGAACTGAAAATAGTAACTCTATGCCGATCATACATAAATGAAATTAAATGTGCATCATAAAAACTTCAAAAAATTGTGGTTGGAATCGTTCGCCATTTAGTTTTTTTTATTTAAAGCATTTAGCTACACCTTTATTAGGTTGTACATATGGTGTTAATATATGCATGTATATATTGGTTGCTACAACTTAATGCTTGATCACCAAACAACTTAATGCTTGATCACCAAACAAATTGGTTTTGATATCTTGTACATTTTGCATAACTATATGCACATTGTACTTTCATCCATGTTTATTGGTAGCTAGCTTAATGCTATGAACTCTTGATGACAAAAAAAGTTAGGTTTTGATATTATCCGACCGTTGTAATTAATTATTTTTGGTCAAGCAACATTGTGTATGAACTTGATCATATATTGTTACTATTGAACACATTGTGGAGTACATCATATGTATCTCTTAAATATGTAACATGTTAGATGTTTGTTTAACATTGGTGTCATATGCATAATATTTTTAGATTTGTGGATGTAGATATGTTTTTTAACGTTGTTACGATGAGTTTTTCACTTGAGGCTGCCATCGTTGCTCATTATACGTCATATAAAGGAGTATGGAGCCAGAAAGTTATGGCCGAGGAGTCCAACTTTGATAACTATCTTAAAGAGGTCAAATCCGTTGCGTACTCTTTGTATCGAAAGTAACTGAATTAACAAGAGACAGGAATAAAGCGGTAAAAAGAACCAAACTATCTAACAATAGATAAACTACCTAAAAAACCAACAAACAAATACAAAGGAAGCTAAGGATATGATTCATTAGAAAAATACTAGATCCACCAAAACTTTACAAAACTTTTCCCACTCGCTGACGTGGCAGAGTGTTGATTGGTTGGTTTTCTGTGAGCCACAGAAAATCAACCAATCAACACTCTGCCACGTCAGCGAGTAGGAAAAGTTTTGTAAAGTTTTGGTGGGTGTAGCACACCTCGATTCATTAAGAGAAAAAAGAGAAAACTATATATATCTAGTCACATAAAATGTTAAGCAAACAAAAAGTTTGACACATGAAAGTAGGGGTGATCATCGGTCGGAAACCGGACCGGACCGGCCAAGACCGGACCGGACCGAAGACCGAGAACCGGAAAACCATAGACCGAGACCGGACCGAATATGGTCGGTCCGGTCTCGGTCCGGTCGGTCTTCGGTCGGTCCGGTCCAATTAGGCAAGTTTTTTCGGGTTTTTGGTCGGTCCGGACCGGACCGGACCGGACCGACCGGACCGAGACCGAATTTGGCAAAAAGCTTAGACCGAGGACCGGACCGAATGTGGTCGGTCCGGTCCGGTCGGTCTCGGTCCGGTCGGTTTTGTCGGTCGGTCCGGTCCAGCCGGTCCGTTTGCTCAGCCCTACATGAAAGTTATAATTACACACCAATATTGATTAAATGAATGACAAATGCCTAAACAATGAATGATGGAGAAGAAGTTGGCCTTCAACTTTTTGTAATTGCCATATTTACTATACCTATTTCCCTTTTCTATACACTTCTTCTTGGGATCTTTTCCATTATTTATTACTTTTCTCATCTATCTCTCTATACCATTTAATATCTCTCTCTAATATAGTTCTTATAAATAGCCTTACATTCTTCTAAACCAAAACCATCTCACTTCTTGTGCTACTTTCATCTCTCTACAAGTTCATCTCTCTCTTGCTTTTGACAAGAAGTTATCATCAACTTTAAGGTAAAAAAAAAACATCTTTTACAATCATGGGTTTTCATGTTCATGCAAAATCTTGCTCAAATATTCTAACTCTATTCAACCTTTCTAACATAGTTCATGTTTTTTACTTTTCAGGGAGCTAGCTAGTTGACTTTCATCTTTGGAACTCATCAAGATAACCTTGTTTTAGTACACCTTTACGTCGAAAACATGAGCAGAAGAACTGAAACCGAAGATGGGCATATCAAGCTTGACCTAAAGCTCAACTTATCACCACCAAAAACTCGTTGGCCAATGACTCATCATGAGTCACCTAGCCGATCATCACCAATCACTATATCACCTACAAACTCTTGTGTGTCACTAGAGATTGTTCAAGATGATGAAAATGTGGAGCTTCGATACTCTAGCAGCCCCGAGACTACATCTATGATGCTGGCTGGATGTCCACGATGTTTGATGTATGTTATGCTAGCTGAAGAGTACCCTAAGTGCCCTAAATGCAAGAGCACTGTGCTTCTTGATGTTGTTCTTGACAAGCCCATGAAGAAAATGAGAAACTAAATTTGTTTAAGGGAAAATAACCAAAATATAAAGTGGTTAAAATGTTTTTAAGTTAATTTCTAGGCTAGGATTAGTTGGAATTATTAATTATGTTTTCTGATTTTTTTGGTTTTGGATTTTTAGTTTTAGTTTAGATGGGTGATGCTTACTTAAACTCTTGTGTAATTTTGGTGTGATGAAAAGTTGTGTTTGAATGAGAATTTCATTTCTATCCTTAACTAATGTTTTACTTGTCATCAATCTTTACAAAGTAACTTATTTTAACAAATGTCAACTCTTTAAGAATAGTAAAACAAGAAAAAGGTAGCCTCCTTGCCAGTTTTTGGTTAGTTTTTTTCAAATAGTAACATGAAAGAAGTAAATCGTATAGTTCTACTGCATACAACATATGAACCACGGATCTCCGAATTATAACTACATAAAACTCTAGAAAATGTGACATAACAACCATTTTTCTGCCTATTTAAAGTAATATATTGATAATTAGTTAATTACCCAAGCTAACTAATGATTATTTTCTTATTCTTTAGCTTAAATTAGAAATGGAGCTAATTTGTTTCCAAACTAGGACTACAAGTACTATGTTGTTTTGTATCCTTTGGGAAGGTGCCACGTGTCATAGTTATACTACCTCCGTCCCATAAAAACTGTCCAGTTTGACTTTTCAAAATCAAACTGGTTCAACTTTGACCTTATCTATTTTTGTGAGTATTATATAATACTTTATGAAAAATATATGAATGGATTGAGTTTTAAGTGTGTTTTTCATTGGTATAATTTTTCATCAAGTATTATATAACACATAAAAAATATTTAAGGTCAAAGTTGAACCAGTTTGACTTTGAAAAGTCAAACTGGACAGTTTTTATGGGACGGAGGGAGTAATATATTGACCAATAGCCGGTCAACTATTTGACCAGTAAATACGAAAACGAAAGGTCAAAGAAAATAGTTCACAGATTATCGGATTTCCTCGAAACAGATATATTTCTAAGTACATGGAAACATTGATATCTTATAAATGAAAAGAATATAAATATTGAAAACTATGAAATACATGAACAATGTTGAAATACACAAATTTAATGCGTAATTTGAATCTTAAGTCAAAAAAAGAAGTTTCATTTGTGTTCATATTATTCCACAAGAGTCGCAAAATTGAGTTTGAAAAAAAATTAAATATTTGTTGACAAATCGTTTCATGCTACACAAATATCTATCGGCTCTTGTTTCTTGTGAATTGGAGGAGTTGAGATTATATTAAACTCATGACTTATTTCTCAAAAGAACGATATCCTTTTAATTTTCCGGCCTCACAAGGTTGTTTGCGATGGAGGAATAGGCGCCCGAATGCTGCATGGCCGTGAAGTTATCATCTATAGAATTGAACTTAGAGATATTTATCAAAGAATCTCAAGCACCAACCACTAAATAGTTTAACAAAATAGCGTCACATCAACTTTTTTTATATGAAAAATTTTAATTAAGAAGTATGACCGGGTGCAGTGGTGACCAATATCATCACCGTCAATTCAGCGTTACATCAATTTTTCACTCCACCACCAACATTGTATAATAAGACAACCAAAATCACTGCTTAATTAAACATACTACACTTAAACAAAAATATACCCCACAAAACCAACATCACACATACACAATCAACACCACAAGTAGGTCATTCCACAGACTCAATCCTCCATTTTTGTGATCAAAGACGCATCGATGAGGATGGGTTTTATAAGGAAGAGCCAATCTAAACCCTCGCTAACACGTGGGTGAGGGTCCTGTTAAATACGGTCTAAGGACACATGATTCATGTATATTCTGAATAAAAATAAGATAAAAAGTGAGACATCAAATCAAACGATGGATTAGGAAGCAAAATTGTGAATCAAATTGTTGTTAGAGCGATTAAATGGAATCACAAGAAAGTTAAAGACCTATTTAATGTTAGCTTAAAGTTTGTCTTTTGTTCCTTGTATCATTTTGATCAATTAATATTTTTTAGTTATGAATTTATTATGCATATCTTAATATATTTGCAGGCTTTTTTCAAGGGCGAAAATTCATCAAAGCTCTAGCATATATAGCAAGCTACTCGTGTGAAGACCAATGTTTGCATCGTTTTGATTTAGCTCAAATTGTGGGTGTTCACTAGTTATTTGGATTTTAGTTCTCGTTCTGAGTTCTGGCCGAAATTGTACTAATATGGTTTGAATTTTTTATTCAATTTCGACCAAAACTCAGAACGAGAATAAGAATGAAACAAAACACCATATAAAAGTTAAAAAAAAACTCGTAAGATCGAGAAATATAACAATATCCGTCTCAAAATAAACGCACATCTACACGTACATACATGTAGTAAATGCACAAGTGAGATGGAATGAGATATCGGGGTAGTTCGAGCATTGAAAAAAGGAGTATTCTAAATTTAAAACAAGTAAATGCAACGATTTATTGAGGCAGTTAGAGAATAGTGAATAGCATCACGTCAACTTCATTGATGTCAAAATTTGTTGTCTTCTGCTTTTTATCTATAAAATTTAAATAAGCAAAATGTTGTTATATAAACAGTTAATTGTATCTGTTTAATTAAGTGTATACAGTAACAATTATTGACTTGTGAGTTGTGATGATGTTCATGCAAAGCTCTCATTGGAACTCCAAATTGGAGTAAGTATCCTATTTATTTCCATGCATGTTCATCATTCAATTATGGTTGTTTGAGGAGCGGGCTTATTACTTATGTGATTTTCGATTTATGTTTTATAAGTTTACTTTTGTGGCTTATATTAAAATTTTTGAGCTTATATAAGCTTATTATGATGTGATAAGCCTATGTTACTTGAAAATTTTCAAAATAAGCCACAAAATTAAGCCAACCTTTAAACCAACACCCCGTCAATCTTATAGCCAACCTTCAGACTTAACTGACACATCGAATTTTCGATAGCTCGGCTAAAGGTTGTATGTTTTGTCCATTTGGTTGTGAACATATATATGGACTCAAGTTAGAACCATGATTCTTATCAAATATGATAAATAAGCTCAAGCATGTTTACGAGTTTAGAGTTTTCACTCATGTAACATCTATATATTGTGCCTCAACAACATCATAACCTACGAGTTTACATTATCTAACATGGTATCATAGCAGGTTTCATCCTCAGAGATAGGTGGCTACGTTAAGACACTTCCCCTAAGTCACCCTGTCAAAGCCTAATCGACACCCCTTATACCTTATTAAAAAATGTTCAATTTTCGGCTAAAACCCTAACTCCTTACTATTTCGATTATAACTCCCAAACCGTAAGGAGTTAACTGACGTCGTTAGCAGCATTAGCTTCGTATTGCAATTCCAAAGAAAAACATTTTAGAACCGTCATCGTAGCTGCCGTCACGAGCTAACAAGCGGCCGGGTTTTTATAATACAATCGGCTCACTTTGCTTATAACTCTCAAACCGCTTAAATTTAGCTGACGCCATTAGCGAGCGTGTATTCGGAATTAGAGTTTTAAGAAAAGCATACCGGAGCATATCTTTAGTTTTGTTTTCATGTTTAGCTTTATGTTTTAATAATGATATTAGTATTTCTTTCAATTCGAGCTTTCGTGATTTCGCCGCTCGAATTACAAGGTATTAGATGATAAATAAGCCCAAGCCTGTTTGTTGGTTTAGGGTTTCCACTCATATGTTGGGTATGTTTGGCAAAACTAGCTGTAAGCTGTTAACATGAGCTACGAGCTGTATATTTTTTTTTTTCAATAAAAGTGTTTGGTAAGTTAGCCGTTAAATATAATTATAAGATGTAAAATTACATAAAAAAACATATTTATAATTGTAAACAAATATTTGGAAGGTATATCAGTAATTTAAAGTTTTAACAGGTCCAATATTTTAAAAAACTTCATGAACCAGCTTTTCATTTATGAGCTATTTGTTTGAAATAAAAGCTTGAAGTTAATGCATTCAAACGGAGCTACTTATTTTAAAAGATATTATTTTTATAATAAAATGCTAACAGTTCCTCACATCTACTGTATATATTATGACACAATAAACATCCTAAACTAGAGGTTTACATTATTCGATAAGAACACAGTGATCATTTATCACATATATGATCTCATTTGCATATTACATGCTACTTTTGAGACACGATCCAATCATACAATTACGCTTCGTTGAAGAGAAAAATCAAACAATACAAGGTCCATACACTTGCATCAGAACACGCACATATCTGATCATGCTCATTAATGTCAACGTACACACATGCGTAGTTTCGTAAGAAAATAATAATATTACAACATGTATGATCGAAGACAACAGAAAGAAAGGCGAGCGAGAGTTGTCGATGTTGACCATGGAGGTAGACTACTCGTATAAATGCTGGTACATGAATCTTCAAACAAACTCAACATGTTACAGTATTTAAAAACAATGACATATCCAGGGACGGAGCCGGGGTTCCTGCGGGTGCCCGGGCACCCCATGGATCTTTTCAGTGTAGTGTTAATTTTTGAAAAAAACATCGATTTTTCTTAAAGTTATCTTAAATGCACCCGGTCTATAGAAATATGTTTCTAGCATTAGTGTTCAATTTTTTGTGTGCACCCGGTCATATTTAGTACTGGTTCGTCCCTGGACATATCAACTAGATGTTATTCAATAGTTGCTTCAAATTTTCTAAGATTAGTTTCTTGCGAAAAATCAGTTTTACGCATCTTTCAACCAGCTTGACCCATATATTACTTCTTCCCCTTTTACCTTTTTTTACTGAATTGACCCGCTTGAAATATAAAAGAAAAAAACAACTAAGTCGACTATTCTTAAGTAAAGGGTCGAGTCTAAAACCTTTTTTCTCCAATGGTGTGTGTATACTTTAAGCAGAAAACAAGATTTGGCGAAACGGGTCTAATTAACTAAACTATATATCAGCTAGTTTCATGTTCAGTACGGAACATTTAAGCTACTACTGGTCAAAGAAAAGCATACATACATTAAGAAAATAACAACAGTTTAGTAATATAACACCATTGACAACTAGTTTACTACAATATGCCATATCAAAGTTACCTGCACGCAATCCCATATTAGTCGATGTATTTGGAATATCACATCTTCTATGCTCAAACAGTGAATGTATGCCCCAGTTTGCGTCAAGGGACGCGAAGATCTATGCAAGCACACGGGAAGCATGCTTTTAATCATAAATGCCTCAGCTATCATAATTAATCTGCTGAAATGAAGAGAAAGCAAGCACGGATAAGGGACGGATATTTTCAGTAGTTGACTAGTGTGACTGTCAACCCTTGAAGACAAGTGCATAATGTACTTCTTATCGATTATAAATCTGTCCCTTCTACAAGTGCCTGTAACACTATGGATTTCACAAGTCACAAAATCACCAAGCAACACGGCTACACCGACGCTTGTAGGTGCAATATGTAGTACCTAATGAACAACATAACGAGACTCGAAGCAATGTAGTAATAATTGGTTAGAATCCAATGATGCTAGCATAGAAAACATTCCACATGTTACAAAAGAGAGATGTATATCAAATAGTGAAGCTTTTTTGTTAGTACTACGTATGGACACTAAGAACATACATGAACTAAAAAGACTTTGGATAGGTATCTGTCAAGGCTTCACCAAGATCAGAAGAATTTACGCTAATTTTAAGCTATAATAGCACTAGAGTCATATTCACCATGAGTTTGTCGATCCAGTATACAAGTTCCCGCTATCCCTGTCTCAATCATCCTTTTCACCCCATCCGCTACTGCTTCTAACATACTTATCAACAATTCCGAACTCTTTGTTTTGAGATAACCTTTGTGCATAATTCTTTGTTGTTATAGGACCCTTTTTAAGCCTCCTATAATATACAACCTCCCAGGGCCACAACCGACCACAACCAAAAAACGACTCCGCAGATATATCTTCATCAACCACTTCTGGTTGCTCCAAGCCGTAATGTTTGCTGATCATTAACATCTCTTCTGATGTCATGGACATTGATTTAGCTATCTTGCGGGATTTTGAATCAGCTTCTGAAACGTTAAGACAACCATTTTCAAGCAACTTTTTTCTAGCCATGATAGTGAGTTGTGCAGTTTTAACCTGGACTTCCTTCTGTTGTAGACTAGTAGCCTTCGTTAAGCAGTCATTTTCGTCACTCTGTAGCTCACTCGAAGGTGCTGAACGCTGGCCAGATGAAGTAGAGCCTCTATGTGGCCTAGAACTTGACTTTGACCTCGGACTTCTTGATCTTTGACCGTGTGACTTGGATATTGAACTTGAAGTAGAATACGAACGCGATCTGACATTTGAATTTGAAGCAAATCTAGTGGCTGACTTTGACTTATCTGAGAGTGGCATAGATCTTGATTGCCCCCGCATTAGTTTCTTTGCACGGTACCTTTCTGGACTTTCACTTTCCCTAATCCGCTTCATTTTTTCATATTCTCTTCCCCGAGATCCAATGTGTCTGTTATCAGCAGTAGAGTAATCGGTCCTCGTCAAGCAATGGATCTTCCAATAATCACCCCGATATGACCTTGTAGTTGCATCATCTCTGCTATATTGGTCCCTTCCTCGTGCCTCATAGTCAATCTTTCTCAAATTTTCTTCTGAAACAGGGTTCTTATAATCCGTCCTAGAATCATCTTGTCTATCTAAAGACAAATTCCTGTTAGCATAATTTTCTTTTCTAGTGTTACTTCCATAGGATGATCTCCCAATTCTAGGTCGCTGCGTTTTTGACCATTCAAGTGTTGATAACCCCCTACATATCCTTCCAGAAAGCTTTTTAAGGGCTCTCTCAGCATCCACAGGATCGTCGTAGTGTACAAAACCAAATCTAGCATTTTCTCTTACTTGTACGTTGCAACGACCAAACCTTTGGAAAACACGCTCAAAACCATCTTTACGAGCACCAAAGGGGATATTTCCAATATACAAAGACATCTTATAAGGCCTGAAAATTTATAATGTTAGCTCGTAGCAAATAAGTAAAATAAAATATATGCATGTGAAACGTTACGATTAGTCATCTATCGGAAAAAAGTATGTTTTCTTTTCCAGGGTCATGTTTAGTGATGTTTTATCACATTTTAACGGGTCTTTAAACAATGTGGTCTCTAAATCATTCAAATAGAATCTAAATGAAACCATTAACTCAATCAAACAAGACATCAACATTGTTAAGACACAAACACCTAGTAACGAAGCTAGAAATCCCCAATGTTTGTGATTCTTTTTTTGAAAGGCACTTTTTCACCCTGTATAACACCTAACATCTCTCACAAATGTCTCCAACGAGAGACTAGAAGCCACAACCTCTTGGTTGATGGGTACACTCGCGTCCGCTAGGCCGAAGGCCTTTTGGTCCCCAATGTTCATGATAAAAGTCCCATTCGGTAATTCGCTTTACAAACAACTACTACTTTCCTACTTTTATCGCGCCTTCAACTTCAAATATCGTTCATACAAATGCACCATTAACAAGTAAATACCCATATATGTAAGATCATTATACTTAAAACCCACATTCAGTGCAAATTTGTACGCAATCATAGAAAACACAAAGTACCAACAAGGTAAGAACTAAAAATGAACCATTAAAGAAACTAATCACATATTAACAACCATAATCTTGTTGATCAATAAGTTAGAGTATTGATTAACTTATACTGAAGTCTGAAACACTTCTTACAAACATCACACCGAAACTTAAGGGTGATTTTAGTTTGAGAAAAACACCCGTATTTTCGGCAAAAAGTTTTGTACAAAACAAGGCTTACAGAACTCGCTTGTGGCACTTAAAACAGCATATATAAACATGAGATTATGCAGTCTTTATTGAAGAACATCACAAAGGGGTTTACCATTATCAAAGAATAACCAAAACCATAAAAGACCCATATACTTAAAAAGCATTTCATCAAACAGTATCTGCATAAGACTGCATAGCACTGAGTTAATATAAAATGTGCCCCGGCATTATCCATATAGTGGTGAAATACACCCCCCCGCCAACCAAATCTTTACGGGTTTCAAGTTATGTCTAGGACATGTAAAAACGATTTGTGGTGTGTATACCATGAGATGATTAGCTGTTTTTTAAAAGAAATTAAAAATAATAATAATAACGTCTTTTGTTGTGAGAAGCCTAAAAAAGGCTTTTAGAACCTCAACAAAAAAAAAAAAAAAAAAAAAAAAAAAAAAAAAAAGGTTTAAAAACACTTATTTTTTGGCCGAAAGCGCAAAAAGTATTGAAAATTTCAAAAACTTTTTCCTTTTTAGCTTTTGTAAATGCGTTTAGCTGTAGAAAAGTTTTTCTAGCTTTTTTCCACTAGTCTTCTTGAGTACACAATAACTCTTCTATCTTAACAAAACTCTTTGAAAAGTGGATAAGTATACATCCAAGTTCTCTAAACTCGAGTTATAGACGGTGAAAACTCATTTTTTTCGTTAAAGAAATTTTACAAAATCTTTCTAGACGCTTTTTCTATCTCCCAACTTTTTACAACTCAACACGGCTTCTCACATATAACAATTCTAAACGATACTTGTACTTACAACAATTTAGTTAAACATCAACTCACAAATAACCCTAAACAACAAACCCTTTTGGTGCCACTTTTCATTTCTATGTGATCTTTTCCATGTGGTTTTTAACTTAAGAAATTGTACATAAAGATGAAATTTTTTTGGGTCTTTAAGGGTGTTTGTTCAAGTTTATTTTCAAGGTTCCGAACTTAAATGTTTTCGGCCAGGGGTAATGGTGGCTTATCCACCACCACTACCTCCCATTTTCGCGCGTGAAGCCCATTAGCTCCACCTCCTTTCACGCGCGGTACCCATTGGTGGGTTTGGTGGTGTGCTGACGTAAAGGTGGTGGGTTTGGTGATTACTTGGGGCCCAAGTTTTTTCCTTCCTTATTTTGAAACTTATGCTTGTTATAACACAATAAGCTCATAAATTTTCAAATAAGCCAAAACAAAAACAAGGTCACTAAACCTAAGCCAAAAACACATAAACTCATAAAACAAACACCCCTTTAACATGAGAACAACATAAAGGGGTTTAGCAAAACCAAAAGTATGAAAAACCCATAAGTTAAAAACAGGTTATGTACATGAAGATGAAAATGGTATATATGCAAAGATGAGTTTGGGATGATAACCTGAAAATGCTGATTCTTGATGGAATTCTACTCGAACCCTTTTCTTTTTTAGGGGTTTGAAGTATTCTTACGGGGTTTATAGGAGTGTTTGGAAATGAGTCATGTTGGTCCTGACCCAGACAACAGTTCAAATATTTTGGGTTAATGGTTCAAAATATAATATGCTGTCCAAACTATGCCGTTTGGTTTTTGTTTAAAACTTGTACTAGTTTATTGCAAAAGAAAATTGGATGAAAGGTATTTAAATGTGAAACGGAGTAAAATTGATTTGTACACAAGTAATTTAAGGCCTTTTTTTTTTTTTTTTTTTTTTTTTTTTTTTTTTTAATTTTTTTTCGTGTAGATTGGCGGGAACACCCTGACCCCGGGTGCCTTTTGGCACCAGCCATTGTCCACCCCACAAGGAATAGCTCCGGCAACTCTCCTGGCCTAGTGGGGCACCAACTGGAGTGAGCCGAGACTCTCGGACTCTTGAGCTCTTATCCACAAAGTCTCTCCAGTGAGCCCATAGGTTTTGCGGAGGTGGGTACCTACCTGGGAGCAAAGTGCCAGGGATGGGATTCGAACCTGAGTCAATTGACTCAAGAACGAAAGCCCCACCCACTGGACTAAAGCCCCAGTGCTTATATGTCCCAATGTGGGTTAACGTCTGTTAATCGGTCTAGATGAGAAAGATCAAGTATTTTAAAGCGTTAGTGGTAAGAGGTTGTAATAAATTTGTGTGGACCCCAACATAAAAAAACATTAATTTATTATTTGGGTCTATTTCTGTTACCATTAAGACGATTTCACATAAAAGAAATGCCCCTAAGTGTTTCTTTTGGACTTGTTATTGTTTGTATATCAATAAGATTTCGAATTGTGAGAATACAAGTCATTTTATTTAATTAGTCATTAGCCGTATTTGTAATTTCATGATACTCCAAATATAACACATGTGATTTTGCGATGGACCTCACACATCCAACTACTTTAGACAACGATCACAACAACAATAACAACAACTTTACTCAATTTTGTTCAAGGGTGTTTGAGATGGCTTATTTAAAATATATTATGCGTTTTTGGAAAAAGATAATCAAATAATCGACATCTACAGAACATGGTTTTGAAACATAGTGTTTGGATTTGATCATGCTGTTTGATATCGTCATAATCAAATATTTAGTTTTCTGAGTGTTCGGCAAATCAAATTTTTTTATAACTTAACATGTAAAAAAAAAAAAAAAAAAAAAAAAAAAAAAAAAAAAAAAAAAAAACACGTAATTTACAAGGCGGCAATTTCCTATGAAAAGTACTAATTATTAATAAAAACGTAGCAATCAGATAATCAAGTTCAAAACGCAATTCCAAGCACCCTTAAAAGCGGGATATGTATAAGTAAGATGTAGACAGTCACATCTTACCAGAAGTGTAAATAAAATGCAAAAGATATCTAACTACTTAACATTGTGTTCTCTAGTTTTATTTTTGGAGAAAAAGTGAAAGGAATGGAATGGCACATAAAATCTGTGTGTTTTTGAGTTTTTTTATGCAAAGGAAAGAAAGTGGTTGTAAGTGAAAAGAAAATGGGACTAGTGAGGTGTTTGACTCATTTTCCACCGTATATTTGGGATGAAAGTGAAATGGACAAAGCAGTAAAAAGACCAAATTGTCTTTGTATCTTTTTTTTTTAATTATTATTATTATTTTTTATTTTTGTGAAGACATGATTGTAAATGTATGACATTCTTTCATTTTCTTTTTTCCCATTTCATTCGTTTGGGAGAACACAAATAAATCTATATCTTTTTTCCTCTTCACTCCATTTCTTTTATTCACTTTCCTTTTCCTTACATTTCGCTTTTAGTTTAACTCGATAACAAAGCGTTAGACATGACGTGGTAATCAATAAGTTGAAAATGATACAAGTAACATTGCCAAGTTGTTGTTATGTTACATGCTTGCAGTTAGTTATACACAAGTATATCAATATTAGTCACATCGTAATTTATACTTGTATTTCAACGTTATTTAAAAGTATCATGACTTTTAACTTTCAAACTAATCTTGCCACCTTCCTTAGACAAACTCTTGTATATAAACAAAGTTCAAGCCTGATACATCTAACAAGCCTGATTTTAATTACGTCAGAACCATCATAAAATGAATAGAACCTAAACTTATAGTAACAAATAACACAAGTCAAACTCAATTCTAACAACACGAGATTCAAAATGAGCTACACTCGAGCTCACATCCTTTAATTTAAACGCACCAAACTCAGTATCAGACAAGTTCGGTCTCGACTCACATCATTTTTCTGCAAAAAGAATTAAACTTTTATAACAACAATTCTAACAACATGATATTCAAAAATCAAAACGAGCTACACTCGAGCTCGTGTCCTTCAAATTTAAACGCACCAAGCTCAGTATCAGACACGTTCATTCTATTATTATTATTATCCAAGATAGTGGGACGGTGGATACTATAATTACTTTATCATTCGACTTTCATATATCTTGGATCGATCAGTGTTGTAGTCGGTTATTGGCTATTTATTGTTGATCGATTGTCCTTTATTGATCAACAATAATTATGGTGGGAGGTTAGTTTTCCGGTGATTTTTTCTATAAACCCTAATCTTTGTGATTAGGGTTTTACTGTCTTTTTTGGTATTGCATGCTGCTGGTATTATTGGTTTCTATTAAGTTTTGATTTGTTTATATGGTGGTGAGAGACGAATAAGGGTTTTTTGAGTTCTAAGAGTATGACTAAGGATACGGCTGCTAAGAAGGATGTTCCTAGGTCGACTGAGTTTGTTGGCAGTGCTCGATCTTTGGATGCCAATCCTCAACAAGTGAAGCCGGTTTCACAGTTGGGAGAGAGGAATAATACATTAACACAACCTGTTAATGTGAATATTGAAGAATTGAATGCTATTGTTGATTTGTCGAAAGTGACTATGAGGAAACATAAGAAGCCTAAGGTTGTTAATCCTAGTTCTAATCAGCCTATACTTGCATCGTCTGGTCCTATTATTACTGAGTGGAGTGTTGATGATGGAGATATTGAATTATCTACGGTTGTGGACAAGAATAATCAAGTGAAGCCGGTTTCACTTGATCCGTTAGTTAATGATCCGAATGGTCCACATGGTGCTTCTAACAAGTCTCATAGTTCTGATAAGGTTGATACGAATGCAATGGGGCTGTTGATATTGAGAAGGTTTGTGTGGATGCTTTGAAACAACCTTCTACATCGTATGTTGGTGTTACTTCTAATGAACCTACGAAATACACGTCTAACTTTTGTAGGCTGAAGTGTAGCAAGAAATCAAACGGTGTGGATCTTTCTGTACCTATGACAGTTGTTGAAGAGGTGAACACTAGGTTTAAGAATGCTCTGTATGGGTACTTCCTTGGCCAACGACTTGCTTTTCATGTTTTCGATTACTATGTACGCAATGCGTGGGCTAAGTTTGGTATACAAAAGGTAACGATGACTGCAAAAGGGTTCTTTTTCTTTAAGTTTAACTCCAAGAAAGGTGTTGATGATGTTCTTGAAAATGGTCCTTGGTTAATTAGAAATGTACCTATTATTATTAAACCATGGACATTGAACACAAACTTGCTTAAAAAGGATTTGACCAATATCCCGGTGTGGGTTAAATTCCATGATGTTCCTCTTGCTATGTTTTCTGATAATAGCCTTAGTCTTTTTGCCACATTGATTGGTACGCCCAAAAGGTTAGATGCTCATACAAGGAAAATGTGCAAGGAATCATGGGGCCGTAGTAGTTTTGTTAGATGCATGATTGAAGTGACGTCGGATCAGGTGCTTCGGGATATCCTCACTATTGAGATACCTTTACTTGATAGTTCGGATTCGACTACAGAGAAGATACGGGTTGAATACGAGTGGAAATCACCTCGTTGTGATAAGTGTAAGATATTTGGTCATAATCTGATTGAATGTCCTAAAGTTGTTCTACATTCTGTTCAGCCTACTAAGCCTGTTAATGATGGTTTCAAGACGGTCAATAACAAGAAGAAAGGAAAGCAAGGTGGTTCTACTACTACGGGTCAAGGAGGGTTTACTAAACCTGTTGTGGGTAAGCAATTTCAGTATCAACCCAAAAAGACTCCTCCTGAACCTAAGAAAGTATATGGCACTAAGAAGAAGACTTCGGATGTGGCTAGTTCGAGTGGCACGAAGATTTCTACATCCTAACCAGTTTGATGCTCTTAATATGGATGATACAGATGCTTTTGGTATTGCTACTAATGACACCAACAAGGATGTGGATTATGGTCGTACAATGGAAGTTAATGAGGATGATTCTACTAAGACATGTAATGCATCACAAGAACCCCTTGTGAATGATTTGAAAGAGAAAGAGTCGGTTGTGGCTCCTAAAATTAGTGATTCTTCTACTCCGCCCGTCTTTTCTACTAAGAGGGTTAACTCTTTTTCTAAGGTATGAGAGATCGTGGTTTCTGATTTTGAAGATGAGGAGGTTCTTAACACATTTGATGAGTATGCTAATCTATTCGGTGGTGGACAAGAGTATGAAGAAGATTATGATGACTATGACTACGATGACTATGAAAAGCAAGCTTCAAGGTCTTAGGAAGTAGTAAAGGCTTGTTTGTTTTTTCTTCTGAATTAAGTGGGTGGGTCAATTTCTGTTAATGAGTCTTAATGGAGAGGAGCACCATTTGCTTCCTCTACCCATATAGATCATTTAACAGAAAAAGAAACATATTATATGTGTGGCCCCCATCACTATCTCCTCATTAAGACATATTAACAATAAAAAGAAACACCCTTTTATTTTGATATGTCTTATGTTATCATTTGAGTAGTGGTTTGTTTCTTGTCTAGAAAAAGGAAGTATCTTGTTATATAAATTTTTCGCCTATGTAACGGGCTGAGATATAGGATTCACCCATATCCATTGTATTTAAATGTTTTTTAGAGTAATATATTTACCGAGTCATTCACCTTTTACCCCGAAAAAAAAAATAAAGAATTAAATTTTTTCTAAATTAAAAAAACAAAATATTGGGCCGTCGAGTTATACTATTATATCTTTTCTTTATTTATTCTCCACTTACCAATTCAACCTTTTTTCCCATCTTCGGATTATTATTCATCGATCAAATCGTTGAACCCTTTTTTCTTATAATCAAAACCCATGACGCTTGGCTCAGGTGGATCCAGTGTTGTGGGTATGAATCTTGCTTTTTATCATATGGGTTTGCTTTACTTTTGCTTATTATGTAATAAAGTTTCTTGATTGATGCAAAATGGTTGGATTTTGAGTGTTTTCTTGGGTTTCTTGGAATTTGGTTTTTGGGTATTGTTGTTAGAGTGTAGATGGATCAAACCCTTGAGTGATTTGGGTTTATTTGGGGTTTTTAGTATGTTTTATGGGTTGATCTTGATTGTTGATGTGAATTCTTTTGAGTTATCTGTTTGTGTTGGGGAACGCGAAGCGATTAGTGTGTTTGGTTAAGGTTATGTTTGGAAAAACTAGTTGGTAGCTGGAGTAGTTGTTTGTTTTATAAAAGTGTTTGGTAGCATAGCTGTATTTGTGATTATAAAGCGTAAAATGAAAACGCTAGCACTAAACGCTTCTTCAAGTAGCGTTTATAACAAAAAGAACGCAAAATGCACCTTGCCAAACATACCTGAAGTCGTTGCCTCATGCGGTAGTTGTTTGTTTAATTATGTGTTTAGTAACATAGTGTGTAAATGATCAATGACGTAAGGCAAAACTAGTCGTTGCTGCAAGGAATAGTAGTTCTTAGGAGTAGCTGTTTGTTTTATAAATTGTGTTTCGTAACATACCTGTATATGTAATTCTTGAGTGTAAAATGATTAATGATGGAGTAAAAGCTCGACACTATTTTTATTAGTGTTTTGAATAGGATTGTTTAAACAAAATTTAAAAGCTAAATGCAGCATTATATTCTAAAACGCTCTAAAAAGCTCGTCGCCAGACACAGCCTAAGCGTTGGAAGCGTTTGATAGTTACGGACAGTGTTTGGATGTGTTTGTTGTTTGAAGTTTTGATAGCTAGGTAATCGATTATTAAAGTGTTGGGCGAGTTTTGATATCTAAGGATAGCGTGTAGGATGAGTGATATAATCAGAAGCCATTTTGATTTAGCTATACTTCTAAGCTAAGGGGGTGTTTTCGATTGCTTATCTACTTATTGCGATTTTGATGTACTAGATTAGCAATCTTAAGGGGGTGCTTGTTTTAGCTTATATGTTGGGCTTATGAGGTTATGTAAAATTTGAAAAGCCAATAAGCTCATTTTTTGTGGCATATCAACTTGAGCTTATGAACTTGTATATGCTATAAGCTCAAATTGATAAGCTCATAAGCCAAAATAATGAGTTCCTTGGCTTTTCAGATTGTACATAAGTTCATAAGCCTAACAAATAAGGTAAGTGTGTGTTTAAAGCAAACTGCTTATGATCGGTTGTGTAGAGGGCTTAACTGGGGTTTTTAGGATGGAATATGGGTTGATCTTTATGTTACCAAGATTCTTGGTTCATGTAAAAGGTTTTGGATCGAGTGCTTTTTTTTTAATGATTTGGTTTAGACTAATGATTATGTGTTGGGTTGTTTAGAGGGTTTATTTGGGGTTTTGGTTGATGGGTTTGTGATTTAGTTTTAAGATGATGATAGGGTGATAAAAATTCTTCGAGTTATCTATCTGTGTAGGGTAACGCCATTAAATTGGTTGGAGTGTCTTTGGTTAAGGGCTTAAGGCTACGTCTGGAAAACCTAGCAGTAGATGTTTGTTTTACAAAAGTGTTTGGTAACGTAGTTGTATCTGTAATCGTAGCTTGTAAAATGATTAATGACATATATGCTAAGTGCTTCTTTTATTAGTGTTTTAATAGGAGCATTTAAACAAAATCCAAAAGCTAAACCTTGTTGCCAAACAAGCAGTCTTAAGGGGTTGTTTCCAAAAGCTAAACCTTGTTGCCAAACAAGCAGTCTAAAGGGTTTGTTTGTGTTAGCTTATATGTTGGGTTTATGTACTTATGTAAACTTTGAAAAGCTAATAAGCTCATTTTTGTGTGGCTTGTTAACTTGAGCTTGTGAACTTAAATATGCTAAGCTCAAGTTGATAATCTCATAAACCATAGCTTATGAGCTTACTGGCTTTTCAAATTTTACCTAAGCTCATAAGCCCAACAAATAAGCCAATTGTTTGTATAAAAGCAAACTGCTTATGATAGGTTATGTAGAGGGATTCATAGGGGTTTTTAATATGAAATATGGACTGATCTTGATTCTTGATCCTTAAAAGTTAGAGCTATTTTTAGTTACGGATAAACACAATCTGTTAAAATTTGTTTAATTACAGAATTTAAGTGGTTATTTGATTTGGAATTATCAGATTCATATAGTTGCGACTTATGTTTGGGTGTGTGATGGAGTTATGATAATCAGACAACCGGAATCAATTTTGTTTCGGCAAGTCTTAAACTAAGGAGGTGTATTCGAGGGTTTATCTGCTTATTGAATCAGTAACTAAGCATCACTATCAACACAAACTCTGCATTAAATCAGACTCAAATGCAAATATACTATCTAATGCATTGGGTTTTGTTATATACTTGTATATGCTTCAAATTATTCTAGAAAGCATAAGCAACTCTATTAAGAAATCCTAAGTATTCCCAACAACCCCTAAATATCCGACCCTTGATTGATGTAATAATGAAAGGCAGTTTCTCTATACCCAAAACACTAGAATTTGATTATTTGCAACTTGAAAAATGCTATTATAAGATGATCACTATCAAAACACAATACTAAACTCCCCCTTAATTCTAATCATCATTACAAGGTTAAATGTATGTTCAAGTGTCCAAGACTGCTATGTATCTATTATAAATTTCACAGACTGTGGTTGCTATGATTCCTTGTGAGATTGCTTATTGTGTAGGCCCTTAATTAGTTCAATATAAATATTTAGAGTTTTGAACCAGCGGCAAGTGTAAAGACGTTGGATTTCTAAGTCTTATAATGTTTGTTACAGTGCCTAGAAACTTCAGATTGCTCGAGGAGCTTGAACGTGGAGAAAAGGGTATTGGAGATGGGACTGTGAGTTATGGAATGGATGATGGTGATGATATTTATATGCGATCATGGACAGGAACCATCATTGGCCCTCACAATGTAACTTTTTTTCTTTCTTTCGTCTTCATAATCTGGGGTTTAACGGTTTTACTGGAATTGACATCTTGAGCATTATTTATGGCTGTTTGGATTTGTGTTACTATCAAAGTGTAAAATTACAGTTACCTAATTTACCCTCTTTCAGTTTGAAAGACTTTTTTCTCTTATTTAACTTAACGTTTCTCAATTTGTATTCCACAACAATGTCATGTTTGGTCAATCTTAGCCTAACACTTATAAACATCTGATAATGTGAGAGTGTATAATAGCTTTCTTTTTGTGGGTCTTCAGTCTGTACATGAAGGGCGTATCTACCAGTTGAAGCTATTTTGTGACAAAGATTACCCAGAGAAGCCTCCTACTGTTCGTTTCCATTCTCGTGTCAACATGACCTGTGTCAACCATGAAACCGGAGTGGTAATATTTCACATTTAAAACAGTTTTATTGAATTATCATCGTATATCCTTCATTGTTGCTTTTGCGCATTGGTTTTTGCTTAGTTTGTTGATTATTGATTTGCTATAACACTCCTTCCTTGTTAGCTTGCATTTTGAACAGTTTATATGATTATTGTGACTTGTCATTGTGTCCTGTTAATCCTGTTACGAACATACATAGTTACATTGTAGAATATCTGATACTTCTACTCCATATCACAATGAGTATCTCATTTTCGAAAGCTGTTATTTGTGCATTTTATGTATCAGTTAGATTTGGTACACAATCAAAATTTGTCAAACATTAAAACAACTAATTACCCTGATCCTTAATACCAAAAACACATCCAAACACTATCTCCTACCAGGGATGTCCATGGTTTGACTTAAACCATTTGCTGGCCAAAAGTTTGACCAGGCTGACATTCAAATAAGCTGGCTTGCCGGTATGGGATACTGATTGTTTATCAGGTTAAAGGTATTGTTTAAGACGAACTGAACCATAGATTTCAAATCCTATTTTGTGAGTATATATATGAAAATTATGTGTTAACTGTTGGATCAAATTGTTTCACATTTGTTGAATCTTTAGAGCAGACGTGGCTCTTGGGTTTGAGTCAACGTGTTCTTTTTTTGTTCCTTTTTTTTTCCTCTCCTTTCTTTCTAGTCTCTTAATTTCAAATTTAAAACAGCATTTCACTATCTCGTAGTGATGATTTGAAAACTGAAATCGGAAAAAGAACTTGTTTGCTTGGCCTGACACATTGATAGTTGTTACTTGCTTAGGCCTCTTATTTTTATGTTATAAACTCGCTTATTTTTATGGTATAAAGTATCAACTGGCTTATTTAATTTGTGTCTTATAAAGTCTCCTTAATAGTAAGAGATGAAAATGTTTCTTTAAAAAGTTGTTAAATTTGCTTTTAAACATTACTAGTTAGATTTTTATTTTTTCAGCATTAACTAATTACATGCTTACAAGTTCAAACTAAAACAACTAAAAATCAGTAACTTTTGATACTTGTAGCATTCTTCATGGGTTGTATCACCCCCTCAAGAATTTTTTATTTCCAAAAAGATTTCACGATTCCTTTTCAGCTTTTAAAGGTTTCATTTTTGGTTCACAGGTGGAACCAAAGAAGTTTGCAGTACTTGGAAACTGGCAAAGAGAGTACATGATGGAAGATATATTGGTTCACTTGAAGAAAGAGATGGCGTCTCCCCACAATCGCAAGCTTGTCCAACCCCCAGAAGGTACTTTTTTCTAGGTGGTGAAGGAATGGGGTAAGAATATGTTGTGATAGTGGAATTGGATCGATGATGACAATTAAAAATGGTTTAATTACATGCATTGAAAAAAAGCTGTCTCATGGCAACATTGTGAATGCTCTGTGACGTTTGATTAATGGGATTCTGTTTTCATGTCAAATGTTTAATATATGTATCCTTTTGCACTTTTCGCTTTGGGCGTTTTTAAGCCTTTGTGATTCTTTTGCACAAGCTTTGGGTGATTTAGATCCTCTGTAACTTATTACGCCAGTGCAAGCTGTGGGTCGCCTCATTTTCTCAAGGGCCAGGGCTTTATGTTGCAAAATAGTTAGATATTATGTATCAAAGTGATTTGATATTGTCACCTCGAGTGGTCAGCATACTTTGTGCCGGAGCATGCGGCATATGGTTGGTAATCTGGAATAGTGGAGATGAGTAATGGAACAGAACTTTTCCTGGAACCAGTAGGAGTGTTGAATACAGCTAATTGTAAAGACGACATGATTGACTAATTCTCAACTGATAATTGAGGTTTCCATTTTAACCTCGATTGTTTTTCGCAACTATTCATTCGTCTAACTTCATTAGTTAGATTTAAACAACAACCTTCTAATCATTTTGTCAATTAATTATCTTAACTTTTCTCTAAACTTATAGAAGAATACTCACAAATTAAAAACCTAAACTATACAAATGAGTTCAAAAAGTTAAAGCATAAATGAGTGAATGGGAGTTTTTCTCGTTGAGTTGGTGAGAGTGTGAGACAGTGAGAGCAAGTTATTATCTCAAGTATTCTCAATATATCCGTAGTATCTATGTGACTGTTTTCGAACTTTCGGCACCACCTTATACCAGTAAGATTCAAACCTGAGAATTTTTTCAAAATGTTTAACTTTAAGCAGCCGATCGAGAAGTTAAGGGGGTGTTTATTTCGGCTTATATAGCAGGTTTATGGCTTATTTGGTTTTGGCTTACATTTTATAAGCTCGCTTTTTGTGACTTCAAGAGTGAGTTTATAAAACATAAACCCAAAACCAAATAACGCGTAAGCCATCTTAATTTTACTATACTTACTAAAAGGGTAGAAAAATCTACCATTGATCCATTATATAGTCATTTTTAACATTTTTTTCTTTCTAAAATGGTTATGCTTGACTTCGCCCAATTTTTGACACGTGTCATTTCTTTGTACTTTTTTCGGTACAAAAAGTATAAAAAATGACACGTGTTAAAAATTGGGTGGAGTCGAGCAGTCAAAAAATTATACCATTTCTACTAGAAAAAGTTAAAAAAAAATAATACGTGTCAAAAATTAAGTGAAAAGCAGTAAAACATCACCGCTTTAAAAAAAAGTGTTAAAAATGACTATACAGTAGATGAACCTTTTTGGTAATTTTCTCTTATTATTAACCTAGCATAAATCTATGAGATATTGATTGACCACCAACTTGATCTATAAACCATTTTAAAATAAAAAAGAAAGAAGAAAGATTATTAGTTTGGGTATTGCACATATCTTTTTCTTCTTTATTCCCCACTCACAAATAAATTTCCCTATTCCTATCCCCCCTTCAAATTATTCATCCATCAAATCAAATCAAATCAAATCATTTATTACCATTATTATCATTTTATCTTGATTAATTGATTCACTTCAGAAAACCCATTTTTTGTAAAATCAAAACCCATGACGCTTGGCTCAGGTGGATCCAGTGTTGTGGGTATGTTTTTATTGACCAATCTTGCTTTTTCTCATATGGGTTTGCTTTAATTTTACTTATTATGTGATAAAGTTACAATCTTGATGGTACCCAGATGGTAATTTGATGTAAAAAGGTGTAAATTTGATTGTTATGTTGGAAAGTTATGATCTTGATGCTATTAAGATGGCAAGATTCTTTGATTTATGTAAAAAGTTGGAAATTTGATTGATATGTTTTAAAGTTTTGATCTTTTTGTTAAGATGTTTGATTGATGTAAAAAGTTTGTAAATTTGATTGTTGTGGTGTAAAGTTTTGATCTTTATGTTATTAAGATGGCAAGATGTTTGATTGATGTAAAATGGTGTGGATTTAATAGTTATGTTGTAGAGTTTCAATTTTTTTGTTATTAAGATGTTTGATTGATATAAAAAGGTTGGATATTTATTGGTATATTGAGTTTATAAAACATGGGTTACCTCGGTTTGGCCGTGTACATGAGTTAAACTGAACATGAAAAACCTCATCTGTTACTTTATGAAGATGTTTGATTGATATAAAAAGGTTGTGAATTTGATAGTTATGGTGTAAAGTTTTGATCTTTATGTTGTGAAGATGCTTGATTGATGTGAAAAAGGTTTGATATTGATTGTAATGTTGAGTTTATAGAATAGAGGATACCCGGGTTAGGCCGCGTACATCTGAGTCAATGACTCCGTCCCTTGTAACATGAACAAGAAAAAATTCATTTTTTTGTCATGAAGATGTTTGATTGACATAAAAGGTTGTGGATTTGAATGTTTGTTGTAAAGTTTTGATCTTTATGCTATCAAGATGTTTGATTGATGTAAAAAGGTTGGGTATTGGTTGTTAAATTGGGTTTGCTAAGATAGGGATTTGAGGTATTGTTATTAGATTGAAGTTGAAACATGTTGAGGTTACCCGGGAGGGCGAGTCCTTGACTCGGATGTACACTAACACTAGACTATTTGGTTATTTGTCAGGAGTTTAGGTGTCTTTCCACTAGGCTATTTGGTGGTGGTTTAATTGACTGATAATATGTGTTGTGTTTTATTTGCATTGCTTTGATCTGTTTGAAGTTGTGATAATCAGACAATCTTGATTATTTTAGGTGTAGAATGACAACTAAATAATTTAAGATCGAGTCTTATTGTAGCTAGTTTTGTTTGACTTGTAAAAAGTCCGATAAAGATTAGTTTCACTATACACAAACGGCAAATACTAAAAGCTTAAGAATTTCTTTTTGAAAATGTATTCCGAAACACCCCCTTGATCTTGATTATCATGATTGTTTCTTACAAGTGTCATGGGTTCATAGGTGGTGGGGTGATTGCTTTTCTTTTTTGTATAGGTTATATACGTGTTACCTTTTAAATTAATGGTACGTGTACAGAAGTTAGATTTTTAAGTGTTTGGAAGTTTGTTGCAGTGCCTAGAAATTTCAGATTGTTGGAGGAGCTTGAGCGTGGAGAAAAAGGTATCGGAGATGGGACCGTGAGTTATGGAATGGATGATGGTGATGATATTTATATGCGATCATGGACCGGCACCATCATTGGCCCTCACAATGTATGTTTTCTGTATTCATCTATGTATCTTGAGATTTCGCTTTACACGGATCAACATTTTGGAACTTATTATCTGATTATTGTGAGCTAAAGTAGTATAGATAAACTTATTCAAGTAGTAGACGAGCATCAAAACATTATATTCCTTAATTTGATGATTCAGTCTGATTATTGTATATCATATAATCAATTAACAAATGCACATCAAAGTTAAATCCCTAATATCCATTGTTGGAAACGTCCTCACTCTCTTCTTCGACGTGAGTGTCTCATTTCTAAGTTTATATTAGGGACCAGTTTGAGGCTACTGGTTTTATTTTAACCAAATGGGATTCTAATCATCGAGTAAAAAGGTCACAAATGGTGATCGGAGGAATAACTATATCGGATTGACTTTTTAATAGCCATATAAGTGTATGTGTGTGTGTATGGTTTAAATTTTAAAATCGTATATATGTTGTCAAGCATAAGAGAAATTTCTAATAACTTTTTTTTTTTTTTTTGAGAGTTTTCAGTCTGTACATGAAGGGCGTATCTACCAATTGAAGCTATTTTGTGACAAAGATTACCCAGAGAAACCTCCTACCGTTCGTTTCCATTCTCGGGTCAACATGACTTGTGTCAACCATGAAACCGGAGTGGTAAGGAAATCATCACTCCATTTGATAATTATATCTTGCATTATAATCTTAAATCATGGTCGGTCTTAAATATTGGTACTTTGCTTAAATATGTTAAATCTTTATATGTTGTTGCACTTCTTCCTTCTTAGCTTTGTTATATTGCGTTATGAATAATTAAATTTTGCATTTTGTGGTTTACAGGTGGACCCAAAGAAGTTTGGGATACTCGGGAACTGGCAAAGAGAGTACACAATGGAAGATATACTGATTCGTTTGAAGAAAGAGATGGCGTCTCCCCATAATCGAAAGCTTGTCCAACCCCCGGAAGGCACTAGTTTCTAGGCGGTGAAGAAACCGTAAGAATGTTGTGATAGTTGATTTAAATCAATGACATTTTAATGGTTTTATTATATGCCTTGAAAAAAAGCTGTCTCATGACAACATTGTGATTCTCTGGGTGCTGTTTGATTAATGGGATTCGTGTTCTTGTCAAATGTTTAATATATATGTACCATCTCATTTTGCTATGGGTGATTTTGGTGATTTTGAAGTGTTGTGTTGTTATGTTGTGCGAGTGTGAGGCCTCGCTGTGTTATTCAGGGGTGGCAGAATGCGTGAATTAAACGTGGGTAACACGTTAAAAATTTGTAGTTTTGGTATGGGGTTAGATCGAGTTGAACCGAAACCTTTTGAGTCCCAAATTCTAATGTTCGTTACAGATATTTAGTGCGTCAAATATGATTCACCAAGTGGGTCGAAATTCGTCTAATCATAGTGTTTGTTTTTGCCATAATTTCTGGCTAAAGCCGTTGCATATATGATGGCATGATGCTATAGGGTTCGGGATGGTGACGATGGGCAAGGGTTAATTCTCTTGTGTCCACTCGCTATCATTTGCCCATGTTAGAATTTAAAATGTTGCATCTATACTACACATAAAAAGAAAACACATTTAGTTAAAACTTAAAAACTTAAAAAATAAATTATTTATTTATTTTTTTTGAACGAAAAAGAAAAAAAGTAATGTGTGACTAAAATACACTTATAAAAAGCAATACAATCTATTAAATATTTAAATTGTTCACTTACTCCAAACCTATATATACATAAAAAGAATTGCACGCACAAATTAATGCTACTATACACAGTCATCGCAATGCGCGGATAATCGTCTAGTTATAAAAGTAAAAAACACGGAGATAAGTACTTATGACGATTATGTAGCATTTTTAGGAATTTTATGGAGTAGTATATTACTCGTATAATTTCCTTTTTTTCAAAAAGTTCTCATAAAAGTAATTAAGTCATACCCAACTACTAACATTGACAGAGAAAGCCCAACTTACAAGGTTTTGGGCTGGGCCGCCAGATTATTTTGCATTCATTATGCAACTACAAACCTTCTAATTTCTAAAAGTTTCTAATAATGATTCTTCCTCTATTTTAATCCACTTTTTAGTTTTTACACACAATAAAATAATTAAAAAAATATTTTAAAAAAAATCTCTTAAACAATATCACCCTCTTTTTGAAAAATCATTAAATCTTACTAAACTTCCGTATTCCACCAACAATGTGGCTCAGTGGTAAGATACCATGATATTTTAATAAGATATCACATGTTTAAACCTCACTAGATACATATTTGTGAGTGGTGAGGGAGAGTCAAAGACTCGCCTTTCTAGAAATAATTTCAACAAAAAAAACCTCATTCATTACTCATTTACTGAACCACTATAGTCGAACACCCCTTCTTTTCACCCTTTTCATAGCCGTTGCATAATGCAGAATCACTTATAGTTCAAAATGAACGCGATATTGTAATTTTCCTAAGAAATTTTTTACATGATGTATTCACATGGGGTTTTTCTAACTTGTATCTTAGGTGCACAAGTTAAGCACACCAAAAGTATTATAAGACCCACGCAAAAGAATTTAAGAACCCACACAAAATAAACTTTTCTGTACTTTTGTATGAATCTATGTACTTTTTTATATTTTTGTGTGCTTAACTTGTGGCGTTGAAAAACTTTTTGATTATCATTGATAATAAATTAATGGTCAAACATCATGCAACTACATACAATGCACAAATTTTGAGATCTTGACATCTCATATTACAATGACATGTTATAGAGTATCTTGAAATTGTTGCTACATTATGAAATTGAAGCCAACTCGTGAACTGTCCATGAACTAAACTAATGACATCTCATATTACAATGACATGTTATAGAGTATCTTGAAATTGTTGCTACATTATGAAATTGAAGCCAACTCGAACTGCCCATGAACAAAACTAACGCTTAAATGAGATAAATGAATTCTAAACACCAAACTTGATCATGAAAGATTGAAAACAAACTTAGTAGTTTAAACCAACATTAACCTTGTTATACAAAGTTGTGCACTTCATCGCTTTTTGAGTTTTTGGAACATGCAAAGCATGAAGAAAATAACCAAACAATATCGTGACCACAGCCTAGGCAGCTAGGCTAGCCGTAGCAAGGCCATGCACCACACATAAAACATCAAAGACCACATGCGAACATTGTAATGGTTTGTAGAAGACCACGCGTGAAGGCCAAAAATTCTGGGTGAATCTGTGGTGTTGACCACCGATTGAAGTTTCTTTTTGTGTATGTGTTGTGTTGTATGTTTGTGTTTAAGCAGGATATGTTATTTTTTAAGTGGTGTATAAGTAAATAGTAAGAAAAGAGATAATATCACAAGGAGAAAGATAACATGAAGGTGGTATGAAGGAGAAATGTTGTGGTGGTGACGTAAATGTGATTATCATCACCACCGTTAGGGTGCGTATGCCTCACCGTGGCACCTATGGCGGCGTCATAGCATACCATGGCCGTACTACAAGAAACAGGAGAACCGGCGACGACCATTTTCCCGTCGACATAATGTCGACGACATAAGGCAGAAAACGACAAAAAAAGGCTTGGCCGAGCCCCACTGCATTGAATTTTTCATACTCGTATTTTCCCGTCGACATGTCTACGGGAATATTTCAACATATTTTTTTAGCCTCAATAATTCACCAAAGTTGGGCGTGAAATTTACCCGCTAATATTTTCCCGTCGACATGTTGACGGGAAAATATTAATCACGATTTTTCCCACAATTAACGTGTGATTAAAGATAATAATTTTTTGTTTTGAGATTCCCGTCGACATGTCGACGGGAATGTATTACTAAATTATAAATATTTTTAATAAATGGGTAAAATATTGGGCGGGATTTTTCCTGCGTTCTTTTTCCCGTCGACATGTCGACGGGAATATCTCCCCAAAAATCAGGCTATATATATCCTCACAAATACATTCCCGTCTCATTTTTTACCTATATACATTCTCACAAAATTATTTCCGTCTCATTTTACACATCTCACAAATAAGTCAATCGTCAATTCTTACAAGACACACATGACTTGGCGTGGTTGCACAGTTGAAGAGGAGTACTCAAAAATCTTGTCACACGAGCTCCTCTTTAATGAAGTTATGTTAACTTTTGGTCATGCAGTTTATGAGGAATATGGTTCTTTTAAAGACGCTGAACCGTGGATGAGAGACAAGATTATCGAATGGTGTAGGAAAAAGTCGTACTACAAAGAGTACATGGACGAGCTAGATGTTGCTGAAGCTGAAGCTCAAGTTGTTGCTGTTGGAGGTGACGACGAAGCTGAAAGTACGTTGGAAACCAAACTTGATAATATGGGAAATAGGGTCACAAATCTTGAAGCTACGTTTGCACATATCAAGGAAATGAGAGCAAGGAAGGGAAAAGATGGTGCGAGTTCGAGTAAAGCGGGAAGTAACCGCAAAAAAAAAAAAAAAAAAAAAAAAAAAAAAAAAAAAAAAAAGGTTGTTTCGTTTGATATGTTCTTTTGGTTGTCGAGTTGTTTAGTTTGAGTTGTTTCATTTGGTGGTCGAGTTGTTTAGTTTGAGTTGTTTCGTTTGGTTGTCGAGTTGTTTAGTTTGAGTCTGTATGAAAATGCATGTGGTTGAGAATTCTTGCTTGTTTTAAATAAACAGTTTGCCTTTGTGTTTGATAATTATTGCTCCTTCAGTTCTATTATTTGTGCGTACGAATTTAAAATATAAATGACGTTCAACATCAGTTACCACAACAACAACAACATTTTATTAAAAAACAACAATAACATCAACAACAACAGCAAACAACATCAACAACAACAACAATAACAACGATGACAGCAACAACAACGATAACAGTACTACATATGAAATTTATCCATGTCACCTAAAAGGTCACGGAGTATCGCATCCGACTGACATGCGTGGTCGTGGTTGGGATACGTTGCCATGTCAAGTTTTGCCTCCAGCATCCTTAATTTTGTCTCTAGCACCTGTTTTTGTGCCTCCAGCATGTTTATTCTAAGATCTTTTTCATGACAGTTTGATCACCTTGTTGGAGCAGATCCAGAACCGCTTGATGTTGAAGCTCCCAGAGAACCGATCATCATTTTGGCGAGTCGTTCCTCCTTCCATAAAAAAAATCACATCCATGGTCTGTTGTCCCATGCTGTTAAAGAGTAAAAACTATTATTTTTAACAACTAACCAAATTATTTATATAATACACGAAAAAGTACGTAATTGTTCACCTGCGAGAAAGGACACGCATAGTATAGTTTACCGCGGGAGTAAGATTTACGCAATTCTCGCAGAATCACGTCTCCTCGTCCACAAGGACAAGGAAAAGCTTCAAATTCTGCCATCTTCTTCACCATGATAACAGCGTGAGGTTGAGTGGTTGTGAGTGGTTAAATCGTGACTGGGTGGCCCGATCTACAAGTTGAGGTGATAAAAGGTGGTGGCCAGAAAAAGATTCTGGCGGCCGAAAACTGCTGGTGTCGCCAGAAAACAGAAACTGCTAGAGAGAGATAGAGATAGAGAGATATAGTGAGATGAGTGTGTGTGAGAGTTTTTATTAGTTAGATGAGTGTGTGTGTGTGTGTGTGTGTGTGTGTGTTTATATTGCGAGGATAAGTTGTTAGGTAGGAAAAATTTGGTGGATAAGTTGTATAACCATAGCATCTCGAGTCGTTCGTTTAACATCTCATGTATAACCATTGCATCTCGACTCGTTCGTTTAACATCTCATGTATAACCATTGCATCTCGACTCGTTCGTTTAACATCTCATGTATAACCATAGCATCTCGACTCGTTCGTTTAACATCTCATGTATAACCATTGCATCTCGACTCGTTCGTTTAACATCTCATAACCATTGCATCTCGACTCGTTCGTTTAATATCTCATGTATAACCATAGCATCTCGACTCGTTCGTTTAACATCTCATGTATAACCATTGCATCTCGACTCGTTCGTTTAACATCTCGTGTATCGAGTCATTCGTTTAACATCTCATGTATAACCATTGCATCTCGAGTCGTTCGTTTAATATCTCATGTATAACCATTGCATCTCGACTCGTTCGTTTAACATCTCGTGTACAACCATGCATATTATCTCGCCTCGTTATTTATAAAACATTGGGTCAAGGATACAAGACTTGAATTTTTACCGGTTGTGATCTCGAGGTTATCTAATGGTTGGGATTTAGTATTTTGTGATATTCTAATTATTATTTATTTTATATTTTAATAAATGATTTTTTTAATTATAATATAAGTAATTAATTTTAAATATATATATATTTTTTTAATTTTATAAAAGTATTTATAATAAATAAATTTTTTTCATTATATAAATTTAGTTTATTAATTTTATAAAACTTATTTTTTAATATTTTATAAAAGTATTTATAATAAATAAAAATTTTTAATTATATTAAAGTAAATTTATAAAACTTATTTTTTAATATTTTATAAAAGTATTTATAATAAATAAATTTTTTTAATTATAAAAGTTATTTTCCCTTCGACATGTCGACGGGAATATTACCGCCAAAAAATTCGTGAAAATTTAATACGCCCCGCCAAACGCAAACGACAAAATAACTTTAGATCCCCGTCGACATGTCGACGGGATGAGTAATACTATTAAAAATTATTTTTATATTCCCGTCGACATGTCGACGGGAATATAAAAGTATACACAAAACCAGATCTGGTCTCAATTATTATCACAGATTTAAGAAAAAAAAAACTCTCTACTCCTCCCCCTCGCCGGCGATTACCCTCCACCACCACAACCAACACTCCTCCGCCACCACAACCAACACTCCTCCACCACCACATTACCCCGCCACCACAACCAACACTCCTCCACCACCACATTACCACAGCTCCTTCTCCACAGTCCAACACCACACACTAGCACCACCGTGCACCTCCTCCTCCTCCTCCTCCTTTGTTTAATTCTTCCCCAACCCCTCCTTTGTTTAATTCTTCTTTTTCCCCAACCCTCCTTTCTTCAATCACAGTCCAACAACATCAGCCACAGGTAATGTTTATAATTTTTGTTATTATTATTAATTTAATTGTTGTTAACTATTGTCAATTTATTTATTTATTTATTTATTTTTATTTATTTTTATTTTTATTTTTTTTACAACCGGGTAATTAAAGAGGTGATAGCCGAGAGCCGAGGGTAAAGAGCCGAGGGTAATGTTTTGTTTTTTTTATTAACTTATGGTATCTCGACAACATGTCGCCGACAACAGTTTTTTGTTTAAAATTTTGATATATTAATTTGCTCTCTTTTATTATAGCCCGAGACCACAGCCGAGCCACAGCCAATACCACAGCTGAGACAGTAGCCGAGACAATATGTATTCCTTTTTTTTTTTTTTTTTTTTTTTTTTTTTTTTTTTTTTTTTTTTTTTTTTAAGCGTTGTTGTAGTTTCGTATCCCGTAGCGTTTGGTTACTAGTTTAGTGCTTGCAGCCTATGTATAGTTTGGTTAGTATATTAGCTTTTGATATACAAGGGATTGTTGCGGATTGTGAAATGTGATTAAGTATTAGTTTACGGATTAAGTATTAAGTAGGATATTGCGTTTGGTTAGTTGTTTGGTTGGTTTTAACGACACAACCAAGGTCGGTTGTGCTCATTGTGTACCCACGGTGCAAATAGCACCTTGGGGGACGTGGTATTGAACTAGCCGTAGGATAGTGTGATTTTAGAGTGTTTGGTTTTCGGCTTATGTTTCATAAGCTAAATTTTTATGGCTTATTTTGAAACTTTTTACCTTACATAGTTTCAAAATAAGTCACAAAAAATAAGCTTATGAAACATAAGCCGAAAACCAAATAAGCCATAAGCTCGTTATATAAGCCTAAACACACAACCCCTTAGAGGTAGAGTCGAAAGTTATAACACTAGAAACAACATGACACGAATTTGGGCATGTAGCACAGCATTTGAAGATCAACCTTACATTCTCGCAACACAAGCAAAACAAGTCTTCTACCTTGAAGATCCTGCCAGACGACCACTCCATTGGAAGGTCGTCCAAGAAGTGAATCACAACACAACCTGGGATGTCATTGTTGCAGAAGACGATGATGATGTGATAGATGGCAACAACTCATCGAATCTCCAACTGTCTGCTAATTTGAATGATTTGGCATTTGAAACCTTAAATATCGATGGTCAATCAACGTTAGTTGAGGCACCACCACCAATCATTCATATTGATGACGACGATGAATTTATTGATGATGAGTGTTAGGAATACAAATATTCCTGTAAAAGTCTCGGTCACCTACTGATTGTAATAGCATTAAGTTAGCTAGTTAGTTTGTTTATTAGTTAATTAGTATTAGTTTAAGTAACACCGTGGAAGAAGGACGGGTCTTCACCCACTGTATGCCTGATCCACAGCCCGGGAGTGGGCGTTATATTGTAAGTATAAATACCCCTCTCCACATGTGGAGAGGGTTGGACCTTCACTTAATCTCAATCTAATATTTCCTTTTTCTCTCAAGGTTCCTTTCTTTCTTTCTTTCCTCTCCTCCTCCTCACCTCCAACGCCTCACAAATCACTAAATAAACATGTTTCCTACATAGTTAGTATTCTACAATTGGTATCAAGAGCCAAGGTTTTATCTTAGGGCTTTGTAGAATCAAATTTGATGATGTTTTGAGTGGTTTTGTGAGTTTGAAGTCACTTTCTTGGAAAACATCTTGGTTTAATCTTTCTAGTGTTGTTATTCATGTTAGTGATGTACTTTTATGTTCATTAGTGTTTGTAGAACATTGTAGTTTAGTTTGTGTTACCATTTCCTTAATCTATTTGACGTTTGGAGTTGATTTTGGGCGGATTTCCTTGTTGCGGTTAAGTCCACTGTTTCATTGCTTGGTTGCGGTTAAGTTCTGATATCTGCGGTTTGCTTACTGCGATTACTATTTTGGGAATACAAACAAAACGCAACGATAGTGACAGTTTTGGACCATTGTCACTGCGATTAGTTATCACTGCGATTAGTTATTTGCGGTTAGTCATTTGCGGTTAACTATTCTGCGGTTGGGTGTTTCCTGCGATTTTGTACTTTCTGCGGTTTGTGTCCTGCGGTTAGTATCCTTGGGTTGCGGTTTACTTAGGTTGCGATTAGATCAGTCTGCGGTTGGGATTTTTTCTGCGGTTTGGTAGTTTCTGCGGTTAGTGTCCTGCGATTAGTATCTTTGGTTTGCGGTTTACTTAGGTTGCGTTTAAGATCATTCTGAGGCTGGATTTTTCTGCGGTTTGATATTTTCTGAGGTTAGTGTCCTGCGGTTAGGTCAAGTTGTGGTTAAACTTTCCTGCGACTAGTACCTTACATTGCGAGTATCTCCCACTTTGTGTTTTGGTAATTTCTCATTTGTGATGTCGACATCTTCCGATGACATTCAAGCTGCGGGGTCTGACACCCGACCTCCGATGTTGGATAGAACTGACTATGAATCATGGGCTCAAACAATTCATCTGTACTGTCTGGGTAAAGAAAATGGGGTTAACATCTTGAAATCCATCGATGAGGGACCCTTTCAAATGGGTACTACTAGAGACATGGTTACAGCAGCAACTGATCTACTACCGGCCGTATTTGGTCCTGATAGACCTCGCACTTACAATGAGCTGTCTGATGAAGAAAAGAAACGCTATGATGCAGACATCAGAGCATCAAATATCGTCATTCAAGGGCTTCCTAAAGATGTCTACAAACTTATCAACTACAACACTGAAGCAAAGGCGGTCTGGGATAATGTCAAAATGCTTCTTGCAGGGTCTGAGTTAACTAAAGAAGATCATGAGTCACAGCTATACGATGAATTTGAGCATTTCAAAATGAATCCAGGTGAAAGCATCACTGACTATTACGTCAGATTTCACAAGCTGGTCAATGATATGAGAGCCATCAAGATGACAATGCCCAACATACAGCTTAATTCCAAATTCGTGAACAACATGGCACCTGAATGGGATAGGTTTGTCACCGCTGTTAAGCTCAACAAAGGTCTCAGGCATACCAATCATGAACAGCTTTATGCATATCTCCAACAACATGAGAAACATGCTGCTTATGATCGACTAATGCAAGAAAAGCTCAATCCGTCTGCAACAAATGAATCTCTTGCTTTTGTTTCCAATGTTCAACAACCTAATCAAACCTATAATGATCAATCTCAACCATCACAATCATCCTCCAGGTCTACCCCAACCAATAGTCAATCATCAACTCCCTCACCATCTGCTTTGAATACACAACTTGATTCTGGGTATTCTCACACTGACATGATGATTGATAATCTCTCCAACCAAGTTTCTCTATTGGTCCAACAGTTCAGGGCTGCACTTCCATCTACTAACAACCAACTCAGAATCTCATCTAATCCACGTAATCAGGCAGTCATTGAAGATGGTCGGGTGGTGGTGCAGAATGTGCAGGGAAGACAGAACTTCAACCAAAGAAATGCTGGTAGAGAGAATGGGCAGTACAGAGTTGGGAATGCTCTTCAAGCACAAGCTAAGCAGCCGAAATGCTATAACTGCGGAGGGTTGGGCCATATTGCTAGGAATTGCACTCTCCCAAAACGTCCCCAAAACTCTGAGTACTTCAAAGACAAGATGTTGCTGATGCAGGCACAAGAAAATGGGACTGTGTTGGATGAAGAAGCTTTGCTCTTTCTGGCTGGTAATGATGGGAACACCTTTGATGCTGATGTGGATGATCAGCCTGTTTAGGACATGGCTCTTAATGACCCGAATATCTTTCAAGTTGAAGAGTGTGATGCATTTGATTCAGACGTGGATGATGAACCTACTACTCAAACCATTTTCATGGCTAATCTGTCTGCAGCTGCATCCTCTTCACAGCATCCTGATTTATCCATCACATCTGCTATCTCTGAGGTACCAACATCTCCTAATCATGATCTGAATAATCCTACAACTGTACAGGGGGCATGTGATTCTGTACAACTCAAGAATATTGTCAACACAAACGTCACTGATATGGGTAATACCAATAATATCCCATATGAAATGTATGTGAATGACAATGGACCGCCAGTTGTACCAAGTGACATGCCGTCTATTGATTCTAGTGAACATGAGGTACATGAGCACACGATATACAACCCTGATGACTCCCTGATCACTAGAATTAACACCCTTAAGGACCAAGTGAATATTTATGAGTAGCGTGCTAAGTTTGAGCTGAACGTGAGCAGAAAATGGAATGGCAACTGCGTACTTACATATCTGAAAACAATTCCAAACAAGAATCATTAAAAAGGGAACTAGTTTCTTTAAAGAACCAATTGGATCAAACCATCAAACAAAAACTAGAGGTTTAAAAAGGTTTGACTTCAATCAAACTAGAATTCAAAGATAAAGAAACTAAACTTCTAAATGATTTCTCAAAACTAAAATTGTTGAAAAATAAATTGGAAGATAAGTTGTACACACAGGGCCAAACCATTCAATCTGCTCAAATGATGGAAAACCATAGAAAACTAAGTGATGAATTTAGTGAACAAGATACCTCCAAACCCAAAGCAAGACCATGGTGAAGAGTAAAATGCCCGTTGTTTCAAACACTATGCTTGAACCTAATCATACCCCTCCTGATACACGATCCTATGACCACATCAATGAGGCAGAGGATAGAACTAGGGTAAAACTTGCTGAACGTTTAAAGGATCCTAAATGCATTGCTAAGAACATTGTGTATCACTATGATTATGCGAATGACAATCAATCTGCAATTTTTGTTCCTCAAAAGAGAATTCTTCCTGAAAAAGTGTTTTGGAATATTGACATTGAGAAAATGTAAGCTGAAAGAGTTGTAGGTAACACACGCACTATGTTTAGAATTGCTCACCCAACTGCTTACCCCCTGAACACACCTAGGCACCTTGTACCTTTCACTCTTCCCACACAATGTAATACTCTAATTGGGCTGTATGTGCTAGGTCAATTGTTCAATGACTTTGAGAAAACCTGTAAAATAAGAATTACACCTACAGGGATTACAGAAGGGGAAAGGGGTTTTGAGCAAACAAAACAGTGTTACCTAACTGAAGTTATGCCATTTTTTAAACTTCTCAAAGAGCATTTTGAGGGCCTTAAAAACACCATTAATGATGATGTGACTCAAATGAAAAAGGTTTTTGATGAAGTGGAAAGTGAGGGTAACCAATTAGCTATTGATCTCAAATACAGTGAAATTGACAGGAAAAACATTCTCATCATGAATGAAAATTTGATTGCTAACTGCATTGCAAAAGATGTGTTTTATACTGTTACCGACTCTGCACTATCTGCTCGACAATTCCATGAAATGTCGGTTACTTTGAATGTCTTCCAGAATCGTGTAATTGAGCTTGAGGGGGAGAATTACAAACTTACTGAAAAAATTCAAAACGACGATCATGATAACATGGTCAGGAATTTCTCAAAACTAGAAGTTGATAATCTGAACCTACAATTAAAATATCAACATCTAGAAGAAAGCATAAAAATATCAAATGCCAAGACATCTTCGGATACTCCTGAGTTTGATACATGTTTCGAATTAGCCAAAAAGGATGAAGTAATTCAAGCTCACTCAAACACGATTCGGAAGTTGAAGGTCCAAATTGCACAATTAAAATCGAACATAAGCGATGTGACCAATACCAATTACCAGAAGTCGATAGATTCTCAAAACTTTCAAAAACAGGGCATTATCAATGAATTACAACTTGAAAATGAGTGGCTTCGTGCTGAAATGTCAAACGCTAAACAACGCTATAAAGAATTGTTTGAGTCTATTAAAACAACACGTGACCAAAACAATGAAAAAGTCATTTCTTTGTTAAATGAAATTGAGAATCTAAAGACCATGGTGAAGAGTAAAATGCCCGTTGTTTCATGTGATCATGCAATTTCCAATGTACATGCTTGTAAGAAATATGCGTGCGATGCTGTGAATGTCTCTTTTCCCCTTAGGAACAATAAGTTAGTTCATAACAACTATCTTAGAAATCTTAAGGATTGTCTGGCCATACTTAGAGAAACCATTGAAGATGAGAGGATTTCTAAACCACTTGATGATGTTATTATTGGTGCGTGCTTCCTCACTAATAGAGCCCATGAATTATTAGAATATGCTATAGGATCATGCCCCAAGAATGATAACAAGTCGGATAGGACATTTGCATTGCACCCTAACAGTGGCAACAAGCATGTCACAGTTGATTTTCCCTAAACCATGTCACAATCCTCCATCTTGATCACCGATAAACAAGTAGCTACTAATCAGACTAATGTTCCCGTCATTGCTTCTACAGGAGTAAAAGGTGTATCTAATGCTAGCAAGTCACAGCCTAAGTGCAATACAAAGAATGATAGGACTTTGCCGGCTAAGAGTACACTTATGAAGGAAGTAGAAGAATCATCTAGGAACAATAAAGTTATGCTTAGTGAAAGGAATCGGGTTGATTCAAACATTTGTGTTAACAATGATGTAATTAATTCGAATTCTGATGTTATTTGTAAGACTTGTAACAAATGCTTATTTCATGGTAATCATGATGCATGTGTTGTGTCCTTTCTTAAATCTACTATGAAATCTCCAGCTATGAATGTCTCTAGTATTAAACGGATAAAACAAGTATGGAATAAAACAGGAAAAGTTTTCACTAATTTTGGTTATCAACGGAGACCCACTGGAAGGAAATTCACTTTAAGGGAAAAGTGCCCAATGACTAGGATCACTAACTCCAAAGTTGTGCCTATTAGGAAGTGGAGACCTACCGGTAGACTGTTCCCAATAGAAGCAATGAATACCACTCCTAGTTCTAGTGCATCAAAATGTGAATACTCCAGTGAGACATCTGTAACATATGATAATCCAATATTTGTGTGTGCTAACCTAACGGACCCAATTGTGTGTGGGGATCCAGCTTTTTCAGTTATCCACGATCGTCTGGTTTCAAATGCAGGTCGTACAAATCGTCCTTTGGTATTTGGACACAGGCTGCTTAAAACATATGACTGGAGATCGCTCGCGGCTCAAGAATTTCGTGGAAAAGTTTATTGGTACGGTTAGATTTGGGAATGACCACTTTGGATCTATAATGGGTTATGGCGATTACGTCTTTGGAGACAGTGTTATATCCAGAGTTTACTATGTGGAAGGACTTGGGCACAATCTATTTTCTGTTGGTCAATTCTGCGACTCAGATCTAGAAGTCGCTTTCAGAAAGCACACCTGTTTTGTTAGAGAATTAGATGGTGTTGATCTTCTCAAGAGGAGTCGGGGCACAAATCTTTACACCATCTCCATCGAAGATATGCTACGGTCCTCTCCAATTTGTCTGCTCTCTAAAGCCTCCAAGAACAAATCATGGTTGTGGCATCGTCGTTTAAACCATTTGAACTTCAGTACTATCAATGAACTTACACGTAAGGATCTTGTTCGAGGCTTGCCCAGACTTAAGTATGAAAAGGATCATCTGTGCTCCGCCTGTCAAATGGGCAAGAGCAAAAATCACACCCATAAACACAAAACTGTCAATTCAATCATGGAAGTTCTTCATACTCTTCACATGGATCTGTGTGGACCAATGAGGATTCAAAGTATCAATGGAAAGAAATATGTGTTGGTTATTGTTGATGATTACTCTCGATTCACATGGGTAAAATTTCTACGATCTAAAGATGAAGCTCCGGAAACCATCATCAAACTCATCAAGATGTTGCAAGTCCGCCTTAACAAAACAGTTAGAGTTATTCGTACTGATAATGGAACAGAATTTGTGAACAGACAACTTACTCTTTTTTATGAAGGTGTCGGGATTAGTCATCAAAAGAGCATTCCACGAACTCCTCAACAAAATGGAGTTGTTGAAAGACGCAATCGCACCTTAGTTGAAGCTGCAAGGACTATGCTCATCTTCTCCAAAGCTCCTCTGTTTCTTTGGGCTGAGGCAATTGCCACCGCATGTTACACACAGAACCGATCCTTGATACATCCTCTCCACTGCAAGACTCCCTATGAACTGGTTCATGGCAGAAAACCCGATCTTTTGTTTCTTCGAGTTTTTGGTGCACTTTGCTATCCAACTAATGACAGTGAAGACCTTGGGAAACTCAAGGCCAAGGCCGACATTGGTTTCTTCGTTGGCTATGCTCCAGAGCGAAAGGGGTACCGAATCTACAACAAACGTACCAGAGACATAATGGAAACAATCCACGTTACTTTCGATGAGCTGACTGAGCAACCGGTTCCTGGACAATCAAGTTCTGGACCCGTACCTAACCTTTTGTCTCCTGGACCAATTAGTTCCAGGCTTGTACAGAATCCCATTCCTGCTGCTCCTTTTGTACCTCCTACAAGTGAAGATTGGAAGAAACTGTTTAACCCAATGTTTGATGAATACTTTGAACCTCAACAGATGAATGCTCCTGAAGCTACAATGGTTCAACCACCAGATGGGGTGGTGAATGATCAAGATGACAATAACGGTCCATCCACTTCATTGTCATGGGATTCTGAAGCTCCCACCATCAGTCAATCGGTTAGCACTTCTAATGTCCAACCTTCACCTGTACAGCGAGCGACAATTGTAGATAATACATCTGAAGTTAATCCTTTTGCTCCACCTGATAATGAGCCGTTTGTTAACATCTTTGCCCCTGAATCATCAAATGATGTAACATCCTCTAACGAATCTAACACGGCCACCTCAGTTCCATATTCTCAACCCCATGAATATCTTAGAGAATGGACCAATGATCATCCTATTGACAACATTATTGGAAACCCTTCACGTCCAGTATCTACCCGCAAGCAACTTGCAACCGACGCATTGTGGTGCTTCTTCAATTCTGTCCTTTCTAAGGCTGAACCAAAAAGCGTCAAGGATGCAATGTCCAAACACTCATGGTTCACTGCAATGGTGGACGAAATTCATGAATTTGACCGACTGGATGTCTGGGAACTAGTACCACCTCCCGAGTGTGCTATGATCATTGCTCTCAAATGGATATTCAAGGTTAAACTTGATGAGCATGGAGATGTTTTGAAAAACAAAGGTAGGCTTGTGGCAAAAGGATATCGACAAGAAGAAGGTATAGACTTTGAAGAATCCTTCGCACCTGTTGCTAGAATTGAAGCCATAAGGATCTTTCTCGCAAATGCTGCAAGTCAAAACATGGTGGTTTATCAAATGGATGTCAAGACTGCATTCTTAAATGGCGATCTGAAAGAGGTGGTGTACGTATCTCAACCCGAAGGTTTTGTGGATCCAGAACGCCCTAATCACGTGTATCGATTAAAGAAGGCTCTCTATGGGCTTAAACAAGCACCTAGGGCGTGGTACGACACCCTGTCTAAATTTCTTCTGGCTAATAAATTCTACAAAGGCGTTGTTGATCCTACACTCTTTACCAGAAAAACGGGCAAAAACCTTCTACATGTACAAATCTATGTTGATGACATCATCTTTGCCTCGTCTGATCCCACAGAATGTGATCGTTTCTCCCAAGAGATGAGTTCCGAATTCCAAATGTCTATGATGGGTCAAATGTCATTCTTTCTAGGACTGCAAATTTCTCAAAATCCCAATGGCATCTTCATCAATCAATCCAAATACGCCAATGAAATTTTGAAGAAATTTGGATTTGACTCCTGTGATTCAGTTGATACTCCTATGATTGAAAGATCAAAACTTGACGAAGATGATGTGGGAATTCCGGTCGAACAAACCATGTATCGAAGCATGATTGGCTCCTTAATGTACCTCACTGCAAGAAGACCCGACCTTCTATTTGCAGTTTGCATTTGTGCTCGGTATCAATCCATACCCACCAAGAAACATCTGGAAGCTGTCAAAAGAGTCTATCGATACCTTAAAGGAACAATCCACATGGGCCTTTGGTACCCAAAGGAAACTTCTATGGCTCTCACAGCATATTCAGATGCTGATCATGTGGGATGTCAAGACACTTGATTGGTCCCGAACCACCTAACTTATATTGACCAAAGAATGATCAACAAAGTCAAATAACCTAGGTCAATGCTCCGGGTAATATAAGGTATCACCAGGTCGTTAAGTCCCGTTGAAGTGTGAATTGTAACTTTAGCGTATTAGTGATCGGGTGTTATTCACAGAAAGGGTTTGTTATGAAAATTATTTGGAAATTATTGAACAAAATAGCTCAGGAAAGCTATGTGATTGGTTACGTGAATTGAGGTTATGAAGATTTGAGCTAAAACTTAAAAACGTACGTTTTGATTTAAAACGTACACAGACGAACAAAATGAAAAATACAACTGATGGACTGGAAAGGTTAAAAGTGTAAAATTATTATTTTTACAATCCTATTAATTAAAGAAAATTTTAAGAAAAATAAAAACTATTTTTACACTATTTAATTATTAATTATTAATTAATTACTAATTATCTATTTATTACTAATTAAATTAATTAGAATAATTAAAAACACTAAAAAGACTTAGAAAATTAAGAAAAATTTTACAAATCTAATTAACCATTACAGGAATCCTAAAAAATTATAAAAAGTTTATTTTATGTATTTTTAAACTAAATAACTAATTATTTATCTAATTACTTATTAATTCTCAATTAAGCTAATTATATTATAAAAAAATAGAAAATGAGTGATATAAATCCTAGAAAAATTTGTAAAAATGTTTTAACTTAAATAAAAGCTAGAAAAATTATAAAAACTAGGTTATACTTTATAAAATCTAATTATGCTATTTAATTGATTAATATTAATTAAAACTAAATTAAACTAAAATTAATTAGAAAAACCACTAAAAGACAAAATAAAAATCTGGAAAAATTTATAAAATTATTTTAACCTAAAATAGAATTTCTAAAAATATGAAAATGATATATTACTTTTAAATAAGCTAAAAAGAAAAATAAAATTGATAAATCCTATTAAATAGAAGCTATCACTAATATTAAAGTTGGTTTTTTGGTTTTTTTTCTTTTTCCAAACTGATTAGATACTAAAAACAACAACTTTTAATAAAAACACTTTTATCTTAACCCAAGAAATAAGCACTTTGAGTGCTTATTTGTCCACTCAGTTGACTTTTGTTGACTGAGGGGGTAAATAAGCTCAAATGAAAAGTGTGGGGTCCACAATGATAACTATTGGCTTCTCTGAGTTAGTAGAACCAAGATAAGCAAGATTAAGCCAAATAAGTGGCTTCAATAAGCCAAAAAGCACCAATAAGCAGTTTGCTCAACTTGTTTCTGAGTCAGATTTGGGACAAGTTTTTGGGGTCAAACAAAGTGGGGTCCACAGGTCTGAAGATCAAATCACTGGTCAATATACATTCCTTGGTAGGAGGGGGGTTGAATGAACCCAAAATGAGTAAGTGGGACCCACTGAGGTGGCCACAATAAGCCACCAAAGGTGTGGTGATGGAGAGGGTCTGCTGATACAGGGCAAGACCTTGCCCTGCAGTCCAATTCAAGGGACCTTTTAGATGCTTAGAAAAATTTGCAAAAATGCAAACTTTGTGTAAACTTAAAGTTCAAATGGTAGATATTACACGCAACAAATTTCAAGTCTTGAATCACAACACAAAAATCAAATTAAATCTTGCTATATTGATGAAAATCTGAGTTTTGCAAATTTGACTTTTTGAGAAATGGTGAGATTTGACTTTTATGAACTTAGACAGCTGATTTTATGATCAAACTTGTTTAGTTATGGTATATTAAGACTAATTTAACTAAATGACCAACTTATGCAACGTTGTGATGAGTTATGGACTTGAAAACTCACCACAGTTGACTGTGGTGAGTGATTCCTTGAGATTTGACTTTTGGGTGAGTTTTGGAACAAGTAAAAGGTTTCCCTGAGCTTGTATCAGCTCACACAACTAGTTGAAACACAGATATGCACAAATGAACTAGTAGAACAAAGCAAACACCCTAGAACCAAACACCCCTATAACAGATACTTATGATGAAAATTAGGTTCAAACAAGTGTTCCACACAATCTATTGTACACAATTACTATATTAAGCAATAATCTAATAAATTAGACAGTAGTAAACCACCAAACTATTTGAGAGAGTAAAAATGAAAAGAAAAGCTCACATAAGCCTTCCAAGCAACTGATAAGGAACAAAGAACCAAGTTAACCAATCCTAATGCCCTCCCATGAGGTACCTAACCCACAGCCATCCTTAATACACTGTGCTCCATGCTCATTCAGTCAATGATCACCAATTTTTTATTTATTTTTTATTTTTCTTAAATTTTTAGTAATTATTGAAAACTGAGTTAAGAGTGTTCACACAAGCTTATGATGCTTATAAAATCTTGTTTCTGAGTTTGTGAGAGCTTCTGAGTAGATTAAACTCACATTATATGCCTTAATTAGAACTTGAGAATTTGAAATGAGACTTTGAAAAGTGAAAATGAGAATTAAACTTTAAACTAAACTTTCATTGATAAAAAGAGTTACATTACATTGAAAATAAACTGAAAATACATAAAAACTAAGAAAATTACACACTAGAAAGCTTCTATGAGCTATACTATATATAACGACATAAAAATAATTCCTCTCTCTTCTCACATGGCTTCCACTTGAAAACTGAGAGTCCCAAAGTCTTTGTGATGACCCTCTGACCAAATCCCATCCATTCAATTTAGCTTTGATCAATCCTAGCCGTTGGATTGAATTTTGGCGCCAAAACTTATACGGGGTAATTCTTAGTGGTTCTGGTGAGGGGTTGGTGGTGGGAGTTATTGTGGTGGGATAGTTAGGTAATGGAATTAATTGTGGGGGGTTTTGGTTGGAAAAAGGTGAGGAGGGGGGAGGTGAGTCACCCTGGTTTTGTGGGATTTGGTTGGGGGGAAGAAGATGGTCAGCGGGGTTGTTTGACCGGGGTGGGTTTATTAATAAAAAGGAGTGGGCCGGATCATGTGGTGGGCTGGGTGTTCTTTGGGCTTGGGGTTTGGATTGTTATAATAAAACAAGGGTCCGGTTGGTTTAGATTAGGCACAAGGACCAATTTTGCAAATCCTTCAAAGTTGAGGGGCTGAAGTGGTCATATTCCCAAAGTAACCATGAAGACCAATGTTGCCAAATGCCAATAATACAAGGACCAAATTTGCATTTTTTTCACTTTTTCCAAATTTCAAAAATTCCCAGGGACCACTTTTGCCATTTTTGGATTTTTAAGGACTAAATATGTAATTTTTGGAAAACTTGTGACCCAAGTGTAATATTTAGTGATTTTTGACTTTTAAAACCTTGGGTTGACTTTTTCTTTCAAAATAAATGCATAGGGACTAAAATTGACAAGTTTTGAAACTTGGGGGACTGAAACTGCCAATACTACAAACTTTGTACGTTTTTTCTTTGTTTTTGCACATTTTGCTTTTAAAACACATAAAACACAATCCCTGGGATAATTTAAGTATTTTGATATCTTTTTGATTGTTTTTGTGCGTTTTGGCAGTTTAAATATATCAAAAACGATGAGTGTTTGAGCACTCATCAATCCCCCACACTGAACTATTGCTAGTCCCTAGCAATCTTTTTAGAAAACTTGATGGATTTTAAACTCTTTACCAAAAGCCATCACTTCTGGAGTAGCCAGGTGTAAGAACTGTGGCACACCTGATAACCGTGTGATTTTGAGCAAACCACCAGCTTTCAACGGATTTGTTAAGTCTTTACCAAGAGCCGTTTGCTCCTGGACTAGCCAGCATCTTGATGGACCTAGTCAACATCTTGGTGAGCTGAATTATGGATTTTCCACTGCCTTTACCACAAGCCATAATCTTGCGGGCTAGCCAACTCATTCACTTTATGGGATATGGGGAGCTGAGGAACCATACAATTTTGGGCAAATTGCAAGCCGCCAACGGATTTGATTTATCTTTACCAAGAGCCGTTTGCTCCTGGATTAGCCAATCCCTTTGTCGGTTAGACCTGGCGGACTGATTACCACAAAAATTTTGAAATAAAGTGAAAAATTTTGAAAATTTTGGCCAAAAACGGGGGTACTTGGAAGATATTTTGATAAAATTCGTTAGAATTTCCCCCCCCCCCCCCACACACTTAGAAATGAATATTGTCCTCAATATTCAAAGTCCCGGCTATTATGCCGAAGCTATGAACGTAAAAAGCCAAGATTCGAATCTAACTGCGGAAATACCAAATTTCACTTTATTTCTATATATATACAATTTTTTTTTTTTTTTTTTTTTTTTTTTTTTTTTTTTTTGAGAACTTTATATACATATATACATTTTTTTTCAAACAGCGGGGGGGTTGGCCATTCCCCCACACTAGGTGGTAGAAAATAGAAAGAATCAGAGATAGGGGTGAAAACCCGTATTGTTGCTAAGTTTTGTTCATCGAGTCGCTAGCTTGACTCGATCCCCGAATTCAATTGTCCTTGGGGAAAGTTTGGAGATCCGGGACGACCATGGATGGTACGTCCTCTCCAAAGTAGTGCTTTAACCGATGTCCATTCACTTTGAAATTTGGACCGTCACTTTGAGATAATTCGACGGTGCCATAAGGATAAACTTTTGCGATAGTGAATGGACCAGTCCATGGGGTTTTGAGCTTTCCCGAGAAGATCTTGAGTCTAGAATTGAAAAGAAGGACTCAATCACCAATGTTGAAAACGCGGTTTTTGATTTTGGAGTCATGTATCTTCTTTATCTTTTGTTTATAGATCAAAGAGTTCTCGTAAGCTTGATCACGAAATTCGTTTAATTCATTTAGTTAAACTTTTCTGTGATCACCCGCCGTTCTGAGGTCGAAATTGGCATGCTTGAGGGCCCAATAGGCTTTATGCTCAAGCTCGATCGGAAGATGGCACGCTTTCTCGTACACAAGTTTATAAGGCGTACACCCAATGGGTGTTTTGTAAGCCGTACGGAAAGCCCAAAGTGCATCATCTAATTTGTCCGACCACGATGCACGATTCTCACCTACAGTTCTTTCCAAGATTCTTTTAATGCCCCGATTGGAAACTTCGACTTGTCCACTTGTTTGAGGGTGGTACGCAGTGGAAAGACGGTGAGTTACACCGTACTTTTGCATGACTTTGTCGAATTTGTCATTACAGAAGTGCGTACCACGATCACTAATAATAGCACGTGGAGTTCCGAATCGGGCAAAAAGAGCTTTTAAAAATTTCACAACTACTCGGACATCATTTGTGGGTAAAGCTTTCGCTTCAACCCATTTTGACAAGTAGTCAACTGCCACGAGTATGTATTTGTTGCCGTGAGAGGATGGAAATGGCCCCATAAAGTCGATGCCCCAGATATCAAAGATTTCACAAACTTGAATTGCATTCTGAGGCATTTCATTCTTTTGTGAAATATTCCCGTGACGTTGACAAGCGTCACAAGACTTGACCAAATCTTGGGCATCCTTGTAGATCGAGGGCCAATAAAAGCCGAAATCAAACACCTTTTTGGCTGTATAGTTGGGATTGTGGTGGCCCCCCGTGGGACCAGCATGGCAAGCCTTTAAAATTTCAGCGGCTTCCTGACCATATACACACAGCCGGATGACTTGATCCGCGCATATCTTGAACAAGTAGGGGTCGTCCCAAAAGTAATGTTTTACATCTTTGAAAATTTTATTTTTTTGTTGGGACGACATCCCTTTCACAATGAAGTTACCCGCAAGATAGTTTGCAAAGTCGGCAAACCATGGGGTAATCGAGTCTCCACGAAATGAAACCACATTGAGGGTCTCGAGAGGAAATGTTTCATTTATTTCCTTTTTCTCGAAAGCATTTTGGTGAGGGTTTTCAAGACGGGAGAGATGATCAGCAGCTAGGTTCTCAGCTCCTTTTTTATCACGAATAATGATATCAAATTCCCGAAGGAGGAGAACTCAACGAAGAAGTCTCGACTTTGCATCTTGTTTTGCAAAAAGGTACTTCAAAGCCGAGTGATCCGTATACACTATGCTTTTTGTCAGAATCAAGTATGGCCGGAATTTTTCAAAAGCATACACCACAGCTGATAATTCTTTTTCAGTGGTGGTGTAATGACTTTGTGCCTCGGTCATAGTCTTGCTAGCATAGTGTATAGGCTGAAAATGTTTTGTTTTGCGTTGCCCCAAGACTGCCCCTATAGCATAATCACTAGCATCACACATGAGCTCGAAGGGCAAGTCCCAATCGGGAGCAACAAGAATCGGTGCCTCGGTAAGCCTTTTCTTTAATGTTTCAAAGGCTTCGACGCACTCAGGGGAGAAGATAAAAGGAGCATCCTTCTCGAGGAGATGGGTCATAGGCCGGGCGATTTTAGAAAAATCTTGAATAAACCTACGATAGAAACCGGCGTGACCACAAAAGCTCCTAACACCTTTCACAGTCGTGGGATGAGGCAATTTTGCAATGACGTCCACTTTGGCACGGTCAACCTCAATCCCGTTTTTTGAAATTTTATGGCCGAGGACAATGCCCTATTTGACCATAAAGTGACTCTTCTCCCAATTTAGACACAACTTTGTGTCTTCACAACGTTTTAGCATGCTGTCTAAATGGGAGAGACATGTTTTAAACGAATCCCCAATGACCGAGAAATCGTCCATAAAGACCTCCATACTTTTCCCGATCATGTCGGAAAAAATGGCCATCATACATCTCTGAAACGTGCCCGGAGCATTACATAAGCCAAATGGAATACGTTTATATGCGAAGGTTCCATAGGGGCACGTAAAAGTGGTCTTTTCTTGGTCTTGCGGGTCAATGGGAATCTGAAAGTAACCCGAGAAACCATCGAGGAAGCAATAGTACTCATTCCCCGCTAATCTCTCGAGCATCTGATCCATAAAGGGCAGAGGAAAATGATCCTTACGGGTGGCGTCATTCAATTTACGATAATCAATGCAGACGCGCCAACGTGTAACCAAACGAGTTGGAATCAACTCATTCTCCTCATTTGTGACAACAGTAATGCCACCCTTTTTTGGAACACAATGGATTGGGTTGACCCAAGGACTGTCCGAGATAGGGTAAATCAATCCGGCATCAAGAAGTTTTAAAACCTCTTGTTTGATAACCTCGTGAATTTTTGGATTCACCCTTCTTTGTTGTTGGACTGCAGGTTTGAAGTCGTCCTCCATTAAAATCTTATGAGTACAAAACTCAGGGTCAATACCCTTGATGTCGGAGAGACGCCAAGCAATTGCTTGTTTATGAGACTTCAAAACCTTAATGAGAGCAGCCTTTTCCTCAACACTTAAGTTTTTAGTAATAATGACGGGTAATTTATCATCACCCTCCAGAAATGCATACTCAAGATGAGGCGGCAAGTCCTTAAGTTCGACCTTAGGCAAGTCATCAGTTATTTCAACATTTTTGACTTCCTCTTTATGAAGTACTTTTGGAGGAAGAGGGGAAGATGGATCTTCGTTTAACAATTTTTCTAGCAAAAGAATATCCCCCTCAGGATCAAGATAGTCCTCATCAAATTCTCCTGAAACTGAACTGTCTTGGGCGAGAAAAGCTTCGACATCTTCCCAAAGGAAGTCACTTCCCTCAAAAGGAGTGAGAGAAGGGGAAGAGTCGGATATGATAGGCTCAGAAGATGGAGTGGGACTGCCACTCGGAAGGTAACCCAGAAGTTCTTGAGAATACTCTTCAGACGCAACATCAATGACATCAATTCGGTTAACTGATTCGGCGTCATAATTAGAGGAGTACCTCAAGGTTTGATCGAGGTTGAATGTTACTGCTTCATTACCAACACGAAGAGTTATTTCCTCTTCGTGCACATCGATTAACGCACGACCCATTCTTATAAATCCTCTTCCCAGAATGAGAGGAACTCGTGGGTTAGCGTCGAAGTCAACAATCACAAAGTCCGCTGGAAAGTGGTTCCCACTTTCACAAATACATCCTCGGCAATGCCGAGGGGACGAGATGTCGAGTGGTCTGCCAGCTCGAAAGTCATGCAGGTGGTTGTGAGTTCTGGAAGGGAGAGCTTTTTCCATATCGAATAAGGCATCAAGTTGATGCTTGCACCTAGATCGGCCAGGGCGAAGCACTCAACCATTCCGGGAAAAACACATGGAATGAGAAATTTTCCCGGATCTCCTAGCTTCTCGGGAAGCTGTTTCAAAAGAACCGCAGAGCAGTTCTCATTGAGTGGAGTTCGTGCCACTTCGAATAGCTTCTCTTTATTGTTCAACAGGTTTTTGATTGTCGATGCGAATTTAGGCATCAATAAGAGAGCATCCGCGAAGCTGATGTCAAAATGAATATCTCGGAAAATTTGAAAAAACTTTTCCATTTGATGATTTGCTTTTTCGCGGAGCTTCTGGTCTTGTAACCTAGATGGATATGGTAGTGAAGGTTTAGATTTAGGGTTCTCTTCAGGAGTTGTAGGTGGTTTAAAGACAACTCCTGGCTTTGGTATAGTTTCTGGTATATCCTGAGGGTGGACGTGTGCGGTACTTCGTGGGCTAGTAAATTGCACCTTGTCCGTGGTTGCCTCAGGCTCAATTTCCACTTCCTCGGAATAAAGAGGAGGAGGAATGGGAGGAAGAGAAGAAGAGGTAGTCGGGGCCGTGGGTCCATCATATGCAACACCGCTTCGGGTAGTGATCGCCTTAACATCGCCCCTCGGGTTAGCGATCGTATTGCTCGAAAGTTTTCCTGAGCCCGAGGGTTGATCATTTAAAGACTTCTTAATGTCAGCGATCTGAGTCATTATCACTTTGTTCATCTCCTCCTGAGATTTCATGAATTGTTTCAACAACTCATCATTTGATGGGCCAGTTGGAACAATTGCTCGAGTTGGGTTAGGAGGAGCTGGATTTGGGAAGTGCTGAGTAGTTGGAGTGATGGCTTGATTTTGGTTGGGAAAATTCTGGCCCCGGTTATTTTGATGGGAACCGTGGTTTTGGAAATTTCCCTGATTTTGGTTGCCATATCCATGAGAGATGTTTCCCTGAAAGTTGTTTTGACCTTGGTTTCGATTATAGTTTCCTTGATGTTGGAAACCTTGGTTTTGATTTTGATGGAAACCCTGGTTTTGGTTTTGATTGACATTTCCCGAATTTTGGTAACCTTGGTTTGTTCGATTCTGATTTTGGTTCTGGTTACGGTTGTTTTGGACATTATTGTTTTGATTGAAACCGGGTGGTCCAAGGAAATTGTTAGAACGATAGCTTAGAAGATTGCGGTCCCCTTGTGGTTGGTAGCCATTACCTCCCGAGTTATAGGAACCATAAATAGCATGTACGTTCTCTTGAGTGTAACCACTAGTGGTTGGACACTCGAAGTAGGGATGTGGACCTCCACAAGTTTCGCAACTTTGATTGACAGCTTTGGCTTGTTGATTTTGAACTTGTTGATTTTGCATAGTTTGGTTCATTCTTAACACAGCCAAAGAGATATCATCCATCCATTTAGCGAGAATTGCTATATCAGAGGATGAGGATGCTGAAGTGGCAGACTTACATGACTCTTCCCTCTCGGCTGAGGAATCCCAGAAATTATGGTGGGCAGTCATGTTCTCAATGATGTCGTAGCACTCTTCGGGACGCCTTTTCATAAAGGTCCCTCCAGCAGCAGCATTGAGGATATCTTGGTGTCTCAAGGTCAAACCATTATAGAAGGTATCGATAATGGTGACTTGTAACATATTGTGGTTGGGACACCGATCAATCGCAAGCTTATAGCGTTCCCAAGCTTCAAATAAGGATTCGTTGGGAAGCTGACGAAAGTTGCTAATGTCATTACGCAACTTGGTAACCATGGATGGTGGAAAGTATTTGGCTAAAAATTTAGTGACCATCTCTTCGAAAGTGTGAATCGAATTTTTTGAAAGTCGATCAAACCATGCAGTGGCATGATGTGTTAGAGAATAGGGAAAGAGAGATAGATGAAGGGCATCATCGGAGACACCATGCTGTTTCATGTTTTGGGTGACGGTAAGGAATTTTTCAAGATGCTTGTTTGCATCGTCACCCGGTAAACCGTGGAATTGGCATGAATTCTGGACTTGTTGGATCATATGATGTTTAAGTCCAAAATCAGTGGCCGCAATATTAAGAGGGGCAATGGGTCCTCCCCTCCCTTGCATTGTGGGCTGACACAACTCCTCCATCGTTCGGAGATCAGGAGCTGTATTATCTATGATGGGTGGATCGTCGTTTCCGTCCATTTTCGGAACTGGATCCTCAACAATAGGACGTAACTCAGTTACGTTTTTCAGTTGGCGATTTCGTTTCGATTGTGAACGAGTGCGCATGCACTAGGGATTAAAACCTTTTGGACAATATTTTTGTTATCGTCCCGTAATCTAGAATCGTTTCTCTTTAAGAATCACCTTAAAAGAAAACCGAATCAGAAAACGTTACGATATGGTTTTGTTATTTTTTACTTTTTTTGGTGTTTCAACACTTTAGGAAAAGTGTCAATGACTTTTTTATATGTTTTGATTTTGAAAATATTCACAAGTGATGGTATTTGTACAGTGAGTGAGGTGAGATAACACTAATCTCAAATAACGCTAAAGAAACGCGCACACTTCCCCGGCAGCGGCGCCATAAATTGATTGGTCCCGAACCACCTAACTTATATTGACCAAAGAATGATCAACAAAGTCAAATAGCCTAGGTCAATGCTCCGGGTAATATAAGGTATCACCAGGTCGTTAAGTCCCGTTGAAGTGTGAATTGTAACTTTAGCGTATTAGTGATCGGGTGTTATTCACAGAAAGGGTTTGTTATGAAAATTATTTGGAAATTATTGAACAAAATAACTTAGGAAAGCTATGTGTTTGGTTACGTGAATTGAGGTTATGAAGATTTGAGCTAAAACTTAAAAACGTACGTTTTGATTTAAAACGTACACAGACGAACAAAATGAAAAATACAACTGATGGACTGGAAAGGTTAAAAGTGTAAAATTATTATTTTTACGATCCTATTAATTTTAAGAAAAAAAAAACTATTTTTACACAATTTAATTATTAATTATTAATTAATTACTAATTATCTATTAATTACTAATTAAATTAATTAGAATAATTAAAAACACTAAAAAGACTTAGAAAATTAAGAAAAATTTTAAAAATCTAATTAACTATTACAGGAATCCTAAAAAATTATAAAAAGTTTATTTTATGTATTTTTAAACTAAATAACTAATTATTTATCTAATTACTTATTAATTCTCAATTAAGCTAATTATATTATAAAAAAATAGAAAATGAGTGATATAAATTCTAGAAAAATTTGTAAAAATGTTTTAACTTAAATAAAAGCTAGAAAAATTATAAAAACTAGGTTATACTTTATAAAATCTAATTATGCTATTTAATTGATTAATATTAATTAAAACTAAATTAAACTAAAATTAATTAGAAAAACCACTAAAAGACAAAATAAAAATCTGGAAAAATTTATAAAATTCTTTTAACCTAAAATAGAATTTCTAAAAATATGAAAATGATATATTACTTTTAAATAAGCTAAAAAGAAAAATAAAATTGATAAATCCTATTAAATAGAAGTTATCACTAATATTAAAGTTGGTTTTTTGGTTTTTTTTCTTTTTCCAAACTGATTAGATACTAAAAACAACAACTTTTAATAAAAACACTTTTATCTTAACCCAAGAAATAAACACTTTGAGTGCTTATTTGTCCACTCAGTTGACTTTTGTTGACTGAGGGGGTAAATAAGCTCAAATGAAAAGTGTGGGGTCCACAATGATAACTATTGGCTTCTCTGAGTTAGTAGAACCAAGATAAGCAAGATTAAGCCAAATAAGTGGCTTCAATAAGCCAAAAAGCACCAATAAGCAGATTGCTCAACTTGTTTCTGAGTCAGATTTGGGACAAGTTTTTGGGGTCAAACAAAGTGGGGTCCACAGGTCTGAAGGTCAAATCACTGGTCAATATACATTCCTTGGTAGGAGGGGGGTTGAATGAACCCAAAATGAGTCAGTGGGACCCACTGAGGTGGCCACAATAAGCCACCAAAGGTGTGGTGATGGAGAGGGTCTGCTGATACAGGGCAAGACCTTGCCCTGCAGTCCAATTCAAGGGACCTTTTAGATGCTTAGAAAAAAATGCAAAAATGCAAACTTTGTGTAAACTTAAAGTTCAAATGGTAGATATTACACACAACAAATTTCAAGTCTTGAATCACAACACAAAAATCAAATTAAATCTTGCTATATTGATGAAAATCTGAGTTTTGCAAATTTGACTTTTTGAGAAATGGTGAGATTTGACTTTTATGAACTTAGACAGCTGATTTTATGATCAAACTTGTTTAGTTATGGTATATTAAGACTAATTTAACTAAATGACCAACTTATGCAAGGTTGTGATGAGTTATGGACTTGAAAACTCACCACAGTTGACTGTGGTGAGTGATTCCTTGAGATTTGACTTTTGGGTGAGTTTTGGAACAAGTAAAAGGTTTCCCTGAGCTTGTATCAGCTCACACAACTAGTTGAAACACAGATATGCACAAATGAACTAGTTGAACAAAGCAAACACCCTAGAACCAAACACCCCTATAACAGATACTTATGATGAAAATTAGGTTCAAACAAGTGTTCCACACAATCTATTGTACACAATTACTATATTAAGTAATAATCTAATAAATTAGACAGTAGTAAACCACCAAACTATTTGAGAGAGTAAAAATGAAAAGAAAAGCTCACATAAGCCTTCCAAGCAACTGATAAGGAACAAAGAACCAAGTTAACCAATCCTAATGCCCTCCCATGAGGTACCTAACCCACAGCCATCCTTAATACACTGTGCTCCATGCTCATTCAGTCAATGATCACCAATTTTTTATTTATTTTTTATTTTTCTTAAATTTTTAGTAATTATTGAAAACTGAGTTAAGAGTGTTCACACAAGCTTATGATGCTTATAAAATCTTGTTTCTGAGTTTGTGAGAGCTTCTGAGTAGATTAAACTCACATTATATGCCTTAATTAGAACTTGAGAATTTGAAATGAGACTTTGAAAAGTGAAAATGAGAATTAAACTTTAAACTAAACTTTCATTGATAAAAAGAGTTACATTACATTGAAAATAAACTGAAAATACATAAAAACTAAGAAAATTACACACTAGAAAGCTTCTATGAGCTATACTATATATAACGACATAAAAATAATGCCTCTCTCTTCTCACATGGCTTCCACTTGAAAACTGAGAGTCCCAAAGTCTTTGTGATGACCCTCTGACCAAATCCCATCCATTCAATTTAGCTTTGATCAATCCTAGCCGTTGGATTGAATTTTGGCGCCAAAACTTATACGGGGTAATTCTTAGTGGTTCTGGTGAGGGGTTGGTGGTGGGAGTTATTGTGGTGGGATAGTTAGGTAATGGCATTAATTGTGGGGGGTTTTGGTTGGAAAAAGGTGAGGAGGGGGGAGGTGAGTCACCCTGGTTTTGTGGGATTTGGTTGGGGGGAAGAAGATGGTCAGCGGGGTTGTTTGACCGGGGTGGGTTTATTAATAAAAAGGAGTGGGCCGGATCATGTGGTGGGCTGGGTGTTCTTTGGGCTTGGGGTTTGGATTGTTATAATAAAACAAGGGTCCGGTTGGTTTAGATTAGGCACAAGGACCAATTTTGCAAATCCTTCAAAGTTGAGGGGCTGAAGTGGTCATATTCCCAAAGTAACCATGAAGACCAATGTTTTCAAATGCCAATAATACAAGGACCAAATTTGCATTTTTTTCACTTTTTTTAAATTTCAAAAATTCCCAAGGACCACTTTTGCCATTTTTGGATTTTTAAGGACTAAATATGTAATTTTTGGAAAACTTGTGACCCAAGTGTAATATTTAGTGATTTTTGACTTTTAAAACCTTGGGTTGACTTTTCCTTTCAAAATAAATGCATAGGGACTAAAATTGACAAGTTTTGAAACTTGGAGGACTGAAACTGCCAATACTGCAAACTTTGTACGTTTTTTCTTTGTTTTTGCACATTTTGCTTTTAAAACACAATCCCTGGGATAATTTAAGTATTTTGATATTTTTTTGATTGTTTTTGTGCGTTTTGGCAGTTTAAATATATCAAAAACGATGAGTGTTTGAGCACTCATCAACACTCGTCGCAGTACATCTGGGGGTGCACAGTTTTTAGGGAATAAGCTAGTCAGTTGGTCTTCAAAGAAATAAATGAGTACATCTATCTCCTCCACTGAAGCTGAATACATTGCTATGTCATCGTGCTGTGCTCAGATCCTCTGGATGCGATCTCAACTTTCTGACTATGGCTTCATATGCAATAAGATTCCCATGTACTGTGACAACAAAAGTGCAATTGCGCTCTGCTGCAACAATGTCTAGCATTCAAGGACTAAGCATATTGACATTCGACATCACTTCATCAGGGAGCAAGTTGAGAAAGGAATTGTGGAACTTTACTTCGTAAGGACTGAGTTCCAGCTAGCCGATATCTTCACCAAAGCACTTTCTAGGGAACGTTTTCACTTCATTCTCCCACGCCTTGGCATGAAGAGTCTTACGCCTGAGGATCTCATTTGTCTTCAGGAAGATCAAGAGGAGTAAAGGGGTTGCTTCACATATCCTTGTATAGTATCAAATCAAAAAGAATATAGAAAAATATAAAACCTATAAAAACCATAAAAATCTGAAAAAAAATCATAAAAATTCAAAAATAGTCTTCTCACGACATGTCTCTTGTATAATCGATATTATGTACGTTTCTAGAAATGTCATTCAATAATGACACGGAATCATACATATGCTTGAGCAAGAGTTTTTCGGTTTCAAATAAAGTTTTTTCAAAAACATGTCGTATCTCAAAACATTCTTTAAACATTATGGCTTGTAGTCATTTCAGGTTGCAACCCGGACTTCAAAAATATGGCTTGCTATTACTTCAGATAGCAACCCGGTTTTCAAAAATGAGGAAAACACGTCGCCAAAAAGACGGTTGTTCCTAGCAAAGGGTGCCGTTCATCCGAGCGTGAATTACTTTATATTCGTGCACCCTCGATCTAATGTACGCTTTAGTGCATTATTTCTTGATAAAGAAGAGAAATCTTCTTTTTATCGCCAAATACTTTCCCTTCTATGATTTTTCCGGAAAGTGTTTGTGCAAAACTTGGTGGTACCATGAAATTTTGAATGAAAATCAAATTGAACTCCAAAGTTTGATAAAATTTTCACTCAATCAATGACGTTAATAGTTTATGAAAATATTTATGCTTTAACATCCGTCATTGATTGAGGGGGAGAGTGATTTCTCAAAATTTTATGTATCAACAAAAATCCCCACACTTTGTACAAAACAAAAGCTACAATACAATTTGTGATAGTTATGTGTCAGAATGAGCAAGTTTTCAAAGAGTTTTTAGTTAAAACTTCAAACTTTTTTCAAACTTTTCAAATCTGACACATAACGACCTCCCTCACAGATTGAGGGGGAGCAGAAAAAGTTCCTTTTATCAGAAAATATTAAAATTGACCGCATTTCTCTCCCAAAACGCTTTCTAAATTATTTAAATCAATTGAGATAAAAAATCTCGAAAGGTTTAAAATTTTTAATCGGGGGAGAGAATGTGATTTAAATAAGAAATCTGATAATCAAATGTGATCTTTTCGACTCAATAATAGGCTCCCACATATGTGCTAAACATTTTCGAATATCGATGCACATATTGAGGGGGAGCGAAAGGCGTTTGTGGAAGTAATACCTAAGACCGACCATTTACTTTAATGCACGGAGTTATAAGGACGGTTAAGGTTAGGTATAAGTTCCCATGATCCACCAGAACCGGAAGGATCTTCCCGGGGACAATCCATAGATAGATTAGAAGTCCTTAGGAATGATTGAAAAAAGGAGTAAAGTGAGAAAGGGAAGAGTGCGGACTGAGATAGAGCTAGGACTAGAACAAACCCAACAAGGTTCTAGTGGTGAAGTCTCGGTAAGCACTGAAGGGGTTGAAGAATGAAAAAGAAATGAAATGAGAAAGGGTGAAAAGAAATAGCCCTCCAAATATTCAACCTTAGGGCAGAAACCGGGTTCAATTCATAATCTACTGGCGGTTACTAAGGTAACACCGGTATTGAAGACAAGACGTCATGGACCCAGTGACGCACTGCACCAAACTTCCCAACCACTCAAGTTCTCTTAAAAGAGCTTGTTTCAATCTCACGGGGAACCCTGTACAATGTATCGACCGCTCATTGCGAGCTATGTTGATACCTAAAACAGGAGACGCCTCCCCAGTCTCCAGGAGCGGATCAAAACGCACTATTGAGTCTAGAGCCATGAGATCATCCATAAATCTCGATAGGACACATTCCAAATATGCTTATTGTTTCACACAATGTGGAAAATAAGATAAAATATTTAGAGTCCTACGCATTATCCTTGTGGTATTGCCAGAACATCCGAGTGATATGAAAATATTCACAATGAAGCGAACATCACTCAAGCTCTTGGTAGGTGACATGTGAGATCCATCTTGGATCAATGATCAAGTGACAACTGGAAAGCAACGATGGTGCGATTCATAATTGAATCAAACTTGTTCCAGGATATGGATTGACAGATACTTTTGCTAAAACCTCTCAATGTGCTCACCAACTTATCTTTCGAGCACATTGATTGTGTACAATATCTTTCAAACAAAAGTATTTTTGATGGAAATGTGATTCTAAATACAAAACTCTCATTGTGTCTCAAAAATGCTTATCATAGGACACACGAGTGATTTCTATAAATCTATTTCTCATCAATCCCTGAATATTCATTCACCGATTCATTCTATCGGGCTGTCTGCTTTGAGACGTTCCGGTATGAGAACATGCTAAGTATGAAGATTCCAAAGTGGATTCTTTGGAAAATTCATTACTACAAGTTGGAAATTCCTGTCAAGGAGAGTCTTCTTTAAAAGAGACTCTACCTGATCACAGGTCGGTTTTCCCAAAACCGGAGGGTAGTCTGTCCTAGCAGAACGAATGACAAAGCCATGTTCGTTCTCTATCTTTATTGCTAACTGTTTTATTTCAGGGACACATATAAAGATGGCGTTGATGGCTCCAGTGTCCAGCTGAATCGGGTCAATCCATACCTCATGCTCACACATCCTCCACACTATCAATGAAGATGAGAGACTTGCTACAACAAAATGTTGAGAGACTTCTAACAACGTTTCCGCAACTCTGATGAAAAAGTCTCCTGATTCACAAACTCCAATGCAACGTCTCCAGATACAGAAGGGTGTGAGCATGATGGTCCCTTGTCACTACATCACATGAAGGCAATACAACTATGGATGAGATTGGAGATTTACTTTGGCTGATGATCGCAAAGAAGCTCAAAGATCACATATCTCAAAGGAATTCAAATCACAAGTTCGCTTGCTTGAAGTACGAAGTGTGTTGAAAAGTGAAGAATCAGATCCTACGAGCTACAAAGACTAAAGAATGCTTAACGACCAAAGATCTTAATTTCAAAGGTGACCTCGCTTAGGGGGATATTGTTAGGAATACAAATATTCCTGTAAAAGTCACGGTCACCTACTGATTGTAATAGCATTAAGTTAGCTCGTAGTTAGTTTGTTTATTAGTTAATTAGTATTAGTTTAAGTAACACCGTGGAAGAAGGACGGGTCTTCACCCACTGTATGCCTGATCCACAGCCCGGGAGTGGGCGTTATATTGTAAGTATAAATACCCCTTTCCACATGTGGAGAGGGTTGGACCTTCACTTAATCTCAATATAATATTTCCTTTTTCTCTCAAGGTTCCTTTCTTTCTTTCTTTCCTCTCCTCCTCCTCACCTCCAACGCCTCACAAATCACTAAATAAACATGTTTCCTACATAGTTAGTATTCTACAATGAGGACGACGATCCTTATGATTTAGCAGACTCTGATACAAACAATTCTGATGATGAAGTTGAAGATGCGACTGATGCTGTTTATGTTAGTGATGTAGATGTAGCAAATTGATCTTAAATTGTAACTTGTAAAACGACACTTAGCTTATTTGAATGAAATTGTTATGGATTGTTTAAATGTGTATATTTATTTTGAATGTGTATGTATTTGAATGTGTGCATGCTTATGTTAATTTGTTCCCGAATTTCTATATGTTAATTCAACTTGTACTTTTACAGATGGCAGCAGTAGCGCGAGGTCACGGTGGTGACGGTGCCGATGACCCACCACCCCCTTATCGTTCGATTACTAGCGGTCACCGTAGTGGTAAGAAACTTAAACTTGATAATTTGAATTTTGTTACTTGTTATTTTATAACGTTTTCACTCACTTCAATTGTAGGTTCGTCACAAAAACCTCGACGAGGAGGTAGAGCGAGACAAGGTGGCGGCAGGGGTGGAGGTCGGGATGGCGGCAGGGCACAGGTCCGTGAAGCCAACAAGAACGTAGACCTCAGGAAAGCCGTGACTAGATTTGGCCCGCAATCGATCGAGTTCGAGTATCATGATCAGAAGACATTTATTCATGTTGGGCCCCATCGTGCATGGTTTAGTAACTAGGTTGGCGAGCTGGTTAGGTCCTTGCCGTTGCACTATCCCTCCTGGCACGATCTTGACGAAGCGACTCGACATGGCTTCATGAACCGACTCGGGGTCAGTTATTTTATTTTCCTTTTAATTATATCTCTATATTTAATGATTTGAATATGTACATTTATTTAAATTTGTTTAATTGTGTATATTTGTTTAAATTTGTTTGCAGCAATTCTTCGACTTGCAGACCCACATGCGTGATCCCAATTGGAAAACCATTTCGAAGGGACTCAATGCGTATATTGCTAAGGTCTACTGCGACAACAAGGGCACGATGAAGAGGGCTTACTTCGACTGTGCCGGGTGGGCCTGGAAAAGTGGATGAGATACGAAGAAACCCTCCTCCGAACGTCGAGCCATCTGTGTGGGAGGAGCATATCAAGTTTTACATGAAGGAGAAGAACCTGAAGCGTGCTGCTGCGAAAAAGGAGAACCAAAAGAAGTTGACGGTGTACAGCCGCCACGGTTCCAAGTCATTGGCCGCTATTCGCCACGACTATGTAAGACACATTTTATTTTTATAAAAGTATTTTATTTTTATAAAATTATTTAATTATAATTATATATTAATTAAAAATTTTAATTATATAAAAGTAATTAATTTTAATTAAAATAAATATGGTGTTTGATTTGTCATTTTTAATTTGTTTCATCTTATATATATGCATGTGTATATACAGTTTTAGAATAGCAAGGACAAACAATACCCGTCACTCATCCAGTCATTTTACGACACACACTGCGACAATGATGGTATGTGGTTGCAGGATGAGGCTCGGGTTCAATATGTAAGTATCTTTTTTTTTTTTTTTAATTTATTATTTATTTATTTATTTCCCCAAACACGCACTTTAATGATTCATTGAAACATAATCTTGTTATTAACCCGACATATATATATATATATATATATATATATATATATATATATATATATATATATATAAATTTTCTCAATTTTTTTCTCAATTAAATAGGAAGAGATGGTTCGGCTGAGAGATCTGGGAGCGAATACGCCGGAAGGGGTGGCGTACATGGAGGAGCAGATACTTGCGATGGTTTTGAAGGGCAAGCAGCAGGGCCACATCGCCGGACGGGGTAGGGTCGTACCCGGGCTGAACAGACCACCGTTACCATACACCCCGCCTCCACCTCCAGGTATGTACAGTTTGATAATATATTATTTATAGATTACTCGATCATGACTCAAATTAAGTATTGCAATAGATTGTTTTAAATTTTGATTATTTCATTTTCAGAATACGCCGAGATGGAGAAAAAGCTTGCTGAGGCCGAGAAGAAGATTGCTGAGGCCGAGAAGAAGAGTCGGGCAGATGCTGAAGAGCGTAAGGCCTTGAAGGCGCAGATTGATTTGGTGACAGGTTTATCTCGTCCAACCCGCGATGGAACGAGTATGTTAGTCAGGCGGGTTCTCAGTACGTGGATGGCTCGGGTAGTGGCGCTGGAGGTAGTGGCTCAGCGGGAGGGAGCAAGAGTCGCAGAGGCGATGAGGATGGTTCTGACGATGATGAGGGTTCTGCTGATGATCATGAGTGATTTGGGATGTAGAGGTACAAACTTGGGTATTTTGTGTTGCACTTATGCTTGAAACAATATTTTGGCGACCCATATGTTAGTATTGTATAGTTTAACCTTTTGGCGACTTGAACGTCGCGGATATTAAAACATTTGTGGATATGGCAGCTAGGTTTAGATATTACCACACCCCGTTTTGTAGACTTTATATGTTTTTATGCATTTTGAGGGTGTTTTGGCGATAATTTGCAAGTGTTTTAGCCGATGGCGAGTTATCCGTTTAGGACATGTTGATATTGAGTGGTTATAGGTGCTATTACAGTTACAGGTTTTGGTAGATTTTTTCCGGAAAATCCGGAAAAAATCTGGAAAACTGCTATATTTGCAGCCTGCTGTTAGCAGGATGTTATTAATGATACCGTCGACATGTCGACGACATCATTAAAATTAAATAGTGTTTTTTAAATTATGCCGTCGACATGTCAACGGCATAATTAAATAACCAATATTTTTGGTTTAATGTTGCCGTCGACATGTCGACGGCATAATATAAAACTTAATTATCATTTATTAATCAAAGCGTTAATTAGTTATACGTTCCCGTCGACATGTCGACGGGAAAAATTTGACAGACAGCAAATTCGTTTGACTGGAAAACGATGTGGGACCTACAATGTCGACGGCGATTGTCGACGGGAACGCTGTTCCCGACGAAACACAACCGTCGTTATGTTCCCGTCGACATGTCGACGGGAAGGTATTGCTCCGTCGACATGTCGACGGAAAGGGCGTAAAAATGTCGCGATCACAAGTGCGACACTATGGCAAAAACGAGCGTTATTGTTTTCTTTTTCTTTTGAACGTATAATAAATAAAAGTGAAGTCAATGTGTGTTTTTTATCGTGTGTTCCAGGGATATTATGAGCACCGGTGAGGTTTTTTTCTATTGTATGTTACAAAAATATTATAGGCTAAAAGCTGAAATAACAAATGTTATGACATGTCTATCACACGGTTCACTCCACCGGTAACTAGCACTCTTCAACCCGATCTTGTGGCCGAGGTCATAATCTTCACATCCATTGAGCCATGCATGGAGCCATGGAGGTGGTTTGTCATCATTATCTCACCAAGTAAAAATTGACTACATAAAAGCATGTTAAGTAAAAACTCTATCCCAAGCGATTATTTGGACTTCCGGATACTTCATTTGGAAAGAAAGAAACGCTCGTGTGTTTGGTAACAAAATTTCAAGTGCTAACAAGATTATACAAGACATTCAACTCAAAGGCTTCGAATGGATAGTAAGAAGATCAAAGAAATACAAATCGTTAGATTGGCAACAATGGTTACAAGACCCTCGGAATATTCAGCTTCACTAGTTTATAGTTCAGTGCGGTCTACTACAGTAGCATGAGTAGTATGTCAGGCTTAAGTGCAGATGGTTTTGCGGATCAAGAAGGCATCAGTGGCGGCCAAGAGTATTTTAGGTATTATTATCGGGTATGTCCGACTTTAGTTAGAGTATTTTGTTTTCTGCTGTCATCCAAGGTGTTCAACAGATGGATGGTATAACGTACTGAGTATGTTGGTTCTTATTTTGTTTCACATGGGCATATGTTGTATTCTTGATCCTGCTATACAAGTGAGTTATAGAGTGGTCATTGGGGATTAGTATGCTGAAAACTTCAGCTCTCTGCACGTGGAGGTATCTAACTTGGGCCACAATATTGTATGTTTCCTTATGTTCAGTTCGCTTAATATTGTGACAGCTCTTTAGTTTGTTTTTAGGATACTATATTGCTTTGTTTGTTGTGTTATTTTGGGTCCTATCCTCCTTTAATTATCTTAATTATTTGAGGTAGGGCGCCTTGTTTTGTATTATTTTTTTTCCCTTTCAGGGTCTCGTTATAATATGTTGCCTTTCAAAAAAAAAAAAAAAACTCTATCCCATGCAAAAAGAAATTTACAAAAAGATATAAAGATATTGAAATCATGATATTGGACGAGGTTTAGTCGAATCCATTGACCAAATCCATGATTATGCTTTGTTTAATCATGAAAAAGGTATAGTAACGCTCCTTACCATTTTAGGAAACACATGTTGCAGATCATGGGGCCACGTGCAAAAACCTCATTTCACATGGCATAATTATTAGGAAGTAACCAAGTAACCTTCGCTTCAAAGATATCGAACCAACTCTCATAATTATAAGCTTGATCCTTTCATTATTGAGGTACGTACTTTCTTTGTTTTATCGCTTGTTTCAAAAGTAAAATTATTTTTTAAGATGGGTAAAAACTATAAAATACCATCGTACTTTCAAAAATATACCAAGTTGAACAATGTATTTTTTTATTGCTTACTTGATCAACGATATTTCAAATTTTTATTCGACTTGAACCATATTTTATTTATTAAAAAAAAATAAAAAAAAAATTACACGTAGATAATTAGAAAAGATATGGTTCAAGTCGAATAAAATTTTGAAAGTTCGTTGGTCAAGTAAGCAATAAAAAAATATATGGTTCAACTTGATACAATTTTAAAAATACGATGGTATTTTATAACTTTTACCCTTTTAAGATAGACGAAATATTTTCTAGTTTTTCATCTCAAATTTTGCAAGAAAGTGGAAAAAATTTATCTTTACAAGAGAGTTTGAACTTTGAAAAGAGTATTGTATTTTCCATTTCTAAAGATAATGTTTGAACATTGATGCAATAAAGTGAGGGGTTTTGGCATAAAAAGAAATAAAAAAAAATAACTAAATTAATCTTTGATGCGTGAGAATTGCACCAGGCTTTACCTCTCGAGGGATCTCGAGAAACTTACAACCCCCACCAGGCAGTGTACATGATCGTTGTAGTATAGTATAGTGACAAGTACCGGGGGATTGATCGTTCAACTTAGGAATAGTGTCGCTAGGATTAGAAAACCTAAAAACTAGGTCTAGAGGTGAGGGATGATTCTTTTTGTATTTTTTATATTTTATAAAAGCAAATAAAATCTCGGGTTTTGGAAGAGTGGGCGGAATTAGTTGCTAGTCAACTAACCCAATAACTACAGATGCAATCAAAATAAAATGACAAAAATGAAAATAAAGCTAATTTAACTAGTGGTGTGAACAATATATGAGAGAATTGTGTTTACTTAGATTTCACTACTCCCTAGATATCTTTTACAAGTTAATTACTTGTTGCAGTTGCGTGGATGACGGGTTATATTCCTTAATACCAATCATGGGGTGGCGTACTTACTTCCCCAATTCTATAAGCTCCTACTTCACTCCTATGTCGAGCCTGCAAGAAGCTCCTAACATGGGATCACTAGAATTTGCTCATGCATTAAATACAACCATAAAAACCTTGTACACATCGGTTCATGTTTCTTAAGACGTTCAAGCAAATTACACAATGGAGATCTGCCAGTTGTCTTAAGCCTAACATTGAAATCATTCATCCATTAAAACTATAAACAAGCAATCAACCTATATATAATCAACATCTAGGTTTCATTACATCTAAGCAAACACACAAAAGATCTAGCCTAGCATGTTAAAATCAAGACAAGCGTAAGATATATTCAAACAACACATAGACATATTGAATGAATTGAAAAGATACTTATCTCAATTGAACATGAAGGGTTTCAAGGGATGAAAACCCTTGAAAATATTGTTACAAACGAGCTAGGGTTTATTAGGTTCGACCCTAAAATTCTCCACACAAGTTCCTCTTTTAATGAATGAAAATTAGAAAAGTATATATAGATTTCATGAGGTGACGGCGTCAAGAGGAAAGTTCTGACGCCGTCATCTCACCGCCAAAAATCTTCTCGGATTGCCTAGATCCAGATCTGACGCCGTCATGTGTATTTCTGCTCTTGGCCGTCACCACTTTTACTCTTGACGCCCTTGTTCTGACGCCGTCACGATTTCTCTGGGCCGTCACCAAAATTGCTCTTGACGCCGTCATCTACTGTTCCCAGCAAGGAAAATTAAGACTTTGTCGTTTTCTTCACTTTTATGCTCCAAAAAGGTTCAAAATGCTTCATTTTCCATAATTCACTCCCAAAGTACCTAAAATCACAAAAGGAACGATTTAGGGCAATATTTGATCAAATAAATTCAAATTCCGGCTTAAATGACCCCCTAAAAACGGATCATTTTTCGCCTCATCAATCTTTTTTGATATCAACTTTGTGCATAACGAGTATTTCAATCTGTGCATTGCTGCGGAATGTCTGTAATATTTTTTTTTCTAAATTAAGATCGGCTTTACATACATGCAATTTTTCGGACATTCAACCAAATACTATAAAACAACACAATTTAATATTTTGTGACAAAGAGAACTTCTAAAATTTGATTTCACTCGATAACAAATATAAACAGACCTTCATTACATATAAATACAACACAAATAAGTTTTTTATTAATGGACACATCAGAAAGACAGTCGAGCTAGAGAAGTATGACACGTTGGTCAAACCAGTCAACCTGTCACTCATACCCGCTATCTACACTAATAACAACCACGACTAACATATTAAGTAGTCTCACCAACTTATCATACCTTTCTAACTCGACCAGTTGTCCAACACATCTCTAAAAGTAATAGCATCGTTTATTTTCCCCGCAACGACAAGCTTCCTTTTCTCAGTATCATTCATAGCTACATATGCTCTTACTTCTTTCTTACGATCTTGCATTCGTACTTTCCACTATTCATGGTCAATAATAATCTTTTCAAGCTGCTTACTGGTCCTTTAGCTATTTAAAATCTATTAATATATTATATAACCGACATAAAGTAATTGTCAAAATATTAACAGAGGTTAAAAATCATACCAACTGATAATTTTCTTTTTTGATAGTTAGACCTTAATCTTCCACATTCTTGATTGCGTTTGTAACACCCCCAAAATTTGGTACAGCGGAAGACTCAACAAGTTTTCGGGGTTCTACGGGGATTGGTATCCATTCAAAGTCATGAAAGAACGAGATAAAGTAAACATAAGAAAAACACAACCAAAACGGGTTTTAAAGTTTGCATTTATCCCAAGAATTATCCAAAGTAAGGCCCAAAAGAAATAAACATAGGTCCACAATTATGTATCAGAGTTTCAGAAAATAGATCCATAAACCAGGTGCCATTGCCAAGCCTCCAATCCAAGCATCCCAGGGCATCTCTTAATTACCTGAGAAAACGCGCTAAAAGTCAGCTTTCGCTGGTGAGATCATAGGTTTAAGTTCATAATTCAAAATAGTGGACATATACGCAAAACGCTTGCTAGCTAGACTAGGCCTCCATCATCCAACCAAAATAATCCAACCCTATAGGTGCACGCTATAGCTCAAATCAATCCAACCAATAGCTTACCTAGCTCAAGTCTAGGCCTCGCTTTATAATCAATCCAATAGCTTACCTAGTTCGGGACTAGGCCTCGCTCAACAACCAATCAATAGCTTACCTAGTTCGGGACTAGGCCTCGCTCTATAACCAAATCAATAGCTTACCTAGTTTGGGACTAGGCCTCGCTTAATCCTACCTAGTTCTATAAGCATAGCAAGTTTTAAATAAACAAAGCGATAATAGTCCACATAAAACATTTGCACGTTTCTCACCCCAAGTATTGAAAACAAAGTTCAAGCGTAAAAGTGGGGCTATGACTCACCTCAAGTCCAGCAAATCCGCAAAAGAAATTGATAGAAGAAAGACGTAAGCAAACTCAAGTAACGGCAACGACAGACTCGGCACTTCCTAACAATATTAAACTCGTTCAGAATCATTTCCTCAAAAATCAAATAGTCCCATTCCCGAACGTATTCCATTTAACTTTCCAAAAAAATATCCATTTCTCGAATTATCTTCATATTAATTTAAAGTTTGACGTTTGGTATCCATATGGGTGGAGGGTCGACACAACTCAAACCAAGAAGCCACAACGAAAAGAAATAAGAAACCATCTATAGGTCTAATATTAGCCCAATATATTATTTAAATAAATCATCGAAGTTTATCAAATCCGTCGATTTGATAATCCCCCATATTTATTTACGTAATATATCACTCCAAGATTATACCCAACCTAAAGCACATAGCACAAAGAATACTATATGGTAAATATCGTAGTCAAATAAATTCCCTATATATATCGTCCAATTTGCCAAATTCGTCAATTTAGCCAATTCCACGAGATATATAGTAATTTATTATCCTAATACACGTACCACAACCTATGGGCGTCGTGGGATACGATACCCATTAATATACTCATTTTATATAGCTAAATATACTCGATTTAACCCGTCGATTAAATAGGTTACGTAGTTATAGAAAATAGTTATATTAATCGTCATATATCCGTGACAACACAAAAGTCACATAATAAAGCCCACTTGAACTTAAGTAACCACAACTCGTTTAACTCGATAAGTTTTTCAAATTTATAAAAGTCATCATGTTTTTATTTATTACTTACCCAACGTATTAGTTATCAACATTATTTATAATAATACTTCGACATTTATTGCACTATTCGCATAGTATAATAATTATCGTTATATTATTATAACGTTCACTTGTGATCGTTTTATTATTAATATACGCATATATATATATATATATATATATATATATATATATATATATATATATATATATATATATATATATATATATATATATATATATATATATATATATACATACGTTTACCACGTCTATATACGTATATAAACGATTATATCATCAATAATATTATTACGAGTATTATTTTTAATGTTTGATTTTAAATATTTATCGAGTCATAAGAATTTGGTCACATGTCCGTGTCATCACTCTCGGCTCATAGTCTAAGTCCAAAAATAATAACCAAGTCATAATAAATAACCAACTCCGTCCAAATCAAACCCAAATCCACGTGCTACAACATTAGGGTCCGACTACGACACCCGACTAGCCTATCTCCGTCATCTAATTGACCGTCTCACAATCGGTCCCCAAATCCATACTCGTCAACACAACTCCATAATCCAAAACACAAGTATACCATGTCGAGTCCACAAAGGGTCTCGACCCAATCCAATGCTTCGGTCCAAAAGTATTCCACAATAATAATAATAACAACAATAAAATCAACAACAAGAAACCATCAAAGATGCATATCATATGGTTTGGTTTACCACGCCAAACCCGAGCCAAACGACCCACTTGGGTCTCGGCTAGAACCACGAGTCACAAGGACTCAATACCAAGGCCACAAGGCCACGACTTAGCTCACTTGAGCCGATCCAAAACTGCCAAACGGACCCTATAGGGTCGCGGCACACCATGACAACCACAACATCAATTTGGTTACCAAATACAACCAAGAATCAAACCATATCGGACCAAGAGTCCTCTTAGACTCCCAACGAGCCAAGAAAATGGTCACACCAAGACCATAGGTCTCGGTCAAGCTCCAATCGAGCCAAAATACCAAAACCAAACGCGACCCACATCACAAATCGAGCACTAACTCGAGTCAAAATCCACACCCAAGATACCAAACGAATTTTTATGACAAAAATATTCATTCCCCAGCACTTTTATTTCAAACCCATAAAAAACAACCCGTGTGGACACGGATTTAACCATGAATCGAGGCACACGACATGAAATTCGTGGCCACTCACCTTCAAAAAGGCTCCAAACTTGATTTCTTTAAAAACCCAACAAGAAAATATAAGAAAAATGGTGTTAAGGTGGTGGTAGTAATTCGTACGTGGTGTAAATGAAGGTTTTAGAGCGCGTGGTTTATACCAATAGATAGATCGGGATGAGGTGGTGATGATGGTGGTGTTATTTTGTTTAGTGGAATGGTGGTGGCGGCGTTAATGGAGGTAATAGGGGTGGCGGTGGTGTTTGTAAAAGAAAGAGAGAGAGAGAGAGTGTTGTGTTGGTGAGGGTGATGGTGTGTTTGCTTTGGTCCAGGTTCACACAAGGGATGATTTTTGTATTTTACTCTTATAAAAAAAGATTTTTATTAATAATAATAATAATATTATTATTATTAAGTGGATAGAGTGGGTTAAGTAACTCGGTGTAAATACACGGACCAAACCCGAAACCTTTTTTAAAACGAATCAACTCTCTCGAACCGAACTCATTCCAATTAATCAAAAATCTCGCGATACGTTCCAAAAATATAAATATCCGAACCAATATTTAAAATAATTAAAATTGTTAGGTTATCCTGGTGCCGGAGTCAATGTAGTGCCACATAATGATCTCAAAAAAATAAATCATCACGAATGAACCGAACCAAACCATTAATTAATAATCAAATTCCATAAATAACGTACGATTTAAAAATCACATTCCAACGTTCACAAAATCTCGTCACAATAAAACTTTTCAAATATTCCAAAATTATAAATTTTAAAGTAATGCGGGTTTTCAAAATGGCTCCTTAATTTGCCAGTTGTCACAGCGTTTATCACCTTTAATTCTTCGACTATCCACCGTCACTGTAAAGCACATGACAACGTAGTCAAAATCAAATAAAGTATCGGTGATAGCATGAAATATATGGGAACCAAAAAATATTATACTTATAACTGAATGTCAAAAGTGTTGGTGATAGCATAAAGGTGAAACCAACAATAAGTTGGCGTCAAACTTGGTAACTTCTAAATAATGCCAAAGAGTAATAACAATAGGCAAATGGTTTAAAAAATGGCATCTTTTACATAATGCAATAAATTAATAACAATAGCCATAACAACTTACAACGGTAATCAATGGGATGGAATCTCTCCACACTGTGGATGCTGAATGTCGGTATATGGATATGGCTTTCCATTCCTCACTCCACATTTGGCTGCTAAATGGATCGTCAAACAACCAATTTGTTTCGTTGGCTTCTGGAGATGGTCGATCAATCCGCGTCAATAACATAACAAAAAACCTCCTGCAAGTGTCATACAAAACATTTACATCGATTTCTTCCACCAGCCTCACCTCAACATTAGCATGTAAAGCTGGCATTTCTTGCATACCCTAAAAATAAAAGAAACCAACTTATCAATAATTAGATGACGAATATTTATGCCAACATTAGCATATAAAGCTGGCATTTCTTGCATACCCTAAAAACAAAAGAAACCAACTTATCAATAATTAGGTGACGAATATTTATGCCAACCCTCAGATACTGTATTAATCACAAAAACTGGGAGCATATTTTCCGACACAGTTTTTCCCGCGTTTAATAAAAAACTACACCAATGTTGCAGCTGTTCTGTGCTGTGAAGACCTGTGGTTGCGACATCCCTCAAAATTTCATGATAACAACATCAATAGTAAATTGAAAACATGAATTCAGATGTAAGAACATATCCTTAATAAGCCCCGGAACTCCAAAGATGATCGGGAAGCTCTGAAACTCTAAAACTATAAGAATAAATATAACAACATACACACATTTTGCCATAGCCAAATAAAACACTTCGTACAACACCCACAATTACTCACACCTCATAACATCGGGGAACAACTACGTATTACTCAATACAACGACATACAAATGGCATTCATATAAAAAATATACAAACAAATATCCACACATCCCTTATCATTCTCACCGCAATAACAATGGGTGTTAAGTTAAGCCAACCTTGCATCTAACCATTTTACCACTTTACACATTCCCAAAAAGGCAAAACCTCAAATATCATTACAATCACATTAAACAATGCATGTAGCATGCATTAAATCAACAACTATGGCCACAACTCATACACAACATAAAAAGTTATAACTCAGATTCGAACACCTGACTTTTAACAATATAAGGGAAAAAACGCTTATGACCACAAAGCTAAGCCGATTCAATTTCACACTCAACCACCCTAGTATTTTACTCACTAAATAAATAATTTGTTTCACGTATGAAATCAACTATCATGGACCCAACTTATAGCTAGGGTATAAAATCATCACCCGTAACCAAACACAGACTTTAAATGCCATCATAAAGCACCTTCGACCATAGATTATACAAAGTGTATAAAATCAGCACTCATGGCCATACGACGATAGTCTTAAAGACATCAGAAAACCTAAACAAATAGAAATACAGATGTAGGAATCCACTAATGGCACAAATAAGAAAAAGATTTTGGAAACAGTCATCGGCAATTAAAACACAACTTGTAGCACATCACAAATAATCAATACTTATGATCACATATAAGACTCATCACAAAGGTTAAAAATAAAAACTCAAACCTGCTATTTTACATACATGAGACTCATCACAAAGGTTAAACAAACACAAACTCAGACCTGTCATTTCATTGACAATTTACAAAGTAACATAGAAACAAAATATTGTCCATTAACTAATCAAATGGTAATCAAACTTCTATCTTAATCTTTCTTAAAACAGGCATCATTCTCCTAATCATGTTTGGGTGACACAACAACTTCAAGATATTTCAAAGACTTTGAAAAAGTAACTAATCATTAGGCACTTGAGGCTAATTATTTCCATTTTTAAAGCTTAAGTGTCCATTCAAATTTTAGTAAAAAAAATGCAAGCAATACAGTCTACTGGCAAACAATAAGCAATTATTATAAACTAATTCAATCTTGCAAAATATCAGCTTACAAAACAAAACTAACAACCATAATCCAATGAAAGTAAAATCACCTGGTTTTTTAATATACTTCCTTAACAACGTGACTTCAGCAAACCATCAAACATTGAATAAGCTGATGTCATATCTGCAAAACAAATGGCATTGACGCAACACCAGGTCAATTCCACTTTCTATAACATAAATCCCAAAACAACCATACATTTAACATTCACATTCGAAACATCAACACCACACCAAATACCTAAATTAAATTACATACATACACTTTCTTATACTCAAATGAAAATAACCCTAAAATATACTCATGTAAACATCCACAATTAGGGTTTATAAACTTACATATAGGATTGAGAATCACCTTTCACAAACAATACCAAGCTGTGAAAACATAAACAATCAAACATGTACAATCTGAACTATTCACTAATAATCTCAGAACTTGTGATTGCAACATATAATATTTGTGATTGCAACAAATAATATTCAAAGAGCTTATGTAAAGTGACCTGAAACGATAATCCGTAAGCAAAATGTTGCACTGCTGAAGCTCTTCGAGACTAAAATACAACTTGTAGCAAACCATAATCAGCACTAATTATAACAAATTTGACCAATCACAAAGATTAAACAAACACAAACACGTATCCACAAATTCGTGAACTAAAAGAAAAGAACTGAAATACCATATATTAACAAATCAGGCGTCAGAAAACCATGCTATCGATTCTTGAAACACCGAAACCCGAAGCGGGCAGAAACCATGCTATCGATTCTTGAAACACCGAAACCCGAAGCGCTCACCGCTCTCAAAAACCACTGTGTGATTTGAGATAGAAATCACAAGCCAAAGAAATGACTAGGCGATCACTTTTCCACATGGATCTAGCACCGATATAATGCAAAAACACGTGTATAACATGCATCTAACGCCAAAGGTTTAAGTTGCCAAATGAAACGGTAGTGAAAAACAGGTGTACAAGACACATCGAACCCTTAAACTAAGTGGCAGCTTAATGGAAAAGCCACCAAAAAAACCCACTCTCTTACTTAAACAACCGCTGAGTTAAACATAGAGATTGTTTATGTAACAAAAAAGTTACATAAACGTCCCTCCAGTTTATATGTGTTGCAAAAAAGTCCCTGAAATTACAACAAAACGTCCCTCTCGTTACTTTTTATTACAAAAATAGTCTTTATTTTAAATCCATGGATTGTTTGTGTAACGAACACTTGCGATTATAGACACAATCCCTAGGTTAAATCTGAAAACTGTTTGTGTAATGAAAAATTACATAAATAGTCCCTGTAATTACCTACCGATTTCAGATCAACCCCTGAGTTAAATCTAAGGAATGTTGTGTAACAAAAAAAACAAACGTAAAACCCCACGCTGTAACAAAAAGAATTCATATAAAACCTCGCACCCTGCAACGGAGTGTGAGTAGATAAGTCCTCGTTTTGCACAGTTTATGTACTAAAATATGATATAATTAATTTTGTATTTTTTTATTCTTTAATTCCATACATTTTTTATATGCGGATGTATTTAATAATTATTGTATATTTCATATATATATATAATATATATATATATATATATATATATATATATATATATATATATATATATATATATATATATATATATATATATATATATAATAAGTTACATATATATTAAAAATAAGATGGTGACGTGAAAATCTATTAAATCGTGTAAGGTTCAATGCATTGCGGGTGTTTTGTGTGAAAAGTTAGATGTTGATGTAGCAGTGAGGTAATAGCATATTAAACCTCAAAATGTGAGATGCATTGTGGATGTCTTTAGAAACATTTCAAATAAGCGGCGAAAAATAAATCTTATTGTCAAACAATTGCAATCGTAAAAAAATAAATCTTATTGTCAAACACGTACCTAAACACCGTATTTGTTGTCTAAAACAACCTAAACGGTGTCACTATCAAAATTTAACCAATAAAACTGGTTATCATAAGATTAAAGATAATACTATTACTTGGCAGTGTAGTTTTGTACGTTAACATTGATACTGTTTACTCTGAAACAGAAACAAAAATATAATGCATGCAGTAAACTGCAGTATTACTGTTATCTTCTTTTTTTTCAAGGTACAAAACCCAAACAAATGTTAAAATACGAAACACGCAGTTTTTAGTAAAATTTGTCTATACTGCGTACGCAAAATTACAAAAGGAAACATGCATTATTATCTTATATACACTTTCTGTAAAAATAATAGAATTGAAATTATTGATAAACTCAGTAGAACCGTTTGTATTTAGGCATGAACTAAAAGCTAGGTAGGACAGCTTATGCAAAGAACCAAAAAACCTATACTCATTGTGAGCTCTTGCAATCACATGAAGATAGGCCTCCACTTGTATGTGTAATTAAGATGAAGGAAAGTTGTGCATTGCCATCATGCAAATTCATGATTACAAAGAAAGACAGGAACGTTTGACGACTATAATTAAATATACACCTTCCCATAGCCCCCATTCGAGGCTTCATTATCACATTTACTCTCCTGTCTTCATACACACTATATGTGCCCTTTTTAATATACTATATCATTACGAGTAAAATGCAAAAATCAGTTTTGTGGTTTAGCTATAGCTAGCTAAATTGCATGTCTTTACTTACTTTAAAAGGGTAGGCAAAGTTTCTGTGTTGGATTTTAATGTGCAATATCGTTCATGTAGGGACCGGTCATGCACTTTCAAAGTTATATTTGTTCAATGTCATTTATTGGCTAAAAGATCAGAAACCATAATTTATAATTTAAAAAAAAAAAAAAAAAAAAAAAAAAGGGTTAAATTTGTTCTCGTGCATGAACGATAACTGCAAACCAAAGTTTTCCACTAAGACTACTTCCGCACTTTCAAATACTCTACTAAGAATTACACATGTAATTTGGCCATATTACACAACTTGCTCTCGATACTAGTAATAAAAAAAATCAACATTAGTTGGAGACAAAATGTGCATTAATATTCACACGAGTTACAATGAAACATTTATATATATGTTGGTTCGTTCCTTTAACTGCTACTTAATAGAGATGTTAGTAATGATATACACACATATAAGTATGTAAATGCACCTACCACGAAGAAATTTTTCAAAGCAAGAGCTCATGGATATTCATTTCACTGACAACTTAATTCAATGAAGAAATTTAAGTTCATCATCGATATCATTTGATAACAGTACAATATATCTACAATAGCATTAACACAGTAGATTCGAAAATTTATATCAATACATCAATTTTATTTATGTATGGTCAGATACGTTTATAGTTTCACCCACTTGTACTATTATTTTTATTAATTTATTTAGTTTACTTAAAACACTAATGCGACATATATACAACATAAATTGATGATATTCAAGCATTGGCGGGAAAAATAAAGGCATGCTGAATTATTTAATTTGGTCATTAAGTTTGCATTAAACCCCACTGAGTTGCACTTGTTAATGTCATTATAAACTTTCAAATCCCAATGGCTTCTCCAAACCCCCATATAGTGAATCTTTGACTTATGTGTGTTTGACTCTAACTTTAGGTGTACTTTTCCAATTTTATCTCCAAACCGTATATGCAAAAGAAAAGATACATCTAAAGTTTTTATTTGCATGGAAAAGATCGTTTATTTTTTATGCTATTAAAGTACTTCTTTCATTTTTTGTATGTTTTTGTGTATCTTTACGTTTTTATACATTTTTGTGCGTTTTCATTCGTTTTATACGTTTTTTATGTTTTTATACGTCTTCGTCTGTTTTTATACGTTTTCATCCGTTTTAATGCGTTTTCATCAATTTTTACATGTTTTTGTCTGTTTTTATACGTTTTGGCACATTTTCATATGTTTTCGTCCGTTTTACAAGTTTCGTCTGGTTTTATACGTTTTTCTTAAGTTTTTATCCGTTTTTATATGTTTTACAAGTTTTCATACGTTTTTATCCGTTTTTACGTGTTTTCATCCATTTTCGTCCGTTTTTATACGTTTTCGCCTGTTTATTACGTTTTTATACGTTTTCATCTGTTTTTTTACGTTTTTGTCCATATTTACACGTTTCCTTATGTTTTCATATGTATTTATCCGTCTTTATATGTTTTCGTCCGTTTTATCATATTCTATACGATTTCGTCCGTTTTTATATGTTTTCATCCGTTTTTATACGTTTTTGTCCATTTTTCATACATTTTTATCTGTTTTATCCATTTTCATTTGTTTTATACGTTTTTATCCATTCTTGTACGTTTTCTTTCGTTTTTAAGGTGTTTCCAAATATTTTTATCAATTTTTGTACGTTTTCGTCCATTTTTATACTGTTTTTTACAATTTTTGTACGTATAAAAACATATAAAAATGGTTAATAACAGGAAAAAATGTAAGAAAACGTACAAAACATATAAAAAAGCATAAAAGTACAAAAACGTATAAATATTAATAAAACATACAAAAATGTACATAACCGTAAAAAAATACGTATAAGAACGTACAAAAATGGATAAAACATGTAAAAACGGATGAAATTAATAAAAGCAAATAAAAATGGATAAAATGCATGAAAACGTATAAAATTGAATGAAAACGTAAAAAACGGTATGTAAACGTATAAAAACAGATAAAACTTGGGAAAACCTATAAAAACGGATGAAAACGTATAAAAACGGACGAAAACACATAAAAACGTATAAAAACGGACGAAAACACATAAAAATGGATGAAAACATATAAAAACGTATGAAAAGGTATAAAAACGGGTGAAAACGTATAAAAGGGAATCAAAAAGTATAAAAACGGACGAAAACTTATAAGAACGGATGAAAACGAACAAAAATTGATAAAACGTATGAAAACATAAGAAAACCTATAAAGACAGACGAAAATGTATAAAACACCCGTTGATTCCTATAAGACCAAGTAATGTATATAGGCGACTAAATCAGTCCTTTTTACGATCAGAAAACAAGTTGACATGCTGCTATCTACAAGATTAAGAGGGTGTTTACTTTTCTCTTAGTGGGGAGAAAAGTGGCCAAAATCATTAATGTCTCTTAATTGAAAGACATTAAAGCTTGCCTCTCTTAAATAAGAGGCTTATATAGACATTTGTTTATACCGACTTAATTTTGTAAACACCCTCTAAATGCATTGGAAACTGCAAACACATTTTGGTTATTTAAACCCCATCACATTAACATTCTATCCCAAACTGGTTTTATCTTCGGGCATAAAACAAAACAGTGATCTTGAGATTCAACAACGTCATCACACCCCGAACATTAAATCAGGTGGAGATATATTCTTATCTCATCTAGCACTAGTGAACCGACACCCTCCCATGTATCAAACATCATATTAGAATGCAAACCATTTTCACAAGCAACTTACACCATTGGGTTTTAAACATTCTTCCAGAAGTCCTTGTGAATGTTTCATCACGTTTTAATCAACACTTCCGTTATGCATTAGTTGCTATCAGAGCTTGTTAGTATCTTGATTGTGAATGTGAGAGATGTTATATTTAATCTCGTGTCACTATGCCGTGCGGTTTACCGGAGATAGGTTTTACCAACTTTAAATATTTTTAAATGTGCCACGTCTTTTAAGAAACTACATGACGTGATCATACGTGGGAAACAAACCGTAATAATCGTGAGGGTCGCATATGTATTTTGATCTTTTTTAACTGGGAAGTGATTTATGATGTAGCCAACATGGATGACTACACTACAGCTATGTCATAGCACCAATACCTTCATCTGTTTTTGGTAGATTTCTTTAGTTGTTTCTATTCTAAAAAATTCATTTTATATAAACAATTTTACACAAGCTATTTGTAGCAATTATATGACTAATAAAAAGAAACCTTAATTCTTCGTTATCAGTAGTCTCGTACGTATTACAAAATATGTTGACATGATTGTATTATTCTGGCCATAACTCTTTTCATACGAATACCGTTTAAAAATTGGTAGAAAAAGATTTTACAATTTGATTTTGAAGAAACAGGCCATTCTGGTCTCTTGGTAGCACAAAGGATCGTGCGACCCATTTAGTGCTACAAACAATCTAAACTTTTATCAAGCAACTTAAGCTTGAGATTGAGCTTGACTCGATCGAGTCGAGCTTTTATCGAATTGAACCCGAACCTGAACCCAATAAACCAGCTCGAAATACATAACAAACCGAGCTCAAGCTTTCAATAGCTCTAGCTCGAGCTTTTATTCAACTTTTCTAGCCTTTATGTAAATATATTTTATTATACATATTATAATAAACAAGTAAAGACTAATATGGATATTAGTATAATAGTTAAATATTTATTGTAGAAGGACTTTTTAAACGCTAATACTCCCGAATGATTTGTATAAGTTCTTTGCACTTGAGTTTGTTGCTTACTTTTTTGATTTTATTCAAGAGTTTGGCTAACAAATACGATATTTATATATAAATTCGAGTTTTTCGAACCGAGCTCGAGTCTTATTCGAATATTACTCGAGCCGAGTTTAAGCCTAGAAAATTAAAACTCGTCGAGCTATCGAGGCAAGCTCGAGCTTACCTTACAGATTTCGAGCCGAACTCAAGCCCTGTCAAGCTCGACTCGACTTGATTACAGCCCTAAACTCATTTACGTGCCAGATATAAAATGAATGCATGTCGTATCTTTATTGGTTGGAGCTTAGCACAAACAAGTTTGCGACCATTTGCACAATTTTGTAAATACACTAAAATATGGACAATTTGATAAAATGCACTACAAATAATATTTTTTGGTAACTTTTTATGATTGTTATCTGAAATTTTTTTTATTGTACGTATACATTGTTATCTGAAATTTTTTATAGTACGTATGTATTTCTCCACATGTCATATGATTATCTTTTCTCTCCTATACTTTATTTTCTGAATGAACATTCGTTTACTTATTATCTATTAAATACGCAAGAAATAGTTTTTTTTTTTTTTTTTTTTTTTTTTTTTTTTTTTTTTTTTTGTTTTTTTGTAAAAGGGGATCACCCTGATAAAATATATTACGCTAAAAACGTTTAAGTACAACGGATGGGAGTGAATTGTTAGAGTTTGTCGATAAATATTACGAGTACTATGTATATGAGTAGAGTCGAACTCGAGACTACGAGATTGCACACTTTACGTATAAGAATCGATGTTAAATAATTAATATATAAATAGTTATATTTAATTATTAAATCACAAATAAAGTAACTAATACATGAGGGACTTATTAGTATGAAAACCAAACCCATGTAGTGTTGATTAATATGGTCGAACAAGGAAAAAGAAAGGGGGTTGAGTGTCGAGTTTTGGAACTTAGGGAGGTGCTAGCAATGACTTGTTGGACAAGGTTAAATGCTATATAAACATACACTAGGTCTCATTCTCGTGATATAAAAAATACATATACGAGAAAAAGATATGCGACACACACAACCCTTATTTAAGATATTAGTGCATCGTGTATTACAATTTGATATCCATCTGATCATCACAGACATGCATGCTAACATACTATACGCATGTCATGACCTTGTTCATGCATGCATGATTTTATTTATTTCTTTCTCCCTTGTATTAATGGATCGACATATTGAATATAAAAGGGATCGCCCCGTTTATTTTATATAAAGCTAAACCTTGTTTGTTTAGTGCTTTATTCGTGATTCAAGAACTAACATTCACATCGAATCGCTATTAGTACGTGTGTACAAGAACGTGGTGTAAACACATTATTGTTTACATCTTGGATCGAATAACAAAACGGTAAGGGGTTATTCATTGATCCTTATAAACCATAATTAGGGTTCATCAATTGTTCAAGAATTCAAGATTGCATACAGTACGTTCCTATTTATGTTTTCGTTAATAATTATATGTTATACTTGATCTATAACTTTCGCATACGTGTATACTTTGAATATGATTTATTTATATGATAGCCATGTTATTTAAATTCTAACAATGGAATCACGAGCCATGTATAACATGTAATTGATTACTTAAACATAATAAAAATTGTATCTTTAATAGTTTTAGATACATGTTTTGGATCTAGGGTTTGTTTTTTTAATTTTTTCGAAACCCTAACTCTAATTTGGGGGGGGGGGGGTTCGATTTTCCATGAACCCTAATTAGGGTTTGTGGTTTAATTAATTAAATTGTAATTAATTAGAAACCCTAGGTCATTAACCGGTTATTTGAACGTAATTGTGACCTACGTGGTAATTGTTATGCCTTAATCTGTGACAAAACATGCATGTTAGTCATGGATCATTAATTGCTTATTATTATTGTCACATGTTTAGATTAGGGATGGCACCCGTGGGTAATGGGCACGGGTACCTCTAACCCGTCACCCGCCCATGTAGTTTTTTTCTCACCCATCACCCACCTGTCACTCACCAATGGGTACAATTTTCTACCCATGCCTTTACCTGTGGGTATTTGTTGCCCATGGGTAAACCCATGGGTCAGTGTTATGCAACAAAATTACAAAACGATGATATGAAAACTAACTATGAAACTGTATAATAAGACACCAAATAATTTGCCAAATACAACTTTGATTATTTGATATTTCATATTCTCTTTTTAGTCTTGAAACTCAAGCAAACTTTTATGTTAATGTGTTTTCTTGAAACTTGGTGATAATTATTAAACGTATACATGCAACATCTTAAATATTTTAATTAGTATAATTAATTTTAACATGAGTTTATTGGTACACCCACGGGTATTTTGACGGGTATACCCATGGGTATTTTAAATGGGTGTCATGGGTTTACCCGCAATGGGTATGCCTCACCCATCACCCACCCGCCACCCACTGATGGGTAACGATTTTCACCCACTACCTACCCGTGGGTGAAAATTGATGCGTTTACTCACCCATTTATGGCGGGTACCCGCGGGTTGTGGGTTTTTTCTCGCCCATTGCCATCCCTAGTTTAGATAGATTTAATATTGGGGAAGACCTCAATTATATTATTAAAATCAATTATGTGCTATGTGGTATGTGATTAGCTTTGGCCTACGCAATTGACTTGTCAATGTATGTGTCTCACTTCCATTAAGAGGTGAAGGCCCTAGTTAATTATATGCATATTGAAACCTAGAATTGATTTTATTAGAATCTTTTCTAATCAAGATTGCATGTGGTTAATTGTTTCACCTTTATAATATTATGTTATTAGTTGTTTTGATTTGTCTTTATTACTTGTTTTATTGTTTAATTGTTGGACACGTTTGTAAGCAATAAAAGGGTAATTTTTATAAAGAAAATAATGTGGACTAATAATGGTGAAACTTTAAGTGATAAAGATTGAATCTTGCGGTGTCTTATGTGCCAACAACGGTTCGCTTCGCACGGTAATTCGCTCCAAGGCGAGACTAGCAAGATTCATACTTTGTTACATGTTTTAAGATTTAATCCAAAAACTTTGGCTTGATTTATGGTTTTGTACAACATGTTTTTAAAAGTAACTCCTTTGAGACAAGTTCATAGTCGTGATAAGAAGGCTTAGAAAGAGCCTTAGAGTCTGCCTTGGTTATCACACTTACGGATACGTCTTAAACGATTTTCTTTTAACTTCATTCTTGTATAATATCATCTTAAGGTATTTTACCTCAAGTAAAACTTTTTGTATTAATTCTTAAGAATTAGTAATAAAAAGGTTTTGAAAACTTATGTTATAAAGATGCGTGCATGCATCTTTATACATGTTTTGATTTTCACATCAAAAATTTATACCCTTAAAATTTAAGTTACATGCCATCTAACTATAAGAAACGCTTGAAGTTATTATTTAGTAAACGTGAGACGCAGGCTAAATTTTGATGACAAGGTAAATTTCCGAGTGTGCGTGAGACCACACATGGAAAATTTGCAGTTTCTAAGTTAGACGACTTAATTAAGTTGATGCGTGAGACCTAGAACTTAAGGCATGAGATGGGATGAAACATGCTTACATGACAAATTAATGAATTAATTTGATGTAAATCCCATAATGATCTAGAAATTGGAAAATTGTTTGCCAATTATTGTTCGACAGATTATCATCTTTTATACTTTCATTACTAGCAGATCAACTGATGTAGTGAAATCTATGAAAAGTTGAATCCTAGATTTTCAAGAAAAATAGTTTGATGTATGAATATATCCTTTGGTATTATATTTTCTTGGAAATATAAATTATCGAAAATACTAAAATTGAATTTTGTAAATTCTTTTAAATGTATTAATGCAACATTAAAACCGTAAACGTGAGTTATTCTTTTATCAAGTAAATTGATCTACACCCGTATGGGTTTTTTGGTTAGAGTCAATTTTACTAAAAAAATAAACCAAGTCTTCTTTTCATTAGGAGAAGTGTGAGACTTAATCCTATTTTCCATAGGATGATTATAATAGTCTAAATTCTAAATACATAACTCATAGCAAAATTTAATAGTAAGATTATTTGCACTTTATGAGTTATTAAATTAGAAGTTAGACTGATTACTGCACAATGGTAAAAGACGAATTAGATTATTTTATCTAGATGTTTTGATTTGACCATTTAAAGATACGACATACAATTGTTGGATTGGTAGATCTATATAAGAAGAAATTGCATGCCCAGTTTTTTCAAGTTAATAGTTTGGAATGTGATGAATCACATTTACATAGTAGAATACATTCTTTTAGAACCTATATATATAATTGTTGGAATGGGTTTTCTTAAAAGATGTAAGAAAGTAAATAGTAAACTATTTCCTTTCACTGATTAATGAAACATTTACAATGTTGTCAAATTCAATGGGAGTATTGTGTTCTTATGGCTGAATAAGGGATTATTGTAATGTTCTCTAATTCAGTGGGAGTTATAAGACTTATTGTCTTAATTGTAACTCAGATTATCTTTTGAATGTCTCAAGATAATTACTTTCCAAATATAGACACTAATATTTTCAAGGATAGTCATGTGCGTTTCCTTGATTGATTGAGTAACTCTATATCTACTAGTTATGCTAATGACACAAATCATATTGTTCACATTAACAAACGCGTGTGTGTTGTTTATGTGGTACATGATGTTGTTCCATGCACAAGTGGGAGAAATCTACATTGTGTGCAAGGTACAACACATAAGAATATGATTTAAAGGATTATCTTAACTGCAAAGTAAGAGATTAAATTCTAATTAGTTATATATGTTTATATCTTTTTATAAACATGAAGTCTTTTAAGTATTACAAGATTTATAATAAAGTAAGACGTTAACTTGTTATGTTTTTTAATTAAGATATATACAAGAAGTCATTGAGATGATCAATGATTAATAACGTATAGTGGGATTATAACACATTCATGTTTTGATGAGACGTGAACATGAAGTGACTTGGTCAAAAGTACTTGTGTTATAAAGTATGCAATTGGTTTGGAAATACTATTATACCATTAAGTTGACTTAGTTGGTAAATAGGTATACCAAAAGGATTATAGTTATATTATATATTGTTAGATTGTCTTACAATATTTACTCTAATGAAATACCACATATTTATGGTATGATCGGTTAGGGAAATCAAACTCTTATTAGGTTGTTTGATTGAAGATAACTATGACTTCTTTTCTTCCTAAAGTTATCAAGGTTAGAAATTTGAGTATGGATTGTATATACTCGATTAGACTCCTAGAAGATTAATAAGACACTATTGAATTATGAAATGTTAAGTCTTAAATTGGAGTTCTGAAGTTGTTAAGCTACTTATGTGTATTAACAAAAGAATGTCAGGAACTTTCAATATGTATTTGTAATATCCCAAAGAGAATATTGTATTGTCCCTTTAATTGCTAAGTATTTATATTCTATATAATACTAAATGCAAGTGGAAGTATTTTATCTTGAAAAGATAGAAATACAAGATACATAATCTTCTAATAACACACTAGTGAAAATCATGATGAGGCTTAACATGTAAATGATAAACCTCAAGATGATGGAATTATCATTCATAGATCCACTTGGATATCTCAGATATTTGTTACATATGCTGAGGATTATATGATGAAGTATTACCAAAAATCGAATTGGGTAAATTACTCATACTATGAATGTGATAGATGTTGTTCATAAAGATAATCATATTTTGAAAATTTGGTTTATCTTAATTCTTAATAGTTAGAGAATTATGATGAGTTTATTCAAAGATAGTGTAACCCTAGTGGTTTAAATCTTTGTGTAAAAACCATATGGACAAAAATTGTATATATATTTTAATGCATGTCTTATGACAAGGTTATTAATCATACTTAAGCAATTAACTATGATTGAATTCCCTTTTCTAAGAACATTAAAGATACAAATATGGTAATTGTCATATTTATATGAATATGAAATTTGATAATGAATATCAAAAACTCTTTCTTGAATGATTACTTGAGCGAGGACGATAAGTAATCAAAAGGAGTTTATGAATTCAAATAAATCTTTGAAAGTATACAAAGTGCAATAATCCATGAATGGATAAATGCATGCATCTAAGAGATTACTCTTATGTTTAATTATTAAATCACTCTTATGTTTAATTATTAAATCATGTTTTGATTTATAATTGAAATAAGATAATTCTAAGTATTTTTGAAAGCTATTGGGAGTATTAAGTTTGATTTACTAAATCATATATGTTGTATAACATATAAGAAGTAACATTACATATAAGTAAAAGGTTAGACTTAGTTTGGAATAAAACTTTATTTGAAAGATTTAGAAAATAAAACATACAACTTTGGAACAAAAGTTTATTATTTAATAAACATGTACGGTAAATAATTCTAAATAAAATATGATATATTATTTTGAAAGACTAAATGGATATACATATTTGTAAAGATAGAACATGAATAAAATCTAAGTTTGACTGAAAGATTTTTCATGTGCATCATATTATTGTTTTATCATGCTTAAGTGCTTAATGATTTGACAATATTTGATATCCAATTAAAAGTTATTATATAACTTGTGTAATAGATATTCTAATGGAATATGTTTAGACTTAGAATAATGATCCTCAGCCTGGAATTGCTCCTAAAATTACACAATGGATATTAAGTTTACGGGATTTTAAATAGCATATTGTGGTTTGTATACAATGAAGCTGTTTTGATTGAGATGACACTCAATAACTAGTCATGGTAGGATTTTATCCTTGTTAATGGCCATGTGAACTAGTTGTGTTCTACTAAGAGCATAGTTGCATTATACATTAAAGAATTAGAGTACTTTAAACTTTAAAAGGTTTGATTGTCATAAATTGGTGATTGAGGATGTCACACCATTTATGAAATATTATGTAACTATATCAAGATAGATGGATGTACACATACAAGAATTTCAATTATTGAATTCTTGAAATAAGTATTCTTAAAATTCGGATAGATCAAAGTTGGATGAAATAATGACTTGTCAACAAGTATTATTGTCGTTAATTGAGGCATAATTGTCTTCAAGATATTACTTGAGACAAAATTCATTAACTAATATTATCATGCATTGATCTATTTAGTATTTAGATAAAGGATATTAAGCAATTATTAGTTATAATGAATTAAAGTACTTTGTACGTTTGTTTTCATTAATAATAAATTGTGTCCTATATTTGCATGTTTAAAATTGTGAATGACTTATGTTATTCTAAATTGTCCGTTGTTGATTAATGATATGGGAATATCATTAAACTAAGACAAATCTGAGTATTGGTTAGAATATACTTGAAAGTATATTGATGCGTTGACATACCAATTTCACATGATATTCAATGAATTTAATATAGGACTTATCACAACTACATGATTTTACTTTATGGATCTTGTCAGTAAGTAAATCATGAATTTAGTTATCCTCATACTTGAGATACCAGATAAGTGTCATGGATGTAGTGCATTTCTGTGAAGCAATCTACCGCTCACCGTAACAGGGAGTTATAAGGGTTATTTTCAGAAGTGTTGCAAAGTCCATGGGTTATTCTTGTAGTCAAGAAAGAATTTGTTCCTTCAAATTTGTTTTGAAGTTTAATACTGCTGGGCCCCTCGTAGGGTTGACAAGATGTTTGCGTGCGCACGCCCAAAGTCTATCTGGAATACGTTCAGATATTTTGATAATTTTGCTCAATCATAAACAACGAGAAACAGAATTGTTAATTAAAGAATGACTGAGATCCATATCTTTATTAACGTGGTATTAAAAACAAAAGGATAATAATAATGATGAATCATTATAGGTTTTTCCAGGAGACCTCCCTCGAGTTGGTCTAGGGGCATTGGCGTGTTGCTAGACGCTAACCAATGTCATTATACTATTAATAGATATCCAAGTGGGAGCTGTTAGAGTTTGTGGATAAATATTAAAATGTATATGACTAGAATCGAACTCGAGACTACGGGATTGCACACTTTATGTATAAGAATCGATATTAAATAATTAATATATAAATAGTTATATTTAATTATTAAATCACAAATAAAGTAACTAATACAAGAAGGACTTATTAGTATGAAAACCAAACCCATGTGGTGTTGATTAATATGGTCGAACAAAGAAAAAGAAAGGGGGTTGAGTGTCGAGTTTTGGAACTTAAGGAGGTGCTAGCAATGACTTGTTGGACAAGGTTAAATGCTATATAAACATACCCTAGGTCTCATTCTCGTGATATAAAAAATACATATACGAGAAAAAGATATGCGACACACACAACCCTTATTTAAGATATTAGTGCATCGTGTATTACAATTTGATATCCATCTGATCATCACATACATGCATGCTAATATACTATACGCATGTCATGACCTTGTTCATGCATGCATGATTTTATTTCTTTCTTTCTCCATTGTATTAATGGATCGACATATTGAATATAAAAGGGATCGACCCGTTTATTTTATATAAAGCTAAACCTTGTTTGTTTAGTGCTTTATTCGTGATTCAAGAACTAGCATTCACATCGAATCGCTATTAGTACGTGTGTACAAGAACGTGGTGTAAACACATTATTGTTTACATCTCGGATCGAATAACAAAATGGTAAGGGGTTATTTATTGATCCTTATAAACCCTAATTAGGGTTCATCAATTTTTCAAGAATTCAAGATTGCATACGGTACGTTCCTATTTATGTTTTCGTTAATAATTATATGTTATACTTGATCTATAGCTTCCGCATACGTGTATACTATGATTATGATTTATTTATATGATAGTCATGTTATTTAAATTCTAACATGAATCTCTCATCTCGACCCGTTATATGGGCAACAAACAAGCACCTAAAGTGCAACAACCAAATCACTACATAAGAAATAAATGCCAATCTTATGATCTACCCAGGGACGGAGCCAGTGGAGGGGCTGACGCGTGCTCGGCCACCCCCAACTAGCCCAGCCTGTCGCTTGGTTTCTGGCCAACGTTTTATAAAATCTTCAGTCTAGCTCCTGCCAACACCCATATCCAAACACACCCATGGTTATTACGTTTTTCGAATGGTAATTGTTTGAGTCAGATTTGTTGAAAATAAAGTGAAGAAGATATATGCAGATGAGCAGATCTAATGGGGGAGAAGAAGAAAGGTTGGTAAAAAATTAAGGGAAATGATTTGTGCATCATTTATTTTTGGCTATACACCATTAAATTACACCAGTGATGCATACAGTACAACACCGCTATGCATAATTTAGTGGTGGATGGCAAAAAAAATAGTGTACAAATCACCTCCCAAAAATTAATATCGTATTGATTTGTGTAATACTAGTACCCTGACAACTTTTCGTCATTTTGCATAGGGAATTAGCAAACCATTATTCAATTTTTGCCCTTAATAAACTGTGTAATTTTCATTATAGTTTTCATTGCTTTTAGTTATTGAGGTAATTTATAAAATTAAAAAAAAAAAAAAATAGCAAAGCTGGATGTCTACTTTCTTTAGAGAATGTAAATTTTTTGATTTGATAAAGTTAGCATTTTATTGATGTCTTAAAGTCATTTTTAATGACTTACACCGACTTAAAGACCTAGTTAATTGTAACCTCATACATGTTAGAGATATGTCGATACGGTCGAACCGATGGGGTAACTAATATTTAAGGTCAAAGTTTTAAATGTATTTTCATATGGTATAATTTTCATCAAGTGAAATATAATACAAACAAAAATATTTAAAGTCAAAGTTCGATTCAAAAAGTGAAATTGGACTTATATTTTAGAACGAATGTAGTATTATACAAATTATTTACGGCCCCCTTAACATATATTCCTGGCTCTGTCTATGGGTCTACCAAACAATATAATTACTTCCTACCACAAGAAATAGTTTTTTATCCATTAGTGATCGTAAATAGCATGCTTGACTCTTGTGTAATTTTGATGCAAGTATGTAACTGTTATACTCAAACGTTTATTAAACGTGAGAAAAGAAAGGGCAAATATCTAGTGTGTGTGTGTGTGTGTGTGTATTGGTTCTACTCGACATTAAGGGATCATAGCCTTTTGTCGAGGTCTTGTAAGTTGAAATTGTTCTTGATTCATGATTCCGCTCTAGAAACCAGTTTGTTGGATTCTCTAACATCTTGTCAAAGTTTACACTGAAAAAAACGCTTTATCTATTTTAGTGATCCTAAATCAGCATACTTGACTCTTGTGTAATTTTGTTGTTGCCTTCTCTAAGACTAAGCACAATGGCAACCTGGCAGGTGATAGGCTCACCATAACTATACCCCGTCACGTGCCACCCCCATTATGGGAGGAGCCGTCACATGTGACACACAAAAAAAAAAAAAAAAAAAAAGAAAGGTAAGGAGCTTCACCATTCGTGTATCGAAGCAAAGTGGGTATCTTTATTACTTTTTTTATTTGATTTGTTAGTGTATGTAGAATATATTTGTATAAAGTATGAATTTTTAAAGATAGTTAGAGGAGTGGTGACTATTGTGAGTAAAAAGTGAGATTAGTTGTGATGGTGAATTAGTGATGTGATATTAATGTGACAATGAGAGGTGTTGTCACTACTGTGTCTACCTTAACATCTTGGTTGAGTTTTTATCTTTATGCTTAACATCTTGGTTGAGTTTTTATCTTTATGAAAATATAATTGCTTAAAAAATGGTTGTAAAATTTTAACGTTGATTACCATGGCCCAAAGCTCAATACTGAAATATACGGAGTATTATGCGTGTGTATTTTTTGCCCATTTTTTGCTGCTTCTTTTAAACGAGTACGCTGAAAAACTATGCCTAACTTTTTGTAGCATTCAGTCCGTAGTACTAAAAAACACAGTACTAGTTTTATTTTTATCTCTCATTTTTTTTATACTTATTGGAAAAAGTTGAAGTTCAATAAAGAAAACTAAAAGAATACAAAAAAATAATACGATTTAAAAGTACGACTACCAACTAGATGGTATCTGGACATCATTAAAGTACTGTAATGATCCAAAAATGAAAAATAAAGATAGACCAATATTGGAGAGAAATGCCAAAAATAAGAAAGTTTCTAGGAAAACATATATCATGCAAATGAAATCACTGAAATTAATCAATATACCAAAATACAACTTCCACATACATGAGCTTGAAATCCTGCTAAAATAGTTAAACCACACAAATATTACACCATCTGACATTAATACATCTTTTAACACATTATCCTACACAATAACACAAACTAAAACATTACATTGTAGAGTGATGTTAGTAGCACTTGAATATATAGCCTACAACTTCTACTACGCCTAGCTATCCATAACTACTTGATTAAACAACACAAGTGCACATAATGTAGTCATTTTTTAAGTGCTAATAACATCACATACATAATAGCTAAACTAGACTAAACCCTATTATGATTTTGTTACACTTTTAACAAAATCATATTATACCTACACAAATATATAAGAGTTAATTGACTACATAGCTAGGTTTTTTACTTCCATTTCTCTATCTAGATGTGTACCTTACTAATTTATATGTAATCACATAAGTGAACTTTTATGTAACCGGTTAAACATGTCAGTTCAATAGTGACGGACTTTCCGTCACAATACATACAAAAACTGACATATTTAACCGGTTACATAAAGTTTAGTGATTATGATTACATGTAAAGTGGTAAATTACACAAACTAGATAAAAGAAATGAAAGTAAAATAACCATACCAAAGTAGCCTCGAGTCATGTGAACATGCAGAAATAATCAATATTGATTATTACTCCCATGATAGTGCTGCATGTGTTTGAAAGACAAAACATTGTTCCATATCTCAGTAAAAGCCTTGATAATAATCCCATGATAATAAGGTGAATTCAACTGTAGAAAACAGTTAAGCAACTCCCTTAAATCATCTTGACCATAAATCTCTTTCTCCATAATCATTTGCAACATTGATTCTCTAAAATCAACATAAGGGTCATCAGAGTCTTTCTCAACTGCTAAACTATTGCCACCTATACGACCAAACCCTTGTACGGCTCTTAAGCTTCTTACTTCTGAGTCATCAACTGTGGAGTCAGATGTGTTTGGTGAGAATGTGGTTGTTGTTGTTGTGTTGGTTGTCCATGAAGTTGAGCCTGAGGAATGGTGGTGGTGGTGGTGACGGCGGCGCGTGTGGTGGTTGTTTGAGTTGTATTTGATTGGTTTTGGATGGAAGAGTTTGGAGAGCTTGATTCTACGGCAGCCGCTGCCGCAGCCCACGGCGACTGCGGTGGTGTTGATGATGAGTTTTTTCTTGATGGTTGGCATTGTGTGTGTTTTAGTGTGTGTGTGTGTGTGTGTTTTTTTTAGGGATTAAAGAAGTGAGAGTTGTTTTGCATATAAGTTGTTTTTTTATACTACAAGTATGTGTGTGATGTGTGATATATGATAAAGTTACAGTACCTAGGTTTATGGTTAGGTCACAGTCTAATGCCATTGATAGATTATACTTCCTCCATCTTAAAATAATGGGACAAGGTTATAAGTAATTATAAAATCTCCCATTTTTGCAAGTAATATCTCTGGGTGAAAACGAGGCGAACCGTTCGTGAAAAGCACAAAATTGAATCGATAAAAAGCTCGAACGAGTCAAGCTTAAACGATCTCGAGTCCGAGCTCGAGCCTAAGTTTGGGCTCATTTAATAATTGAGCTCGAGCCAGAGCTCTATAAAAAAATATCGAGTAGGCTCGCGAGTTTAAACGAGCCATAGAAAAATATACATGTATATATATTGTCTATACGTATAACAGTGTATAAACTAGCTTAAAAGAAATAAACGAGTTCGAGCCTTGTGTGATTAACGAACTTGAGCTTTGTGTTAATGAGTCGAGCTCCATTAGAACTTTATTTTTTTTTTCTCAACACATCAAATAAATTAGTCGAGACAGAGCCGAACTCGAACTCAAAATATCAGGCTCGAAACGAGCTCGAGCTCGAGATTTATATATATAAACGAGTCGAGCTCGAGCTCTGGCATGCTCGGGCTTGGCTCGGCTCGTTCCCACAACTAAATATACCCCCAATGTTTTGTGGTTTTTTATATATATTTTTATTTTACTTTTATTTTTTAATTTTGTTTATATCATAAAACTGTAAAACGAAAAGTGTGGAATAAAAAATCTAAAGTTTAATAACGCAAAAGTATTAAACTAACAAAAAATTTAGAACCGATCCTGATAAAAAAACTGTATTGTACTGTAAACGAGCTCTGGCAGGGGTATTAATAATATAACCCTAAAATAAGTGTTCTCTTATATGGAGTAAGAAAATACGCAGTTTAAGAAAAACATATTTAATACTATTTTTTCTTTGTTAATTTTTATAAGAATGACATCTTATTATCATTAACTAGTTTTTGAAGGTCCAGAATAATAATTTCAAGCAAATGTAATATGGTAAATCGATCGAACTTTTGTAAAAACCGTTTTATTTTCAATTTTTACAACTTTGAAAATATTGATGAATATTTGTGGTAACTTTAGTATGTGAGTTTGTCTCGAGCATTCATGAAAGTAACTTTAAAACTGCATACGCAAACCTTAGAAAGACGATTATTGCACACAAAGTTTTTTGCACAAATTGGTGTCAGCACTTTCTAAGGTGTTACAACTGCGAGTCTGGGACTACATTGACCAGAAAAACAGTTTTTGCAATTTACTCTAGTTTTCTCTTATAAAAAAAAAATAGTAGTATCTTAAAGGGGAGTTAATAAAAAGGTAACACACTTCATTTTGTTTCTGTTTAGGGTAAGAAACTTAAGTTCTTTTTCTTATAATTCATTCTGGTTAATCAGCTTTTAATTAATTTATGCTTTAAAGTAACTAAATTGCAACCTTTTTTATGTTTAAGGAAAGTGGGTGTGGTGCAAAACTATAGCCATACTTGCTTTGGTGTAAATTTGCTATTAATATACTTCTAGTTTCTTACAACTAATGAAAACAGAAACAAATTCAAAGTTTATTTCTTTTTAGCAGATACAAAGATTAATACTACCCTTTATAGAAATTTGGTAAATGTTTATTTGTAATGAATTTAGGTATAATAATATATATGTGGTACAAAATGTAATGAAAATATTAAACATTTAATATGATACTTCTTCTATCTTTCTTCGCTTATATACGTGGAGAACTGATTGCTACGCTTTTCATAACATAGAAGAGTACAAGACTAGTAAGTAAAAGACTTTGAAGAGTCAACTACGATTAGTTAGATACGTGGATGCTTTCAAAATCTATATTTTCTAGTTAACAGGTATAAATATACTCCAACTTAATCGAATAAAAACCAAAAGGTTTACATCTATACGCTAGGTAAGAAAAATATAGAAGCAAGCATGACAAGGCGTTTTTTATAGTATAATTTTTAATATTTTATTTGAGTTTGATTATCAAAATGAGTTTACTATTTAGGAAATGTAGCTTTAAGTTTGGTTTAGGGATATGATTAAAACTTGAGTCATTAGAGTTACTATATCAATTAGACAAAGGTCAATTCCACAAGTAAAGTAATTTGCAAATTTAGTCAAGTACAATTAAACATCTGTAAATTAATAGTGTCAGGACTAGAATATTTTATTAATTTAGAAAGATATTATTATATCGATAAATTAATAATTTATTAATTTAAAGAGGTTTTACGTATAGTTTTTAAATTTTTAAGTCCAATATGTACTAGTTAGATATGAAAAATAAATTAAAAAAAAAACAAATTCCAATGCACACTAGTTAGAGATGAAACATAAATTACAATGTATATTAGTTATAGATGAAAAATAAACTAGAAAAACAAGTTTCAATATGTACAAGTTACGGTGTATACTAGTTATATATGAAAAATAAATTGCAATGTATACTAATTAGAGGTGAAAAATAAATTTTTTATCTCATGTATATTATGAAACTTTTTAGTAATTATTAATTTATAATTTCGTTGGGACCAATGTATATACACTGGACTTTCAAAAAATTATTATCTTATTATTTTATCGATTGGGGTCCAAATTTGCACTGGTCCCAAGTTGGGACTCGACAAATTATTAATTTTATCGAGGTTATTAATTTATCGAGTATTAATTTATAGATGTTTTACTGTAAATCATACAATTAAGTCATTGGCCATTTTGCTTAATCTGATTTAGTAATGATGTGAACATTTTTCTAACTTAGAAAGCTAGTACTGACTGGATGTATTATTTTAGTACTTGTTAAACCTCCCCTTTGATTTAATAAGAAAATCATTGTCTAAAATAAAATACATGCATTTATAGAAAAATATTTCCATTCTTGATTTTGCTACATGAAAACAATTGTTGTAGAACATATAATAAAATTAGAATATATTGATATAACCCTGATTCTGAATGTAGCATTTAAGTTATTTATGACTCAAAGGGTAATTAATTTAGCATTAAAACTTTGATTTTTTTATTCTAATGAAATTGAGGAGCAGAATATAATATTTCAGATGCTGCCAAAAAATATATAAAATAATAATAAGGTATAATTGGAAGAGTTTGGAAGCTGGCATGACAGTAAGTATATCTTTGGGATTAATTAAAAAAAAATATTTATGCAATTGTTGATACATAAAAATAATTAAAAGAACCCATATAAACCGGCTAGTTTAACTCCAATGGATCCCAGATCCCACTGGATAACATCAATTTCATACACTCCATTTATTTTCTGCTCTAAACATAAGAGCCGTTTGTCAATTATATATTTTTGGAGACACTCAAAACTATATTATATAAATGGAATTTTTAGTATTTTGTTACGTTATAGGTAAACTCAATGCAACTATATAATTTGTTTACCAGAAATCCTGAAGACATGTTGAAAAGAGCTTTTGGTATTGCTGAAGATGATATCATACGAACTCAAAAGAGATTGTTCCTAGTTTTTAGCTACGTTTATCAAATATACCATCGTTCAAATGTGATCAAAAGTTAGCTTATTTGTGTTGTGCGCCACTTGTAGAAACTGTGTTGCAAATTTTCACAATGTTTATACACTTGCTTATTTGGCTAGTGGTCACTTAATTATCTAGAGCGTTGAGGCTATTCATGTGAGATATTGCATGAACTCTAATAAATGTTTAATAAAATATTATACGAAAGCGTTGAACTTCATAGGCAAGATATAAATTCTAGTTGACATAGATAACATATAGTATTCTGGAAGTAAATACCTCATGAATTGCAAAGATTTGTCCGATTATAAAAAAACTTGTTTTTCCAGTCTTATGTGTGATTAATTGTTGAGCAGCACAACTAGTGTATATTTTTTATTTTTTCCTTTTCTGAACCGCAATTCATTAAAAGCTAACAAATAACTAGCAAAAGAAGGTTACAAGCCATTAGTACGAGTAAATTTCGGATTACATAACCAATCAAACTATTTAGGGTCCGTTTGGTTCGTAGAATGTTTTCGACGGAATTAGAATTTGATTTTAGGACACTACAACAAACAGGAGGACGGACGACGAGTTTTTTGGCGGCGACGCCCTTGTCCCCGCCGAAAGTCGCTAAACGACAAAAATTGTGCTGAGCTGGCACAAATTCTCGCTGACCACCCACTGCATTTTCAACGTTAACTTTCGGTGGGGACGTGTCCCCGCCGAAAGTATTTTTGCAGATCACAACTTTGACCAAAATAGTCGCATTTCAACTCCTACTTTTGGCGGGGACACGTCCCCGCCGAAAGTATTTTTGGTATTTCACAAGCTTTGACTAAAATAGTTGTGCTTTTTATTGTCCCGTGTATTATTCCCGACATTACTTTTTGCGGGGATATGCTTAACTTTTGGCGGGGACATATCCCCGCTAAAAGTTTAGGCGCCAAATTTCCCTCCAAGCTGCAACTTTCTTCCAAAAACTTTTTAATATATATTATAACATACACATAATACATATTAAATCATAAATTCGGCAAAAAAATACAAAACACACATAACAACGGATGGTTTAACGCCGGAACAGGAGTGGGCAAAGGCTTTATCACACGAGCTCTTGTATAATGAAATTATAAATCATTGGGGCGTTGAAATTTTTGATGAATATGGTTCGTACGCGAACTGTGCACCGTGGCAGAGAGACCGGATTCTGGTATGTTTGAGGAAAAAGTCATACTATAGAGAGTATTTGGAAGAGATAGATACTGCTGAAGCTCAACGTGCTGCTGAAGCTCAAGCTGCTGCTGTTGGAGGTGAGGATGAAGCTGAAAGCACGTTTGATGAAGCTGCTGCTGTTGATAATCTGGAAAATAGAATAACAAGTCTTGAACCTACGTTTGCATATCTCAAGGAAATGAGAGCAAGGAAAGGAAGAGGTGGTGCGAGTTCAAGCAAAGCGGGAGTTAGTCGCAAAAAAAAGTAAACGGGTTGTTTCATTTGGTTGTCGAGTTGTTTAGTTTGAGTTGTTTTGTTTGGTTTTCGAGTTGTTTAGTTTGAGTTGTTTCGTTTGATCTGGTTCGTTTGCTTGTCGAGTTGTTTAGTTTGAGTCTGTATGAAAATGTATCTGGTTTACAACTCTTGTGTGGTTTGAATAAAATGTTTTCCTTCGTGTTTAAAGCTAAGCATGTGGTGTTTGGGATTGCTTTATAAATTGCTTAGATTCTTACTGTGGATGTTTTGTTAGATTAATAATTACAATCTTGAGTGTTTGGATAGAAGTTTACGATTTCTAGTGGTAAAGCAATTTTGAGTGTATCTAATCGTGTGTGGACATCAGTTTTCACAACAACAACATTTTATTAAACAACAGCAACAATAACACAACAAACAACAAACAACAACAATAACACAAGAAACAACAAACAGCAAGAATAACACAAGAAACAACAAACAACAACAACAACAACATCAACATCAACAACAACATTACATACGAAGATTTTCCATGTCACCTAATAGGTTACGGAGTATTGCATCCGATTGACATGCGTGGTCATTGTTGTCGGGATTCGTTGCCATTTCAAGTCTTGCCTCGAGCAACCTGACTTTTGTCTCTAGCACCTGTTTTTGTGCCTCCAGCATATTTATCCTAAGATCTTTTTCATGGCAGTTTGTGCACCTAGAACCGTGAGATGTTGAAGCAGAATATATTACTTGTAATTGTTCATCAAATTCACTCTTCCACATAAAATATCCACATCCATGATCTTTCTCTCTTGGCTTCGAAAGAGGACATGCATAATACTCCCATCCAAGTGTATCTTTTTGATGTGACGTTCTTTTTTTATATTTCCTGCTCCACAAGTACACATAAAAGGATTATATCGCTGCATCTGGTTGACAGTGTGTGTTTGTAGTTGTGTGTGGTAGAATCGTGATCGGGGTGGCCCGATCTACAAGTTGAGTTGATAAAAGGTGGTGGCCAAAAAAAGATTTCGGCGGCCGGAATCTGCTGGTGTCGCCGGAAAACAGAAACTGTTAGAGAGAGAGAGATATATATAGTGAGATGAGTGTGTGTGTGAGATGATATGGGTTAGATGAGTGTGTGTGAGTTTATATAGTGAGGATAAGTTGTTAGGTGGGAATACCACATCATCTCGTGTAATATCACATCATCTCAACTCGTTCGTTTAACATCTCGTGTAATACCACATCATCTCGACTCGTTCGTTTAACATCTCGTGTAATACCACATCATCTCGACTCGTTCGTTTAACATCTCGTGTAATACCACATCATCTCGACTCGTTCGTTTAACATCTCGTTTAAAAATGAATTAAAAACAATTTTAAATGATTTAATTATAATTATAAATGATTTAACTTAATTAAAATGATTTAAAAATAATTTTAAATGATTTAACATAATAAAAATGAATTAAAAACAATTTTAAATGATTTAATTATAATTATAAATGATTTAAAAATAATTTTAAATGATTTAATTATAATTATAAATAAATCATAAAAATAATTAATTATGAATGATTTATATATAATTTTAAATAATTTAAATAAATCATAAATGATTTAAATTAATTATAAATAATTAATTTTAAATGGTTTAATTAATATTGATTTAAGCTAATTAAAATGTGCACACTTTCGGCGGGGACATGTCTCCGCTAAAAGGTGTCACCAATAATTTTGGTTTTTCCTCTAAGCATTTACTTTATCCCGCCAAAGTTTTTGGCGAGTTGTAAAACTTTTAGCGGGGACGTGTCCCCGCCAAAAGTGTGCACTAAAAGACAAGACCAACTTTTAGCAGGGACATGTCCCCGCTGAAATTAAATCCCACTGTTACATCTATTATTAACAGATTTGTCAAACACTTGTAAAAAAAAAAAAAAAAAAAAAAAAAAAAAAAAAAAAAACCCACTCCACCGCCATCTTCTTCGCCTCTCGTTTTGCAGCAACCACCAACACCATCTCCACCACCACCACAACTACTTCCCCACCACAGCACCACTACTTCACCACCACATCACCACTACTTCACCAGCACCACCACAGCACCACACTTGCACCACTGTGCACATTCATTCCTCAAACCCTCAAATGTTTAATTCTATCCTCAAACCCTCCTTTGTTTGATTCTTTCTCTTCTTATCTCCTTTCTTATCCTCAAACCTTCAATTTTGTTAATTCTATCAGGTGGGTTTTATTCAATTTTGTTAATTTTGTTGTTTGTTAATTTTCTTAATAGTTTTGTGTTAATTATTTTTATTTTTTATTAATTTTTTTGTTATTTTTTTTTTATTTTTTTTTTTACAGTTGAAGCCGAGACCCGAAGCCAAGAATCGAAGCCGAGACCACAATGCAGCTGCTCTAGGGACCCCACAACTGAGGTTTATTTATTATTATTTTTTTGTGTTTATGTTTGTACCGGGGACATGTCGCCGCCAAAAGTTTGGGACCGCATTTTTACACTAAGGGGTGTTTGGAATTGTAATTTCAAAGTTTGGGACTGCATTTTAGTGTTCAAATTACTGATAAAAAGCTCAAAGAGACCCAAGGGCCTGCCCACCCCAAGAATGCTTATGCGTACATAGGAAAAATGTGGCGAAACAGGCTGCGTTGTTGTTGTTACGTGAAGAAACAGGCTGTGTTTATATATACGTTGGCGAAACAGACATTTCTTTAGTAGTCTGCCTCTGTCATGTCCTGTATTGCTGCTCATGCATAATATTATTGTTCTGGAGAGTCTGCTGTAATAAGTCATATCACAACGTTAATACATTACTATAGGGTTACCCTACTTATTACTTATATAGAAAAGGCTATGTTCATCTCATTATGAGGATCTACACTTGTTTTTTAACGGAGTTCTCAGGGATGTTTATTTTATGTTTTGCGTATGTCTAATTACAGAATGGTCTTTTTTTAAAGACCCTATATATTTATGGAGCGTATTGTGTGCTCTACTGGTTTGTTATCTTGTAGTGCAGCAACTGTCATTGTATATGTTAACATGCCTTATTTGATCAAAGGCATACATCCAACCTTGTGGCTTTAATTTGCTTAGAGAAAGTAGCATAGCATTTACACGTGGTTACACATGATTTAGCATTCATCAACCTGTTCTTTTGCTTAGAGAAAGGCATACATCCAACCTGTTCTTTTGCGTACGAATATTTTCCAACAGTCCATAAAGTGCAGCTCCATGACGTATATATTTAAAATGTGGCGAAACAGGTTGAGCTTAATAAACACATCTTCTTGTTGTTGTTGTTTTATAAAGTTTGGATGCGCTTTATAAGGTTGTCAATCACCACATTCAATCGAACATGGATTGTTCAACTTTTTTAGCTTATGGGCTAATTAATTTGTTAAATGACACTTATTTGAATGAAATTGTTATCGAGTGGTTAAATGTGTTTATTTATTTATTTAATTATTATTATTATTATTATTATTATTATTATTATTATTATTATTATTATTATTATTATTATTGTATAAATTGTTATTTATTTCAATGTGCGTGTATATATGTATATGTGTTTCTTCACTAATTATATTTTCTTGTACTAGTACGTTTACAGATGGCAGATGTTGTTGCTAGGAGGCAATGAGCCACCCCGTGGTCCGACGAGGATAGCAGTGATTGTCAGAGTAAGAATTTCTAGATTATTTTAATTAAACTTGATTATTATTTGAAATTGATAACTTGTTATTTTATATCATCATCACTTGAATTTGGTTACTTGTAGGATCTAAATCCAGACCTCTCAGACCTCCCAAGCCCAATGCCAAAATTGGGAAAGGCGGGAAGTCGGTGCGTGGTCCCACAAAGAACACGCGGCTCCGCAATGAAAGGAAAGAGACTGGTCGTCCGGTATCGATCAGATTCCGGAAGAACGACAAAGGGATGTGGGAGCATGTGGGCGACCACGTGAAGTGGTTCTCCAACTTGGTCGGGGAATTGTTACGGCAATCAATTCCTATGCATTACAAATCCTGGTCGGCTGTTCCTACTACCGCGAAGGCCCACATCGACGACCAGCTACACGTAAGTTTTTTTTATCTTTTATTTTTTTTAATTATTGTGTTTGTTTATTTTAAGTTTGCTATTTATTTAAATTTGATTGTTTATTTAAATTTGAATATTTATTTTAATTATATTTTATTGCAGCATTATTTTGATCTCGGCGAGCACCTTGCCAGTGCTGATGGAGAGGATATTGTCAAGAGTATCGAATATTATCTCCAAAAGCGACACGACGACAACAAGTGGCGGCACAAAAAGATAAATTTTACTGAGCAAGGTGGGATGGAGAAGCTGGAGGAGATCAAGGCAAAACGCTCGGAGAACATGTTGGAGTCGGATTGGGCAGGATATGTAAATTTCTGGATCCACACTTTATTATTGTTATTGTTAATAATAATAATAATAATAATAATAATAATAATAATAATAATAATAATAATAATAATAATAATAATAATAATAATAATAATAATAATAATAATAATAATAATAATAATAATAATAATTCATTTATATAACATTTTTTATTATTTATAATACTCAGGTTAAGCACTGGTCGAACCCGGATAATTTGAAGAGAGGGGAGACCAACAGGCAAAACCGGCTCGCCAATCCGACTGCCAGCCTTCATGGGTCGCATTCGTTAGTTGTTATACGTGATAACTTTGTAAGACACTTTTTAATCATTTCATTTATATATACAGTGTTTGGTGAGTCGTTATTGAGTTTATTTATAAACAGCTGAGAGAACCCACCGACGCTGTGGATGGTAGAGACTTGATCGCGATGTACAGATACAACCATACGAGAGACGGCGTTTGGGAGTCTACATTGTCCGAGGCTAGATATGTAAGTATAATTTATTTCCATAAAACTCACCCACATTAATGCAAATATAATAAATCACGACTTATATATTACTTTGCTTGTTTTTTTTGTAAAACAGAACCAGATGATACAGATGCGGACGGAGAGCACCTCCGGGGGGACGACCATGTCTGACCTCGATATTATGCGCCACGTGATCGGTGGCAAGCAGCGAGGTCATATTCCTGGCATAGGTCCAGTCTTACCCGGCGCCGCACGAGCTCGTGATCAAGCCTCCGCGTCCTCCCTGCACGAAACAGTCCAGAAGCAAACCCAGGAGATGTCCCAGCAAAGGACACTGATTGATATGTTGTTGGGGTGGGCTAAGACACAGCCGGGTTTCCCCGCTGAGCTAGCGACTCAGGCGACGACATCGGGATCCCAGTAGACTTCACCAGGTGAGTCTACAGGTACCCCGGAGGAGGGGAGTGGGGCTAGTGGGGGGAGTGGGGGGACTCAAGAGTAGCGTATGGGTTGTTTGGGTTGATTTATATTTGTTTTGGGTTATGGACAAATGTTTGGATAGTTTCATGGATTATTATGTCTTTATGTAGTTTATGTGTTAGGATTCCCGCTACATTGTTCTCACGTATAGTTTTGTAGCGTATAGCGGATAGCTAGCTTATGTAGTGATTATGTGATAATGGTTTTTGAACCGTATTTTGCGAATTTGGATACAAACACACGATTATGTTAATTTTTAACAAATTTGGATATGTATGATATTATGTTTGGCGAATTTGTGATTTGAGTGTCTTGTGGTGTTGTAATTAGATTATATACAGGTTGTGAATTTGTAGTGATCATGTAGATTTTTTCCAGAAAAAATATGGAAATTACCCATTTTGCAGCAATTTCCTGCAAAATGGGTCAGTCACTTTTCGCGGAAACATGTCCCCGCCAAAAGGTTGCTGCAATATATGTGATCACAACTTTTAGCGGGGACGTGTCCCCGCCAAAAATGAGCACCATTTACTTTGTAAAATACTTTCAGCGGGGAAGTGTCCCCGCCAAAAGTGTTGCCCACGCTGGCAAGTTTGACCTGACCAAAATTGTCCACGCTGGCAGTGTGGGTCCCACGTGTCACCGCCAAAAGATAGGTCCGTCGCCGCCGAAAGTTTACTGCGAAGGGCTTTAGCCGAGGCACTTTCGGCGGGGACATGTCCCCACCGAAAATTTTGTGCGGGGAGAAGTCCCCGCTGAAAGCGAGAAAATGTCCCCGCTAAAAGCAGCGTATGTTGTAGTGGGAATTGAAATTTGGAGGCCGGAATTACAATGTTAAGGATTGGAACATGTGTATTTGAAATTTGAAGGAATCATAATTTTAAAAGAGTGACTCATACAAATTTGTTTGGAAGAAAACATAAAAGAATTAAAATATATATATATATATATATATATATATATATATATATATATATATATATATATATATATATATATATATATATATATATAATATATATATTAGAAGGTTTAAAATATATGAGTTGAGATCATTATTTACCCCATATTTTTTATATAGCCATGATCATCTATTTTCTTATTTAAAAAAAAAATAAAAAAAAAAAATAAGAAAGTCACACATATTTTTGAAAATAAAATATCTTGCAAACGTTAAATCATTAAGTGACAAAAAATACACCATCGCGACAAGAATTTTTTATATCTTATTACAGTAGACGGATACTTCGATATACATTCGAAGAACTTTTTTTTTCGAGTTTTGTTTTTGTGTTAAAATTTGTGAATGGAAAAATCACATGTGATTTCATAAAATCACACGTGATTTTAAAATAACAAATCACATGTGATTTTCCTAGATGTAAATTTCAACACTCATAAAAAAAGTTAAAAAATAAAAGTTCGTTGAAAGTATATAGAAGTGCCCTCTATATAAATATAATTTAATTTTCGTCGTGATTGTATGATTATCGTCGCAATGGTATGATTCTTTTCACGTAACGATTAACGATTTGTGGGATATTATTATTAAAAAAAAAAAAATGAAAGTGAGTTTTTTTGTTTTGATAAAAGAAAATAAAGGGCTATTATTGGTTCATTAGATTTAGGAAGAATTTGAGGTATATAAAGAACTTTTCTCTAAAATTTATTGGCAATTAATTTTAATAAAATGAATATTATTTTTTAATATAATATATCATAATAAACTATTAAATCCAGTATAATTAATAATTATTATTAATTATACTAGATTTAATAGTTTATCATCGCCCTTGACGCGGTGACCTTACTCAAGTGAATCCGAAAGTTCTCTATGACTTAATACATTGGGCACGTGCTGCTTTTCATATTTTCTGTAGGATTAGCTTTGTTATACCTAAAGGAGTGGGGGCTCAGATAGTATCTCGACTCCTCACTAATTTCTTGTAAGTTCTTTCAGTTTCTAATACAATGATGTTCATAATAAAATAAAATAATAATAATAACAATAACAACAACAACAACAACAACAACAACAACAACAACAACAAAATTAGTAATAATAATAATAAATTATGTAAATTAATAAATTAAATAATTAAATTTAATTATATTTTATTCTATTTTAATAAATAAATATTTATTAAATATAATTTAATTTAATAAAACTATTCAATTGCGGTAAAACTTAGTATTTTAAAATTTTAAAATTTAGTTATATTTAGTTTTAGTTAAATAAAAAATATTTATTAAATATAATAAAACTTGCATAATGTGGTACACAATACTTTGGTTGACATCTGTTCTCGGTCAGGAATTTCAGCTCATAAAGATGTTGATATCAGGCTTGGTAGAGGAAGGGATAAACCCTTACGTCCATCTAATATGTTGCTCTACTCATGGGATAAAGGGCTTGATGTATGTGTTGATCTAACAGGGTCATTGCTCTTGACCCAAACTGGTAAGGTTGATTTTATGCCTGGTCGTGCAGTGATTGAGGTCGCACAACGTAAATGTATTAAGTATTAGACTAACTACGCGGATATTAGATATGGGTTTCTCCCCTTCTCATTCTCTTCTTTTAAGGAACTTGAGAAGGATGCGGTGACCTTACTAAAGCGAATCCGAAAGTTTTCTGTGACTCAAGACATTGGTGCATGTGCTATTATTCAAATCTTTAGTAGGATTATCTTTGCTATAGGTAGAGAAGTGGGGGCCCAGATAGTATCTCAGCTTCCCACTAATTTTTCTGTTGAAATTAACTTGTGAGTGATGTCTCGGATGCTTTAGTTCATCCCTAATGGTTAACACTTTTGGGGTAACGTTTCGCCTATTGGTAAATTTAACTTGGCTTATTCCTAGTGACTATGCGCTTCTGGGGTAAAATCTCACCTATTGGTAAATATACCTAGGCTCATCAATAGCGTCTTGGCGCTTTCTTGGTAAAATTTTGCCTATTGGTAAGTATACCTTGGCTCATCCCTAGCGTCTTTATGCTTCCAGGGTAAAGCTTTACGTTTTAGTAAATATACCTTGGTTCATCCCTAACATCTTCGTACTTTCACGGTAAACTTTCTCCTATTGGTAAATAAACCTTGGGTCATCCCTAGAGTCTTTGCGCTTTCGGGGTAAAGTTTCACCTATTGGTAAATATACCTTGGCTAGACATTGACTACATTGGTTGACCGAAGGTAGCTAATCTCCTTCGGAGTCATTATGGTGTTCTGTCTAATACACAATGTCACCTAGTTTGAAAGACATTGGGTGAACCTTCCAGTTGTAGTACTTTTCCACTCTTGACTTGTAATGTATCTCTCGTATAGTGGCAGCTTCTCTTCTTTCCTGAAACAAGTCCAAGTTTAGACGCATTCACTACAACAAAATGAAGTTAAGGCGACACTCACAAAGTGTTGTATTATGTCTTAAAAATGTTGCATTATGCCTAATGTGACACTTTATCAAGTGCTCCCTTATGTAACGTCGCCTTAGGTATATACAACACTCATACTCGATTATGCAACTCTTTTTGAAAGTGTTGCCTATGATTAGCAAGGGAAATACTTTGATTTGTAACACTTTTAAAGTCAAACGCAACACTTTCTTACACTCGAGGGCAACACTTATATACCCAGATGCAACATTTTAACACCAAACACAACGCTTTTAGATTCAAAATGCAACACTTTTTGTATTGAATTGCATCACTTTTCATTTGCCATCACCAAGTTTGCAACACTAAAATGTAACAAGCGTGACATTTTTGTTGTTTTTAAACATATACTTGTGCAACACTTTTTTAGTAAATACGTAACACTTTTGTTTTATGCAACACAATAATATGTCGTTATTCCAGCGTTTAGAGGAGAGTACGTTCGATGAAATAATTTCTCAGACGTCAATACATATTTTCATTTCTATCATAGAAATAATAAAATACAATAAATAATATCATCTCGTTCATAATTAACAAATTTATCCAATGTAAAATAACATACATTGTTAAGTACATAGAAACTTTATCTCTTTAAGATCCTAGGAATCTTATTGACATATCTTCTTTGCAAATCTTCACTCAAAGCTTAAAGTACGTCAAAACATCCTTGCCTGCTTCACCTGAAAATTATTCAATTATTAAAACATTAACTCTTATAAATCTCGTAATGTACACTAAAAATGAATCACTAGACCTTAGAAGTTATAGCAACACTTACGTGTATACTCTAGTGTTGTGTAAACGTAAATGGGGATTAGCTAGTTGTGTTTTTATAAAGCTCAATTACTATATTATATGGAAGGAAAAAAATAAAAAGATTTAGTTAATCTAATCCTCCTCATTACATAAATTTAGTTGTTAGTTTAACTAGATATTAGTTTCATATTTTCGTAATTGGAGTGCGTAGCTCTCTATTTCAGCTTATAAGGACTTTTGGGTCGTTTATGGGGGATGGGGCATTGTGAGACGATTACTTTGTATCACCATGTAAACATGCAATATACTCTAATGTTTCGTGTTCTCATTCAACGAAGTTAATCTACGACTATATATATATATATATATATATATATATATATATATATATATATATATATATATATATATATATATATATATATATATATATATATATATATAACCGCCTTTCAAAAAAATTACACGGCTAACTTTAAAAGACAGCGAAATTCATAGATTAACTGAAACTGCAACATATAATCCTTATGGTTAAACTAACACTACATATGAAAGTTACTAATACTATTGCAACATGTGGTATTAAATAAAAAAAACAGATTCATACCTGTCGTTGCATTAAAAGCAATCGCGCAACTCGAAGGTGTAATTTTTCTATTCGCTTCCACACCGTTGGTAGTCAATTTCTTTGAGCATTGCTTCTAGTTCAGCCTTATTTCTTTTAATGAGGTTTCTTCTATTCATGATCCTCTTCAATATCTTTTGCATCTCAACCAACTGACTTTTTTCAGCTTCTGTCGTGACCAGTAAGCTCCCCTGGAAACATAAATGATGTCTCGCCGCCATTCACCATCTTTATCAACTTATTAGTCAAACTTCTGCCAAAATTTCTACAGTAAAAGATGATCTAGAAGCACTTCCATCGTCTAAACCCTTGTAGTTCTTCATTTGTTCCTTCATTATTACGCAAGAAACAATTTTACAAAATTTACAAATAACTAATGATATACAGTAATTAAGAGGATATGATATGTGCTGTCAACAACATTAAGGGGGTGTTTATTTTTTTCTATATGCTAAGGACATGGTAAGACCCACCATCTCTTAGAGAGTCTTAATGGGGAATACTTACCTTTTGTTGCATATATTCACACAGACGAAGTAACAAAATTCAATGGGTCCTACACAAAAAAAAATAATATTAAATTGATGGGACCTACATTCCCTTAGCATACAGAAAAAAATAAACGCACCCTAAGATGGGTGCAGGAAGAGTTAAATAAAGATGAGAAAGTAGAGGCGTATGATCTCTAGTAAATGAAGAATGAAAATTATAGTCTTGGCCGTTGCTGCACTCAAAAAATTACAGATTAAACCCTGCTGCAACTATCTTGTGTGTTGTCCACAACATGGATTTTTCCCCATAATTAAATACTAAAATGTTACATACTCTTACAGTCATCCTTGTTGTTTCACCATGTGTAGCAACATATACATGACCTTTTCCTTTGACGTGTTCACTCAAATGTTTGAATTAAGCTAAGTCCTTCCTTGTTTTGGTATATGTGTACCTGATTTCATACTCCGTAATAGATACAAATAATCAACAAGTATCATTTGGGGGGACAATATTAATAGATACAAATGACCAACAAAACAGTTTCAAAGTACCAGCAGCATGTTTTTTTGGCCATTCGTAGATCCATTGGGATGACATAACACTTAATACATTAACCGAGTCAAGGACAAATTGATAAACAAGTTCTAGTAGTACATATTTTATCAACTAAATTGCCTTCACTTATTTATTGCTCAAAGGGCAGGCATCAAGGAAGTCGTTATATCCTTAATAGGTTGGTTCAATTCATGGAAAATTTAATTTGATTATATAGTAAATAAATAGGTTGGTTCTTTTTCTGCAACGCAATATGATATTGTTATATCCTTAATAATCATGTTACTCAAGCACACAAACTACTAAATCAGAATAACAACATCCTTATTTAACATGAATAATCTTTTATAACTATACAACTAACTTAATTTTGTTGATGCAAATAATGGAAGTTTTACAATTTTACCTGTGGTTGCGACCAAGACTAGGCTCGTTGAGAGAGAGGCCATCGGCAATATAGTGCGAGTTTACAACAGCCACACTAGGTTGACGACAGTATATACGTACGGTTTTTTCTTGAGAGATTGAAGGAACGAGAGTGGGAAAGATTTTTGGTAATTGGGGTGACTGGGTGAGGTTACAGGAAGAAAAGGGTAAAAAGCAGTTTTGCTCACGGTTATGTTATTTATTTTCTCATTGAACAATGTTTAGTTATTATTGGTATTTATTTATTTACTTAAAAATATAGGCATTTTTATAAGAAAAGCTAAAAAACGTTAGTATGAAACAAAAATATTTATTTACGTGTACTTGTAACGCAATTGAATTGTTACCTCGTTCGCTTTTTTATTTTATTATTTTTATTTTATTTTTTTTAACACAAAAAAATATATTCTAGTTTGAAAAAAGATTGAAAATAGCTTCTCTTTAAAATATATCATACTTGTCAATTTTTGTTATTGTGTGTATCAGACATTTTTTCTTCTTATTGTGTGTACTAAACTCTCAAATTTTGATTATTATTTGTATTTTGTGACTATTCAAATATGTAAATTGACTATTTTACCTTTCGAAATTTGAAAAAAGTAAGGCTAAAATGATCACAAAGTAATCAAAATTTTAAAATTCAGTACACACAGTAAGAAAAAAATTTCAATACGCACAATAACAAAAAATGGCGAGTATGCTACATTTTTAAACAATTAAAAAAAATGACTCCTTAACTCTTATGGGAGTTAATAAAACGAATGACACACCATTAAACTATACCCGCTACAATAAATTTATTGTATGTAAATGGAGTACTCGTGAGATTATTAAAAATACCCTATTTAAAGTATCTTAATAATTTCCAAAATCCATTTCGTCGTCCAATAGCGACAATCGTATCTTTGATTGGTATTGTAGTGGCTTTTTGAATGGGTATGCTGGAAAACGTGGTTACAATTTAAAATTTATTTAACAAGTAAATAGAGATGAATCAATATTACATCGGAAGCAACTAAATTCTCAAAACTTGTTTCCATACCAGTGATCCAGTACATGTATACGATTATACGAACAATAAAAAATAAACAACATTTTATGTGTATCGTGTGATTTGGAGAGGAGATTGTTGATGTACCCTCCGAGCAGTTCGAAGGCCTCCCCTTCGAACACAATTTGGATATTAAATTCGAAACAACTTCGCATACCTCCTAAAATCTCATTTGGCATAAAGTCATCCACAAACAATGACTACCATTCTAGGAATTCGCCAATCGAAGACTAACACCTTGTGACGCGTGTTCTTGGAAGATATTGTCACATAGGTCATCTGTGACCAACTCAAACCACGATCCACACCAACCGAAGGCTTTCCCTCCAATATAGGAGACGTGGGACACAACGTCCAGTAGTTACCGAAATCCATATGACACCTTCATATTCTCCGATTTTAGTGCAGAAGTCTAGAAGTCTGCCATAGCCTATTTCATTCCACTATAAATAGCATGGCAGAATTCAGGTTTGATTATGTTCTCAACACTCTCATTCCATACTTTAGCACTTAAAACAATCATTATCACATACTTACACTCACATCAGAGGTGATTTGCAGGGTCGAACCCTTGCGCTTCGCTTAACGTAATGTTTCGGTTTGTCTTATTTTCAGGTTACCAACAGCTTGGCAGTTACCACTTACACATATACCTTTTAATCACCATCGATTGGCCTGGTAGTGCGATTTGCACAATTATAGTTCAATCACGGAACACTGTATGATCTTATCAACGCCTAGTTCATGTTAACACTCATGCAAATTTAATAGGATGATAGTGTTTGATCTTGTGGACTTCATCCACATGAACAATCTCTATTGGTATAATCAAACGCAAGTGTGTGTTTGTTCTTGGTGTGTGTTCGGTCGAAAACTAAATAGGGGAGGGGGAGGGTTTTCAAAACTCTAGGTAAACACAAGTGGTTTTTATTATCTATGTTTGATAACGACTCATGTTATTCCTTTTTATATGTTTAACCCGCGTGGATGTAAGTTTAAAAATTAAATACAGCTAAACATATTATTAACATGAATATACTTATCAAAATGAAGGCACAACGACAGAGGTTATTGTGAGATGAAAATAAATACGCGAAATTGTACATATAGCAATGATGTTGCACGTTTGTACGAAGCACACGAAGAGAGACATCGCATTCCCGGTATGATCGGTAGCCTAGATTGCACACATTTCGTTTAGAGGAATTGTCCAATCGAATTGAGGGGTCAATATAAAAAGGGTGATCATCAATACCCCACGATTATGGTGGAGGCAGTGGCGTCTCAAGATTTGTGGATATGACACTCGTTCTTTGGACCGCCGGGTTCAAACAATGATGTGAATGTTGTGATGCAATCTCCGCTATTCCTCACCGAGTGTAATGGTATGGCACCTAAGCGCCCATTTGTTATGTTATGCCGTACGTACAAGTGTGGCTACTATCTAACCGATGGCATATATCCTGCATGGTCTACTTTTGTTAAATCGTTCAAATATCCAACCGACCCGAAAGAGAAAAAGTTCAAGAAAGTACAAGAGTCAACTCGAAAGGATGTTGAATAGGCATATGGTGTTCTCAAGGGTAAATTGGGTATACTGAATCGACCCTTACGGCCACACACACTAGACAGAATTAGAAACCTAGTGTATGCGTGTGTGATATTGCACAACATGATTATACATAACACCGATAACGTAATCTCGCCAGTTCATATTCGGGATCCTCCGATCCAACCGGTGTTTGACGAAGCAGCCTTAGACGAGATACGACATGAGGAAACACATTTTCGCCTCCGATTTGATCTTATGGAGCATATTCATGCTCAACACTTACCAGACATCGAGGTGGACAATGAAGACGATGAAATTTAGTTTTTTGGTATTATGAAATTTCGTATTTTAGTATTATGTAATGTTATTTTATGTTTTTAGTAATATTATGTAATGTTTTTATAATTTTAATGGAATTTTAGTTTTGTTTTTAAAAAAAGAAAAAAAGAAAATTGAAGTTAGTGATGGGATGTAGTGTGGTATGGTGATGCCAACAAAATTGAAGTGAATGGTGGAAAAAATAATTGAATGATGTAACATAAGGAGATTGGTTGAGAGTGACTGACTGAGTGATGGGATTTTGGATGATTGATGGGTTGCCAACCCCTAAGTAAAATTTGAGTACGCGGTCTTTTTTGAAATATTAATCGCCACCACAATATCTTTTGTACCTCTCTCTAAAATTTCCTCCTACCTCTCTCTAACATATCCTCTAACCTAACTCCACCCTCTCTCTAAATAAATCCGGCGGTCGGTTTCGGCCGGCCGGCCGGACGTCTTTTGTACTTTCCCCTTCCTTCAATAAAAGTCCTTACCCATAAATCTGTCATCTCCCAACAACCGCTGCTTGCTGCCGCCACCGCTGTTCTGCTCAGATGAGTTGCGTTCTGGTCTCCTCTGCTCAGATCTGTTGTGGTCCATCATCGATGGCTTGATGTTGCCTTAGGTTTCAACTTTAGATCTGTTAGGTTTAGGTTCGGGTCCTTTAAGCTAGAATGCTTAGTTTTATCTTCTTTGTATGTTTTATGTATTTTATATACTTTTGTCAAGCTACACTTTTATATGGTTGTGTCTACCAAAAGCTCACTCTGGTGATTCCCCCACTCTTGTATGGTGTTGCTGTAGTCTGTCACAACTATTTTGGTGTATGTCTTGTTTTGCCTTAACTTGTTACCTTGTGTATTTTGTTTGTCAAGTCGGTTTCGATTTTGCCCATTATGTTCGATGTACCTTGTTGTGTTCAAATTACCTCCATTTGTGAGGATTGAAATGAAATCTCTATTAAAAAAAAAAAAAAAAAAAAAAAAAAAAAAAAAAAAAAAATCGCCGCCACAACCATTTATTTTATTGAAAATCAAATTCATTAATTTTCAATTCCCACAACCAGTGTTTTGAAACCCGGGTCCACCCGGCCGGGTCGACCGGTTCCGGCCGAAAAAACGGGTCAAAAAAACCCGGGTTTCTAAAACCGGGTTAACCGGTTAGACCTACCGGGTTTTGAGTGACCCGGGTCTACTCGGTTCTCAAAACTCGGCCGGGTTTCATTTTTTCAAAATTTTTTAATGAAAATCCGGGTTGACCCGATGGTTGAATCGGCGGTCGAACCGGTTGACCCAGTTAAAAAAATAAAAAAATAATAAAATGAAAACCGGGTTGACCCGGTACCCGGTGACTCGACCGGGTCGATTTCAAACCCAGTTTTCAAAACATTGCCCACAACTAAAGTTCAAATACAGCCAAGTGTTTAACCAAAAAGATGCTTCTACAGTTCTACTTTTAAGCATAAAACGATCCTTGTAAATTGGAGGGAAGAGTTCTAATTTCCCGCTAATATTTCCTGCCAAGTTCTTCCATTAACACCACGTTTCCCTCTTTCCTCTTTCCCACTCTCTCTTTATTCTACTTAATAACAGAAAAGCTTTGAACTAGCAACCAATCAGTCCGTTTCTCTTTACCCTTCTTTGTTGAGTGATCATCTTGTATTTGAGTATATCATAATATCGTGTCTCTTTTTTCCTTGCAATAATGGTACAACTGTACAAGCAAAGCAAGATGCTTTCTAAAGTGTTTGTTTTTCTTTGTGACTTGCTAGTCAACTGGTTGTTTCAGTTATGCTACTTAAAATGTTTGATTCGTTTTCTTAATTGTGCCTAGAAAGTGCTTGACGAAACGTCTAAACTGAACATTAAAATTTCACAACATTTTTTTATATGTCAATGACTCAATGTACATCTGTGTTTCGTTTATATATCTAATGAACCTTGAGAAGTGAGTAAGCTTACTTGATGAATTTCAGTATAGTCATAAGAATTCATAAGTTTGATAGTGTCTCATAGTCTAATTCTAATGAAATATAGCTTGCACAAATAATAACCATTTATTTGTGAGTTTCATATTGGTTCTGGTTGTTTGTGCTGGTATCATGCCAAGGGCTTTTGGATGCCTATTATTTCTTCTTGTATCATGCAATAATCAATGAAAAGATACATGCTATGTTCATATTTTAACACTTCAAACTACATATTGTGATTACGCTTCAACAAATTCAATATTTTCTAAAGTGTTCCGATACAATGTGCAATACTACAATCTATGTGTTGTCGTTACACTTTAACAAATGCGACATTTTATTATTAGTGTTGTCTTTAAGCATTAGCAATTACAACACTTTCCTAATGTGTTGCTTTATACTATAAAATTTGCAACACTTTAAAAAATGTGTTGGTTTAGATCTTAATATGCAACACTTATTTTAAAAATGTTGCTTTATTACCAATGTTATCAAAAAGGCAACATCTTTTATAAGTGTTGCGTGTAAAATGTTGCATTAGGTTCATTTTGTTGTAGTGATTTATTCTTCATTCATTTCTTCCCTTATCATCATAGTCCTATGCTTCGGCATGCCCATCTTAGCCGGAATTACTACTTCACTTTCGTATGTAAGGCTGAAAGGTGTTTCTCTGTTGATTTGCTTGAGAGAAGTTCTGTAAGTCCATATGATAACACGCATTTCATATATATTTTAGTTGCATTATTTGTATGGTTGTGCATTGTATTTGTTTGTGTTTGCGTTTATGGTTAAAAGGTACAAAAGATATATTAAGGTCCAGGTATAACCAAGTCCAAGGAAATAACAAGAAAGATGAAGAAAATTCGTTGAATCAAGAGCTTATGCACAATGGGAGATTCCATCCATAGTAAATACATCGGGAAGACCATAAAAGATAAAGAATCAAGTTATAAAGGTTCCTGAACATGAAGAAAAGATCAAGTGTTCATGAAATGAAAGAGAAGTTACACATAAAGCTTATCATGAATTATGGGTTACTACTTCAACCAAAGGTTCAAGGAATTGCACTCAAGGCTTAAGTTCAACCCAAGGTTCAAATATGCCATTCCAACCTTCTTCCCAACCTTGGGCTAGAACTCCAACCTCGGGTTGAGACCCCTAACCTTAGGTTGCTGCACTTCTGGCACTTTTAATTACCACCTTTAATGATCTAACATTTCATATGGACCATTATACCTTATTTACTTCAAAGTCCAGATGTTTAATGACCCTTAGTGCCCAAGAAACTTGCTTGGTGGATAAGGGTTGTTAATCTATTAATAAGGTTCCTTGGTTAGAGAGAAGACACAATTCTTACATCATTCTTCTTATCATCTATAATCATTATCAAAAGAACTCTCTCAAGAAAGATCTCAAAGAAGAAAAACACAGGAAATATTAGCATTCATAACTCATCATTTTAATCATCAAGGAATCATCACTAATCACCTAGCCATTGTTCCTAACGTTTGTAATCATCATTACAACCTTTGTAAGACTCTTTAATTATGTTTTCAAGTGATAAATTTTATATGGTTATTACTTCGTTTGCCATGAGTGGCTAAGTGCCTTATGCACTTGCCTAGATGTTGTTTGTAGCATGGTAATTGGTTGATTATGATTTAATGGTTCAATTCATATGTCAAGCTAATACTAGGATCGAATTATGCTTTTAAGTTTTCATCTGACAAAATGTTTATCAAGTTAGATTGATTGTTGATGGTGTAATAGGTCGAAAGAGACATTGTTAATTAATCAATAGTTGCCCTTTGTCTATGGAGGTTGTTGATATAAATAATGCGTAAAAACGTTATTAATATTTTTCGATATCTCTACGTTTTGACGATCACAAAATGTAAAATCATTAAACAAAAAATCATTACGTAAACAAGTATTTAGTGACAAAATATCATTACATCCAACTAAATCACTTGAGGTATTAATAAACAATTGCCTAATACATTTTATGATCAAAGGAATGTTTATTTAATAAATACAAATTATATAAAATGGTATAAACATTTTATATATTTAGAAAAACACTTTTGGTAATTAAAGGAAAATGTTTAATTCATAATTAATATATGAATTCAAATTTTTAACCAAAATCAGTTAGTTTTTCACCAAATAAACTTTCCCCAGAAAAAGACAAGAAAACTGCAGTTTTCGTCTGGGCGGCCCCCTTAATTATAACGGGCGGCCCCCTTAATTTTAAGGGGGCCGGCACACAATTAAAGGGGCCGGCTACGCTCCCCGGTCAGATTCTGTCAAAAAATTTTCCCTATAAATACTACCTCAAACCTGGTATTTTTACCACCTTTTGCACGAAAATTTTAAGATCCAATTCTCTCTAAACATCATTCCAAAACCCTTTGATCATAAGATTATTAATCCTTGTTTCAAGTGATCCAATATTTTCATTCCCTCATCTCTCTAAGTGCAAAAGAAGAATACTCCTTCAAGAATCAAGTTAAGAAGTATTGTACATTTGTATATATTGTCTAGTTGTTGTGTATATTACTTGTAAAGGTGTAGAAGGCTTGTAATAAGTAGATCTAGGTGGGTTAGTAGTTGTGAATAGAAGTAGTGAAGAAATAGTTGTGGTGTGAAGAAGAAGTTGTGAAGGTGTGAGAAGTAGTGTAGTAGTAGTGTTGTGTACAAGTTGTGAAGAAGGCGTGTAGTGATGTGAGATTGGTTCTAGCTACTATTAGGACTCGACATTTAGCTTAGTGTCGTTAATTGGTGTAAGCAAAAGTTGTGTAAGGTTTCTCCGCCAAAAAGGGAGCTTGTTGACATAGTGAAGAAAACTCTCGAGTAGGTGACTCGGGGAGTGGAGTAGGGTAAGGAAGGTGTCCTTGTAGCCGAACCACTATAAATCATTTGTCTCGCGGTTAGATCTTTCCAACTCTAACTTATTACTTAGGTTACTTACTTACATCTCATATATAGCTATAATTGTCTATATTATGCATGTGTTGATTTTACATACTTAGCTTACATTGTTATTATTTTTCATACATCGATATAGTTGTTCATATTGTTCAAGACTTGAGTTCACATAAGATCAAATCAAAGTTTTAAGAGTAAATAAGGCTTTAAAACTAAACTAAGTTTTCGTAAATAAAAAGGGACGTAAAAATACTTGTCTATATTGTTATTGTTTACTTGCGTAGATATAAGTTCTTATAAGTCATACTTATCCATATTGTTATTATTTACTTGCGTAGATATAAGTACTTATAAGTATACAAGTATTGATCTCACATAAACTAGAAACGAAGTTTTGTTTTAAACAACTAAGTTTTCATAAAATTAAAAAGACGTAAAACTATTCAACCCCCCTTCTAGTTTTCCACAATTGGCATCAGAGCTACGTTAAACAAGATTTTTAAAATATATTATATTTTAAAACTTGTATCGATCTATGGAATTGGAAAAATATTTAGAAGGTCAATCTATGCAAAGACCACCACTATTTGAAAGTGATGATTTTCTTTATTGGAAAAATCGATTCGAAACTTATGTGAAATCAAAGGATCTAGATCTTTGGCATGTTATTACTAATGGTGATTTTCCTCCTATACAAAATAATCCCGAAACTAAAAGGGATGAAATTGTACATTTTGAAAAACAAAATGATGATTTAAAAAAGAAACTTGCTAAAAATAATGAGGCTAAAATGGTAATTTATAACGCGTTACCACGAAAAGAATATGAAAGAATTTTTATGTGTAAAACTGCAAAAGAAAATTGGAATTCTTTACTAATCACTCACCAAGGTAATAGTCAAGTCAAAGATAATAAAATAGATCTTCTTGTACAACAATATGAACAATTTACGATTTCGGAAAAGGAATCAATAGATAATGCTTTTGCTAGATTTAACACAATTATCACAAGTTTAAAAGCACTTGATGAGAATTTTTCTTGTAAGAATTTTGTTAGGAAATTTCTTAGGGATCTTCATCTAAAATGGCGAGGTAAAGTTACGGTGATTGAAGAATCAAAGAATTTGTCAACTCTACAACTTGACAAATTGATCGGCAACTTAAAGGTCTACGAAGAAATAATAAAGAAAGACTTCGAGATGGTCAAAGGAAAAAGGGAGCAAAGCAAATCAATTGCGTTGAAAGCTAAAAAGGACTCTAGTGACGAAGAATGCTCAACCTCCAAAAGTGATGAAGAGTATGCTATGGCCGTACAAGACTTCAAGAAATTCTTCAAAAGACGAGGAAGATACGTTAGGAAACCATATAATGAAAGAAAGTGTTTTAAGTGTGGAGATCCAAATCATCTTATTGGAGAATGTCCGAAATTGTTAAGAAGTCAAAACCACAAGGCCTTTGTAGGAGGAGCATGGAGCGACAGTGATAATGATGAAAAGGAGACAACAAAAAATGAAAAGTGTCTCATGGCAAAGGCATCCGATGAGGTACGTTCTAAAACCGAATACTATAGTGATGAACATTTATCTTTAGATGAAAAAGACTTAGATAACAAATATAGTAGATTGTGTAAATTAGGTCAAAAGGTCATAGCTACAAATAAGTCACTAAAACATATTAATAATCAATTAGTAAATGAAGTACTCGAATTAAAAATTAAACTACAACATTTGGAAAAAGAAAAAGAAGTTTTTATAGAATGTAAAACATGTTTAGAGGTCAAAAATGAAAATGAAAAACTTAAAGATGAAATTTTCAAACTTGACAAGTTTAAAAATAGTAGTAACTCACTTAAGAAAATAATAAGTGTTCAAGAAACTTTAGGAGATAAAACTGGTCTAGGATTCGACTTAACTAATGTTTCAACTAGTGAAAATAAAAATGGAAAGTTTGAATGTGAATCTAGTGAACAAAAACCATTAGACTCAAGACCTAAGTATGTACCTATAAAAGATAGAAAAATACCTATTGCGAGTGATGAGGAAGTAAAAAGTTTTTATAAACCATCGTTAAAAGCCAAAACCGGATTTTCTAAACTAAAATTAAGATCTAAAACTCCACCTCCAAATAGACCAAATAATCCTCATCCTCGGACTAAAACCCATCAACATAGGAGAAATCAAGGTAGACAACACTTTTCTAATAATAGTCACCCAATGTGGAATTATCCATATCAACCAAGCTTCAACCCATGGGGAATACTTCCACCATACATGCATCCTAGTCAATTGCAAACCATGTTTGGTTCAAACAACTTTGGACCAATGAGACCATGGGAACCAAGTGGCTAAGTTGTCTCTTTTGGAAAATATTGGTATCTCATCTACAAATGGCTTCTATAAGTCAACATGGCATCTTGAAGAGTTTGAAGAAAATTTATTGAAGACTATAAGGTACGCGTTTCTTTTAAGTTCATCATTAAAATTTATATTCTTAGATTAACAACTAGTTAGATTAACGCTTAGTTATATAGCTAGTTATATTACTTACTCACGCATTATGAACCCCTCTTAGTTGGCTTTCCTAGGATTATAATAAAATTGTTCGTTGTCGAACAACATAGAAAATGGAAATCTTCTATGTCCACTAGTAGAAAACTCATGGTGATGAAATGAAATGAGTCAAGTGGATTAATTATTAACATAGAAGTAAGATTAGATTTCTCGTGTTAGAAAACTATGGATGAAACAAGCTCTCGTAGACTATGGCATTAAGTTAGATAAGTGTGCGACAGCAAAGGAGCTATAGAAGTTAGGATATACCCTATTCAACACTCTTACATCAAACATATAGAACAACTTCATCAATCACTTATGATCATAGGTTATGTAGAAAAGGTAGCTTTGGAAGATAACATTGCCGATATGTTTGCCAAACCCCTTAAGCATGAACTATTTAATCACTTGCGTTTAGGATTAGGAATGATGGTGTTGACATAAATAATGCCTAAAAACATTATTAACATATTATCAATATCTCTATGTTTTGATAATTACAAAACATAAACCCATTGAACTAAAATTTATGACGTAAACAAGTATTTAGTGATTAATATTCTCTTTACATCCAAATCACTTAAGGTATGAATAAACAAAGTGTTTGTTGCAATCTATGATCAAAGGAAAATTTTTCTAAATCATTAGAACTTTTATAAAATGTCATAAACACTTAATATCTTTTATAAAATATTTTTGGAATTAAAAGAATATGTTTAAATCACTATAAATATATGATTTCAAATTTCCAACCAAAAATGGAAAATTTTATCCAGAAAAACCTTCCCCACAAGAGGACAAACTACTCCAACGTTCTGGAGGGGGCGGCCCCCTTAATTCATAAGGCGGCCCCCTTAATTATTAAGGGGACCGGCCCCTAATTAAGGGGACTGGCCACGCTCCAGAACAGTAGTTTGTTCCCCTATAAATACTAGTTCATTCCATAGAATTTTCTCACCTTTTACACTCCTAAACTTTCTGTTCTAGATCTCCATTTCTATTCTCTTAATCCTTTGATCATACATTCATAAATCTTTGTTTCAAAGTGATCCAAACATCATCCTCTCAAGTGCAAGAGAAGAATACTTCTATCCCTCAAGACAAGAAGTATTACAACTTGTTGTGATCTCCACATCCAAGTTGTTAGAGCATCATAAATTGTATCTATCTCTTTGTGTAATTAGTTGTGAATATTTGATAGAAGATAGTTTAGCTAGGTATATAGATAGTGTGATTGGTTAGTAGTTTGTTGTGAAGGAGAAGAGTTAGGAAGTAGATTGTAGTGAAGAAGATTGGTGTGAAGTAGATAGGTGTGAAGTAGTAAGTTGTGAAGTAGATTGGTGTGAAGAAGTTGTGTAGAAGTTGTGATTAAGTTGTGACGAAGTTGTTGTGTGTACATTGGTGTGTAAGGTTTTCTCCGCCATAAGGGAGCTTGTTGACATAGTGAAGAAAACTCTCGAGTTAGGTGCTCGGGGAGTGGATTAGGGCAAGGAAAGTGTCCTTGTAGCCGAACCACTATAAATCTCTTGTCTCGCGGTTCGATCTTTCCATCTCTCATTTATCTCTTTGCTTACATTATTATTGCTATATCGTACATATTTATTGTTGTTTATATTGTGCAAGACTTGAGATCACATACTATCGAATCTAAATTTTTGAAAATAAAGAAAACACTCTAATAATCTTTTACAATAAATTAAAAAGATGTAAAACTATTCAACCCCCCTTCTAGTTTTCCACAATTGGTATCAAGAGCCACATCTAGCAAGTTTTTTAAAATACATTGTATTTTAAAACTTGTAACGATCTATGGAATCTGAAAAATATTTAGAAGGGCAATCTATGCAAAGACCACCACTATTTGAAAGTGATGGATTTTTATATTGGAAAAATAGATTCGAAACTTATGTGAAATCAAAAGATCTTGATCTTTGGCATGTTATTACCTTTGGTGATTTTTCTCCCACTCAACAAAATCCGGAAACTAAAAAGGATGAAACTGTACCTTTTGAAAAATAAAATGATGATTTGAAAAAGAAACCAGCTAAAAATAATGAAGCTAAAATGGTAATTTATAATGCGTTACCACGCAAAGAATATGAAAGAATTTTTATGTGTAAAACCGCCAAATAAATTTGGGAATCACTACTTATTACTCACCAAGGTAATAGTCAAGTCAAAGATAATAAAATAGATCTTCTTGTACAACAATATGAACAATTTACGATCCCGAAAGACGAATCAATTGATAATGTTTTTGCTAAATTTAACACTATTATCACAAGTTTAAAAGCACTTGATGAGACATTTTCTAGTAAAAATTGTGTTAGGAAATTTCTTAGGGCATTGCATCCAAAATGGCGAGCTAAGGTCACGGCAATTGAAGAGTCAAAGAATTTAATGACGTTATCACTTGATGAACTTATTGGCAACTTGAAGGTCCATGAAGAAATTATAAGAAGAGATTCGGAAACGGTAAAAGTCAAGAAAGAACAAACCAAATCCATTGCTCTAAAAGCCAAAAAGGAACCTAGTGACGATGATGACTCAAGTGACGAGAGTGAAGACGAAGAATATGCAATGGCCGTAAGAGAATTCAAGAAATTCTTCAAGAGACGAGGAAGATTCACTAGATCACCAAGAGACGAAAGAAAACCGTTCCAAAGAAATAGAAGTGACAACTACGGGAAAAGAAAGTGCTTTAGATGTGGAAGTCCAAATCATCTCATTGGTGAATGTCTAAAGCCGCTGGGTTATGAAAATCAAGGCGCCTTTGTTAGTGGAACATGGAGTGATAGTGACAAAAAAAAAGTGGAAAAACCAAGAGACGAAAAGTGTTTTGTGGCAAAAGCAACCGACAAAATATGTTTAGGAATTGACTTGGAGCCTGACGAATGGATCAAGGATAGCAGATGTTCGAGGCACATGACGGGGAACCGCAAGCTATTTTCTACATTTAAGGCGTACAATGGAGGTAACGTTATTTTCGGTAGTGACTTGCGTGGAAAAATCATTGGCAAAGGTACGATTTCTCAAGACTCACTTACTATTGAAAATGTTGAGCATGTAAATAATTTAACATATAACTTGCTTGGTATAGGACAAATATGCGATAATAAATGTAGAGTTACCTTTACCGAAGAGGATAGCGAAATAGTTAAGAATGGAAAGATTATAGGTAGAGGAATTAGGAAAGGAGGCATATATGTTATGAAACTTGGAAATAAACCTGAAGATAGGATATGCCTAACGACCCTAGACGAAAACTCCACATTGTGGCATAGGAGATTAGGACATGCTAACATGCAACAAATACAATCTTTAGCCTCTAAAGAACTAGTTAGAAACTTGCCTAACCTAAAATATGACAAGCATTTTTGTGATGCATGTAAAATTGGAAAACAAGTTCATGCAAGACACAAAGCTAAGAATATAGTATCCACTACTAGGTGCCTAGAATTATTACATATGGATCTTTTTGGTCCATCCGTTGCGCAAAGCTATGGAGGAAACAAATATACCTTAGTACTAGTAGATGACTATTCACGATGCACGTGGACTAGGTTTTTAAGTGACAAAACCCAAGCCTTTGAAAAATTCGAAATATTTAGTAAAATGATTCAAAATAAATTAGGATGCACAATAGTTGCCATTAGGACGGACCATGGTAGGGAATTTGACAACGAGGTACAATTCGGAAAATATTGTGATTTAAATGGAATATCTCACAATTTCTCCGCTCCTCGTACTCCTCAATCAAATGGCGTAGTAGAAAGAAAAAATAGGTCACTACAATAAATGAGTAGAACAATGTTAAATGAACAATCCATCCCACGAAAATTTTGGTGTCACGCTGTAGATACATCGACATATATTATTAATAGAGTATCAATTAGGAGAATTTTAGGAAAAACTCCTTATGAGTTACTAAGAGGTAGAAAACCAAACTTGAGCTACTTTAGGGTATTTGGAAGTAAATGTTATATTTTAAACACTAAAGATTACCTCACTAAGTTTGATCCAAAATCATATGAAGGCATATTCTTAGGGTATTCACAAAATAGTAAAGCATATATAATACTTAACAAACACTCTATGAAAGTAGAAGAATCACTAAATGTAACATTTGATGAAATACCACCACCTCCTAAAACATTACCTTTAGAAGATGATGACTTTGTCGAAGATGAAGCTATTGAGGTTAGTAAAACAAAACCCATAGGAAATGATAATGAAGACATTGACTTAGAAATAACGAAATTGTAAATATTAAAGAATCTAGATCACATCCATTAGATAATATAATAGGACATCTTAACCAAAGAACCCTTAGGTCACAAGCCCAAGATAAAAATAACTTCTTTTGTGTCCTGTCAGCAATAGAACCTAAGAATATTAATGAGGCATTAAAAGATGAAAGTTGGGTTATAGCTATTCAAGAAGAATTAAATCAGTTTAAGGCAAATGATGTTTGGTAATTAGTCCCAAATCCAATGAATATGACCATCATTGGAACTAAGTGGGTATATAGGAATAAGTTAGATGAAAATGGAATAGTAACTAGGAATAAAGCTAGGTTAGTTGCCCAAAGTTACAATCAACAGGAAGGAATTGACTATGATGAAACTTATGCCCCCGTAGCTAGACTAGAATCTATTAGGATATTACTTGCCTATGCATGCGCCCTAGATTTTAAGTTATTCCAAATGGATGTGAAAAGTGCATTCCTTAACGGTTTTATCAATGAGGAGGTTTATGTGGCACAACCTCCAGGATTCATTGACTTCGCAAAACCTGATTATGTTTATAAGTTAAAGAAAGCTTTGTATGGACTCAAACAAGCTCCCAAAGCTTGGTATGATAGATTAAAAGCTTTCCTTATCAAACATAATTATTCTATGGGAATGGTAGATAACACTCTTTTCACTAAAAAGAAAGACCCAAATCTCATCATTGTTCAAATATATGTTGACGACATTATATTTGGATCGACTTGTCAAGAAATGTGTGATGAATTTGCCAAAATCATGCATGATGAGTTTGAGATGAGTATGATGGGTGAACTAAACTTCTTCCTAGGATTACAAATAAAACAATTAGATGATGGAATATTCTTTAACCAATCTAAGTATATTAAGGAAATGATTAAGAAATTTGGCCTAGAAGACTCTAAACGCATGAAAACCCCTATGTCTACGGAAGTAAAGCTCACAAAAGATGATGAAGGTGAGTCCGTGGATAATACTAAGTATAGAGGAATGATAGGTAGTTTACTATACTTAACGGCAAGTAGACCCGATATCATGTTTAGTGTTTGCCTTTGTGCCCGCTTTCAAGAGGATCCCAAAACCTCTCACCTAGAAGCGGTTAAGCGTATCTTCCGATACATTAAAGGCACTATACACTTAGGATTATGGTATCCTAAGGGATCTGGCATAGAAACCATCGCCTATGCGGATTCGGATCATGCGGGAGACTACGTAGATAGAAAAAGCACTAGCGGTATTTGCACGTTTATAGGATGTTGTCTAACATCTTGGTTTTCGAAGAAGTAAATGTGAAAGTTCAGGAAAAGACCAGAATTTACGAGTTGTGACATAAATAATACATTATTAACATATTATCAATATCTCTATGTTTTGATAATTACAAAACATAAACCCATTGAACTAAAATTTATGACGTAAACAAGTATTTAGTGATTAATATTCTCTTTACATCCAAATCAGTTAAGGTATAAATAAACAAAGTGTTTATTGCAATCTATGATCAAAGGAAATTTTTTCTAAATCACTAGAACTTTTATAAAATGTCATAAACACTTAATATATTTTATAAAACATTTTTGGAATTAAAAGAATATGTTTAAATCACTATAAATATATGATTTCAAATTTTCAACCAAAAATGGAAAATTTTATCCAGAAAAACCTTCCCAACAAGAGGACAAACTACTCCAACGTTCTAGAGGGGGCGGCCCCCTTAATTATTAAGGGGACCGGCCACGCTTCAGAACAGTAGTTTGTTCCCTATAAATACGAGTTCATTCCACATAATTTTCTCACCTTTTGCACTCCTAAACTTTCTGTTCTAGATCTCCATTTCTATTCTCTTAATCCTTTGATCATACATTCATAAATCTTTGTTTCAAAGTGATCCAAACATCATCCTCTCAAGTGCAAGAGAAGAATACTTCTATCCCTCAAGACAAGAAGTATTACAACTTGTTGTGATCTCCACATCCAAGTTGTTAGAGCATCATAAATTGTATCTATCTCTTTGTGTAATTAGTTGTGAATATTTGATAGAAGATAGTTTAGCTAGGTATATAGATAGTGTGATTGGTTAGTAGTTTGTTGTGAAGGAGAAGAGTTAGGAAGAAGATTGTAGTGAAGAAGATTGGTGTGAAGTAGATAGGTGTGAAGTAGTAAGTTGTGAAGTAGATTGGTGTGAAGAAGTTGTGTAGAATTTGTGATTAAGTTGTGACAAACTTGTGGTGTGTACATTGGTGTGTAAGGTTTTCTCCGCCATAAGGGAGCTTGTTGACATAGTGAAGAAAACTCTCGAGTTAGGTGCTCGGGGAATGGAGTAGGGCAAGGAAGGTGTCCTTGTAGCCGAACCACTATAAATCACTTGTCTCGCGGTTCGATCTTTCCATCTCTCATTTATCTCTTTACTTACATTATTATTGCTATATCGTACATATTTATTGTTGTTTATATTGTGCAAGACTTGAGATCACATACTATCGAATCTAAATTTTTGAAAATAAAGAAAACACTCTAATAATCTTTTACAATAAATTAAAAAGACGTAAAACTATTCAACCCCCCATTCTAGTTTTTCACAGATGGAGCAAATTGATTAAATTCTTGGAATACTTAAAATCTTCTGAAAAATCAAAGTTCTGAAAATTTCTTTTCTGTCAGATGGGCGGACCCCTTAAATTCATAAGGCCGGCCCCTTTAAACATTAAGGTGACCGGCCTCACTTTAAGGGGGCCGGCCATCTGAGAAATAAATTTCCAAGTTTTCTCTACTTTTTCACTAATCTGAGTCTAGGATTCTATTTTGCACAAAATCAGGAATTGAGATATTTTGTTATTGCATCAATATGTTTTCAAAGGAAACCCCAATTCAATTTTTAAAATCATTCTCACGTTTAGGAGAACTCATTGTTAAATAATGATAAAAACGTTTTTCTATCAAACCATGCACAATAGTCTCACTCTCGTTGTATATATATATATATATATATATATATATATATATATATATATATATATATATATATATATATATATATAATCCAATATATACATATACATGACACTTAGAAGTGAGCTAAGCTAAATCAAGGAGATCAAGGATCGTTTCTTAGGAAAATTTGTTTTTCTTTTATATGAGTCGAAACGATCTTAACTCCGTATTTGTTTCATATAGGCATACACTAGAACAAAATCAAGAATTACACTGTCACATTTGTTCCATCACTAGTGTCTCACTCATTAGTTGCTTTTGCCCTTGCACTAAATTAGTCATGTTAGGTAGAATGCCTTAATTACTTGATCTATTACTTTATTAAGTTTGCATGCATGCGTAGTTGTAATCATATTACATGTTTATTTGCCTATATACTTTTCATGCATATTTCATTAAGATAATACATGCATAGTTGTCTAAAGAGTTGGACTTGCCCAAAACTAAACCTCATAATCTTTACACACACAAATCTCATAACCTTTACTCACCCATACCCTTCTACCTTACACTCAAACCTCATAACCTTTACACACTCAAACCACCAAAGTGAAATGAAAAACCAAGGCATCCCTTCCGTGAACATCGCTATTTCACTCTCACCAATCACACCACTTGATACTCATTTCCCATCCTCACCAATAACTCCATCTAGTCATCCTCACAAAAAGATTCAACCATGAAACCATTCCCTACACTCTAGAAAGTGTGTCATCACCACTGCAACTTAACCCATGGAGGTCAAACCATACTTCATGATACACAAACCTCATGTTCACTTAAATGAACCCTTTCACAAACCACATCATAATAACCAACCATCCACCTCATCACCCAAGTACACCTTCGTCTCATCCTACCTCCAACACACATCACCATAATCCACCATGGATTCACCAAAAACTTCCATTTCCAAAACATCAAAGAAACAAAAGATCCTCATCATCACTCCTAAACAACTCTTCATTGACTTAACCAAAGATGACAACACAACCCCATCACCTCAACTTCAATGCTCATCTCCTAGTGCACCAAATGCACCATCCAAAACACCCTCTACTCGTGGAACATCTTCTTCTTCAATACCTTCATCCTCATCCATCAATGACTACCTAAACTCACAAATGTTTCCATCACCAAGAGTATCACCAACACCTCCATCATCACCTTCCTCCAAACAATGAAAGTTAGTTACAGAGCTCAAAGAAGCTCATGAGCCGAGAGCTCTTCTTGTCATGCGTCTTGCTCAACGCAACTTGGACCAACCACCTTTATCACCCTACTCAAATTGTCTCCCTCACTCACTCCACTTAAAGCAAGTTGAGCATCATACCCACTATTGTCCTTGTCACATTTACCTCCAAAAACAAACCATTCTCTTAGAAGAACACCTCATCTTGATTAAATACCTCCTCACTAGGAAAAACTCAAACCCATCACTCACTCAAGACACCAACAATTCATCAACCGATCCAAACCCACAACTCACCATTGAAAATGCATCCTTAGACATCACCCTTTCATTATCACCCATAACATCCCTTAATGCACACTTCTCCTCATCACCAACCAACCTACCAAACTTCAATCCTATCCCATGGAGCTTACTTGAAGCCTACTACCATGCTTCCCATCAACAACCACCAAACTCTCCAAACACCATTCCAACAAAAATCTATCTCCACTAAATCCAACTACCATGATTCCCATCTTCAAGTAAAATCTCCACAAACCTTTTGTGTTCCAAGCAAGTCCAAGAGACCTCAAGTTGGCAACTTAGTATTCTCTAGTGTAATTTACTAGAAAAACATATATATATATATATATATATATATATATATATATATATATATATATATATATATATATGCTTATGTATTAATGATTATGTTTTCAACATAATATATTTAAATTATTCTTGTTAGTTATCTTATATTTGTTCCATGCATATATATATATATATATTGCTTGTGCTCTAAATATTTTTGCAAGCATTCCATATCTCGATTTTTTTATGACCTCAAAACGAGGGGGAGTACACGTCAAGGGAGAGCTCATACATCATCGGGATAACCTTTTTGATGCTCACAAAAAGGGGGAGAAGTGATATAAACTCACTAAATACTTGCATAAATAATAATTTTTGATTTAATGAGTTTAGATTTTGTAATTATCAAAAAGGGGGAGATTGTTGATATAAATAATGCGTAAAAACGTTATTAATATTTTTCGATATCTTTACATTTTGACGATCACAATATGTAAAATCATTAAACATAAAATCATTACGTAAACAAGTATTTAGTGACAAAATATCATTACATCCAACTAAATCACTTAAGGTATTAATAAACAATTGCTTAATACAATTTATGATCAAAGGAAGGTTTATTTAATAAATACAAATTATATAAAATGGTATAAATATTTTATATATTTAGAAAAACACTTTTGGTAATTAAAGGAAAATGTTTAATTCATAATAAATATATGAATTCAAATTTTTAACCAAAATCAGTTAGTTTTTCACCAAATAAACTTTCCCCAGAAAAAGACAAGAAAACAGCAGTTTTCGTCTGGGCGGCCCCCTTAATTATAACGGGCGGCCTCCTTAATTTTAAGGGGGCCGGCACACAATTAAAGGGGCTGGCCACGCTCCCCTGTCAGATTCTGTCAGAAATTTTTCCCTATAAATACCACCTCAAACCTGGTATTTTTACCACCTTTTGCACGAAAATTTTCAGATCCAATTCTCTCTAAACATCATTCCAAAACCCTTTGATCATAAGATTATTAATCCTTGTTTCAAGTGATCCAATCTTTTCATTCCCTCACCTCTCTAAGTGCAAAAGAAGAATACTCCTTCAAGAATCAAGTTAAGAAGTATTGTACATTTGTATATATTGTCTAGTAGTTGTGTATATTACTTGTAAAGGTGTAGAAGGCTTGTAATACGTAGATCTAGGTGGGTTAGTAGTTGTGAATAGAAGTAGTGAAGAAATAGTTGTGGTGTGAAGAAGAAGTTGTGAAGGTGTGAGTAGTGTAGTAGTAGTGTTGTGTACAAGTTGTGAAGAAGGCGTGTAGTGGTGTGAGATTGGTTCTAGCTACTATTAGGACTCGACATTTAGCTTAGTGTTGTTAATTGGTGTAAGCGAAAGTTGTGTAAGGTTTCTCCGCCAAAAAGGGAGCTTGTTGACATAGTGAAGAAAACTCTCGAGTAGTGTAACACCCCCAAAATTTGATACAGCGGAAGACTCACAAGCTTTCGGGGTGCTACGGGATTGGTATCCAAACACAAGACATAAAAGAACAAGATAAAGTAAACATAGGAAAACACAACCAAAACGGGTTTTAAAGTTTACATTTATTCCAAGAATTTTCCAAAGTAAGGCCCAAAAGAAATAAACATAGGTCCATAATAGTTATCAGAGTTTTAGAAAAGTAGATCCATAACCGGTGCCATTGCCAAGCCTCCAATCTCAAGCATCCATAGAGCATCACTTAATTACCTGAGAAAATGCGCTAAAAGTCAGCTTTCGCTGGTGAGATCATAGGTATAAATTCATAATTCGATATAGTGGACATATACGCAAAACGCTTGCTAGCTAGACTAGGCCTCAATCATCCAACCAAAATATCCAACCAAGATAATCCAACCAAACCAAATCAACCAAATCAAATCAAACCTATAGGTGCACGCTATAGCTCAAATCAATCCAATCAATAGCTTACCTAGCTCAAGTCTAGGCCTCGCTCTATAACCAATCTAATAGCTTACCTAGTTCGGGACTAGGCCTCGCTCAACAACCAAATCAATAGCTTACCTAGTTCGGGACTAGGCCTCGCTTAATCCTACCTAGTTCTATAAGCATAGCAAGTTTTAAATAAATAAAGCGATAATAGTCCACATAAAACATTTGCACGTTTCTCACCCCAAGTATTGAAAACAAAGTTCAAGAGTAAAAGTGGGGCTATGACTCACCTCAAGTCCAGAAATCCTCAAAAGAAAACGATAGAAGAAAGACGTAAGCAAACTCAAGCAACTCACGTAACGGCAACTACAGACTCGGTACTTCCTAACAATATCAAACTCGTTCAGAAATCATTTCCTCAAAAATCAAATATTCCCATTCCCGAACGTATTCCATTTTACTTTCCAAAATATCCATTTCTCGAATTAACTTCATATTAATTTGAAATTCGACGTTTGGTATCCATATGGGTGAAGGGTCGACACAACTCAAACCAAAAGCCACAACGAACGAAATAATAAACCAACTATAGGTCTAATATTAGCCCAACATATTATTTAAATAATCTTCGAAGCTTATCAAATCCGTCGATTTGGTAATCTCCCATATTTATTTACGTAATATATCGTTCCAAAATTATACCCAACCTAAAGCACATAGCACAAAGAATTCTATTTGGTATATATAGTAGTCCTATAAATTCCATATATATATCGTCGAATCGGCCAAATTCCACGAGATACATAGTAATTTATTACCCTAAAACATATACCACATCCTATGGGCGTCGTGGGATACGATGCCCATTAATATACTCATTTTATATAATTAAATAACTCGATCTAATCATTCGATTAAATAAGTCACTTACTATAGAAAATGTTTATATTAATCGTCATCTATCCGTGACAACACAAAGTCACAATATAAAGCCCACTTGGACTTTAAGTAACCACAACTCGAATAACTCGATAAGTTTTTAAATTTATAAAAATCACGTTTTTAATTATTATTCACCCGACTTATTATTTCGCCGTTATTTATAGTTATTATTTATAACAATATTCCGACATTTATTACACTATTTGCATAGTATAATAACTATCGTTATATTATTATACGTTTACTCGTGATCGTGTTATTATTAATATACGCATATATATATATATATATATATATATATATATATATATATATATATATATATATATATATATATATATATATATATATATATATATATATATATATATATATATATATACGTTTAACACGTCTATATACATATATAAATGATTATATTCTCAATAATAGTATTACGAGTATTATTTTTAATATTGACTTATAAATGTTTATCGAGTTATAGAATTTGGTCACATGTCCGAGTCATGACTCTCGGCTCATAGTCCAAGTCCAAAATAAGTATCAAGTCAAAAATAAATATATCATCTCCGTCCAAATCAATCCCATATCCACGTGCTACAACATGAGGGTCCGACTACGGCACCCAACTAACCTATCTCCGTCATCTATTGACCGTCTCACAATCGGTCCTCAATTCCACACTCGTCAACACATCGCCAAATTATCTCGTAAAATCCAAATATGCCTCTCAAGTCCAAAATAATATTCCAATAAGCACCGTGGTCAAAACGTCACAACCACGACAATAACAATAATAATAAACCGACAAGTAACAATATATCCGAAAACCAAATAAGTTACGGGTTGAGTTACCAAGTCAACCCGGGTCAAAATAAGCCCGAAACATAATACGGGAGTCACACCCGAGACCAATAGGTCTCGGCTAGCTCCTTTGAGCCATACCGAACCAAACAGCCCCCTTGGGGGTGTCGGCCGAGAAACCAAACGACCACAAGGGTCCTCCAACATAACCAAGAACAATCAAACATCACATATCGAGAACCAAAGATCAAATATACACCGAATGGTCAAGAAAACAACACGACAATCACCCAAACCGAGAGCATTAGCTCTCGGTCGAGTCTTGACCCATCGGAAAAAATACAACCCGCATACCAAACTTCCATTTAACACATTTTTTATCAAAAACCCACTTGAATCTTGTATCAATAACCATAAAACCCGAAAGGAAAATAAGATTCGTGACCCTAGGTCACGGTTCAAACCAAAACTCGAGTCAACTCGACCCACCTTCAAACTCCAAGGTCAAATCGAAGTGAACTCCAAACAATACGAAAAGTGGTGATGTATTTGTGGTGATATTAATTCGAAATAGGTGTTATAGTGGTCCAATTCGCGCGTGGTTTGCACCAATAGATAGATCGGAAGAAAGTGGTTAAGATGGTGGTGTTGGATTTGATGTAGGGGCGGCGGTGATGGTGCTATTGAGGGGATTAGGGGCGGCGGTGATGGTTGTGTTTCAAAGGAAGAGAGAGAGAGAGTAATATTGGCGATGGTGTTGTGTTGTTGCTATGACCGGATCCACAAGGACGATTTCATGTAATATACTCTTTAAAAAAAAGTTTTTAATAATGATAATAAGGATAGTAAGAGGTGTAGTGGGTTAAGTAGCCCGGTGTAATTACACGGACCAAACCCGAAACCTTAAATAACCAAACAACTTTCTCAACCCGAACCGGTTCCAAAAATAATAATATCCGGACCAATATTAAAATATAGTTAAAATTGTTAGGTCAACCTAGTGCCGGAGTCAATGTAGTGCCAAAGTAACAATCTCAAAATAAATCATCACGAACGAATCAAACCAAACCATAAGTAAATAATAAATCCTCATAATAAACGTACGATCAAAAATACATTCCAACGTTCACAAAACATATCGTCCAATAAACTTTTCAAAAATTCCAAAATTATAATTTTTAATGTAATGCGGGTTTTAAAAACGGCTCCTTATTTTGCCAGTTGTCACATCCTCCTGGCCTCAGAAGAAACCCGTCCCGGGTTTCTCTTGGAACAAACCATCTACGAAGTAAAAAGCTTCGGATATCTCTTTCGAAACTCATCCTCACGTTCCCACGTGAATTTCGGTCCATGCCGCGAATTCCAATGAACTTTGATGAGCGGGATGCGACTTCTCTTAAGTCGTTTGATCTCTCTATCCAATATCTCAATCGGTTCTTCCACAAAATTCAAACTTTCATCCACACGAATATCCTTAATTGGTATAACTGGCGTTTCCTCCGAAAGACATTTCTTCAGATTGCTAACCTGAAACACATCATGAACTTTATTCAATTCCATTGGCAATTCCAATCGATAAGCTACGGGTCCAATTCTTTCCAAAATAAGAAATGGTCCAATGTAGCGGGGATTTAGTTTCCCACGTTTCCCAAAACGTATCACACCCTTCCAAGGAGAGACTTTCAGCATCACTTTGTCTCCAACCTGGAATTCTAGGGGTTTACGCCTCTGATCGGCGTAGCTTTTCTGCCTATCTCTAGCTGCTTGCAGTCGATCTCGAATTTGCGTTACTTTCTCAGTAGTCTACAAAATAAGCTCAGGGCCTGTGAGTTAGCTATCTCCAACTTCTGCCCAACCAATAGGTGAACGAAATTTACGACCATACAAAGCTTCAAATGGTGCAGCCTTAAGACTTGTGTGGTAGCTATTGTTGTAGGAGAACTCCGCAAGAAGTAGATATTTCTCCCAACCTTTACCAAAGTCTATGATGCATGCACGAAGCATATCCTCCAAAGTCTGAATAGTTCTCTCACTTTGACCATCGGTTTGGGGGTGATATGCAGTACTCATATCAAGTCTCGTCCCCAAAGCGGTTTGAAGTGATCGCCACAACGCTGACGTAAAGCGGTTGTCGCGATAAAAAATAATCGATATCGGAACTCCATGACGAGAAACAACCTCCTTCACATACAACCTCGCAAGTTTATCAACACTATCGTCTTCACTAATTGCCAGGAAATGAGCAGACTTAGTCAAACGATCCACAATTACCCATATAGCGTCGCAACCGCTAGCTGTCTTTGGTAATTTGGTAATAAAGTCCATCGTGATACGCTCCCACTTCCAAACTGGGAGTTCTGGCTAGGTCAATAATCCTGACGGTCTTTGATGTTCTGCCTTAACTTTAGAACATGTCAAACACTTACTAACATACAACGCTATATCTGCCTTCATATTTGGCCACCAATATAACTTTTTCAAATCCTGGTACATCTTGTCAGACCCAGGATGAATAGAGTATCTTGACTTATGCGACTCATGCATAATCAACTCTCGAATTCCTCCATACAATGGTACCCAACTTCGCTCTCCAAAACATAATACTCCATCAGAACGCTTAACAAATCCCTTCTCATTTTCTGCCACCCCAAATATATTCTCAGCAGATCGATTCTCTGCTTTCAACGCTTCCGTTTGAGCTTCCAATATTTGAGACGGTAATGGCGATACGATAGTCATTCCTAATGACCTAACTTGTAACGGTGGTATTCTCTCCTTTCGACTAAGAGCATCAGCAACAACGTTTGCTTTACCGGGATGGTAGCGAATTTCACAATCATAATCGCTTAGCAACTCAATCCAACGTCGTTGTCTCATGTTGAGCTCTTTTTGATTCAAGATGTGTTGTAGGCTTTTGTGGTCAGTAAACACAACACACTTGGTTCCGAACAAGTAATGTCTCCATATCCTTAAGGCAGAAACCACAGCACCTAACTCCAAATCATGGGTGGTGTAGTTCTTCTCATGCTTCTTGAGCTGTCGGGAAGCATAAGCTATCACTTTCTCTCGTTGCATTAACACAGCTCCTAAACCTTTATGCGAAGCGTCACAATAGACGACGAAGTCCTCATTACCTTCAGGTAACGCTAAGATAGGAGCACTACACAACATTTCCTTAAGTAATTGAAATGCTTCCTCTTCCTTATCTCCCCATTCGTACTTAACACTCTTTTGAGTCAATTTGGTCAACGGTTTTGCTATCTTCGAAAATCCCTCAATGAATCTTCGGTAATAACCGGCTAATCCCAAAAATTGACGAACTTCTGTTGGGGTCGTAGGTGCAGCCTAATCTTTAATCGCTTCAATCTTAGCAGGATCTACATGAACTCCTTGTCTATCAATCACATGACCCAGAAATTGTACCGTCGAAATCCAAAATTCACATTTAGAAAACTTAGCATACAGTTTCTCTTTCCTGAGCACTTCTAAGATAAGTCTTAGATGCTCCTCATGCTCCTTCTCACTCTTCGAATAAATTAGAATGTCATCGATGAACACAATCACAAACTTATCTAAGTAAGGCTTACACACCCGATTCATGAGGTCCATGAATACCGCCGATGCGTTGGTCAACCCAAACGGCATCACCTGAAACTCGTAATGCCCGTAACGGGTTCTGAAAGCCGTTTTTGGAATATCTTCCTCGCGAACTCGAAGCTGATGATATCCCGATCTCAAATCGATCTTCGAATACACACTCGATCCTTGAAGCTGGTCGAACAAATCGTCGATCCTCGGTAACGAGTATCTATTCTTCACCGTTAACTTGTTCAACTCTCGATAATCAATACACATACGAAACGATCCATCCTTCTTCTTCACAAATGAGACCGGGGCTCCCCAAGGCGAAGAACTTGGTCTTATAAATCCCTTTTCGGCTAACTCTGCTAATTGTTTCGACAACTCTTCCAGTTCAGTAGGTGCAAGACGATAAGGCGCTCGTGCCACGGGTGCAGCACCAGGTATCAACTCAATCTGAAACTCTACTTGTCTAGTAGGCGGGATTCCCGGCAAATCATCGGGAAACACATCCGAAAAATCACGAACTATAGGCACATCTCCAATGCACCTTTCCTTCTTCTCCTTCTCCCCTTTCTCAGAAATTTGAGCTAAGAAAAGGTAACTTCCTTTTTCCATTAGCTTCGGCAACTTAGTGCAGGATATGACCGCTAATCTAGATGGGCCTCTCAAATCCTTGCTATCTCCTGGTATGTTCAGAATCTCCTTACCGTATGGCACACGCACGATCTTCTCATCGCAAATTATATGAGCACGATACCTCAACAGCCAATCCATACCAATAATAACATCAAAACTTCCTAACGTGACGGGTAGAAGATCTATGTTGAAGGGGCGATTCAGAAAGTTTAACGTGCAACCGCGAATGATAGTCCTAATCCTCTCTATGTTCCCATTAGCTAACTCTACATCATAACCAATTCCTAAGGCCATCGGGGGTTTCTCTAGTAAGGGTGCAAACTTAGTGGACACAAAACTCTTATCGGCACCAGTATCAAATAGTATGGAAGCATAACGATTATTGAGAAGGAACGTACCAGTAACGACGTTCGGATCTTCTCCTCTCTAGTTCCCAAGTGCATACACTCTTCCATGAGCAGCTCCAGCTTCCACACGTTGGTCCCCATTATCTTGTCGTCCACGATTTCCTCCAGCTCCACGGTTTCCATTATTGTACCCATTACCACCCGATCCTTGATTTCCTCGGTTCCACGATTCCCTACACTCATTCCTATAATGTCCCTTCTTTCCATATCCATAGCAAGTAACATTTTCCTTACTCATAGTTTCAGGAGTAGCTTGAACCATAGCAAGTGGTCGAACTCTACAATCCTTAGCTATGTGTCCCATCTTAGAGCAATTCTTGCACATCACAGTACATCTACCAGAATGATGCTTATAACATCGATTACACTTGGGTGCATCTCCATTGTAGCTCTTCTTGTCTCCATCTCCCATAGCATAAGCTCTAGTAGTTGTTTGTCGCTTGTTTCGACGATCATTACCCTTAGAGTGATCATCCCTCTTCCTCTTTCCATTCTTGTCTTTCTCAGCTTCTTCCAATGCCAACGAGTCCATTAATTGTTGAGCGATAGTGATAGCCTCATGAAGTTTGCAGGCTTAGCAGAAATCACATCGTTCTTTGTAGCTACCGGCAACCCATCGGTATAACTCTCAATCCTAACCATATCGGGACAAAGTAAGGCTAACTCCCGATAACGGCGATTGTAAGTTGCCATATCGGTACCTTTCACCTTATGGTTCCAGAACTCAATCTCCAGCTTCTTAATCTCATTCCTTGGGCAGTAAGTCTGAATCAGCAAAGACTTAAATTGCTCCCAAGTCATAGCATAAGCCACATCACTCCCAACCGAATTTCGGTAATTGTTCCACCAAGTTAAAGCTTCATCCTTGAAAGTAAAAGAAGCAAACTTTACCTTTGTATTCTCCGCACAACCACTGACATTAAACACTGACTCAGTCTTTTCTATCCACCTGACCAAGTAGACCACTCCTTCAGTTCCACCAAACTCAACGGGTCCACAAATCTTAAACTCCTTGTAGTTACATCCATTAGCACGAACAAGTGGAAATGTTCCAGCAGAATTGTTGGAATGATTCGACTCAGCTAGTAGCTCAGCAACTCGTTGCTCCACAAGTTGATTGATCATTGCTTGATCCACAGTAGGTGCGTTAAGTAGAACATGATCATTGTCTCCCTGGACCTCAACATTTTGATTCCTGTTGTTGCGGTTGGTAGTATCCAGGTTATCAGGAGTAGGGGTTTTAACATTTCGAGTAGGACGACGTCCTCGGCGACCAGGGGAAGTTGTGGCAGTTCCAGTTCGGGTAGCTCTAATAGTGTTTCGTCGTACAACCATTGATCGAGGTCACAATACAAGATTCATAAGTCTCCAATAACACGTACCATAACATTCAGCAAGAATCCGATTGGTGAAAGTCGAAATACAAACACAATACCAACACAATATCAACCATGCAGATAGGAACACAATTCTCCATGTATGCCAAAAACCGTAGAATATCATACGAAATCACCATCGTCCATATAAGTTGCGATCGATACTTCGTTCCAAAATACCAAAAGACATAATAAATACTAATCATTCCATACGAGACGAACATATAATCCGAATAACATGACCTAAGGGATAGAATAACCAGCTCTCCTAACCAAGTACTCCCTGGCTTAGGAAGCAACATAACAGCAACACAAATCCAAATCGATCTAGCCATGGTGCTGGCGTAGACTCCTCAACTCCTGCCTCAAGCCCTCAAGCTCTCTCCATAGTGATCCTAACTCCACACTATGAGTGTCGCTGTCTCTCTTGAGGTCAGCCACCTCCTTCTCTAGCTCGGCATTCCTCTGCCATAACTTGCGGTCGGCCTCTCGAGCTGTGATAAAACCTCGCTGTAAACCCTCAATATGCTCGTGAATCTCCATCAAACCTCTCCTAATCACTTTCGTCCTGCTCATGACAGTAATCAAATTACTCTCAACTCAGCAATAAACTTAGCAATAACCATCTCAAGCCGGTCAGACATCCGCGAGATCCTCTCGCCCTGTGCAGTAATCCGAGTCCACATCCTACCAGTCTCACCTAAATCTGCAGGCTCAGCAGATATCTCAGATGGCGCGTCCGACGCCACGGGACTACCGGATGGTGAATCAAACAAAAACGGATGATCAGGTGAAACTGGCTCTAACGGATGTATCGGGGAATCGGGCTTCACAGAATGAGCTGAAGGTGCTAGCGACCCATCATCATCAGGCATCTCCTCCTCCTGAGGATCATCCTCTTCCTCATCCTGAGGGTCATCATTCTCTTCCTCATCTTGAGGGTTATCATTCTGCTCACCCGCGTACTCCTCCTCATACTCCTCATCGGAGGGGTACTCCATCAATCGTCATCTCTGAGCAGGTGAACCACGAGGCGATAAAATCGGTGACTTAGGGCGACAATGAGACGATAAAGTAGTGGCCGAACGCATGACCATCACGTATGGGTCATCAGGGGCCATAGTGATCTACGAAGGGCGACGCGTACTAGCAATAACAATTCTTAATAACAACACGTGCAAAGGAGGCTATGATTTGTGACAACGGCGTAGGGTAGGTGTAAGTGTTTCAAAACAACTAAACCGCGAATTCAAAATACCATATCAAAAATCATCATATAATTCCAAATCATATATAACAAGAAGGATTTAAAATACCGCATTACTAAAATCATTCGTAAAATAGTTAAGCCATATAATTCCTCAAAACGCATATAATTCCTCAAAACGCCATCATATCACTAAATCAATAAACCTCAAATCCTCAAATCATCTCAAGAATCCCAAATCTAATAATCATCTCATAAATCTCATAAGACCTCAATAATGACAATGATGCTTTGGCTTGGCGGGCTGGCAGGCAATGGTCGAGGATCGTTTTCTATAAAAATCGGTTATAGTTTAGGTGTCCATTTACCTAGTTCTCTATAACCTTAGTTGTGATACCAATCTGTAACACCCCCAAAATTTGATACAGCGGAAGACTCATAAGCTTTCGGGGTGCTACGGGGATTGGTATCCAAACACAAGACATAAAAGAATGAGATAAAGTAAACATAGAAAAACACAACCAAAACGGGTTTTAAAGTTTACATTTATCCCAAGAATTTTCCAAAGTAAGGCCCAAAAGAAATAAACATAGGTCCATAATAGTTATCAGAGTTTTAGAAAAGTAGATCCATAACCGGTGCCATTGCCAAGCCTCCAATCCCAAGCATCCATAGAGCATCACTTAATTACCTGAGAAAACGCGCTAAAAGTCAGCTTTCGCTGGTGAGATCATAGGTTTAAATTCATAATTCGATATAGTGGACATATACGCAAAACGCTTGCTAGCTAGACTAGGCCTTAATCATCCAACCAAAATATCCAACCAAGATAATCCAACCAAACCAAACCAAACCAAATCAAATCAAACCTATAGGTGCACGCTATAGCTCAAATCAATCCAATCAATAGCTTACCTAGCTCAAGTCTAGGCCTCTCTCTATAACCAATCTAATAGCTTACCTAGTTCGGGACTAGGCCTCGCTCAACAACCAAATCAATAGCTTACCTAGTTCGGGACTAGGCCTCGCTTAATCCTACCTAGTTCTATAAGCATAGCAAGTTTTAAATAAATAAAGCGATAATAGTCCACATAAAACATTTGCACGTTTCTCACCCCAAGTATTGAAAACAAAGTTCAAGAGTAAAAGTGGGGCTATGACTCACCTCAAGTCCAGAAATCCTCAAAAGAAAACGATAGAAGAAAGACGTAAGCAAACTCAAGCAACTCACGTAACGACAACTACAGACTCGGCACTTCCTAACAATATCAAACTCGTTCAGAAATCATTTCCTCAAAAATCAAATATTCCCATTCCCGAACGTATTCCATTTTACTTTCCAAAATATCCATTTCTCGAATTAACTTCATATTAATTTGAAATTCGACGTTTGGTATCCATATGGGTGAAGGGTCGACACAACTCAAACCAAAAGCCACAACGAACGAAATAATAAATCAACTATAGGTCTAATATTAGCCCAACATATTATTTAAATAATCATCGAAGCTTATCAAATCCGTCGATTTGGTAATCTCCCACATTTATTTACGTAATATATCGTTCCAAAATTATACCCAACCTAAAGCACATAACACAAAGAATTCTATTTGGTATATATAGTAGTCCTATAAATTCCCTATATATATCGTCGAATCGGCCAAATTCCACGAGATACATAGTAATTTATTACCCTAAAACATATACCACATCCTATGGGCGTCGTGGGATACGATGCCCATTAATATACTCATTTTATATAATTAAATAACTCGATCTAATCCGTCGATTAAATAAGTCACTTACTATAGAAAATGTTTATATTAATCGTCATCTATCCGTGACAACACAAAGTCACAATATAAAGCCCACTTGGACTTTAAGTAACCACAACTCGTATAACTCAATAAGTTTTTAAATTTATAAAAATCACGTTTTTAATTATTATTCACCCGACTTATTATTTCGCTGTTATTTATAGTTATTATTTATAACAATATTCCGACATTTATTACACTATTTGCATAGTATAATAACTATCGTTATATTATTATACGTTTACTCGAGATCGTGTTATTATTAATATACGCATTTATATATATATATATATATATATATATATATATATATATATATATATATATATATATATATATATATATATATATATATATATATATATATATATATATATATATATATACACGTTTAACACGTCTATATACATATATAAACGATTATATTCTCAATAATAGTATTACGAGTATTATTTTTAATATTGACTTATAAATGTTTATCGAGTTATAGAATTTGGTCACATGTCCGAGTCATGACTCTCGGCTCATAGTCCAAGTCCAAAATAAGTATCAAGTCAAAAATAAATATATCATCTCCGTCCAAATCAATCCCATATCCACGTGCTACAACATGAGGGTCCGACTACGGCACTCAACTAACCTATCTCCGTCATCTATTGACCGTCTCACAATCGGTCCCCAATTCCACACTCGTCAACACATCTCCAAATTATCTCGTAAAATCCAAATATGCCACTCAAGTCCAAAATAATATTCCAATAAGCACCGTGGTCAAAACGTCACAACCACGACAATAACAATAATAATAAACCGACAAGTAACAATATATCCGAAAACCAAATAAGTTACGGGTTGAGTTACCAAGTCAACCCGGGTCAAAATAAGCCCGAAACATAATACAGGAGTCACACCCGAGACCAATAGGTCTCGGCTAGCTCCTTTGAGCCATACCGAACCAAACAGCCCCCTTGGGGGTGTCGGCCGAGAAACCAAACGACCACAAGGGCCCTCCAACATAACCAAGAACAATCAAACATCACATATCGAGAACCAAAGATCAAATATACACCGAATGGTCAAGAAAACAACACGACAATCACCCAAACCGAGAGCATTAGCTCTCGGTCGAGTCTCGACCCATCGGAAAAAATACAACCTGATGAGGCGAAAAATGAACCACTTTTAGGGGGTCATTTAAGCCCGGAATTGAATTTGTTTGATCAAATATTGCCCTAAATCGTTCCTTTTGTGACTTTAGGTACTTTGGGAGTGAAATCTGGAAAAGGAAGCAATTCAGACGTTTTTGGAGCATAAAAGTGAAGAAAACGCCAAAGACTTAATTTTCCATGCTGAGAACAGTACCTGACGGCGTCAAGAGCATTTTGGTGACGGCGTCATGAGTAAAAGTGGTGACGGCCCAGAGAGAATGTGAAGGCGTCACCCAAGGCCGTCACGTGTTAACTTGTCAAAACTTGCGCACGTAGTAGCTGATATTGTTTTGGTCATAACTTTTGCATACGAACTCGGATTTAGGTGATTCAAAAGCCCACGCGAAGAGGACGAAGAGATCTACAATTTGGTGAAAAAATGGTCGTGAGGCGTCAAGAGAACGAGCTGACGCCGTCAAGCCTTGCCGACAGAAAATATGCCTATAAATATAACATCATAACTTCACTTTTTGTAAGCCCTAAACCCTAAGGTCGATTCCTGGGTTTAGGTGGGTGTTTTTCCAGCAACTTAGAGGGTTTCAATCACTCCATAAACATCATGTATTGGTTTGATGATTCTATCTTAATTATGTTTTCCATTATCATTGTTGTTTGCTCTTCTTTGATGATGATTTGCTAATTCACCTTGTGTCTACTTATGATTATGTGAAACTTGTATATAATTGATTAGATCTCATTGATTTCTTGTTGATGTTGTGTCTATCTCTATCAATTAAGGCGTGACAACTTCAATAGATCTAGTTGGTTTAGTTTATAATCCTTGTTTCCTATTGATTCTTGTTTTGATTGAATGATTTATATGTTAGACTTAAGAAAACTGGCAGATCTCCAAATGGTAACATGCTTGAACGTCTTAGGAAACATGAACCTATTGCACTAAGGTCTTTATTGGTTGTATTTAATGCATGAGCCACTGTTTACAATCCCTATGGTTGTGTTGGGCATGGTATAGGAGGAGATAAGAGCTCATAGAATTGGGGAGTTATGTGCGATACCCCATGAATGGTATTAAGAAATACAACCCGTCAATTAAAACAAGGTTACAATTCAATAGGTAGGATTGGATAGCTAGCAAGGAGTAACATATCATAGGTAGACATGCTTCACTTATCTTGTAGAACCTTAGTTTATTTTCTTGTTTATTAGATTAATTAGTAGCTTTTGGGTTAGTTGATTAGCAACTAATTCCGCCCACTCTCCCAATACCCGAGATTTTTACTTGCTTTTCATAAAATATAAAAACATAAAAAGAATCATCCTTCACCTTTAGACCTAGTTAGATTAATTTCAATCCTAACGACACTATTCCTAGCTGAACGATCAATCCCCCGGTACTTGTCACTATACTATACTACAACGATCAGGTACACTGCCTAGTGAGGGTTGTAAGCTTCTCGAGATCCCTCGAGAGGTAAAGCCTGTTGCGATTCCCACGCATCACAACCCGGATACCAAACTTCCATTTAACTCATTTTTATCAAAAACCCACTTGAATCTTGTATCAATAACCATAAAACCCGAAAGGAAAATAAGATTCGTGACCCTAGGTCACGGTTCAAACCAAAACTCGAGTCAAAACTCGACCCACCTTCAAACTCCAAGGTCAAATCGAAGTGAACTCCAAACAATACGAAAAGTGGTGATGTATTTGTGGTGATATTAATTCAAAATAGGTGTTATAGTGGTACAATTCGCGCGTGGTTTGCACCAATAGATAGATCGGAAGAAAGTGGTTAAGATGGTGGTGTTGGATTTGATGTAGGGGCGGCGGTGATGGTGTTATTGAGGGGATTAGGGGCGGCGGTGATGGTTGTGTTTCAAAGGAAGAGAGAGAGAGAGTAATATTGGTGATGGTGTTGTGTTGTTGCTATGACCGGATCCACAAGGACAATTTCATGTAATATACTCTTTAAAAAAAAAGGTTTTTAATAATGATAATAAGGATAGTAAGAGGTGTAGTGGGTTAAGTAGCCCGGTGTAATTACACGGACCAAACCCGAAACCTTAAATAACCAAACAACTTTCTCAACCCGAACCGGTTCCAAAAATAATAATATCCGGACCAATATTAAAATATAGTTAAAATTGTTAGGTCAACCTAGTGCCGGAGTCAATGTAGTGCCAAAGTAACAATCTCAAAATAAATCATCACGAACGAATCAAACCAAACCATAAGTAAATAATAAATCCTCATAATAAACGTACGATCAAAAATACATTCCAACGTTCATAAAACATCTCGTCCAATAAACTTTTCAAAAATTCAAAAATTATAATTTTTAATGTAATGCGGGTTTTAAAAACGGCTCCCTATTTTGCCAGTTGTCACAAGTAGGTGACTCGGGGAGTGGAGTAGGGTAAGGAAGGTGTCCTTGTAGCCGAACCACTATAAATCCTTTGTCTCGCGGTTAGATCTTTCCAACTCTAACTTATTACTTAGCTTACTTACTTATATCTCGTATATAGCTATAATTGTCTATATTATGCATGTGTTGATTTTACATACTTAGCTTACATCGTTATTATTTTTCATACCTCGATATAGTTGTCCATATTGTTCAAGACTTGAGTTCACATAAGATCGAATCAAAGTTTTAAGAGTAAACAAAGCTTTAAAACTAAACTAAGTTTTCGTAAATAAAAGGGGACGTAAAAATACTTGTCTCTATTGTTATTGTTTACTTGCGTAGATATAAGTTCTTATAAGTCATACTCATCCATATTGTTATTATTTACTTGCGTAGATATAAGTACTTATAAGTATACAAGTATTAATCTCACATAAACTAGAAACGAAGTTTTGTTTTAAACAACTAAGTTTTCATAAAATAAAAAAGACGTAAAACTATTCAACCCCTTCTAGTTTTCCACAGAGGTGCCACCTTATGTATTGACCATCTTATAAGTAACTTGAATAAACAAGAAACTAAAATGTGTAGTTGACGATTACTTGTGAAGCTATCGCGACTCAAGTGGTTGAATTATTTTAGTCTTGAGTGATCAAATTTAATAATGTTTTTGTCATCTTAAAATCTTGACGAGGATTGAAAGTGTTAGAAACAAGAGGATTAGAATACCATCTAATCAAATTAGAACACCATCTAATTTATCCATCAAAAATATTGAAACCAATTTCATAATCATAATAAGGGGATTGTGCAAACTAGTCTAGGCAAGTGTAGTTTTAATATATTGAATTATCATCATCATTATTATTTGTTTGCTAATTGCGGAATCATTGTTAAGTTCGATAATCTCAAACTCACTTTCCAAAAACTAAACAAATCTTTGTGAACGACCTCGGCTTACCGAATCATTTCTTGGTACATACGGACGAGTATACTTGCTTGTGAGTGTTTCTTTTGAATCATTGGTAGACCGTGTTTATAAATTTAAAATTTTTGACGCCACTGCCGGAGATTTGATCACGTTTTTGTGAGTTTTGATAATTTTTCGTGCCTTACTTCCATTCCCAATCTTGTGGTCTAGTTTGAATATATATATATATATATATATATATATATATATATATATATATATATATATATATATATATATATATATATATATATATTGCAGCAGCCTCCGGTTCACCATCCCGGACTCTTAAGAATTCTACGAACCAAACGAGCCCTTAGGCTTCCAGACTCTATTCCTGCTGATTACCCAATCGTGATCAAGAAGCTTGATTTTCTCCATGAGAGTCTTTTCTATGAGGCTTTAGATCAAAAGAAACCCGGTTCTTATATATCCAAGTCGTGATTTTCTCCATGAGAGTCTTTTCTATGAGGCTTTAGATAAAAAGAAACCCGGTTCTTATATATCCAAGTCGTTATTTGAACTACCAAAGCATGGTTGTCGAAGGGTATAAGTCTACCGTGTCATGAACTGTCACCCCATATGAGTATAGATGCAAATGATTTCTAGTTTATACTTTAAAATGAACACAAATTCTAGTTCATGTTTGCAGATTAGAAAAAATTGATTGCATAGTTAGCTAGTGCAAAGAGGTGGTCACCATCATTTTCACGCCAACATCACATTTAGTTCTTTTCTCACAACCTTTCAAAACATGTGCCCCGTAATAATAATTCACTCTTCATTATGTACCTCTATCTCACTAAACATAAACATGCTCTAATAAAACACTCACAAAACTTTCAAAATTAACGACCTGTCATCATCAATACATGGAGACAAATCTTTGCAATAATAGATAACGTGTGGTAGAGCTCCTTACTATACACGGTCTTATTCCAACAAAATGAAAAATAAGAAAAGTCTCGTATCAACAAGATGAAATATAAGAAAAAACCAAGTGATTTGCACACTTTTTGTTTTGATTTGCACACTAAGCTATACAAGCAAATAAATCATACTATAGACAATGTTTATGTAATACGTAAAAGTGAATGTACCAATAAAAAAAATACAAGTGTGCAAATTAATTCTTTCAAAAATAATAATAATAATAATAATAATAATAATAAATCATGTACTGAATATAAGAAAAACGTATCAATCTCATAACTAGAGTATCAACTTAACGTCATATATCCCTTTTTCTTTTTCTTTGAACTAAATTGAAGTGTGAATCAGTGTCCATAAGAAACAATACAATGCACAAATGCAGTACAAAATGTATCAAGAAATGTGCATTCGTACTCTCCAATTGAGAAACTTGACAAAATTTGAGGTCACCTTAAAAAAAAGTACTTAAACTTAAAGGCTATTTTGATTGACATGACAAACATTTCATCCGCTGGCAGACTGTAGAGAAAATGAGTATCATTACCATTTCAGAAAATACGTAAATATGCATTTACTCTCGACATTTAAGTTTGGTCAGGCTCACAAGTTACCATCGCTATTCAATAATTTATCTCATCTTCCAAACTCTGGATCAATGAAAATAACAATCTCGTCCCCACTAAAATAATAAAAGTTACGCTATTTTCACACGAATACTTACTGAGCTACTTTGACTTTCAAGGTGAGACAAATGCTTAAATCTATCAAGGGCCCAGTAGAAAGATAGTACAACTTTTAAATGTGTTAGTAATTTTTGGGATAGTTTGAGACATTTTTTAGATTGTAATATTTCGACCTTCGGTGCTACCCTTTTGGACTTTGCTAGGGGTGTTTCCCTTAGAACCTCATGAGTGTGACCCTCGATATTTCTCATGGCAATATTAAGTTAGCTTGCTCGAGTGTGCAACTATTCAGTAAAGGAATTAATTTTGCACACTCTAAATTTTTACTAGCACACACTATTTTGTGTGCAAATAAAAAACAAATGTATGCAAATCACCTCCTGTTTAGTTAGCTTGCGCCAATGTGCAATTGTGCACTCACAACTATTGATTTGTATGCGAGCTAAACTTGATATACCTTTAGATCTTTGGCAAATCTATTATATTAAATAGTTAATAATACTGAAAATCATCAACAAAATGTGCGAGCATACATTAAAATTTTATTCAGAAATAAATAATACAATGCGTATCCGAATTATGCTTTTTGCAGTACTAGTGCAAACCCTAGTACAGTAACAAAATAGATTATGAATTGCCCCTGAAGTAGTTTCGAGCAAATCTCAATTCTCAACTATTTATGGATTAATGATGGAAATGAGATTTTCATGGTCCCTATAAAAGGATACATAAATACACATAAGTATGGTAGAGTCTAAATCTATATATGATATAGGGTACACACTTTGCATTGCTTTACAATTAAAGAACGTACACATTTACTATTCAAAAGTTTCATGTGAGCTAAGCTAAGCCTATTGGTGCTACAAAACTTGTACCAGAGTTCCCTATTTACATGCAACACTTGCTTGCACAATAAAACTCAACTTGGTGATTGGCAAAACAATAGGGAAATTTGAGACTCCGACTACTCTCAAGTCTCATCCATAACCTCACTTCATTTTTCATTTCAGAGTCACATCAATTTTTTCTTTTTTTTCACGCCTTCTCACTTTTTACTCCCGACTATTCACATCACTTCACCTTTTAACCCATTTTTTACATATTAAAATATCCACTTTTACACAAACTTACCGTACAAACACTCACAATTCAAATAATAAATAATAAAACACGAAGAGGGGCCCACCTTGTACTATTCCATAAGCATTGAATTGCTAACCTTTGATGAGCTTGTTTTCTCCTTGCCGGCGTGAACCAAAACCCACCTAGTGGCCTTGCCACGTGAGTGATGGATTGTCGATGCTTGCCATCCTTGCGATGGGAGCAATCTCAAGATAACATTCATTTTCAATTTTACTTAACTTTGTGTTATATTGTTAAAAATAAAACTTTTTCTTATATTTCAATATTATGTTTAGTTTTATTTTTCTTCGGATAATGGGTTTCCCTAAGAAAATATATTACTAAAACTAAAAAACAAATAAGTATATAGGACAAGGGGTGAATAGGAATGACAATGGGGCAGGTTTGGGGCGGGGTGGCCATTCCCATCCCCAAACATGATTAGCAAATCATGCCCCAAAAAGAAACGAAGTGCGACAAATCTTTTTTGTCAATAACCTTAGACCAATCAATTGAATATGGATTAATACGTAATCGATCGAACACTACTTGAAAATGGCTTTTCTGCTCAGAAACAAAATGTTCCAAATGTTCCTGAAAATTATTGCTCCCGGTGGATCATTTGTACCTATATGCATCAGGATCCCGATTCATTAATCTCTCTGTCCGAGAAAAAAAATTTAGAGGATCGAACCATCTCTTCTTACTCTTTTTCAAATTCGATAAATGTTGGTCGATCGTATATTTCATTAGAGTTCTATGATTCAGAGTATCCTTTCCTATTTGATCCATTTGAATTCCATATTCGAAGTTGCGATCGGATCTATTCATTAAAAAGAATCGATTCAATACATTTATTATGTACCTATGGGTGCTATGTTCGATTTGAATCAGATTTCGGATCAATCTATATTGATTGATTGCTTCCATTATATTGTTGCTAACAAATACCACTATTTTTGGTTTTGGCTCTTCCAAATCATTCCCGCTGGAGACCCAGACCTTTTTTTATCCTTCAATAAAAAGATTCATTCTCATCATAAAAAATAGGAAGTAGAACCAATAAAGATGTTTTCCATTCATCCCCTTGGGGTTATCCTGCACTTGGAAAAAGAACTAGAAAAAGGAATAAATATAGAGATAATTTGATTCTTCATTGCCGTAATAAATAGGAGAGAAAATATAATTTTTTTCTTCGTCTTTACAAAAAAGAAAAAAAGAAAAAAAAGGAGGAATTTGTGACACGTTCACTAAAAAAAATCATTTTGTAGCGAATAATTTATTAAAAAAATAAATTTCATTTGGGCGAACGATAGGAATTGAACCCGCGCATGGTGATTCACAATCCACTGCCTTGATCCACTTGGCTACATTCGCCCCTCTACTATATATCTATCTAGAATATTTTTACCTCAACATAGAAAAGAGCACACTATTTCTTTTTTATTTATGAAATCAAAATAATAAATAAGCTAAAATTCAATTTTTATATATTTTGGTTTGAAATTGAATTGGTAATAAACTTCATAAAAAATTTGGAATAGAATATACAAACCTATAATATAAAGTATATGAATACAAAGAGAAAACACCGCTCCGATCTTTATTGGGGATCTTATCGAGGCACCCCATTAGTGCAAGATGCTCCCCAAACCCGTTCCAATCCCTATTACGGTTCTTATCGGGGCGCCTTTTTGAGCGCAATGCTCCACGAAATATACATTGTTTTCCGTTTATTATCATCTTTACACCATATTTTAGCAATATGATTATATGTATCAACGTGAAAAATCAAGACATACTAATAGTATATTAAGTACTAGCTTTAATAAGTTTCAACAAACTAAACATAAATAATGACAAATCATCCCTAATGAAACAAAAACTTCCTTTAAAATTAAGACACAAAATAAGTTTTTTTAATCACAAATTAAAGATAAAGAATGAGAATACTGCCTTTATTACGTAAATACTAATATAATAATATATGAATATAATATATCTATATGTATATAGTTTCGGGGCGGGGCGGGTTGGGGATATTGTTCCCCACTCCCCACCCCGAACCTGATAAAAATCTCCGTTAATGCCCCAAAACCCGCCCTATAACTCGATAAGCAAGCCCTGCCCCGCTCCAAAAACTTCAGGTTTTGGGTTTCCCACTGGGTTCGGGTTTTTTGCTATCCATAAAGGTGAATCCTATTTCTCAGCCCGTTACAGGCAAACAAACGCACCTATTGTGCTTCAAATAAAATCTATCATAAAAGATACGGACTAATCTTATGAACCTACCAAAGTAAAACGCTAACAACAAAACTAGAACTACTTTCTAACTCTACCACGGATACGAATGTCCCACGAGTCGTAGAAAGCAAGTTGTTCCTCAGTTAAGTCATTAACATTATCCTCGTAACCATCATAACCATCATAGTCTTCATACTCAAAGAGAATTACATCATTAGCTCCTCCACCAGCACGATTCGGATTAGCCAGATATCGAGCCATGTCATCATCAATATCATCTTCTTCATCACTATCCGAATTTCTCCCTTTCTTTTTCATAGTAGGACTAGGTTTACATCCCAACGATTTCGTAGTAGCCTCCTTATTCATAGGTAGCGGCATCCCATCATCATCCAATAACACAAGCTTCCCATCAAGTATTTGACTTTTTAGTTTATTAATCCTTTCAGCCAGAGATGTATTACTTCTAGTATTGTGTATCTTAATATATTAAATACGTATGTTTGCTTGTTTAAGGTCTGACATCTAACTACAGCTACACATAAGTTACCAAATCTAATCATTTTCATCTTGAAGTCATTCAAAGAAAAGCGAATAGTACGATGTAATGCGGTCGTATTGTGAACCCAATGCGAATTTGATATACATGTCATGCGCATATGACACACCAATCCGTGCGATCTGACAAAATTTGCGATCAATGTGCGAAGTATTACGATTTCATTACCCTTGTTTATAGTTACCGAAAAAACTATGTTCTATGTTAACCCAACCCAAAGTCTGTTCCTAAAAAACTCATATCAAATGTTAAACCGTGAGTTCTATTAAAAAGTTATTATAGAAAACTTTGGTCACTATAAGAGATTATACACTCAGGGTTCGCCAATAGAGTATGGTTAATCTATAGATTTCGTCATACTATACAAAAGGAAGTTGCATTTTAGTCCAACAAGATGCGACTTTGGGAATGAAAAGTAATTGTGAACTACATGTTCGGAATACTTATGTTGATGACGTTGGTAAAAAAAGTAACCCTGCGTTTTCTCTCTTTTTTGGCCATTTTTTGCCGATCGTACTATCATTCTTCTCCTCATAAATTATCAAACATGATATTTTAAGATACTTAACCGACTGATTTTTACATCATGCTAACGAATCTAAACTGATCGCTTTAGTTTTTGGACAGATTAGGGTTTTTTTTTTTTTTTTTTTTTTTTTTTTTTTTTTTTTTTTTTTTTTTTTTTTTTGGTTTTTAGGGATTGTTTAAAACTGTTTTTATATCCTGTGATTATTGCTGCTACTTTGATCATCCATTATCTTTTGTGTGCGTGATTGATACTGATCTTAAAACCCTTAACCAACATGCGTATCTATGTATCTTTCGGTTGGGGGGTTTACTAATGTTTGTTGGTACAACTATAATCGTGGTTAGGGTTTATGTAACGGTCGTTCGTTTTGGTTTAAGATACTCAAAATATGGAACCTAATTTATGTCTTTAATTCTGAATGTTTTGAGGGTCGACAAAGTGGTTTATGATCATGTTTGGGTTATGAGAGAGAGGGATAAAAAGGGTGGGACGAACGGTGCAATGGGAACAAGTTTAAGTGCTTTGGAAGTTGTAGGTAACGACGACCTTGTTGAAAAAATTCATGAATTCGAAATGCAATTATTGGATGGAAAACTTGTGTTTTGTGGATGAGGATGGATTACTAATAAAACCTAATGTTGATAATTGTCACACCCCCAAAATGTCGTAACGGAAGGATAACCAAGAGCATGACTTCATAACAAAAAGTCAAGAATATAAAGAAAGACCTATGAGCTGTTTTAGAAAGATACACCACTAAATAAATTAAAACAACATAAGTTTTCAATGCAAAGGTTCTCAAGTTTCACTGCAAAATAAATAGAGTTTTTAGAAAAGTATAGTCAAATGATGTATAAAGTCCATGTAGTAAAAGCTTCGTGAATGTGACCGCCAACGGCGACTCTATGTATCCATGTATGCTAGACCAAGAAAATCTTAAGCTCCTGAGAACTACATTCTAAAAATGTCAAAATAACGTTGGTGAGTTCATAGGTTTATGAAAATGTAAATGTCAAGGTGCAAACCACAAGATTTCCATGTATGACAATTATAACAAATACAGTGTCAAAAAATGTTACTATTGCACTAAAGTTCACACACTTGGTTCATGCGACGAGGCGTGACCAGGTTTTGGATGCCTCTACATCTTGTAGGTGACTTGAGACACTCTAGACACCAGACAAACAATCATCTTGTTGGTGTTTTAGAGGCAAAGTACCACTCCAGTAGTGTCTTGGCTGTTTGGATTGCTTATTCAACTATTTATCAAATGTTCTCCAACCAAGAGATTGTGAGTTCAATTCCCGTCAAGAACATGTGGATTGTAAATATTATGAGATTGTACTGTCAAGTATTTTGATAAAAAGTGCTTATTTGCTTACTAGCTACAATAAAGACTTAATAATAAGCAGGTTAAACACCCCCAAACGGGAACCTTTACAAGCTTTACACATTATAGTAAATATACTAGAAAAGAATGCAGTTCATCTTATATTTTTATATTCGTCCATGGCCAAATATAACACATTGCACAGAATACCTTAAGGTAAGAACCATTATCTTTCTATCAAGAAACATACATTCAGAGACGGAACTTGAACGTATATGTTGGAGAGGCCAACTTGTAAAATATTTATATTGAGGGGGCCAATATACACGAAGCCATAATTTTTCTATTAAAAATGACTAAAAATAATAATAAAAAGGTATAAAATGTATATAGGGTTAAAACTTTTGGAGGGGCCACAACCCCCCTTGGCCCTATACATGTTCCGTCCATGCATACATTAAGTAACATTCCTATTTGTGGGTCAAAAATTTAAAATATGGAGTCAGAAAGGACTATAAGGACCACTTCAACTGACACAATAATATTGGATTTGAATGTATAATAATAGGAGTTTGAAGATGATGAATGATCCATACTAAATATATAAAGTTGTGAAAACGTACATGCAACCGTTGTTGTAACGAGCCAGAAATGTAATCGTAAAATGCCGTATATTTTCAAACATTGTAAATTTCACCTGTAGAAAACTCGTAATAAGAGCATCAATAGTAGTTGTAAACCATGAATTCCGATTTTTGCTACAAGTCTTGATGCCGAAATTGGTAGCAACTCCAACAAGGCCATGCTAGCGGTGATCAAGCAATATGCATGCCGAGACTTGTTACTACATGTTTAAAAATTTTATCCCAGAAAATATTTATAATAATCATATTACTTAATAATAACCGTAGACGATGAAAATACCAAATTCAAATTGAAGGTCAAATAATAAGTTTTGGGTATGCGGTTTAACATGTTAAGGAAACTATTTTTACCTTGAAGTGTAGCAGCAGAAATGTGATGGTGGTAGGGTATGATGATGGTGACAATGGTTTTACCTTGAAGTTTTCTTAATAATGGACTGTTGCGGTGACTATGCATTCCGTGCCAATAGTGGACAGAGAGTAATAAAATACACATACTGTTGTATCAGACCGAAGAATCAGGATTCAGGAGACTGTTGCCATATCATTCAATTAGAGCGTGGGGCAGGGGGGTTGGGTCGACCCATAGATACTTTTGTATATGTTTTCAATAATGTTTATAAATTAAATGATTCTTGTTTACAAGTAAACATTAAACAGATCACCTTAATCTATATCTTTGAATGAAACAATCGGATGCTGCACGTGTTAAAACAGACTTGGTCCATCAAGGATGTTCTATGCTTGAATATAATAGACATGGTGAAACTTTCAGCCCATTTGGCGCATCGACACTTGCCATGTTCCCAGTTCAGCTATGTCCCTTCATTTGACCCATATGTAATAAATCACAACCCAGATCGACTCATTTATGAGTAAATGAGTCAAAACTGCCACCTCTAAAATTAGCCCCCTTTCAAAAACTGATAGGGGGTAGCAAGGGGAAAACAATGAAGAAGAATGTGCAGTTTCTTGCAATCTCCTTTTCATTAATTTATTTAATTACTTCCAAAAAAACAAACGACGCAAGTGAAAGAACACCAACGGAATCCATATGGGTTTGCAAACTTATGAATGAATATACATCAAGAAATTAGCTGATACAAATCAAGAAGTACCTGTAACAAACTCATGATAGCAGTATAAGCGTGTAAAGATAATGAGTGAGCATGGCTCATAACACAACATCAGGAGGAAACACTTGAGTATTCCCATGACAATGTCGTCACTTTTACTTAACACTGGTAAATAATACAGTAATTAGTTATATAGAATTTATTGAAACGACACGGTCATCGTCAAATAAAGCACATAGCGTGCTGTATGATACTGATACAAGATAAACAATACTTAATGTCTTAATGTAAGAACAATTATGTCTCCATTAAGAAATACGGAGTATATAATAAGTAACATTTTGTTAAGAACTAGTATATAATAAGTCCTTTATATTACTAACACTTTAAGAACACTTACAAAAAGCATCAAGAGCAGTGCTAGACCATGACTTCGCCAAGGATTTTTTTTGCAGAAATCTTGACGCAGAAGTTGGTAGCAGGCCTAAAAATGCCACGGTAGCACTGATTACACTAGATGTGAGTTGGGACCTGCTATTAACATTTATTAATTTACTCCTTAAAAGTGTACAAAATCAAAATACTTGAGAGAAGGAAGATATCCCGATGTGCGGAAATAATGAACAAAAAATTATGATTAAAGGTCACTCTAATCTGAAATGGGTCATTTTCTTAGGCGAGTCAAAATTGGCAGGTTTGGTTGACCTGCAAACACTCTTTTGTCCACTTAAAACCAATATATATTACTTTTGTTAATATTACAAAAACTATATTATCACAAACAATCTGTATCTTTGAGCTAAAATAGTTTAAGAGGTTGTATACATTAAAAACAGACTTTGTGGGCGCCTTGCGGCCCCTTTGACAAGTTTGATCCATTTTACCCATTCCATGGTTTGATTTTCTTATCTCCCGTTTGAGATTATCAAACCCCAAATTGACCCATTCACAAGTAAACGGTCCGAAACTGCTAACCTATATAATAAGTAACAAAAAGACATGGTCCTTATTTTGGCTTGCATGCTCCCTTGTTTCTTTGTCTGTATGCGTTTATGTCTTTGCTCACTTGTATGTTTTTTCTTTATATGCTTCCATCTATGTTATTGTCTCTCTTTCCTCACACACACCTTTTACTTGCACACACACACTTGCTGGAGGTCTTTCTGGAAGCAGTCCCTTTACCCTCGGGTATGGGTGTTACCGTCTACATCTCACCTTCCCCATACCTCGCCCTGGCGGGATTGGGTATTGTTGTTGTTGTTGTTGGTCTCCAAATCAAAACAAATTTATAAACAATTATATTTATATGTTTCCACGTTACTTTCGAGATAAGGTCAAAAAATTTTTAGCAGCAGAAACATAATGTTGGTTTTGTGGTAGGGTATCACAATGGAGGCAATAATTTTACCTTGACATTCTCTCTATAATGGACTGTTTCTGCGATCCTGCATCTACTGCTAAAAATGGATAGAGTGCGATAAAATATGAAACCTGTATATCAGACCAAAATCTATAACAGGTTGAAACGGAAAAACATGTAAAGCGTGTGAGATATCTTGTAATAACCTTTTCAGGAATTTGTTTAAAAATTTCCAACGACATATATTTCTCAACTGAGTGCCCCACCTGTAGATAAGATATAATGAAATTTGCTGCCAGAAGTGAGTTCATTTAGCATAAAACTAAATTAAACCTAAGGAAATCAGCTATATAAGCAATTAAACACACCACGATAAGAGGGACTTCAAGAGCTTGTATTTCCTGTTGGATGAAATCTATCTGATGGAAAAAGACACGAGTCACAATATATAACTTATGTCACTCACGCCCCTATGTATATATTACATGAAATGGTTATATGCTATTGTGACTCGTAATATATGATGGAACATGCAAACTTGTAAAGACTCAAATAGTCGATTATTAGATTAATAAATACAACTTAAAAGCACAAAGCACATCCAAAAAATATCTCGCAAGTGTAAAAATAAGGAAAATTACCTTATGATCAATTTGTTCCTGTAGCGTGAACATGCTTTCTATGCTCCCAATCCTAATACAATACAAACAAATATCACATTAATGGCAAAGCTTAATAGTAAACTGATAACAAAGAGAAGAGCAGTCAAACTACAAACATGATCTTAAAATTCTAAATAATCAAAGATGAAGTTAAACTTGACGAATTACAATAAACTTTGTGTAATGAAATTTAACAAGGAAACTGTTACCTGTTATAGATGCAGTCTCTCCGATTTGCTCATAAAGTGACTCCAAAAAATCAGTGTAAAATGAAATAACTCCTATAACAACATGGTGTTATATATTACTACCCAAAATTAAGCAATGATGGTTTTAACTTGCCTCGCATTGCATTTTGGAATTTAATATCTGATAATAGTGTTTTGAAGTGGCGGATACTTGGTTTTTAGTGTTTGCACACGCAAATCGAAACATTGTTTAGAGAACTGCTTATTTCTTAGCTGCTTATCTCCTTCTGCATATAAGCAGAAGCATAAGCTGGAAAAAAATAAGCAATCCCAAGCACCCTTATAAACCCTTTTCCTGAAATCCAAAAAGCTAGTTTCAAGTATAATAGCAGGCATTGTTTTTATATGCTCTGTAGTTTTTTTATTTCATAAATTCAATCTTCTAAGTATATTAACTATAGGCGTATAAAAAAAATGTACGTGGATTACCAGGAATAAACAAAATATGTAATTTGTGATGCGTAGCATGAATCTCCACTGTTTCATTCTTCCTACTGCTCTATCGAAAATCATAATCAAATATTTAAACTCATTAATAAATCACACCATCAAAATTTATACATACTCTTATATATGAAAAATGCATGTGTTATATGAAGTGAAGTGAAATTTCATATGCCCGTAAACATTGCAGAGTCTGAAAGTAGCATTGAAAATCAGTTGAAGTTTTCCTCATGACCCATTTCAGATATTAAAGAAGTGTCTTTTGTTAATACAACGAAAACTTTTTACGTAGAACATGTCATATTTCTAGCGATATTAACCCAAAACCCAACTGTTCAACACCCGTGTTAACAAGTATTGACAAACGTATGCTACATAATGTTCTTGGATAACAACTACACTGGACATTAGAAAATTGTTCATTATCATAGTCGAGAGTCTTAAATCTTAATTAATCAAGAAAGAAAAACTAACGCATTCGAAAGACTTTTTTCCCTGGTGTCTACTGAAACAATCTTCTCGGTACTTCTTTTTTTTAAACCATGGTTTCCGACCTTTTGACCGACTACCCCACGGGGTCTGAAGCCACTACCACACAAATTCAAACCGGGTGAAGTCCTCCCTTTTCAGGAGGGAGCCATAACCACTTCAGGGTTGTTTGTGTTAACCAAACATAATGAAAGCTACATGATTTGTCCCTATCCGAATATTGTGATAGGGACAAATCATGTAGCTGTCATTATGTTTGGTTAACAGTTTGCACCTAGCAGGAATTGAACCTGCGACCTCACACATTTTAGTGATGCTAGTTACATGGCCTTTATCACTAGGCCACCCCTGAGTGGTTTTCTTAGAACAGTTTTTTGATGTAGTACCGAAGCACACAAGGTGCTGGCTAGGGTTCATCCACTATTCGAAGCTAAATATAGTAAACTGGAACCTAAGATAGAGTGTAACAGACACATTCTCAAATTTCATAATACTTTGATTAGAAACAGAAATAAAACAACTATGAAATGAGAACTTTTTTGAAAGGAATTACTTCTCCATGTCAATGTTCTTAGCTCCATATTCCGCGATGTTGACGTTATCTTCGTCGTCAGATTATGTGAAGTAGATTAGGCAATCTCCGTGATCAAGTAAAAGCAGTGTTTCCGTGAACTCACAAAAAAAGATGATCGTTTTGAAGAAATCCCAATATAACTGATGCGTCTTGAGTCAGGCTTATAAACATAAAGATGATTCTGATCAGCTGCTTTCACATGGTTCATAATCTTCTGAAACTAAAAATATAGGTTCACCGCTGTTTCTAAATTCAAGTACACTTATATTATCACTTATGTTAACTTGTTCAAAAATAAAAATATCACTTATGTTAAACTTAATAGGTATATCTTTTGAAATGATTTTTGAACACCATTCTCCATAATCCATACATCAAAATATGGTACAAACTCATCAAAATCGCATTTAAGCTCAACGTACAAGAGACTCCTTTAGCTTATATATACACAACTCGATGACATAGTTAAGTGCTATGACATCATGAACGTGTATTTCTGTAAATTCTTCACTTGTCAAATCAAATGATTCTCTAATAACTCCACATTTTGTCGTAATGCAGGCCAATAAATAAATCTGTCTATTACTACCTGATTAAAGCTTAATGCAATAGTTCCTCGAGGCAGATTGATAGATAGACTTGTCCAAGCTCCTAAAGCTTAACTTAAAGACCTCGACTTGCCAAGTTGTGTCCGTCAAAACCCATGGAATGGAAACTATAACAATCTTAGGGTCAAGAGTGTGAGGACCACTATTTATTAATGATTTCAAGTGACAACAATGCAAATGCAGATGAAAAAGGCAAAACTGTTCAATTAGCAGTACAAATATCAATGTATGCGATATTCCAATACTAGTTTTTCAAAAAAATAAAACAATGTATGTATGAGATATTCAAAATATAAAAGTACTTTAATAGGACTGATCAATCTGTATAAAACAGCTCATGTGTTGTTGAGTCCGATCGCGACTATGGGTGCAAACGAGTCGAACTCACACCGGATAATGTTCAAATTTGACAATTTTAAGTTAGTAAAGCTCAGTTTGTGAGTTATTTATAAGGCTCGAAATATGGTTTTGTTGATCATGGGTCCAAAGGAATCAGACATTTACATTGTTGTTAAAACATCAAAATATGGTTTTGTTGATCATGGTTGCTACGTGACAAGCCACCCACACTAAACCGGTGATGGTTCAGGAAAAAACATGGGTATGACCCTCCCTTTCAATTTCTGCAATTGCATCTGGCACCTGCTTCACTATCTGATAACACAAAATTACAAAAAGGAACGAGTATTAACTAATTATCTAACCAAAAGAGTTAGTTTTTACTTTTTAGTCTATGTTGTGCGATGGTGAAACCGGTAACCTAATAACCGAAACTTTAAGGTTTATGACCTAAATTAGCAAATTCTATAAAATATTGTCTTTTGTTGGTTGAACTTTTTTTTTGTTTATTTATATGGTTTGTGTATGGTTATTGGTGTTAAGCGGTTCGGGGTTGGTTCGAGGCTAAAAATAACATATCAGACCCTACTAGTTTTCAGGTTGACAGAAATCTATACATCGACTACAAAACCGGGTTCGTCATGAAACCTGATGCAAATTCCTTTGACATTATTAGGATTGATTTTGATATCAAATTATATGAATTCATCTCCTCCAAGATAGCATGGCAATTGGAATTTTCAAGATTATTCGCACTTCCTCTGCGAAAACAAAAGTCATATCAAGAGCGTGTTCCATGCCGGGTTCTATATTGTCACGATGAAGATATGTTTGTAAACATATGTAAGAGGTTAAGTGTCACAGATTTTCCAAATGGACTAACCCCAAACAACACAATATGGAATAGGGTAATCAATACAAAAAGGGAAATGATTTGCACACTCATACTTTTGATTGTGACACTTTACTGTGTGCATTACATACTTGTACAGTGCTTACAGTATGCTTTAATTGTTTGTACAATTGAGTGTCTCAATCAAAAGTGTGAGTGTCCCAATCACCTCCCATACAAAAAGGAACATATCGGGGCATGAAGCTGAACTTGAAAATACGGGTATGTGTGAAGGCAAGTTCGAGGACATTAAAGCTACAATTCTGCTTATCAAAGTTGAGGATAAATGTGATGTGACGTGTCAAATTATTACTATATTGTGGTTCAAGAGGCAAATATGTCAGGACTGCCTTGAACTTGCCTTGATCTACAAAATTGTAACTTCAATGTCCTCAAACTTGCCTTCACACATTACCGTATTTTGAAGTTCAGCTTCATTCGATCCTTTTTGTATTGGTTACCTTATTCTAAATTGTGTTGTTTGGGGTTAGTCCATTTGAAAATTTTGTGACACTTAACCTCTACATATGTTTACGAACACATCTTCATCGTGACAATGTAGAACCCGACTTGGAACATGCTCTTGATATGACTTGGATTTTGTTTCCGCACAGAGCAGTGTGAATAATCTTAAAAATTCCAATTGCCAGACTATCTTGGAGGTGTTGAATTCATATAATTTGATATCGAAATGAACCCTAATACTGTCAAAGGAATTTGCATCGGATTTCATGACGAACCTGGTTTCGTTGTCGATGTGTAGATTTGCAAGGTTTCTTGTCATAACGAGGCTCTCACTGCTACATTGTAGTTTCGAATCTATAATTGGTCATATATCTTTATTCATGTTAAACGTAATAATCTGGAATTAAGAAAGAGAAAGGAGTTTAATTTGACATAAGCAAATGCTACGTTAACATATGAAGCGTGGCATAAGTTATATACAAACTCGACCCAATTATGAGACAAATTAGCAAGAAGAAAGAAGTCAAAACACACTAATATTTGAGTATGAAAAATCGGGAAAATGATAACGAGTAAGGGAAGTGATTTCATAAAAACAAAATGTGTGCAAATAAACTCCCGAGTATAACTTACCACATGTCATTTCATAATCATAAGTTTTGTGTGAGAATAATCTTATTCGGGTCAACCCGAATAGCCCGAAAACTAAATAGGGTCGGGTATGTTATTTTTAGCCTCGACCTGACCCCGACCCGCTTAACACCCCTAACCATAAACCAAAAAAAAAAAAAGTTCAACTAACAAAAGATACAATATCTAACTATCTTATAATGGAGGAAGACCTACTATTAATAGAAATACTTAAAATTAAGCAATACAACTTCTAAAATTATAAGTACAACAACCAATGCTACTTATAGAAATTTCCTCATATTTAATTCTAACATACAATTAATACTAACATTAAATACAATAAATAAATCATTATGTACATTAAATACAATTAATTAACTGGTCAATAAATACAATTAATGCACTTATTAAAACGTCCCTTACATAAGAAATACAAATTATCAAGTATATTGTACAACCAACTTAAACACAATTCCTGCATTAAATGTCACTAATACAAATACGAGTAATAAAGTATATTATACAAATATTCAAGCCCGAACGGACAATGAGCAAAATGGGCTCGAGCCTGAACGGGCACGGGTCAAACGGGCTCGAGCCCAAATGGACACGAGCTAAACGAAATTTTGATATCCGTAAATTTATTATCAAAAAGAACATAATAAACTAAAATATGTTCACATATTGTACAAACCAAGCAAACTAATAAACAAAAATAAAATAAAATAAATAATAAATAAAATAATACAAACTAAGCAAAATTTCATCAAACTTTTTCCATAAAAAATAATAAGTAAACCTATTGCCAAAAAACGTACAAATAAAATAAATTATTAGCCGAAAAAATTAAATTACAGACTGCCCGCAGCTGCATCGCGCGGGAACCCTGTTAGTTTTATTGAATTTGCTAATTTAGGACATAAACCCTTAAAATTTCGGTTATTAGGTTAACAATTTCACAACCGCGCAATTGAGACTAAAAAGTAAAAACTAACTTTTTTGGTTAACCAGAACGAAGCAAAAGAATCCGTTGAGTTAACCTAGAATTCATTTTGACGAAAATTGGTTTCCAGGATATTGACAATACATGAAACACGATCCCAAGACCGACATGGAAATAAATGGGTTAAACATGTTTCTGGTTAACCCTTTGTTAAACATGTCATGTGCAGGTGGGTAAAATGGGTCAACCCGTAAACATGCTATTTTTTTTATAAAAGAAGATAAAAAAATAACAATTTATAAATTGATTAGATTGGTTAAACGGGTCGACCTGTTTATTACCCGACCCAAAACACCTAAATTACTATTTTGTCATGTCTTTTCAATATCGAATAGTTTTCAAGAAAATAGTTACTTCTGGCTCTCTGGATTTCGATGGTTTGTAATAGAGTGCAAACTCTCCTTCCTTCCCCACGCGCGGCAAAATAGACATTAAAAAATGGTGACATCATCTTTTTTTTTTTTTTTTTTTTTTTTTTTTATCAAAATAAATAAATCTATAAATAAATAATAAAAATAAAATCCTATTGTTTTCATCCATACATTTAACTTCTCCCGAATTAAGGATGTAACGCGCACTGGCTTCAGGTCAACAAAAATAATCAGGTCTTGTCGTCGTCCCTTAGCACTATCTTTGTATATCAATCCCCATATCACCATTATAATCAACCCTCAAAACAATCACAAACAAAATGCACAATTACATCAAATGAGCCTAAACTAAACCCGTAACAGCTACCTACTTGAAATCAACCGCAATAAAGATTTTTTTTACACATAAGAAATCAATGTGGATGAATTTGGGATATAATGTGGATGAATGATGTAGTGGCAAAAAAGATTTCAAAGTAACTTCTTTGGAATCAACATGAGATCAGCATGATCATTTTAATGAAGAAACAATGGATGGTTCACTAGTAAGAAGAACTAAGCCATATTGATGATTTTGAATATAGTTGATTGTTGAAAATTCTTGTTTAATGCTAATTTTGAGTGGATCTTGGTGGTTTTGATGATGATTTGATTGAGTTTTGATGGAATTTGTGAGTGTTGACGTCTAGAATTGAAGAAAATTGTTGGTTAACAATGGTAGAAATGTGATGGACTGATGGCGGAGTTTGTTAGAAAGTTTGTTATGGTGGTTGTAGTTAGTTATTTTGTGGTGGAGAACATATTACTAAAATGAGTTCTGAATATTGTAGTGTATCAAGAAGATGCGACGGAAGTGAAGTGAGATTTTTTGACTCGTAGTTTTCTTTGAACATTTTATGGTAATTTCCACCAAATACCCTGCACCTTCATTTATTTCCAATCCGGACCGGTTCGGCAGTCAAAGTCAAAGGACCGGATCCGGTTCCAATCCGATCCGGTTCCTTTCGGATCCGGGGTCCAAAAACCGGGACCGGTCTACCCGGTTCCGGATCGTTTCCAATCCGGTTCGGTCCCAAAATCCGGTCGGGCCGGTTCCAAAGAACCGGTGCTCTTTTTCTTCACAGTGGGCATACCAAAGTTTTCGATTCCGGGTTTTTTTTTTTTTTTTTTTTTTTTTCAACACAATAAACTTAATAAACTTTGACTTTGATGATGTTGGTTGAGATTAAGAAGCTTGGTTTCTTCTAGATATTTTTTTATCAAGTTTGTGAGCAAATTTTGAGTGTTTTTCTTGAATTTGATTGTTGTGATTCAACTAAAATCATCAATGGTATTTATAGGAATGTTTAGGAGCTTAAAATGGGACAAATAAGAGACAAACCCGTTGGAAATGGAGGAAAAACGGTCATATGACCGTTGGTATTGCTACTGCTAGCCTACTGTGTTACAAAACCCAAAAAAAGAAAATATATACGTTGGAACCGGTTCCCAGGAACCGTATCGCGAACCGGTGATGGATTATCCGGTTCCGAACCGGATCGAGTAGCAAAAATGTAAACCCGACACGAATCGCCGGATAATATTGGAACGGGACCGGATCTTTCCAGAACCGGTGTTGACCGGATTCAGTTCCGGATAATTATCCGGTTTCGGTTCCGGAACCGGTTCGCTTGGCCACCTCTAGTGCGACCGTGTGACATCACTACAATTTTGACAACTCTAAACACTCTAAACACTCTTTTGAAACATTAAAAAAAAACACACACTATCCAAAAAAAAATATGCGTCGTCGACATTTTACCTTATCATGCATGTGTAATGGAACCCACTAATCATCATCGCCATATAAGAATGCAATCCTGTCTCGCTTTTTTCTAACGAATTCGGAATCCGGTTCATTTACAAACTACAAGAAAAAGATTATAATAAGAAATTATGAATACAATATACGGAGTACTAAATTCAGTCACAATTTTTTTGTGATTCCAGATACATGGAACATGATGGCATCTTTTATGTTTTAGAAAATGTTATATACCTCTTCAAACTCGGTCATGACCAAATAAAGCACATTGTTCATTGTATGATACTGAAACAAGATAAACAATTGATGTAATAATCATTTTTATATCCTTTAACAAATACACAACAAGTAACATTCCATTTAGATACATACGACAAGTGTGTTATCTTATGCAATTAACCCATATAATTAACTCTCCTAGAAATAATCTAGAATTCACCTTTAAAACACTTGTACAAAGAGCATCAAGAGCAGTAGTAGACCACGACTTCCCCACTAAATTTTTGGCAAGAAATTTTGAGGCCGAAATTGGTAGCAACCCTAACAAAGCAATCGTAGCACTGATCACACCAAATGCAAGTCGGGAGTTGCTATTTGATCGAGGTCGTTGACTCTACCAAAAAATAAACTTAAATAACCTACTTTATAATAAGGATCGTATCCACGAGGAGCTTATGGTTAACGCTATAATTTCTATTTAAGTAGACGAAAAACAGTAAATTCTTTTAATTGTGAAAAATTAATAATGACTACTATACTACTTTAAACTATAAAAACTATTAAAACTTAAATTAACGCAAGCAATAAAATTGTAAAACTTATGGATTAAAGACACAATCACTTCCGGTTTCAGGTTTGATCACAAGATATCTTATGTATTTGTTTTACTAGAGATTGCGGTTGCTCAAGTTTCATAGACAAAAAGTAGTACTAATTCAATAAATAATTATGTGTACGGAATATGTGTATTGGCACCAATCGTCTCATCCGTCACTTGGATCGATTTGGCACGAACGGAAAACCACAATATTATACCAGTCTTACAACTAACTATCAAATTAATTTTATAAAAACATAACATATGCATTAAGATCAAATCAACATCAAGTGTTCATAACTCTAAACTCGTTCAAACAAATAAAAAGTGAAGTACAAAAGATCAAACCCTAATCACGATTGTGATCGCGGGATGTTTACTTGAACATCACCTTAGTTAGTTCACATCATCTTCCTTTTGTTGAGCAGCTACATATATAAAAAATATGTCGGCTGGAATCACCTAGGTCCTCGTCGAATGGGTTCCTCCTCTGTGAATGAATGGGACAATATATATACTTTCTCTTTGTGTGATGTCCAATACGACCGACCTACAATTTCTTGGGCTTCCTCTTTTTGTCGTGTAAAGCCGAAGCCCATAAAACCAATTAATAGCCAACTTATTATATATATGTACTTCCTTTTTGTCACGAATTGTGTTTCCCAACAGAAAAAACCACAAATAAACTTCAGAATTTCATGCATTTAATTATTTAAACATAAAGATCTTCTTTTCTTTCTTCTTTGTCCTTTTGAATCAACTAAAACAGAGTTCGGACGAAAAAGTTATGACCAAAATAATGCAACAACATTCAAAATTTTCATGTCTTTATTTTAAGCTTGTAATATCCATCGTTCAAATTTATCTTAACTTCGAGAGCTTGCAGTTCCTGTTGGATGAAATTTATCTGAGGGAACAAAGAAAAGTGATTAATCATGTCACTAACACTTATTGAGAAAAGTTGAAGTTCAATAAAGAAAAGTTAAAAGAAGACAAACAAATAACACGGATTTAAAGTACGACTACTAACTAGATGGTATCTGGACATCATTAAAGTCCTATAATGATCTAAAAATGAAGAATAAAGATAGACCAATATTGGAGAGAAATGCCAAAAATAAGAAAGTTTCTAGGAAACATATATCATGCAAAATGAATACATAGAAATCAATCAAACCAAAATACGATTTACTTCCACATACATGAGCTTGAAATCCTATTAAAAATAGTTAAACCACAAAAATATCACACCATCTGACATTAATACATATTTTAACACAATAACACAAACTAAAACATTACAGTGTAGAATGATGTTAGTAGCACTTGAAAATAAAGTCTACAATTCTACTACACCTAGCTATTAAACAACACAAGTGCACATAATGTAGTCATTTTTTAAGTGCTAATAACATCACATACATAATAGCTGCTAAACTAGACTAAACCCTATTCTGATTTGTTACACTTTTAACAAAATCATATCATACCTACACAAATATATAAGAGTTAATTGACTATATAGGTTTTTCACATCCATTTCTTTTATCTGGCTGTGTACTCTACTAATTTATATGTAATATAACTAAACTTTTATGTAACCGGTTTAACATGTCAGTTCAACAGTAACGGACTTTCCGTCACTATACATATGATAACTGATCTTGTTTAACCGGTTATATATAAAGTTTAGTGATTAAGATTACATGTAAAGTGGTAAAGTACACAAACTAGATAAAAGAAATTAAAGTAAAAGAACTATATATACCAAGGTTGCCTTAATAAGGATTATTATTCTCATGATAGTGTTGCATGTGTTTGAAAGACAAAACATTGTTCCATATCTCAGTAAAAGCCTTGGTAATAATCCCATGATAATAAGGTGAATTCAACTGCAAAAAACAGTTAAGCAACTCCCTTAAATCATCTTGACCATAAATCTCTTTCTCCATAATCATTTGCAGCATTGATTCTCTAAAATCAACATAAGGGTCATCAGAGTCTTTCTCAACTGCTAAACTATTGCCACCTATACGACCAAACCCTTGTACGGCTCTTAAGCTTCTTACTTCTGAGTCATCAACTGTGGACTCAGATACGTTTGGAGAGAATGTGGTGGTTGTGGTGTTGGACGTTGTCCATGAAGTTGAGGCTGACGAATGGTGGTGGTGACGGCGGCGCGTGTGGTTGTTATTTGAGTTGTATTTGATTGGTTTTGGGTGGAAGAGTTTGGAGAGCTTGATTCTACGGCAGCTGCTGCCGCAGCCCACGGCGACTGCGGTGGTGTTGAGGATGAGTTTTTTCTTGATGGTTGGCATTGTGTGTGTTTTAGTGTGTGTGTGTTTTTTAGGGATTAAAGAAGTGAGTTGTTTTGCATATAAGTTGTTTTTTTATACTACAAGAATATGTGTGATGTGTGATATATGATAAAGTTACAGTACCTAGGTTTATGGTTAGGTCAAGGATTGACGGATTATACTTCCTCCATCTTAAAATAATTAAAATAAGGGCTATTTTATGCGAACCCTTTTTATTTTGTCACATCAAACGGGTTTGGTTAAATCATACAACTCGCGATGCACACAATACAAGTCAGTGATGCATCTAATAATTGAATACCTTTCTTATGGGAGGGTGTGGATAACTCACCCCTAAAATAATACGATAGGTTATAAGTAATTATAAAATCTCCCATTTTTGCAAGTAATATCCTAGGGTGGTAACGCGCCGAGCCGTTCGTGAAAAGCTATAAATCGAATTAGTAAAAAGCTCGAACGAGTCGAGCCTAAATGAGTTCGAGCTTAAGTTTAGGCTCACTTAATAATTGAGCTCGAGCCCAAGCTTTATACAAAAAGATCGAGTAGGCTCGCGCGCCTAAACGAGCCATAGAAAAATATACATGTATATATATTGTCTATACGTATAACCGTGTATAAACGAGCTCGAGCCTTGTGTGATTAACGAGCTTGAGCTTTGTGTTAATGAGTCGAGCTCCATTTGAACCTTGTTTTTTTCAGCACATCATATCAATTAGTCGAGACCGAGCCGAACTCGAGCTCAAAATATGAGGCTCGAAACGAGCTCGAGCTCGAGCTTTATTTATATAAACGAGCCGAGCTCGAGCTCGAGCTCTAGCAGACTCAGGCTCGGCTCGGCTCATTTCCATAACTAAATATACCCCTAATGTTTTTTGTTTTTTTATATATATTTTTTTACTTATATTTTTATAATTTTGTTTATATCATAAAACTATGAAACGAAAAGTGTGGAATAAAAAATCTAAAGTTTAACAAGCCAAAAGTATTAAACTGACAAAAAGTTTAAAACAGAAACTAATAAAAAACTGTGTTGTACTGTAAACAAAAGGTTGAAAAGGGTAAAAAGTATGTAACATTTGTACTTTTTATGAGCAGGGGTACCAGTAACATAACCCTAAAATAATTGTTCTCTTATATGGAGTAAGAAAATACGCCGTTTAAAACAAACATATTTAATAATGTTTTTTCTTTCTTACTTTTTATAAGAATGACATCTTATCATTAACAAGTTTTTTAAGGTCCATAATAATAATTTCAAGTCAAGGTTATATGGTAAAATCCATCGAACTTTTTATCCAATTTTTAGTAGTCGACAAACCGTTTTATTTTCAAATTTTACAAATTTGAAAATATAGATGAATATTTGTGGTAACTGTAGTATGTGAGTTTGTCTCGAGCATTCATGAAAGTAACTTTAAAACTGCATACGCAAACCTTAGGGCGGGGGGAGTGGTCACCACTTCACCAAAGTTTGCCAAATTTCCACATCATCAATACCCAATAAAAACCTTACAACTCACACTTCACCAATTCACCCCAATTTTCACCAATTTGGTGGCATTGGTTTCACCAATTTGCCACATCATCAATACCCAATAAAAACCTTACAACTCACACTTCACCAATACCCAATAAATAACCAGCCTTATGTCTCCACATTTCCAATCGGCAAAAGTTACCGAAAATCACATTGCCCGAATTTTGCCGAAGGGCTGGCGGCGGTGTTACCGAACTTTGCCGACCTTTACCGAGCCTTCACCGAGCCCACTCCCTCCCCTCTTAGAAAGACGATTATTGCACACAAAGTTTTTTGCACAAATTGTGTCAGCACTTTCTAAGGTGTTACAACTGTGAGTCTGGGACTACATTGACCAGAAAAACAGTTTTTGCAATTTACTCTAGTTTTCTCTTATATGGAAAAAAAAAAAAAAAAAAAAAAAATAGTAGTATCTTAAAGGGGAGTTAATAAAAAGATAACACACTTCATTTTGTTTCTGTTTATGGTAAGAAACTTAAGTTCTTTTTCTTATAATTCATTTTGGTTAATCAGCTTTTAATTAATTTATACTTTAAAGTAACTAAATTGCAACCTTTTTTTATGTTTAAGGAAAGTGGGTGTGGTGCAAAACTATAGCCATACTTGCTTTTTTAGTGTAAATTTGCTATTAATATACTTCTAGTTTCTTACAACTAATGAAAACAGAAACAAATTCAAAGTTTATTTCTTTTTAGCAGATACAAAGATTAATACTACATTACTACCATTTATAGAAATTTGGTAAATGTTTATTTGTAATGAATTTAGGTATATATATATATATATATATATATATATATATATATATATATATATATATATATATATATATATATATATATATATATATATATATATATATATATATATGTGGTACAAAATGTAATGAAAATATTAAACATTTAATATGATACTTCTTCTATCTTTCTTTGCTTAGTATACGTGGAGAACTGATTGCTACGCTTTTCATAAAATACAAGAGTACAAGACTAGTAAGTAAATGACTTTGAAGAGTCAACTACGATTAGTTATATACGCGGATGCTTTCAAAATGATATACGTATCTATATTTTCTAGTTAACAGGTATAAATATACTCCCACTTAATCCAATAAAAACCAAAAGGTTTACTTCTATACGCTAGGTAAGAAACATATAGAAGCAAGCATGACAAGGTGTTTTTTATAGTATAATTTTTAATATTTTATTTGAGTTTGATTATCAAAATGAGTTTACTGTTTAGGAAATGTAGCTTTAAGTTTGGTTTAGGGAAATGATTAAAACTTGAATCATTAGAGTTACTATATGAATTAGACAAAGGTCAATTCCACAAGTAAAGTAATTTGCAAATTTGTCAAGTACATCATACAATCAAGTCATTGGCCATTTTTCTTAATCTGATTTAGTAACGATGTGAACATTTTTCTAACTTAGAAAGCTAGCACCCAGCTGAATGGATGTATCTTTTTTAGTACTTGTTAAACTTCCCTTTTTTTTTTTTTTTTTGAACGGTTACTTTCTTTAAGGGAAATCCATGTCCAATTTGAAACCCGATGGGGGGAAAACCTTCAACTTAAGCCGCCCGAAGGCACGACACTTAATTTGAAGTAAACCCTGCCTTCTCCAGATTCGAACCCTGGTGGGTTGAAACCTTCATTGAAGGACTTTGAAATCGTACCGACAGGGCAGTGGTCCACAAGGGAGGACTTCCCGGTTTGGTCACCTAAACCGGTATTACTCTCCACTAGGCACGCTTAACTAAATAAGACATGCCCAGTGGACCACAAGCCCATTGGTGTTAAACTTCCCCTTTGATTTAATAATAAAATCATTGTCTAAAATAAAATACATGCATTTAAAGAAAAATATTTCCATTTCTTGATTTTGCTACATGAAAACAATTGTTACAGAACATATAATAAAATTAAAATATATTGATATAACCCTGATTCTGAATGCAGCATTTAAGTTATTTATGACTCAAAAGGGTAATTAATTTAGCATTAAAATTTTGAATTTTTTATTCTAATGAAATTGAGCAGCAGAATATAATATTTCAGATGCTGCCAAAAAATATAAAAAAATAATAATAAGGTATAATTGGAAGAGTTTGGAAGCTGGCATGCCAGTAAGTCATTTATCTTTGGGATTAATTAAAAAAATTATTTATGTAATTGTTGATACATAAAAATAATTAAAAGAACCCATATAAACCGGCTAGTTTAACTCCAATGGATCCCAGATCCCACTGGATAACATCAATTTCATACACTCCATTTATTTTCTACCTAAACATAAGAGCCATTTGTCAATTATATATTTTTGGAGACACTCAAAACTATATTATATGAATGGAATTTTTAGTGTTTTGTTACGTTATAGGTAAACTCAATGCAACTATATAATTTGTTTAAGAGAAATCCTAAAGACATGTTGAAAAGAACTTTTGGTATTGCTGAAGAAGATATCATACGAACTCAAAAGAGATTTGTTCCTAGTTTTTTGCTACTTTTATCAAATATACCATCGTTCAAATGTGATCAAAAGTTAACTTATTTGTGTTGTGCGTCACTTGTAGAAATTGTGTTGCAAATTTTCACAATGTTTATACACTTGCTTATTTGGCTAGTGGACCAGTGGTCACTTCATTATCTAGAGCGTTGAGGCTATTCATGTGAGATATTGCATGAACTCTAATAAATGTTTAATAAAATATTATACGAAAACGTTGAACTTCATAGGCAAGATATAAATTCTAGTTGACATAGATAACATATAGTATTCTTGAAGTAAATACCTCATGAATCGCAAATATTTGCCCGATTATAAAAAACTTATTTTTTCAGTCTTTGTGTGATTATTGTTGAGCAGCACAACTAGTCTATACATTTTTTTTTTTTTTTTCTGAACCGCAATTCATTAAAAACTAATAAATAACTAGCAAAAGAAGGTTACAAGCCATTAGTACAAATAAATTTGGGATTACATAACCAATCAAACCATTTAGGGCCCGTTTGGTTTGTAGAATGTTTTTGACGAAATTGAAATCTGATTTAGGAATTGAAATTTGGAGGAATTACAACGTTAAGGATTTGAAATATGTAGTATTTGAAATTTGAAGGAATCAGAAATTTATAAAATTAGGAGTAAATTGCTGAAATCGTCCTTGTAGTTTGCCAAGATTGCAGAAATCGTCCTTGGTCTTCCATAAGTGCAGGCGGCCTCCTTGTGGCGAAACTTTTGGATCATTTTGGTCCCTAGTTTTAACCGACGTTAAGTGGATTCCGTTAGCAGTTACACGTAAGTCCTTTTGGCCAACGATCGCTGCAACATTCATCTATTAAACTAACGACCGTTTATAATTTAAATTTTTTGGTTTATTTAAAGTTTTTCGGTTTTTTATATACATTTTTATAAAAACATGTACGTTTTTTAAGGTTTTATACACTTTTATATACGCTTTTTTTAATACTTTTTTATATACATTTCTATACACGTTCTTATATAAGTTTTTGTATATATTCTTATATACTTTTTATAAATGTTCTTATAAACTTTTTACATGGTTTTATATACGTTTTTATATGTTTTTATATACGTTTTACTATACGTTTTTTATGCTTTTTATATACATTTTTATATACGTTCTTGCATACGCTTTTATATACGTACGTTTGTGTATATATGTTTTTATATACGTATGTTTTATATATGTATACAAAAACATATATATACGTATACTAAAACATATACACAAACGTATATAAAAACATATAAAAAGTATATAAAAACGTGTATAAAATGTATATAAAAACGTATAAGTTTTTATAAATATGTATACAGAAACACATATAGAGCCGTATAAAAACGTACATAAGAATGTATACAAAAATGTATATAAGAACATGTAATAAAAACAAACTTATATAAAAGCGTATACAAAAACATATATAAAAACGTATAAAAAGTGTATAACAACGTATATAAAAAGATATATAATAGCTAAAATGTTTTTATAAATACATATATATTAACGTGTAAAAAATTTATAAGAATGCATACAAAAACATATATAAGAATGTGTATAAAAACGTATATAAAATATATATAAAAGCATATAAAAACTTATATAAAAGTGTATATGTTTTTATAAAAATGTTTATAAAAAAGAGAAAAAACTATAAATAAACCAAAAAATTTAAATTACAAACGGTCGTTAGTTTAAAGGGTGAACGCTGCAACGGTCGTTAGTCAAAAGGGCTAACCTGTAACTACTAACGGAATTCACTTAACGCCGGTTAAAACCAGGGACCAAAATGATCCAAAAGTTTCGCCACATAGAGGCCGCATGCACTTATAAAAGACCAAGGACGATTTCTGTAATCTTGGCAAACCAGAGGGACGATTTTTGCAATTTACTCTAAAATTCATTAATATATTATAATGTTTAAAATATATGAGTTAAGATCATTATATACCCCATATTCTCTCTATACTCAACGAAGCAATCATGGTCATCCACTTTTTCATCCAAAAAAAATGGTCTTACATTTTTTTGAAAATAAAATATTTTTTAAACGGTAAATTATTAAGCGACAAAAAAATACACAATCGCGACAAGAATTTTTCTTTTAACTTACAGTAGACGGTCACTTCGATAAACTTTCGATGAACTTTTTTTTCTTCAAGTTTTGTTTTTGTGTTAAAATTTACGTTTGAAAAAATCACATGCGATTTGTAAGTTAAAAGCATGTGTGATTTAACAAATTACATGTGATTTGTATATTAAGAATCACGTGTGGTTTCACAAATCACATGTGATTTTAAAATAACAAATCACATGTGATTTTCCTAGACGTAAATGATGTTGGATTTTCAAACCATGTTTTAATATTTATATTAACTCGTCTACCTATGGTCTACCTATGCACTAATGGGTAGAGAACCCGGTCGTGTGTAGTGTAGTAATCGGTAAAGCCGAGGTCATCCCAAGAGCTATTAGTGCGGATTTATTCTAAGTTTTATTGTCACTGATTATAAAAGGGGGTTTTTGATTTGTTTAATAAATAAACTAGTAGAAATGAAATGCAACACGAGGACTTCCCAGCGGGTCAAAAAAAGGAAAAATAGAAATGAAATGCGAAGTTAAATAAATGAGAAACAATCGATGGGGAGAAATGTGCTAGCGTAGTTACTAATCTTATTACGCCATAATCAAGTCTTCTTATAAATGCTTACTACCACTTCAAGTGGGAGTAAATGTCACTAGACTCATTGGGTCAATTCGTTAGCCTATAAGTCTAGATTCCAATTCCACCGTAGTTACTCGATGGAGGTTGTGGGCAACCTAATCCTTAGTCATTATGCACTAGCTACAATCTAGACCTATTCTTAGTGCATGAAGCACTAACCACGGCATTGTCCGCTCAAAGGTTCCCTAACTTCTTAAGTATCTCCACAAGATAGGTGATCCTATGGTCAATTCGCACACAAGGAAATGGTAGTCCTATGGTCAATTCTTACCATTCCTCGCAACCTACTCGGCTAGGGTCCTATGGTTAATTCAAGCTAGCCTTATAGATACTACCAAGCTTTAATACTACCGAAACAAGGGTGTCCACTAATAGGCAAAGAAAGTATACACAAAAAACGATAGTAAAGCAAGAAAACTTAAATCATAGCAATAATAATTTTATAACTAGGCTAACACTCATGGTGTTTAGCCAATCATATTAAACAATGCAGTAGGTCCAATGTTAATAATCATAATTAAAGGCATTGAATGAATTACAAAAGTTTGTTACAAAATAACTAAAACGTATGGGATAATGAAGTGAATTCTCCCTTGAAAAATGGTCCAGAGCTGCTAAGAATCGTTCTTCTGGAAATCCTTTAAGTCCCTTGGTATTTTGTGTTGGGAAGTGATGTTGAAAATGTAGAATTAGGGCTTATATTTATAGCCACGTTTAAGTTACGGCGTAACCATAAGTATGGGTTACGCCGTAACCCGCGTATCTCAGACGATCTTATCTTCAATAAATAACATACAACATAACCTATATAGTGGGTTACGATCGTAAAAAATCTCGTAGTTAAAATCATCATTTTTACGCCGTAACCTTGTAATTGAGTTACGGCATAACCTTCGTGACCACAAAATTCTTCTAAGTCATGGGAAATATACGGCGTAACCAAGTTAGTGAAGTTACGCCGTAATCTTTATTTGCGTTGACTTTGGTCTTCAAGAGTTAATCATTGTTACGGCGTAAGTTGAGAGTGGAGTCTAAATCGTAACTTCCTTCTGATCAGCATACTCTTGTATATTTTCATTAATATTCTTCCAAATCCTCGTCTCTTTATTCCTATGGTAATTTATGCCCTGAAAATGAAATATTAAGAAATAAGAGCATATATCCAAGTAAATTAATACAAATGATAAGCAAATTAAGGGGAAATTGGCCCTAAAATACCAGGACTATTTGATGTTATCAGTAAATTTTAACATTCATAAAAAAAATTGAAAAAAAAAAGTTCGTCAAAAGTATAAAAATGCCCCTCTATAAAAATATAATTTAATTCTATTCGTGATAGTATGATTCTCGTCATGATGGTATTATTCTTTTCACGTAATGATTAACGGTTTATGAGATATTTAAATTTTAAAAAAATGAACGTTAATTTTTTTTTTTTTTTTTTTTTTTTTTTTTGATGAAAATAAAATAAAGGGCTATGATAGGTTCATTGGATTTAGGAAGAATTTGAGGTATATAAAGAATTTTATCTAAAATTTATTAGTTAGTTAATTTTAATAAAATGAATATCATTTATTAAATATAATATATTATAATAAACTATTAAATCTAATATAATTAATTATTAATTATTAATTATACTGGATTTAATAGTTTATCATCGCCCTTTACGCAAATTGGTATGATTGATTTTGTGCCTGGTCGTACGGTGATTGAGGCCGCACAACATATATGCGTCAAGTATAAGGCTAAGTGCATGAATATTGAATATGGGTTTCTCTCATTCTCATTCTCTTCTTTTAGGGAACTTGAGAAGGACGCGGTGACATTACTGAAGTGAATCCAAAAGTTCTCTATGACTCAATACATTGGGACACGTGCTGATATTCACATTTTTAGTAGGATTAGTTTTGATATAGCTAGAGAAGTGGGGGTGATGACATCAAATAAGTACATATTATTGTCATCATTTTTCCTATGTATTTGACTTGTTTTATAATATTATGTATGAGAATTGATACTTAATCATTTACTTTTGTAATTCTCAATTATAAACAAGCGTTTGATGAAAGTTAGCCATTTTGGACGTAAAATGGAGCAAAATGGATCAAGTTGGAAAAGTCTACTGAACTGAAGAAAATTACGCCGTATTATTCTAGACGGATACGTCGTACGACTATACTTAGACGAATTCGAAGACCATTGCCTAACTTTAAAGAATGCGCCACATGTATTTATCTCATGCTCCAAATATGAAACCTTGGTCAACGAAGAAGATCTGACTTATCTACTCCAGATACGCCGTATTACTTTCGTGACATAAAGATTGAAGTTACGCCGCATCAAAAGGCGGTGTACGAATATTCGTGAATATTTATTTTTGCACCCTGCGTGAAGTTATCTAGATACGCCGCATCAACTTAGTTGATGCGCCGCATCGTATCCTCAAACAAAAACTATAAATACCCCATTTAACAGCCGAATTTCATGTGCAATCAAAGATTAAGGAGAAGAATACAGATGAATAGGCAACTGATGAGGCGAAAAATGATCCGTTTTTAGGGGGTCATTTAAGCCCGAATCCGACTTTATTTGATCAAATATTGCCCTAAATCGTTCCTTTTGTGATTTTAGGTGTTTGGAGAGTGAATTCTGGAAAAGAAGCTATTTTGGACGTTTTTGGAGCATAAAAGTGAAGAAAACGGCTAAGTACCTAATTTGCATGCTGAAAATACAAGGTGACGGCGTCAAGACCATCAGCTTGACGGCGTCAGACATGAAGAATTAAATATCGAAGGTGGTGACGGCGTCAGACGGACTCGTGACGGCGTCAAAGTGGCTAAAATAATATACCGTGGGTGGTGACTGCGTCACATAGGCCGTCATAAGTGGATCAAGGCCGTCCGAGGAAGTATATGGCGGCGAGGTGACGGCGTCAGAAGTTACTCTTGACGCCGTCAGACTGTTTTTCCTATATATAGTTTTCTAGTTTTTTCATTAAAAGGAGAGAAGTTTTGGTGAAACCCTAAAGACGATTTTGGTGCCTCTTTTACAGGTTTTTCAAGGGTTCCAAACCCTTGAGACCTTGCATTGTAATTGAGATAAGTGTACTTTCAATTCAATCAATATGTCTATGTGTTGGTTGTTTATCTCTTGTTCTTGTCTCAATTCTACTATGCTAGGCTAGATCTCTCTTGTGTTTGCTTAGATCTAATGAAACCTAGATGTTGATTATGTGTTGATTACTTGTCTACTCTTGTTTTGAATGAATGATTTATATGTTAGGCTTAAGAAAACTGGCAGATCTCCAAATGGTAACATGCTTGAACGTCTTAAGAAACATGAACCGAGGCGTACTAGGTCTTTATTGGTTGTATTTAATGCATGAGCCATTGTTTACAATCCCTATAGTTGTGCTGGGTCATGGTGTAGGAGGAGATAAGAGCTCATAGAGTTGGGGAGTTATGTATGCCACCCCACGAATGGTATTAAGGAATACAATCCGTCATTCATACAAGTGTAACAAGTAATTAACATGTAAAAGATATCTAGGGAATAATGAAGTCTAAGTAAACACAATTTCTCCAATTACTGCTCACAACTTTAGTATAATTTAGTTTAATTTCATTTTTATTATTTTATTTTGATTATATAATAGCTTTGGGTTAGTTGAATAGCAACTAATTCCGCCCACTCTTCCAAAACCCGAGATTTTACTTGCTTTCATAAAAATATAAAAATACAAAAATAATCATCTTTCACCTCTAGAACTATTAATTAGGTTTTCTAATCCTAGCGACACTATTCCTAAGCTGAACGATCAATCCCCCGGTACTTGTCACTATACTATACTACAACGATCAGGTACACTGCCTGGTGGGGGTTGTAAGCTTCTCGAGATCCCTCGAAAGGTAAAGCAAGGTGCGATTCCCACGCATCAAGTTTTTGGCGCAGCAGCCCGGGGAATAGTTATTGTCTAGGTTAGGATTTCTTTTTATTAGGTCTACTTGCTAGATTCCTTTCTAGTAAGATTTTATTTTTATTTTTAGGTTCTCTTTAGTCTATCTTTTCTTTGTGTCTTTGTTAGTAAAAACCTTTCCATTGACTATTCCGTTAACCATTATGGAGAACGCGAATCCACCACACTACAAACCACGAAATTCACCCACTCCAAATGACATCTTGATGTTTAAACAACATGAGGATGAACCTATCTATGATGCATGGGCTCGTTTTAAATATTTACTCCGAAAAGTCCCTCATCATAATTTTGATCTGTGGTCCCAAATTGAAATATTTTACCATCGTGTCGACCACTATACCAAAATGGACATTGACCATACCGCACATGGGGACCTTTGGGGATTAAGTGCTGATGAAGCATGGGAAACCATAGAGAATTGTACCATACTTGCCAAAAAAATGGACAACCCAACAAACGTTGTTACGGATCAATTGATAGCAAGTTTAAGGGAACAAGCAAGAAGACTGTTTGGGGATAAAACTATAGATGAGATAACTGGGCATACGGGGTGGTATGATTTCACCACAATACAAATGAAAGAGATAGTAGAAAACCCAAGCCCAATAAGTACCCCACAAGTCCTACCATCACTTGAGGAATACACACCACCCGTGACTTACCCGGAAGAAGTAGAAGAGACTATAGGAGCCTAAATAGAGGTAGAACCCTTGTACCAAACACCACTAGAGGATATAGGTTTGAACACTTGTAGTGATAACCTTACTCCTAGTTCTAGGGAAGTTCCTAGTTTTGATGAACCGGAGCCTCAACCAAAACCATTACCTAATCTTCCATCCTTGGATGAAGATTTAGGAATTGAAATAGGTCCCGATCCACCCATCAAACCATGTAGTCCGGGTAGTTTTACGTTGAAGGAAGTAGACCCCAAGCCTTGTGGAGAAGAAGCCAACATAGGAGTGGACCATGACCTTACATACTTACATCACCCATTCATGATTGATCGTAAGAAACATTATGGGTTTAAACCGGGTTTATTAGGTCAAGATGGATCCCCAACTAGTAGTCTCTTGAAGTTGATAGAAAATGATCCCTTTCTAGGAGAAAATCTTAATCCACCCATTAACCCGATTGAATTTATTAAGGTTATGATGATAGGAGCACACCCCTTTGAGCATATAATTCATCCACCACTATTTTCTCACGTGGCATACTTCCACCCTAAGGGTGTGTATCGCTACTTCCACCCGCACCTAATCCTAAGTGTAGGGAAAACTTCCCTTTTATCCGTTAAATAAGGGTAGAGTCAGGCTCGTGACTCGAACAAAAATAAGCGCTTCTTGGGAGGCAACCCATGTTTTGTGTGATTTTATTTGTTTGATTGTTATTTGTTTCCGTATGCATGTTTTATTTTTATTGTTGGTTGATCATGTTTCTCAATTAAAATGTGGAAATACTTTATTATGTTGTTTGGCCTAGTCTTAACTCCAACCTAAAGGTATTTTTGCAAAAGATAAGTGTAAGGGGAAACCCCAAATATGTTTTCAAGAAACACACCGATCATGATTCTCCACAATATTAAATAAACATGTATATTCGTATTTGTTAGAGTCAAATGCTTGTATTGAGTCATAATGAAGTTTTGCAGGATTTTCCAGGAAGTAGGACGAAGTTTTTCCAGAAATTTTCCGGAAACTTAACATAAGAATTTCTGCAGGTCTATTCTGACGGCGTCAGAGTTTACTCTTGACGGCGTCAGGAGTTAAAATCTGGAAATTTTACCAGTTTTGTTTTTCTAACGGAGTCTTATGGTTTTTGTGAATTATTAAGTTTTATAATCTCCAGGAAATCTGCAAACTTCATTCCACAAGCATTATATCTTACTTTGTTTTCTAGGATTTAGTAACTTATATAGGATGCCGCCGATTTTACGCGAGGTTGCCTTGTCTACTTTTGTCAGGATTTACAGGTTATTTATGACAAGAAGATGATTTATATTCTGGAAGGGAAGCTTTGATTGTTCGTTTTCTTGGAGGAAGATTTAACCTGGCCAACTAAAATCCATACCGAGCGAATCAGGGGAGTATTTGATTTCATTCTCTTTACTTTTTAACTTTTACATTCTTTACTTGAACATTGGGGACAATGTTCATCTTAAGTGTAAGGGGAGGGTAAAAAGATGATACCTTACATATGCACTTTCGCTTGAGTTTGTTTTGTTTGATAGTAGATGAGTAATAAAACTACGAGAAATACTTGTTAGTGTAATTTTAGCGCCAAATTTAAAATTTTTTACAACATTTAGGAGTGAAACTTTAGCCATAGCAAGCGTCTCATGGATAGGAGGTTGTATGACTAGCACATAACCGTATATTCAGAAAAATTTTCCACCCAAAAATGTGAGGTTCGCCTTTAAATTTGATAGGAAAAGCATTCATTATTGGTGCTTATGAGTGTACCGGTAGCATTTAGATTCTAGAACTTGCGTTAGTGATGCATCCCGAGACCGCTAGTGAGACTACATTCGTGTGGTAGGATTTACTACATGATAAGAGGCATTAGGATCACCCTTGTGTTAAACCTGTATCATAATTACTTGACCATTTAAGTCATATTACTTGGCTAGTTAAGTCAACTAATTTTTCCCACACCCTTAGCGTTGTACTCATTTTTAGTACACGATACCCCTAGTACACCCCTCCGAGCCTATCTTTTCGTTTCTAACTTTAAGCATTTTACTTAAAGGAAGAATTTGTTACACCCCACTTAAATGTACACCCAAATCGCCTTAGCCTTCCGTGTATGCGCTCATTTTTAGTGCATTATTGTTATTTGTTAAACCCTAAGTTAACTTTCTAATTGATTACATGGTTGCTAAGTTGAGTCATATCCTTGTACATATTGTTTTGGGACGATTGGGACTCATGGGTAAGTACTTATTTTATGGAGTAATGGGGAAGAACATCACTTATTACCCCCATATGTACGTTAATCTTAAAAGTGCTCCAAGTGTTTTGATTTTCTTAATTCGAGTCATTAGATTAGTTTAATGTAAAGTATGTAAAGATTCAAGTGTAAGGGGAATTCTCATCCCCTATGATGTATTATTTTGGATGGTAGGGTAAGAGTGTATGCAAAAAAAAAAAAAAAAAAAAAAAAAAAAAAAAAAAAAAAATCGAAAAAATCAAGAAAAAGAAAAAAAAATATAGAAAATGGAAAAAGAGAAAAAACATACGGACTACCATCCCGTCTCATTCTATGTTCATTTTATGTTTTTAGTTATTTTTCATTTATTAGCTTAAGTCGAGTCTAGTCTTGGCTTAGCAACGCCATATTGTACATGTAATTAACTGAGATTGTTAACTCGCCACCAGTAAAACTTCCTTTATCCAACAAAACCGTGTAATTCATATCCCTACACCTAACGTTATAACCCTTTAAAAAGACCTCTTTGATAGTTTATCCTAGGTGCTTACGCCATGTGGTGGAGGTTTGATCCTTTCCCAAGCCTATGGTAATCTATTTTGCTATGACAGGTAGTGAGAGATATCTTCCATTTCCATAATGTTATATTACTTTATTACACCCGAGAGATGTGAGTATCTAAACACTATTTGTGAGGTGCTTGTGTATGACCTCCGTGCTTGTCTATTGGTCTTTAGTGGAACGATTATTTGTTGTAATTACTTTTATATTAGTGTTAAATGACCCCTAACTTGTCTTTTGAGTAGAATAAAAGCTCATTTGCTTGAGGACAAGCAAATCTCAAGTGTAAGGGTATATGATGAGGCGAAAAATGATCCGTTTTTAGGGGGTCATTTAAGCCCGAATCCGACTTTATTTGATCAAATATTGCCCTAAATCGTTCCTTTTGTGATTTTAGGTGTTTGGAGAGTGAATTCTGGAAAAGAAGCTATTTTGGACGTTTTTGGAGCATAAAAGTGAAGAAAACGGCTAAGTACCTAATTTGCATGCTGAAAATACAAGGTGACGGCGTCAAGACCATCAGCTTGACGGCGTCAGACATGAAGAATTAAATATCGAAGGTGGTGACGGCGTCAGACGGACTCGTGACGGCGTCAAAGTGGCTGAAATAATATACCGTGGGTGGTGACTGCGTCACATAGGCCGTCATAAGTGGATCAAGGCCGTCCGAGGAAGTATATGGCGGCGAGGTGACGGCGTCAGAAGTTACTCTTGACGCCGTCAGACTGTTTTTCCTATATATAGTTTTCTAGTTTTTTCATTAAAAGGAGAGAAGTTTTGGTGAAACCCTAAAGACGATTTTGGTGCCTCTTTTACAGGTTTTTCAAGGGTTCCAAACCCTTGAGACCTTGCATTGTAATTGAGATAAGTGTACTTTCAATTCAATCAATATGTCTATGTGTTGGTTGTTTATCTCTTGTTCTTGTCTCAATTCTACTATGCTAGGCTAGATCTCTCTTGTGTTTGCTTAGATCTAATGAAACCTAGATGTTGATTATGTGTTGATTACTTGTCTACTCTTGTTTTGAATGAATGATTTATATGTTAGGCTTAAGAAAACTGGCAGATCTCCAAATGGTAACATGCTTGAACGTCTTAAGAAACATGAACCGAGGCGTACTAGGTCTTTATTGGTTGTATTTAATGCATGAGCCATTGTTTACAATCCCTATAGTTGTGCTGGGTCATGGTGTAGGAGGAGATAAGAGCTCATAGAGTTGGGGAGTTATGTATGCCACCCCACGAATGGTATTAAGGAATACAATCCGTCATTCATACAAGTGTAACAAGTAATTAACATGTAAAAGATATCTAGGGAGTAATGAAGTCTAAGTAAACACAATTTCTCCAATTACTGCTCACAACTTTAGTATAATTTAGTTTAATTTCATTTTTATTATTTTATTTTGATTATATAATAGCTTTGGGTTAGTTGAATAGCAACTAATTCCGCCCACTCTTCCAAAACCCGAGATTTTACTTGCTTTCATAAAAATATAAAAATACAAAAATAATCATCTTTCACCTCTAGAACTATTAATTAGGTTTTCTAATCCTAGCGACACTATTCCTAAGCTGAACGATCAATCCCCCGGTACTTGTCACTATACTATACTATAACGATCAGGTACACTGCCTGGTGGGGGTTGTAAGCTTCTTGAGATCCCTCGAGAGGTAAAGCAAGGTGCGATTCCCACGCATCAGCAACACAAGACACCAACCAAACAAAGATTTCAGAGCAGTAAGAAGGTCATGTAATGTTTAATTCATTAAGTAGTTTTGTTTTTTTTGTATTAGTACACTTTAATCCATCAGGATTGCTGGGCTTGTCTACGCCATAGAACTCCCCTTTATATTGTTTTCCATCGATTAAAATTTATTTGATGTTTATTTAGTTCTTATTATATGTGCTTTGATAACCTCTATGTCTAGCTGTAGCTTGTTTGCGCTGCCATACGCCTCCCACGATTACTTCACTAACATTATAAGTTAGTATAAGCCCTTAAAAATGGTTAAATAATATAGACATAAGAAATTATTAAGAGTTTACTCGCCTGTAACTAATATACCAACGAGAGAGAATAGATTTTACCACCCATCTTATAAAACTAGCTATAAACAAGTGACAAGCTACTTAATCATCGGTCAGGCCTCTTATCTGTATCTGCTATCTATCTGTGTACGTGTTTGCCATTCGCTTATTCGACTCATTAGTTTTATTTACTTATAATCAACTCAATCGTGCCACTCTCTCAGGCTGAAAACCCCCTTGCATTAGATTAGGTTTTAGAACAAACTTAGGAATTAAAATACTGATAGACATTTTAGGTGTTAACATTCAACTCTTAGTGATCGACACTCTACTTACCAACTAGTTACATTGATCGGGTACACTGCTCGTTAGTGTGTGTTATTGGTTAAGTCGGCTAAATATAAATTTAAAACTAGATAAGAATAATCTACACCTACAACGATAACGCAAGCATCAAGTTTTTGGCGCCACTGCCGGGGTGTGAATTGTTTAATATCTGAATATCTGTTAGTGTTTTAATTAGGGTTTTAACTTTATTTAGTTTTTGATTTTTAGTTTTTAATTGCTAACTTTGTTGTGTATTAGTATAATTGCATTCATTGTATTTTTCTGCATATTTAGTGTTTGTTTGTTTATTTGTTTTCTGTATTTTTTGTGTTTTTCATTTTTTTTCTTATTTTCTGCATTGTTTGCTATCTGCTGTAAGTTGCTACTCTAAACGATACAGCGCATTTGTTTTCATAGATACGGCGTATTGCATTTTTATTTTTAATACAGCGTAACTTATTTAATAATTCGAGTACAACGCATCTATCCCCTACATACGGCATATTGTATTTTTAATCAGAAATTTTTCAAAACACTAAACGCCATATGGTGCATGAGTTTTTCTCATATGGTGAATTATTGATTATTAAAAACAGTTTCGAATTCATTAAATAATCTAAAGCGGCGTATCGATTTTTGTCGGTACGGTGCATTGATATCAAAAAGCTCTTCTTGAAACACCACGAGAGCATGAAAGTGACGACGAAGCTAACTTCTGCCTTTGGCTCGAAAGATGTTTTGGGAATTATCACAAACTTGATTGTGAACTTATGATAAGATTGGAAGATTATTGGTGGAATAAGCGAAATAATGAAACATCGCTTGATGGAACATGGAACAACTATGAGATTCAAAATAATAAACAACGAACAGGTAGTAATGTTTCATTGTTAAGAGCCAAATGTGGATTCGGTAATAGTAAACCAAGATGGTTAGAGCTTGCTAAACTTATTGACAAGAAGGAAAACGAATGCAAGGATGATCTTTTCAATAAGCTAGAAATTAATGGTATTTTTGACGTTGATGAATTGAGTTATGAAGTCCAATTCCATGAGGTGTTAAGAACCCTAATAATGAAATATTGCAAAGGATGGGACAATAAGAAAAAAGTCCAAAGAAAGATGCTTGACCATATCAAAAAGAAGATTAACGATGGTTACGAATCATGCTCAAGTGATGACACATGGTATAACGAAGAATTTGAAGAGGTAGAAAGATTAATATACAAACATAATGGGACCAAGTATGAGCCTCATATGATGAAATTGAAATCTATGTCGTAAAAAGATATGAAATCTACGACGATAGGTGCCACGTTCGTATGAAGAGGATTAATGTTGAAGATGTGTTGATTAGTGGAAAGAATATTTGGTTGTTCAATAACGGGATTATGAAAGATATGGATTAGTGGAAAGAATATTTGGTTGCTCAATAACGGGATTATGAAAGATATAGAGATGGAAGATCTCCTGCATACAAAAGTATGAACAACTCTAATATACAATGGACATTGCACAAACTTGTGAACTTTTACTCCTCACTTATGTTGCCTATTTATACACAAGTATGAACAACTCTAATATACAATGGACATAAGCATTCCTTAATAAAATCTTGATAGATTTTATTCTCTGGCAATGGAACCTTCTTTGGGTAAAGTCCAAAAGGTGCTTTCTGATGACAGACTGGATTTAACCATTTGGGGAAACTTTGACCTTAAAGTGATAAAGCACTTTAGTGAACCAGTTCAAACTTTCCCGCCCAGTCCCGCCAAATCTTTAGTCTTTAAGTCATCAGTATTCAGTACCTTGATAGTTGTTGAGGAGTCTTGGGGTTCAGTGAGTTATTGTCATCCTCACTGAACCCATCACCTTTTTATTGGCTTAGATGCCGCTCATTGAGTTCCGCCTCACTGAATGAAGAACCTTTGTTCTTAGGCTCGGTCTAAGCATCTTGAAGATGACTCACTGAGTTACTGTCCACTCAGTGACTTGTTTATACTTTGGTGATTTTACGTTCAAATCCTTGTTAGAAGAAGATTGGGGAATTTAGTGACCCAACAATCTCCCCCTATTTGAACATACGAATAGCCTAAGTGTTCAGTGTGAGTTGGCAAGGGTCTTCATCTCTTACTGAATGATGATGTAATTATAAGTAGGACACATAACTTAAAAAAAACATCAAAGTTTATTAATAGCTATTACAAGTCTTACTAATTACATAAAAATAAAAGTGATAGTTGTTGCAGATTAGATGTCCAGTTGATAGCCAAGTGCATCAAGCTTAGTCTTCTTTGATCTCAGGAGGTGTCTCTTAGGGTGCTCCTCATTCATAGCTTTAAGGTCCTGGCGGAACCTTACATTTTCAGCACACCTAACAGGAGAAGCAAGCATCAGGTACATCAACATCGCCTTAATCCCTGCCCTGTCCATGTCTGACCATATTTGGAAAGCAAGGTTTCTATACTCATCAGTAAAGCATAGACCTCTTTCAGGGACTTCAAACACCACATTGTTCATGAAGGTGATGCCTTTAGGAAGGGACCTGTCATAATCCAATCCTGGGACCTTGATCTCAGGCTCTAACTCAACTTGCTTCCTTTTCCTTTTGGAGACCTTTGGTGGAGCAGTCTCTGTTGTTGAAGCAGGAAGAATGGAGGGAATGTTCAGAGCTTCAGGCATTGCTTTCATTCTGTCATACCTTTCCTTCAGTGACTTGAGAAGGTTGGGTACCACAACATTGTTCTTCTTGGCAATGATGGGACGAAGCTCATCAAGTTTAGTGATGCCAAAGTCAGCAAACCTGAATGGTTTGTGGACGTTAATCACTCTTTTATCTGGTCCCCTGAAGACAATGACTACTGAAGGATTGGTGTTTGTATGGATTTGAATGTCAGTGATGGTTTCAGGTTTCAGCCTTTCCTTCATCACCCAAGTATACCTTTCAATCCTGGTCCTTCTGATTTCAGCGTCCTTCCTGAGCTTTGCTTCCCTTTCCCTTTTGAGAGCACTCATTTCTTCTTCCTGAGCCTTTTTAAAGGCTGCACCAGCTTGCTCAGTAGATAGTGCCTCAGTATCTAATCCAATCTTTTCAACCTCCTCATGAACAACCTTAATAAGAGCAGGCTTGCTCATCCTCTCTTCTTCAGCCACCTTTTGCAAAGTCTCAATTCTTTCCATGTGGGCTTGAATTTCAGCATTGGTGAGATGATGCACAACTTCATTGATTTCAAACGGGACTCTGATAGGTTCATCAGGGTCATATCTGACCATGGTTGAGGCAGGCTTGAGCACAAATTCAGGTTCAGAGGTGGTAACAATACTTTTTCCTCTGTTCTGCCTGAGAGTTGAGGAGACTGGTTCCTCTTGTGGTGGAACTTCAGTGATTGGAGTGGCCTCCGTGACGTGCTCCCCCTCAGTGTGAGAGGGCTGTCCAGCTTCTTCTTCTTCAGTATCAGGGGCTTCAGTAACATTCTCCCCCTCAACATTTGCCTGAGCGTCAGTGATGGCAAGAGTTGGAGGTACTGACGAAGAAGTAGACATACCCTTGAAGGCTTGAAAGAGTTCCGTCATCACAGACTTGATTTCTGTCGTATCCTGTTGAATGATAGATACCTTGGAGTCAAGTGCAGCCTGAACATACAAGGGTTGTCATCCTGGATCCCATAGTCTATGCCAGAGAAGTGGACTTTTGGGATTGAGCTGCCACTGATTCTTCCAATGTTGTAAAGGAAGATTTTAGAGACTCCACCGCTGAGCTGAGATCCTGAACATTTGATCCATTTAGCAAGCCAAGTAACTCAGTGAGGGTTACTGAGTTTACCTGATAAGTCTCAGATGCCTGAAGAAGTTTCCTGGTTAGCTCAGGATCATCTTTGACTGATTCTTGAACAGACTGAACTCCTACATTCAGCTTATTGAGCGATTCCAAAAACTGGTTCAGGTAGCTGACCATCTTTGTCATGGAGAAGTCAAGGGAGGAGTTTTGTTCCTTGACATCCTCATGAAATTCAGCAACACGTTCTTTGAGATCACAGTAGTGAACCGCTTGTTCAGTATGCATATCAAAAACTTCATCAGTGACCCCTCGGAACAAAGCATTGGTTGCCTTCTTGATGAACTTGGTAAAAACTTTCTTAGTGAGAGGAGCTTGATCATCATCTGAGGAATCTGATGCGGAGTTAGTTTCAGCAGCCTCAGTGTCAGAGGGTTGAGGAGACTGAGGGATTGGTTTAGGGATTGTCTCCTCAACCACCATATCATCTCCAGCTTCAAAAATCTCCTCATCACTGTGAAAGTCATCATTAGAGAACAGGGCTGCCTGAGCATCAACCAGGGAGTGAATCTGCAACAAAAGGTTATCCGACTCCTCTTCATAAGAAGACTTGCCTTCGTTTTAGCCAGGTCCTGACCCCTCTAATCCAGTAGACTGGGTTTTATCTATCTGGTCCTTAGAGCCAGTTCCCAAGTTGTGGGCACCTCCAAAAGTGAGTGTTGTTTACCTATCAGCGAGTTGTTTGTTTCTCTCTGAGTCTTGGGGAAGAGTTTGTGTGCCCTGAGACAAAAGCTTTGATTTGCGAATGTCCTCATCAGGCACTTGAGTGGTGATGCCCCCTTTCCAACAGGCTTGTTGTGGCCTGTCAAAGGTTTAGGGGCGAAAACTCCCTGTTGCTTGGGTTGTGATTTACCCGAGCCTTTGGCAGGATGTGAGTGTTTATGGGCCCCCTTCTCAGTAGAGTAGTGCTGCCATACTGAGGATCTAGGACCCTTTTCTCCCTGAGACCCTGATTATAATTTGTCAGAGTCTTTAACAGGATGTGATTGTTTGTGGGACCCCTTCTCAGTGGAGTAGTGCTGCCCCACCGAGGATATAGGACCCCTTGCTCCCTGAGACCCTGGTTGTGATTTCTCAGAGCCTTTAGCAGGATGTGGAGGTTGGGTTGGTTCCAACTCCACTGACTTGTTTATGTCAGTAGAGCCTTTGGGAACGGGTTTGCCCGAGGACACTAAGTGTGATGTCTTAGTGCCCTCTGTTGGCCTTTGTTTTGGGGCCAAAGATTGGCTTATGATCCTGAGGGTGTCCGCAGTCAGGGTCTGTTGTTGTTGCCCCCTTTTGTCAGGCTTAGGGGCAGAGGTCTCAGTGGCGAGTGACTTGGGTTGAGTCACCTTCCTGGACCCCTGTCCCTTCTTCCTCTTCACCTTCTTAGTGGGAGAGGGAATTGGTGATATTATGTTGTCACCCTAGATAGCAGTTAGCATATACGTGGTCAGGGCGACAGGTGTTACCTCAGCAGGGTCACGAGAGTAATTTGCCTTATGTAAGACATCAGGTTCAAAGTCAACACTGTCAGGCTTGATATACTCGGACCCTAATAAGTCATTCAGGGCACATGAAATGAATCTAGGGTAAGACATAAGTTTTTTCCTAGACTTCCCACCCAGTTTGGCTATGAGGTCCCTGAAGATAATTTCTCCAAGGTCAATTTTTATACCCTCAATGAGACAGTACATTATCATTGATTGAGTAGTGTTTAGTTGCTCAGTAGAGGATTTATTCCCCCTAAGGACCTGAATTACAAATGTCATCAGGATCCTCCAGGGGGCAGGGAACCATGTTTTGATAATGGGGGCTTTGGACAGAAGGGCCCCTGGAGTCACATCAGGATGATGTTTATCATTGGGCCCAAGTTCCAAGAGGAGTTGCCTAACATCCTCTTTAGTGGGTTGGGCTACAAAGGTCTCAGCATAGTCAAGGCCTGTGGCTTTGACAAAGGTTTTGTAGTCAATAGTTAGGAACTTAGTTCCATTCTTTACTGAGAACCTTATTTTGGCCTCCTTTGGTGCATCAGGGTTTTCAACCACCGCTGTGCACCAGAATTCCCTCAAGTAGTCATAATAGATGACTGAGGGGGTCTTTGTGAATGTGGTGGTGAGAAAACAGTTTTGAAGGAGCTTCACCACATCCCTGTATTCAGGGAACTCTTCAGGGTAGGCAAAGTTCCTCACCACATTATTTTTGGTGAGGTCTACGCTTTCCATTTGAAAATCCACATTGGGTGCGTATTTAATGACTTTAGAAGAAGCCATTTGAGAAATAATGGTCTGGTTTTAGAAAAAAGGTTTGGATTAAAGAAGAAACACAGAGTTTTGAAAGCAATTTGTTCTTGAATAAAAATTGCAAGAGTTTTGTTAAAATTTTTAAAGTGTGTGTGTGTGTTCTTCTTTGTGGGGGTATTTATAGGGTGTGAATTAGGGAAGTGATGTTGCGGATATCAAAGGGTTTTGTTATTAAATCAAAATGGTATAATAATGTGTGTTTGATATCCGCATTAATTATCACGATTCCCATTGCCCTATTTTCTCTCAACATGATGGGGTGAACAGTTGTGTGGCTCTGCAAAAAGACACTTTTGCAGAGTGATATCATCACAACTATTTGTGTGTGAGGGAACATTTAATGCTTAGTGGTATTTGGTGAGAAAGATGTGGGGGCCCAAGATGTGGATGCCAGTTGTGTAAGCGACATATATTCCTATATTTAATAGGAATCAGTTACCTACCTGGGACATTTACTAACTAAGTACTTAGAGCATTTAGTTAGGGTATTCAATGCCTTTTGACATCTTGAGCCCCCTGAATGATTTATCATTCAGGAATGGGTTTGTTCAGGGATCTAGAGAATTTATATCAGGATGGAACATTTTTAAATCAGTTGCCTGATTCTATGTCCAACATGCCCAATTCAGCTTTCAATCTTGTGAAAGTGGGTTCATCCAAGGGTTTGGTGAAGATATCAGCTAACTGATACTCAGTGGGGATGAAATGTAATTCAATTTCTCCATTCATGATGTGGTCCTTGATGAAATGGTATCTGATGTCAATGTGTTTAGTTCTTTGATGAAGCACTGGGTTATTTGAGATAGCTATGGCACTAGTGTTATCACAAAAGATGGGTTTCATCTTGTACTGAATGCCATAGTCACTCAGTTGGCTCTTCATCCAGAGTACATTTGCACAACATCCTGCAGCAGCCATATATTCAGCTTCTGCTGAGGACATGGCCACTGACTGTTGTTTCTTTGTACTCCAACACACAAGTTTACCACCAATAAATTGATAGGATCCTAAGGTACTTTTTCTATCCATATTGCATCCTGCATAGTCAGAGTTAGTGTACCCTTTGAGATCAAATCCTGAGCATTTTGGGTAATACAAACCAAGGTTTGATGTACCCTTCAGGTACCTGAAGATTCTCTTGACAGCAGTGAGATGAGACTCTTTTGGATCAGCCTGATATCTGGCACATAGACAGATTGAGAATTGGATATCAGGCCTTGAGGCAAGTAAGTACATCAGGGATCCTATCATTCCCCTGTATTGGGTTTGGTTCGCAAATTTGCCAGTGAGGTCAGGGCCAAGGTGTCACACCCCGCCACGGCGGAAACGCGAGGGTATAACTTCATGGATATCATCACAACACCTGGTGTCAACATAGAGAACAACTACATGCACATAAATAGAGCAATGTACAAACACAAAGTGTTGTAACAATACCCCAAAATAAAATAACCAAAACAAACATAAATCCAAATATAGATGATAAACCACTTCAAATGCAACTAAGGTCTCGTCTATCCACATCCTGCTATCTTATCCTTAGAAAGCTCACCTGAAAATGATGCTTAAAACGTCAATATAATGTTGGTGAGATTCATAGGTTTAAGACTCAATACACAAGGCAACCAAATTTATTGTGATTACAAAATATATAGCTGAACAAATAAATTATAGTTATCATATTGCTACATGTATTTGCAAGTTAATATCCACATATAAAGGCAACAACACTCATAAGGCAACCATTGGGCGGAACGTGCCCACCGATCCAAAGTAGTACCCATCAATATATCATCAATTAGGTCGCATGCGCGAGCAACAGGGTAAGCACCCTCCCAATTGAATCCCAAAAATATATCATCAATTAGGTCGATATCCTAATTAAATCCCAAAACATCCACGCAAGCAAATAATCACACATAGCATACATACAATAACATTATAAGTCCAAGCTCTTTAATATCACACACATAATCACAGTAAACCAAAATATTTAAGACAAGCATCATTCCCATCCCAAGTTTAAAACAAAGTAAAAATATGGGACTATGAACTCACCTTAAACTCCGCAGCTCCACAAAACAATACACAAAAATAATCCACATTACATAAGGTCAAGCTAAAAGCTACAACCCATGTAATACACATATGATGGATGTCTAAGACTCATATGACCCACCATGGATCTCCTAGACACCACACTAACCACTACCATAACTTAATACTCACTAAATCCCTTGCACTCTAAAACTCAGAAAACGTAGAATTTTTGAGTACATTCGCTCACATGAAATTATGACAAATAAAGCTTAACAACTCACACCAAAAATTTACCATGGTCTCTCATAAGCATAGAAGCTAATCCCAGAAGGCCATGTACCAATAACACACCAAGTACTCATAAGAAATTCAAACTTGACAACTACTCAAATTCGGATCTAAACGCACACCAAAAAGTTTTGATTTTTAATAATTACTTCCACATGTTTTTATCGCGAATCCTCTTCGTGGTAGTCTAATATAACCTAAAGCTTAACTATTCCAGAAGACCAAGTCAAAATACCACTTTTAAAACCAGATGCCACCCTCAAACGTTTACCCAAAATCTGTCCCGGTTTGACAGCTTTGACACCCTAACAAGAAAAATCAAAAGACCGACTTCCCGACCTCAAAATTGATCGTGGCTGGACTTTTTGGAAAGCTCTTTCATTATACTTCAATTTAGACTTAAAATTCGTGACTTAACTCATCACCATCTGTTATGTACACTCACATCTTTACAGCCTTACAAATCTGTCCAAACCCTAACTCAATAACTAACATGTTTTACGCTCAATTCTCTTCACCAATCATCACAATATTACTAATTATTGATCCCAACATGTTTTATAACATTAATTTACAGAAGTTAACACAAACCCTAATCCATCATATAATTATTACATGAATTATATTAATTAATCAATTAATTGAACATAGGATTTAAAGATTTTACCTTGATTCTTGATTATTGCACCCAAATTACAAACCCTAATTTTTCTTCTTCTTTTCTCTCTTGGATCGACTCTAATTTGCTGGAAAAACGTTTTATGGGTGTTTGGTTTGATATATATATTAATTAGGGATAATCCTTGGGCCTAAGAGTCATATTTGGACTCAAATTGGGTTTCTTTTTTCCCCCTTATCCCTTAAATCCAAATTTTACATATATAAAATATATATATATTTATTTTTTTTATTAAATTTATTTATTACACTCAAAACCTCATAATTTTCATATTTTATAAACTCCCAAAACAAAACCTAACGTCTTACGCGATAAACATTAATTTTACGATAAACCGGAAAAATATTATTTTCAAAACAAAGTTTCCAAAAATAGAATTTCACACTCTTTTAAAATACACCTCATAAAAACAAATCCCACGTAACTTACTAACGCTCAATTACTTGAACGAAGCCTCGTTACGCAAAAACACAAAAACACCAAAACTACACAAGTCATTTCTACACCACAAAGGTGATCAAAATGAACTTTCCCAAATTCCAAACTTTCCAAATCACAATAAAACCATTTACGCAAAGGGATTTAGTGCCAAAACTCACCTATATCACTCATATATCACTTCACATACCTAATACACACCAAACAACCGTCAACCGAGTCAAGACTATCAGTCAAACTGACCTGCTAAAACCACGGTTGTTACATCATCCCCCACTAAGGGAAATCGCGTCCCGAGATTTCAACTACTCGTCTCACCAAAAACATCAGCAAAAGAAAATTTATGGATTTTTAAGCGGATAAATACCACACCATAAACTCACAGAGAAAGAATCGCAAAAATGTGAACCGACTAAATACTCGAATTCACACGATAGAAAACATTCCGTCGCTTCAACGATACACGCAAATAGATACACTCCCCGATCAATAACAACAATGATCCAAACGACTTCTCACAGATAGGTACGATACCCTCGAACCAAATGAAAACCCGAATGGTAACCGCAAGACGCACTCAGAAATAACAAATACCCATAAAACAAACATTTATGAATATCCCGCATCTAACTTCCACGATCTAAATCCAACTACAAACGATCTGCTCAGCAGCCACATCCGCAAACAAATTTGAGTACTTAAATATCAACTGATCCTCACGTTCCCAAGTAAACTCAGGACCACGCTCAGAATCCCCAGCATAACTTTACCAACGCTATCTCACCACACTCCAAACTCTTAACATCTCGATTACATAATCTCATCAGGTTTCTCGACAAAACGAAGAATCTTGTCAACCTTACATTCATCTAATGGCACATGCAGACTAGCATCCGCCAACCACTTCTTTTCATTAGATACATGAAACGTATCATGCACTCTACTTCACTCCTCAGGAAAAATTCAACCGATATATCTCAAATTCAATCCTTTCCGTAAATCTCAAATGGTCCTACGTATCTCGGTGCTAGCTTGCCTTTCTTACCGAAACGCACAACACCCTTCCAAGGAGATACTTTTAACCTCACGATATCACCAACACCAAACTCTAAGGACTTACAGCAATTATTCGCATAACTCTTTTTGGCGATCTCTTGCTGCCTTAAGTCTTTCCTTAATCGGAAAACCTTATTCGTAGTCTCTCGTACCAGTTCAGGACCAATTAGTTGGCTTCTTCCAACCCTTGCCCACAGAACAGGTGATCTACATTACCTTCCATACCACACTTCAACGACACATTCTTAATACTAGACTGATATATATTGTTATAAGAGAACTCAACTAAAGATAAATGCATACCTCAGCTTCCTCCAAACTCAAATACACCCATGCTCTCATCATACCATCCAACGCCTGATTTGTACGCTCACTTAGTCCATTCATTTAAGAACGATAAGTCGTACTCATCTTCATAGGCTATCTCAAGGCTCCATAAAACATTTACCACATTCGCGGAGTAAGTATTTCATCTAGATATAAGCTGATTGACGTGACACCCTACGTCTCTCTACCAACTCATCAAATGAAATGTCTCACCAATCCCTTCTCAACAAAATCTCCAAGTATCTTTGACCGTTGCATCACCATAATAATCGTTGACATCAACACTCACCTTCAAACGTATCAACCACTTGCAAGTCCACTTGTGTTGTGACGCATGTATAATTATGTTGGCCACCATAACTATCTATGCCCCCTTTCATAAGTGTACTCCCTCCTATGACAACACATCATGCAAACAAACATGCAAACAAAAACTAAAGACGTTGCAAACAATCATCTCGCATGGAACAATTCCAACGATCACGTAAACTCTATAATCAAAATTACTTGGATAAGGTCGATCCAGTATCCGAGAGTAATCACGCTCCAACATGGCTCAAGACGGCAAACGACAATATACAAATTCCAAAACATAACACAAAACAAAAGACGTCGCATAATGGCTCAACTCCACTCTCGCACTTATCTCCCCACTCAGATCAATTCAACTTACTACTCGCTGTGGACTCTAGATCCGAATCAACACCATTTCATCCTAACTCCCTTTCATCTTTACTCAACCATTCATTCATGTTTCCTACATGTTGAGGTAGTCGACAACATGCAAAATCATCTCTACTCTTTTCTTCCAATTCCACATAATTCACAAGCGCATACAAATCACGAGGTTTAGACTAAACCACATCTCCTTCCTATGTGAAGTGAGGACACTACCAAGGGTATTTGGTAATGGCTCCATCTCCAAAAGTCACCGTGGTTCCAAACCTCTCCACTTCTTCTCTACCAACGTTTTCCATAAACATCCTCTCCTTGTCCGAACATAGATACATGCTATCGGAAACTCGGATTCTGCGGTTAGTCCGCTTCATCCTACCACCTCTCTCGCATCCGATAGCAACAACGGTTGTCCAACGAAGCATCTTACGCGCGGAAGACGATATAATAAAGTCGATATATATAATACTACATATAGGGGATAGAATATACGTCCAAAACTCAATAAAACATCACATAAATATAGGAAAATAGACATATAAAATACTATACTTACACATAGGTCCTAAATGCAACTATATGAGGGACTCCTACGTTATAGTCTAGGTTAAACCACCTAATTCTCTATAACCAAGGCTCTGATACCAATCTGTCACACCCCGCCACGGCGGAAACGCGAGGGTATAACTTCATGGATATCATCACAACACCTGGTGTCAACATAGAGAACAACTACATGCACATAAATAGAGCAATGTACAAACACAAAGTGTTGTAACAATACCCCAAAATAAAATAACCAAAACAAACATAAATCCAAATATAGATGATAAACCACTTCAAATGCAACTAAGGTCTCGTCTATCCACATCCTGCTATCTTATCCTTAGAAAGCTCACCTGAAAATGATGCTTAAAACGTCAACATAATGTTGGTGAGATTCATAGGTTTAAGACTCAATACACAAGGCAACCGAATTTACTGTGATTACAAAATATATAGCTGGACAAATAAATTATAGTTATCATATTGCTACATGCATTTGCAAGTTAATATCCACACATAAAGGCAACAACACTCATAAGGCAACCATTGGGCGAAACGTGCCCACCGATCCAAAGTAGTACCCATCAATATATCATCAATTAGGTCGCATGCGCGAGCAACAGGGTAAACACCCTCCCAATTGAATCCCAAAAATATATCATCAATTAGGTCGCTATCCTAATTGAATCCCAAAACATCCACGCAAGTAAATAATCACACATAGCATACATACAATAACATTATAAGTCCAAGCTCTTTAATATCACACACATAATCACAGTAAACCAAAACATTTAAGACAAGCATCATTCCCATCCCAAGTTTAAAACAAAGTAAAAATATGGGACTATGAACTCACCTTAAACTCCGCAGCTCCACAAAACAATACACAATCTATAATACGCAAAAATAATCCACATTACATAAGGTCAAGCTAAAAGCTACAACCCATGTAATACACATATGATGGATGACTAAGACTCATATGACCCACCATGGATCTCCTAGACACCACACTAACCACTACCATAACTTAATACTCACTAAATCCCTTGCACTCTAAAACTCAGAAAACGTAGAATTTTTGAGTACATTCGCTCACATGAAATTATGACAAATAAAGCTTAAAAACTCACACCAAAAATTTACCATGGTCTCTCATAAGCAGAGAAGCTAATCCCAGAAGGCCATGTACCAATAACACACCAAGTACTCATAAGAAATTCAAACTTGACAACTACTCAAATTCGGATCTAAACGCACACCAAAAAGTTTTGATTTTTAATAATTACTTCCACATGTTTTTATCGCGAATCCTCTTCGTGGTAGTCTAATATAACCTAAAACTTAACTATTCCAGAAGACCAAGTCAAAATACCACTTTTAAAACCAGATGCCACCCTCAAACTTTTACCCAAAATCTGTCCCGGTTTGACAGCTTTGACACCTTAACAAGAAAAATCAAAAGACCGACTTCCCGACCTCAAAATTGATCGTGGCTGGACTTTTTGGAAATATCTTTCATTATACTTCAATTTAGACTTAAAATTCGTGACTTAACTCATCACCATCTGTTATGTACACTCACATCTTTACAGCCTTACAAATCTGTCCAAACCCTAACTCAATAACTAACATGTTTTACGCTCAATTCTCTTCACCAATCATCATAATATTACTAATTATTGATCCCAACATGTTTTATAACATTAATTTACAGAAGTTAACACAAACCCTAATCCATCATATAATTATTACATGAATTATATTAATTAATCAATTAATTGAATATAGGATTTAAAGATTTTACCTTGATTCTTGATTATTGCACCCAAATTACAAACCCTAATTTTTCTTCTTCTTTTCTCACTTGGATCGACTCTAATTTGCTGGAAAAACGTTTTAGGGGTGTTTGGTTTGATATATATATTAATTAGGGATAATCCTTGGGCCTAAGAGTCATATTTGGACTCAAATTGGGTTACCTTTTTCTCCCTTATCACTTAAATCCGAATTTTACATATATAAAATATATATATTTTTATTTTTTTTATTAAATTTATTTATTACACTCAAAACCTCATAATTTTCATATTTTATAAACTCCCAAAACAAAACCTAACGTTTTACGCGATACACCTTAATTTTACGATAAACCGGAAAAATATTATTTTCAAAACATAGTTTCCAAAAATAGAATTTCACTCTTTTGAAATACACCTCATAAAAACAAATCCCACGTAACTTACTAACGCTCAATTACTTGAACGAAGCCTCGTTACGCAAAAACACAAAAACACCAAAACTACACAAGTCATTTCTACACCACAAAGGTGATCAAAATGAACTTTCCCAAATTCCAAACTTTTCAAATCACAATAAAACCATTTACGCAAAGGGATTTAGTGCCAAAACTCACCTATATCACTCATATATCACTTCACATACCTAATACACACCAAACAACCGTCAACCGAGTCAAGACTATCAGTCAAACTGACCTGCTAAAACCACGGTTGTTACATCATCCCCCACTAAGGGAAATCGCGTCCCGAGATTTCAACTACTCGTCTCACCAAAAACATCAGCAAAAGAAAATTTATGGATTTTTAAGCGGATAAATACCACACCATAAACTCACAGAGAAAGAATCGCAAAAATGTGAACCGACTAAATACTCGAATTCACACGATAGAAAACATTCCGTCGCTTCAACGATACACGCAAATAGATACACTCCCCGATCAATAACAACAATGATCCAAACGACTTCTCACAGATAGGTACGATACCCTCGAACCAAATGAAAACCCGAATGGTAACCGCAAGACGCACTCAGAAATAACAAATACCCATAAAACAAACATTTATGAATATCCCGCATCTAACTTCCACGATCTAAATCCAACTACAAACGATCTGCTCAGCAGCCACATCCGCAAACAAATTTGAGTACTTAAATATCAACTGATCCTCACGTTCCCAAGTAAACTCAGGACCACGCTCAGAATCCCCAGCATAACTTTACCAACGCTATCTCACCACACTCCAAACTCTTAACATCTCGATTACATAATCTCATCAGGTTTCTCGACAAAACGAAGAATCTTGTCAACCTTACATTCATCTAATGGCACATGCAGACTAGCATCCGCCAACCACTTCTTTTCATTAGATACATGAAACGTATCATGCACTCTACTTCACTCCTCAGGAAAAATTCAACCGATATATCTCAAATTCAATCCTTTCCGTAAATCTCAAATGGTCCTACGTATCTCGGTGCTAGCTTGCCTTTCTTACCGAAACGCACAACACCCTTCCAAGGAGATACTTTTAACCTCACGATATCACCAACACCAAACTCTAAGGACTTACAGCAATTATTAGCATAACTCTTTTTGGCGATCTCTTGCTGCCTTAAGTCATTCCTTAATCGGAAAACCTTATTCGTAGTCTCTCGTACCAGTTCAGGACCAATTAGTTGGCTTCTTCCAACCCTTGCCCACAGAACAGGTGATCTACATTACCTTCCATACCACACTTCAACGACACATTCTTAATACTAGACTGATAATTATTGTTATAGGAGAACTCAACTAAAGATAAATGCATACCTCAGCTTCCTCCAAACTCAAATACACCCATGCTCTCATCATACCATCCAACGCCTGATTTGTACGCTCACTTAGTCCATTCATTTAAGAACGATAAGTCGTACTCATCTTCATAGGCTATCTCAAGGCTCCATAAAACATTTACCACATTCGCGGAGTAAGTATTTCATCTAGATATAAGCTGATTGACGTGACACCCCACGTCTCTCTACCAACTCATCAAATGAAATATCTCACCAATCCCTTCTCAACAAAATCTCCAAGTATCTTTGACCGTTGCATCACCATAATAATCGTTGACATCAACACTCACCTTCAAACGTATCAACCACTTGCTAAGGTAATAATACGTCTTATCCATTCTCGGATGTATCAAATACCTTTCATGATTGATATCCTTACGCTTCCTCTCAATGGAACCAATAGCTGGAACGCAAAGTACATTCCTCTATCTTTGTTCCTATCCATTTACTGGTCTAAACCAAGTAATCATTCTTCTTTCATGTTCTCAACCTTGGGCCTCTCTCTCTAGGCTGCCAGTATCATCCTCTTAATTCCGAACCGAATTATCATAACCATTGCTCACAAATATCCAAGTTTCACTCGTTCACTCCCGCTCAGCGCTCTTACCACGATGTCCTCCCTTCCTTGACGATAGCGAATCAGACAATCGTAGTCACTGAGAAACTCCACACCCAACTTCTCTTCAACATATATTAACCTCTTGTCAAATATATGCTAAAGATTCTCATGGTCTGGGTAGACCACACTTTCTGCTCCATGCAATTATCATCTCCAAGTTCTACTCCTCAACTTTAAATCATGTATCACATAGTTCCTCTCATGGATCTTCTACCTCCGCGATGCCCATGCAATCCGTAGAACGTACATCTTGAAGCTAAACCTCTCACTTGAACAACTTGTCAAACACCCTCTTCCTCTTCAACAAACAAATTGATAATCAAAACGACAATCTATCCTAAGTAAACGACGCGTACCATGAAACCGGTCGAACTAAAACGTAAATCAATGAACTCAAAAGGGTACGAATTACCGACTAGCGACGTAACGAACATCAAAATCAAAGCTAGAAACACACAATGAGAATTTTTTTTCCCACTAAAAGTAGACACGGATAAAGTGTTCATGAAAACTCATACAAATAAAATATAAATACACGTACCAATAAAACATCCACAAGCGCACGACAACGAAAGAAACACTCGATGAACCAAATACATAACAAGTTTGGTAAATGAGAACCATAGACAGTTCTTATTCCCGTACTCAACCTTTCCAAAAACAAATGAAAACCGTTTTTCCCCAGATATATCTTAAACTTATACATTTCTTTTATAAAATATATATAAACCATTTTATGTAAGACATCAATATAACCATTTTTTTCTTCACACTTCATTTCCCATAAAAATATTAGTTTCCATCAAACGATCTTGAAATACCCAAAACAAATTTGTAAAATGCCAATAAGACTCTATTACAACCTCTTAATCAAACGCAAAAGACATTGAAGAATTCCGAAATCAAAATAATCTTCAAACGAACTCATACCAGTGAACACTCACGCAAATACATTGCAACCCAAGCGAAGAACGCAAAGACTCATTCGTACACCGATCAAACCAAAATCATTGAAAAACACCGATACTAACAGGTCACAAAACATGTCACGAACTTCAATTGGTGTATGTAAATGAGGGATCAAATATCCACACCAACTTGTCACGAACCAACAATACTTGAAGAATAGCATAACATTCATCCGAGGAATGAATGTATGGAATAATCAAAGAAACGAACCAGTATCCAACAAAACGAATTCGATTACCCAACACCTATCACGACGTCAAATAGAAAGAATATGGCATATGTACCATCATGGTACGAATGGGAATGCCAACCAAAGAATTAGGTATACAAACGGAGTGACTAAAACGAATCAACTTAAATACCACTACATAAGTACCCACCGATAATTGAGGTATCAACATATGATAGGTAGGATGGAATCTTACCACCTACACACCCCAATGTATAACGACTGCCCGAACGGTTAAGAGAATACTTCTCTAACCATACAGCCATCACCAACATGATATCACATACCATCTACCACAACATATAACAACAAACATCAATCAATGCAATAATGGTCACAAGTCCACGTGTGTGATACCCTTATAATTATGTTCGCGACCATAGTTATAAGCCTATTCCACACGCATACTTGCTTCCAAAACCACACATCTCAATGATAACACACATATACCACATAGCACCTAATACACCATGCAATCCATGCTATCATGCTTGCAAGTCCACTTGTGTTGTGACGCATGTATAGTTATGTTGGCCACCATAACTATCTATGCCCCCTTTCATAAGTGTACTCCCTCCTATGACAACACATCATGCAAACAAACATGCAAACAAAAACTAAAGACGTTGCAAACAATCATCTCGCATGGAACAATTCCAACGATCACGTAAACTCTATAATCAAAATTACTTGGATAAGGTCGATCCAGTATCCGAGAGTAATCACGCTCCAACATGGCTCAAGACGGCAAACGACAATATACAAATTCCAAAACATAACACAAAACAAAAGACGTCGCATAATGGCTCAACTCCACTCTCGCACTTATCTCCCCACTCAGATCAATTCAACTTACTACTCGCTGTGGACTCTAGATCCGAATCAACACCATTTCATCCTAACTCCCTTTCATCTTTACTCAACCATTCATTCATGTTTCCTACATGTTGAGGTAGTCGACAACATGCAAAATCATCTCTACTCTTTTCTTCCAATTCCACATAATTCACAAGCGCATACAAATCACGAGGTTTAGACTAAACCACATCTCCTTCCTATGTGAAGTGAGGACACTACCAAGGGTATTTGGTAATGGCTCCATCTCCAGAAGTCACCGTGGTTCCAAACCTCTCCACTTCTTCTCTACCAACGTTTTCCATAAACATCCTCTCCTTGTCCGAACATAGATACATGCTATCGGAAACTCGGATTCTGCGGTTAGTCCGCTTCATCCTACCACCTCTCTCGCATCCGATAGCAACAACGGTTGTCCAACGAAGCATCTTACGCGCGGAAGACGATATAATAAAGTCGATATATATAATACTACATATAGGGGATAGAATATACGTCCAAAACTCAATAAAACATCACATAAATATAGGAAAATAGACATATAAAATACTATACTTACACATAGGTCCTAAATGCAACTATATGAGGGACTCCTACGTTATAGTCTAGGTTAAACCACCTAATTCTCTATAACCAAGGCTCTGATACCAATCTGTCACACCCCGCCACGGCGGAAACGCGAGGGTATAACTTCATGGATATCATCACAACACCTGGTGTCAACATAGAGAACAACTACATGCACATAAATAGAGCAATGTACAAACACAAAGTGTTGTAACAATACCCCAAAATAAAATAACCAAAACAAACATAAATCCAAATATAGATGATAAACCACTTCAAATGCAACTAAGGTCTCGTCTATCCACATCCTGCTATCTTATCCTTAGAAAGCTCACCTGAAAATGATGCTTAAAACGTCAACATAATGTTGGTGAGATTCATAGGTTTAAGACTCAATACACAAGGCAACCGAATTTACTGTGATTACAAAATATATAGCTGGACAAATAAATTATAGTTATCATATTGCTACATGCATTTGCAAGTTAATATCCACACATAAAGGCAACAACACTCATAAGGCAACCATTGGGCGAAACGTGCCCACCGATCCAAAGTAGTACCCATCAATATATCATCAATTAGGTCGCATGCGCGAGCAACAGGGTAAACACCCTCCCAATTGAATCCCAAAAATATATCATCAATTAGGTCGCTATCCTAATTGAATCCCAAAACATCCACGCAAGTAAATAATCACACATAGCATACATACAATAACATTATAAGTCCAAGCTCTTTAATATCACACACATAATCACAGTAAACCAAAACATTTAAGACAAGCATCATTCCCATCCCAAGTTTAAAACAAAGTAAAAATATGGGACTATGAACTCACCTTAAACTCCGCAGCTCCACAAAACAATACACAATCTATAATACGCAAAAATAATCCACATTACATAAGGTCAAGCTAAAAGCTACAACCCATGTAATACACATATGATGGATGACTAAGACTCATATGACCCACCATGGATCTCCTAGACACCACACTAACCACTACCATAACTTAATACTCACTAAATCCCTTGCACTCTAAAACTCAGAAAACGCAGAATTTTTGAGTACATTCGCTCACATGAAATTATGACAAATAAAGCTTAACAACTCACACCAAAAATTTACCATGGTCTCTCATAAGCATAGAAGCTAATCCCAGAAGGCCATGTACCAATAACACACACAAGTACTCACAAGAAATTCAAACTTGACAACTACTCAAATTCGGATCTGAACGCACACCAAAAAGTTTTGATTTTTAATAATTACTTCCACATGTTTTTATCGCGAATCCTCTACGTGGTAGTCTAATATAACCTAAAACTTAACTATTCCAGAAGACCAAGTCAAAATACCACTTTTAAAACCAGATGCCACCCTCAAACTTTTACCCAAAATCTGTCCCGGTTTGACAGCTTTGACACCTTAACAAGAAAAATCAAAAGACCGACTTCCCGACCTCAAAATTAATCGTGGCTGGACTTTTTGGAAATATCTTTCATTATACTTCAATTTAGACTTAAAATTCGTGACTTAACTCATCACCATCTGTTATGTACACTCACATCTTTACAGCCTTACAAATCTGTCCAAACCCTAACTCAATAACTAACATGTTTTACGCTCAATTCTCTTCACCAATCATCATAATATTACTAATTATTGATCCCAACATGTTTTATAACATTAATTTACAGAAGTTAACACAAACCCTAATCCATCATATAATTATTACATGAATTATATTAATTAATCAATTAATTGAATATAGGATTTAAAGATTTTACCTTGATTCTTGATTATTGCACCCAAATTACAAACCCTAATTTTTCTTCTTCTTTTCCCACTTGGATCGACTCTAATTTGCTGGAAAAAACGTTTTAGGGGTGTTTGGTTTGATATATATATTAATTAGGGATAATCCTTGGGCCTAAGAGTCATATTTGGACTCAAATTGGGTTACCTTTTTCCCCCTTATCACTTAAATCCGAATTTTACATATATAAAATATATATATTTTTATTTTTTTTATTAAATTTATTTATTACACTCAAAACCTCATAATTTTCATATTTTATAAACTCCCAAAACAAAACCTAACGTTTTACGCGATACACCTTAATTTTACGATAAACCGGAAAAATATCATTTTCAAAACAAAGTTTCCAAAAATAGAATTTCACACTCTTTTGAAATACACCTCATAAAAACAAATCCCACGTAACTTACTAACGCTCAATTACTTGAACGAAGCCTCGTTACGCAAAAACACAAAAACACCAAAACTACACAAGTCATTTCTACACCACAAAGGTGATCAAAATGAACTTTCCCAAATTCCAAACTTTCCAAATCACAATAAAACCATTTACGCAAAGGGATTTAGTGCCAAAACTCACCTATATCACTCATATATCACTTTACATACCTAATACACACCAAACAACCGTCAACCGAGTCAAGACTATCAGTCAAACTGACCTGCTAAAACCATGGTTGTTACACAAGGTTGTTTGGAGGAACCATAGGAGTCTTCACTAAAGAGCAGTCAGTGAGCTCATACTTTTTAAGTATGTTCCTCAGGTATTTTTCTTGGCAAATGGATATTCCTCTGTCAGTTTGTTTGATTTGTAGTCCAAGAAAGTAAGTGAGTTCACCCATCATGCTCATTTTAAACTTTGTGGTCATCAGTTTTTCTAACTGTTTGCAAAGTTTGTAACTTGTTGAGCCAAAGATGATGTCATCAACATACACTTGAACCAAGATGACATCACTTTTATTCTGTAGATGAACAGTGTGTTGTCAATCTTTCCTCTGAAAAACTTGTTTTGGATCAGGAAGGCTGAAAGAGTTTCATACCATGCCCTGGGAGCTTGTTTCAGTCCATAAAGGGCCTTGTTAAGCTTGTAGACATGGTTAGGGTATTCACTACTTTCAAAACCAGGAGGTTGTTGCACATAGACATCTTCTTTGATGTTACCATTTAGGAATGCACTTTTGACATCCATTTGGTAAACTTTAAAGTTCATAAGCTAGGAAGATCCTGATCGCTTCCATTCTAGCAACAGGTGCAAAGGTTTCCTCATAGTCTATACCTTCCTGTTGATTATATCCTTTGGCAACCAGTCTTGCTTTATTTTTGATGACTGTGCCATTCTCATCGGTCTTGTTTTTTAAGACCCATTTCATACCAATGATTAAAGCACCCTGGGGGCATTCAACAAGGGTCATGACATCATTTCTGTCAAATTGTTCCAATTCATCTCTCATGGCCTGAACCCAACTTTCATAAGTCAGGGCTTCTTTGATATTTTTAGGCTCTATTTCAGAGAGATAGTCAGCATAAAGACATATATTGGCTGAGGCTGCCTTGAGTTTTGCAGCCATGCTTCTTGTGAGCATGCCTTCAGAGGGTTCACCAATGATGTTCACAAGGTCAATAACTTTTGATATAGTCCAGCTATCCTGAGGTTTAGGATAGGAATTTGAGCTTGTAGGAGCCTGATTGGGTTCAGACTCAGGAACATGAGGTGACTCGTCAATATGTACTTCAGTGACATTTGTGGGAACAACTTGCTTTGAGGGTTCCTGAACAATTTGTTCAGTGGTTGCAGTCTCATTGGAGACCTGCTGAGTTTCAATGAACTCACTGATGGTTGGTTGGGGTAGGTTGTGAGGGATGATGTAGTAGGAGACTTCAGCATCAGCTTGGTATTGGGTTGAGGGGTTGTTGGGTTTTGGATTCTGCTGCTGAGAGAAAACTGCTGCTAAGGTAAATGATTCTGCTGCTGACGTCAAAGTGCTGCTAAGGGAAAATGCTGCTAGAGGAATCTACTGCTAAAGTGATAAGCATGTATTCGAAGTAGATAATTATAGAATAGATTGTGTGTATATAATATACGTCTAGAATATTCTTATCTTGCATAGAAAGTTATTGTAAACCTAGTAGGACTCCTTGGCCTATAAAAGGAGGATCCTAGGGTTAGTTTTGAGTATGTATTGTTTAGTTTTCGTTTACACTTCAAGGTTGTAAAACCCTAGCATTGACGAGTGCTCGTATTAATAATATTGAAGTGTTGATAGTTAAATTGTTCTTCTTAAGTTAAGCTTTTATATTCCGCATTCTAGCTTAAGTGTTTAATATAAGCCAACTTCTATATAAGATCGTTTGCTCAACTGGGATCAACAAGTGGTATTAGAGCTTGTGATCTAGAAGTTGTAATCAAGAAGAAACTATTCCTTGCAAGTTTGCTGTTCCTAATCAATTGCTAAATATGGGTGATGACACACATATGGTGACTGCTTCAAAGATTCCCATGCTTAATCCTGGAGAATATGAGCCGTGGAAGATGAGAATCAGACAGTACATTCGCATGATTGACTTTAACATGTGGAATGTGATTATCAATGGTGACTCTTTACCAAAGAAGGGTACTGATGGTAAAGAGATACCAATCAAGTCTGCTGAAGATAACACAGTAAGGAAGATGGAGATCAAGGCACACGGTATTCTCTTAATGGGAATACCTAATGAATTTCAGTTGGACTTTGATAGCTGTGAGACTGCAAAGGACTTGATGGATGCTGTTGAATTCAGGTTTGGAGGGAATGATGCTACTAAGAAGTCAAGGAAAAACATGTTGAAGCATCAGTTTGAGAACTTTACTGCTGAAAGTAGAGAAAAGATTAATGGTACTTACAACAGGCTCAATCAACTTGTCAGTCATCTAAAGCTTGTTGGCTATGTGGTTCCACAAGAAGATGTAAATCTCAAATTTCTCAGAAGTCTTGCACCTGAATGGAGTATGCACACTGTTGTTTGGAGGAATAAGCCTGACTTTGAAACTATGAAGTTGGAAAGTCTCTATAACAACTTAAGAGTGTATGAACCAGAGTTGACTACTTCATCTACTTCTGGTTCACAAAATCTTGCCTTTGTATCTTCAAAGGCAAAGGGGTCTAAAGAATCTCACTCTACTACTTATGGAGTATCTACTGCTGATGAATCTGCTGTTAGTTCAAATGACAATAATTCCACCAGTGATATTGCTTTGTGTGCATTCTTGGCTGATATAACTACAAGTGTAAGGTCACAGGCTATTAATCAAGATCTGGATCACCTTGATCCTGATGATCTTGAAGAGATGGATCTTAAATGGCAAATGGCCATGTTGACCTTGAGGGCAAGAAAATTCTTGAAGAGAACTGGAAGAGAAATCAAGTACAGGGCTAAAGAGAATGTTGGCTTTGACAAGTCAAAGATAGAGTGCTACAACTGCAACAGGAAGGGTCACTTTGCCAGAGAATGTAGAGCTCCAAAGAAAAATGCTGAAGCATCAAAGAAGACTGAAGAAACAAAGAATACCACTACTACATTGGTATCTTGTGATGGATTGAGAGAGTATGATTGGAGAGATTTGGCTGATAAAGAATCAAACTTTTCTCTAGTGGCTCAAGTCAAGCCTAACGTGCATAACTTTGCACTTATGGCCTATGCATCATCATCTTCTGGATCTGACTCTGAGGTATCTAATGATTCTGATTTATCTGTGTGTTCTTTTAAGTCATGTGCTGACACTGTAAAAGAACTTAAGTCTAGGAATGAAAGTCTAATTAGAGAAGTTGAAAACCTAAAACTTGATAACCTAGGTTACAAAGTAGGTATTCAAAATGTTGAAAGAAGACTTGAGTATCTAAAAGACTGTGAGTTGGAATATGTAGATAGAATTAACCAACAACATGTTGAAATTTTTAAGAAAAACAGTGAAAGTGAGTTTCTTAAAAATAAATTAGAAGAAGCAGAAAGAGATAGGGATGCAGCTCTTGCTGAAAAAGAAAAACATATAGTAAGAGTAAACAAACAACAATATGCTTCTGATTTGGTTAATAAATCTATTGAGAGTACCATAATGAGGAAAGGAAGTGGAATAGGTTACAATGAGGTTGCTCCTCCTGTTAAGAGTGCCTATGCTCCACCAGGAAAAGAATTGTCATTCATTAGTGAGCTGAACATTGAAAAACCAATAGGTGAGTCTAGTACAAGTGTCTTAGAAACACCTAAGGTAGAGGGTAGAAAATTTCCTGATGCTCCCATTATTGAAGATTGGTACTCAGATAGCGATGAGGAACAGGAACAGGTTGAACTAGAACAAAGTGTAGAAAAGGAAGAAATTCCTACCACAGTTGAACCTAAAATTGAACAGGTGAAGTTTGTGAGACATGTATTAGGTAAGGGCATCTCTAGGAAAATGGTTGAATATAATGAGATTTCTAGAGATAGAATGAATGATTTCAATAATAAGCCTAGGGGAAATCAGAGAAACTTTAATTACCTAGTTTCTAACAAATTAGGTAGTGAGTTTCAATTAAAGAAAAAGGCTTGTTATAAGTGTGGTAGCTTTGAACATTTGATTAATAGTTGTCCTGACCATAAGAAACCTGTTTGGAATCAATATTCTAGGGTGAATCACAAATATGTTAATAAGAATACTCACCCTCATCCTAATAGAAACATGATTCCTAGGGCTGTGTTGTTAAGATCTGGTGCAACTAGATCTATTTATGCTGCCAAATCAAATGGTGCTTTTAAAACCACAACTGGTTCTGTTGCTGGCTCTACTGCTAGTAAGCACTCTGCTGCTAGTAAGCATTCTGCTGCTAGTAAGCAATCTGCTACTAGTACAAAACTTTCTACTTCTGGGTCAAAAGTCTTATCAAATACAGTTGTTGGAAATCATTTTTATGCTGTTAAGGCCTCAGCTTGTTGGGTTTGGTAATCAAAATCAACTGTTACAAACAATGTTTCCAAAAACAGCAGTGCATCAAGTGATTTAAAGAAATTTAACTATGTTGATGCACAAGGCAGATCCAAGTCAGTAATGGCTTGGGTCCCCAAGAGAAACTAATTTCTCTATTTTCATGTGCAGGGTAATCTACTGGATGATCTTAAAGATATGGTTATAGTTGATAGTGGATGCTCTGGACATATGACAGGAGATGAGTCTCAACTTGAAGACTTTGAGGCTTTTGAAGGTGGTTATGTTGCTTTTGGGAATGATCCAAAAGGTGGAAAGATTGTTGGTAGAGGCACTTTAAGAACAGGGAATTTGGACTTTGAGAAGGTGTTTCTTGTGAAAGGGCTTAAGTTTAACCTCTTTAGTGTTTCACAAAAGTGTGACAAAAGGAATTTTGTTCTTTTTACAGACACTGAATGTATATCCTTTCTCCTGATTTTCAGTTGCCAAATGATAAATTTGTGCTATTGAAGGTCCCTAGAAACGAAAATATATACAGTGACCATATTAAGAACATAGTTCCCAAAAGAGCTTCAACTTGTTTGATTGCAAAAGCCACTATTGATGAGTCCAAATTATGGCATAGAAGACTTGGGCATCTGAACTACAAGACAATGAACAAAGTTGGTGAAAGGAAATCTTGTGAGAGGCATGCCCACAAAGTTGTTTGAAAATTGTGAGACTTGTGTTGCTTGTCAAAAGGGTAAACAACACAGCGTTTCATTCAAGTCTAAGACAGTGAACATAAATACAGAGCCCTTGCACTTACTTCACATGGATTTATTTGGGCCTGTTTTTGTGAAAAGTTTGAACAAGAAGTCATATGGCCTAGTTGTCACAGATGACTTCAGCATGTTTACTTGGGTGTTCTTCTTAGCCACTAAAGATGAAACCCCAGAGATACTTAAGGAATTCATTACAAGAGTTGAAAACCTGCACAACCACGGAGTGAAAATTATCAGATGTGACAATGGTACTGAGTTCAAGAATAGTGTGATGAATCAATTCTGTGTGGGAAAAGGAATTCTAAGACAGTACAGTGTTGCAAGAACTCCATAACAGAATGGTGTTGCAGAGAGAAGAAATAGGACACTTATTGAGGCTGCAAGAACAATGTTATCTGATTCTAAACTACCTATACCTTTTTGGGCTGAAGCTGTAAACACTGCATGTTTTGTGCAAAACAGGAGTAAGGTAGTGAAGCCTCACAACAAAACTCCATATGAGCTTTTTCATGGGAAGAAACCATTGATTGATTTTCTCAAACCATTTGGATGTCCTATCACTATTTTGAATACTAAGGATCAGTTAGGCAAGTTTGAAGAGAAAGCTGATGAAGGTTACTTTGTTGGTTACTCTGTACATTGTAAAGCTTTCAAGGTATATAACAAGAAAACAAAACATGTGGAGGAGAATTTGCATATCAAGTTTAGTGAGAACACATCTAATGCTGAAGGAAAAAGACCTGAATGGATGTTTAATGTTGATATCCTTACCAAGACAATGAATTATGTATCTGTTATTGCTAGTGTTGACACTAACAAACCACAAGAAGACATTGTCTTGATTGAGAAACTGAAGGTTGGTCCTACTTTCTTACCCTTACAAAAAGATCAAGATATACAAGAAGATGTTGTTCCTCCAGAGAAACCTAAGGAAGCTGAAGCAGATATTGAAACTCCTATTGATGCAGAAAAGATACCCAATGAAGCTCCAAAAGTGGTTGTTGATGACTCTGCTACAAGGCCAGAAGACTCTACTGCTGACTCAGAAGACTCTACTGCTAGTCCAAAACAAACAACTACTCTTCAATCAATTCTGCTACCAAGCCTATTAACTCTGCTTCTACATCACAGTTTCCTTCTTTGGACAATCAGGATAGATCTTTTGATTATTCACACTATCCTGATGATCCAAATATGCCTCCTCTAGAGAATATCTATGATGACACAGATGATGAAGCTCTTGATGGTAAACTATTTGGAGCTAAAGTAGATTATACTAATTTGGAACTCAACATTCTTGTTAGTCCCATTACTACTACAAGAGTTCACAAGGATCATCCAAAAGAACAAATTCTTAGTGATCCTCAATCATCTGTACAAACAAGAAAAATGACTAAAGAGCTCAAAGATCTTCAACATCAAAGTTTCTTTGCAGGATCTCTGCATCAAAGAAACAGTCACAAAGATCTAAAAAATTGCTTGTTTGCCTGTTTTCTGTCTCAAATTGAACCCAAGAATGCTTACAAAGCCTTACAAGAAGCAAGTTGGCTGGAAGCAATGCAAGATGAGCTTCTGCAATTCAAACTACAAGAGGTATGGACTTTGGTTGATTTTCCAAATGGAAAAAGAGTGATTGGCACTAAATGGGTTTTCAGATGTAAAAGAGATGAAAGAGGTATAGTCATCAGAAATAAAGCTAGGTTAGTAACTCAAGGATACACACAACAAGAGGGACTTGACTATGATGAGGTATTTGCACCAGTGGAAAGAATTGAAGCCATTAGACTATTCTTGGCTTATGCTTCATTCAAAGATTTTGTGGTGTATCAGATGGATGTAAAGAGTGCTTTCCTTTATGGGACCATTACAGAAGAAGTTTATGTATCTCAACCACCTGGTTTTGAGGATCCTGATTATCCTGACAAAGTTTACAGGGTGAATAGAGCAATGTATGGTTTACATCAAGCTCCTAGAGCTTGGTATGATACCTTTTCAACATGTTTGTTAGACTCTGGGTTTAGTAGAGGAAAGATTGACAAGACTTTGTTTCTCAAAAGACAAAAAGATGATATTTTGCTGGTTCAAATCTATGTAGATGACATCATCTTTGGCTCTACAAACAGGGCTATGTGTGTTAATTTTGAGAAGCTTATGAAGGATAAGTTTGCTATGAGTTCAATGGGAGAACTCAACTCCTTCTTGGGACTACAAGTGGTACAAAAGAAAGATGGCATATTTAATAGTCAGGATAAGTATGTTAATGAAATTTTGAAGAAGTTTGGATTTGAAGATACTAAGCCTACTAAGACAACCATGGATACCAACAAACCTTTGCTGAAGGATGAAAATGGAAAAGAAGTAGATGTTCACTTGTATAGATCCCTGATTGGCTCAATGATGTATCTTACAACATCAAGGCCTGATATTATGTTTGCTGTATGTGCCTGTGCAAGATTCCAAGTATGTCCCAAAGAATCACATCTCAATGCAGTGAAGAGGATTTTTAGGTATCTAAGGCATCAACCTAAATTGGGCCTATGGTATCCTAAGGATTCACCTTTTGATTTGGTGGCATATTTAGACAGTGACTATGCTGGTGCTTGCTTGGATAAAAAGTCTACAACTGGTGGTTGTCAATTTCTTGGAAACAGATTGGTGTCATGGCAATGCAAGAAACAGACAGTGGTTGCAAATTCTACAACTGAAGCTGAGTATGTGGCTGCTTCAAGTTGCTGTGGTCAAGTGCTTTGGATGCAAAACCAACTACTGGATTATGGGTACAATTTCATGAACACCAAAATTCATATTGATAACAATAGCACACTTTGCATAATTAAAAATGCTGTTTTTCATTCTAAAACAAAACATATTGAGATAAGACATCATTTCATAAGGGATTGCTATGAAAAGAAGTTAATTCAAATTGTCAAAATTCATACTGATAACAATGTTGTTGATCTTATCACTAAACACTTTGATGTGGGGAGGTTTCAATTCTTAATGCTAATATTGGTATGATTAATCTTTGAAAATCTTATCTCTTATGTTTTTGTAAAGTGTGTAAAGGTCCTGTGCTGTTTGTTACTCTGTTTCTGCTGCTTCTTAAGAAGCATATGATTAAGTTGGAATGTACTCTGCTGCTATTTTACTCTACTGCTAGTATATATGTTTGTATGCTTTGTGGTGTTTGGACTAACATTATGCAGGCACAAGGTTAAATGATGTTAGTTGATGATTTGCAAATACACAAAACAAGAAGTAATCATTCATCATTCATCACAAACAAAGTACAACTGATTAGAAATCAAAAGAGTACACCCAAATCACTTCAGAAACAACAAAAGACTGCTACATAACAAGATGACATTGAAAGACTACAAACATCACTATCTAGGTCATGGAAGCCCAAGTACAATCTTTCTTTCCTTAGGAAGAGGAGGGTTTGCTTTCCTTGTCTTGGATGATGTCTTGGGTCTTGGCCTTGACGATTGTGGTCTTTCAGGAGTGGAAGGTGGATTGTTGTGTGGCTCATCCTCATCAGATGAAGTACAGAGAAAGGGGAAACAAGCTCCATTGGAGATGGAGGTCTTATAGGTATCCACGCAGGGTCTTCTGATGATTCTGAAGACGATGGAGACTTAGGGGACATCACCTCTTTACCCCTGGAAGTGCTTGTGGTTTGATTCAAGTTTAAAAGATCTTTGAAAACAGGTAGATCGTGCTTTCTTTTGCGGGCTTGTTCCTTGGTTCTACATCCGTTGTGAGGAGGACGGAATGGAGGTATATAGGTTTCAAAGGGTGCTTCATCATCAGAAGATGAATCGGATGATATGTTGATAATTTCGGGGGAAGATTTCATGGTTATTGAGATTTGATTTGGGTGATTGAGATTTGATTTGGTTATTGATTGTAATTAGGGTTTGATTGTGTTGATTTAGGGAAAGATTTCTTTCGTTTTTATAGGGATTACGGAGTATCAAGCGCATTTATTGTTGAGGGTTCCTGACTTTTTGACCAAGTTTGATTAGTCAACTCTGCTGCTAGTTGTTTCATTCTGTTGCTAGTTGTGGATGATATGGTTATGCTGCTACGGTTATAAGTGAGAGGGTGGAATGTGTAACTTCTACAAATCCGTTTAAAACCTAATTAATCTTCATAACTGGTTTTTACACGCTCCAAATTGAAGTTCTCACAAACCCTAACACTCCATTATTCTCAAAGTCAATTATCCCCAATTTCTCAAAACCCTAACAATAATGTTGCTATTTTGGATGAAGAGTTGGTTCCTGAAGGTTTCACAGACATGGTAAAATTCTTGAATGCTACTTCTCTTAGGTATGCATTAACTGTGAATCTTACAATATTTTTTTCCTACATCAAACAGTTTTGGCTTACTGCTAAAGTCAAAACTATGAATGAGGAAAAATATGTTAGTGTAATAGTAGATGGTCAAAAGGTTCGTGTAACTGAATCTTCTATAAGGGAAACTCTTCTCTTAGATAATGAAACAGAGACCACTTGTCTTGTCAATTCTGCTATTTTTGAAGGTTTAAATGCTTTGGGGTATGAGGGAAGACATACAAATTTAAAATTTCAATAAGCTCTCCTTTGTCCTCGATACAAATTTTTGGTACACATTCTCCTTCATTGTTTGAGTCCTAAAACTTCTGGGTGGAATGAGTTTAGTGCTACTATTGCTTCTGCTATGGTATGCCTAAGCAAAGGCCATCCATTTAATTTTTCAAATATGATTTTGGAGGGGATTGTTAAAAGTGTTAAAGAGTCTGGTTCTAATTTGCTTTATCCAAGATTTATCCAGCTCTTTATTGAAAACCAACTTACAAATTTCAGATCACATACTGCTACTTATGATGCTCCCAAATTGGTTTCCAAAACTTTTACTTTCTTGATTAAGCATGGAAAAGTTTTTCAGGCACACATACAAATCTTACACCTTCTATGGTGCAACTTGTGCAAAATATTCAGGGTGAAGGATCAGGAAATCCCACTGATTCCCATCACACACCCAATTTTACTGCATCTGCTACACAACCCAAAATACTCTATACCTGTAGGAAAACCAAAAAGAACACTGATCTACATCAGGATAGTATAAGTATGGCTGTACCAGATGAGGCTGTTCTAGGTGATGGAGGGGACATGTTGGTAAGGGCTGTCACTACTACTTCTAGCTTAGCAGCAGAGCAGGACAGTGATAACATCATTAAGACCCAAACCAAGGCAACATCTAGAGAAAAGGATTCTGCTGAATCTAATTCCCAGGATGGTAACCCTAGCCAAATGGAAAATATATGGGGCTCAGATGATCAAACTAGGTTTGATACTGAATTTATGTCCCAAGATTCACCTCTCGGACCAGGTCACACAGGTCGAAGTGATGAGGACAGGACAGTGACAAATGAATTGATGGAAAATCTTGTACATGATGACAATGTCCATCATTCACCTCTCGGACCAGGTTACACAGGTCGAAGTGATAAGACTACTATGAAACTCATTCAGAAATTGACGGTTACTTGTACCAATTTGGAGGTGAAGTGTACTTCATTAGAAGATAAAGTTCTTAGTCTCTCTACTGTTGATGGTCAAGCCAAGCTCATCACCAAATTGCAAAACCAGATTAAGAACTTAAGGAAATCAAGATCTTCAACCTCCTTAAAAAGATTGAAGAAAGTGGGCACTTCTCAAGTTGTAAGTTCACCTGAACTTTCTACTCATTTGGAAGAGGATGCTTCCAAACAGGGGAGGAATGAAGAAATAATGGGTTCAGAAGAGGAAAATTTGAAGAGGGTTGATAGTGCTCAGGATATAGATGCTGGAATGGTTTCAGGGGAGGTTCCAGAGGTTGGAGATATGGAAGTGGAAAGTCCTTAGGATGCTGAAAATTTTGTGATTGCTGACAAATTAGGGAATGAGATTGTAATGGAAAAGGTGATTGCTACTCAAGAAAATGTGGTGGAAAAACTTAAGACTTTGGAGCCTGAGCAACTAGAAAAGGCAACAGGGTTGATGGGTGAAGCTTTAATGACTTTGGGTGATTCTATGGTTAAAGAACTTGAAAATGCTGCTATTGCTAACAATATTGATGACTCTGCTGCTGCTCATGACTCTACTGCTAAGGACTTTGCTGATCCTGCTGCTAGTGGAAAGGTCCATTCTGCTGATGCACAAGACACTGTTGCTGGGTCTAGTGATAATGCTGCTGCTGAGGCTATGGTTTTGTTAAGTAAGAAGACTACAGAGGTTCCATCTGAATCATCTTCAAAACATATACCACTACCAACTCCATTACTACCACAACAACCAACAACCACAATCACATCATCTACACCAAGAATACCTCAAAAGGGAGTTGTAATCAGAGAACCTGCTGCTCAACAAAAGAAGATTGTTTCATCATCTTCTACTGATAAAGGAAAGGGCAAGCAAGTTGAAGATCCAAAGATAATGTATAAGGGAATTGATTACTCTGAGATACCTTTTCATTGGTGGCCCAAGGAATTACAAGTTGAACATGATACAGCTGTTGCATTGAAAGAACAAGAACTGCTTGATCAAGAAGAACAACGTTGGTTCAGGAAGAAAAAGAAAGGGTTGAAAAGGAAACTGAAGACTTAAAGAGGTATGAGGAGTGGGTTGATGAAAAGATAAGAATAGATGCTGATATAGAACTCTCCAAGATGATTAAGCTTGAAGAACAAGAAATTCCAACTTTTGATGTTCAATCTTGGATAAGAGAGTTCACTGCTAAGAAAAAGAAAGAAGATGCTGCTACTAGAAGAAAGAAAAAGGTTCTCAGGGGTCCAACTCCATTGCAACAAAGAAGAGAGCAAGAAAGGTACCTGAAGAATATGAATGGATGGAAATTGGTGCAGTTAAAACCTAAGTCTGATCAAGAGGTTTTTGACTTGTATCAACAAGCTAAGAGACAAACAGATACCTTTTATCCTATGGGTTGTGCTGAAGATTTGGAACATATTGCTCAGATGAATAAAAAGTTGGTACCTGAAAAAGTTGCTGAAGTAGAGCATATTCAAGAGGCAGATGTTGTTAGGCAGCTTGATGATATTGCAGATAAGACAACTTCTTCTATTCAAAGTGGTAAAAGAAAAGGTGTTTTCCATAAATCCTTTGCAAAGAAGAAGAGAAAAATAGGAGAAGAAAGCAGTTCTAAGCCTGAAGGAGATGAGTTCAAGAATGATTATGATCATATTCCTTCTGAGCATTTAAAGGAACAATTGAAGGTTCTCACTATGGTTGGTAAGATGGAAGAACCTGAAGTAGTTGATGCCATACCAATAGGAATTAAATATCCTATTATCAAAGTAACTACAGGATATGATACTAAAATTGGAGCATTTCATGATGTTGAGAGATCTGATGGAAAGACTCACAGGTTTCTTAGATTTCAACAGATGCTATATTACTTTGATAGAGAGGATGTTGATGATTTGTGGAAGTTATACAAGGAAAATTTTGGAGTTAAGAAGTTTGATGGTAAAAAGTATGAAATAGAGAAAATTGATCACATAAAGACTATGTCTGATAATGTTCTCTGGAGAGCTTTGAAACTTATGTATGAACCTTCAATGGATGATTCTGAATGGACAGAGATAGTAGAATACAAAGTAAGAAAATGGAGACTCTTTCAAGATTCTGGAATTCATGTCTTAGAAATTGGACCAATTACTTTGTATATGCTGGCTGAAAAGTATTACCCAGTGGTAAGATACTGGAATACTATCAATCAGATGGTTAATGGTGCTGGATTACTCAACTTGCAGAAAGACTATGACACTGATGATTAGGCATTTAATTTGCTGTCAAAGTATAAGAAGATACTTGGTCAACAGACATTTCAAGATTTGAGTGTTTGGAAGCATCCTCCTAGTGTTTAACTGAGCTTTGAAGAAACTTAATGATTTAGTGATAAATATTAAGTTTAGGGGAGGATTGTTGGGTTTTGGATTCTGCTGCTGAGAGAAACTGCTGCTGTGATGAAACTGCTGCTAAGGTAAATGATTCTGCTGCTGATGTCAAAGTGCTGCTAAGGGAAAATGCTACTAGAGGAATCTACTGCTAAAGTGATAAGCATGTATTCGAAGTAGATAATTATAGAATAGATTGTGTGTATATAATATACGTCTAAAATATTCTTATCTTGCATAGAAAGTTATTGTAAACCTAGTAGGACTCCTTGGCCTATAAAAGGAGGATCCTAGGGTTAGTTTTGAGTACGTATTGTTTAGTTTTCATTTACACTTCAAGGTTGTAAAACCCTAGCACTGTCGAGTGCTCGTTTTAATAATATTGAAGTGTTGATAGTTAAATTGTTCTTCTTAAGTTAAGCTTTTATATTCCGCATTCTAGCTTAAGTGTTTAATACAAGTCAACTTCTATATAAGATCGTTTGCTCAACTAGGATCAACAGGGGTTGTTCTCAGGATGATACTCATCAGGGGGATACCTTGATGAGTCATCAATACCAATTTCTTCAACTGAGGAATTTGAGAACCTGATGGATTCAGTGCTCTCATCAACAGTTATGTGATAAGTTTCCTCAGTTTGTTGTCTCCTTGTGTTGAACACCCTGAAGGCTTTGGAAACTAGAGAATATCCCAGGAAGTATCCATCATCATCTTTGGCATCAAATTTACCCAAGTGATCCTTGTGATTTTGAATAAACACAGGAGACCCAAATACATGAAAGTAGCTAATGTCAGGGATCCTTCCTTTGAATATCTCATAAGGAGTCTTATTGTGCCTTTTCACAATGATTGACCTACTTTGAGTGTAGCAAGCTGTTTTGACTGCCTCAATCCAAAAATGTTTTGAGAGGACTGAGCCATTTAACATTGTCCTTGCTGCCTCCAAGAAATTTTCCGGAAACTTAACATAAGAATTTCTGCAGGTCACTTCTGACGGCGTCAAGTGTAAAAATCTGGAAATTTTACCGGTTTTGTTTTTCTAACGGAGTCTTATGGTTTTTTGTGAATTATTAAGTTTTATAATCTCCAGGAGATCTGCAAACTTCATTCCACAAGCATTATATCTTATCTTGTTTTCTAGGATTTAGTAACTTATATAGGATGCCGCCGATTTTACGCGAGGTTGTCTTGTCTATTTTATCAGGTTTTACAGGTTATGTATGACAAGAAGATGATTTATATTCTGGAAGGGAAGCTTTGATTGTTCATTTTCTTGGAGGAAGATTTAACCTGGCCACCTTATTATCCATACCGAGCGAATCAGGGGAGTATTTGATTTCATTCTCTTTACCTTTTCACTTTTACATTCTTTACTTGAACATTGGGGACAATGTTCATCTTAAGTGTAAGGGGAGGGTAAAAAGATGATACCTTACATATGCACTTTCGCTTGAGTTTGTTTTGTTTAATGGTAGATGTGTAATAAAACTATGAGAAATACTTGTTAGTGCAATTTTAGCGCCAAATTTAAATTTTTTTACAACATTTAGGAGTGAAACTTTAGCCATAGCAAGCGTCTCATGGATAGGAGATTGTATGACTAGCACATAACCGTATATTCAGAAAAATTTTCCACCCAAATATGTGAGGTTCGCTTTTAGATTTGATAGGAAAAGCATTTACTATTAGTACTTATGAGTGTACCGGTAGCATTTAGATTCTAGAACTTGCGTTAGTGATGCATCCCGAGACCGCTAGTGAGACTACATTCGTGTAGTAGGATTTACTACACGATAAGAGGCATTAGGATCACCCTTGTGTTAAACCCGTATCATAATTACTTGACCATTTAAGTCATATTACTTGGCTAGTTAAGTCAACTAAATTTTCCCACACCCTTAGCGTTGTACTCATTTTTAGTACACGAATCCCCTAGTACACCCCTCCGAGCCTATCTTTTCATTTCTAACTTTAAGCATTTTACTTAAAGGAAGAATTTGTTACACCCCACTTAAATGTACAACCAAATCGCCTTAGCCTTCCGTGTATGTGCTCATTTTTAGTGCATTATTGTTATTTGTTAAACCCTAAGTTAACTATCTAATTGATTACATGGTTGCTAAGTCGAGTCATATCCTTGTACATATTGTTTTGGGACGATTGGAACTCATGGGTAAGTACTTATTTTATGGAGTAATGGGGAAGAACATCATTTATTACCCCCATATGTACGTTAATCTTAAAAGTGCTCCAAGTGTTTTGATTTTCTTAATTCGAGTCATTAGATTAGTTTAATGTAAAGTATGTAAAAATTCAAGTGTAAGGGAAATGTTCATTCCCTATGATGTATTAGTTTGGATGGTAGGGTAAGAGAGTATGCAAAAAAAAAAAAAAAAAAAAAAAAAAATCGAAAAAAATCAAGAAAAAAAAATAGAAAAAGGAAAAGAGAAAAAACATACAGACTACCATCCCTTTTTATTCTATGTTCATTTTATTGTTTTTTTGTTATTTTTCATTTATTAGCTTAAGTCGAGTCTAGTCTTGGCTTAGCAACGCCATATTGTACATGTAATTAACCAAGATTGTTAACTCGCCACCAGTAAAACTTCCTTTATCCAACAAAACCGTGTATTTCATATCCTTACACCTAACGTTACAACCCTTTAAAAGACCTCTTTGATAGTTTATCCTAGGTGCTTACGCCATGTGGTGGAGGTTTGATCCTTTCCCAAGCCTATGGTAATCTATTTTGCTATGACAGGTAGTGAGAGATATCTTCCGTTTCCATATTGTAATTTACACTTTATTACACCCGAGAGATGTGAGTATCTAAACACTATTTGTGAGGTGCTAGTGTATGACCTACGTGCTTGTCTATTGGTCTTTAGTGGAACGATTATTTGTTGTAATTACTTTTATATTAGTGTTAAATGACCCCTAACTTGTCTTTTGAGTAGAATAAAAGCGCATTTGCTTGAGGACAAGCAAATCTCAAGTGTAAGGGTATATGATTAGGCGAAAAATGATCCGTTTTTAGGGGGTCATTTAAGCCCGAATTCGAATTTATTTGATCAAATATTGCCCTAAATCGTTCCTTTTGTGATTTTAGGTACTTTGGGAGAGAAATCTGGAAAAGGAAGCAATTCGGACGTTTTTGGAGCATAAAAGTGAAGAAAACGCCAAAGTCTTAATTTTCCATGCTGAGAACAGTAGGTGACGGCGTCAAGAGTAACACTCTGACAGCGTCAAGAGCAAAATCCTATGACGACCCAGTACAGATTTGACGGCGTCACGAAGGTAGGGCGTCAAGAGTAAAAGTCATGACGGCCTGGAAATGATTAAGTCTTGACGGCGTCAAATGTAGATCAAGGCAGTCCGAGAATAGTTTTGGCGGCGAGGTGACGGCGTCACAAGCTTGGTCTTGACGCCGTCAGACCCCTTTTCCTATATATAGTTTTCTAATTTTCACATTAAAGAGAGAGAAGTTTTGGAGAAACCCTAAGTACGATTTTGGTGCGAATTTTACAGGTTTTTCAAGGGTTCCAAACCCTTGATACCTTTCATGTGTAATTAAGATAAGTGTTCTTTTAATTCAATCAATATGTCTATGTGTTGGTTGTCTATATCTTGTTCTTGTCTTAATTCTATCATGCTAGGCTAGATCTATCTTGTGTTTGCTTGAATCTAATGAAACCTAGATGTTAATTATGTGTTGATTACTTGTTTATACTTGTCTTGGATGAATGATTTATATGTTAGGCTTAAGAAAACTGGCAGATCTCCAATTGGTAACATGCTTGAACGTCTTAAGAAACATGAACCGACGCGCACTAGGTCTTTATTGGTTGTATTTAATGCATGAGCCACTGTTTAAAATCCCTATAGTTGTGCTGGGCATGGTGTAGGAGGAGATAAGAGCTCATAGAATTGGGGAGTTAAGTATGCCACCCCATGAATGGTATTAAGGAATACGATCCGTCATCCATGCAATTATAACAAGTAATTAACGTGTAAAAGATGTCTAGGGAGTAGTGAAATCTAAGTAAACACATTTTCTCCACTTATTGCTCACAACTTTAGTATAATTTAGTTTATTTTCATTTCTAGTATTTTATTTTGATTGCATCTTTAGTATTGGGTTAGTTGATTAGCAACTAATTCCGCCCAAATCCTTCAAACCCGAGATTTTTACTTGCTTTCATAAAATATAAAAATACAAAAAGAATCATCCCTCACCTTTAGAACTAGTATTTAGGCTTTCTAATCCTAGCGACACTATTCCTAAGCTGAATGATCAATCCCCCGGTACTTGTCACTATACTATACTACAACGATCAGGTACACTGCCTGGTGGGGGTTGTAAGCTTCTCAAGATCCCTTGAGAGGTAAAGCCTGGTGCAATCCCCACGCATCAGTATACTTCTCATGGTGAATGGACATTGGACTCACAGGTCCAAAAAGGTCCATATGGAGAAGATGAAGGCAACTTTTGATAGAAAAGGTTTGTTTGGTTTTGAATGATGCCCTGTTGTGTTTTCCTTTTTCACAAGCAAAACAAGGCTTGTCTTTGGTATACACCAGGGATGGAAGGTCCAGAACTTTGTTCTGTTTGGCCAGGTTGTTGATGCTCTTGAAATTGAGATGAGAGAGTCTCTTATGCCAGAGCCAGTTGATTGTATCACTTGCCTTTGAGAATAGACTAGTCCCATTTTGAGTCAGGGATGACATGTCTAGGACATAGGCATCATCCCTCCTGGGAGCAATCAACACTACTTCCTTGTTGGCATTAAAGATGGTCCCTCTCTTGTCATCGAACTGAACTATGTATTTTGCATCACATAGTTGGGAGACACTTATCAGATTGTACTTGAGATCATTAACATAAGCTATTCTTGTAAAAACTATACCATTGCAGTTTACTGAACCATAACCTTCAGTGGGAGCTGATGAGTTATCACCAAATACTACTTTGGGTCTTGGTTCTTCCACATTTTTGTGCAGATAACTTTTCACACCAGTCATACTCCTAGAGCATCCACTGTCGAGGTGCCAAGTAGGATCCCTGATGTGTTTCTGCACAAACAGTAAACTGGGTTAGTTTTTCTTGTTGACCCACCTTCTAGTGGGCTTAGTCCTCAGGGACTTTTTGAATTTAGCTAATGAATCATGGTCTGAAGTTGTGTGTACTGAGCTTCCACATGTTTTACATTTTGTGGAGGTTGATGCCTTAGTTGACTGAGAAGTGTTGGTGAGGGTTTTCCTTCTGGACTGAATGATCTTGTCATGTCCTTTGGTTTCATGGGAGGGATCTCCACAAATGTCACAACAATTTTTCATCATACAATCATCAAGAAGATGATCATTGAAACCACAGTGAGGACATGGCAAGAAAGGCTTAGCCTTCGGTCCCTGTTTGGAAGATGAGGCATACTGATAGCCTTGAGTATTGTATAGACCTTGTGCTTTTAAAGAAGCAGTGTAAAAGATGTGATCACAAGTTCTGTGGTCCTCTTGTTTGCATACCATGCAGAACAGGACTCTGTAGCATTTATCAGTGTTGTGATTAGGATAATTGCACAGCTCACATCTTACTGAAGGTCTGGGTGTGGTCTTTGGTTTGGAAGAACTTGAGGATACTGAAGGGTTTTTAAATTTTGAGTCAGAAGGTTTTTCAGTGGACTCAATTTTCTCACTCAGCATCCTAACAAGTTCAGCAAGCTGATCAAATTTTGAATCAGTGCTTTCAGGTTTCACTTCAGTAGGCACTGAAGGTGTGTGGTGTTTAGTGGGTGCACGAGTAGGTCTCTTCAGAATAGTCTTTCCTAACCCTGATTTCTCTTTGGATGAATGGGGTTGATAGACTGATGGTGCAAGGTCAGAATTGGGTTTAGCTCCCTGATGTTGTTTCAGTGGAGGGAATGGTGATTGAGAATCAGACTTAGACTTAGACTCAGTGATGGACTCAGTAGGACTAAGTTCATCAGTGACTCCTAGCAACTCCTTGATTGCCTGACTTTCAGGCTCCAGGATTCTTCTAGTGTTAAAGTTTGGTAGTTTACTGTCAGGATTGACTCTTTCAATCCAATCACTGGGTTTAGGAGCAAGTTCATTGCTAGAGAGTATGTTTGCTGACAGAAAGGTTGTTGAATGGCTACTCTCCCCAGACACTTCAGTGAGTTGTTCTTCACCCAGAGCAGCCTTTTTGGTGCTGGGTGTGAGACTCGGTGTTTCATAAAGTTTGGGGTCCTTCTGAGTCCATTTCCAAATAACAGCCTTCTCTTTCTTAAGTTCTTCTTGAAGAGATTGATTTTGTTTTACAAGTTCAGAATTTTGAATTTGAAGTGTTACACTTTCAAGCTTAGCTGTTTTAAAGCAATTAGTTCATCTCTACATTGATTTAATTCAAAACTCAGTTTGTTAAATTTAGAAAACAAATTAAGTCTTTGCTCTTCAACATACTTAAGATCAACATTAATATAATCTAAGTAAGATTTCCAATCAACATCATCATCCATAGAAAGTAGAATGTTTACCTTTCTCATTGTGATGTTAACCCATTCTCCATCTTTTGCATGACTCTTTCCCACAGAAAGCTTGTTGTCATCTGATAGGGCCATCAGGGCACTGATATGAACTTCTTCATTATCATCAGAGGACACTTCAACTTCATCCCAGTCAAAGGTTTCATCAACAAGCCCTTTGTTCTTAGCCTGAGAAGGCTTTGGAGCCTGAGGTAGCTGAGTGACTGTTGAGGATGATTCAAGAAGGGCAAGTTTGGCTTTAGCCTTCCTGTATTTGGCTTCAAAGTCAATTTGAGGAGCTTTTTCAAATCTTTGACTAGATTGAAGCAACTCGGGTTGAAACTTGCTAGGTCCTGAAAAAGAGTTATTTCCTGAAAATTTGAAAGATGGTTCTGAGGTTGTTTTTGAAAAACAATCGTTTGCAAAATGGCCCTTTTTGCCACATTTAAAACATTCAGAGTTTTCATTTGCTTTAGAAGGAAATTTGTTTTTCTTAAAAAACCTTTTTGAGTTTACAAGGAGTGCCCTTTCATGAAATTCAATTTGAAGATCATTTAGGTACTCCTCATTGGTTCTTTGGTCAACCTCATCATCAGACTCATCTTGGAAATCCTGCACAACACCATTGGAATAGAAAGCAATTGATATGGGTGAAATTGTCAAGGCCTTTTTGGTATTCTGAGCTTTACCAGGGTATCTCCTGGTGATAAGATTGTCTTCATAGACAAACTTCCCATAAATAGCAGGGAGCTCAAGTTTTTGAATGTGGTTAGCATTTTTCAAACCCTGAGAGTAGTTTAACCACTTCTCAGGGAGACTGTTGACAAAGCCAACATTGATTTCATACTTTGACAGAATAACACCATCATTGGTCAGCTCATTCAGGAGGGTCTTATACCGAGTATAAGTCTCAGGGAGACTTTCAGAATCTTTAGCCCTGAAGGTGTTGAATTCAAGCTTCAAGTCCATGATTCTATTTTCTTTGGTATCTAAGGGCCCTTCATAGCTATGAACCAGGTCAGTCCAGGTCTGCTTGGCAGTAGGACAGTTGATCACTGATTCCATTATATCGTCAGGAAGACATGATATAATGATGCTTTTCTTCTAGTCGAGGGGCGGTTGCTAAATAACTTCCACCCTTTTTGTCGACAAGTTGGGGAACATCTATGTCAGTCATTGTGGGATCTTGATTTTTAAAACTTGAGCACTCTTTAAGTTTTGAAAACGGATTTTAAGTTTTGCAAACCAGAGGCTCTGATACCACTTGTTGGTCCCTTTTACTTGGTTATCAATAACTAAAAGGCTAATGTAACCAAGATATACGACTTTTAACACAGATGTATAATTGATTAACAATAAAGCAACGTAAAGATAAGAAACAATAGTTTTCAACGTTTATTTCTTTATTAGAAGTTAATAAAAAGAATCGTACCCAAGTGTTTGCGGAATAACACTTGGGATTGAAACGACAAGTATGGTGTTGACTCCTCTCTAAACTCAAAACACTGTTTGAGTGACAACTGAGGTCACACTGAGCTATCTCAGGGACAATGTTGTTCTTTGGAGCAGTAAAAGTGGTTTGTGAATGCTTTGCATTAATTGCACAAACTTGTCAACTTTTACTCCTCACTTATGTTGCCTATTTATACACAAATATGAACAACTCTAATACACAATGGACATAAGCATTCCTTAATAAAATCTTGATAGATTTTATTCTCTGGCAAGAGAACCTTCTTTGGGTTAAGTCCAAAAGGTGTTTTCTGATGACAGACTGGATTTAACCATTTGGGGAAACTTTGACCTTAAAGTGATAAAGCACTTTAGTGAACCAGTTCAAACTTTCCCGCCCAGTCCCGCCAAATCTTCAGTCTTCAGTACCTTGATAGTTGTTGAGGAGTCTTGGGGTTCAGTGAGTTATTGTCATCCTCACTGAACCCATCACCTTCTTCTTGGCTTAGATGCCGCTCACTGAGTTCCGCCTCACTGAATGGAGAACCTTTCTTCTTAGGCTCGGTCTAAGCATCCTGAAGATGACTCACTGAGTTACTGTTCACTCAGTGACTTGTTTATACTTAGGTGATTTTACGTTCAAATCCTTTTTAGAAAAAGATTGGGGAATTCAGTGACCCAACACTTGTCTAACTTGGTAAATTGGTTTTACAAATATTTTTAAAAATTGTTTTGTTACACCTTAAACCTTAGCCTACCCTATAGATTTAAGTTCTTGGTTAGTTGCTTTTGGTATAAGTGTGTTTCCCCGCGTTTCCTGTGTTCGTGTGCTTATTTTATTATCTTTGGTTAGGTCAGGAAATTGCACAATGCGATGGAGTGAAAGTAGATATTGTATATTTTTTATGTCTCGAATTACCCAGTCTTCCAATGTCCAATGTCTCGAATTACCCACCATTAAGAACACCAAAAAGCTTACTATAAATGAACTCAAGACAAAAGAAACCTAAACCAGTAGTAATAATTACAACTAGCAGTTGTAAACACCTTACCCTCGAATGATGCATGTAAATTGTTAAACATTTTAACATTACGCTTCCCCTGAAATCTATATGTTAACCATTTGTTTAATCTTCAATTCTATAAGCTTTATGTAATGATTACGTATGAAGAAAACCGAGTATAACGAATTTGATGAAGAAGTAGAATTTCCCAAACTTGTGTCTTATGTCTTGTACTATCCACGTGACTCCAAACTCATACCTGCAATGTATAAGTCGACCGCAATCTCTTGATCGAATCCTCATTTATCCTTTTTGCATCTAAATACGTACCCATTTTGTACCAATAGCCTTCTTACCATTTGGCAAATCCACCAAAGTCCACACTTCTTGTAGCTTAAATTGCAGAAGCTCTTCCTACATTGCTTCCACCATCTTGGATCTTATAGAGCTTTGTATGCATTCTTGAGTTCCACTTACGAGAGAAAACAATCAAACATGCAATTTTAAAGATTTTATTACTGTTTCTTTGATGAAGAGTTCTAGCAAAGATACTTTTATTCATCAAATCTTTTAACCCTCTTGTTTAACTTCTTGTTTGAACATATAATTGTGGCACTCCAATTATTTGTTCCGTAGGATGATCCTTGTGAACTCTAGTGTTTGGGGTAGGACTGACAGATTTAATAGGATCCATATTGCTAAGGTCAGCCTCTGCACCAAATACAGCATCATCAACATATTCATCATCAGTAGCAGGATATATTTCTTATAGAGGAGGCATATCAGGATAATCAAAATCATCAAAAAGTTCTCTGGCAGCAGAAACATTATGCTTAGCAGTAGAAATAGAGTTAAAACTCCTAGTGATATTTTCTACAGCAGCAGAAACTTTTTGCCTAGCAGCAGTAAATGTGTTTGTGCTGCCAGTGTTATTTCCAAGATCAGGGCTTGGAACTTCATCTTCGTTAGAGCACTCGGTAACGTGACCGAGCACCCTGAGTTATACTATAACACAGCCGAGTTAAAGGGTGCATTATCTTACCGAGCTTCGAGTTAAAGTGGTGCGTTAACGTGGTGCGGCAAAGGATTAACTCAGCGTTAAGCTGCGAAAATTTTTACATAAAGGCCCCTTGGTTTTGGATGGTGTCGATGGTGATGGTTTGGATCGTGTCGATGGTGTCACTGTGTGGGTGTGTGTGCGCTATTGGAGGAAGAGGATAAAGGGTATTTAATGAAATATTTGCACTTTAGTCCTTGTGGTTTTAGTAGCAGTTTTTCTTTTTTTTTCTTTTATATATATATATATATATATATATATATATATATATATATATATATATATATATATATATATATATATATATATATATATAGGGAAATGTTAATGTAAGATCAAACTTAAAGTTGTAAAATAAGATCTTGTCTAAAAAACCATTAAAAATAATTAAAAGCATTTATAAAATAACTATTTTAGTAATAATACACAAAAAATAAAGTATTAATACAAATTAACGTTTTAGCAACTAATAATCAACTGGTACATGAATTTAAATTACTGATACACAATTAAAAGTTTTATTCCCGTACATCAAAATCTCAAAAAACTGATTTCTTATACATAAACTGATACACCTAATACATATCAACTACTAAATAAACTAATACATATGCCAAAACCTGATACACATTACACATCGAATTAAAGTGTATCACATAGATTTCGTAAATTTTAAAAATAAAAACATTAGAACTTTAATAATTTTAGTTCTAATTAATAATTTTTTTATTTTTGTTTTAAAGAGAGTGTCATTTGTCAAATTTTAGTTGGATCTTATTTTTACAATTTTAGGTTTGATCTTATTTGATCTAGATTCTCTCTCTCTCTCTCTCTATATATATATATATATATATATATATATATATATATATATATATATATATATATATATATATATATATATATATATATATAATATTTGGGTTGTTGAATGAATGAAATAGTTAAGGGGTTAATTTATAAATTGACGTGAATGTGAGTTATGGTACCATGGTATTTTTTGGTGAGTTAAAGTTAAAAGGTTAAAGCTGATATGGCGCTGACGTGGCGGTGAGTTATGTTATAACTCATGGGCAAGTAACCTAGTGCTCTTTGTGGTATTGATCTTCTCTGGATCTTCAGTAACCACTTTATCAACCTTTAAAGGATGTGCACCATCATCTGTAGCATCCTTTGGAACTTCATGTACAACATCTTCATCTTGTGAACTCCTTTCCTTCTTCTCTGGGGTTGTGAAAGATGGATCAGGTTTCCAATGAGGTAGCAAAATATACTACTTTCCAGGTGATATATGGTTTTAAGATAGTATCAAGATACCCAAATGGTCTTAAGAAATCTATTTAAGGTTTCCTACCATGTAACAATTCATAAGGGGTCTTATTATGAGGATTAACTACTTTACTCATATTTTGCACAAACAAGCAGTATTGACTGCTTCAGCCTAAAAAGTAGTAGGTAATTTTGAATCTGACAACATTGTTCTTGCAACCTCAATTAATGTTATATTCCTTCTCTTAGCCACACTATTTTGCTGAGGAGTTCTAGCAACACTAAACTGTCTAGAGATACCTTTTTGGTCACAAAACTCGTTAATGACACTATTCTTAAACTCAGTTCCATTGTCACATCTTATCACTTTAACTTTATGATTAACTAGATTTTCTACTTTTGTTATAAAAGCCTTAAGAATGTCACTAGTTTTATCCTTAGTTGCTAAAATGAAAACCCAAGTGAACCTACTAAAATCATCTGTGACAACTAGGCAGTACAACTTTTTATTTAAACTTTTCACAAATGTTGGCCCAAATAAATCCATGTGCAATATATGTCTGCCTAATAGAGTTCACTGCTTTGGACTTACAAGATGCTTTATGTTGTTTTCCTTTTTGACAAGCCACACAAATTTCATTGTTTTCAAAAACTTTCGAAGGTAAACCTCTTATAAGGTTTTCCTTATCAAATTTGTTTATTGTTTTGAAATTTAAATGACCAAGACTTCTATGCCAAAGCTTAGATTAATCAGATGTGGCCTTGGCAAAAAGGCAAGTTAAATCTCTTTTGGGAAACATATTTTTTTTATATCAACACTATATATGTTATCTGTTCTTGAAATTCTAAGTAGCACAAATTTATCATCAGACAACTTAAAATCAGAAGATAAGACAAGATATTCAGTGTCAGTAAAAAGAACATTATTTTATTTTTGTTACACATTTGTGAGACACTACTTTTACAAAGTTCACAAATGTTCCTATTCGCAGATTAGAAAAAAGTGATTGCATCGTTAGTGCAAAGAGGTGATCACCATCATTTTCACGGCAACATCACATTTAGTTTCTTTTCTCACAACCTTTCACAACATGTGGCCCGTAACAATAATTCACTCTTTATTATTTACCTCCATCTCACTAAACGCAAACATACTCAAACAAAACACTCACAAAACTTTCAAAATTATTGATCTCTCATCACCAATACATGGAGACAAATCTTTGCAACAATAGATAACGTGTGGTAGAGCTCCTAACTATACTCGGTCTTATATCAACAAAATGAAAAATAAGAAAAGTCTCATATCAAGAAAATGAAATATAAGAAAAAAGGAAGTAATTTGCACATTTTTTGTTTTGATTTGTACACTCAGCTGTACAAGCAGATAAATCATATTATAGACAATGTACAACTATATAATTCGTAAAAATGAATTTACTAATAAAAAATACAAGTGTGTAAATCAATTCTTAAAAAAAGAGGAAAAAAAAAATGTACTTGGATATATTAAAAACGTATCAAGTCTCGTAACTAGAGTATCAACTTAACGTCATATATCCTTTTTTCTTTTTCTTTGATCTAAATTGAAGTGTGAATCTGTGTCCATAAGAAACAATACAATGCAGTACAAAATGCATCAAGAAATGTGCATTCGTACTCTCTGAGAAACTTGACAAAATTTGAGGTCACCTTAAAAAAAAAGTACTTAAACTTAAAGGCTATTTTGAATGACATGACAAACATTTCATCCACTGGCAGACTGTAGAGAAAATGAGTATCATTACCATTTCAGAAAATACGTAAATTTGCATTTAGGCTATTAGGCAAGGAAATAATTTTTTCACCATACACATCAGCGCCACATCAGCTTTCTCTCTCCTCTCACTTCCCTTCACTATACTTCACCTTTTAGTGGGCAAGGCATGGTTCACTTCACCTTTCATTAAAATACCCATTTTATAAAAATATACTCACTAAATACCCTCACACACTCACAAACAAAATAAAAAAAATAATAAACCATGAAGTGGTCCTTATCTTATTGTAAAAGCATTTGGTGGTCTGATCACCCAAAATCCCTTTGGAATTCAACCTCATGCGTGAACTAGGAAGGTGGGCAAGGAGTAAATTGGTGAAAGTGGGCCCGTTTGGTGAGAGAATCCCTCCCTTGCCTTTTAGCCTTACTCTCGACATTTAAGTTTGGTCAGGCTCACAAGTTACCATCGCTATTCAATAATTATCATATCTCATCTTCCAAACTCTGGATCAATGAAAATAAAAATAACAATCTCGTCCCCACTAAAATAATAAAAGTTACACCATTTTCACACGAATACTTACTTCGAGTTACTTTGACTTTCAAGGTGAGACAAATGCTTAAATCGATCAAGGCCCCAGTAGAAAGATAGTACAACTTTTAAATGTGTTAGTATTTTTTGGGAGATAGTACAACTTTTAAATGTGTTAGTAATTTTTGGGTACAAGTTATCCACACCCTCTCATAGGGAGGGTATCCAATCATTGAGTGCATCATCAACTTGTACGGTGTGCATCACAGATTGTACGGTTTAACCAAAACCTATTGATATGATAATATAGATAGGGTTCCTATAACATATCCCAATTTTTGGGATGTGCCATAGGTAATATGAATAGTTTGAGACATTTTTTAGATTGTAATATTTTGACCTTAGGTGTTTCGTATCATGAAATTCACGAACCGGATAGTTCTGAAAAACAATCAAAGTCTAAGGCACAAGAATTTGATCACAGAATATAAAAGATCATTTTTTTCACACCCTACACCATCGATCTCATAAATATATCATACGAGACTTTAACCCACAACCTCTTCGTGATGTTTGTTCTTGTGTTTCCTTGAGACCAAAATTTCTATTATAAGAAAAACAATTGTTATATAACTTCCTAAACTAAGGGTGCTACCTTTTTGGACCTTGCTAGGGGCGTTTCCCTTAGAACCTCACGAGTGTGACCCTCTTGATACTCGATATTTCTCATGGCAATATTAAGTTAGCTTGCTCGAGTGTGCAACTATTCAGTAAGGGATTTGATTTGCACATTCTAAATTTTTATTGGCACACACTATTTTGTGCCATCATGAAGTTGTACATTATTTATAACATGCAAATAAAAAACAAATGTATGCAAATCACCTCCTGTTCAGTTAGCTTGCGCCAATGTGCAATTGTGCACTCACAAGTCAGAACTATTGATTTGTATGCGAGCTAAACTTGATATACCTTTAGATCTTTGGCAAATCTATTATATTAAATAGTTAATACTCCGTAGTCCGTAATACTGAAAATCATCAACAAAATGTGCGTGCATACATTAAAATTTTATTTATTCAGAAATAAATAATATTTTATAAGATAATGCGTATCCGAATTATGCTTTTTGCAGTACTAGTGCGAACCCTAGTACAGTAACAAAATAGATTATGAATTGCCCCTGAAGTAGTTTCGAGCAAATCTCAGTTCTCAACTATTTATGGATTAATGATGGAAATGAGATTTTCATGGTCCCTATAAAAGGATACATAAATACACATAAGTATGGTAGAGTCTAAATCTATATATGATATAGGGTACACACTTTGCATTGCTTTACAATTAAAGAACGTACACATTTACTATTCAAAAGTTTCATGTGAGCTAAGCTAAGCCTATTGGTGCTACAAAAATTGTACCAGAGTTCCCTATTTACATGCAACACTTGCTTGTACAATAAAACTCAACTTGGTGATTGGCAAAACAATAGGGAAATTTTAGACTCCGAATACTCTCATCTTATCTTCCACTTCAATATCATATGAGTTTTCTCTCTTCTTTCACGCTTTCTCAGGGGTTGGCAGTGCACCCTCACCTCAAATCTCTTAACTCACTTACGACCAATCCTCTTATGTCACATCACTCTCCACTCACTCACTTTTTGTTGGAATCACACCCCTCACCCTTCACTCACTTTTTTTTTTTGCTCCGACGGTCAAATAATTAAAGCAAGCAACGTAAACTTTTCTTCCATTTCCATGCGGTAAACCTCCCCGCTCCATTGCCTTGCCGTGCGGTAGGAGAGCACCGGCGGCGGTGTTCCCGCACGGGAGCCACCCCTCACCGTGCCTCCTCGCATGCACTGCCAATCCCCTCACTTTTAACTCCCGACCACTCACATCACTTCACCTTTCAACCTATTTTTTTATATATTAAAATATCTAATTTTACACAAACTTACCCTACTAAATACCCTACAAACACTCACAATTCAAATACTCACTCCGTTCTAAATTATAAGTTCATTTTGACTTTGCACAAAATTTTATAAATTCCCACTAATTAATTTATTCACCAATCAAATTTCTTCTCTCTCCACTAAAGTGTCATTTGATTGGTTGAAATAGAAAATGGACAAGTGTTTTGGGACAACTAAAAACAAGAAAATGAAATTATAATTTGGGACAGAGGGAGTAATAAATAATAAAACACGAAGAGGACAATTCCATAAGCATTGAATTGCTCACCTTTGGTGAGTTTGTTTCGTTCTTGTTGGCGTGAACCAAAACCCACCCAGTGGCCTTGCCACGTGAGTGATGGATTGCCGATGCTTGCCATCTTTGCGATGGGAGCAATCTCAAGATAACATTTATTTTCAATTTTACTTAACTTTGTGTTATACTGTTAAAAATAAAACTTTTTCTTATATTTCAATATTACGTTTTGTATTTTTTTTTTCCCGGATAAAGGGTTTCTTGATAAAATATGTTACTAAAAAACAAAGAAGTATATAGAATGAGGGTGAATAGGAATGACAATGGGGCAGGTTTGGGGCGGGGTGGCCATTCCCATCCCCAAACCTGATTAGCAAATCATGCCCAAAATTGTATATGGATTAATATGTAATCGATTGAACACTACTTGAAAACAGCTCTTCTGCTCAGAAACAAAATATTCCAAATGTTCCTGAAAATTATTGCTCCTAGTGGACTATTTGTATCTATATGCATCAGGATCCCGATTCATTAATCTCTCGGTTCGAGAAAAAAAAATAAGAGGATCGAACCACTTCTGACTCTTTTTTAAATTCGATAAATGTTGGTTGATCGTATATTTCATTGGAGTTCTATGATTCAGAGTATCTTTTCCTATTTGATCCCTTTGAATTCCATATTCGAAGTTGTGATCGGATCTATTCATTAAAAAGAATCGATTCAATACATTTATTATGTACCTATGGGTGCTATATTGGATTTGAATCAGATTTCAGATCAATCTATATTGATAAATTGCCTCCATTATGTTGTTGCTAACAAATACCACTATTTTTTGTTTTGGCTCTTCCAAATCATTCCCGCAGGAGATCCGGACCTTTTTTTTATCCTTCAATAAAAAGATTCATTCTCATCATAAAAAATAGGAAGTAGAACCAATAAAGATGTCATTTTCCATTGGGTGAAGTCTAAATATTAGTAACAAACTTTCTGAAATTAACCGATATACGTAACATATTTATTTTATTTACAAGATAGGTAATATACTTTTAAATACTTACTAATGTACGTAACATTGACGTTACCATTTTAAAAAGTTACAGTTTTCGTCCTTGTTGTTTGCGTTGACTTTCATCGTTAGTCCTTTGACATTTTTTTACTTAGAAAAGTTACAGTAATGGTCCCTTGACATTTTGTTGACTTCCATTGTTAGTCCTTTGACATTTTAATAATCTTTCATCCATTTTTCTTTATGTTTTTATCCGTCTTAAGCCGTTTTCCTCCGTTTTTATACAATTTCGTAAGTTTTTCTAACGTTTTCATACGTTTATATCCATTTTTGTCCGTTTTATACGCTTTCGTCCATTTTTCTTACGTTTTCGTACATTTTTATCCATTTTGTGCATTTTTATCCATTTTTACATGCTTTCGTCTGTCTTTCTTACATTTTTATCCGTTTTTGTCTATTTTTATCCGTTTTCATCCATTTCTATACACTTTCGTCCATTTTTCTTACGTTTTCATACTATTTTATCCGTTTTGATACGCTTTCGCCTGTTTTTATTACGTTTTCATACGATTTTATCCGTTTTATACATTTTTATCCATTTTTATACGCTTTTAACCTCTTTTTAACGCTTTCGTCCATTTTTCTTACGTTTTATCCGTTTTCATCCATTTTTATAAGAAACAAACGTAAGAAAAACGGACGAAAGCGTATAAAAATGAATAAAAGCGAACAAACACGGATTAAAACGTAAAAAAACAGACAAAAGCTGTAAAAACGGATGAATACGGATAAAAACATATGAAAACGTAAGAAAAACGAACGAAAGCATATAAAAACATATGAAAACGGAAAAAAACTTATAGAAACATAAGAAAAACGGACGAAAGCATATCTTAACAGATGAAAACAGATAAAGTCAGATAAAAACAAATAAAAACGTATAAAATTGGATAAAAAGGAAAGAAAAACGGATGAAAGCGCATTAAAGCGGATGAAAATAGACAAAAACGGATAAAAATGTAAGAAAAATTGACGATAGCGTATAAAAACAGATAAAACGGGACAAAAACGTATAAAACGGATAAAAATGTAAGAAAACGTAAGAAAAAAGGACGCAAGCGTATAAAAATGGATGAAAACAGACAAAAAGGGATAAACACATATGAAACCGTAAGAAAAATGGACGAAAGCGTATAAAAACGAAAGAAAACAGATAAAAACGGACAAAAAATGATAAAAACGTATGAAAACCGAACGAAAGAATATAAAAACGGATGAAGACGGCTTAAGACGGATAAAAATGTAATGAAAAACGGACGAAAGTGTATTAAAATTTCAAAGAACTAACAGTGGAAGTCAACGAAATGTCAAGGGACCATTACTGTAACTTTTCTAAGAAAAATAATGTCAAATGACTAACGGTGAAAGTCAACGCACACAATAGGGACCAAAACTGCAACTTTTTAAAATGTTAATTGTCAATGTTACATACATTGGTAAATGTTTAAAAGTATATTACGTATCTTGTGAATAAAATAAGTATGTTACGTATATCGGTTAATCTCAGAAAGTTTGTTACGTATATTCTGACTTCACCCTTTTCCATTCATCCCCTGGGGTTATCCTGGACTTGGAAAAAGAACTAGAAAAAGGAATGAATATAGTGATAATTTGATTCTTCATCGCCATATTAAATAAGAGAGAAAATAGAATTTCTTTCTTCGTCTTTACAAAAAAAATAGGAGGAAGTTGTGACACGTTCACTAAAAAAAAATCCTTGTATAGCGAATAATTTATTAAAAATAAATAAATTTCATTTGCGTGAACGACAGGAATTGAACCCGTGCATGGTGGATTCACAATCCACTGCCTTGATCCACTTGGCTACATCCGCCCCTCTACTATATATCTATCTAGTATTATCTATACTTTTACCTCAACATAAAAAAGAGCATAGTATTTCCTTTTTATTTATATATTTTGGTTTGAAAAATTGAATTGGAAATCAAACTTCATAAAAAATTTGGAATAGAATATACGAACCTATAATATATATGAATATGAAAACAAAGAAAAAACACTGCTCCAATTCTTATTGGGGAAATTATCGGGGCACCCCATTAGTACAAGATGCTCTCCCAAACCCGCTCCAATCCCCATCAGGGTTCTTATCGGGGCGCCTTTTTTGAGCGCAACGCTCCACCAAATATACATTGTTTTCCGTTTATTATCATTTTTACACCATATTTTAGCAATATGATTACATTTATCAACATAAAAAATCAAGATATACTGATTGTATATTAAGTACTAGCTTCAATAAGTTTCAACAAACTAAACATAAATAATGACAAATCATCCGTAATAAAACAAAAACTTCTTTTAAAAATATGACACAAAATGAGTTTTTTTAATCACAAATTAAAGATAAAGATTGAGAATACTGTTTTTATTATGTAAACACTAACATAATAATATATGAATATAATATATCTATATGTATATATATGTTTTGGGGCGGGGCGGGGCGGGGCTGGGCGGGTTGGGATGTTGTTCCCCACTCCCCACCCCGAACCTGATGAAAATCCCCGTTAATGCCCAGAAACCCGCCCCATAACCCGATAAGCAAGCCGTGCCCCGCCCCAAAAACTTCGGGTTTTCGGTTTCTCTCTGGGTTCGGGTTTTTTTTGCCATCCATAAGGGTGAATACCATATCTCAGCCCGTTACAGGCAAACAAACGCACCTATTGTGCTTCAAATAAAATCTATCATAAAAGATACGGACTAATCTTATGAACCTACCAAAGTAAAATGCTAACAACAAAACTAGAACTACTTTCTAACTCTACCACGGATACGAATGTCTCACACGTCATAGAAAGCAAGTTGTTCCTCAGTTAAGTCATTAATATTATCCTCGTAACCATCATAACCATCATAGTCTTCATACTCAAAGAGAATTACATCATTAGCTCCTCCACCAACACGATTAAGATTAGCCAGATATCGAGCCATGTCATCATCAATATCCTTTTCTTCATCATTATCCGAATTTTCCACTTTCTTTTTCATAGTAGGACTAGGTTCACATCCCAACGATTTCGCAGTTGCCTCCTTATTCATAGGTAGCGGCGTCCCATCATCATCCAATAACACAAGCTTCCCATCAAGTATTTGACTTTCTAGTTTATTGATCCATTCAGCCAAAGATGTATTACTTCTAGTATTGTGTATCTTAATATATTAAATACATATGTTTGTTTGTTTAAGGTCTGACGTCTAACTACAGCTACATAAGTTACCAAATCTAATCATTTTCATCTTGAAGTCCAATTCAAAGAAAAGCGAATAGTACGATGTAATGCGGTCATATTGCGAACCCAATGCGAATTTGATATACATGACGTAGGCAAATGACACACCGGTTGGTGCGATATGACAGAATTTGCGATCGATGTGCGAAGTATTACGATTTCATTACCCTTGTTTACAGTTACCGAAAAAACTATGTTCTATGTCAACCCAACCCAAAGTATGTTCCAAAAAAACTCATATCAAATGTTAAACCGTCAGTTCTACTAAAAAGTTATTATAGAAAACTTTGTTCACTATAAGAAATTATACACTCAGGGTTCGTCAATAGAGCATGGTTATTCTATAGATTTCGTCATACTATACAAAAGGAAGTTGCGTTTTAGTCCAACAAGACGCGACTTTGGGAATAAAAAGTAATTATGAACTACATGTTCGAAATACTTATGTTGATGACGTTTTTTTAATGGTAAAAAAAGTAACCCCGCGTTTTCTCTCTTTTTTGGCCATTTTTTGCCGATCGTACTATCATTCTTCTCCTCATAAATTATCAAACATGATATTCTAAGATACTTAACCGACTGATTTTTACATCCTGCTAACGAATCTAAACTGATTGCTTTAGTTTTTTGACTGATTAGGGTTTCTTTGGTTTTTAGGGATTGTTTAAAACTGTTTTTATATCCTGTGATTATTGCTGCTACTTTGACCATCCATTATCTTTTGTATGCGTGATCGATACTGATCTTAAAACCCTTAACCAACGTGCATATCTATGTATCTTTTGGTTGGAGGGGGGGGGGGGGGTTTACTAATGTTTGTTGGTACAATTATAATCGTGGTTAGGGTTTATGTAACAGTTGTTCGTTTTGGTTTAAGATACTCAAAATATGGAACCTAATTTATGTCTTTAATTTTGAATGTTTTGAGGGTCGACAAAGTTGTTTTTGATCATGTGTGGGTTATGAGAGAGAGGGATAAAAAGGGTGGGACGAACGGTGCAATGGGAGCAAGTTTAAGTGCTTTGAAAGTTGTAGGTAACGACGACCTTGTTGAAAAAATTCATGAATTCGAAAAGCAATTATTGGATGGAAAACTTGTGTATGTGGATGAGGATGAATTACTATAAAACCTAATGTTGATAATTGTCACACCCTCAAAATGTCGTAGTGGAATGGTAACCGAGAGCATGACTTCATAACACAAAGTCAAGAATATAAAAAAAGACCTCTATATGAGCCGCTTTAGAAAGATACATCACTAAATAAATTAAAACAACATAAGTTTTCAATGCAAAGGTTCTCAAGTTTCACTGCATAATAAATAGAGTTTTTAGAAAAGTATAGTCAAATGATGTACAAAGTCCGTGTAGTAAAAGCTTTGTGAATGTGACCGCCAATGGCGACTCTATGTATAGACTCCATATATGCCAGACCAAGAAAATCTTAAGCACCTGAGAAATACATTCTAAAAATGTCAAAATAACGTAGGTGAGTTCATATGTGTATGAAAATGTAAATGTCAATGTGTGAACCACAAGATTTCCATGCATGACAATTATAACAAATACAATGCCAAAAAAATGTTACTATTGCACTAAAGTTCACACACTTGATTCATGCGACGAGGCGTGACCAGGTTTTGTATGCCTCTGCATCTTGTAGGCGACTTGAGACACTCCGGACACCAGACAAACAATCATATTGTTGGTGTTTTAGAAGCAAAGTACCACTGCAATAGTGTCTTGGCGGTTTGGATTGCTTATTCAACTATTTATCAAATGTTCTCCAATCAAGAGATTGTGAGTTCAAGTCCCGTCAAGAACATGTGGATTGTAAATATTATGAGATTGTACTGTCAAGTATTTTGATTAAAAAAAAAAAAATGCTTATTTGCTTACTATACGCTACAATAAAGACTTAATAATAAGCAGGTTAAACACCCCCAAACGGGAACCTTTACAAGCTTTACACATTATAGCAAGTATACTAGAAAAGAATGCAGTTCATCTTATATTTTTATATTCGTCCATGGCCAAATATAACACATTGCACAGAATACCTTAAGGTAAGAACCATTATCTTTCTATCAAGAAACATACATTAAGTAACATTCCTATTTGTGGGTCAAAAATTTAAAATATGGAGTAAGAAAGGACTATAAGGACCACTTCAACTGACACAATAATTTTGGATTTGAATGTATAATAATAGGAGTTTGAAGATGATGAATGATCCATACTAAATATGTAAAGTTGTGAAAAAAGGTACCTGCAACGGTTGTTGTAACGAGCCTGAAATGTAATGGTAAAATGCCGTATATTTTCAAACATTGTAAATTTCAACTCAAGAAAACTCGTAATAAGAGCGTCAATAGTAGTTGTAAACCACGAATTCCGTCATGATATTTTTGCTACAAGTCTTGATGCCGAAATTGGTAGCAACCCCAACAAGGCCATGCTAGCGGTGATCAAGCAAGATGCATGCCGAGACTTGTTACTACATGTTTTAATAGTTTATCCAATAAAATATTTATAATAATCAAGATTACTTAATAATAACAGTAGACGATGAAAAAACCAAATTCAAATAATAAGTTTTGGGTATGCAGTTTAACATGTTAAGGAAACTAAATGTTTTTACCTTGAAGTTTAGCAGCAGAAATGTGAAGGTGGTTTAGTGGTAGGGTATGATGATAGTTTTCTTAATAATGGACTGTTGCGGTGACTATGCATTCCGTGCCAATAGTGGACAGAGAGTAATAAAATACACATACTGTTGTATCAGACCGAAGAATCAGGATTCAGGAGACTGTTGCCATATCATTCAATTAGAGCCTTACAGGAGGAAAGATGAGTGGGGCAGGCGGGTTGAAACAGGTCATTCTGGTACGGGTCAAAACTGTGTGAGTCGGGTTGGGTCGACCAATAGATACTTTTGTATATGTTTTCAATAATGTTTATAAATAAAATGATTATTGTTTACAAGTAAACATTAAACAGATCACCTTAGTCTATATCTTTGAATGAAACAATCTAGGATGCATGTGTTAAAACAGACTTTTTGGTGCATTTAGGATGTTCTATGCGTGAATATAAGGCTGGACACAGTAAGGCGACCCAATCCTTCCATTTTTCCCTGCCACGTCAGTTTTCTCTCTCCAGCGACCTGCAGGCGATTCGGTGCCCCAGTAAGGGCGACCAAGTTCAATTTTTTTTTTTTTTATTTATTTAACATTTTCAACAATGAAACTTTATTAATGGTATTTGAATTATTAATGTGATTCGTGTTATAGCTTTCACACGTTGCAAAGTCTCATGGTACATGCAAAAGTATAAATACGTGTCTTATTATTTGAAGTGCCATGCATAGTTCCCAACTTGCAATATAAGACGTTTAAAAACATTTTGCAAGCCATTTGAAAAACTATATCAAATCAGTGAATAACATGCTACTTCATCTTCTTCATCCCAACTTGTAAATGCAAAAGTTCAAACCAACATAGCAAATACCATTAACCATTGATCGTTGTTCATCCCAACTTGGTTTGAACTTTTGCTTGATCAGGCTACTTCATAGCAAATACCATGCTATGAACTTCATAGCAAATACCATGAAACAAAAGAAATAAGACACAAACGACATTTTTGAATAAAAAAGGCAAACAAAATGGAAATGTGAATCGATCTAGCCTGCGACCCATTTGAGTTTTTGTCGTCCCACGACCGAATCATCACAGAAAGGACGATCGATAGAAATCGATCGCCATACTCGATCGAGCCCCCTTACTGTCACTAGCCTAATAGACATGGTGAAACTTTCAACCCATTTGGCACATCGACAGTTGCCATGTTCCCAGTTCAGCTATTTATCTTCATTTGACCCATGTGTAATAAATCACAACCCAAATCAACCCATTTATGAGTAAATGAGTCAAAACTGCCACCTCTAAAATTAGCCTCCATTCAAAAACCGATAGGGGGTAGCAAGGGGAAAACAATGAAGAAGAATGTGCAGTTTCTTGCAATCTCCTTCTCATAAATTTGTTTAATTACTTCCAGAAAAACAAACGACGCAAGTGAAAGAACTCCAACGGAATCCATATGGGTTTGCAAACTTATGAATGAATATACATCAAGAAATTAGCTGATACAAATCAAGAAGTACCTGTAACAAACTAATAATAGCAGTAGAAGCATGTAAAGATAATGAGTGAGCATGGCTCATAACACAACGTCAGGAGGAAACACTTGAGTATTCCCATGAGCCCATGACAATGTCGTCACTTTTACTTAACATTAATAAATGACACAGTAATTAGTTGTATATAATTTATTGAAATGACACGGTCATCATCAAATAAAGCACATTGCGCGCTGTATGATACTGATACAAGATAAACAATACTTAATGTCTTAATGTAAGAACAATTATGTCCCCATCAAGAAATACGGAGTATATAATAAGTACTGTAACATTTTATTAAGAACTAGTATATAATAAGTCCCTTATATTACTAACACTTTAAGAACACTTACAAAAAGCATCAAGAGCAGTGCTAGACCATGACTTCGCCAAGTATTTTTTCGCTGAAATCTTGACGCAGAAGTCGGTAGCAGCCCTAAAAATGCCACGGTAGCACTGAATACACTAGATGTGAGTTGGGACCTGCTATTAACATTTATTATAAATTTACTCCTTAAAAGTGTATAAAATCAAAATACTTAAGAGAAGGAAGATAATCCCGATGTGCAGACACTCTTTTGTCCACTTAAAACCAATGTATATATTACTTTTGTTAGTATTACAAAAACTATATTATCACAAACAATCTGTATCTTTGAGCTAAAATAGTTTACGAGGTTGTATACATTAAAAACAGACTTTGTGGGCGCCTTGCGGCCCCTTTGACAAGTTTGAACCATTTTACCCATTCCATGGTTTGATTTTCTTATCTCCCGTTTGAGATAATCTAACCCCAAATTGACCCATTCATAAGTAAACGGTCATATAATAAGTAACAAAAAGACATGGTCCTTATTTTGGCTTGCATGCTCCCTTGTTTCTTTGTTTGTATGCGTTTATGTCTTTGCTCACTTGTATGTTTTTTCGTTATATGCTTCCATTTATGTTATTGTCTCTCTTTCCTCACATACACCTTACAGTTTGTCCGTTTACTTGCACACACACACTTGCCGAAGGTCTTTCTGGAAGCAATCCCTTTACCCTCGGGTATGGGTGTGACTGTCTACATCTCACCTTCCCCATACCTCGCCCTGGCTGGATTGGGTATGTTGTTGTTGTTGGTCTCCAAATCAAAACAAATTTATAAACAATTATATTTATATATTTCCATGTTACTTTCGAGATAAGGTCAATAAATTTTTAGCAGCAGAAACATAATGTTTGTTTTGTGGTAGGGTATCACAATGGAGACAATAATTTTACCTTGAAATTCTCTTTATAATGGACTGTTTCTGCGATCCTGCATCTACTGCTAAAAATGGATAGAGTGCGATAAATATGAAACCTGCATATCAGACCAAAATCTATAACAGGTTGAAACGGAAAAACATGTAAAGCGTGTGAGATATCTTGTAATAACCTTTTCAGGAATTTGTTTAAATATTTCCAACGACATATATTTCCCAACTGAGTGCCCCACCTGTAGAGAAGATATAATGAAATTTGCTGCCGGAAGTGAGTTCATTTACCATAAAACTAAATGAAACCTAAGGAAATCAGCTATATAAGCAATTAAACACACCACGATAAGAGGGACTTCAAGAGCTTGCATTTCCTGTTGGATGAAATCTATCTGATGGAACAAGACACGAGTCACACGATATAAATTATGTCACTCACGCCCCTATGTATATATTACATGAAATGGTTATATGCTATGTTACTCGTAATATATGATGGAACATGCAAACTTGTAAAGACTCAAATAGTCGATTATTAGATTACTAAATACAACTTAAAAGCACAAAGCACATCCAAAAACTATCTTGCGAGTGTAAAAATAAGGAAAATTACCTTATGATCAATTTGTTCCTGTAGCATGAACGAGCTTTCTATGCTCCCAATCCTAATACAAACAAATATCACATTAATGGCAAAGCTTAATAGTAAACTGATAACAAAGAGAAGAGCAGTCAAACTACAAACATGATCTTAAAATTCTAAATAATCAAAGATGAAGTTAAACTTGACGAATTACAATAAACTTTGTGTAATGAAATTAAATGAAATTTAACAAGGAAACTGTCACCTGTTATAGATGCAGTCTCTCCGATTTGCTCATAAAGTGACTCCAAAAAATCAGTGTAAAATGAAATAACTCCTATAACAACATGGTGTTATATATTACTACCCAAAATTAAGCAATGATGGTTTTAACTTGCCTCGCATTGAATTTTGGAATTTAATATCTGATAATAGTGTTTTGAAGTGGCGGATACTTGGTTTTTAGTGTTTGCACACGCAAATCGAAACACTGTTTAGAGAACTGCTTATTTCTTAGCTGCTTATCTCCTTCTGCATATAAGCAGAAGCATAAGCTGGAAAAAAATAAGCAATGCAAGCACCCTTATAAACCCTTTTCCCGATCGAAATCCAAAAAGCTAGTCTCAAGTATAATAGCAGCATTGTTTTTATATGCTCTGTAGTTTTTTTATTTCATAAATTCAATCTTCTAAGTATATTAACTGTAGGCGTATAAAAAAAATGTACGTGGATTACCAGGAATAAACAAAATATGTAATTTGTGATGCATAGCATGAATCTCCACTATTTCATTCTTCCTACTGCTCTATCGAAAATCATAATCAAATATTTAAACTCATTAACACTAGTACAATCGACACTTCTCCCGTCGCTTTTTTTTTGTCTTTCCCGTCGTCATGTCGACGGCATCGTATGTTCCCGTCGTCATGTCGACGAGATAATGACGACGGCTGTGCCCCGTCGGGAACATCATCCCCGTCGACAATCGCCGTCGACAATGTGGGTCCCACGGCCTTTTTCAGTCAAAGAAATCTGTTGTCCGTCAAAATGGTTACGTCGACGTGTCGACGGGATAGTATAATTAATTAACAACTTAATTATCAAACGTTAATTAACTTAATACTATACCGTCGACATGACGACGGGAATAATTTGACGAGTCAATGGTATTGGTCAACGTTGCATAACTGAAGGAGCAATAATTATCAAACACAAAGGCAAACTGTTTATTTAAAACAAGCATGAGTTCTCAACCACATGCATTTTCATACAGACTCAAACTAAACAACTCGACAAACAAACTAAATCACTCGACAACCAAAGGAAACAACTCAAAGTAAACAACTCGACAACCAAACGAAACAACTCAACAACTAAACGAAACAACTCAAACTAAACAACTCGACAACCAAAAGAACATATCAAACGAAACAACCCGTTTATTTTTTTTTTTTTTTGCGGCTACTTCCCGCTTTACTCGAACTCGCACCATCTTTTCCCTTCCTTGCTCTCATTTCCTTGATATGTGCAAACGTAGCTTCAAGATTTGTGATCCTATTTCCCAGATTATCAAGTTTTGTTTCCAACGTACTTTCAGCTTCGTCGTCACCTCCAACAGCAACAACTTGAGCTTCAGCAGCAGCTTGAGCTTCAGCAGCATCTAGCTCGTCCATGTACTCTTTGTAGTACGGCTTTTTCCTACACCATTCGATAATCTTGTCTCTCATCCACGGTTCAGCATCCTTAAAATCACCATATTCCTCATAAACTGCATGACCAAAAGTTAACATAACTTCATTAAAGAGGAGCTCGTGTGACAAAATTTTTGAGTACTCCTCTTCAACTGTGCAACCACGCCAAGTCATGTGTGTCTTGTAAGAATTGACGATTGACTTATTTGTGAGAATCAAGAATCGATGTGTAAAATGAGACGAATTTTTTTTTGTAAGAATGTATATAGGTAAAAAATGAGACGGGAATGTTTTTGTGGAATATATATAGGGAGAGTATTTTGGGGAGATAATCCCGTCGACATGTCGACGGGAAAAACACGCGGGAAAAAATCCCGCCATTTGTATTGACCACTAATTCACTATTATTATTTTCACTTTATTATCCCGTCAACATGTCGACGGGATTATAAACAAAACACGTAATTAAAACTAACCAAACGTTAATTACGCAGTAATTTCATTTTTAATATTATCCCGTCGACATGTCGACGGGATAATAAAGGCGGGATATTTCGCGCCAAAGTGGCAATTATTGAGGGTGGAAATTTTGGTCAATTTGTTCCCGTCGACATGTCGACGGGATTATGTCAATCCAAAAAATTCAACGCACTTGGCTTCGGTCAAGCGAATTTTTTGTCGTTTTCTGCCTTGTCCCGTCGACATTGTGTCGACGGGATAACTATCGTCGCCTGATGTCCTATTTCTTGTAGTGTAAATGCATGTGTTATATGAAGTGAAGTGAAATTTCTGTTAGAATATAAGAATCATGACCATCATATAAGCAGGTAAACACATATGCGGAAGCGTAGGAACATCTATAACACATAAGAGATTAACATAAATTAAATAGGAACGTACCGTGGTGATTCTAGCCCGAACAAGAATCAAAAGCAATTGTCTTTTAACAATATGAAGAACCCTAATTAGGGTTTATATGGATTAATGATTAACCCCTTACCGTTTTGTTAATCGATCCCTTGATAATTACTAAAGTAAGTAATTACCTCGTTCTTGTACACACAAACTACCAACGAATAAAGGTTTGATGCAAGTAAACAAAACACTTAATTTTGGATGAACCAAAATCGACCCAAGAACCCTTGGAGGGGGTTGGACGATCGGCCAAGAAAACAAAGAAGAAAATAAAAGACTTTAGGGTTGTGTGTGTGCACAAAAGATGTGAAACCCTAATCCTTGGCCTTGTATATATACTAGAAGATATCTTGGAGCACAAGACAAACATGGGTTGGGCTTCCCCTCCCCATGATCGACCGGCCTTGGACCCCTAGGGGTGTTCCAGAACCTTCTTGACTCCCAAGTTACATTCTAGTCCATATCTTTCGTTACTAATGATAGTTAGTCCATACGGTTAATAACTAACGACCATTTAGTTCATTAAGTGTTTATAAATATATATATACAATACATTTAACATATATATATTTATTATTCATTATTCTTGTTTGTAAAGTGTGCAATCCCGAAGTCTCGAGTTCGATACTAGACATTTACATATTAATGTTTATCCATATATTTAACAGCTCCCACTTGGATATCTATTAATAGTAAAATGACATTGGTTAGCGTCTTGCAACACTCCAATGCCCCTAGTTCAATCCGAGCTAGGTTTCTTGAAAAACCTTTAATGATTCATCATTATAATTATCCTTTCATTACTAATACCACATTAATAAAGATGTGAGGTTCTTTATAAAATTTCTGTTTCTCGTCTCTTTATGATTTAACAAAATTACCAAAACATCTGAACGTATTCCAGATAGACTTTGGGCGTGGCCACGCAAACATTTTGTCAACCCTACGAGAGTATTAAACTTCTAAACAAATCAGAAGGAACAAATTCTCTCTTGACTACAAGAATAACCCATGAACTTTGCAACACTTCTGAAAACAACCCTTATGACTCCCTGTTACGGTGAGCGGTAGATTGCTTTACAAAAATGCACTACATCCATGACACTTATCTGGTATCTCAAGTCTGAGGATAACTTTAAATATGATTCTCACATTAAATATTAAATCATATTATTGGGATAAGTCCAATATTCAATTCATCGAATATCATGTGAAATTGGTATGTCAACGCATCAATATACTTTCAAGTATATTCTTAACCAATACTCAGATTTGTCTTAGTTTAATGATATTCCCATATCATTAATCGACAATGGACAATTTAGAATAACATAAGTTATTCATGGATTTAAATATGCAAATATATGACACACTTTATTATTAATGAAAACAATCGTACTAAGTACTTTAATTCATTATAAATAATAATTGCTTAATGTCCTTTATCCAAACACTAAATAGATCAATGCATGATAATTCTAGTTAATGAATTATGCCTTAAGTCATGTCATTCATACTTGTTGACAAGGCATAAATCAACTAACCTTGATCTATCCGAATTTTGAGAATACTTAATTCAAGAATTCAATAAGTAAAATTCTTATATGTGTACATCCAACTATCTTGATATAGCTTCATAATTCTTTATAAATAGTGTGATATCCTCATTCACCAATTTATGATAATCAAACTTTCAAACACTTTAAAGTTTCAAGTATTCTAACTCTTTAATGTATAATGCAACTATGCTCTTAGTTAGCACAACTAGTTCTCATGGCTATTAATAAGGATGAAATCCTTCCATGACTAGTTATTGAGTGTCATCTCAATTAAACCAGCATCATTGTATATTAAACACAATATGCTTTTTAAAATTTTTCGTAAACTTAATATCCATTGTGTAATTTTTAGGAGCAATTCCAGGTTGAGGATCATTATTCTAATTTCAAACATTTTCCATTAGAACATCTATTACACAAGTTATATAATAACTTTTAATTGGATATCAAATATTGTCAAATCATTAAGCACTTAAGCATAATACAACAATAATATAATGCACATGAAAATCCTTCAGTCAAACTTAGATTTTGTTCATGTTTGATCTTTACAAATATGTATATCCATTTAGTCATCTAAAATAATATATCATATTCTATTTAGAATTTATTTACCGCACTTGTTCATTTAATAATAAACTTTAGTTCCAAGGTTGTATGGTTTATTTTCTAAATCTTTCAAGTAAAGTTTCATTCCAAATTAAGTCTAACCTTTTACTTATATGGAATGTAACTTCTTCTATGTTATACAACATATATGATTTAGTAAATCAAACATAATACTCCCACTAGCTTTCAGGAATACTTAGAAATTACCTTATTTTAATTATAAACCTAAACATAGATTTAATAATTAAACATAAGAGTAATCTCCTAGATGCATGCATTTATCCATTCATGGATTTTTGCACTTTGTATACTTCTAAAGATTTATTTGAATTCATAAACACCTTTTGATTACTTATCGTCCTCGCTCAAGTAATCATTCAAGAAAGAGTTTTTGATATTCATTGTCAAATTTCATATTCATATAAATATGACAAATGCCATCTTTGTATCTTTAATGTGCTTAGGAAAGATTATTCAATCATAGTTAATTGCTTAAGTATGATTAATAATCTTGTCATAAGAAATGCATTAAGATATGTATACAATTTTGTCCATATGATTTTTACACAAAGATTTAAACCACTAGGGTTACATAATCTTTGAATAAACTCATCTCCATTCTCTAACTATTAAGAATTAAGATAAACCAAATTTTCTAAATTTGAATATCTTTATGAACAGCATCTATAACATTCATATTATGAGTAATTTACCCAATTCATTATTTTGGTAATACTACATCATATAATCGTCAGTATATTCATTAAATACATGAGATATCCAAGTGGATCTATGAATGATAATTCCATCATCTTGAGGTTTATCATTTACATGTTAAGCCTCATCATGATTTTAACTAGTGTGGTTTTAGAAGATTATGTATCTTGTAATTCTATCTTTTCTAGATAAAATTCTCCCACTTGCCTTTAGCAATATAGAGACTATCTATAACTACTTAGCAATTAGAGCAACAATCCAGCGTTCTCTTTTAGGACATTACAAATATATATTGATAGTTCTTTGTTAATAACCTTCACATAAGTAGCTTAACAAATTCAGAACTTCAATTTTTAAGACATAATGTGATTCATCATATTTCATAATTCAATAACGTCTTATTAATCTTCTAGGAGTCTAATTGAGTATATTCAATTCATACTCAATTTCTAACCTTTAACTTTTGGAAGAAAAGAAGTCATAGTTATTTTTAATCAAACAATCTAACAAGAGTTTGATTCACTAACTGAACATACTATTTATATGTGGTACTTCAATTAGAATTAATATTGTAAGGAGATCTAACAATATATATAAGATAACCATATTCCTGTTGGCATACCTATTTACCAACTAAGTCAACTTAATGGTATAATAGTATTTCCAAACCAATTGCATGCTTTATAACCCAAGTACTTATTAATCAAGTCACTTCATGTTTATGTCTTATAAAACATAAACTTGTTATATTCCCACTATACGTTATTAATCATTGATCAACTCAATGACTTCTTGTATATGTCTTAATTAAAAGACCATAACAAGCTAACGTCTTACTTTATTATAAGTCTTTTAATGCTTAAAAGACTTCATGTTTATAACTATACAATAAAGTATAAACATGTATAATTAAAGTAATCATGAACACCATCATTTGGTTTCAATAAGATTTTCAAGTTAACACACTACTTTATTTATTTATGTCATTCTAAAAATACATAATTATTGAAGTGCATTTATGTCATTCTAATAATACATAAATATTAAAGCTGAAGTAGTATTGTTATTTGACACTTGTTCTAATAGATGTCTAATTTAGAAACTATAAATTATCCATGTTGGTCTCACGCATACATGGAAATTCACCTTGTTGTTAATATTTAGTCTGCGGCTCACGTTTACTAAATTTTAACACCAAGTGTTTCTAAGATTAGATGTATTAATCTAATTAGAATTATAATCTCTTACTTTGCAGTTAAGAGAGTCCTTTAAATCATATACTAATGTGTTGTACTTTGCACATAATGAAGATTTCTCACTTGTGCATGGTACAACACCATGTATCATATAAACAACACGCACGCGTTTGTTAATTTGAACAATATGATTTGTGTCATTAACATAACTTAGTAGATATAGAGTTTACTCAATCAATCAAGGAAACGTACATGACTATCCTTGAAAATATTAGTGTCTATATTTGGAAAGTAATTACCTTGAGATATTCAAAAGATAATCTAAGTTACAATCAAGACAATAAGTCTTGTAACTCCCACTGAATTTGAGAACATTATAATAATCCCTTATTCAGCCATAAGAACACAATACTCCCACTGAATTTGACAACATTGTAAATGTTTCATTAATCAGTGAAAGGAAATAGTGTACTTGTTTACTTTCTTACATCTTTTAAGAAAACCCATTCAAACAATTATATAGGTTATAAAAGGATGTAATCTACTACATAAATGTGATTCATCACATTCCAAACTATTAACTTAAAAAAAAACTGGGCATGCAATTTCTTCCTTTATAGATTTACCATTCCAACAATTGTATGTAGTATCTGTAAATGGTCAAACCAAAACAACTAGATAAAATAATCTAATTCGTCTTTTACCATTAGGCAGTAATTAGTCTAGCTTCTAATTTAATAACTCATAAGGTGCATATACTCTTACTATTAAAGTTTGCTATGAGTTATGTATTTAGAATTTAGACAATTTTAATCATCCTATTATACCTTTCTCATTCATGAAAAAGGAATAGGATTTAAGTTTCACACTTCTCCTAATGGAAAGAAGACTTTATTTATTCTTTTTGTAAATATTGACTCTAACCAAAAACCCAAACGGGTGTAGATCAATTAAAAGAATAACTTGCGTTTACGATTTTAAGTTGCATTAATACATTTAAAGAATTTGCAAAATTCAAATTTAGTATTTTCGATAATTTATATTTCCAAGAAAATATAATACCCAAGGATATATTCATATAACCAGCATATTTTCTTGAAAATCTAGGATCCAACTTTACATAAATTCCACCACATCAGTTGATCTGCTAGTGGTGAAAGTATAAAAGATGGTAATCTGTCGAACAATAATTGGCAAACACTTTTCCAATTCCTAGATCATTATGGGATTTACATCAAATTGATTCATCAATTTGTCATGTAAGCATGTTTCATCCCATCTCATGCCTTAAGCTCTAGGTCTCACACATCAACTTAATTAAGTCGTCTAACTTAGAAACTGCAAATTCTCCATGTGTGGTCTCACGCACACTCGGAAATTTACCTTGTCATTAAAATTTAGCCTGCGTCTCACGTTTACTAAAAAATAACTTCAAGTGTTTCTTATAGTTCGATGGCATGTAACTTAAATTTTTTTTAGGGTACAAATTTTTGATATGAAAATCAAAACATGTATAAAGATGCATGCACTCATCTTTATAACATAAGTTTTCAAAACTTTTTTATTACCAATTCGTGAAATTAATACACAAAGTTTTACTTGAGGTTTAATAAACCCTAAGATGACTTTCTACAATTATGATTTTAAAAGTAATTCGTTTAAGACATATTCAAGATTGTGATAACCAAGGCAGACTCTAAGGCTCTTTTCTAAGCCTTCAAATCACGGTTATGAATATCGTCTTAAAGGACTTAATTTTAAAAGCATATTTGTACAAAACATCAATCAAGCAAAAGTTTATGGATTCAATTTCAAAATCATGTAATAAAGTATGAATTTTGCTAGTCTCGCCTGGGAGCTGATTACCGTGCGAATCGGACCACTAGCGGCACATAAGACCTTGCAAGATTCTTACTTTATCACTTAGGGTTTCACCATTATTAGTCCGTATTATTTTCTTTATGAAAAATCACCCTTTTATTGCTTACATCATGTCAAAAAATAATAATAAAACAAGTAATCAAAGAAAAACAAACAACTAATAATAATAAAGTGAAACAATTAGCCACATGCAAACCTTGTTAAAAAGATCCTAATAAAATCAATTCTAGGTATAATATGTATATAATTAACTAGGGCCTTCACCTTTTAATGGAAGTGAGCCACATACATTGACAAGTCAATTGCGTAGGCCAAAGCTAATCACATACCACATAGCACATAATTGATTTTAATGATTATAGGGTCTTCCCCAATATAAGATCTATCTAAACATGTGAAAAAAACTTAACAATAATAAACAATTAATAACCCATGACTAACATGCATGTTTCGTCATGGATCAAAGCATAGCAATTACCAATTAGGTCAAAGATACGCCCAAATAACACATAAACATGTAGGCAACCTAGGGTTTCTAATCCAATTAATTAATAAACCCACAAACCCTAATTAGGGTTCATGGAATAAATCGATCCCCCCCCCCAAAATTAGGGTTAGGGTTTCGAAAAAATTAAAAAAAAACACAACCCTAGATCCAAAACATGTATCTAAAACAATCAAAATTCATTTTTTTATGTGTTTTATGTAATCAATTACATGTTATAGCAAGCTCGTGATACCACTGTTAGAATATAAGAATCATGACCATCATATAAGCAGGTAAACACATATGCGGAAGCGTAGGAACATCTATAACACATAAGAGATTAACATAAATTAAATAGGAACGTACCGTTGTGATTCTAGCCCGAACAAGAATCAAAAGCAATTGTCTTCTAACAATATGAAGAACCCTAATTAGGGTTTATATGGATCAATGATTAACCCCTTACCGTTTTGTTAATCGATCCCTTGATAATTACTAAAGTAAGTAATTACCTCGTTCTTGTACACACAAACTACCAACGAATAAAGGTTTGATGCAAGTAAACAAAACACTTAATTTTGGATGAACCAAAATCGACCCAAGAACCCTTGGAGGGGGTTGGACGATCGGCCAAGAAAACAAAGAGGAAAAGAAAAGCCTTTAGGGTTGTGTGTGTGCACAAAAGATGTGAAACCCTAATCCTTGGCCTTGTATATATACTAGAAGATATCTTGGAGCACAAGACAAACATGGGTTGGGCTTCCCCTCCCCATGATCGACCGGCCTTGGACCCCTAGGGGTGTTCCAGAACCTTCTTGACTCCCAAGTTACATTCTAGTCCATATCTTTCGTTACTAATGATAGTTAGTCCATACGGTTAATAACTAACGACCATTTAGTTCATTAAGTGTTTATAAATATATATATACAATACGTTTAACATATATATATTTATTATTCATTATTCTTGTTTGTAAAGTGTGCAATCCCGAGGTCTCGAGTTCGATACTAGACATTTACATATTAATGTTTATCCATATATTTAACAATTTCATATACCCGTAAACATTGCAGAGTTGACCGACTAACCCACGGGTTCTGAAGCCACTACCACACATATTCAAACCGGGTGAAGTCCTCCCTTTTCAGGAGGGAGCCATAACCACTTCAGGGTTGTTTGCACCTAGCAGGAATTGAACCTGCGACCTCACACATTTTCGTGATGCTAGTTACAAGGCCTTTATCACTAGGCCACCCCAGTGGTTTTCTTAGAACAGTTTTTTTATGTAGTACCGAAGCACGCAAGGTGCTGGCTAGGGTTCATCCACAATTCGAAGCTAAATATAGTAAACTGGAACCTAAGATAGAGTGTAACTGACGACATTCTCAAATTTCATAATACTTTGATTAGAAGCAGAAATAAAACAAAACAAAACAACTATGAAATCAGAACTTTTTTGAAAGGAATTACTTCTCCATGTCAATGCTCTTAGCTCCATATTCCGCGATGTTGACGTTATCTTCATCTTCAGATTATGTGAAGTAGATTAGGCAATCTCAGTGATCAAGTAAAAGCAGTGTTTCCGTGTAAGAACTCTCAAAAAAAGATGATCTTTTTGAAGAAATCCCAATATAACCAATGCGTCTTGAGTCGGGCTTATAAACATAAAGATGATTCTGATCAGCTGCTTCACATGGTTCATAATCTTCTGAAACTAAAAATATAGGTTCACCTGCTGTTTCTAAATTCAAGTACACTTATATTATCACTTATGTTAACTTGTTCAAAAATAAAAATATCACTTATGTTAAACTTAATAGGTATATCTTTTGAAATGATTTTTGAACACCATTCTCCATAATCCATACATCAAAATATGGTACAAACTCATCAAAATCGCATTTAAGCTTTACAAGAGACTCCTTTAGCTTATATATACACAACTCGATGACATAGTTAAGTGCTATGACATCATGAACGTGTATTTCTGTAAATTCTTCACTTGTCAAATCAAATGATTCTCTAATAACTCCACATTTTGGAGTAATGCAGGCCAATAAATAAATCTGTCTATTACTACCTGACTAAAGCTTAATGCAATAGTTCCTTTTGGCAGATTGATAGATAGACTTGTCCAAGCCCCTAAGCTTAACCTAAAGACCTCGGCTTGCCAAGTTGTGTCCGTCAAAACCCATGGAATGGAAACTATAACAATCTTAGGGTCAAGAGTGTGAGGACCACTATTTATTAATGATTTCAAGTGACAACAATGCAAATGCAGATGAAAAAGGCAAAACTGTTCAATTAGCAGTACAAATATCAATGTATGCGACATTCCAATACTAGTTTTTCAAAAAAATAAAACAATGTATGTATGAGATATTCAAAATATAAAAGTACTTTAATAGGACTGATCAATCTGTATAAAACAGCTCATGTGTTGTTGAGTCCGATCGTGACTATGGGTGTAAACGAGTCGAACTCACACCGGATAATGTTCAAATTTGACAATGTTAAGTTAGTAAAGCTCAGTTTGTGAGTTATTTATAAGGCTCGAAACATGGTTTTGTTGATCATGGGTCCAAAGGAATCAGACATTTACATTGTTGTTAAAACATCAAAATATGGTTTTGTTGATCACGGTTGCTACGTGACGAGCCACCCACACTAAACCGGTGATGGTTCAGGAAAAAACATGGGTATGATCCTCCCTTTCAATTTCTGCAATTGCATCTGGCACCTGCTTCACTATCTGATAACACAAAATTACAAAAAGGAACGAGTATTAACTAATTATCTAAACAAAAGAGTTACTTTTTACTTTTTAGTCTCAGTTGCGCGATGGTGAAACCGGTAACCTAATAACCGAAACTTTAAGGTTTATCATACTATATTATAATGGAAGAAGGCCTTCTAATATTAGAATACTTAAAATTAAGCCTTACAAGTTAATAAGCTTAAATTACAAGTGATTCAAACACAAATGCTACTTATAAAAATTCCCCTTATATTTAATTTCAGCATACAATTAATACTAATATTAAATACAATAAATAAATCATTATATACATTAAATACAATTAATTAACTGGTCAATAAATACAATTAATGCACTTATTAAAACACCCCTTACATAAGAAATACCAATTATCAAGCATATTGTACAACCAACTTAAACACAATTCCTGCATTAAATGTCACTAATACGAATAATAAAGCATATTATACAAATATTCAAGCCCAAACGGGCAATGGGCTCGAGTCCGAACGAGCATGGCCGGTCAAACAGGCTCGAGCCCGAACGGACACGAGCTAAACGAAATTTTTGATATCCGTAAATTTATTGTCAAAAATAACATAGTAAACTAAAACGTGTTCACATATTGTACAAACAAAGCAAACTATAATAATAATAATAATAATAATAATAATAATAACAATAATAATAATAATAATAATAATAATAATAATAATAATACAAACTAAGCAAAATTTCATCAAACTTTTGCCATAAAAAACTAATCAGTAAAACTATTGTCAAAAAACTTACAAATAAAATAAATTATTAGCCGAAAAAATTAAATTACAGGGTGCCCGCAGCTGTATCGCGCGGGGACCCTGCTAGTGACCTAAATTAGCAAATTCTATAAAATATTGTCTTTTGTTGGTTGAACTTTTTTTTATTTTTTATTTATATGGTTTGTGTATGGTTATTGGTGTTAAGCGGTTCGGGTTGGGTCGAGGCTAAAAATAACATATCCGACCCTACTAGTTTTCATGTTGACAGAAAACTTATGATTATGAAATGACATGTGGTGAGTTACTCTTTCAAGAGTTCATTTGTACATTTATTTATTTATTTTATTTATTTTATTTATTTATTTTTTATGAAATCACTTCCCTTACTCGTTGTCGTTTTCCCAAATTTTCATACTCAAATGTTAGCGTGTTTCGACTTCTTTCTTCTTGCTAATTTGTCTCATAATCGGGGTGCATTTATATAACTTATGCCACGCTACATATGTTAATGTAGCATTTACTTATGCATCGTTAAACTCTTTTCTCTTTCATAATTCCATATTATTAAGTTTGACATTAATAAAGATATTTGACCAATTATAGTATCGAAACTACAATGCAGCAGTGAGAGCCTCGTTATGACAAGAAACCGTGCAAATCTACACATCGACTACAAAACCAGGTTCGTCATGAAACCTGATGCAAATTCATTTGACATTATTAGGATTGATTTCGATATCAAATTATATGAATTCATCTCCTCCAAGATAGCCTGGCAATTGGAATTTTCAAGATTATTCGCACTTCCGCTGCGAAAACAAAAGTCATATCAAGAGCGTGTTCCATGCCGGGTTCTATATTGTCACGATGAAGATATATTTGTAAACATATGTAAGAGGTTAAGTGTCACAGATTTTCCAAATGGACTAACCCCAAACAACACAATATGGAATAGGGTAATCAATACAAAAAGGAACAACATATTGGGGCATGAAGCTGAACTTGAAAATATGGGTATGTATGAAGGCAAGTTCGAGGACATTAAAGCTACAATTCTGCATATCAAGGTTGAGGATAAACGTGATGTGACATGTCAAATTATTACTATATTGTGGTTCAAGAGGCAAATATGTCAGGACTGCCTTGAACTTGCCTTAATCTACAAAATTGTAACTTCAATGTCCTCAAACTTGCCTTCACACATTACCGTATTTTCAAGTTCAGCTTCATTCGATCCTTTTTGTATTGGTTACCCTATTCTAAATTGTGTTGTTTGGGGTTAGTCCATTTGAAAAATTTGTGACACTTAACCTCTTACATATGTTTACGAACACATCTTCATCGTGACAATGTAGAACTCGACTTGGAACATGCTCTTGATATGACTTGGATTTTGTTTCCGCACAGAGCAGTGTGAATAATCTTAAAAATTCCAATTGCCAGACTATCTTGGAGGTGTTGAATTCATATAATTTGATATCGAAATGAACCCTAATACTGTCAAAGGAATTTGTATCGGATTTCATGACGAACCTGGTTTCGTTGTCGATGTGTAGATTTGCAAGGTTTCTTGTCATAACGAGGCTCTCACTGCTACATTGTAGTTTCGAATCTATAATTGGTCATATATCTTTATTCATGTTAAATGTAATAATCTGGAATTAAGAAAAAGAAAGGAGTTTAATTTGACATAAGTAAATGCTACGTTAACATATGAAGCGTGGCATAAGTTATATACAAACTCGACCCAATTATGAGACAAATTAGCAAGAAGAAAGAAGTCAAAACACACTAATATTTGAGTATGAAAAATCGGGAAAATGATAACGAGTAAGGGACGTGATTTCATAAAAACAAAATGTGTGCAAATAAACTCCCGAAAGAGTATAACTTACCACATGTCATTTCATAATCATAAGTTTTGTGTGAATAATCTTATTCGGGTCAACCCGAATAGCCCGAAAGCTAAATAGGGTCGGGTATGTTATTTTTAGCCTCGACCTGACCCCGACCCGCTTAACACCCCTAACCATAAACCAAAAAAAAAAAAAAAAAAAAAAAAAAAAGTTCAACTGACAAAAGACACAATATTTTATTGAATTTGCTAATTTAGGACATAAACCCTTAAAATTTCTGTCATTAGGTTAACGATTTCACATCGCGCAATTGAGACACAATATTTTATTGAATTTGCTAATTTAGGACATAAACCCTCAAAATTTATGTCATTAGGTTAACGATTTCACATCGCGCAATTGAGACTAAAAAGTAAAAACTAACTTTTTTGGTTAACCAGAACGAAGCAAAAGAATCCGTTGAGTTAACCTAGAATTCATTATTACTATTAACATTAGATGAAATTTTGTTTAAATCCTGTCTCGCTTTTTTCTAACGAATTCGGAATCCGGTTCATTTACAAACTACAAGAAAAAGATTATAATAAAAATTATGAATACAATATATACTAAATTCAGTCACAAATTTTATGTGATTCAAGATACATGGAACATGATGGCATCTTTTATGTTTTAGAAAATGTTATATACCTCTTCAAACTCGGTCATGACCAAATAAAGCACATTGTTCATTGTATGATACTGAAACAAGATAAACAATTGATGTAATAATGATTTTTATATCCTTTAACAAATACACAACAAGTAACATTCCATTTAGATACATACGATAAGTGTGTTATCCTCTTATGCAATTAACCCATATAATTAACTCTCCTAGAAATAATCTAGAATCCACCTTTAAAACACTTGTACAAAGAGCATCAAGAGCAGTAGTAGACCACGACTTCCCAACTAAATTTTTGGCAAGAAATTTTGATGCCGAAATTGGTAGCAACCCTAACAAAGCAATCGTAGCACTGATCACACCAGATGCAAGTCGGGAGTTGCTATTTGATCGAGGTCGTTGACTCTACCAAAAAATAAACTTAAATAACCTACTTTATAATAAGGATCATATCCACGAGGAGCTTATGGTTAAGGCTATAATTCCTATTTAAGTAGACGAAAAACAGTAAATTCTTTTAATTGTGAAAAATTAATAATGACTACTATACTACTTTAAACTATAAAAAAAACTTAAATTAACGCAAGCAATAAAATTGTAAAACTTATGGATTAAAGACACAATCACTTCCGGTTTCAGGTTTGATCACAAGATATCTTATGTATTTGTTTTACTAGAGATTGCGGTTGCTCGAGTTTCATAGACAAAAACTAATACTAATTCAATAATTAATTATGGGTACGGAATATGTGTATTGGCACCAATCGTCTCATCCGATAACCACAATATTATACCAGTCTTACAACTAACTATCAAATTAATTTTATAAAAACATAACATATGCATTAAGATCAAATCAACATCAAGTGTTCATAACTCTAAAATCGTTCAAACAAATAAAAAGTGAAGTACAAAAGATCAAACCCTAATCACGATTGTGATCGCGGGTTGAACATCACCTTAATTAGTTCACATCATCTTCCTTTTGTTGAGCAGCTACATATATAATAAAAAATATGTCGGCTGGAATCACCTAGGTCCTCGTCGAATGGGTTCCTCCTCTGTGAACGAATGGGACAATATATATACTTTCTCTTTGTGTGATGTCCAAGCCAAAGAATACGACCGACCTACAATTTCTTGGGCTTCCTCTTTTTGTCGTGTAATGCCAAAGCCCACAAAACCAACTAATAGCCAACTTATTATATGTACTTCCTTTTTGTCACGAATTGTGTTTCCAAACAGAAATAACCACAAATAAACTTAAGAATTTCATGCATTTAATTAGTTAAACATAAAGATCTTCTTTTCTTTCTTCATTGTCCTTTTGAATCAACTAAAACGGAGTTCGGACGAAAAAGTTATGACCTAAATAATGCAACAACATTCAAATCTTTCATGTCTTTATTTTATGAAGCGTTTGTTTGAGGGGATTGACACTGTTGGCGTAGATTCAGAGCTAAAAAAGATTGTTTGGTTTAAATGTGTGAGCCCAAGATTTGGGCAGATTATCAAAAATTTTCCATCTGCGATTCCTCTCATAAATGGTAGGATTTGAAAATAAAATCCTGCTTTCATTTTGTCTTTTTCTAAAGATATGGGGTCCCATTTAATCTAAACCACTCATATAATTACTATATTATTATTTTATAACTTTTTAATTTTATTTAAATTTTAAAATAATAATTTATTTATTTTATAATATATTTTCTCACTCCTAATAATATATTTTCTCTCTCCTACTTTTTCCTCAAACCTTTCCCAAATCTTTCAAACCTTTCCCAAATCCAAATCCAATTCCAATCCCATTTGCGAACCAAACGCACCCTTAATCTTGTAATATCCATCGTTCAAATTTATCTTAACTTCGAGTGCTTGCAGTTCCTATTGGATGAAATTTATCTGAGGGAATAAAGAAAAGTGATTAATCATGTCACTAACGACTTATTGAAAAAAGTTGAAGTTCAATAAAGAAAAGTTAAAAGAAGACAAAATAATAATAATAATAATAATAATAACACGGATTTATAGTACGACTACTAACTAGATGGTATCTGGACATCATTAAAGTCCTATAATGATCGAAAAATGAAGAATAAAGATAGATCAATATTGGAGAGAAATGCCAAAAATAAGAAAGTTTCTAGGAAACATATATCATGCAAATGAAATCAAAGAAATCAATCAAACCAAAATACAATTACTTCCACATGCATGAGCTTCCACACCCTCCTTAGAGGAGAGGGAGTGGGTGAGTGAAGGCTGCGGGGAGGGTGGAACCCCGTACGGGAACACCGCCGCCTCGCGTGAACCACGCACGGGGAGGCAAAATGCGGGGGAATTTCACGCATGCGGGGAGAAAAGAGAGAGACGTTGGAGTGGGTGAAAAGAGCCGTTTCATGCTAAGAGGAGAGGGAGTGGGTGAAAAAAAAAAAAAAAAAAAAGTGAGTGAAGGTGCCGCCTCCAAAAATGAAGTGAGTGAAGGAAAAAGTGAGAGATGATGTGGCGCAAAGGGATTGGTTGTGAGTGAGTGAATGGGAGAGGAGTGAGTGATGCACTCCCCCCACCCTTATGAAGGTATCTAATCATTGGATGCATCACCCGGCTTGTATAATACTAGTAGTTAAACCACACAAAATAGAGTTTATATAACATAACCTTTAAAAATAGTTAAACCACACAAATATTACACCATCTGACATCAATACATATTTTAACACAATAACACAAACTAAAACATTACATTGTAGAATGATGTTAGTAGCACTTGAAAATAAAGTCTACAATTCTACTACACCTAGCTATTAAACAACACAAGTGCACATAATGTAGTCATTTTTTAAGTGCTAATAACATCACATACATAATAGCTGCTAAACTAGACTAAACCCTATTCTGATTTTGTTACACTTTTAACAAAATCATATTATACCTACACAATTGTATAAGAGTTAATTGACTATAGTTATTTTGCTTCCATTTCTTTTATCTAGCTGTGTACTTCACTAATTTATATGTAATTATATAACTAAACTTTTTTGTAACCGGTTAAACATGTCGGTTGCCAGTTCAATAGTGACGGACTTTCCGTCACTATACATATAATAACTGACCTTGTTTAACCGGTTATATAAAGTTTAGTGGTTAAGATTACATGTAAAGTGGTAAAGTACACAAACTAGATAAAAGAAATGAAAGTAAAAGAACTTTACCAAGGTTGCCTTAGTTAATGGAATAATGATTACTATTCTCATGATAATGCTGCATGTGTTTGAAAGACAAAACATTGTTCCATATCTCAGTAAAAGCCTTGATAATAATCCCATGATAATAAGGTGAATTCAACTGTAGAAAACAGTTAAGCAACTCCCTTAAATCATCTTGACCATAAATCTCTTTCTCCATAATCATTTGCAACATTGATTCTCTAAAATCAACATAAGGGTCATCAGAGTCTTTCTCAACTGCTAAACTATTGCCACCTATACGACCAAACCCTTTTACAGCTCTTAAGCTTCTTACTTCTGAGTCATCAACTGTGGACTCAGATGTGTTTGGTGAGAATGTGGTGGTTGTTGTTGTGTTGGTTGTCCATGAAGTTGAGCCTTAGGAATGGTGGTGGTGACGGTGGCGCGTGTGGTGGTTGTTTGAGTTGTATTTGATTGGTTTTGGATGGAAGAGTTTGGAGAGCTTGATTCTACGGCAGCCGCTGCCGCAGCCCACGGCGACTGCGGTGGTGTTGAGGATGACTTTTTTCTTGATGGTTGGCATTGTGTGTGTTTTAGTTTGTGTGTTTTTTTAGGGATTAAAGAAGTGAGATTTGTTTTGCATGCAAGTTGTTTTTTTATACTAGGGCTTTGTTTGGGGAGGGCTTTTATGGGGCTTATGGGGGCTTGGGCTTTTAAAATAAGCCGTCTAATTAAATAAGTCTCGTTTGTTATGAGGCTTATAGAAGGGCTTATAAAATAAGCCGGCTAAAAACTTTAGCCCCATAAAAGAGGCTAAAAACTTAAGCCCGTGGCTTTTGAAGAATAAATTACTTATTTACCTACAAAAATATCTAACATATACAAAAACTCATTTAATTATGTCCTTTTAGTAATTTTGCAATAATAAGCCCCAGCCCCAACCCATTTGACAAACAAGTTTATAGAAATACAAATTTTAATATCGGCTTATAATATAAGCCCTAGCCCCAGCCCCAGCTCCAGCTCCAGCCCATTTCGCCAAACATACCCTACAAGTATGTGTGTGATGTGTGATATATGATAAAGTTAGAGTACCTAGGTTTATGGTTAGGTCACATTTATGGTTAGGTCACAGTCTAATGCCAAGGATTGATAGTTTATACTTCCTCCGTCTTAAACTAATTGTAAAAATAAAAAATAAAAAAATAAATACGTAGTTTAAAAAAAACATAATTAATATTGTTTTTTCTTCTGTACCTTTTAAAAGAATGACGTTTTATCATTAACTAGTTTTTTAAGGTTCGTAATAATAACTTTAAACCATGATAATATGGTAAAATTGATCAAACTCTTTTATCTATTTTTAATAGTAGACAATTAAATTATGTCATTTTAAAAGGAGAACGTTGACTATTAATTTAAATACAAGTAGTAGTTTTTAAGTAAGTTGTAAAAACCGTTCTATTTTCAATTTTTACAACTTCGAAAATATAGATGAAGATTTGCGGTAACTTTAACATGTGAGTTTCGTTTGTGTCTTGAGCATACATGAAACTTTGAAACGGCATACGCAATCCTTAGGAAGACGATTATGCATACAAAGTTTTTTGCATAAATTGTGTCAGCACTTTCGAAGGTGTTACAACTGCGAGTCTGCGACTACATTCAAAAAACAGTTTTTTTACAATTTACTCTAGTTTTCTCTTATAAAATGATACTCATTCCGTCCCTAAATAAATGTCCAGTTTGACTTTTCAGAGTCAAACTGGTTCAACTTTGACCTTAAATATTTTTTATGTGTTATATAATACATGATAAAAAAAATTATATCATTGAAAAATACACTTAAAACTCAATCCATTCATATATTTTACATCAAATATTATATAACACCCACAAAAATAGTTAAGGTTAAAGTTGAACCAGTTTGACTCTGAAAAGTCAAACTAGTCATTTATTTAGGGACGGAGGTAGTATCTTAAAGGGGAGTTAATAAAAAGTAACACACTTCATTCTATTTCTGTTTAGGATATGTTTGGTAGAGTGAAATTCAGAGAAATGAAATGAAGCGCAGAAATCAAATTCACAGAAATGAATTCCACATAAATTCAGTAAAAATTCTTGTGTTTGGTAACACCAAAGAATTGACTTAAGAAATCAGTAAAAATTATTATTATTATTATTATTATTATTATTATTATTATTATTATTATTATTATTATTATTATTATTATTATTATTTTATTTATTATTATTATTATTATTAATTGTCATTATTATTATTATTATTATTATTATTATTATTATTATTATTATTATTTTATTATTTATTATTATTATTATTATTATTATTATTATTATTATTATTATTATTATTATTATTTTATTATTAATTATTTATTATTAATTATTATTATTATTATTATTATTATTATTATTATTATTATTATTATTATTATTTTCCTCTAAAAAATTGTTTTCCAATGCAAATAATTGGTTTCTACTCTTAAACTAAAGGAATTCAATTCCTTGAATTTACACATAAACTAAACACCATAAGAATTGCAAATCTTCACTTTTTTATTTCACTAGCTATCAAACAAGGGAAATGAATTCATTTCCAATTCTTTGAGCTCATTTCCCCCAACCAAACATGCCCTAGGGTAAGAAACTTAAGTTCTTTTTCTTAAACTCTATTGTGGATAATCAGCTTTTAATTAATTTATGCTTTAAAGTAACTAAATTGCAACCTTTTTTATGTTCAAGGAAAGTGGGTGTGGTGCAAAACTATAGCCATACTTGCTTTTTTTGTGTAAATTTGCTATTAATATACTTCTAGTTTCTTACAACTAATGAAAACAGAAACAAATTCAAAGTTTATTTCTTTTTAGGAGATTGAAAGATTAATACTACCCTTTAAAGAAATTTGGTAAATGTTTATTTGTAATGAAAATATTAAACATTTAATATGATACTTCTTCTATCTTTCTTTGCTTAATATACGTGGAGAACTGATTGCTACGCTTTTCATAAAATACAAGAGTACAAGACTCGCAAGTAAAAGACTTTGAAGAGTCAACTACGATTTAGTATATACATAAGTCGACACCATAAACACAAAACCATACGTGGATGGTTTCAAAATGATATACGTATCATTATTTTCTATAGTTAACGTATAAATATACTCCAACTTAATCGAATAAAAACCAAAAGGTTTACTTCTATACGATAGGTTTTACTTCTTTTATTATAGTATGATTTTTCATATTCTATTAGCGTTTGATTATTAAAATGCATTTACTATTTAGGAAATGTTGCTTAAAGTTTGGTTTAGGGATGTGATTAAAACTTGAATCATTAGAGTTACTATATGAGTAAACTTCAAAATACATCCTTGTGGTTTGCCCAATTTCGCACCATACATCCTTCTCGAAAAAGTTGCAACAAACACATCCCTCCGTTAGTAAAAGTGAAACAATATACATCCACGAGGACGAACGATGCAAATGTTGTGTCGTTAACTTGGACACGTGGCAGTTATCTCTTTTTAAGCAAGGGTAATTATGTCTTTTTATATTCACACCTACTCTCACCACTCTTTTAATTCATTTTTCACTCTATCCCAATTCATAAACACAAATCCAGTTATCCTAACACAAATCCATCCACATAAACACAAATAACACAAATCAAATAATAACCCAAACAAAAATCAAATAACCCAAACAAAAATCAAATTACACAAATCCAACTCATTTGATTTCTGTTCGTGTTTATCCGCCCCCATCTCATTTCCAGACCTTATCTCATCCAAATCTTATCTCATAACCTGAGTATCATATGATCAAACCAAACCTCGAGCACCTTTTCTGATTAATCACGTGACGGCTTCAAGATCTTATTAAAGATCTAAGGTAGGTATCTTTCGGTTTGTTTGTGTTTTATTGATCGAACACAAGAATGGAATGATACAAATTGTTTTGTTCCATCTTTGAAAGGTTCGGATAATAAATGAAGCTTAGTCTTCTAAAGATCTATGATGATGTGTTCAACTCAAAAAACATCTTTGAAAGATTGTGAAAAAATTGAACCAACTGAGATTTGTTTATCTTGTTTTAAATTAGAGTCGTGTAGTTGTTTGATGATGGGATTTTATGTTAGATTTGAAGTTGTTTGAGGCTGTGGGATTAGGATATAAGTGGGTTTGATGCAATTGGTTATGTATGTCGTTGACTGTTTTTTATTGATTATCATTGTTGTGGTGGTGTTGGATTGATTATCTGATAGTGCTTTTTATTGATTATCTTGTTTGTGGTGGCGTTTGATTCAGGGGGTTTAAAACAAATCAGATATGTTTTTTACTGACTAGTGGCTGTTGTTGTAGCATCTATACTTGGATATACTTTCTCTAACAATCTCACCCAGTATTGATGTTGTTTATAGTTATTTCTTCATTATGAGAAGGATGATTATTTATATTACAATAGTTAATACAAGCGTTATAATATCTTGGGCTGAGTTGCTAGATACTGTTGAACTAGACGGGGTTTAAAACGGCATACGACAACAGAAGAGGATGAACATCAAGAAGGTTTTTGGGGTGAGATTTAGGTTCTTTTTTGGTTTGGAATATCTTCTTTCAAATGTAGAAAGATATTTTTTTCTGTAATGTTTTTGATTTGTGTTTGTGATTATGGTTCAATGTAACAGAGAAGATCTAAGATCGTTTATGATTTGAGTTTATGTTTGTGTTTTTTATTTGTGTTTGTGATTATGATTATGATTATGATTTGTGATTTGTGTTTGTGATTATGGTTCAATGTAAAAGAGAAGATGTAAGATAAAAATACATAATTACCCTTGCTTAAAAAGAGATAACTGTCACGTGTCTAAGTTAACGACACAACATTTGCATCGTTCGTCCTCGTGGATGTATATTGTTTCACTTTTACTAACGGAGGGATGTGTTTGTTGCAACTTTTTCGAGAGGGATGTATGGTGCGAAATTGGGCAAACCACAGGGATGTATTTTGAAGTTTACTCGTTACTATATCAATTAGACAAAGGTCAATGTTAAGTAATTAACAATTTTTTCCACAAGTAAAGTAATTTACAAATTTAGTCAAGTAATACAATTAAGTCATTGGCCATTTTTCTTAATCTGATTTAGTAACGATGTGAACATTTTTCTAACTTAGAAAGCTAGTACCCAGCTGACTGGATGTATTTTTTTTAGTACTTGTTAAACTTCCCCTTTGATTTAATAAGAAAATCATTGTCTAAAATAAAATACATTTAAAAAAAATATTTCCATTCTTGGTTTTGCTACATGAAAACAACTGTTACAGAACATATAATAAAATTAAAAACCTTGATTAATGTAGCATTTAAGTTATTTATGACCCAAAGAGTAATTAATTTAGCATTAAAATTCTGAATTTTTTATTTGAGTGAAATTGAGGAGCAGAATATAATATTTCAAATGCTGCCAAAAAATCTAAAAAAATAATAATAAGGTATAATTGGAAGAGTTTGGAAGCTGGCATGCCAGTAAGTCATTTATCTTTGGGATTAATTAAAAAAATTGTTTATGTAATTGTTGATACATAAAAATAAATAAAAGAACCCATATAAACCGGCTAGTTTAACTCCAATGGATCCCAGATCCCACTGGATAACATCAATTTCATACACTCCATTTATTTTCTACTCTAAACATAAGAGCCGTTTGTCGATTATATATTTTTAGAAACACTCAAAACTACTATATTATATGAGTGGAATTTCTAGTGTTTTGCTTAGTATAGGTAATCTGTAACTAACCAAATTATTTGTTAAATGGAAATCCTGAAAATGCGTAGAAAAGAAACTATTGGTATTGTTTAGAACATTGTGTACCAAGATAAATGACCACACATTATATCATAAGAACCCGAAAAAGCATGTTCATTAGCAGCGGAAGATGGCCAAAAAAGTTCCAAAGATGGCTTCTCACTATCGAAATCAGTCAAAGAAAGACATTTTTAGCTTAATAAACAAGTTTAGGAAATTACGGTTACCCACCAAAACGTTTTCACTAGATCAAGAACTTTATTCACTCATGATCTTCATGTTCAGGAAATGTAAAACAATAGATATTAAGGGTGCGTTTAGTTGAGGGAAAACACTCTTCTTTTCCATAAAATGTTTCGTGAAAAACAAGGAAAACAGAGATCGCGTTCAAATTAATGATTTCTAATAAAATTCTCTACGAAACACAAAATTTCTATTTCCAACTTTAATACACAAAACTACAAAACATTCAATTTTTTTTTTCAACTATTTTCCTTTAAAATACCCCAATCCGTTTTCGTTCGATTTCTTGCGTTTTCTGCCGATTTTTTTATGTTTATTTTACGTTTTCGTCCTTTTTTTTTTTTTTTTTTTTTTTTTTTTTATGTTTTCGTCCGTTTTGTACGTTTTCGTCAAACTTTTTACTATTTCGTCCGATTTTCTACGTTTTCGTCTGTTTTTTTACGATTTCGTCCATTTTTTACATTTTCGTCCGATTTTTTACGCTTTGGTAGATTTTTTACGTGTTGGTCAGTTTTTTACGTTTTCCTCCGATTTTTTACGTTTTTCTCTGATTTTTACGTTTTCGTCCGATTTTTTACGTTTTCGTCACATTTTTTACGTTTTCGGCCGATTTTTTACGTTTTTGTCAGTTTTTTTTACGTTTTCGTCAGTTTTTCTAAGTTTTCGTAGGTTTTTTTTTTACGTTTTCGTCTGATATTTCACGTTTTCATCTGCTTTTTTTAACGTTTTTGTCTTATTTTTTACATTTTTGTCCGATTTTTTACGTTTTCGTCTTTTTTTACATTTTCGTCTGTTTTTTTACGTTTTCGTCCATTTTTTTATGTTTTCCTCCGATTTTTTACGGTTTGGTCAGATTTTTTACGTTGTGGTCAGATTTTTTACGATTTTGTCTGTTTTTTTATGTTTTCGACCGATTTTTTACGTTTTCGTCTGATTTTTTACGTTTTCGTCAGTTTTTTTACGTTTTCATCAGATTTTTTTTGCTTTCATCCGTTTTTTTTACATTTTCTTCTGATTTTTCAGGTTTTCGTCTGGTTTTTTACGTTTTTGTCTTATTTTTTACGTTTTCGTCCGTTTTTTTTATGTTTTCGTCTGTTTTTTACGTTTTCGTCAGATTTTTTTTATTGTTTTTTCTTTTTTTTCGGCTTTCGTTTATTTTTTTACGTTTTTGTCCGTTTTTTATCGTTTTTGTACGTTTACTTATACTGTCGTCCATTTTTGTCTATTTTTTTACGTTTTCATCGGATTTTTTTATATTTTCGTTCGTTTTCTTACGTTTTCGCTTGTTTTATTATGTTTTCTTACGTTTTTGTCCTTTCTTTTGTGTTTTATTTATGTTTTCGTCCATTTTTTACATTTATTTATATTTTCGTCTGTTTTTTACGTTTTCGTTCAGGTTTGGGTTATTCTAAAAAGTGTCTTATAATAAAAAGTGTAAAAAGTGTCTAATGCAGTAACTTTATAATTGAGTTGCAGTTCGATAATTGTGATGCAGTTTGATAATTGTGATGCACTAATTTTGATGCAGTAATGTTTATAACTACAATGCACCTTCACAAGATTTCAATTACTGTATCTCAGTTATAAAGTTACTGCATCAGACACTTTTTACACTTTTTATTATAAGACACTTTTTAGAATAACCCCAATATATATATATATATATATATATATATATATATATATATATATATATATATATATATATATATATATATATATATATACACACACACACACGGGCATGACTTGTAAATATTCTTTGGATTGTATTAGGTCATGGAAAATATTGCATATATACAATTTAATTATATTTATAATAGGATTATTGTTATTATTATTATTATTATTATTATTATTATTATTATTATTATTATTATTATTATTATTATTGTTGTTGTTGTTGTTGTTGTTGTTAATACAAATAATGTCAAAAATGTTATTCGCATTATCCGGTCTTCTCGTGTTTTGATAATCACAATATATAAAGACATGTTACGTAAAGTTACGGTTTATAAGTTTTTAATTGAGGAAACTCGTTTCTTCTAAGTAGCTGCTTCAACGTCACATCAGGTAAGAACAAACTTTATACCCTCATTTGTTAAGTGATCAAAGAATTTTATTTTCACCTAAACTTACATTTTTAAGTTTGACAAAATATTTTCACAAAAGTATTTTTGTGTTTTTAAAGAAATGTTTTATTAAGAAAATAAATTCAAATTCAAACTTTACAACAGCTAGTTTTCCCCCCAAATCAGTTCAGCCTAAACCAGATAAGTTTCACCACGTCAGGACAAAAAGGGAGCGTTTTGTCGTGGTGGTCCCTTAACTAGGCCGACGGTCCATTAGTGATAAAGGACCGTCTGGCATTTACGGGACCGTCCCTCTCCCTCCTGTCGCCTATAAATACTGAACTGTTACACTTCATAAAACAGACTTTCACACACACAAAACTTTCTGGTCTTTGTTCATTTTATTATTTGATCACTATAACATGTCGATATATGTTTATAAGTGATTTCCTCTTCCGTCAAGTGCAAGAGAAGAACTCTCGACAACTATGAAGATTCGAGATGTTATAGGTGTCCACACACAAACGTAACAAGTGTTGCGGTGATAAGTTATGTATATTATGCCATTGTTTTCCGACTTGTGTGTGAGTCGAGGATGGGGATATTTGTGTGAACTTGGATGGTGATGTAGTTCCAAGTATTATATTTGTGTGAGCTTGGATGGTGATGTAGATCCAAGAAGTCTTGTAACTAGATTAGTTCATGTATTTGATGTGAGGAGAGTGATGTCCTAAAGTGTAGGTTATGACTTGTTGAGTCATTATGTAAAGACTTGGATTGGGTGATGATCAAGTGTGTCAAGTGTGTGAAGGCTTGATTCGGGTGAAGAATTAAGTGAGTCATGTGTGTGAATGTTTGGTTCGGGTGAAGAACCAAGTATGTCAAACAAGTGAAGGCTTGGATCAGGTGAAGATTCAATTTGGACAATAGTGCTTGTTCATGTGGCCACGTGAGCCTTGGAATAGATTGGTTCTAGCTATGATTAGAACTCGACATTATGCTTAGTGTCGTTAAGCCTTGTGTGAAGCATGTGTACGGATTGCTCCGCCTGAAGGAGTGTGTGGATATAGTGATTGGTAACTCTCGAGTGTGGTACTCGGGGAGTGGAGTAGGAAGGAGAGTGAGCTTTGTGCCGAAACACTATAAATCGCCGCGTCTCTTGGTTGTGTTCTTTCTTTACTCTTTAGTTTACTTGTTTATTTGGGTATGCTAATTACTAAATTAATATCACATAACTAGTAGAATTCAACAAGTTTGTAAATGAAAAATAACCGGACCTAAAACGGCGAAACGCTTTAGAAAATTCAAAAGAAGCGGTGAAACTATTCAACCCCCCCTTCTAGTTTCTACAATTGGTATCAGAGTTTCGTTTATCAAGATCTTTAAAGTATATTGTACTTTAAAACCTGAATCGATCTATGGAATCAAAATGATATATAGAATGACGTTATTTGAATGAGCCACCATTTTTCGAAAATGAAAATTTTGTCATTTGGAAAAATGAATTTGAAAGTTATGTGAAATCAATAGTTCATAATCTTTGGCATGTCATTTTAATTGATGATTTATAATCAATAAAAGGAAGCCTTGCTAATAAGTTTTTCATAAGTATCTTGTGTGAAATATTTGAAGCAAAAAAGTTTGATTTATGAATCTTTGCCGAAAGTTGAGTTTGATAAAACAATTTTATGTCAAATGGAAAATGGCATTTGGTAAAATGGTTTAAACATACATCAAGGAAATGTTCAAGCCAAAAGATGATGAAAATGTGATATTAGAAAAACACTTAGTTTAAGTGCAATCATATACTACTAGTTTGAATGTCTTCATTGTAGGTAATGTTGCCGACAAGAATTTCTTAAGCAACCTAGTTGGTGTACTAATCTACTTGCTTTGATGTGATGACAATTAAGAAGACTATGTGCGGTTTAATGTGCAATGTGGATAGCTAGCTAAGAAGACAATACGCGCCTTAAGTATGTAGACAACCTAATGGTTATCTCACCAAGCCGATTGCATAACTAATCATATGGACATATTGCCAAGTAAGTATCATCTAGTCTTGCATCACCAACAACACATGTTTTGGTTATGTACTAATAAGGATAGCTAAAGGCCAAGGTAAGTCTTCTTACTAATCTTGACTATTATGTTTGCTATTTGATTGCTTGCTATATGTTCATGTAACTACATGATTAGAGATTACTTGCTTGCATGCTAGATAAACTATGTGTGCAAATATGTGCTAGATGCTTTGTGTGGTTTAGACGCTCTGACTAAATGCTTATCCTTCTTTGGATTCAAGCAAATTATTTGTAAAAACAATGGTCTTACCACAACCATTGTTTATAGCAAATTTGGCGTCAATAAATCACTATAGACGATGCACACTTGCTTCACTCTCTGTTTGCTCTCTAGTTCTCGTCTATGACGTTTCTTGAAACTTACTTGATTGATTTCTAGCTTCCTCGATGCAAATCTCATCCTTAAATCTCATTCTTTCTTTTCTTCTGTTTCGACTCAAAATCCACTCCTTAATCAAGCATATTGAGTCTTTCACTCTTCTTATGTCTCAATTCCACTCCATACCCATTCCTTAGCCTACTCGTGCGTATTGAGTCATTTTCGTGTCTTAAAATTTGAAGTGTTACGTTTTAAAACCATCTAAAACCAAAGACTTTTCATTAAGACCAAAACACCAAAAATCGTCCAAAAATCATGCTACTGGCTACGGTACCCAAATGATCGGCGGTCCCAAATTGATACGGGACCGTCTGTGATTTTTTAAGCAAAACACGTTTCTCATTCTATAAATACCAGTAAAACATATCACCACTTAGTTTGACTGTTGTGTTGCTGAGAAACATGATTAAGTCTTCACCCATTACACTAAGATTTTGATCCAAGGTTTCAAGCGCATAATCACCAACTACTCTTACATATTTGTCATCAATTGTAAGTAAAACTCGTCCAATTCTTCCTTTAAGATAAACAATTAGAATTTATTATAAAATTGAAATTGGGGATCTTAAATAATTTTTCTAAGTTAAGAACAATTAAGATCTAAACTCAATAATAGATCAATAGTAGCATTATTTAGTACAATAATAAGTCAATTGAAATGATCTCTTGTTTACAAGGTATAAACATGATAATTTACAAGGTAGAAAGATATCATTAACATGAGTTCTTAAATATATTCTTGTACTTCACATTGGTTAATACATGTCAAAAACATTAGTTCTATGTGATAATCAAAACAAATTCTAAGAAAGATAAAACTCTAACAATAACTTTGTGATTCTTTCTTTCATAGGAAACAAAATGTCACACATATATGATTTTGATCATCTTAACACCGACTCTTATACTCCTAGAATTTCTCTTGAACCAACCACTCCGGGAAGTCATATTCGTCCCTATGTGAATGTTGAGACTCGTCGCTTTCATGAGGGACGAATAGTTGATCCCTCCTTAGCCTATCACATAGACATTAATACCACCTTTCGTGCTATAGGATTCGATTGCTTGTTTCACATCAATGAGAAAATTTGTCCTCGCTTTGTGTTAGAATTCTTTCAACAAGTTGAACTCGTACGTAAAGAGGATCAATCTTTGTCACTTTGGTTTTGGATTAGGAACTTCAAATTTGTCCTTACTCTTGACCAATTTGCTCAAATCCTTCGTATTCCCAATCATGGGCAATGTGCCTACTCTGAAGATTGGTGTCTCGAATCACTTTTTAACTATAGAGAAGAAAATAGTCCCTATTGCTCCTAGATACCTCGCCCTTGTGAAATTACCAAACTTCTTCGCACTAATAGGAACTTCCCTTACCTTGATCAAACAAAAATTCATATGATAGAGGTTCATGATGAACTGATTCCTTGGGCTGTCATCCTTAAAGAGAACACTCTTGGTCTCAAAGGGATTCATGAGCAAATTCCGGCGTGTTGTACTCACATGATGTACTGTCTCCACACCCAACAACCATATAATCTTGCCTATCACTTTGCTAAGCGAATTATACATCTCAAGGGGAATCAAACTAAATTGATACCCTACGGGATGTTCCTTACTCGTCTCTATCACTTCATGATGAACTTTAATCCCCATCTCCGTGGTCCTCAATACTCTCTCTTTGAGCCTGTCATGGAACCCATCAATGATCTCCATATCTCCTCTATATTTATCTCCTCTGCATCTGTTGACTATGACATCTATAATGATCCCACACTCGAGATTGAGGAACAAGCTAGAGTCAAGAAAGTCATGCAACAAGAACCTATCACAAACAGCATTGACAAGGATGTACCATGATGATTTATTATGAAGAACTTAATTACTATGCTACCTATGTACTCGTATCATTAGGATTTGTTAACTCTTGATTGTTGTTATTCATTAATGCTTGTTTAAACCTGACCTTAATTTGCATGATTCTGTAGCACTATTATCTTACAATTCAGTTCCACTATTGTTTTGAATGAGTGTTGCTATGTGTTGTTTGCAAAAATGAGAAACTGGGCAAAATTCTACGAACCCACTGCCGGCGGTCCCTTATTGATCTGGCGGTCCTCCAGTGATAAGGGACCGTCTAAGGTTTAAAGGACCGTCCTTGTGGGATCACGGATTTTTGCACTATTTTCTTCATTCCTGCAATCCTAAACCTATTGCATGATTATCACCACCTTACCATGTTTAAATAAACATTTATAAGTGCTTAGAATCTCCTAATGCATGCTTTGCCCAAACCACAACCATGCTTGATTATTTAAACCTTCTTCATCACCCTCAACCTCATCACAATCATCTTTCAATCCAACCTCATCACCTACAATGGACTCATCCTCCACTTCCTTGCCAACAACAAACAAAGAACCCACAACACAACCATCAAACAAAAGGCCTAAGCTTAAAATCATTGAACCTCAAACCAATTTCATTGACCTCACACTCTATGACACCACTCCATCTCCCAAGTCACCACCATCATCACCTCAAGCACCAAGTGCACCACTCAAAACTCCATCCACCAATGGAACATATCACTCTTCATCTAAGACATCCTCTAGCTCAAAGACAACCACATCACCTTTCTCATCATTTGTCAAAAACTTGTCACCCTTGCTCACCCAATCTAGCTCGAGTGCTTTCACTCCATTTGTGAGCAATCAACCATCATCTCCATCTCACTCTATCTCATCACCAAGAAACCAACATCCTCCTCCAACAAACTCATCTAATCATACCACCACATCACCGAACGGGCCTTTAGAGAACACTCCTCTCACTCCACCATCATCTCCAAATCTTGGCAATCCCGTTTCCTACTACTTTGCTATCAACCACACTGTGGGGTGTGCTTGTTGTTACCACAATTTTCATCTCATTCACTCTCTTCGAGATGAACTCCACGTCATGTTTGGTCACATTGAGTTTCTTCTTACTCAACAAAATGTGCAACCAACTCTCCTTGCTTCAATGCCACCATCGGTAACTCCTTCGGCTCCACCTTCATCCTCTCTATCATCCACTCCACCCTCCGACTAGATATTCTCAAAAATCTAGTCATGAATAATCAAGTGGAAGTTGTGCTTTGGACCAAACATGCAATGGGAGATAACTTGTTGTAGTAGTTTATGATTAGTGTTGTTGTTTCTATGATGTGTTTGTCATGGAATTTTTATGATAATCATTGTATGATTCTTGCATGAAATGAAATAAATGAATGATTATGTTTTGGATTATGATAATTTGTTGTGATATTAGTCTAGGTTAAACATGAAAATAGACTAAAACTATCTAACCTTAAAAATGGGAAGTTACTTAAATTACAACATATCTGCCAACTTGGAAGCCTACTGCCGGCGGTCCCCAAATAAATAAGGGACCGTCCCCCTATTTTCGGGACCGTCCCTAGTAGTGCTCATAATTAGATTATATTCTGTGTTTTTCTATCTGATTCCGCACTACATAATTGATTTCACATCCATATCATCTTTCCATACCTTCATATATGTATATGCATGCATGTGCTTTGTTCTAACTCTGTTTTGTAGCACATCACCATAGCTCGATTCCCTAGTGCCCTCATTAAGGGGGAGCACTTAGCTAGGGGGAGTTTGTATTTCGTTGATCACTCCAACGATTCTCTTTCAAGGGTGATCGTGTCTTCTCTCCTCAACAACCACGACACACCTTTTTGATTCTACAAAAAGGGGGAGAAGTAACGGGAAACCTCATTAAGTTTTTCTAACGTTTTCATACGTTTATATCCATTTTTGTCCGTTTTTATACGCTTTCGTCCATTTTTCTTACGTTTTCGTACATTTTTATCCATTTTGTGCATTTTTATCCATTTTTACATGCTTTCGTCTGTCTTTCTTACGTTTTTATCTGTTTTTGTCTATTTTTATCCGTTTTCATCCGTTTCTATACACTTTCGTCCATTTTTCTTACGTTTTCATACTATTTTATCCGTTTTGATACGCTTTCGCCTGTTTTTATTACGTTTTCATACGATTTTATCCGTTTTATACATTTTTATCCATTTTTATACGCTTTTATCCACTTTTTAACGCTTTCGTCCATTTTTCTTACGTTTTATCCGTTTTCATCCATTTTTATAGGAAACAAACGTAAGAAAAACGGACGAAAGCGTATAAAAATGAATAAAAGCGAACAAACACGGATTAAAACGTAAAAAAACAGACAAAAGCTGTAAAAACGGATGAAGACGGATAAAAACATATGAAAACGTAAGAAAAATGAACGAAAGCATATAAAAACATATGAAAACGGAAAAAAACTTATAAAAACATAAGAAAAACGGACGAAAGCATATCTTAACGGATGAAAACAGATAAAGTCAGATAAAAACAAATAAAAACGTATAAAATTGGATAAAAAGGAAAGAAAAACGAATGAAAGCGCATTAAAGCGGATGAAAATAGACAAAAACGGATAAAAATGTAAGAAAAATTGACGATAGCGTATAAAAACAGATAAAACGGGACAAAAACGTATAAAACTGATAAAAATGTAAGAAAACGTAAGAAAAAAAGACGCAAGCGTATAAAAACGGATGAAAATAGACAAAAAGGGATAAACACATATGAAACCGTAAGAAAAATGGACGAAAGCGTATAAAAACGAAAGAAAACAGATAAAAACGGACAAAAACTGATAAAAACATATGAAAACCGAACGAAAGAATATAAAAACGGATGAAGACGGCTTAAGACGGATAAAAACGTAATGAAAAACGGACGAAAGTGTATTAAAATTTCAAAGGACTAACAGTGGAAGTCAACGAAATGTCAAGGGACCATTACTGTAACTTTTCTAAGAAAAATAATGTCAAATGACTAACGGTGAAAGTCAACGCACACAATAGGGACCAAAACTGCAACTTTTTAAAATGTTAATTGTCAATGTTACATACATTGGTATCTGTTTAAAAGTATATTACGTATCTTGTGAATAAAATAAGTATGTTACGTATATCGGTTAATCTCAGAAAGTTTGTTGCGTATATTCTGACTTCACCCTTTTCCATTCATCCCCAGGGGTTATCCTGCACTTGGAAAAAGAACTAGAAAAAGGAATGAATATAGTGATAATTTGATTCTTCATCGCCATAATAAATAAGAGAGAAAATAGAATTTCTTTCTTTGTCTTTACAAAAAAAATAGGAGGAAGTTGTGACACGTTCACTAAAAAAAAATCCTTTTATAGCGAATAATTTATTAAAAATAAATAAATTTCATTTGGGTGAACGACAGGAATTGAACCCGCGCATGGTGGATTCACAATCCACTGCCTTGATCCACTTGGCTACATCCGCCCCTCTACTATATATCTATCTAGTATTATCTATACTTTTACCTCAACATAAAAAAGAGCATACTATTTCCTTTTTATTTATAAAATCAAAGTAATAAATAAGCAAAAATTCGGTTTTTATATATTTTGGTTTGAAAAATTGAATTGGAAATCAAACTTCATAAAAAATTTGGAATAGAATATACGAACCTATAATATATATGAATATGAAAACAAAGAAAAAACACTGCTCCGATTCTTATTGGGGAAATTATCGGGGCACCCCATTAGTACAAGATGCTCTCCCAAACCCGCTCCAATCCCCATCAGGGTTCTTATCGGGGCGCCTTTTTTGAGCGCAACGCTCCACCAAATATACATTGTTTTCCGTTTATTATCATTTTTACACCATATTTTAGCAATATGATTACATTTATCAACATAAAAAATCAAGATATACTGATTGTATATTAAGTACTAGCTTCAATAAGTTTCAACAAACTAAACATAAATAATGACAAATCATCCGTAATAAAACAAAAACTTCTTTTAAAAATATGACACAAAATGAGTTTTTTTAATCACAAATTAAAGATAAAGATTGAGAATACTGTTTTTATTATGTAAACACTAACATAATAATATATGAATATAATATATCTATATGTATATATATGTTTTGGGGCGGGGCGGGGCGGGGCTGGGCGGGTTGGGATGTTGTTCCCCACTCCCCACCCCGAACCTGATGAAAATCCCCGTTAATGCCCAGAAACCCGCCCCATAACCCGATAAGCAAGCCCTGCCCCGCCCCAAAAACTTCGGGTTTTCGGTTTCTCACTGGGTTCGGGTTTTTTTGCCATCCATAAGGGTGAATACCATATCTCAGCCCATTACAGGCAAACAAACGCACCTATTGTGCTTCAAATAAAATCTATCATAAAAGATACGGACTAATCTTATGAACCTACCAAAGTAAAATGCTAACAACAAAACTAGAACTACTTTCTAACTCTACCACGGATACGAATGTCTCACACGTCGTAGAAAGCAAGTTGTTCCTCAGTTAAGTCATTAATATTATCCTCGTAACCATCATAACCATCATAGTCTTCATACTCAAAGAGAATTACATCATTAGCTCCTCCACCAACACGATTAAGATTAGCCAGATATCGAGCCATGTCATCATCAATATCCTTTTCTTCATCATTATCCGAATTTTCCACTTTCTTTTTCATAGTAGGACTAGGTTCACATCCCAACGATTTCGCAGTTGCCTCCTTATTCATAGGTAGCGACATCCCATCATCATCCAATAACACAAGCTTCCCATCAAGTATTTGACTTTCTAGTTTATTGATCCAGTCAGCCAAAGATGTATTACTTCTAGTATTGTGTATCTTAATATATTAAATACATATGTTTGTTTGTTTGTTTAAGGTCTGACGTCTAACTACAGCTACATAAGTTACCAAATCTAATCATTTTCATCTTGAAGTCCAATTCAAAGAAAAGCGAATAGTACGATGTAATGCGGTCATATTGCGAACCCAATGCGAATTTGATATACATGACGTAGGCAAATGACACACCAGTTGGTGCGATATGACAGAATTTGCGATCGATGTGCGAAGTATTACGATTTCATTACCCTTGTTTACAGTTACCGAAAAAACTATGTTCTATGTCAACCCAACCCAAAGTATGTTCCAAAAAAACTCATATCAAATGTTAAACCGTCAGTTCTACTAAAAAGTTATTATAGAAAACTTTGTTCACTATAAGAAATTATACACTCAGGGTTCGTCAATAGAGCATGGTTATTCTATAGATTTCGTCATACTATACAAAAGGAAGTTGCGTTTTAGTCCAACAAGACGCGACTTTGGGAATAAAAAGTAATTATGAACTACATGTTCGAAATACTTATGTTGATGACGTTTTTTTAATGGTAAAAAAAGTAACCCCGCGTTTTCTCTCTTTTTTGGCCATTTTTTGCCGATCGTACTATCATTCTTCTCCTCATAAATTATCAAACATGATATTCTAAGATACTTAACCGACTGATTTTTACATCCTGCTAACGAATCTAAACTGATTGCTTTAGTTTTTTGACTGATTAGGGTTTTTTTGGTTTTTAGGGATTGTTTAAAACTGTTTTTATATCCTGTGATTATTGCTGCTACTTTGACCATCCATTATCTTTTGTATGCGTGATCGATACTGATCTTAAAACCCTTAACCAACATGCATATCTATGTATCTTTTGGTTGGGGGGGGGGGGGGGGGGGGGTTTACTAATGTTTGTTGGTACAATTATAATCGTGGTTAGGGTTTATGTAACAGTTGTTCGTTTTGGTTTAAGATACTCAAAATATGGAACCTAATTTATGTCTTTAATTTTGAATGTTTTGAGGGTCGACAAAGTTGTTTTTGATCATGTGTGGGTTATGAGAGAGAGGGATAAATTAGGTGGGACGAACGGTGCAATGGGAGCAAGTTTAAGTGCTTTGAAAGTTGTAGGTAACGACGACCTTGTTGAAAAAATTCATGAATTCGAAAAGCAATTATTGGATGGAAAACTTGTGTATGTGGATGAGGATGAATTACTATAAAACCTAATGTTGATAATTGTCACACCCTCAAAATGTCGTAGTGGAATGGTAACCGAGAGCATGACTTCATAACACAAAGTCAAGAATATAAAAAAAGACCTCTATATGAGCCGCTTTAGAAAGATACATCACTAAATAAATTAAAACAACATAAGTTTTCAATGCAAAGGTTCTCAAGTTTCACTGCATAATAAATAGAGTTTTTAGAAAAGTATAGTCAAATGATGTACAAAGTCCATGTAGTAAAAGCTTTGTGAATGTGACCGCCAATGGCGACTCTATGTATAGACTCCATATATGCCAGACCAAGAAAATCTTAAGCACCTGAGAAATACATTCTAAAAATGTCAAAATAACGTTGGTGAGTTCATATGTGTATGAAAATGTAAATGTCAATGTGTGAACCACAAGATTTCCATGCATGACAATTATAACAAATACAATGCCAAAAAAATGTTACTATTGCACTAAAGTTCACACACTTGATTCATGCGACGAGGCGTGACCAGGTTTTGGATGCCTCTGCATCTTGTAGGCGACTTGAGACACTCCGGACACCAGACAAACAATCATATTGTTGGTGTTTTAGAAGCAAAGTACCACTGCAATAGTGTCTTGGCGGTTTGGATTGCTTATTCAACTATTTATCAAATGTTCTCCAATCAAGAGATTGTGAGTTCAAGTCCCGTCAAGAACATGTGGATTGTAAATATTATGAGATTGTACTGTCAAGTATTTTGATTAAAAAAAAAATGCTTATTTGCTTACTATACGCTACAATAAAGACTTAATAATAAGCAGGTTAAACACCCCCAAACGGGAACCTTTACAAGCTTTACACATTATAGCACGTATACTAGAAAAGAATGCAGTTCATCTTATATTTTTATATTCGTCCATGGCCAAATATAACACATTGCACAGAATACCTTAAGGTAAGAACCATTATCTTTCTATCAAGAAACATACATTAAGTAACATTCCTATTTGTGGGTCAAAAATTTAAAATATGGAGTAAGAAAGGACTATAAGGACCACTTCAACTGACACAATAATTTTGGATTTGAATGTATAATAATAGGAGTTTGAAGATGATGAATGATCCATACTAAATATATAAAGTTGTGAAAAAAGGTACCTGCAACGGTTGTTGTAACGAGCCTGAAATGTAATGGTAAAATGCCGTATATTTTCAAACATTGTAAATTTCAACTCAAGAAAACTCGTAATAAGAGCGTCAATAGTAGTTGTAAACCACGAATTCCGTCATGATATTTTTGCTACAAGTCTTGATGCCGAAATTGGTAGCAACCCCAACAAGGCCATGCTAGCGGTGATCAAGCAAGATGCATGCCGAGACTTGTTACTACATGTTTTAATAGTTTATCCAATAAAATATTTATAATAATCAAGATTACTTAATAATAACAGTAGACGATGAAAAAACCAAATTCAAATAATAAGTTTTGGGTATGCAGTTTAACATGTTAAGGAAACTAAATGTTTTTACCTTGAAGTTTAGCAGCAGAAATGTGAAGGTGGTTTAGTGGTAGGGTATGATGATAGTTTTCTTAATAATGGACTGTTGCGGTGACTATGCATTCCGTGCCAATAGTGGACAGAGAGTAATAAAATACACATACTGTTGTATCAGACCGAAGAATCAGGATTCAGTAGACTGTTGCCATATCATTCAATTAGAGCCTTACAGGAGGAAAGATGAGTGGGGCAGGCGGGTTGAAACAGGTCATTCTGGTACGGGTCAAAACTGTGTGAGTCGGGTTGGGTCGACCAATAGATACTTTTGTATATGTTTTCAATAATGTTTATAAATAAAATGATTATTGTTTACAAGTAAACATTAAACAGATCACCTTAATCTATATCTTTGAATGAAACAATCTAGGATGCATGTGTTAAAACAGACTTTTTGGTGCATTTAGGATGTTCTATGCGTGAATATAAGGCTGGACACAGTAAGGCGACCCAATCCTTCCATTTTTCCCTGCCACGTCAGTTTTCTCTCTCCAGCGACCTGCAGGCGATTCGGTGCCCCAGTAAGGGCGACCAAGTTCAATTTTTTTTTTTTTATTTATTTAACATTTTCAACAATGAAACTTTATTAATGGTATTTGAATTATTAATATGATTCGTGTTATAGCTTTCACACGTTGCAAAGTCTCATGGTACATGCAAAAGTATAAATACGTGTCTTATTATTTGAAGTGCCATGCATAGTTCCCAACTTGCAATATAAGACGTTTAAAAACATTTTGCAAGCCATTTGAAAAACTATATCAAATCAGTGAATAACATGCTACTTCATCTTCTTCATCCCAACTTGTAAATGCAAAAGTTCAAACCAACATAGCAAATACCATTAACCATTGATCGTTGTTCATCCCAACTTGGTTTGAACTTTTGCTTGATCAGGCTACTTCATAGCAAATACCATGCTATGAACTTCATAGCAAATACCATGAAACAAAAGAAATAAGACACAAACGACATTTTTGAATCAAAAAGGCAAACAAAATGGAAATGTGAATCGATCTAGCCTGCGACCCATTTGAGTTTTTGTCGTCCCACGACCGAATCATCACAGAAAGGACGATCGATTGAAATCGATCGCCATACTCGATCGAGCCCCCTTACTGTCACTAGCCTAATAGACATGGTGAAACTTTCAGCCCATTTGGCACATCGACAGTTGCCATGTTCCCAGTTCAGCTATTTATCTTCATTTGACCCATGTGTAATAAATCACAACCCAAATCAACCCATTTATGAGTAAATGAGTCAAAACTGCCACCTCTAAAATTAGCCTCCATTCAAAAACCGATAGGGGGTAGCAAGGGGAAAACAATGAAGAAGAATGTGCAGTTTCTTGCAATCTCCTTCTCATAAATTTGTTTAATTACTTCCAGAAAAACAAACGACGCAAGTGAAAGAACTCCAACGGAATCCATATGGGTTTGCAAACTTATGAATGAATATACATCAAGAAATTAGCTGATACAAATCAAGAAGTACCTGTAACAAACTAATAATAGCAGTAGAAGCATGTAAAGATAATGAGTGAGCATGGCTCATAACACAACGTCAGGAGGAAACACTTGAGTATTCCCATGAGCCCATGACAATGTCGTCACTTTTACTTAACATTAATAAATGACACAGTAATTAGTTGTATATAATTTATTGAAATGACACGGTCATCATCAAATAAAGCACATTGCGCGCTGTATGATACTGATACAAGATAAACAATACTTAATGTCTTAATGTAAGAACAATTATGTCCCCATCAAGAAATACGGAGTATATAATAAGTACTGTAACATTTTATTAAGAACTAGTATATAATAAGTCCCTTATATTACTAACACTTTAAGAACACTTACAAAAAGCATCAAGAGCAGTGCTAGACCATGACTTCGCCAAGTATTTTTTCGCTGAAATCTTGACGCAGAAGTCGGTAGCAGCCCTAAAAATGCCACGGTAGCACTGAATACACTAGATGTGAGTTGGGACCTGCTATTAACATTTATTATAAATTTACTCCTTAAAAGTGTATAAAATCAAAATACTTAAGAGAAGGAAGATAATCCCGATGTGCAGACACTCTTTTGTCCACTTAAAACCAATATATATATTACTTTTGTTAGTATTACAAAAACTATATTATCACAAACAATCTGTATCTTTGAGCTAAAATAGTTTACGAGGTTGTATACATTAAAAACAGACTTTGTGGGCGCCTTGCGGCCCCTTTGACAAGTTTGAACCATTTTACCCATTCCATGGTTTGATTTTCTTATCTCCCGTTTGAGATAATCTAACCCCAAATTGACCCATTCATAAGTAAACGGTCATATAATAAGTAACAAAAAGACATGGTCCTTATTTTGGCTTGCATGCTCCCTTGTTTCTTTGTTTGTATGCGTTTATGTCTTTGCTCACTTGTATGTTTTTTCGTTATATGCTTCCATTTATGTTATTGTCGCTCTTTCCTCACATACACCTTACAGTTTGTCCGTTTACTTGCACACACACACTTGCCGAAGGTCTTTCTGGAAGCAATCCCTTTACCCTCGGGTATGGGTGTGACTGTCTACATCTCACCTTCCCCATACCTCGCCCTGGCTGGATTGGGTATGTTGTTGTTGTTGGTCTCCAAATCAAAACAAATTTATAAACAATTATATTTATATATTTCCATGTTACTTTCGAGATAAGGTCAATAAATTTTTAGCAGCAGAAACATAATGTTTGTTTTGTGGTAGGGTATCACAATGGAGACAATAATTTTACCTTGAAATTCTCTTTATAATGGACTGTTTCTGCGATCCTGCATCTACTGCTAAAAATGGATAGAGTGCGATAAATATGAAACCTGCATATCAGACCAAAATCTATAACAGGTTGAAACGGAAAAACATGTAAAGCGTGTGAGATATCTTGTAATAACCTTTTCAGGAATTTGTTTAAATATTTCCAACGACATATATTTCCCAACTGAGTGCCCCACCTGTAGAGAAGATATAATGAAATTTGCTGCCAGAAGTGAGTTCATTTACCATAAAATTAAATTAAACCTAAGGAAATCAGCTATATAAGCAATTAAACACACCACGATAAGAGGGACTTCAAGAGCTTGCATTTCCTGTTGGATGAAATCTATCTGATGGAACAAGACACGAGTCACACGATATAACTTATGTCACTCACGCCCCTATGTATATATTACATGAAATGGTTATATGCTATGTTACTCGTAATATATGATGGAACATGCAAACTTGTAAAGACTCAAATAGTCGATTATTAGATTACTAAATACGTAGTACAACTTAAAAGCACAAAGCACATCCAAAAACTATCTTGCGAGTGTAAAAATAAGGAAAATTACCTTATGATCAATTTGTTCCTGTAGCGTGAACAAGCTTTCTATGCTCCCAATCCTAATACAAACAAATATCACATTAATGGCAAAGCTTAATAGTAAACTGATAACAAAGAGAAGAGCAGTCAAACTACAAACATGATCTTAAAATTCTAAATAATCAAAGATGAAGTTAAACTTGACGAATTACAATAAACTTTGTGTAATGAAATTAAATGAAATTTAACAAGGAAACTGTCACCTGTTATAGATGCAGTCTCTCCGATTTGCTCATAAAGTGACTCCAAAAAATCAGTGTAAAATGAAATAACTCCTATAACAACATGGTGTTATATATTACTACCCAAAATTAAGCAATGATGGTTTTAACTTGCCTCGCATTGCATTTTGGAATTTAATATCTGATAATAGTGTTTTGAAGTGGCGGATACTTGGTTTTTAGTGTTTGCACACGCAAATCGAAACACTGTTTAGAGAACTGCTTATTTCTTAGCTGCTTATCTCCTTCTGCATATAAGCAGAAGCATAAGCTGGAAAAAAATAAGCAATGCAAGCACCCTTATAAACCCTTTTCCCGATCGAAATCCAAAAAGCTAGTCTCAAGTATAATAGCAGCATTGTTTTTATATGCTCTGTAGTTTTTTTATTTCATAAATTCAATCTTCTAAGTATATTAACTGTAGGCGTATAAAAGAAATGTACGTGGATTACCAGGAATAAACAAAATATGTAATTTGTGATGCATAGCATGAATCTCCACTATTTCATTCTTCCTACTGCTCTATCGAAAATCATAATCAAATATTTAAACTCATTAACACTAGTACAATCGACACTTCTCCCGTCACTTTTTTTTTTGTCTTTCCCGTCGTCATGTAGACGGCATCGTATGTTCCCGTCGTCATGTCGACGAGATAATGACGACGGCTGTGCCCCGTGGGGAACATCATCCCCGTCGACAATTGCCGTCGACAATGTGGGTCCCACGGCCTTTTTCAGTCAAAGAAATCTGTTGTCCGTCAAAATGGTCCCGTCGACATGTCGACGGGATAGTATAATTAATTAACAACTTAATTATCAAACGTTAATTAACTTAATACTATACCGTCGACATGACGACGGAAATAATTTGACGAGTCAATGGTATTGGTCAACGTTGTATAACTGAAGGAGCAATAATTATCAAACAAAGACAAACTGTTTATTTAAAACAAGCAAGAGTTCTCAACCACATGCATTTTCATACAGACTCAAACTAAACAACTCGACAAACAAACTAAACCACTCGACAACCAAAGGAAACAACTCAAACTAAACAACTCGACAACCAAACGAAACAACTCAAACTAAACAACTCAACAACCAAACGAAACAACTCAAACTAAACAACTCGACAACCAAAAGAACAGATCAAACGAAACAACCCATTTATTTTTTTTTGCGGCTACTTCCCGCTTTACTCGAACTCGCACCATCTTTTCCCTTCCTTGCTCTCATTTCCTTGATATGTGCAAACGTAGCTTCAAGATTTGTGATCCTATTTCCCAGATTATCAAGTTTTGTTTCCAACGTACTTTCAGCTTCGTCGTCACCTCCAACAGCAACAACTTGAGCTTCAGCAGCAGCTTGAGCTTCAGCAGCATCTAGCTCGTCCATGTACTCTTTGTAGTACGGCTTTTTCCTACACCATTCGATAATCTTGTCTCTCATCCACGGTTCAGCATCCTTAAAATCACCATATTCCTCATAAACTGCATGACCAAAAGTTAACATAACTTCATTAAAGAGGAGCTCGTGTGACAAGATTTTTGAGTACTCCTCTTCAACTGTGCAACCACGCCAAATCATGTGTGTCTTGTAAGAATTGACGATTGACTTATTTGTGAGAATCAAGAATCGATGTGTAAAATGAGACGATTTTTTTTTTGTGAGAATGTATATATGTAAAAAATGAGACGGGAATGTTTTTGTGGAGTATATATATGGAGAGTATTTTGGGGAGATAATCCCGTCGACATGTCGACGGGAAAAATACGCGGGAAAAATCCCGCCATTTGTATTGACCACTAATTCACTATTATTATTTTCACTTTATTATCCCGTCGACATGTCGACGGGATTATAAACAAAACACGTAATTAAAACTAACCAAACGTTAATTACGCAGTAATTTTATTTTTAATATTATCCCGTCGACATGTCGACGGGATAATAAAGGCGGGATATTTCGCGCCAAAGTTTTGGCAATTATTGAAGGTGGAAATTTTGGTCAATTTGTTCCCGTCGACATGTCGACGGGATTATGTCAATCCAAAAAATTCAACGCACTTGGCTTCGGTCAAGCGGATTTTTTGTCGTTTTCTGCCTTGTCCCGTCGACATTGTGTCGACGGGATAACTATCGTCGCCTGATGTCCTATTTCTTGTAGTGTAAATGCATGTGTTATATGAAGTGAAGTGAAATTTCATATACCCGTAAACATTGCAGAGTTGACCGACTAACCCACGGGTTCTGAAGCCACTACCACACAAATTCAAACCGGGTGAAGTCCTCCCTTTTCAGGAGGGAGCCATAACCACTTCAGGGTTGTTTGCACCTAGCAGGAATTGAACCTGCGGCCTCACACATTTTCGTGATGCTAGTTACAAGGCCTTTATCACTAGGCCACCGCAGTGGTTTTCTTAGAACAGTTTTTTTATGTAGTACCGAAGCACGCAAGGTGCTGGCTAGGGTTCATCCACAATTCGAAGCTAAATATAGTAAACTGGAACCTAAGATAGAGTGTAACTGACGACATTCTCAAATTTCATAATACTTTGATTAGAAGCAGAAATAAAACAAAACAAAACAACTATGAAATCAGAACTTTTTTGAAAGGAATTACTTCTCCATGTCAATGTTCTTAGATCCATATTCCGCGATGTTGACGTTATCTTCGTCTTCAGATTATGTGAAGTAGATTAGGCAATCTCAGTGATCAAGTAAAAGCAGTGTTTCCGCGTAAGAACTCTCAAAAAAAGATGATCTTTTTGAAGAAATCCCAATATAACCAATGCGTCTTGAGTCGGGCTTATAAACATAAAGATGATTCTGATCAGCTGCTTCACATGGTTCATAATCTTCTGAAACTAAAAATATAGGTTCACCTGCTGTTTCTAAATTCAAGTACACTTATATTATCACTTATGTTAACTTTTTCAAAAATAAAAATATCACTTATGTTAAACTTAATAGGTATATCTTTTGAAATGATTTTTGAACACCATTCTCCATAATCCATACATCAAAATATGGTACAAACTCATCAAAATCGCATTTAAGCTCAACAAGATACTCCTTTAGCTTATATATACACAACTCGATGACATAGTTAAGTGCTATGACATCATGAACGTGTATTTCTGTAAATTCTTCACTTGTCAAATCAAATGATTCTCTAATAACTCCACATTTTGGAGTAATGCAGGCCAATAAATAAATCTGTCTATTACTACCTGATTAAAGCTTAATGCAATAGTTCCTTTTGGCAGATTGATAGATAGACTTGTCCAAGCCCCTAAGCTTAACCTAAAGACCTCGACTTGCCAAGTTGTGTCCGTCAAAACCCATGGAATGGAAACTATAACAATCTTAGGGTCAAGAGTGTGAGGACCACTATTTATTAATGATTTCAAGTGACAACAATGCAAATGCAGATGAAAAAGGCAAAACTGTTCAATTAGCAGTACAAATATCAATGTATGCGACATTCCAATACTAGTTTTTCAAAAAAATAAAACAATGTATGTATGAGATATTCAAAATATAGAAGTACTTTAATAGGACTGATCAATCTGTATAAAACAGCTCATGTGTTGTTGAGTCCGATCGCGACTATGGGTGTAAACGAGTCGAACTCACACCGGATAATGTTCAAATTTGACAATGTTAAGTTAGTAAAGCTCAGTTTGTGAGTTATTTATAAGGCTCGAAACATGGTTTTGTTGATCATGGGTCCAAAGGAATCAGACATTTACATTGTTGTTAAAACATCAAAATATGGTTTTGTTGATCACGGTTGCTACGTGACGAGCCACCCACACTAAACCGGTGATGGTTCAGGAAAAAACATGGGTATGATCCTCCCTTTCAATTTCTGCAATTGCATCTGCTTCACTATCTGATAACACAAAATTACAAAAAGGAACGAGTATTAACTAATTATCTAAACAAAAGAGTTACTTTTTACTTTTTAGTCTCAGTTGCGCGATGGTGAAACCGGTAGAAGGCCTTCTAATATTAGAATACTTAAAATTAAGCCTTACAAGTTAATAAGCTTAAATTACAAGTAATTCAAACACAAATGCTACTTATAAAAATTCCTCTTATATTTAATTCCAGCATACAATTAATACTAATATTAAATATAATAAATAAATCATTATATACATTAAATACAATTAATTAACTGGTCAATAAATACAATTAATGCACTTATTAAAACACCCCTTACATAAGAAATACCAATTATCAAATATATTGTACAACCAACTTAAACACAATTCCTGCATTAAATGTCACTAATACGAATAATAAAGCATATTATACAAATATTTAAGCCCAAACGGGCAATGGGCTAGAGTCCGAACGAGCACGGCCGGTCAAACGGGCTCGAGCCAGAACGGACACGAGCTAAACGAAATTTTTGATATCCGTAAATTTATTGTCAAAAAGAACATAGTAAACTAAAATGTGTTCACATATTGTACAAACAAAGCAAACTATAATAATAATAATAATAATAATAATAATAATAATAATAATAATAATAATAATAATAATATAAAATTGCATTTTTGGTCCCTAACGTTTGGAGAAATTGCATGTTTGGTCTCTAAGGTTTGGAAAGTGCACCGGTGGTCCTCATTTTGAAGTTTTTGTTGCGTGTTTGGTCCCTAATCAACATCAAATGACTAAATTGCCCTCGCCTTCTTCTTTTTCTATTTTCTTTTCAACTTTTTTACATAAATGGTCCCTGTGTTGTGCCACGTTTTACAAACTTAGTCCCTTTTTTTTTTTTTAATTTATTTTTCTAAAAAAGAAAAAAAAAAAAAATTTCTAAAAAAAATCGGAAAAAAAAATAATTTCGAAAAAAAAATATTTTTCTAAAAAATATTTCGGAAAAAAAATTAATTTTTCTAAAGAAATTAGTTTCGAAAAAAAATTCTAAAAAAATTAATTTCGAAAAAAAAAAATTTCTAAAAAAGTTAATTTCGAAAAAAAATATATTTTTCTAAAAAAAAATTCGGAAAAAAAAATAATTTTTCCAAAAAAATTTATTTCAAAAAGAAATTCTAAAAAAAATTTCGGAAAAAAAAACAATTTTTAAAAAAACTAATCAGTAAAACTATTGTCAAAAAACTTTTGCAATAAAAAACTAATCAAAATTTCATCAAACTTTTGCAATAAAAAACTAATCAGTAAAACTATTGTCAAAAAACTTACAAATAAAATAAATTATTAGCCGAAAAAATTAAATTACAGAGTGCCCGCAGCTGCATCGCGCGGGGACCCTGCTAGTGACCTAAATTAGCAAATTCAATAAAATATTGTCTTTTGTTGGTTAATTTTTTTTTTTTTTTATATGGTTTGTGTATGGTTATTGGTGTTAAGCGGTTCGGGTTGGATCGAGGCTAAAAATAACATATCCGACCCTACTAGTTTTCATGTTGACAGAAAACTTATGATTATGAAATGACATGTGGTGAGTTACTCTTTCAAGAGTTCATTTGTACATTTATTTATTTATTTTATTTATTTATTTTTTATGAAATCACTTCCCTTACTCGTTGTCGTTTTCCCAAATTTTCATACTCAAATGTTAGCGTGTTTCAACTTCTTTCTTCTTGCTAATTTGTCTCATAATTCGGGTGCATTTATATAACTTATGCCACGCTACATATGTTAATGTAGCATTTACTTATGCCTCGTTAAACTCTTTTCTCTTTCATAATTCCATATTATTAAGTTTGACATTAATAAAGATATTTGACCAATTATAGTATCGAAACTACAATGCAGCAGTGAGAGCCTCGTTATGACAATAAACCGTGCAAATCTACACATCGACTACAAAACCGGGTTTGTCATGAAACCTGATGCAAATTCATTTGACATTATTAGGATTGATTTCGATATCAAATTATATGAATTCATCTCCTCCAAGATAGCCTGGCAATTGGAATTTTCAAGATTATTCGCACTTCCTCTGCGAAAACAAAAGTCATATCAAGAGCGTGTTCCATGCCGGGTTCTATATTGTCACGATGAAGATATATTTGTAAACATATGTAAGAGGTTAAGTGTCACAGATTTTCCAAATGGACTAACCCCAAACAACACAATATGGAATAGGGTAATCAATACAAAAAGGAACAACATATTGGGGCATGAAGCTGAACTTGAAAATATGGGTATGTGTGAAGGCAAGTTCGAGGACATTAAAGCTACAATTCTGCATATCAAGGTTGAGGATAAACGTGATGTGACATGTCAAATTATTACTATATTGTGGTTCAAGAGGCAAATATGTCAGGACTGCCTTGAACTTGCCTTGATCTACAAAATTGTAACTTCAATGTCCTCAAACTTGCCTTCACACATTACCGTATTTTCAAGTTCAGCTTCATTCGATCCTTTTTGTATTGGTTACCCTATTCTAAATTGTGTTGTTTGGGGTTAGTCCATTTGAAAAATTTGTGACACTTAACCTCTTACATATGTTTACGAACACATCTTCATCGTGACAATGTAGAACTCGACTTGGAACATGCTCTTGATATGACTTGGATTTTGTTTCCGCACAGAGCAGTGTGAATAATCTAAAAAATTCCAATTGCCAGACTATCTTGGAGGTGTTGAATTCATATAATTTGATATCGAAATGAACCCTAATACTGTCAAAGGAATTTGTATCGGATTTCATGACGAACCTGGTTTCGTTGTCGATGTGTAGATTTGCAAGGTTTCTTGTCATAACGAGGCTCTCACTGCTACATTGTAGTTTCGAATCTATAATTGGTCATATATCTTTATTCATGTTAAATGTAATAATCTGGAATTAAGAAAAAGAAAGGAGTTTAATTTGACATAAGTAAATGCTACGTTAACATATGAAGCGTGGCATAAGTTATATACAAACTCGACCCAATTATGAGACAAATTAGCAAGAAGAAAGAAGTCAAAACACACTAATATTTGAGTATGAAAAATCGGGAAAATGATAACGAGTAAGGGACGTGATTTCATAAAAACAAAATGTGTGCAAATAAACTCCCGAAAGAGTATAACTTACCACATGTCATTTCATAATCATAAGTTTTGTGTGAATAATCTTATTCGGGTCAACCCGAATAGCCCGAAAGCTAAATAGGGTCGGGTATGCTATTTTTAGCCTCGACCTGACCCCGACCCGCTTAACACCCCTAACCATAAACCAAAAAAAAAAAAAAAAATCAACTAACAAAAGACACAATATTTTATTGAATTTGCTAATTTAGGACATAAACCCTTAAAATTTTTGTCATTAGGTTAACGATTTCATATCGCGCAATTGAGACACAATATTTTATTGAATTTGCTAATTTAGGACATAAACCCTCAAAATTTCTGTCATTAGGTTAACGATTTCACATCGCGCAATTGAGACTAAAAAGTAAAAACTAACTTTTTTGGTTAACCAGAACGAAGCAAAAGAATCCGTTGAGTTAAACTAGAATTCATTATTACTATTAACATTAGATGAAATTTTGTTTAAATCCTGTCTCGCTTTTTTCTAACGAATTCGGAATCCGGTTCATTTACAAACTACAAGAAAAAGATTATAATAAAAATTATGAATACAATATACTAAATTCGGTCACAAATTTTATGTGATTCAAGATACATGGAACATGATGGCATCTTTTATGTTTTAGAAAATGTTATATACCTCTTCAAACTCGGTCATGACCAAATAAAGCACATTGTTCATTGTATGATACTGAAACAAGATAAACAATTGATGTAATAATGATTTTTATATCCTTTAACAAATACACAACAAGTAACATTCCATTTAGATACATACGATAAGTGTGTTATCCTCTTATGCAATTAACCCATATAATTAACTCTCCTAGAAATAATCTAGAATCCACCTTTAAAACACTTGTACAAAGAGCATCAAGAGCAGTAGTAGACCACGACTTCCCAACTAAATTTTTGGCAAGAAATTTTGATGCCGAAATTGGTAGCAACCCTAACAAAGCAATCGTAGCACTGATCACACCAGATGCAAGTCGGGAGTTGCTATTTGATCGAGGTCGTTGACTCTACCAAAAAATAAACTTAAATAACCTACTTTATAATAAGGATCATATCCACGAGGAGCTTATGGTTAAGGCTATAATTCCTATTTAAGTAGACGAAAAACAGTAAATTCTTTTAATTGTGAAAAATTAATAATGACTACTATACTACTTTAAACTATAAAAACTATTAAAACTTAAATTAACGCAAGCAATAAAATTGTAAAACTTATGGATTAAAGACACAATCACTTCCGGTTTCAGGTTTGATCACAAGATATCTTATGTATTTGTTTTACTAGAGATTGCGGTTGCTCGAGTTTCATAGACAAAAACTAGTACTAATTCAATAATTAATTGTGGGTACGGAATATGTGTATTGGCACCAATCGTCTCATCCGATAACCACAATATTATACCAGTCTTACAACTAACTATCAAATTAATTTTATAAAAACATAACATATGCATTAAGATCAAATCAACATCAAGTGTTCATAACTCTAAAATCATTCAAACAAATAAAAAGTGAAGTACAAAAGATCAAACCCTAATCACGATTGTGATCGCGGGTTGAACATCACCTTAATTAGTTCACATCATCTTCCTTTTGTTGAGCAGCTACATATATAATAAAAAATATGTCGGCTGGAATCACCTAGGTCTCGTCGAATGGGTTCCTCCTCTGAATGAATGGGACAATATATATACTTTCTCTTTGTGTGATGTCCAAGCCAAAGAATACGACCGACCTACAATTTCTTGGGCTTCCTCTTTTTGTCGTGTAATGCCAAAGCCCACAAAACCAACTAATAGCCAACTTATTATATGTACTTCCTTTTTGTCACGAATTGTGTTTCCAAACAGAAATAACCACAAATAAACTTAAGAATTTCATGCATTTAATTAGTTAAACATAAAGATCTTCTTTTCTTTCTTCATTGTCCTTTTGAATCAACTAAAACGGAGTTCGGACGAAAAAGTTATGACCTAAATAATGCAACAACATTCAAATCTTTCATGTCTTTATTTTATGAAGCGTTTGTTTGAGGGGATTGACACTGTTGGCGTAGATTCAGAGCTAAAAAAGATTGTTTGGTTTAAATGTGTGGGCCCAAGATTTGGGCAGATTATCAAAAATTTTCCATCTGCAATTTCTCTCATAAATGGTAGGATTTGAAAATAAAATCCTGCTTTCATTTTGTCTTTTTCTAAAGATATGAGGTCCCATTTAATCTAAACCACTCATATAATTACTATATTATTATTTTATAACTTTTTAATTTTATTTAAATTTTAAAATAATAATTTATTTATTTTATAATATATTTTCTCACTCCTAATAATATATTTTCTCTCTCCTACTTTTTCCTCAAACCTTTCCCAAATCCAAATCCAATTCCAATCTCACTTGCGAACCAAACGCACCCTTAATCTTGTAATATCCATCGTTCAAATTTATCTTAACTTCGAGTGCTTGCAGTTCCTATTGGATGAAATTTATCTGAGGGAATAAAGAAAAGTGATTAATCATGTCACTAACGACTTATTGAAAAAAGTTGAAGTTCAATAAAGAAAAGTTAAAAGAAGACAAAAAAAATAATAATAATAACACGGATTTATAGTACGACTACTAACTAGATGGTATCTGGACATCATTAAAGTACTATAATGATCGAAAAATGAAGAATAAAGATAGACCAATATTGGAGAGAAATGCCAAAAATAAGAAAGTTTCTAGGAAACATATATCATGCAAATGAAATCAAAGAAATCAATCAAACCAAAATACAATTACTTCCACATGCATGAGCTTCCACACCCACCTTATGAGGGTATCTAATCATTGGATGCATCACCCGGCTTGTATAATACTAGTAGTTAAACCACACAAAATAGAGTTTATATAACATAACCTTTAAAAATAGTTAAACCACACAAATATTACACCATCTGACATTAATATATATTTCAACACAATAACACAAACTAAAACATTACATTGTAGAATGATGTTAGTAGCACTTGAAAATAAAGTCTACAATTCTACTACACCTAGCTATTAAACAACACAAGTGCACATAATGTAGTCATTTTTTAAGTGCTAATAACATCACATACATAATAGCTGCTAAACTAGACTAAACCCTATTCTGATTTTGTTACACTTTTAACAAAATCATATTATACCTACACAATTGTATACCAATGGGCTTGTGGTCCACTGGGCATGTCTTATTCAGTTAAGCGTGCCTAGTGGAGAGTAGTACCGGTTTGGGTGACCAAATCGGGAAGTCCTCCCTTGTGGACCACTGCCCTGTCGGTACGATTTCAAAGTCCTTCAATGAAGGTTTCAACCCACAAGGGTTCGAATCTGGAGAAGGCAGGGTTTACTTCAATTTAAGTGTCGTGCCTTCGGGCGGCTTAAGTTGAAAGTTTTCCCCCCATCGGGTTTCAAATTGGACTTGGATTTCCCCAATGAAAGTCAATTTAAAAAAAAAAAAAAAAAAAAAAAAAAAAAAAAAAAAAAAAAAAACTACACAATTGTTTAAGAGTTAATTGACTATAGTTATTTTGCTTCCATTTCTTTTATCTAGCTGTGTACTTTACTAATTTATATGTAATTATATAACTAAACTTTTTTGTAACCGGTTAAACATGTCGGTTGCCAGTTCAATAGTGACGGACTTTCCGTCACTATACATATAATAACTGACCTTGTTTAACCGGTTATATAAAGTTTAGTGGTTAAGATTACATGTAAAGTGGTAAAGTACACAAACTAGATAAAAGAAATGAAAGTAAAAGAACTTTACCAAGGTTGCCTTAGTTAATGGAATAATGATTACTATTCTCATGATAATGCTGCATGTGTTTGAAAGACAAAACATTGTTCCATATCTCAGTAAAAGCCTTGATAATAATCCCATGATAATAAGGTGAATTCAACTGTAGAAAACAGTTAAGCAACTCCCTTAAATCATCTTGACCATAAATCTCTTTCTCCATAATCATTTGCAACATTGATTCTCTAAAATCAACATAAGGGCAGGGGCGCAGCTTCTAAGGGGCGGGGAGGGGCGGCCGACCCCCGAAATTTTTTTTGCGATGTAGGGGTATATAGTTTTCGTGTAGAAAAATTTCGGTATTTTCGATTTCGCCCCCCAATTTAATTCGGTTTCGACCCCCATAGTATTAGGAAAAAAAAAAATTTAGATCCCGACCCCCACTCGAAATTTCCAAGCTTCGCCCCTGCATAAGGGTCATCAGAGTCTTTCTCAACTGCTAAACTATTGCCACCTATACGACCAAACCCTTGTACAGCTCTTAAGCTTCTTACTTCTGAGTCATCAACTGTGGACTCAGATGTGTTTGGTGAGAATGTGGTGGTTGTTGTTGTGTTGGTTGTCCATGAAGTTGAGCCTGAGGAATGGTGGGGGTGACGGTGGCGCGTGTGGTCGTTGTTTAAGTTGTATTTGATTGGTTTTGGATGGAAGAGTTTGGAGAGCTTGATTCTACGGCAGCCGCTGCCGCAGCCCACGGCGACTGCGGTGTTGTTGAGGATGACTTTTTTCTTGATGGTTGGCATTGTGTGTGTTTTAGTTTGTGTGTTTTTTTAGGGATTAAAGAAGTGAGATTTGTTTTGCATATAAGTTGTTTTTTTATACTAGGGGCTATGTTTGGGGAGGGCTTTTATGAGGCTTATGGGGGCTTGGGTTTTTTAAATAAGCCGTCTAATTAAATAAGTCTCGTTTGTCATGAGGCTTACAGAAGGGCTTATAAAATAAGCCGGCTAAAAACTTTAGCCCTATAAAAGAGGCTAAAAATTTAAGCCCGGGGCTTTTGAAGAATAAATTACTTATTTACTCACAAAAATATCTAACATATACAAAAACTCATTTAATTATGTCATTTTTAGTAATTTTGCAATAATAAGCCCCAGCCCCAACCCATTTGACAAACAAGTTTATAGAAATACAAATTTTAATATCGGCTTATAATATAAGCCCTAGCCCCAGCCCCAGCCCATTTCGGCAAACATACCCTACAAGTATGTGTGTGATGTGTGATATATGATAAAGTTAGAGTACCTAGGTTTATGATTAGGTCACAGTCTAATGCCAAGGATTGATAGTTTATACGTCCTCCGTCTTAAACTAATTGTAAAAATAAAAAATAAAATAAATAAATACGTAGTTTAAAAAAAAACATAATTAATATTGTTTTTTCTTCTGTACCTTTTAAAAGAATGACATTTTATCATTAACTAGTTTTTTAAGGTTCGTAATAATAACTTTAAACCATGATAATATGGTAAAATTGATCAAACTCTTTTATCTATTTTTAATAGTAGACAATTAAATTATGTCATTTTAAAAGGAGAACGTTGACTATTAATTTAAATACAAGGAGTAGTTTTTAAGTAAGTTGTAAAAACCGTTCTATTTTCAATTTTTACAACTTCGAAAATATAGATGAAGATTTGCAGTAACTTTAACATGTGAGTTTCGTTTGTGTCTTGAGCATACATGAAACTTTGAAACGGCATACACAATCCTTAGGAAGACGATTATGCATACAAAGTTTTTTGCATAAATTGTGTCAGCACTTTCGAAGGTGTTACAACTGCGAGTCTGCGACTACATTCAAAAACCAGTTTTTTACAATTTACTCTAGTTTTCTCTTATAAAATGATACTCATTCCGTCCCTAAATAAATGTCCAGTTTGACTTTTCAGAGTCAAACTGGTTCAACTTTGACCTTAAATATTTTTTATGTGTTATATAATACATGATAAAAAAAAATTATACCATTGAAAAATACACTTAAAACTCAATCCATTCATATATTTTACATCAAATATTATATAACACCCACAAAAATAGTTAAGGTTAAATTTGAACCAGTTTGACTCTGAAAAGTCAAACTGGTCATTTATTTAGGGACGGAGGTAGTATCTTAAAGGGGACTTAATAAAAAGTAACACACTTCATTCTGTTTCTGTTTAGGATATGTTTGGTAAAGTGAAATTCAGAGAAATGAAATGAAGCGCAGAAATCAAATTCACAGAAATGAATTCCACAGAAATTCAGTAAAAATTCTTGTGTTTGGTAAGACCAAAGAACTGACTTAAGAAATCAGTAAAAATTATTATTATTATTATTATTATTATTATTATTATTATTATTATTATTTTATTTATTATTATTATTATTATTATTATTATTAATTATTAATTATTTTTATTTTTTATTATTATTATATTATTATTATTATTATTATTATTATTTATTATTTATTATTTATTATTTATTATTATTTTATTTATTATTTATTATTATTATTAATTGTTATTATTATTATTATTATTATTATTATGATTTATTTATTATTATTTTATTATTTATTATTTATTATTATTATTTTATTATTAATTATTAATTATTTATTATTATTATTATTATTATTATTATTATTATTATTATTATATTATTATTATTATTATTATTTTCCTCTAAAAAATTGTTTTCCAATGCAAAGAATTGGTTTCTACTCTTAAACTAAAGGAATTCAATTCCTTGAATTTACACATAAACTAAACATCATAAGAATTGCAAATCTTTACTTTTTTATTTCACTAGCTATCAAACAAGGGAAATGAATTCATTTCCAATTCTTTGAGCTCATTTCCCCCAACCAAACATGCCCTAGGGTAAGAAACTTAAGTTCTTTTTCTTAAACTCCATTGTGGATAATCAGCTTTTAATTAATTTATGCTTTAAAGTAACTAAATTGCAACCTTTTTTATGTTCAAGGAAAGTGGGTGTGGTGCAAAACTATAGCCATACTTGCTTTTTTTGTGTAAATTTGCTATTAATATACTTCTAGTTTCTTACAACTAATGAAAACAGAAACAAATTCAAAGTTTATTTCTTTTTAGGAGATTGAAAGATTAATACTACCCTTTAAAGAAATTTGGTAAATGTTTATTTGTAATGAAAATATTAAACATTTAATATGATACTTCTTCTATCTTTCTTTGCTTAATATACGTGGAGAACTGATTGCTACGCTTTTCATAAAATGCAAGAGTACAAGACTCGCAAGTAAAAGACTTTGAAGAGTCAACTACGATTTAGTATATACATAAGTCGACACCATAAACACAAATCCATACGTGGATGGTTTCAAAATGATATACGTATCATTATTTTCTATAGTTAACGTATAAATATACTCCAACTTAATCGAATAAAAACCAAAAGGTTTACTTCTATACGATAGGTTTTACTTCTTTTATTATAGTATGATTTTTCATATTCTATTAGCGTTTGATTATTAAAATGCATTTACTATTTAGGAAATGTTGCTTAAAGTTTGGTTTAGGGATGTGATTAAAACTTCATTAGAGTTACTATATCAATTAGACAAAGGTCAATGTTAAGTAATTAACAATTTTTTCCACAAGTAAAGTAATTTACAAATTTAGTCAAGTAATACAATTAAGTCATTGGCCATTTTTCTTAATCTGATTTAGTAACGATGTGAACATTTTTCTAACTTAGAAAGCTAGTACCCAGCTGACTGGATGTATTTTTTTTAGTACTTGTTAAACTTCCCCTTTGATTTAATAAGAAAATCATTGTCTAAAATAAAATACATTTAAAAAAAATATTTCCATTCTTGGTTTTGCTACATGAAAACAACTGTTACAGAACATATAATAAAATTAAAAACCTTGATTAATGTAGCATTTAAGTTATTTATGACCCAAAGAGTAATTAATTTAGCATTAAAATTCTGAATTTTTTATTTGAGTGAAATTGAGGAGCAGAATATAATATTTCAAATGCTGCCAAAAAATCTAAAAAAATAATAATAAGGTATAATTGGAAGAGTTTGGAAGCTGGCATGCCAGTAAGTCATTTATCTTTGGGATTAATTAAAAAAATTGTTTATGTAATTGTTGATACATAAAAATAAATAAAAGAACCCATATAAACCGGCTAGTTTAACTCCAATGGATCCCAGATCCCACTGGATAACATCAATTTCATACACTCCATTTATTTTCTACTCTAAACATAAGAGCCGTTTGTCGATTATATATTTTTAGAAACACTCAGAGTGCGTTTGGTTCGCAAGTGGGATTGGAATTGAATTTGAATTTGGGAAATGTTTGGGGAAAAAGTTGGAGAGAGAAAATATATTATTATATACTCCGTATATTATTATTTAATAAATAATGTAAAAGATTATTAAAATTTATTGTTATTTTAATACCTAAAAATAAATAACTAAATAATTAGTGGTTATAAAATCTCATGGGTCCACTTTTATGTTAAAACCAGCCGAAACCAGCCATCTTCTTGTGGAATCAAAAGAATCACATTTTCAAATCCAGGGGCCCACATTTGATTGCATTACCATTAAACAAACAAATTTATGCAGCATATCTTTCATTCTTTGATACCATACCCGCATAACAAACGCACCCTCAAAACTACTATATTATATGAGTGGAATTTCTAGTGTTTTGCTTAGTATAGGTAATCTGTAAGTAACCAAATTATTTGTTAAATGGAAATCCTGAAAATGCGTTGAAAAGAAACTATTGGTATTGTTTAGAACATTGTGTACCAAGATAAATGACCACACATTATATCATAATCCGAAAAAGCATATTCATTAGCAGCGGAAGATGGCCAAAAAAGTTCCAAAGATGGCTTCTCACTATCGAAATCAGTCAAAGAAAGACATTTTTAGCTTAATAAACAAGTTTACGAAATTACGGTTACCCACCAAAACGTTTTCACTAGATCAAGAACTTTATTCACTCATGATCTTCATGTTCAGGAAATGTAAAACAATAGATATTAAGGGTGCGTTTAGTTGAGGGAAAACACTCTTCTTTTCCATAAAATGTTTCGTGAAAAACAAGGAAAACAGAGATCGCGTTCAAATTAATGTTTTCCAATAAAATTCTCTACAAAACACAAAATTTTTATTTCCAACTTTAATACACAAAACTACAAAACATTCATTTTTTTTTCAACTATTTTCCTTTAAAATACCCCAATCCGTTTTCGTTCAATTTCTTGCGTTTTCTGCCCATTTTTTTATGTTTTTTTCTGTTTATTTTACGTTTTCGTCTTTTTTTTTTCTTTTTTTATTATGTTTTCGTCCGTTTTGTACGTTTTCGTCAAACTTTTTACTATTTCGTCCGATTTTTTACGTTTTCGTCTCTTTTTAAACGATTTCGTCCATTTTTTACGTTTTGGTCCGATTTTTTACGCTTGGGTAGATTTTTTACGTTTTGGTCAGATTTTTTACGTTTTGGTCAGTTTTTAACGTTTTCCTCCGATTTTTTATGTTTTTCTCTGATTTTTACGTTTTCGTCCGATTTTTTACGTTTTCGTCACATTTTTTACGTTTTTGTCCGATTTTTTACGTTTTTGTCAGTTTTTTTTACGTTTTCGTCAGTTTTTTTTACGTTTTCGTCAGTTTTTCTAAGTTTTCGTCGGTTTTTTTACGTTTTCGTCTGATATTTCACGTTTTCATCTGCTTTTTTTAACGTTTTTGTCTTATTTTTTACATTTTTGTCCGATTTTTTACGTTTTCGTCTTTTTTTACATTTTCGTCTGTTTTTTTACGTTTTCGTCCATTTTTTTACGTTTTCCTCCGATTTTTTACGGTTTGGTCAGATTTTTTACGATTTCGTCTGTTTTTTTTACGTTTTTGACCGATTTTTTACGTTTTCGTCTGATTTTTTACGTTTTCGTCAGTTTTTTTACGTTTTCATCAGATTTTTTTTGCTTTCATCCGTTTTCTTCTGATTTTTCACGTTTTCGTCTGGTTTTTTACGTTTTTGTCTTATTTTTTACGTTTTCGTCCGATTTTTTATGTTTTCGTCTGTTTTTTACGTTTTCGTCAGATTTTTTTATTGTTTTTTCTTTTTTTTCGGCTTTCGTTTATTTTTTTACGTTTTTGTCCGTTCTTTATCGTTTTTGTACGTTTACTTACACTGTTGTCCATTTTTTTCTATTTTTTTACGTTTTCGTCCGATTTTTTTATATTTTCGTTCGTTTTCTTACGTTTTCGCTTGTTTTATTATGTTTTCTTACGTTTTTGTCCTTTCTTTTCTGTTTTATTTATGTTTTCGTCCATTTTTTACGTTTACTTACATTTATTTTTATTTTCGTCTGTTTTTTACGTTTTCGTTTAGGTTTGGGTTATTCTAAAAAGTGTCTTATAATAAAAAGTGTCTAATGCAGTAACTTTATAACTGAGTTGCAGTTCGATAATTGTGAGGCAATTTGATAATTGTGATGCACTAATTTTGATGCAGTAATGTTTATAACTGCAATGCACCTTCACAAGATTTCAATTACTGTATCTCAGTTATAAAGTTACTGCATCAGACACTTTTTACACTTTTTATTATAAGACACTTTTTAGAATAACCCCAATATATATATATACGGGCATGACTTGTAAATATTCTTTGGATTGTATTAGGTCATGGAAAATATTGCATATATACAATTTAATTATATTTATAATAGGATTATTGTTATTATTATTATTATTATTATTATTATTATTATTATTATTATTATTATTATTATTATTATTATTATTATTGTTGTTAATACAAATAATGTCAAAAATGTTATTCGCATTATTCAGTCTTCTCGTGTTTTGATAATCACAATATATAAAGACATGTTACGTAAAGTTACGGTTTATAAGTTTTTAATTGAGGAAACTCGTTTCTTCTACGTAGCTGCTTCAACGTCACTTCAGGTATGAACAAACTTTATACCCTCATTTGTTAAGTGATCAAAGAATTTTATTTTCACCTAAACTTACATTTTTAAGTTTGACAAAACATTTTCACAAAAGTATTTTTGTGTTTTTAAAGAAATGTTTTATTAAGAAAATAAATTCAAATTCAAACTTTATAACAGCTAGTTTTCCCCCCAAATCAGTTCAGCCTAAACCAGATAAGTTTCACCACGTCAGGACAAAAAGGGAGCGTTTTGTCGTGGCGGTCCCTTAAATAGGCCGACGGTCCATTAGTGATAAAGGACCGTCTGGCATTTACGGGACCGTCCCTCTCCCTCCTGTCGCCTATAAATACTGAACTGTTACACTTCAGAAAACTGACTTTCACACACACAAAACTTTCTGGTCTTTGTTCATTTTATTCTTTGATCACTATAACATGTCGATATATGTTTATAAGTGATTTCCTCTTCCGTCAAGTGCAAGAAAAGAACTCTCGACAACTATGAAGATTCGAGATGTTATAGGTGTCCACACACAAACGTAACAAGTGTTACGGTGATAGGTTATGTATATTATGCCATTGTTTTCCGACTTGTGTGTAAGTCGAGGATGGGGATATTTGTGTGAACTTGGATGGTGATGTGTGAGCTTGGATGGTGATGTAGATCCAAGAAGTCTTGTAACTAGATTAGTTCATATATTTGATGTGAGGAGAGTGATGTCCTAAAGTGTAGGTTATGACTTGTTGAGTCATTATGTAAAGACTTGGATTGGGTGATGATCAAGTGTATCAAGTGTGTGAAGGCTTGATTCGGGTGAAGAATTAAGTGAGTCATGTGTGTGAATGTTTGGTTCGGGTGAAGAACCAAGTATGTCAAACAAGTGAAGGCTTGGATCGGGTGAAGATTCAATTTGGACAATAGTGCTTGTTCGTGTGGCCACGTGAGCCTTGGAATAGATTGGTTCTAGCTATGATTAGAACTCGACATTATGCTTAGTGTCGTTAAGCCTTGTGTGAAGCATGTGTACGGATTGCTCCGCCTGAAGGAGTGTGTGGATATAGTGATTGGTAACTCTCGAGTATGGTACTCGGGGAGTGGAGTAGGAAGGAGAGTGAGCTTTGTGCCGAAACACTATAAATTGCCGCGTCTCTTGGTTGTGTTCTTTCTTTACTCTTTACTTTACTTGTTTATTTGGGTATGCTAATTACTAAATTAATATCACATAACTAGTAGAATTCAACAAGTTTGTAAATGAAAAATAACCGGACCTAAAACGGCGAAACGCTTTAGAAAATTCAAAAGAAGCGGTGAAACTATTCAACCCCCCTTCTAGTTTCTACAATTGGTATCAGAGTTTCGTTTTTCAAGATCTTTAAAGTATATTGTACTTTAAAACCTGAATCGATCTATGGAATCAAAATAATACCTAGAAGGACGTTATTTGAATGAGCCACCATTTTTCGAAAATGAAAATTTTGTCATTTGGAAAAATGAATTTGAAAGTTATGTGAAATCAATAGTTCATAATCTTTGGCATGTCATTTTAATTGATGATTTATAATCAATAAAAGGAAGCCTTGCTAATAAGTTTTTCATAAGTATCTTGTGTGAAATATTTGAAGCAAAAAAGTTTGATTTATGAATCTTTGCCGAAAGTTGAGTTTGATAAAACAATTTTATGTCAAATGGAAAATGGCATTTGGTAAAATGGTTTAAACATACATCAAGGAAATGTTCAAGCCAAAAGATGATGAGAATGTGATATTAGAAAAACACTTAGTTTAAGTGCAATCATATACTACTAGTTTGAATGTCTTCATTGTAGGTAATGTTGCCGACAAGAATTTCTTAAGCAACCTAGTTGGTGTACTAATCTACTTGCTTTGATGTGATGACAATTAAGAAGACTATGTGCGGTTTAATGTGCAATGTGGATAGCTAGCTAAGAAGACAATACGTGCCTTAAGTATGTAGACAACCTAATGGTTATCTCACCAAGCCGATTGCATAACTAATCATATGGACATATTGCCAAGTAAGTATCATCTAGTCTTGCATCACCAACAACACATGTTTTGGTTATGTACTAATAAGGATAGCTAAAGGCCAAGGTAAGTCTTCTTACTAATCTTGACTATTATGTTTGCTATTTGATTGCTTGCTATATGTTCATGTAACTACATGATTAGAGATTACTTGCTTGCATGCTAGATAAACTATGTGTGCAAATATGTGCTAGATGCTTTGTGTGGTTTAGACGCTCTGTCTAAATGCTTATCCTTCTTTGGATTCAAGCAAATTATTTGTAAAAACAATGGTCTTACCACAACCATTGTTTATAGCAAATTTGGCGTCAATAAATCACTATAGACGATGCACACTTGCTTCACTCTCTGTTTGCTCTCTAGTTCTCGTCTATGACGTTTCTTGAAACTTACTTGATTGACTTCTAGCTTCCTCAATGCAAATCTCATCCTTAAATCTCATTCTCTCTTTTCTTCTGTTTCAACTCAAAATCCACTCCTTAATCAAGCATATCGAGTCTTTCACTCTTCTTATGTCTCAATTCCACTCCATACCCATTCCTTAGCCTACTCGTGCGTATTGAGTCATTTTCGTGTCTTAAAATTCAAAGTGTTATGTTTTAAAACCATCTAAAACCAAAGACTTTTCATTAAGACAAAAACACCAAAAATCGTCCAAAAACCATGCTACTGGCTACGGTACCCAAATGATCGGCGGTCCCAAATTGATAAGGGACCGTCTGTGATTTTTTAAGCAAAACACGTTTCTCATTCTATAAATACCAGTAAAACATATCACCACTTAGTTTGACTGCTGTGTTGCTGAGAAACATGATTAAGTCTTCACCCATTACACTAAGATTTTGATCCAAGGTTTCAAGCGCATAATCACCAACTACTCTTACATATTTGTCATCAATTATAAGTAAAACTCGTCCAATTCTTCCTTTAAGATAAACAATTAGAATTTATTATAAAATTGAAATTGGGGATCTTAAATAATTTTTCTAAGTTAAGAACAATTAAGATCTAAACTCAATAATAGATCAATATTAGCATTATTTAGTACAATAATAAGTCAATTGAAATGATCTCTTGTTTACAAGGTATAAACATGATAATTTACAAGGTAGAAAGATATCATTAACATGAGTTCTTAAATATATTCTTGTACTTCACATTGGTTAATACATGTCAAAAACATTAGTTCTATGTGATAATCAAAACAAATTCTAAGAAAGATAAAACTCTAACAATAACTTTGTGATTCTTTCTTTCATAGGAAACAAAATGTCACACATATATGATTTTGATCATCTTAACACCGACTCTTATACTCCTAGAATTTCTCTTGAACCAACCACTCCGGGAAGTCATATTTGTCCCTATGTGAATGTTGAGACTCGTCGCTTTCATGAGGGACGAATAGTTGATCCCTCCTTAGCCTATCACATAGACATTAATACCACCTTTCGTGCTATAGGATTCGATTGCTTGTTTCACATCAATGAGAAAAATTGTCCTCGCTTTGTGTTAGAATTCTTTCGACAAGTTGAACTCGTACGTAAAGAGGATCAATCTTTGTCACTTTGGTTTTGGATTAGGAACTTCAAATTTGTCCTTACTCTTGACCAATTTGCTCAAATCCTTCGTATTCCCAATCATGGGCAATGTGCCTACTCTGAAGATTGGTGTCTCGAATCACTTTTTATCTATAGAGAAGAAAATAGTCCCTATTGCTCCTAGATACCTCGCCCTTGTGAAATTACCAAACTTCTTCGCACTAATCGGAACTTCCCTTACCTTGATCATACAAAAATTCATATGATAGAGGTTCATGATGAACTGATTCCTTGGGCTGTCATCCTTCACTCTTGGTCTCAAAGGGATTCATGAGCAAATTCCGGCGTGTTGTGCTTACATGATGTACTGTCTCCACACCCAACAACCATATAATCTTTCCTATCACTTCCCTAAGCGAATTATACATCTCAAGGGGAATCAAACTAAATTGATACCCTACGGGATGTTCCTTACTCGTCTCTATCACTACATGATGAACTTTAATCCCCATCTCCGTGGTCCTCAATACTCTCTCTTTGATCCTGTCATGGAACCCATCAATGATCTCCATATCTCCTCTATCTTTATCTCCTCTGCATCTGTTGACTATGACATCTATAATGATCCCACACTCGAGATTGAGGAACAAGCTAGAGTCAAGAAAGTCATGCAACAAGAACCTATCACAAACAGCATTGACAAGGATGTACCATGATGATTTATTATGAAGAACTTAATTACTATGCTACCTATGTACTCGTATCATTAGGATTTGTTAACTCTTGATTGTTGTTATTCATTAGTGCTTGTCTAAACCTGACCTTAATTTGCATGATTGTGTAGCACTATTATCTTACAATTCAGTTCCACTATTGTTTTGAATGAGTGTTGCTATGTGTTGTTTGCAAAAATGAGAAACTGGGCAAAATTCTGCGAACCCACTGCCGGCGGTCCCTTATTGATCTGGCAGTCCTCCAATGATAAGGGACCGTCTAAGGTTTAAAGGACCGTCCTTGTGGGATCACGGATTTTTGCACTATTTTCTTCATTCCTGCAATCCTAAACCTATTGCATGATTATCACCACCTTACCATGTTTAGATAAACATTTATAAGTGCTTAAAATCTCCTAATGCATGCTTTGCCCAAACCACAACCATGCTTGATTATTTAAACCTTCTTCATCACCCTCAACCTCATCACAATCATCTTTCAATCCAACCTCATCACCTACAATGGACTCATCCTCCACTTCCTTGCCAACAACAAACAAAGAACCCACAACACAACCATCAAACAAAAGGCCTAAGCTTAAAATCATTGAACCTCAAACCAATTTCATTGACCTCACACTCTATGACACTACTCCATCTCCCAAGTCACCACCATCATCACCTCAAGCACCAAGTGCGCCACTCAAAACTCCATCCACCAATGGAACATATCACTCTTCATCTAAGACATCCTCTAGCTCAAAGACAACCACATCACCTTTCTCATCATTTGTCAAAAACTTGTCACCCTTGCTCACCCAATCTAGCTCGAGTGCTTTCACTCCATTTGTGAGCAATCAACCATCATCTCCATCTCACTCTATCTCATCACCAAGAAACCAACATCCTCCTCCAACAAACTCATCTAATCATATCACCACATCACCGAACGGGCCTTTAGAGAACACTCCTCTCACTCCACCATCATCTCCAAATCTTGGCAATCCCGTTTCCTACTACTTTGCTATCAACCACACTGTGGGGTGTGCTTGTTGTTACCACAATTTTCATCTCATTCACTCTCTTCGAGATGAACTCCACGTCATGTTTGGTCACATTGAGTTTCTTCTTACTCAACAAAATGTGCAACCAACTCTCCTTGCTTCAATGCCACCATCGGCAACTCCTTCGGCTCCACCTTCATCCTCTCTATCATCCACTCCACCCTCCGACTAGATATTCTCAAAAATCTAGTCATGAATAATCAAGTGGAAGTTGTGCTTTGGACCAAACATGCAATGGGAGATAACTTGTTGTAGTAGTTTATGATTAGTGTTGTTGTTTCTATGATGTGTTTGTCATGGAATTTTTATGATAATCATTGTATGATTCTTGCATGAAATGAAATAAATGAATGATTATGTTTTGGATTATGATAATTTGTTGTGATATTAGTCTAGGTTAAACATGAAAATAGACTAAAACTATCTAACCTTAAAAATGGGAAGTTACTTAAATTACAACATATCTGCCAACTTGGAAGCCTACTGCCGGCGGTCCCCAAATAAATAAGGGACTGTCCCCCTATTTTCGGGACCGTCCCTAGTAGTGCTCATAATTAGATTATATTCTGTGTTTTTCTATCTGATTCCGCACTACATAATTGATTTCACATCCATATCATCTTTCCATACCTTCATATATGTATATGCATGCATGTGCTTTGTTCTAACTTTGTTTTGTAGCACATCACCATAGCTCGATTCCCTAGTGCCCTCATTAAGGGGGAGTTTGTATTTCGTTGATCACTCCAACGATTCTCTTTCAAGGGTGCTCGTGTCTTCTCTCCTTAACAACCACGACACACCTTTTTGATTCTACAAAAAGGGGGAGATGTAACGGGAAAACTCATTAAAAATTTATCAACGCATAATTTTACCTAAAATGAGTTTATATTTTGTAATCATCATAAAGGGGGAGATTGTTAATACAAATAATCTCAAAAATGTTATTCGCATTATTCGGTCTTCTCGTGTTTTGATAATCACAAAATATAAAGACATGTTACGTAAATTTACGGTTTATAAGTTTTTAATCGAGGAAACTCGTTTCTTCTACGTAGCTACTTCAATGTCACTTCAGGTATGAACAAACTTTATACCGTCATTTGTTAAGTGATCAAAGAATTTTATTTTCACCTAAACCTACATTTTTAAGTTTGACAAAACATTTTCACAAAAGTATTTCTGTGTTTTTAAAGAAATGTTTTATTAAAAAAATAAATTCAGATTCAAACTTTATAACAGCTAGTTTTCCCTCCAAATCAGTTCAGCCTAAACCAGATAAGTTTTCACCACGTTAGGACAAAAAGGGAGCGTTTTGTCGCGGCGGTCCCTTAACTAGGCCGACGGTCCCTTAGTGATAAAGGACCGTCTGGCATTTACGGGACCGTCCCTCTCCCTCCTGTCGCCTATAAATACTGAACTGTTACACTTCAGAAAACAGACTTTCATACACACAAAACTTTCTGGTCTTTGTTCATTTTATTCTTTGATCAGTATAACATGTCGGTATATGTTTATAAGTGATTTCCTCTTCCGTCAAGTGCAAGAGAAGAACTCTCGACAACTATGAAGATTTGAGATGTTATAGGTGTCCACGCACAAACGTAACAAGTGTTACGGTGATAGGTTATGTATATTATGCCATTGTTTTCCGACTTGTGTGTGAGTCGAGGATGGGGATATTTGTGTGAACTTGGATGGTGATGTAGTTCCAAGTATTATATTTGTGTGAGCTTGGATGTTGATGTATCCAAGAAGTCTTGTAAGTAGATTAGTTCATGTATTTGATGTGAGGAGAGTGATGTCCTAAAGTGTAGGTTAGGACTTGTTGAGTCATTATGTAAAGACTTAGATCGGGTGATGATCAAGTGTGTCAAGTGTGTGAAGGCTTGATTCGGGTGAAGAATAAAGTGAGTCATGTGTGTGAAGGCTTGGTTCGGCTGAAGAACCAAGTATGTCAAATAAGTGAAGGCTTGGATCGGGTGAAGATTCAAGTTGGACAATAGTGCTTGTTCGTGTGGCCACGTGGGACTTGGAATTGATTGGTTATAGCTATGATTAGAATTCGACATTATGCTTAGTGTCGTTAAGTCTTGTGTAAGCATGTGTACGGATTGCTCCGCCTGAAGGAGTGTGTTGATATAGTGATTGATAACTCTCGAGTGTGGTACTCGGGGAGTAGAGTAGGACGGAGAGTGAGCTTCGTGCCGAACCACTATAAATCGCCGCGTCTCTTGGTTGTGTTCTTTCTTTACTCTTTACTTTACTTGTTTATTTGTGTATGTTAGTAACTAAATTGATATCACATAACTAGTAGAATTCAACAAGTTTGTAAATAAAAAATAACCGGACCTAAAACGGCGAAACGCTTTAGAAAATTAAAAAGAAGCGTTGAAACTATTCACCCCCTCTAGTTTCTACAACTATTATTATTATTATTATTATTATTATTATTATTATTATTATTATTATTATTATTATTATTATTATTATTATTATAAACATCATTTTATTAGAAACTCATAACATTTACAAGAAGTTAGTGGGAACCCGAGCGGCCGGTGGCATGCTACGTGAACGAAGTGCGGAAGAATCATGGGAACTTATAAAAGATCTTGCTCTTTATGACAACGAAAGTTGGAATGATCCCCTTGATTTAAACAAAATGGTCAAGGCAATATCTTTGCCTTCGAACAATTCAAGCACTCCCGACTATAGGATCATGAAACTTGAAGACCAAGTCAAGTTTCTCATGAAATCTTACGAGACTCCTAAACCTTCAAGCCAAGTGAACAAAATCACCTCTTCATGCGAATTATGTAGTGGTCCCCACGACACTCGTGATTGCATGGAACTCCCCGAACAAGCTTTTGCGGATTACGCATCCTCGCGTACCAACGGAGCGGGTGACAAGTGGTACACTTTCAAACCCGAGCCAAACCTTTACGGTGATTTATATAACCCCTCTTGGAAAAATCACCCAAATTTTAGGTGGAAACAAAGTCAAAACGCACCCCAAAACAATTCTTCCACTTCACCTAATCGTTACCAACCAAACGGTCCACCCCCTAACCGTACTTTCAACAACAATCCTTCAAACAACTATTGTAGTACCAATAATTTTGAAGGATTGATGTCCAAATTTATGGCATCTCAAGAAACTCGTTTAGCAAAGTTTGAAGCCGATTTCAAACAAAAGCAAAGTGAGATGACCAATAAAATTGACACATTGTTGAAAGTTCTCAATGACCGAGAAATGGGAGCACTCCCAAGTAACACGATCAAGAATCCGAAACTAAACGTTAACGCTGTATCATCTGTTTCGTCTCCCACTTCTTGTCTACAATACTATTCGATCAATGCCGTGAGCACGTGTTTCAAGCAAACCCAAATTTTTCAAAAGGACCAATTGAATAAAATACCCAACAGCAAACCGGTCGATAGCATTGTTGAAACACCTCCTACACAAGACCTCGGTAATGAATTCAATGAACTTTACCTTGAGCGCCCCGTCATTGATGTCTTAGCTCGTGCTCCCTACTACAATGCCCTTTAGAGAAATATGAAGAGAAACTTAAGTTGGGTAAGAATGGGACCGCCTTCGTTCAAAACAAGTTGCCTAAAAAATTAGATGATCTGGGCATATTCGTTTTACCCTGTAAGATTGGAAATTCTGAGGCTTTTGACACATTAGCTGATCTTGGGTCAAGCCTAAATTTGCTTCCATTATCTCTGTACACCACTCTTAAGCCGGGAAAATTATATGAAACAGAGGTAATCATAGGGCTTGCGGATGGAAGTGTAGCGTATCCGGTTGGGGTAGTGAAGGATGTGTTAGTGCATATAGGAAGGTTGATAATGTTAGCCGATTTCCACGTCCTTGATATGGTTAGTGACACTACATGCCCTTTATTAATAGGAAGAGGATTTTTAGCTACCGCAAGTGCGATGATTGATTGTAAGGAATCTAGAATAGCGGTAAGAGAAGGAGAAACTTGGTCGGTCTATGATGTTAAGAAACATCCCTATGATACTAATGAGGAACCAACGCCTCATTGGGTAGACTTGAATAGGAGACCATCTAGATACGGACCTTGGGTTAATAGAGACTTCATAGGACCTCAACGCCTATTTTATTTAGAGAAGGAGTTTATAAACAAAACGCATTCGATGGAGCAACTCATAGCTAGGGATGAAGAACTAAACCCCTTTGAGGATCCCTTAGTCTTTAGGAAAATGATTGAATTCCTAGGAGTGATACCTATCAACTTAGGAATGAACAAGTGCAAAAGGGAAGGTGATAAATGTAAATGGAATTGGGACAAGCCACCTAAGGAAGGTGACAGATCATGGCATATGAAGATGATTCTATATGATCTGGATGGAGAAAAATTTGAGAAGTCATACCGAACTAAGAGAATCGATAGGAAATTAAAACCTAAGTTTGATCCCAAAGATGTCCTCGATGAGGAACTCACTCATATAGGATAGTCCGTGACCTTAAGTCTAGCTAGAAGACTCGTAAATAAAGAAAAGCGCTTCTTGGGAGGCAACCCAAGCTTTATTTGTTTGATTGTTTGTTTGTTTGATTTTATTTGTTTCCGTATGCGTGCTTTATTTTTATTGTTTGTGGATCATGTTCCAAAATAAATTGTGAAAATGCTTTATCTTGTTGTTTAACTTCGTCTTAACTTCATAAAAAGGTATTTCGCAAAAGGTAAGTGTAAGGGAAATCTAAATTTGTTTCTAAGAACGGAATTGGACATATACCACAACAATATTAAACGAACATTCATATTAGTATTTGTTTGAATCAAATGCTTGTATCAAGTCATAATGATGTTTTGCAGGAATTCCAGGAATTAAGGCGTGAGTTTTTCAAGAAATTTTCCGGAAACTTAACATAAGATTTCTGTCAGAGCACTCTGACGGCGCCAGGTGTAAAAATCTAAAAATTTTTGCAAGTTTTGTTTTTGTACCGGAGTCTTAAAGTTTTTGTTAATTCTTTAGTTTTATAAACTCCAGGAAATCTGCAAATATTCATTCCACAAGCATTATATCTTTATATATATATATATATATATATATATATATATATATATATATATATATATATATATATATATATATATATATATATATATATATATATTGACGCCGATTTTACGCGAGGTTTGCCATGATTGTTTTCTCAGGTTTAACAGGTTATATTGGACAAGAAGATGATTTATATTTCTGAAGGGAAGCTTTGAACGTTCATTTTCTTGGAGGAGGGTCTAACCATGTTACCGCATTATCCACACCGAACGAATCAGGGGAGTATTTGTTTCATTCTTTTACCTTCATTACTTTTACATCCTTTTCATTGAACATTGGGGACAATGTTCAGCCTAAGTGTAAGGGGAGGGTAAATGATGATACCTTAAAGAATACAATTGCACTTGAGTTTGTTTGTTCAATAGTAGGTGTGTAATAAAACTAAGAGAAATACTTGTTAGGGCAATTTTAGCGCTAACTTTAAATTTTTTTACAACATTTAGGAGTGAAGCTTTAGTCTTAATGAGCGTCTCATGGATAGGAGTTGTATGACTAGCACGAAAACCGTACCACTCAAAATTTTCCACCCCAAGTATGTGAGGTTCGCCCCTAGATTTGTTAGAAAAAGATGCTTATGAGTGTACCAGTAGTACTTAGATTCTAGAACTTGCGTTAGTGATGCATCCCGAGACCGCTAGTGAGACTACATTCGTGTATTTAGGATTTACTACATGATAAGAGCCTATCTTTTTCGTTTCTAACTTTAAGCATCTTAATTAAAGGAAGAATTTATTAACAATCCACCCCAAATGTGCAACCAAATCGCCTTAGCCTTCATTGTATGCACTCATCTTTAGTGCATTATTGTTATATGTATAAACTCTTAGTTAATTGTCTAATTGATTACATGGTTGCTAAGTCGAGTTATATCTTGTACATATTGTTTGGGATGATTGGGACTCATGGGTAAAGTACTATTGTTATGGAGTAATGGGGAAGAACATCATTTATTACCCCCATATGTGCGTTAATCTTAAAAAGTACTCAAAGTGTTTTGATTATCTTAATTCGAGTTATTAGAATAGTTAATTGTAAAGTATGTAAAAGTTCAAGTGTAAGGGGAATGTAAATTCCCTATGATGTATTATTTCCGATGGTAGGGTAAGAGTGTATGCAAAAAAAAAAAAAAAAAAAAAAAAAAAAAAAAAGGACAACCATCCCATTTCCTTTTATGTTTTGTTAGTTTTTGATTAGCCTAAGTCGAGTCGAGTCTTGGCTTAGCAACGCCACGTTATACATGTAATTGACCAAGATGATTAACTCGCCACTAGTAAAGATTGCCTTTATCTAACAAAACCGTGTTTATCATATCCTTACACCTCACGTTATAACCCTTTTAAAAGACCTCTTTGATAGTTTATCCTAGGTGCTTACGCCAAGTGGTGGAGTTTTGATCATTTCCCAAGCCTATGGTAATCTATGTGCTATGACAGGTAGTGAGAGATATTTTCCATTTTTATATTGTGATATATACTTTTATTACACCCGAGAGATGTGAATATCTAAACACTATTTGTGAGGTGCTAGTATATAATTTCCGTGCTTGTTTTGGTTGAAGTGGAACAATTATTTGTTGTAATTACTTTTATATTAGTATTAAATGACCCCTAGCTTGTATTTTGATTAGAATAAAAGCGCATTTACTTGAGGACAAACAAATCTCAAGTGTAAGGGTATTTGATGAGACAAAAAGTGTACCGCTTTTAAGGGGTCATTTAAGTCCAAAGTCGAGATTATTTGATCAAATATTACCTTAAATCGTTCCTTTTATCATTTTAGGTACTTTGGAGAAGAAATCTGGAAAAGGAAGCATTTTGGATGTTTTTAGAGCGAAAAGTGAAGAAAACGGCAAAGTCTCCAAATCAAGCTGGAAACAGTGCTTGACGGCGTCACGCTTTGGAGGTGACGGCGTCACATTATGGCAAAGAGGTGGATAAAAAGTATAACGAGACGCGCCAGAATGTTTTTGGACTTTAACACATGACGGCGTCACCAAGGCCGTCACGTGTAATTTACTCTTGACGGCCATGAGAAGAATAATGCATGACGGCGTCAGATCTGGATCTAGGCAATACGAGAGTTTCTTTGGCGGCGAGTTGACGGCGTCAGGATTTACAGATGACACCGTCAGACCCAAAAATCTGTATATAGTTTTCTATTTTTCATTTGTTAAAGGAGGAGGAGAACTTTGGGATAGTTTTGGAGAAACCCTAACACGATTTTACCTTACTTTTAAGGGTTCCAAACCCTTATTTCATCCATTTTTGATTGAAGATAAGTTTTTCAATAATCATTTAATATGTCTATATGTTGTTTGATTCTATCTTATGTTTGTCTTTACTTTAACATGCTAGGCTAGGTTTTCTTTGTGTTTGCTTAGATGTAATAAAACCTAGTTATTGATTATTGGTTGGTTGTTTGTTTATAATTGTTGTGGATGAATGATATCGATGTTAGGCTTAAGAAAATTGGCAGACTTCCAATTGGTAACATACTTGAACCTCTTAAGAAACATGATCGGATGTGTACTACGATTAATTGGTTGTATTTAATGCATAAGTAACTACTTAGGAGGCCATGTTAGAAGCTAGTAGTCGGCTCGACATAGGAATGAGGTAGGAGCTTATAAAGTTAGGGAAGATCGTACACGGCCCTACGAATGGTATTAAGGAATATAACCCGTCATTCATGCAATTGTAACAAACTAATCAACTAGTAAAAGATAGCTAGGGAGTAGTGAAATCTAAGTAAACACATTTCTCTTATTATTGTTTTTCTCCACATTTACTTTTGTGTCATTTTATTTTATTTCTATTACATTTGTAGTTATTTGGGTTAGTTGACTAGCAACTAATTCCACTCATTTTTTCAAAACTCGAGATTTTTAATTGCTTTCCATAAAATATAAAAATACAAAAAGAATCATCCATCATCTTTAGACCTAGTTTAATTAAGTTTTAAGCCTAGCAAACACTATTCTTTGAGTTGAACGATCAATCCTTCGGTACTTGCCACTACACTATACTACATCGGTCAGGTACATTGTCTGGTGAGAATTGCAAGCTTCTTAAAATTCCTTGAGAGGTAAAACCTTTTGCAAGGTTGCAAAACCACGCATCAGCTGCTTTAACCAAAAAAACGAATACAAAATAATATTATCTACTAAATCGCGTTTGAACATTTTGCCGGAATCAAATGTCACTGAATTTCTGTACCTCCATAACATCCAACATGTTGTCAACCTGATAACTTCCAACCTCACCCGACTATTGTTAACGTTTGGAACCTGATTACACCATGATACCCAATCAGCATAGGAACCGATCTCTGGCATATGGACTTGACACCATCGAACTATCTTCAACCAAACCTCTTTCGCAAGATTACATGTAAAGAGCACATGAGAAATGGTTTCCATACCCGTTCCACAACAAGGGCACGAAATTGCTTCTATTTCCAAACCTTTCCGAGACAAGTTATACCGAGTTGGTAATCGGTCCAACATAACCCGCCAAACAAAGATATTGACCTTCCTTGGAACAAAAGGACACCATCTAGTAACCAAATCTTGGCCCAACAATCGCCTTTCGTCAATGTGCGAACGTGTTCCAGCAACCGAGAATATACCTTGATCATCTAACGTCCATCGAGCTTTATCTTGACCATTTTGCAATTCAACATTTGCGAGCAATATTAGAAGGTTGTTTAGTTGGCTCTGCTCTATACCACTTCTAACATCTCGACGCCATTTCCAAACACAACCTCCATCATTCCATCTATCACGTACCTTACAATTTTGCTCAGTTTCCAACATATATAGACGAGTAAACCGAGAACATAAGGGCTGGTCTTCTATCCAGATATCCATCCAAAACTGAATACGATTCCCCCCTACTAGACTATAACGTAACGTATTATAGTCTATAACATTAGAGTCACGAAGATAGTTAATCGAGCCCACGATACGAGACCACGTACCTGAACGAATTCTTTGGTCATTTCTGTTTGAAACTCCGCCCTGGTCTCCATGAATTGCTTTAATTACACGACACCATATAGCTTCTGAATCGTTATAGAAGCGCCAACGCCATTTTTGAAGGAGGGCTAAGTTGAACGAAGCCAAGCTACCAATTCCTAAACCCCCTCTATCCTTTGAAGCAAGTACCTGGTCCCATGCCACCCATGCTATCTTTTTTTCATCGATTTGGCACCCCCAAAAAAACTTGGCCCTAAGTTGTTCCAAAACTTTTATAACACCTTGTGGGACTCGAAACAAGGACATTAAATAAATACCCAAGCTTCCAAGAACTGATTTAATTAGAGTTAATCTTCCCCCACTTGATAACATCTTTACCTTCCACTTGGATAGACGATTGCGGAATCGTTGAACCACGCCATCCCAACTACTTGTTCGAGCCATGCTTGCTCCCACAGGAATACCAAGATATGTAAAAGGTAATGTACCTGCTGCACAACCCATAGCTCTTGCCATGTTTGACACCTCCTCCATACTAACACCAACGCCATACATATTTGACTTTGCTATATTTATTTTTAATCCTGATGCTACATAAAAGTTATGAAGAACGTCAATAATTCCGTCCACCTCCCTATGGGACCAATCTGTTAGAAATACGACATCATCTGCATAGAAAGGATGCGAGACGTTGAATTTAATATCACCCACAACAGCACCTGCAATTTTCTTATCTTCCACCGCTTTTTGAATCGCAATGTGAAGACCTTCCATTGCAAGGATAAATATAAAAGGTGATAGAGGGTCCCCCTGTCGAAGTCCACGAAACATAGAAATTTCCTCGGTCGGACTTCCGTTAATTAATATAGATAACCTTGCGGTTATTAGACACTCTCGGATCCAATTACGCCAACGAGTTCCAAAACCAAATTGCGTCATCACAAAGTCAATATATTCCCAACACAACGAATCATATGCTTTTTCAAAGTCGACTTTGAAAATCATTAACTTCTTCCGCTTAATTTTATACCACTCCATAACCTCACTAACCATTAAAGGCCCATCAAGAATCTGCCTGCCTTTAACAAATGCCGACTGCTCACTACTGATAAGTTTACTAATTACACGTGTCAACCGTATCGCCAACATCTTAGCAATAATCTTGTACTGAAAACCAATCAACGATATAGGCTGATAATCATTAACGAAAACCGGATTTGCTACCTTCGGGATCAAGGTTATAAACGATGCATTACAACCAATTGGAAGTTTTCCTTCATTACAAAAGGCTGTAACCATATTATAAATATCATGTTGCATTAAATCCCAATATTTCTTAATGAAATTAAAAGTGAAGTCGTCAGGTCCAGGCGCCTTATCACTACCATAATGCCATACCGCTGCTTTTACTTCCTCAATCGAACATGGGCCTTCCAAAAACTCAATATCATGGCTATCCAATTGAACAAATCTGTTCCGGTCCAAGGATGGCATATGAGATTGAACCGCATTAAATTTCTCACGATAGAAGTCTACAAAAATATTCTTAATCGTCACTGGATCCGTATGCCACATACCGTGTTCCATAATGCCTTGAACCATTTGTTTACGTCTTCTTTGATTCAGCACACCATGAAAGAAAGCAGTGTTCTCGTCACCCTCTACCTCCCATTTAATCTTCGATTTTTGAGCCGCATCAATACCATCTAAACGTTCGATATCCGCAAGCTCTTTTAAACAAAGAATCCTCTGAGCGACCTCGTCTTCAGAAGCAATCATGTCATCCATTTTATTCTCAATAGCCCCAATCTTGCTACAAAGAGTCTTGGACCTCGCTGTCTTATCAACCTTAAATTCCTTATGCCAATCTTTTATTTTTCCTTTTAGATGTTTCATCTTGTTTTTAAGATAGTTACAACCCGCCTCCTGATCCCCATCAAATTCATTATAACTTTGAACAACCACATCATGGAATCCATCTAAGTCTAGCCAGGAATGGAACACCCGGAATGGAATTGGCCCAAAATCCATCCGCTTAGAATGAAGGAGTATAGGCAAATGATCCGACCATTTTTGCTCCAATGCTATCACTGAGATATCTGGAAACTCTAAAGTAACACTTTCAGAAACAAGGTACCTATCAAGTTTACTCATTTTTGTTCCCGATTTATTCATCCACGTAAAGTTACGACCTCCAATATTTAGATCCACAAGCTCGGTCTGATTAATAAATTCATTAAAGACGTTTGCACCATATTGATTATAAACCGATCCAAATCTTTCTGAAACATCTCGCACTTCATTAAAATCTCCAAATACAATGAAATGACCACTTTTTGACTGCATGTAATGACTGATTTCTTCCCATAGACGTTTTCTGGCTTCCACAGTTTGAGGAGCATATACATTGATAACATGACAAAACCCTTGAAGACCCATCCACTTTCCTGCCACTACAACATAGTTAACTCCACAGTGGATGTGAGATTTTACAAAAACAGCCGTGTCCCACATCGACACTATCCCCCCAGAATGACCCATAGCTGTGCTACATGCGAAATCAAAGTTGTAATTCCCCCACAAAGATTTTAAATGAAACAAATTAACTTTGGTCATTAACGTTTCCTGGACACCCAAAAACGAAACTCCTTGCATATAACAAAGATTTTGAATCCACTTCCGTTTCTCGATACTACCAATCCCCCGAGCATTAATTGAAAGAATATTCATCATCAACATTGATCACTCCTTGTCTTCGTCCCTTTCCCATTCCATTTTTACTCTTCCGTCCAAAGAAGGTGCCACATCGTGAGTTTGTGCTCCTAGGCTTGCTTGTTATCCATCCACTATTCGCGTCGTCAACATCTTGACTCACCTTATGTGTCACAATTCGCACATTTTCAAAACCTGGTGGACGACTAAGTGTCTCAGATTCCCTCTCTTCTCCTACCATGTTCTCTTTGCACGAGTGCGTATTACCATTACGAGGCTCATTTTCCTTCTCTTCTATTTTATCATCATCTTTCACTACCTTAATATCAGACGTGGAGTCTTCTACCTCAGCTACATCATTAACATAGTTCATTTTCTCCTCATTTTCTTTATCATCAGGCCACCTTGATATGTCTGGATCCAAACTCTCCAAACCATCATTACTCTCGTCTTCGGAACTGCTATCTAATCTACTATTAGACTCACTCGCATATGCATCTTTCTCTATTTTAATTGAGCATACCCCTGTCTCACGAACCCTTACCCAGTAAGCTACTCCTGCCACTTCCACTTGAATCATTTCGGATATGCAATGCTTCTCAGAAGTACGAATACAAACACGACCACAGCTAATGTTATCCCTTGTATCATCCTCAAAAAACATGAACTTGCCCCATAAACCCCCAATCTTTTTGAACGCCTCCGAACTCCATGCACATAATGGGAGTCCATCTATATCAATCCATACCAATCTCTCATCCACAACAAAGTTTCTCAATACATGTGTTATTTCAGAAAAATACGCCTTCATAGAATCCTTGTTTTTGAATCTTTCGCAAGCTTTTTGGTTGTTAAATTCAATCCATACCCATAACCCACCCACATGATGTACCTCAAAGCCATTAAAACCTTCATGTTCCATAATACTGTATATTTTACCTATTACTTCAACCTCTCTTACTTTTGCCAAGACCACCTCCGCCGAATCATCCATCTTCACTAAATCATTCTCATTCAACACCATTCGTTTCACCTCCTTTTCATGCTTCATCACCTTCACTGCTCCCACACCAGTTGTTGTTGTATTCCTTTCAGATACCACATTAGCATATGATCCTTTATTCCCCATCTCAGGACTTTTCTTATCAATGAAAATAATCATCATATCTCATCATCTTCCAAACTCTGGATCAATGAAAATAAAAATAATAATCTCGTCCCCACTAAAATAATAAAAGTTACGCTATTTTTACACGAATACTTAGTTACTTACTTCGAGTTCTTTGACTTTTAAAGTGAGACAAATGCTTAAGTTGATCAAGGCCCCAGAGAAATATAGTACAACTTTTTAACGTGTCAGTAATTTTTGGGATGTGCTACAATAGATGATTAATAGGTAGTATGAATAGTGTGACATTTTTAGATTGTAATATTTCGACTTTAGGTGTTTCGGTATCATGAAATTTTCAAACTGGATAATTCAGAAAATATCAAAGTTATTCTTTTTTGAATGACAATTTTTTTTTCTCACCTAGTCACCTATGTTTGTGACGATACTTGAATCTACAACCTCTTTGTGAAGTTTGTTCTTATGTTTCCCTGAGACCCAAATGTCTGTTATAAGACAAAGACAAGACAAGTGTCGTAAAACAACCTTAACCAAATGTGCTACCCCTTTGGACCTTTAACCTCCTGACTCTCGGTATTTCTCATGGCGATATCAAGTTAGTTTGCACGAGTGTGCAACTGCTCAGTTAGCTTGCGCGAATGTGCAATTGTGCACTCGCAACTACTAATTTGTATGTGAGCTAAACTTGATATACCTTTAGATCTTTGGCAAATCAATTAAATTTTATTCAGAAATAAAGTACTAGTAATATTTTGGATTATTATGCGTATCCGAATTATGATTTTTGCAGTACTAGTGCATACCCTAGTAACAAAATATATCATGAATCGCCCCTGAAGTGGTTACGAGCAAATCTTAAATATTTATGGATTAATGATGAAAATGAGATTTCCATGGTCCCTAATCTATAAAGGATACATAAATATACATAAGTATGGTACAGTATGTTGGAAAAATGGTTTTGCAAAATGAGTTTTTGCAAAGTTTGGACATAATTTAATATATGTATATGTTATATATATTAGTGTTTATTGGGGGCGTTGTGTTCTCCTCCAAGAGAGCTTCGTAACAAGCTAAAGTATGTCCAAAATAGAGCTAAGATGAATGAGATATCGTGTCTCAAAGTGGGACACTTGAAACACAAAACTTGGAAACAAAAACATATCCCACATCGCTTAGTGAAGGAAGTGGAAACTAGTTTATAAGGTAATCCTTGTACTAGCTTTCAAATTCCTTTAGGTGAGCTATGCTCCTACTCCTACGCGCGCGCAGGGGGGGGTGCAGATTGTGGGATTTCTGGACCAAAATGAGTTCGAAGCTACTGAACTCATGCGAGCCCGCCCGACCTGCGGACACGAATGCAGCTCCGAAGCCTCGCATACATGCGTATATTGATATTAAAAAATCGTGTTATTGTATTAACAGATTTGCAAATTGTTTATTATCAGTCAAATATTTTATCTTGGAGCCCAAGATAGGTTTTGCCTATATATAATAAACGTTTTGTTCATTCAGTTTGGTACACAGAAAACGTAGCTCTTACCAGACGATTTCCAGCAGCTCTTCGGTCAGAAGCACACAAGGTTTTCGAGATCTTTCAGGCAAGTAAGTCAAGTCCGGCTGTGCAACAGCTTAGTACGTTGTACCCTGGGAAACAGACGGCGAATCTGTTTTAAGACTGTGGGAAACGGTGTACACTTTTATTAATAAATGTGTACACCGTTTCCCACACAGTATAAATCTATATATGATATAGAGTTAATTGCATAAATCGTCCCTGAACTTTGGCCAGATTGCATGTTTCGTCCCACCATTTCAAAAGTGCAGAAACCGTCCCTATGGGAAACCTTTGAGCAAATTTTGGTCCATTGTTTTAACCGACGTTAAGTGGATTTCATTAGAATTTACAGCCCCTTTGGCTCGCGATAATTGCAGCATCCATCCTTTAACTAACGGCCGTTTATAATTTTAAATTTTCGATTTCTTTAGTTTTTTTTTATTTGTTTCTATAAAAACATACATGTTTTATATACGATTTTATACTTTCTTTCTTTTTTGAACGGACGTTTTTATAATCTTTTATATACGCATTTATGTATGTTTTTAAATACGTTTTTAAATACTTTTTATATACGTTATTACAAAAACGTTCTTATATACTTATTTATACATTTTTATATACGCTTATGTATACGTTATTATATACATTTTTAAATACGTTTTTTATGTTTTTATATACGTTACTACAAAAACATTCTTATACACACTTTTATATACGTTTTTATACACGTTATTATAGACGTATACAAAAACTTATATAGAAACGCATAAAAAATATAATAACGTGTATAAAAGTGTATGATAAGAATGTTTTTGTAATAACATATATAAAAAATGTATAAAAACGTATATAAGAATGTTTTTGTAATAACGTATATAAAAACATATACAAAAGCATATATAAAAACGTAAAAATAAGTATATAAGATCGTTTTTGTAATAACGTATATAAAAAGTATATAAAAACATATTTAAAAACATATATAAAAATGTATTAAAAAACATATACAAAAACTTATATAAAAACATGTAATAAAAGTATATAATAACGTATATAAAAACATATGATAAAAATGTTTTTATAATAACGTATATAAAAAATATATAAAAACGTATTTAAGAATGTTTTTGTAATAACATATATAAAGATGTATACAAAAGCGTATATAAAACGTATAAATAAGTATATAAGATCTTTTTTGTAATAACGTATATAAAACCGTATATAAAAACATATTTAAAAAAGTATATCAATGAGTATAAAAATGTATATAAAAACATGTATATTTTTATAAAAACATATTAAAAAAAAAAAAAAAAAAAAAAAAAAAAAAAAAAAAAAAAAAAAAAACTCTAAAGAAATAAAAAATTTAAGATTATAAACAACCGTTAGTTAAAGGATGGATGCTGCAATTGTCGCGAGCCAAAGAGGCTAACATGTAAATTCTAAAAAAAGAAAAACCAATTCCACACAATCATAAACATAAAAAAAAAAAAACAATCATCACTAATCAAGATTCATCATAGAACCTTCAATCGAGAAGAAAAAAAAAATTGTGCCGCTCACATTCAATCCATAGAAGCACATAAACACAGTCAACCTTACGTTTCTAACAAGGAAAAACATTGTGCTGCTTCATCATCATCGTCATCATTATCAACGGAGGTTATAATATTTGATAATATGTGGTGGGGAAGTGGGTTCAATGTAGCAATAACAGGCGGTGGTGGTGAGATTTAATGGTGGAGGGGGTGGTTAGGTTGAGATGGCGTCCGACCTCCTTACCTTCATCGAAACCTACACCAGACCCTCCTCCATCTTCGCCTTAGAAATCCTCTCCGACCACAAAAACTGGAAATTATTTGATGTTAAAAGGTGGTATTTTTGATTATTTTGTAAGACAATGAATTTCTAAAAAAGTCAAAGGATGATATATGCAAGTCAATACTAACCACAAGGACCAAATGCAAAAAAAAAAAAAAAAAAAAAAACTAGTTTTCAAGTTAGGGACTATGAATGCAATAAAAAAAAGTCAAAGGATGATATATGCAAGTCAACACTAACCACAAGGACCATCCGTGTAATTTACTCTTAACTTTATTAAAGTCTGGTACAATGGTAACCGGTTGCACCGGTTACAAGTTGCAAAAGTAGCACATATTGCATAACTTTAACGGTTTCAACAAGTTTCGTATGTTATATTAATATTTTAAAAAGTTCGTTATCTAACATTGAAAATTTTTCAAAGTTCGTTACCTATCTGTGTAATTTTCCCTATATATATATTGATTACTCCTTAAAAAATTGTTTGTCTATAAGTCGAACAATTTCTGTTTTTCATACTTAGTTATATTAGAATTTAGAAGTGAGATATGCGGATGAACAGTACGTTAACTGGGTTTCACAAAAGACTTTCTTAACCCTGTATATAACCAAGACTTTGTGCAGAATCGTATGTGATGACTAAACATACTGATTAAAGATATATCATACTGAGTATTGAAACTAATAAAAAAAAACGTAAAATTGTAGCTATCTACCTTGAGGGTGTGTTTGGTAGAGGGAATTCAAATCAAATAAATGGAAATGCCATGATTTCTCTTGTTTGGTAAGCTGGAGAAATAGAAAAGCGGAGAAAATGAAATTCTCTAGAATTGGATGCCTTTGTATTTTGGTTTCTTTTATTTCCATCCAATATGGTGTGGAAATCACATTTCTCAGCCCAATATTATCACGTGCATGTCACATGTTGCACAAAATAAATAGTTTGTTTGTTTTTTTGTTTTTTTTAAATATTTTTCTTTTAAAAATAATTTTTTTTATAAAAATAATTTTTTTATAAAAAATAATTTAAAAAAATATATATATTTTTAGAATTGTTATTAAAAAAATAATTTTTTTAATATTTTTCTTTTAAAAATAATTTTTTTTAAATATATTTTTTAAAATATATTTTTCTTTTAAAAATAATTTTTTAATAAATTTTATAAAAAATAAATTAAAAAAAATAAATTAAAATTTTTTAAAAAATAGGTATTTTTTAAAAATAAATTAAATTTTTTTTAAATATATATATTTTTAGAATTGTTATTTAGAAAAAATAAAAATTTTTAAATAATTTTTATAAAATATAAATTAAAAAATAATATTTTTTTTTAAATAATTTTTTTAAAAAATAAGTTTTTTTAAATATAATTAAAAAAAATATATTTTTGGAATTGTTATTTAGAAAAAATATATCTTTTTTTTATAAAATCAACATTTTTTTTTTTCATTTCTCGGGTCAAGTCTCTGTTGTTACCAAACATTAGAATTTAACAAAATTCTCTACTGATTTCTATTCTCTGAATATATATTCTCTGCTTCATTTCTATTCTCTGAAATTCTCTCTACCAAACGTGCCCTGAATCTTTATTCTAAAATCACTGTCACTCTTGACTTCTAAGTAGAGTTCAACTAGAATATGTATACTTGGAACCAATGTTGCAAAAATCGTGAATCGGTCCCGAGGCGGTCGAGGGCCGTGTAGCGATTTTTGGCCGATTAATCGCCGATTCCAAGGTCCAAGGCTGATTAATCGGCCTATTACCATGTAATTCGCTCCAAGGTCCAAGGTCGTTCAGCTTGTAATCGCCGATTAATCGGCCTTGTAGGCCGATTTTTGCAACACTGCTTGGAACATATAATCATTTGTTCGAGGTTAATTTTGAAGCTCCAATTAGGCCTCTAGAATTTTGAGACTATGTGTGGTTGCACACCCTCGTATACAACTTTCACAATGTCCCGTGATGAGTTTTGTTTTTACTATAATTATCAAAATATGAACTCTAAACTAGCTGGGTACCAGCGTATTGCGTCGACGGGTACCTGTGTATTTTATTTTTAGGTGAGAATCGTTTTCAAAGTACTTTCTCTTGATGGCACGATTTTCAATTAAGATTGAATTAATGATAGTATCAAGTATCTAGAAAGATAATGTACAATGGAGGTAGCGTTAAAGATGATAGCATGGTCTTTCGGCAGATTGCCTTTATAGAAGGGAAAAAAATGTCCATCGGAGGTCATTGAAATTAGCTTGTTTTCCTGCTTATGTGTTTAATTAGTAACATTATAAAAAGCTTACGTATATATACATATTCATTTTTTTTCTTTTCTTATGGTTTGCTGATTGCACATTTTTTGTTTCGAAAGGCAATAAAAAATCTCATAAGGTAAAGGACTTAAAAAATAGTTTAAGTTTTAGTGTGTTGGAATATATGAATCATAATACTAATATAAACATATAAACATCAAAGAGTACGCAGCGGAACAGATCAAATACAAATAATAAATTAACCGAATATAAAAGGATGCGTACCTCTTGATTACTAGCAAGAACAAGAACTTATAAACCCTAGGTGAGGGCTTATACGGATCGACTAGAAGAAGTCACAAGGCAAGATCACCGTTAGCAAAAGTATGCTAACACTTCGTTCTCACACACACGTACTAATAGCGTTTCAATGGAAATGCTAGATTCGCTTTACACGGAAATATTAAACTATTGGTCCTATCAATCAATAGATCGATTAGACATAAAGAAAGAGAAGGAAGAAGTGATTAGGTTGCTATGGAACCAAGGGATCAGTAGAATGAATGAGAGGGGGTCTCATTATATACTAATCAAGAAGCTTGGAGCAAAAGCCATCCCAAACCCTATGGGAGGGGTGTGGCCGGCCATGGGTTCACAAAGCCCAACCCGAACCTTACTTTCACTCTATTCCAAATCTAGTCCTTCATGTTTCGTCTAACGGTCGTTAGTTACCGTTAAGTTTATATTTCGTGTATTTAATAATTATTCGTCACTTAAACAATAATTATTAATTAATTGAAACTCATACGTAAAATGTGCAATCCCGAAGTCTCGAGTTCGAGTCCGGTCATGATATATTAATTTATTATCCGTTAAAACTAACAGCTCCCACTCGGATATAAATTAATGTAATCAATGACAATGGTTAGTCTAGCATAACACGCCAATGTCCCCAGAACGATCACGAGTATGGTTTTCCTGGAAAAAACCACATTTGATGATTCATCATCATACTTATCCTTTTGATTCTAATACTATGTTAATATGGATATGGATCGAAGTCATTCCATAATTAACTAATGTTTCTCGTTATTTATGATTAAGCAAGATTACCAATTCTTCTGAACGTATTCCAGATAGACCTTTGGCATGGCCATGCAAACATCTTGTTAATCCTACGAGCGGCCAAACAGTATTAAACTTCAAAACAAATTTGAAGGAACCAAATCCCGTATTGACTACAAGCGTAAGCTATGAACTTCGCATCACCTCCGGAAATAATCCTTATAACTACCAGTTACGGATAGCGTTAGATTATCTCACAGAAAATGAGCTACATCCACAGTAGTTACCTGGTATCTCAAGTCTGAGGATAAATATTCATGATTTACTCTAATGACAACATCCATAAGTACAATCATGTAATTGGGATTTTGTCCTATATCCAATTTTTCAATTATTGAATATCATATGAAATTGGCATGTCTACGCATCAATATATTTAAATATATTATACCAAAACTCAGATTTGTCTTAGTTCAATGATACTCCCATATCATTAATTGACAACGAACTATTTAGAATAACTTTAAGTTATTCATGGATTAAACATGCAAATATAGGATACAATATTTATGAATAGAAATAAACATAACACAATACTTCATTTCATTCGAATAATTATTGCTTACAATATCCTTTATCCAAATACTAACCACAGATTTACATGAAACTACTAGCTAAACGAAGTCCAATGCCATTAGCATGACGAGTAAGCTTTTCCTTAGATAAAGCCTTCGTAAATGGATCAGCTAGATTGTTATCTGTGTGAATTTTGAGTAAATTGATTTCACCTATATCGACTTGTTCTCGAACATAGTGATATCTTCTAGGAAAATGTCTGGCGCCCTTCATAACTCCAGGTTCATTGGCGAATGTAACTGCGGCAGAGTTGTCACAATACATATTAATAGGTAATTCAATTGACGGCATAATACCATGCCCCGAAATGAATTTCCTAATCCAAACAGCTTCCATCGCAGCTTCCGATGCAGCAATATACTCAGCTTCTGTAACAGACATCGCAATTGTTGTCTGCTTCTTGCTCTTCCAGTCAACTGCTCCTCCATTAATAACAAAGACATAAGCCGTCTGGGACTTCGTATCATCTTTATCAGTTTCAAAGGACGCATCACAGTAACCTGTAACTTCAAGTTCTGTTTCTGGATTTCCCCCATACACTAGAAACATATCTTTAGTATTCCTTAAATACTTAAGAATGCTTTTAACAGCGTGCCAATGCTTTCCACCTGGATTCTGTTGATAACGACTGGTCATATTTTTTGCAAACGCCACATCAGGTCTTGTGCATCTAATTGCATACATGATAGATCCTACTGCTGAAGCATATGGAACTTTCTTCATGAGTGCAACCTCTTCAGGTGTTGAAGCACACAGTTTGCTACTTAAGCCATGTTCTACTTGCATTGGCAAATATCCTTTCTTGGAATTTTGCATATTAAATCTCTTCAATACTTTATCAATGTAAGCACTCTGACTTAATCCAATCAACCGCTGATGAGTGCTCAAACACTCATCATTTTTGGTCAAATTGGAACTGCAAAACATACAAAAACACTTAGAAATGCATCAAAATACTGAAAATATTTCAAAATTGTGTTTTATATGTTTCAGATGCAAAATGAGCAAAAACAAATGAAAAACGCACAAAGTTTGCAAAATTGGCAGTTTCAATCCCCCAACTTTCATAAAATGACAAAACTAGTCCCTGGATATTCAAAATATGGAAAATTATCACCAAAGGTCCTTTTACAATCATAAGTTGTCATATTTAGTCCTTTGGTGAAAAATTGGAAAGTTTTGGAAATTTACAGTTTGATCCCTGGAGTTTCAGTAATTGGCAGATTTAGTCCCTGGTGGGATATTTTTGAAAGAAAAATCATTTTGGGTCTTTGGAAATTCACATGTGTCACTTTTAGTCCCTGGATGAAAATTTTGAGGAAATTACAAGTTTAACCCCTAAACTTTCAAAAATGACAATTTTGGTCCCCGGGTATTTTAATTTTGGAAAATATTAATTTTTGTCCTTATAATATTCAAATGTTATCAAAATTAACCCTGGTGGATATTTTCAAAAAATTACATAATCAGCCCCTCACTTTTGGTAATTTACATATTTGGTCCTTGTGGTGTTTTTAGTTACAAATCAAACGGACCCTTTATTATTTAATAAGCCCACCCAAAATTAATTACCAAATCCTAATCCATCAACCCAGGCCCAAAACCAAACACCCTCAGCCCATTCACCACCACAGCCCACTCCCCCACTTTTAATACTTCCCCCTTCGTTGACCCGGTCAACACCCACACCCCCGATCCACTGTTCATCATCCCCACTTCCCTGGTTTTCCTCAGCCTGTCTCACCTCCCCCTCCTCCTTTTCCACTAAACCCTCACCAACTCCACTTCAATCCTTGATACATGCCCCCTCCCCATTAATTACTCAACTGCCAAAACCTAACCCACTCAAACTTCCAATATAAAGTTTTCCCGCCAAAAAGAGTTTAAACGGCTCAGACCAAAAGAAAGCCATCTTAGGGCTGAGAACAAGTGGGAAAGAAAGAGAAGAGCTCCAGGGTCTATAAAATGAAGAAAAAAAAAAGGAAGAATGAGTTAGTAAGTAGTGTAGCAGTAGAGTAGTAGTAGTGTAGAAAATTAGTTTTAATATCGTTTTTTATAAACTTTACTTCCCCAGTGTAATTCTTAGCTCAAAAATGTTGTAATACTTGTTTTTAGAGTACTGTAAACCTATTTTAAGCATTAATTTAAGTAATTTCAGTTGAATGTAATTTTTGCCCATTTTCACTCAAAATCTCAAATTGTATTTAACTTGCTCAAGATTGTTGTTTACTGCTTGTTTAAGCTTATGTTAGTCCACCTATAAGTCTTTTGAAGTATTCCAAACATTTGGAACAAGTTTCCTTTCATAAACCTAAAAATGAAAAAAATATAAAGAAAATGCAAAAATCAGTGCATATAATAAGAAGATGCAAGAAGTTGTTGGACTCTGGATTTTCAAGGTTTAGAAGCCTCAGGGAGGCTGTAGGTTAGACTTGCATACTTGTTCTTGGGTTGTAAGCTCACTGTAAGCTCCCATCTCAATTTCATTTTAATATTGATTTGCAAATTTAAGTAATTGCTAGTTGTAGCTGTTTATTGTTGTTAATTTAGACTTATTTGTGGTTTTTCTGTGTTAGTAGAAGTTAAATAGTTGATTTCATGGTTTGAAATACCTTACTGCTTAATCAAAACTCATTTTCATTTTCTTAAGGGGTGTTTGGATCATGTTTGACAGCTGAGCTGTTGTGGTTGTTTTTTGATAAAAGTTGTTTGTACACTCAGCATAGGGCATAACTAGTTCCACTCAACTCAGTTTTTACTCATTTTTATAGCAAAAGTCAAAAATGATCCTTTGATCATCTTATCTGTTAACTGTTAATGTTTAGAGTAGAATAATCATCCATATCAGTTCATTAGTGGCTCTCATTGCTTAGTTTAGTCTTACAATACCTTATTACAACATAATCAATCAGTAGATTAAGCCCAAACTTCATAAAAGTCAAATAAGCAAGTTTTTACAAAAGTCAAATTTCATGCATCTCAGATTTTTCCCAAAGTTCTAAGAATATTATTGATTTTTGTGATTGCTTTTAGGGGGTGTGATTTGTTCCTAATTGTAGTCTACCAGCCCATCTTTAAGTTTCTTGCTTCACCTGATTTTTGTGATTTTTGTACTGGGCCCCACATTGCCCCAAAGACACTTGCAGGGCAAGCATCTGCCCTGCTGCATCAGTTACACAGTCACCACCACCACTTTGGTTTTGGTTTCTGACCTCCTCAATGGGCCCCACTACTTCCAACTTGTTTCTTTCCACCCCCTCCTGGTAAGGTGTATGTTTTGACCAAAGCTTTGACCTGTGAGCCTGTGGACCCCACCTGAAACCACACCTCAACTTTGTCCCTTATCTGTGTTCATTTTGGTTTTTGGAGTGCTTATTTTGAAGCTTAATTGCTTATTGTGTGGTCCACCTCTGCTTTTTCTGGCTTATACTTGTCTAATACACTCAATTGAATCAGATTCAACCATTGTGGGTCCCCCTTTAAGCCTTTTTAGCTCATTTCCACATCTGGTCAACAAAAGTCAACTGTTGACCCTATATGCTTGTAATTTGTTTATTTTTTATTTCCAAAAAACTTGTTTTCACAAAAAGTTCATGTTTTTAGTTGTAAATTAGTTTTTAAAAAGAAAATTCAGAAAATCAAACTTAATTTTTAAGTGATAGTTTCTATTTAATTTTATTTTTCATTTTTAGATTTTAATTAAGTACTTGTTATTTTTATATTTTTATTAGTTACCTCTTATATTAAAGTATTTTTAAAAAAAAATTCAGATTTTTATTTTATCATTTAGTATTAATTAGAATTAATCTTAGTTTTATTAATTATTAATTAATATTAAGTTTAAAATAGCATAATTAGTTTTTATTAAGTAAAACTTAGTTTTTATATTTTTTTATAGCTTTTGTATGTTATAAAATAATTTTAGAAATTTTCTTGTGATTTTTACCGTTCATTTTCTATTTTTCTTAATTTATAATAGTTTAATTAGGTAATTAGTAATTAATTAATATAAAAATTACAAAAAGACAAAAAGACTTATTTTTAATTTTAAAAGTTGTTTTTAGTTATTTTATAATTTTAGGAATTTTATTTTCACCTTTTTAGTATTTAATTAATATTATATTGTATTAAAGTGTTTTAAATATTAATAATAAGTATTAAATAGTTTTTAATTAATATTAAATAATTAAATAGTGTAAAAATTTATTTTCTTTTTCTAAAAAATTTCTTTTATCTTTAAGTTTATAAAAAAGTCATTTTCACCCCCTGGGGGTTTTCAGATTTCAGTTTTCACGTTTTATTTTGTACGTTTACGTTTTAATTAAATGTAAACGTATACGTTTTAGGTTTTAATCGTTTCTGGTTTTTTCTAACTTTCACGTAATCATTATATAGCTTATTTAAGCTATTTCTTTGTAGATTCTCTAGCTTAATCACACACAAACCCCTTTTTCCTTCCAAATTCACCCGATCATGTAACCGTTTGTTAACCATTCACACCTCGTCGGGACATAACGACCCGGGGAAACCTTATACTTCCACGGAGATTGATTCTAGGTTGTTTGACCATCTTGACCACATCCGTGGTTGAGTTTGGTTGACGGTTTAGCCTCAATCAATTGCTTTGATCTATCTCTGTAGATCTTGATTCCAAGGATGAATGCTGCTTCTCCTAAATCCTTCATAGAAAAACATCTACCAAGATAAGCTTTAACTTCGTTTAAACTTGGTATATGATTTCCTAAGATTAATATGTCATCGACATATAGGATAAGAAAAGTAACATTACTCCCACTAGCTTTCTGGTATACACATGGCTCATCAAGATTCTGACTAAATCCAAAACTTTTGATTTCTGCGTCAAATCTCTTATTCCATTGACATGATGCTTGCTTCAATCCATAAATGGATCTTTTAAGTTTGCATACACGGTTTGGAAATTCTGGATTCACAAACCCCTCAGGCTGCGCCATATAGATGTCTTCATCTAGGCGACCATTCAAGAAGGCGGTTTTGACATCCATTTGCCATATCTCATAGTCACAGTAGGTAGCTATGGCTAAGAGAATCCTAATAGCTCTAATGTCAGCTACAGGAGAAAAGGTCTCCTCATAGTCAACACCAAATGTTTGAATATAGCCTTTAGCTACCAAACAAGCCTTATAGGTGTGTACAATGCCATCCATGTCTGTTTTCATTTTGTAGAGCCATTTACTTCCAACTACCTTAGCATTTGGAGGTAAGTCTACTTCTTCCCAGACTTCATTGTCTTTCATGGACTGCATTTCCTCATTCATAGCATTCTGCCATTTCTCCTTATCAGGACCATTTATGGCAGCCTTATAACAAGTAGGTTCATTAAGATCCCCTAGTATAGTTTCCTCTACGTTAAGACATAGACGTTCGGGTGCTTTCACAGTTCTTGAAGATCTACGAATGGATACCACTTCCACTTCAAGTGGAGGACCTAAACTTTCAGGTTCCACAGGAAGTGCGCTAGTGTATTCAGAAGGTGATGTATCTTCATCTTCTAGCTCATAAACTCTCCCACTGAATTCTTGAGATATGAGATTCTTTTCAAAGAAATCTCCATACCTAGCCACAATGACTTTATTCTCTGGTGGAAAGTAAAAGTAGTAACCCATCGTTTCCTTTGGGTATCCTACGAAGATACACTTAACAGATCTCTGTTGGAGTTTATCTCGTGAATCACGTTTAACAAACGCGTCACAACCCCAGACCTTTAAGTAAGAAAAGTTGGGAGCTTTTCCTGTCCATAATTCATATGGAGTCTTATCAACCTTCTTTGTTGGAACCATATTCAATACGCGAATAGCAGTTTCAAGGGCATAATCCCAAAAGGATAAGGGTAGAGATGTAAGATTAAACATTGATCGTACCATGTCTAGCAAAGTACGATTTCTCCTTTCAGATACACCATTTTGCTGTGGAGTACAAGGAGCCGTGAGATGCTGGACTATGCCACACTTAGTTAGATAATCTTTAAACTCTTGGATTAAATATTCACCGCCTCTATCGGATCGAAGTGCCTTAATCTTCTTACCGAGTTGTAATTCTACTTCACTTTTAAAAGCCTTGAAGGTATTAAATACTTCATGTTTATGTTTAAGTAAATAAACATAACCATAACGACTATAATCATTGATGTGTGTCAAATTATAGTATATAATTATTTTCTGAAGAAATACTTATAAAAGTATTTCCCGGGTCGTTCTCCCAACGAAGGCTCGAATGGAATTTTCGAATTATCGATTTGGAAATCGTGTAGTGTAAGTGAATAGTGCAAAAGTGATTGTGAAATCAAAATGTGAAAATAAATTATGAAATATGCACAAGGTACAATCTATATATGCACAAAAGTCAAAAACGTGAAAACAGAAATGCAAACGTATTTATAAAACGTAATGTACGAAATAAAACGCGACTTTTATTCTAAAAACGATCCTACAAATGTGAAACAATTTTCTAAAAATCTTAAACTAATAAAAAGAATTTTAAGAAAAATAAAAATATTTTTTTGAGTTTTTATTTATTTTCTAGAATTTATTTTTTATTTATTGAATTTAAAAGTAATTAAAAATAAAAGAAAAGGTGAAAAATAATGGAAAAATTATGAAAATTAATTTGAAAAATCTAAAATATTATAAAAGAATTTTCTAAACTATTTTTGTATTTTTTAAAGCTTTTTCTGATTTTTATTGGATTTTTGTTATTTAAAAATGAATTAAAAATGATTAAAAATAAAGAAAAATTAAGAAAAATATCAAATCAACTCAGAAAATTATGAAAAATTCACAGAAAATCTAGAATATTATAATGAGCTTGCAGAAAAATTTTGAAAAGAAAAAGATGTGCAGAAGTGCTTATTTCTAGCAAATCAGCTTATGGCAAGTGCTTATTTATAAGTATTTGCCACAAAATTTAAACAAAATGATACCACAGATGCTATATACTATATGAAGCTCAATAATGTTCAGAAATGATGAGTGATAAGCACAGGAGTAATAAATGCAAGCAAATAAGCAATCTAGCTAGCTAATGAATAAGCAATAAGCACTCAGGTTAAGCCAGGAACTCAAAACAGAAAGGAATCACTTAAACACAACTAAAGCTACTCAAAAGTGATCAAATAGCACAAGATAAACTCAACTAAGCACTAGAAGCTCTTGTTTCATTAAACATAATGCATGCTCAAACCCCTAATAAGCAGGCCTGAATAAGCAATCCTAATCAGCTCTAAACCAGAAAATTAAGGAGGCAAATGATTATCTACACTACTGAGATGCTAAAAACCTAAAATCATTGTCAGAAACAATCTTTAACTACTCTAAATGATTCCGAAAAAATCTATCTAAACCTGTGGTGCAGGGGAATATCATGCCCAATCAGTCAACTTCAAACCAGAATCATGATAAGCAAATGAATTCAAAACTCAGATATTCTTTTTGATTATGATTCCCTAACTGCTGGTCTCTTAAAAATAGCAATCTAAATGTATTTCCAACTAGTAATGAACCCTAGAATTGCTAACAAAAGTGTGACCAAAAACTGAGTTCTAACTAACTTTGACTTTTTGATTGCAATGAAACTTTGACTATTTCTAATTTCAACTGATCACAACTAATTCTAAATGTAGTATTAAGCTATTATTAAGCTGAATTAATCTACTGTGAACCAATATGCAACTATAACTACAATTACACTATCTGAATTATACTAACTTAACTGCTAGTGATATTAGAAGACTAATATTGAGTTTTAAAGTATGAACCTACTATTTTATGCTAAAAATAGTTGTTACTGCTCTTATGAAAACAACTGATGCAGAGAAATGAACAAAGAAACAACAGGAACACTCAGAACACTAGCAATCCAAACACCCCCTATAAACCTGATTACACTAGACCTATCTGTTATGTTCTACTGATTACCACTAAACCTACCAATGACTATCTTATATCACTAATGAAACAGATAAATGACAGCAATAAACTCAGAAATCCAACAGATAAGGAATGAAGTAGATCCACAGTTATGACAATTAAGCTATATAAAAAAAACTGATGCAACAAGGTAACAATGCCAATTGAAGCAGCAAAAGATCAAGCAAACAGACAACTCTATAACTATAAATGCATCAGTTAAACACTACAACTAAACATTAACAACTAAAATAGTATGTAAATCAAATCAATTACTACTCAATGAATTAAATGGAAACAGGATTTACCACAACCTCTCCCTCAGCTAAACAGAGGGAGTTCCCTTTGCTTGCCTGTCTTTAGACAGGCCAGAGGCTTCCTTGACTCCTTTTAGACTATCAATCCAACAGCAAATCACTTCTTAACCTCAGGGTCAAACCTGAGTTGACTATACTTGGCTAAATTGTGAAAACTACCTTTTTGAATGAAAACTGTTTTATAAAATTTTGCAAATCAAAAACTGAATGTTTAAAAACTTGATTGAACTAACTGAAAAGCTAATTTAGTTAAATGAAACAGTATTTTTATTAATTTTCTATTTATTTTCTGGTATGAATGAGAATTTTAAATGAAATTCAATACTGAAACTTAAACTAACTCTAATGAAGTGTAACCTTACTGATTTAATGAAAACTTAAGGATATTAACTAAAATCAATAACAAGTAACAATAGAATAAGCAGAAATGATGTATTAAAAAGCTAAATTTCATTAAAAGAAAAAGAATTACAACTGAATTTAAATTGAAATACAAGTTCTAAATAAATTTTGGCAGAGTGTTGCTATTCAAAGACTCCACCCCAACTAAAGCTATTACAACTTCTATTTATAGGAACGGATTGCCATGTTGGCAATCCGTGTGAGGTTGTGCTTCTTTGTAGTCAATCTGAGCCGTATGATAAGCATCAATCATTTACCAATCATTATCCTCCCTTTGATCATAAATTATGACGCGTCCCAACAAAGAAGCGATTGCCACGTAGCCCATACGTGTGCTTCTATGCTCTGACATGCTTCTGACACCACTGACACTCTTGTAGAACCAAGTGATTAGACATTTGTACCCTTAATTGTGGTTAATTGATGGTACGGTAATTTAGGGGTCATAAGGCCTGGGTATTATTTGGGTAAAAGGGGAAAAGGGGGGCGGGTAAATATTTTATATATTTGTTTGACCTAGGTGAATGGGGGTTGACCAAGTATATGGATCTTTGACCGTGAGTGGTGTGGATTTGGTTTTTGGGCTTGGGTTATATATTGGACTTGGATTTGACATATGGACCATGTAATTTTCAGCTTATTAATATTAATAGTAAACAAGGACCAAATGTGTAAATTTCAGAATTCCAAGGGCCACTTCTGCCATTTGAGTAAACTTTAATCTAAGGGTATTTCTTGTTATTTTCTGATTCTTCAAGGTTGATTATGTAAATCCGTGCTCAAATATGATCCAACGGTGAAAATTTCTTCCCCGGCCTCGGCTTCCGCACACTCTTTCCATTCCCGTGCTCGTGTTTATTCGTTTTTCATGATTTTTGTCCTTTTCTTAAATATCCGTACCAGCACATGTTAAAACACAAAAACATCGTATATTTGGCATTTATGGTCGAGGTTTTGGTCGTTTTGGTCCGGTTTTGGTCAAATAATAGTGAGTGAATAAGCACTCACCAAAATCCCCCCGACTAAAGTATTGTCGTGTCCTCACGCAATGTGATCAATTCACGCTTGGGATAAATAATTTCAAAACTCTTTCTACTAACTTTGAAAAGTAGGAAGGAGGTTCAAAAGAAGTAATAAAATCATTTATTCCCGAAAACGCTCCGTTTTCCAAAATTTTTCATTTATTTTCTTAATTCCACTTACACTTCCTATTTTTGTATTTTTCATTCTTCATACTTGTGACGGTTTATTAAACTTTCATTATTTTGCAATAATTATTAGGGTCAATGAGTAGAAACACTTCTATTTAAGAAGTGACCATACGGATAAAAATCGTCATCCTTGATTTTTCACGAGTCCCCAAACTAAGCGTACAAACGAGATCACAGCTTATCTACAAATTAGATGCTAACACTACTCATAAAAGTTACTTGTGGAAACTTCTTACTCCCATGTCCTAAGTTTTGTATCTCAATATTTTACTTTTGTTGAGAAATGAATTGCTTCATATTTTCTCGTTTCAATACTTTTTAGTCCGATAGTGACACCTAAGTTAAAACAATAAGTAGTTATTCATTTTCTCTTAAGAACCACTGCAATAGAAATTAGGTCCACATCAAGGAATTTTGGTACATACAACATCATAAATATAAGTTGCGGAGTACTACACGTGCACCTCATGTGATTGATTACTAATAAAAAACATGCACCTCACGCGCCAACAACTTATTTATACATAAACTCTTATTCATCATAACTTTCAACTTTCACTTTTTTCATTTTTCACTTTTTCACTTTTTCACTTTTTTCATACTTTTTCATATTTTTCACTTTTTTTCTTTCTTTCTTGACTTTACTCATAACATCAATGGAAGCTTATCGGGTAGCTCCAAAACCACATAGATAATCAACTTTTGACTTTTGATTTTTCACTTTTTGCTCTTATTTTTTATGTTCCTTGATATGTACCCAACTTTTAAAGCAAAAATTCTCTTAAGAAAACAAAGAACTAAATATTATTCAAACCGAAATACCACTAATTGACCTAGAACATCATTATATATGGGTGACGTTTCTGATGGGAGTAAAAAGCCACAAGTACCTATCATGAGCTCTAAAGAGAACCACTACTCCACGTTTAGCATCTAACTTCTAAATAAACTCTATCATTTCTCGCTCTTCGCAATTTAAGATTCCAAATAATGAAACCAACGAATACTTAGCCGATAATCAGCCACGCATATATAAAGTCAGATACGAAAACTTGCAAATTCTAGAAGAAGAATTCACATTTTCTAGCTCCTGATGTAAAAGACTAGCGAAAGCTTTTAAGCTGCGCATGTATAAAGTCAAGTACGGGAACTTGCAGATTCTTAAGAAAGAATTCGCATTTTATAGCTCCTTGTGTACAAAACTAGCACAAGCTTATGTGATTATCATTGGTTAAGGGAACAAGCTAGGGCTCAACATGCCCGGTCAAGTTAAAATATTTATTCCTACTCTCGCCAACAAGAAAGTCAACAAGGTGTCAAAACACTTATTCAAACTTTATTATATTTTTGCACAACTTTTTTACTTTTTCTCGTCTTTTTGTGCTTTTTCATAAGTTTTTCATTGATTTTTCTCAAAATTTTTGAAATTTTCAATTTTTTCAATTTTTTTATTTTTGGTGAAAAACGGAGTTGCAAGAGTGCACGACATGTGTGAAAAATGCAAGGTCAAAATCGAATCGAAGATTCACCCTCCCCCAGACTAGAACGAAACATTGTCCTCAATGTTTTTCGGGTTAAGGTAATCCTAACAAAATTCTAGGCCGTTTATTAATTATGCCAAAGAAAACGTTAGTCGATAAGATTCACGGATATAGGATTTCCAAGTAGCACCGATAAATGAAACTCGAGCGGAGAAAAGATAACGAGCACGAGAGTCATCATAAATCACGGACAATCCTAACAAACATCACAAACAACCACGGAACACAAGAGTAGAAGAGGCACCCCCTCCTCACGTTATTTGTTAGAAAATAAAAATTAAGAAGATGAAATTGGATAAACATGGGTTGCCACCCACGAAGCGCTTTGTTTTTGATTTCCGAGTCACGTAGCTTGACTCGATCCCCGAATTAATTTGTCCTTGGGGAAAAATCCGTGGAAAAATAATCACACTCGGGCTTTCATTCAAAATATTTTGAAAAACATATGATTTATTTGAAAGTTCCATCCCGAAGAGATAACCGTTGGTATTTTAATGTTGAAAACTTTTTAGAAACGATACCAGGGTCAAAAACAACATCCTCACTCCCCACAGAGTGAAGGATAAGAGAAACCACACCAAATGTTACAAATGGCAAGAAAGTCATGATAACAATCTTGAAAAACTCATCATCTTCAAAAGAAAACTTCATAATTATGGAATTATGAATTTTTATCAATTAAGCTCATTTTCAAAACTTTTCCGGGTGGGAGGGATGGGATAAGATTTTTAATAAAACTCTCATTTTTAAACACACCACCCGGATCATGATCAACTTCAAGATCAAAACTGAAACTTTCATATTCAGGTTTAGAAAACTTTTCAATTTCACATTCATCAAAACGAAATGACTCATACTCCGGAAGAGAGATAAAAGCATGAGAAGTGGTACTGCCACAACTCGTCTCTTCCGAGTGATCGAAATGAAAAGCTTCAAATGTCAGATCAGAAAAATCAGGACGATAAGTGGGATTGCCACTCATCTCCTCAGTCGTAAAGGTAAAATTCTCAAAGTCTGGTAAAAATTCCTCGAGCTCGGGCTCAAGAGGATCGTCAATTGTAAGCTCAATCTTTATCTTAACTTTATTCGGAGGGATTGACGGTTCATCGTTCAACAAATTGTCAAGAAAAATAATATCCCCCTCCGAATCAAAGTAAGATTCGCCAGTCTCAGAAATCGGAATCGTTTCAATTGCAAGAAATTCATCGACCTCTTCCCAAAGAGAATCATATTCCTTAGTCGGAGGAAATGATGGGGAAGAGTCGGAGACGAAAGTTTTTACAAAATCATCAAAGGTATAATCGCAAACATCAACGCTTTTGACGGAGTACTTGTTCAATTTTGACGCATCGGCTTTAAAAATCATTATGTCGTCATCATGTCGTAAAGTTATAGTATCCTCAAAATGATCTACTAGGGCTTTAGCGGTTCGTAAAAACGGTCGCCCTAGTATTAGAGGAACTCTCGGATCAGCTTCAAAATTGACAACAACAAAATCTGCCGGAAAAGTACATGAATTCACACGAACAAAAACGTCTTCAGCAATTCCAACTAGATGAGTTATCGATCGATTAGCAAGCTCTAAAGTCATTCTCGTCGGTTTAAGAGCCCCCATTTCAAGTTGTTCATAGATCGATAATGGCATGAGGTTAATACTCGCACCTGAATCGGCCAGGGCGTTACAAACTTCTTGATCTTTCAATGAACAAGGAATGAGAAACTTTCCCGAGTCACCAAGCTTTTCAGGAAGCTTCTTGAGAAGAATCGCGGAACATTGAGCATTTATCGGCGTTTCGGCTAATTCAAGCAATTTCTCTTTATTACTTATGAGGTTTTTGAACGTGGAAGCAAATTTTGGCATTTACACGAGAGCATCCATAAAACTTATATCAAAGTGCAATTTTTGAAAAATATCCAAAAATTTTTCCATTTGTCTTTTAGACTTTGCACGGAGCTCTTCATCGTTAAATCGTGACGGATATTGCAAATTAGATTTGTATTTCACATTATTCTCAAAAACGACTTTTTCTTTATTCTTTGACTTTTGGATAACCGGAGGTTGGACGTTTTCAGCTCCTCCATTATTAATAGGAGGAACCGGGTCCTTTGTCGCCTCGGTCTCACAGTCTACTACCTTAGGCGGAGACGAAGAAGAAGAGGTAGTAGGAGCTGTGGGTCCCTCATATTGAGCACCACTGCGAGTCGTGATCGCCTTAACTTCGCCCCTCAGGTTTGCGATCGTGTTGCTTGGCAAAGAAGTAATACCCGAACCCGAGGGTCGATCATTTAAACGTTTGTTAATATCACTGATTTGATTAGCAAACAACCGTGTTGATTCTTCATATTTTGCCATAAAAGATTGTTGATTTTGAATCAATTGCTTAATCAAATCTTCCGTGGGTGACGGATTTTGAATAACACCTTGATTTTGATTATTATTGAAATTCTGCCCACGGTTTTAGAAATTACCATGATTTTGATTTCCATGATTAGCGTTCTGAAAATTCCCAGGGTTTCCATGGTTTTGAAAATTGTTCCCTTGAGGCGGGCCTTGATTATAATTACCTTGAAAACCCCGGTTTTGATTAAACCCTTGATTATGATTTTGAAAACCGTTATTAGCTCGACTCTGATTTTGAATTCCTTGATTATTACGATTCTGCACTTTATGATTCTGGTTGACTTGATTGACTTGGTTTTGTTGTTCGAGAACGGGTGGTCCAAGAAAATGAGGTGAACGGTAGCTAAGGAGATTACGGTCTCCTTGAGGTTGTGGGTAACCGTTGTTACCCGCGTTTGCAGCATACGCATTCTCACGAGAAAAGGCACCGGTGGCCGGACATTCAAAATGCAAATGTGGACCACCACAAGTCTCACAACCGTGACTAACCACATTGACTTGATGGTTTGGTTTTTCAATAGACATTGCATCAACTTTCTTTGTTAAAGCCACAATCATATTTACCAATTCATCATTATTTTTACCATTGTTAGACACTTGTGGTTTATTCCTTGACATTCTCACACGAGCTTTATTCTCGATTATCATGAAAGCATCATTCGTGTTCCTAGCCAACAAGTTACCACCCGCAGCAGAGTTGAGTGAGTCTTGGTCACCATGACATAACCCATTATAAAACGTATCAATCTGCTGAAGGTCGGTGAACCCATGGTTCGAACATTTTTCCTTCAAATCTTTGAATCGGTCCCAAGCTTCACTAAACGTCTCATCAAAAGCTTGTTGGAACCGAAAGATTTGAGAACGTAGGCTAGAAGTTTTAGAAGGAGGATAGAAATAATTCACAAACTTGGAAGCGAGATCATTCCAAGTGTGAATCGAATTGGGCGGTTCCTTTTCCAGCCAAGTCCGGGCTGCTCCTTTTAAGGAGAAAGGAAATAACTTCAATTTCACCACATCGTGAGGAACTTGATTCATTCTTATGGTCTCAGCGATGTCGGTGAAATTTCTGATGTGAGCATAGAAGTCTTCGTGATCGAACCCGTGAAAGGATATACCCGTGATTAAATTGAGTAATCCGTGATTGATCTCAAAGTTGGCATTGATGTCCGGAATCACAATAGCTCTCCTCACACCATTGAATGGTGATTGGAGTTGTTCTTCCATCGGACGTGCATCAAATGCCGGTTGTTGTCCCATCGGCGGGATAACATTGTGTTGCGGACCACCCATCGGCGGGGGTCCGTTGTGTTCGTTTTGGTTCATCTTCTCGTCGTCAAGGAAATGAACCCGACTCGTATGTCGTAAAACCCGCTCGGGGTTAGAGAACGGAGACGTAAGACTCTCAAAAGAAGAACGGGTGTGCATACACCACAAGCAAAAAGAAAATGAAAAAGAAAAGAGAAAAAAAATCTTTTTGTTTTTTATATTTTTCACAAAAACTTTTTATTTCTTTTGTTTTTCTTATCTTAAAACGTAACGTTAATCGAAAATCGTTTCTTTCAGCTAGCAATTTAATGTCTTAGCTATCCGTATTTCCCGCTTATTTGGTTGTAGTAATTGAAATAGTCCGATAAACAACTAAATTACGTTTTCGTTATATTGTGAGACTTTTTTGATTTACAACGCCCTTCCTTTCGGTCGAGTCGAGGCTGTATTTTTTTTTTTTTTTTTTTTTTTTTTTGTATTTTGTAAACACTTTAGGAAAAGTGTTTTGAATTTTTATAGAAATATATATACAAAGTAGAGGAAGGCTTAACAAAACACGATTTTTCAAAACGATATTCAAAAATTCACTTCGGCCTTCCCCGGCAGCGGCGCCAAAAATTTGATGTGTGTCAAATTATAGTATATAATTATTTTCCGAAGAAATACTTGTGAAAGTATTTCCCGGGTCGTTCTCCCAACGAAGGCTCGAATGGAATTTCTGAATTATCGATTTGGGAATCGTGTAGTGTAAGTGAATAGTGAAAAAGTGATTGTGAAATCAAAATGAGAAAAGAAATTATGAAATATGCACAAGGTACAATCTATATATGCACAAAAGTCAAAAACGTGAAAACAGAAATGCAAACGTATTTATAAAACGTAATGTACGAAATAAAACGCGACTTTTATTCTAAAAACGATCCTACAAATGTGAAACAATTTTCTAAAAATCTTAAACTAATAAAAAGAATTTTAAGAAAAATAAAAATATTTTTTTGAGTTTTTATTTATTTTCTAGAGTTTATTTTCTATTTATTGAATTTAAAAGTAATTAAAAATAAAAGAAAAGGTGAAAAATAATGGAAAAAATATGAAAATTAATTTGAAAAATCTAAAATATTATAAAAGAATTTTCTAAACTATTTTTGTATTTTTAAAAGCTTTTTCTGATTTTTATTGGATTTTTGTTATTTAAAAATGAATTAAAAATGATTAAAAATAAAGAAAAATATCAAATCAACTCAGAAAATTATGAAAAATTCACAGAAAATCTAGAATATTATAATGAGCTTGCAGAAAAATTTTAAAAAGAAAAAGATATGCAAAAGTGCTTATTTCTAGCAAATCAGCTTATGGCAAGTGCTTATTTATAAGCACTTGCCACAAAATTTAACCAAAATGATACCACAGATGCTATATACTATATGAAGCTCAATAATGTTCAGAAATGATGAGTGATAAGCACAGGAGTAATAAATGCAAGCAAATAAGCAATCTAGCTAGCTAATGAATAAGCAATAAGCACTCAGGTTAAGCCAGGAACTCAAAACAGAAAGGAATCACTTAAACACAACTAAAGCTACTCAAAAGTGATCAAATAGCACAAGATAAACTCAACTAAACACTAGCAGCTCTTGTTTCATTAAACAGAATACATGCTCAAACCCCTAATAAGCAGGCCTGAATAAGCAATCCTAATCAGCTCTAAACCAGAAAATTAAGGAGGCAAATGATTATCTACACTACTGAGATGCTAAAAACCTAAAATCATTGTCAGAAACAATCTTTAACTACTCTAAATGATTCCAAGAAAATCTATCTAAACCTGTGGTGCAGGGGAATATCATGCTCAATCAGTCAACTTCAAACCAGAATCCTGATAAGCAAATGAATTCAAAACTCATATATTCTTTTTGATTATGATTCCCTAACTGCTGGTCTCTTAAAAATAGCAATCTAAATGTATTTCCAACTAGTAATGAACCCTATAATTGCTAACAAAAGTGTGACCAAAAACTGAGTTCTAACTAACTTTGACCTTTTGATTGCAATGAAACTTTGACTAATTCTAATTTCAACTGATCACAACTAATTCTAAATGTAGTATTAAGCTATTATTAAGCTGAATTAATCTACTGTGAACCAATATGCAACTATAACTACAATTACACTATCTGAATTATACTAACTTAACTGCTAGTGATATTAGAAGACTAATATTGAGTTTTAAAGTATGAACCTACTATTTTATGCTAAAAATAGTTGTTACTGCTCTTATGAAAACAACTGATGCAGAGAAATGAACAAAGAAACAACAGGAACACTCAGAACACTAGCAATCCAAACACCCCCTATAAACCTGATTACACTAGACCTATCTGTTATGTTCTACTGATTACCACTACAACTACCAATGACTATCTTATATCACTAATGAAATAGATAAATGACAGCAATAAACTCAGAAAGCCAACAGATAAGGAATGAAGTAGATCCACAGTTATGACAATTAAGCTATATAAAAAAAACTGATGCAACAAGGTAACAATGCCAATTGAAGCAGCAAAAGATCAAGCAAACATACAACTCTATAACTATAAATGCATCAGTTAAACACTACAACTAAACATTAACTACTAAAACAGTATGTAAATCAAATCAATTACTACTCAATGAATTAAATGGAAACAGGATTTACCACAACCTCTCCCTTAGCTAAACAGAGGGAGTTCCCTTTGCTTGCCTGTCTTTAGACAGGCCAGAGGCTTCCTTGACTCCTCTTAGACTATCACTCCAACAGCAAATCACTTCTTAACCTCAGGGTCAAACCTGAGTTGACTATACTTGGCTAAATTGTGAAAACTATCTTTTTGAATGAAAACTGTTTTATAAAATTTTGCAAATCAAAAACTGAATGTTTAAAAACTTGATTGAACTAACTGAAAAGCTAATTTAGTTAAATGAAACAGTATTTTTAATAATTTTCTATTTATTTTCTGGTATGAATGAGAATTTTAAATGAAATTCAATACTAAAACTTAAACTAACTCTAATGAAGTGTAACCTTACTGATTTAATGAAAACTTAAGGATATTAACTAAAATCAATAACAAGTAACAATAGAATAAGCAGAAATGATGTATTAAAAAGCTAAATTTCATTAAAAGAAAAAGAATTACAACTGCATTTAAATTGAAATACAAGTTCTAAAGAAATTTTGGCAGAGCTTTGTTATTCAAAGACTCCACCCCAACTAAAGCTATTACAACTTCTATTTATAGGAAAAATGAGGAGTGAGCTTACGGATTGCCATGTTGGCAATCCGTGTGAGGTTGTGCTTCTTTGTAGCCAATCTGAGCCGTATGATAAGCATCAATCATTTGCCAATCATTATCCACCCTTTGATCATAAATTATGACGCGTCCCAACAAATAAGCGATTGCCACGTAGCCCATACGTGTGCTTCTATGCTCTGACATGCTTCTGACACTCTTCTAGAACCAAGTGATTAGACATTTGTACTCTTAATTGTGGTTAATTGATGGTACGGTAATTTAGGGTTCATAAGGCCTGGGTATTATTTGGGTAAAAGGGGAAAAGGGGGGCGGGTAAATATTTTATATATTTGTTTGACCTAGGTGAATGGGGGTTGACCAAGTATATGGATCTTTGACCGTGAGTGGTGTGGATTTGGTTTTTGGGCTTGGGTTATATATTGGACTTGGATTTGACATATGGACCATGTAATTTTCAGCTTATTAATATTAATAGTAAACAAGGACCAAATGTGTAAATTTCAGAATTCCAAGGGCCATTTCTACCATTTGAGTAAACTTTAATCCAAGGGTATTTCTTGTTATTTTCTGATTCTTCAAGGTTGATTATGTAAATCCGTGCTCAAATATGATCCAATGGTGAAAATTTCTTCCCCGGCCTCGGCTTCCGCACACTCTTTCCATTCCCGTGCTCGTATTTGTCCGTTTTTCATGATTTTTGTCCTTTTCTTAAATATACGTACCTGCACATGTTAAAACACAAAAACATCGTATATTTGGCATTTATGGTCGAGGTTTTGGTCGTTTTGGTCCGGTTTTGGTCAAATAATAGTGAGTGAATAAGCACTCACCAATCATCCATGAAGGTTATGAAGTAGGTAGCACCACGTTTTGACACATGTCTAAGTGGACCACACACATCAGTGTGTATTAATCCAAGTAGATCTGTATCCCTTTTCACTCTATGTGAAAAAGGTTTCCTTTTCATCTTCCCAGATATGCAGGATTCGCATTTATCAAATGAATCATCATTGATCTTTTGCAAAAGCCCATCATGTTGCAGCTTTTCCATGCGATCCTTGCCTATATGAGCAAGACGACAGTGCCAAAGATAAGACGAATCCAAGTTAGACTTGATTCTCTTATTGCTAATGCTATACATAGAATTATTTCTATTGGACATGGAATTTTCCATATCAATCTCAAACACACCATTTATTGGAGTTGCATTAAAGTAAAAAACATTATTTAAAGAAACAGAAATTCCATGATTAATAAATGTGTGAACAAAACCATTATCCAATAACAAGGAAACTGAAATGACACCCCTAACAATAGAGGGTGCAAAATGACAATTATTCAATACTAGTATCATTCCCGAAGGTAAAACTAAATCGAAAGTCCCTATGGCTTCAACTGCTGCACGTACACCATTTCCTACGTACAAGTATCTTTCTCCATAGGCCAGCTTCCTTGCTCCTCTAAGTCCCTGCAACGTATTACAGATGTGAGTACCACATCCTGTATCATAGATCCAGGAATTATTCTTACGAGGAAAAGAAAATAATTCAATCATAAACATACCTGAAGTGCTTGCGACGTTACCAGGCATTTTACCTTTGTTGAGGCGCAACTCCTCTAGTAACAATAGACAGTTCCGCTTCCAATGACCAGGAGTGTTGCAGTAGTGACAAGTAGCCAAATCCTTATTGAAATTTTCCTTCTTCTTAGCAGGAGGAGGATTTTGCTTCTTAGGCTTCTGTTGGTGAGTCGCAACTTGTTTGCCTTTACCATTACCATTGCCTTTACCCTTGAAGTTCGCATTTTGCGGTTTGTTGGGTTTCTTCTTTGTGATCCTACCACCCTGTATCGCCATTACAGCTGGTGTAGGTGCCTTCTTATTCAGGCCTTTCTCATAATCAATAAGCATTGCATGAACTTCACTAACTGTCTTCCCCTTGCAATGCATATTATAGTTGCGTACAAACTCACTATACAAATCCTGATTAAGGGATCGCAAGATGAGGCCAATACATACGCTTTCCTGATATCCGCAGCCAAGTCGCTCCACTTGGTCCATATAATGTTTCATGGACAATACGTGGGCACTCACGGAATTTCCTGCTTCCTGCTTACAATTATGCACAGATTCTATTAAATCATATAATTCTGCAGCAGGTGGTTTCTCAAACATTCGTTTGAGTTCATTTATCATGTCCATGGGTCCATATTGCTCAAACTGTTTCTGCAATTGAGTATCCATCCCAGCCAACATGAGACAAGCCACATCATTGTGCTTTTCATATTCAACATTGTAAGCATCCTTCTGTGCTTGTGTTGCATCCTCAGTAGGTTTTTCAGGAAATGGTTCACCAAGATAATCATATCTTTTGGCCATCCTCAAGGTGATTCTTAAGGATCGATGCCAATCATTGAAATTTTCACCAGTCAACTTGTCTCGATCAATCATTTGCTTGAACACAGAACTCATGTTGCTCATATTAGTGTTTTCGGGTGTAGCCATTTCTACAGAAAAAATTCAAAAGTTAGTACTTTCGATAATAAAATTTCAAGAAAATTAAATACCCTTGGTTCATAATCATATAACCATTTAATTTTACAATGAAAAACTAGGATCCAAATTGACATAGGTTCATCACATCAGTTGATCTGCTAGTGATGACGGTATTCAATAAGGTACGAGACGTGTCCCAATTTCCAATATTCAATTGCAATTCCTAGAAAGGATGGGATTTACATATTTGCCAACCGCAGTTGCAATAATGTAATCATGTTTTATCCCCATCTTATGCCTTGAGTGATCAGAACCCGCTATCAACTCAATTAAGTTAACCAACTTAAGAAACAACAAACTTACATAATTACACCAGACCAGTTGATCTGCTAGTGATGAAATCATGTAATTTACCCCTCCATTGCAATCTAGCCAGGTTACGCCCTGACGTAGATCCAATTTTAGGTGTTTCCGTTTCATTGGATGGCATATAAATTAAATTTAAGGGTAGTTAATTTGATGTGTGTAATCAAAATATATGTACAAAGATGTCATGCATTCATCTTGTAGCATATGTTTCATGTAAAAAACTTTTACTCATTAGTTTCTTTACGAACTTAAATCTCCAAAGTTTTGATTGAGGCGTTGAGAAATTTACAACTTTGCCTTAAGTGCTTCGTAGTTATCATGGATGTTAGGTAAAACTAAATTTGACTCACAGGCGAGCGTCAAGCCAGAATGGAGGCTCACTAAGGCCACAATTTAATGCTAAGCCACCTTATACCCACTTTAATAGTTTGTCAAAATAGTTTCACTTTACAACCACTTAATACAGTCGCGATCAATCAACCAAAAGTTCAAGATTTATATATAAGCTCAAAACAAAATTTCACCATTATTAAGTCTGTTTAATATTTTATTTATGAAATTACCCTTTGATACTATCATGTCACAAAACATATAAAACAAAAGTAATAAATAAAATAAACAAACAACAACAATAATGGACATGCAAATCAAAATCAATTTAAAACACTCAATTGATTTAATACACGATTAATAAGGTCTTCCCTAATTTTATAATTAATAAATTTTAGTAATCTTTGTTCATAATATTTACTAAATCATCACATCAATTATAATCAAATCGTATAAATAAGCATGAAATCAAACAATCATAAATCCATAACAACACATGCATGGTTTGTCATGGATGCCCACATTGCACATATTATAACAATAATCATGTCAATCAAGGAACGCAACCAAACGGCATATCACAAATATCCATTTATATATACATAAATTACATGCAACCTAGGGTTTTTACAAGTTTTTATTACATAATTCATCAAACCCTAATTTCTTTTTTAAATAAAAAAAAATTCGACCTTTATAAAAAAAAAATCGAAAATAAAAAAAATAAAATCTAGGGTTTATGAAAAATATAAAAACATAAGAACACCAAGCATGTGATTAATCAAACGATTCAATTTTTATGTGTTTCGGTAATTCATTATAATGTATTAACGGCTCTTGATGCCACTGTTGGAATATGAATCATAATACTAATATAAACATATAAACATCAAAGAGTACGCAACGGAATAGATCAAATACAAATAATAAATTAACCGAATATAAAAGGATGCGTACCTCTTGATTACTAGCAAGAACAAGAACTTATAAACCCTAGGTGAGGGCTTATATGGATCGACTAGAAGAAGTCACAAGGCAAGATCACCGTTAGCAAAAGTATGCTAACACTTCGTTCTCACATACACGTACTAATAGCGTTTCAATGGAAATGCTAGATTCGCTTTGCACGAAAATATTAAACTATTGGTCCTATCAATCAATAGATCGATTAGACACAAAGAAAGAGAAGGAATAAGTGATTAGGTTGCTATGGAACCAATGGATGAGTAGAATGAATGAGAGGGGGTCTCATTATATACTAATCAAGAAACTTGGAGCAAAAGCCATCCCAAACCCTATGTTAGGGGTGTGGCCGGCCATGGGTTCACAAAGCCCAACCCGAACCTTACTTTCACTCTATTCCAAATCTAGTCCTTCATGTTTCGTCTAACGGTCGTTAGTTACCGTTAAGTTTATATTTCGTGTATTTAATAATTATTCGTTACTTAAACAGTAATTATTAATTAATTGAAACTCATACGTAAAGTGTGCAATCCCGAAGTCTCGAGTTCGAGTCCGATCATGATATATTAATTTATTATCCGTTAAAACTAACATAGTGCCTGTCTGGTGTTCGACTTAACGATCCATTAATTTGCTACATCTTTCATTCAATATTCGTATGTCTAAAGAGTAACTTAGTTTTAGGTTCGGAATCAAGATCGGAGTTTCGAATAAAATATTCTAAATATGATGAATCCAACTTTGAATCTTTCTTACACCAATCCATGTTTACTAACTAATACAACCTAAACGAACCAATATGCGATTGTTACAGATCAATGACTACTAAGCAAGATCAAATCAAGTAGTCAAAACCAACCAAAAGTCATAAAACGTAATACCGACGGGATCAAAATAGTTCTCTCTGAACAAATCTGATAAAATTTCTAAGTCTGATTTTGAACTCCACAAATTACAAAAGTAAGCAACTTGTAAATAAAGAATTCTCAAGCGAAATAAATTATCCGGTGCGTTAACTTGTTCATAACTTGCAAGGTAATAATCTTTTCTCGTTTCAGTTTTGAAGTAACATTGAAATAATCTTTTCGATGATACTATTCACAAACGAAGTAATCGATTAAACGGTTGTAATTGATTCTATTAACCAAATTGCTGCAATTAATTCCATTCGCCTACTTAATTTTTTGGTTGGGATTTAGGGTCGGATTAATGGTCGGATTAAGGTTGTGGTTGATAGAGTATAGGTTCGGGTGTGTAATGCTTAATTTTAGGTTCGGAATTAAGATTGGAGTTACGTATAGAATATTTACCATTTATATAGGAGTATGGATAGATATTATCATATAATCATAAACAGAACAAGTTCTATTTAACATCAATCACTAATTATAGTGTGGCCACTCAACCCCAAAGAGTTTCTAGCTACTGAAATGTTATTAGAAAGAAATGGCCGGAGACTTGTCTTAAACTATAATTTTGTTAATCAAGGTCACTGTGTGACAAGCAACCAATACTAAGCGTTTACACAAGTAGGTATACCCTTCTTTTACCACTTCAACAAGAGCATTCTCCATCTCCCGGTGGCGAACATACATGCTGCCGAGGATAAGTACACGCATACCTTTTAGTACAATCAGCAGTGCAAAAAAGATAATTATTTTTCAGTTATTTGAGTATAATACTAAATGCACCCTTTGCGGCTACTTCACTATCTGATTAAAAAGATCTACTAACGGTTATGTTTGGTCATTCTTCACTATCTGATTAAAAAACTCCTTACCTGCTTACATATTGTACACCCCTATATGGGACCTTATGAAAATTAACGTTTGGAGTAAATTGATAGTAACATGGTTTACATGTACTTCTTCACATTTTGTCATGACCAAATATAACACATTGCACACTGTATGATATTAGAAGTCTGAAACACGATAAGCAATATCATGTAAAAGCAATTATATTTCCATCAAGAAATATACATTAACTAACATTCCTATTTGTGGTAAAAATTTTAAAATATGGAGTCAGAAAGGACTATAAGGACCAATTCAACTGACACAATAATTTTGGGTATGAATGTATAATAATAGGACTTTTAAGATGATAAAGTTGTGACGAGCTAGAAAAATAATGGCTGAACAGCCGAATGCATACACACATTTTCAAATAGTCTAATGCAGTAGAAGACTATGACTTTCTAATTGAATTTTTTCTAGAAGTCTGATGCCGAAATTGGTAGCAACCCCAAGGCCATGCTAGCGGTGGTCAAGCAAGATGCAAGCCGTGACAACTGACTTGTTACTACATGGTTTTATAATTTCCAATAAAATATTTATAATAATCAAGATTATTTAAAAATAACCGTAGACGATGAAAAAACCAAATTCAAATTAAAGGTCAAATAATAAGTTTTGGGTACGCAGTTTGACATGTTAAGGAAATGTTTTTACAAGGTATTTGCACGACAAAGTTCTTGAAGTTTAGCAGCAGAAATGTGATGGTGGTTTAGTGGTAGGGTATGATGATGGTGCAATAGTTTTACCTTGAAGTTTTCCTTAATAATGAACTGTTGCGGCAACTATGCATTCACTGCCATAGTAGATAGAGGGCAATAAAGCTTGTCGTATCAGATCCAAGAATCAGGAGACAACTTGTGGAAGTTACCGTCTCATTCAATTAGAGCCTTACAGAAGGAAAGATGAGTGGGGCAGGTGGCCTGGGTCGAAAACAGGTCATTTTGGTACGGGTCAAAACAGTGCGAGTCGGGTTAAGTCAACCCATAGATACTTTTGTATATGTTTTCAATAATGTTTAAAATGATTATTGTTTACAAGTAAACATTAAACAGATCACCTTAATCTATATCTTTGAATGAAACAATCTAGGATGCTGCATGTGTTAAAACAGACTTGGTGCATTTAGGACGTTCTATGCGTGAATATAATAGACATGGTGAAACTTTCAGCGCATTTGGCGCATTGACACTTGCCATGTTCCCAGTTCAGCTATTTCACTTCGTTTGATCCATATAAAATAAATCACAACCCAAATCGACCTATTTATGAGTAAATGAGTCAAAACTACCACCTCTAAAATTATCCCCTTTTCAAAAACCAATAGGGGGTAGCAAGGGGAAAACAATGAAGAAGAATGTGCAGTTTCTTGCAATCTCCTTTTCATAAATTTGTTTAATTACTTCCAGAAAAACAAATGACGCAAGTGAAAGAACACCAACGGAATCCATATGGTTTTGCAAACTTATAAATGACTATACATCAAGAAATTAGCCGATACAAATCAAGAAGTACCTGTAACAAACTAATGATAGCAGTAGAAGCGTGTAAAGATAATGAGTAAGCATGGCTCATAACACAACATCAGGAGGAAACACTAGAGTATTCCCATGACAATGTCATCACTTTTACTTAACACTGGTAAATAATACAGTAATTAGTTATATATAATTTATTTAAACGAGCCTTGATAAATAGCTCTAGCTAATAAACAGTACATTATTCAGCTCGATTTCTAACAAGAAATTACACATTTACAATGTTACTGAAACAAGTGGATTCATGAATGATGTTCCCTCGCCGACCCAATCAAAATATGGTTTTGTTGATCAAGGTTGTTACATGACGAGTCACCCAGACTGAACCAGCCACGGTGCAGCAAAAAATATGAGTGTGACCCTCTTTTTCGATTTCCACATCAGCATCTGGCACATGCTTTATAATCTGATAACTCAAAGTTAATTTGTTACGACTTTAAACACTAGTTTTGAAAATTAAGCAATAGGATTATAGGACACTCCGGAATATATGGCATTAGTGTCTTACCTCATCATGCATATGCAATGGACCCCAGTGATCATTGTCACCATACAAGAATGCAAATCTGATTTCGCCTTTTCCTGATAAATCCTCAAACCAGTTCCTTTACAGGCTATAAAAAAGATTTCGATAAGAGTAAAAATAATATACCAAATCAAAACTAATTTTTGATGTAATATATCACAGATCAAGATGGTAGCTTTTATTTTTAGAAGAAGATTATATACCTCTTCAAACACGGTCATCGTCAAATAAAGCACATTGCGCGCTGTATGATACTGATACAAGATAAACAATACTTAATGTCTTAATGTAAGAACAATTATGTCTCCATTAAGAAATATTTAACAAGTAACATTTTAGAGTAAATTACACGGACGGTCCCTGTGGTTTGTCAAAAATTTCATGTATAGTCCCTCAAAGTTTAAAGTTGCATGTATCGTCCCTCTGACTGCAAAAGAATAACATCTATGGTCCCTCAGACTAACTGTCGTTAGTTTTTCCGTTAGTCTATTTGCACCGTTAGTCCTTTAACGACCACATTTGCATTGTTAGTCCTTTTTTGTTAAATATCATTGCATCGTTAGTTCTTTTATACGTTTTCGCCCACCACCTCCATCCACCACCGCCACCACCACCACCACCCACCACCGCCACCACCACCACCCACCGCCACCACCATCACCACCGACTCCACCCACCACCACCCACCATCAATGCCACCACCTCCACCACCAACGCCACCACCCACCACCGCCACCACCACCACCACCACCACTGCCACCACCACCACCACCCACCACCGACCACCACCACCCACCACCTCCACTTTTTTCAAAAAAAAAATAGAAATAAAAAAAAATCAGAAATAAAAAAAATTTTGAAAAAATTTTTTCAAAATTTTTTTTCTAAAAAATTAAAAAAAAACTAGAAAAAATTTTTTTTTTGATTTTATTTTCAATTTTTTCAAAAAAAAAATATTTTTTTTCGAAATTTTTTTTAAAAAAATTTCTAAAAAAGTTTTATTTTCAATTTTTTCAAAAAAAAATTTTTTCGAAATTTTTTTCTAAAAATTGAAAAAAAAAATCGAACCAAAAAATTTTTTTTTTTTTGAAATTTGATTTTTTTTTAGAAATTTCAAACAAAAAAAATTTTAGAAATTTTTTTTAGAAAAAATTTCGAAAAAAAATATTTTTTTGAAAAAATTTTCGAAAATAAAACTTTTTTAGAAATTTTTTTAAAAAAAAATTCGAAAAAAAATATTTTTTTTTTTGAAAAAATTGAACATAAAATCAAAAAAAAAAATTTTTTGATTTTTTTATAAAATTTTTTTGATTTTTTTTCTAGTTTTTTTTTTTAATTTTTTATAAAAAAAATTTTGAAAAATTTTTTTCAAATTTTTTTTTTATTTATGATTTTTTTTTATTTCTATTTTTTTTTTTGGAAAAAGTGGAGGTGGTGGGTGGTGGTGGTCGGTGGAGGTGGTGGGTGGTGGTGGTGGTGGTGGTGGCAGTGGTGGTGGTGATGGTGGCGGTGGTGGGTGGTGGTGGTCGGTGGAGGTGGTGGGTGGTGGTGGTGGTGGCAGTGGTGGTGGTGGTGGTGGTGGTGGTGGCGTTGGTGGTGGAGGTGGTGGCATTGATGGTGGGTGGTGGTGGGTGGAGTCGGTGGTGGTGGTGGCGGTGGTGGGTGGTGGTGGTGGTGGCGGTGGTGGGTGGAGGTGGTGGGCGAAAACGTATAAAAGGACTAACGATGCAATGATATTTAACAAAAAAGGACTAACAATGCAAATGTGGTCGTTAAAGGACTAACGGTGCAAATAGACTAACGGAAAAACTAACGACAGTTAGTCTGAGGGACCATAGATGTTATTCTTTTGCAGTCAGAGGGACGATACATGCAACTTTAAACTTTGAGGGACTATACATGAAATTTTTGACAAACCACAAGGACCATCCGTGTAATTTACTCAACATTTTATTAAGAACTATATAATAAGTCCGTTATATTACTAACACTTTAAGAGCACTTGTACAAAAAGCATCAAGAGCAGTGCTAGACCATGACTTCGCCAAGGAGTTTTTTTGCAGAAATCTTGATGCAGAAGTTGGTAGCAGGCCTAAAAATGCCGCTGTAGCCTGATTACACTAGATGTGAGTTGGGACCTGCTATTAGCATTTTGGGATAATGCCCAAAATGCCCCGGTTGCCCAAGGCGTGGGCTTTTCTAGACGGAATCTTTTGTGTTTGCTTTTCTAGACCAGGGCAACCAGTACTTTTTGGGCAACTAAAATCTGCAAGTGACAAGTGTGACTTTACGGATTACAAGGTAGGGCAACTTGTGTACTTTTGGGCAACTGGCGTACTTTTTGGGCAACTGGCGGCCTTCATGTTGGACAAGTGTCAGCACATGGTTGGCTAACTTCAAGTTGCCAAAGCAACTGGTCTAGAAAAGCAAACACAAACGATTCCGTCTAGAAAAGCTCACGCCTTCAGAAACCGGGGCATTTTTGGAATTATCCCTAACATTTCTTATTAATTTACTCCTTAAAACCAATAGATGTTACTTTCGTTAATATTACAAAAACTATATTATCACAAACAATCTGTATCTTTGAGCTAAAATAGTTTACGAGGTTGTATACATTAAAAACATACTTTGTGAGCGCCTTGCGGCCCCTTTGACAAGTTTGATCCATTTTACCCGTTCCATGGTTTGATTTTCTTATCTGACCCGTTTGAGATTATCAAACCCCAAATTGACCCATTCATAAGTAAATGGTCCGAAACTCATAACCTATATAATAAGTAATAAAAGACATGATCCTTATTTTGGCTTGCATGCTCTCTTGTTTCTTTCTCTGTATGAGTTTATGTATTTGGTCACTTTTATGTTTTTTCTTTATATGCTTCCGTTTATGTTATTGTCTCTCTTTCCTCACACACACCTTACAGTTTGTCTATTTGTTTGCACACACACACACACACACTTGCCGGAGGTCTTTCTAGAAGCAGTCCCTTTACCCTCGGGTATGGGTGTGACTGTCTACATCTCAGCTTCCCCATACCTCGCCCTGGCGGGATTGGGTATTGTTGTTGTTGTTTGTCTCCAAATCAAAACGAATTTATAAACGATTATACATTCATATGTTTCCACGTTACTTTCGAGATAAGGTCAACAAACTTTTAGCAGCAGAAACATAATGTTGGTATTGTGGTAGGGTATCACGATGGAGGCAATAATTTTACCTTGAAATTCTCTATATAATGGACTGTTTCTGCGATCCTGCATCTACTGCTAAAAATGGATAGAGTGCGATAAAATATGAAACCTGTATATCAGACCAAAATCTATAACAGGTTGAAACGGAAAAACATGTAAAGTGTGTGAGATATCTTGTAATAACCTTTTCAGGAATTTGTTTTAATATTTCCAACAACATATATGACCCAACTGAGTGCCCACCTGTAGAGAAGATATAATGAAATTTGCTGCCAGAAGTGAGTTCATTTACCATAAAACTAAATTAAAACTAAGGAAATCAACTATATAAGCAATAAAACACACCATAATAAGAGGGATTTCAAGAGCTTGCATTTCCTGTTGGATGAAACCTATTTGATGGAACAAGACATGAGTCATACGATATAACTTATGTCACTCACGCCCCTATGTATATATTACATGAAATGGTTATATGCTATTGTGACTCGTAATATATGATGGAACATGCAAACTTGTAAAGACTCAAATAGTCGATGTTTAGATTAATAAATACAACATAAAAGCACAAAGCACATCCAAAAACTATCTCACGAGTTTAAAACTAAGGAAGATTACCTTATGATCAATTTGTTCCTGTAGCGTGAACAGCTTTCTATGCTCCCAATCCTATTATAATACAAACGAACAAAATCAACGAAAGGAAAGAGCAGTCAAACTACAAACATGGTCTAAAAATTTTAAAAATCAACAATGAAGTTAAACTTGACGAATTACATTAAACTTTGTGTTGGTAATTCAAAGAGCGAAACAAACATACAAATTCGAACAAATGAAGCAAAAGCTTTATTCAATTTACCAAAATCAAATACCAAACCAAATTCAAAGGTACCAATACAAAATTCTAATTCAAATATACCAAATTCTAATTCAAAGGTACAAAGAAAACTAGTGTTATCAATCGGCAAAATAACCATCATAGATTAGTTTCCTAATTCTAAACAAACTTGTAGGACAAGTCATACAAATTACCAAATTTACCAAATAACCCTTAAAGTTTAAGTCACTATTCTAACACGCACTTTGAGTAATGAAACCAAATAAAAATTAGCAAGGCAATTGTTTTTTTTTTTTTTTTTTGAAAGGCTAGCAAGGCAATTGTTACCTGTTATAGAAGCAGTTTCCCATTTGCTCATAAAAGTACTCCAAAAAATCAGTGTAAAATGAAATAACTCCTGCAACAACGACTACTTCTTACCACCCAAATTATAAAATAAGAATTTAAACATGTTTGGCATTGTTTTTTGAAAAGTATCTGGTGATTGTGTTCTAGTGTGAAGGATACTCGGTTTCTAGTTTTTGCACAAGCAAATCAAAACAATGTTTTCTGAACTGCTTATTGATACGATGCTTATCTTCTTCTGCATATAAATAGAAGCATAAGCCGAAAATATAGGCAATACCAGGCACCCTCATACACCTATTCTTAGTATTTATCAATTAGACACATAAAAATGTACCTGGATTACCAGGAATAAACAAAATATGTAATACGGGATTCGTCGCATGAAGCTCCACTATTTCAATATTCCTACTGCCCTACCCTAATCGTAATTAACTATTTAAACTCATTAAGAATCACACCATCACAGTTGAATACATAGTCTTATATATGACGAATGCATATGTTAGAGTTAGACAATATGAAGTGAACATTTATATACCCAGAAACATTGCAGAGTCTGAAAGTAGCATTGGAAATCAGTTACAATTTTTCCTCATGACCCGTTTCAGATATTAAAGAAATATCTTTTGTTATCCAGTTTGTGGAAAAAATATCAAGTAGTATCATATCTGGAGTGGCAATATAGGCTGGTTCAGTTATCCAGTTTGGGTTAAAACGGGTCAATTACTAGCACAAGTCAAACTTGGCCCGGTTGGGTTGACCCACAAACACCTTTTTATCCATTTTGTTAATTTTGTACAATTTTGTCACTTAGTTTAGCAGCAGAAATAAAGTGATGGTGACAATAGTTTTACCTTGAAATTTTCTTTAAAATGGACTGTTGCTGCGACTGTGAGTTCACTGCTAAAAAGGGATACATGGCAATAAAATATGCAACCTGTTACATTAGACGGAAATCAATAAGGGGTACAAAGAGAAAGATAAGTTACAAAAAATGTGAAATTGATTGTAATCACCTTTTCAGGAATTTGTTTAAATATTTCCTAAGACATATACGATCCAACTGAGTGCCCCAGCTATAGAGAAGTATTTGATGCAAGAAATTAGTTCATTTGCAATCAAATGAAAGTAAAATAACGAAATCTAGTATATTATTCGTTATTAAAACTGTAGGAAGCAATAAAACACACCAAAATAAGAGGGACTTCAAGAGCTTGCAGTTCCTGTTGGATAAAATTTATACAAGGGAACAAAGAAAAGAGATTAATCATGTCGTGTCACTAACGGTTCTGTACTGATTACATAATTATTGCAATTTGTAGTCTCAGTAATCACTTTGGGATAATAGATTCTGCTTACTAGCTAGTAACTTAATATATATCCTGGATTAGATGAAGGTAAAATTGATCGGTGTCAAAGTGGTAAAGTCTGCTGCAGTGATTCAAGTATTCTAGATATATAGAATATAGACAAGACTTCCTGAAACTTACAGCTAATGTTGATCTGTGCAATGAAGCACAAAAAGTATTACAAGTATACCGACAAATACGATAAATAACATTTACTTACGTTTCATTTATATATAAAGTTAGCACATAGCTCCATAGAAAAGGTAGAATTCGCTTACTAAGAAAGAGTGATTGACACACAATCTCAAATTTCATACTACTTTGATTAAAAAAACAGAAATTAAACAAAACAAAAATTACATGAATGATAACTTTTTTTAAAGGAATTACTTCTCCATGTCAATGTTCTCAGCTCCATATTCCGCGATGTTGACGTTATCGTTGTCTTCAGAAGTAGATTAGGCAATCTCAGTGATCAAGTAAAAGCAGTGTTTCAGCGTAGGAACTCACAAACAATGAGGATCTTGGTGAAGAAATGCCAATATAGCTGAATTGTCTTGAGTTGGGTTTAAAAACATAAAGACGATTCGGATCAGCTAATTCATAAGGTTCATAATCGTCTGAAAATAGAAATATAGGTTCACCGCCATTTTTAAATTCAAGTAAACTTATAATAGTATCACTTATAATAGCATCACTTATGTTAAATGTAATGGTGTATATCTTTTTAAATGATTTTTGAACACCATCCTCCATGATCCATACATCAAAATCTGGTACAAACTCATCAAGATTGCTTGGAAGCACAGCAAGAGACTCCTTTAGCTTGTATACATTCAACCCCATGGCACGGTTAAGTGCTAAACTATCAGGAAGGTATATTTTTGTAAATTCTTCACTTGTCAAATCAAATGACATAATCACATGATACTCTAATAACTCCACATTTTTGTGTGTTGCAGGCCAATAAATAAATTTATCTATTGCTACCTGATTAACGCCTAATGTTATAGTTCCTAGAGGCAGATTGATAGATAGACGTGTCCAAGCTCGTAAGCTTAGCCTAAAGACCTCAACTTGCCAAGTGGTGTATGTCAAAACCCTTGGAATGGAAACTATAACAATCTTAGGGTCAAGAGTGTGAGGACAAACCCCAAAACCAACAGTAACATCAAACGTATCTTCATCTATATGAGGCAGATCAATATCAACCAATTTTCTAATCGTTGGATTCCAAATAGCAGCTGTTTCTGTTCCAAAATAACTTGTTCCATCACAACCATACAAGCAGAACAAGCCTTGTGAGCTACCAAGTATCCTTGGTTTTCTATGCAGTTTAGCAGACATGGGAAGAGTGAGGGAAAACTTGCGACGAGGGAAAGTATCATCGTCCACAATAGAAACATATTTATGCTCAGAATCTCTTACAAGTAAATACTTATGCCGTTGATGAGTATGCTTGTGATGATCAGCAATAAATTTAAAACTATCGATGAGAGACTTCCATACTTTTGAAACAGATCAAAACTGAATCAATGATTTGATCGGAAGGTTTTTCATGATTTTAGCTTGGATATCCAAAGGTATTAATGATACCAATATTTATTAATGATTTCAAGTGACAACAATGCAAATGCAGACGAAAAGGCAAAACCGTTCAATTAACAGTCCAAATATCAATGTATGCTTTATTCCCAATACTTTCTCTTTTCAAAAAAGTAAAATAATGTATGTATGAGATATTCAAAATTTAAAACAAACTTTTTTATAGGAGGACTCGATATGTATAAAACAGCTCTCGGGTTGTTGAGTCTAAGCGTGACTATGGGTGTAAACGAGTCGAACTCACACTTGATAAGGCTCAAGTTTGACAATTTTAAGTTAGAAAAGCTCAGTTTGTGAGTTATTTATAAGGCTCGAGATCGGCTCGTGCTCAACTCGTTTATTTGCCAAGTATGCGAGTATAAGGTATAGATAATTATACTATATGTCTAAATTTGAGTTTGAGCTTGTCAATTGAACGAGCTTCAAGTTAAGATTGAGCTCGGCTGAAGGTCGTTTAAAACGAGATTAAGTAGCTCACGAGTGGCTAACTGACACCCCTTACTACTTAATAATGCATTCTGTAGATGATGGTAATTGTTGCTAAACTAAGTGCACAATCAACACTTACCAGTTCCACCTCTGATTTTGATGTTCTTCTAACCGAGCAATAAAATAACTTATGATTTCTGTTTCTCATCGGTGTCAAGACTACATAGTTCACTATATCTTTTTTAAAAGGGTTTATGATGCCAGCAGATGCCTATAAAGATGGTGAATAAAGCATGATTCTATTAACACAAACTCAGGAAGAAACACCTCATTTTCGCCAATTCTCGATACAAAGTATTCAGTTGTACTTAATATTGATCAATGATACTGTACTATACTTTATTAGTAAAGTCCATCAAGCAAAAACAGTCCATTGCAAAATTATCTAATAACTGAGCATTACGCTCGAGCTCCGACTTGGGTTCCAACAAAGAATCAGACATTTACATTGTTGCAAAAACATCAAAATATGGTTTTGTTGATCAAGGTTGCTATGTGACGAGCCACCCACACTGAACCGGCGATGGTGCAGGAAAAAGCATGGGTGTGACCCTCTCTTTCAATTTCTACAATTGCATTTGGCACCTGCTTTACTATCTGATAACACAAATTGACCAAAAGGAACACAGTTATAAACTACAGTAATTATCTAATTATTGCGAATTGAAGTCGTCATAATGAGTATTTAGTGTCTGGATAATGTTATTCAAATTATGGTTATTTTACTATATGCGGATCAAATACAAGTTTTGGATAATAAAAGAAGTCCTTTTTCAAACAAATTATCATCTGATCGTTAGTATGCTGCAACTTCAAAGTTCAAACACTCTTTTGGAACATATAAAAAAAATACACTATCCAAAAAGTATGCATCAATGTCTTACCTTATCATGCATGTGCAATGGACCCCAGTGATCATCATCGCCATATAAAAATGCAATCCGGTCTCGCTTTTTCCTAATGAATTCCCAATCTGGTTCATTTACAAGCTACAAGAAAAAGATTGTGATAAGAATACAAGATTTTAAATCGAGTCGCAAATTCTTTTTTATGTGATTTGAGATGCATAGAACAAGATGGTAGCTTTTATGTTTTGGAAAAGATTATATAGTATATACTTCTTCAAACTCAGACACTCGGTCATGGCCAAGTAAAGCACCTTGTTCATCGTATGATACTGAAACAAGACAAACAATGTACATGATGTCAGAGCGATTTTATGGCCGGTACTAGACCACATAATTAAGTCTCCTATAAATAATTTTCATGACAAATAAACTAGAATTCACCTTTAAAACACTCATGCAAAGAGCATCAAGAGCAGTACTAGACCACGACTTCCCCACTAAATTTTTGGCAAGAAATTTCGATGCCGAAACTAGTAGCAACCCTAACAAAGCCACCGTAGCACTAATCATACCAGATGCAAGTCGGGACCTACTATTAACACGTTTTTGATAAGTTGTCCAGATATAAGAGCATAAAAACAAGGTTATGATATAAAACCGAAGATAAATCGGGTTGGGTAGAAATAATGAGCAAAAAGTACAAGTTAAAGGTCAGTGTCATTTGACTCGTTTGTAGAATACAATAAGTAGTATCATATCTGGAGTGGCAAGATAGGCTGGTTCAGTTACCCAGTTTGGGTTAAAACGGGTCAGTTTCTAGTGCAACTCAAACTTGGCCGGGTTGGGTTGACCCACTAACACTTTTTAGACCATTTTTCCACATTTTGTACAACAAAGATCACTGAGTTTAGCAGCAGAAATGTTATGATGGTAACAATTTTACCTTGAAATTTTCTTTAAAACGGACTGTTGCTGCGACTGTGAGTTCACTGCTAAAAAGGGATACATGGCAATAAAATATGCAACCTGTTACATTAGACGGAAATCAATAAGGGGTACAAAGAGAAAGATAAGTTACAAAAGTTGTGAAATTGATTGTAATCACCTTTTCAGGAATTTGTTTAAATATTTCCAAAGACATATACGATCCAACTGAGTGCCCCACAGCTATAGAGAAGTATTTGATGCAAGAAATTAGTTCATTTGCAATCAAATGAAAGTAAAATAACAAAATCTGGTATATTATTCGTTATTAAAACTGTAGGAAGCAATAAAACATGCCAAACTAAGAGGGACTTCAAGAGCTTGCAGTTCCTGTTGGATAAAATCTAATATAAGGGAACAAAGAAAAGAGATTAATCATGTCGTGTCACTAACGGCTTCTGTACTGATTACATAATTATTGCGACTTATAGTCTCAATATTCACTTTGGGATACTAGATTCTGCTTCTGTTATCAAATAATTAAGGTCAAATCATCAGTTTAGGATAATCAGTACTAGCTAGTAACTTCATATCATGGATTATACGAAGGTAAAATTGATCGGTGTCGAAGTGGTAAAGTCTGCTGCAGTGATTCAAGTATTCTAGATACATGGAATATAGACAAGACTTCCTGAAACTTACAGCTAATGTTGATCTTGTGCAATGAGTTAGATATGAATACATGGTCTAGGATGTATCTGCTATACATCATCTCAATACAGGTTTTGACGCAGTACTAAAGCACAAAAAGTATTTCAAATATACCCGATAAATAAAATTTACTGATGTTTCATTTAAATATAAAGTTAGCACATAACTCCATAGAAAAGGTAGAATTCGCTTACTAAGAAAGAGTGTGATTGACACATTCTCAAATTTCATACTACTTTGATTAGAAAAACAGAAATTAAACAAAACAAAAATTACATGAATGATAACTTTTTTTAAAGGAATTACTTCTCCATGTCAATGTTCTCGGCTCCATATTCCACGATGTTGACGTTATCGTTGTCTTCAGAAGTAGATTAGGCAATCTCAGTGATCAAGTAAAAGCAGTGTTTCAGCGTAGGAACTCACAAACAATGAGGATCTTGTTGAAGAAATGCCAATATAGCTGAATTGTCTTGAGTTGGGTTTAAAAACATAAAGACGATTCGGATCAGCTAAGTCATAAGGTTCATAATCGTCTGAAAATAGAAATATAGGTTCACCGCCATTTTTAAATTCAAGTACACTTATAATAATATCACTTATGTTAAACGTAATGGTGTATATCTTTTTAAATGATTTTTGAACACCATCCTCCATGATCCATACATCAAAATCTGGTACAAACTCATCAAGATTGCTTGGAAGCACAGCAAGAGACTCCTTTAGCTTGTATACATTCAACCCCATGGCACGGTTAAGTGCTAAACTATCAGGAAGGTGTACTTTTGTAAATTCTTCACTTGTCAAATCAAATGACATAATCACATGATACTCTAATAACTCCACATTTTTGTGTGTTGCAGGCCAATAAATAAATTTATCTATTGCTACCTGATTAGCGCCTAATGTGATAGTTCCTAGAGGCAGATTGATAGATAGACGTGTCCAAGCTCGTAAGCTTAGCCTAAAGACCTCGACTTGCCAAGTGGTGTCTGTCAAAACCCTTGGAATGGAAACTATAACAATCTTAGGATCAAGAGTGCGAGGACAGACCCCAAAACCAACATTAAAACAAAAAATCATTTTATCTACATGAGGCAGCTGATCGATATCAACCAATTTTCTAATCGTTGGATTCCAAATAGCAGCTGTTTGAGTTCTGGAATAGCTTGCTGGTGTTCTAACATAGCCATACAAGCCTTGTGAGCTACCAAGTATACTTGGTTTATCAGGCGTAATACAAGACACGGGAAGAGTGAGGGAAAACTTGTGGCGAGGGAAAGTATCATCGTCCACAATAGAAACATATTCATGCTCAGAATGTCTTACAAGTAAATAGTTATGCCGTTGATGAGTATGCTTGTGATGATCAGCGATAAATTTAAAACTATCGATGAGAAACTTCCATGCTTTGGAAACGGATCTAAACTGAATCAATGATTTGATCGGAAGGTTTTTCATGATTTTAGCTTGGATATCGAAAGGTATGTAGTCAGACATTTTGTATTTGAGAGGTTTGATTTAGGACTTGGATTGTCAGGTTTTTATAGCCAAACAGAAGTTCAAAAATCAAGTGTGAAATGGAAGATAAACAAATCAAACACCAATATTTATTAATGATTTCAAGTGACAACAATGCAAATGCAGATGAAAAGGCAAAACCGTTCAATTAACAGTCCAAATATCAATGTACGCTTTATTCCAATACTTTATCTTTTCAAAAAAGTAAAATAATGTATGTATGAGATATTCAAAATTTAAAACAAACTTTTTATAGGACTCGATATGTATAAAACAGCTCTCGTGTTGTTGAGTCTGAGCGCGACTATGGGTGTAAACGAGTCGAACTCACACTTAAAAGGCTCGAGTTTGACAATTTTAAGTTAGAAGACCTCAGTTTGTGAGTTATTTATAAGGCTCGAGATCGGCTCGTGCTCAACTCGTTTATTTGTCAAGTATGCGAGTATAAGGTATAGATAATTATACTGTATGTCTAAATTTGAGTTTGAGCTTGTCAATTGAACGAGCTTCAAGTTAAGATTGAGCTCGGCTGAAGGTCGTTTAAAACGAGATTAAGTAGCTCACGAGCGGCTAACTGACACCCCTTACTACTTAATAATGCATTCTGTAGATGATGGTAATTTGTTGCTAAACTAAGTGCACAATTAACACTTACCAGTTCCACCTCTGAGTTTGATGTTCTTCTAACCGAGCAACAAAATAACTTATGATTTCTGTTTCTCATCGGTGTCAAGACTACATAGTTCACTATATCTTTTTTAAAAGGGTTTATGATACCAGCAGATGCCTATAAAGATGGTGAATAAAGCATGATTCTATTAACACAAACTCAGGAAGAAACACCTCAGTTTCGCCAATTCTCGATACAAAGTATTCAGTTGTACTTAATATTGATCAATGATACTATACTATACTTTATTAGTAAAGTCCATCAAGCTCTAGCTCAGAAAAAACAGTCCATTGCAAAATTATCTAATAACTGAGCATTACGCTAGAGCTCCGACTTGGGTTCCAACAAAGAATCAGACATTTACATTGTTGCAAAAACATCAAAATATGGTTTTGTTGATCAAGGTTGCTATGTGACGAGCCACCCACACTGAACCGGCGATGGTGCAGGAAAAAGCATGGGTGTGACCCTCTCTTTCAATTTCTACAATTGCATTTGGCACCTGCTTTACTATCTGATAACACAAATTGACCAAAAGGAACACAGTTATAAAGTACAGTAATTATCTAATTATTGCGAATTGAAGGAATAAAAGAAGTCCTTTTTCAAACAAATTATCATCTGATCGTTAGTATGCTGCAACTTCAAACACTCTTTTGGAACATATAAAAAAACACAACATCCAAAAAGTATGCATCAATGTCTTACCTTATCATGCATGTGCAATGGACCCCAGTGATCATCATCACCATATAAGAATGCAATCCGGTCTCGCTTTTTCCTAATGAATTCCCAATCTGGTTCATTTACAAGCTACAAGAAAAAAATTATGATAAGAATACAAGTTATAAAATCGAGTCACGAATTCTTTGTTATGTAATTTGAGATGCATAGAACAAGATGGTAGCTTTTATGACTTTGAAAAGATTATATACCTCTTCAAACTCAGTCATGGCCAAATAAAGCACATTGTTCATCGTGTGATACTGAAACAAGATAAACAATATATATGATGTAAGAATAATTTTATATCCCTTAACAAATACATAACAAGCAACATTCCATTTAGATACATACGATTAGTCCGTTATCTTTTTATGCACCTAACCGTAAAATTAACTCCCTAGAAACAAGTTTTATGTCAAATAACTAGTTTCACCTTTAAAACACTTGTACAAAGAGCATCAAGAGCAGTACTAGACCACGACTTCCCCACTAAATTTTTTGCAAGAAATTTTGATGCCGAAATTGGTAGAAACCCCAACAAAGCCACTGTAGCACTGATCATACCAGATGCGAGTCGGGACCTGCAAGATTATCAAGTAGACACTGAAGATAAATCGGACTGCGCAGAAATAATGAGCAAAATATTCAAGTTAAATGTCACTATGATGTGGAAAAAATATCTAGTATCATAGCTGGAGTGGCAAGATAGGCTGGTTCAGTTATCCAGTTTGGGTTAAAACGGGTCAATTTCTAGTGCAAGTCAAACTTGGCCGGGTTGGGTTGACCCACGAACACTTTTTTGTCCATTTTGCACAATAAAGATTCACTGAGTTTTTTTGTTTTTTTTTTTTTTTTTTTTTTTTTTTGGGGGGGGGGGGGGGGGGGGGAAGAGGATAAATATAATCACAAGAAACAGTTAAGTTCAATGGAATGTGGCCGAATACTACATTAAACTCGAGTAAAAGCTTGAACAACCACTAACACATTTGTGACAGGCCACAAATGTTATGATGGTGACAATAGTTTTACCTTGTAATTTTCTTTAAAACAGACTGCTGCTGCGACTCTGTGTTTACTGCTAAAAATGGATACAGTGCAATAAAATATGCAACCTGTTATATTAGACGGAATATTATAAGGGGTAGAAAGGGAAAGATATGTTAACTCAAATGTGAAATTCATTGTAATCACCTTTTCAGGAATTTGTTTAAATATTTCCAAAGACATATACGACCCAACTGAGTGCCCCAACTATAGAGAAGTATTTGATGCAAGAAATTAGTTAATTTGCAATAAAATGAAAGTGAAATAACGAAATTAAGTGTATATCAAACAGACCAAAATAAGAGGAACTTCGAGAGCTTGCAGTTCCTGTTGGATGAAATTTATCTGAGGGAACAAATAAAATCATGTCACTAACGACTTGTGTAACTATTACATATACTAAGATTATTGCAACTTGTAATCGCAACAATTAGTATCTATTCTTTGGATAACAGATTATTAGATACTGCTTCTGTTGTCAGATCAGTATGGTCAAATTACCGGTTTTGGCATATCAGTACTAGCTGGTAGTTACAACACAACTGATTATCAAATTTTGAAATAAACTTCCTTAATTACCGCATGTTAACTAGACTATTACTCATGTCTCACAAGGTGGTCTAATATTTTTACACGAATGACATTTTTGTCAACACTCAGACGGCTGATTATTAGATTATTACAACTTCTAACAGCAAAAGCACATCTGAACCCTATTTCACAAGCTAAAGGTTAAGAACAATTACCTTATGATCAATTTGTTGCTTTAGTGAGAACAACTGTCCATGCTCCCAGTCCTAATAAAATATACACACTTGAATGCATTAAATCGGAAAATGGTGATCAACAAAAAAAGTTTACGATTTGCATGATAGAAAACGGAAATCATAGTTAAAGGTTTAAAGCTAAAAAGTCAAGGCAATTTTTTCCATTTATCCATGTTCGTTGCTGATAGCTTTTTTCGTGGCAACACTTTTAACAACACACGTTTTACAAAAAAACAAAATTACTCGTCTCCAATTCTCCATAGAAAATGCGATATTTAACAGAGAACATAGTTTAGTCAAAAATCCATAGGGCCCTCCATACAGGGGGATCCTTGTAAGTTTTCAATCATGTAAGTATCTTATAAGGATAACAAATGTGCAAACATGTATATCTATTTCTATTGTCTGACAAAAGGGGGGTATCTAATCAGCATGTAACATTCCTTGGACCAGAACTCATAAGATGAGGAAACGAGATTAGGCATAAGGGGCACAGCATAGGAAAAGATTATGTGATACTGAAAGCTTCTCAGAACAGCTCATGCCCCTTTAAATTTGCATGCTTATCCACATTTCCCGTCTTTTACTTTGATCAAATAATTCATGGTGACAATATATCGAGCATGAGATTTACTTTGTTTTAAATCATGACAGATGAATGTACCATAACAAACATAGTAGTACATGCATCAGAAACTACAGAAACCCGAAAAATGCACATATTGATATAATTAGAGCTTTTAAAGTACTATAAAGTGTACCTTTTGCGAGTGTGATATATGCCCAATTCCTGACCATAAATACAAAAACAAACAATCAGTCAATTTACAAACTTGACCTCTAATATAGAAAAAATGACAGAGATTTATAACGCATATTACCTCTAACTTTTAGTAACCGAAGAACATACGCAGCAAGTTAGTTGTTACCTGTTATAGAAGCAGTCTCTCCCATTTGCGCATAAAGTGACTCCAAAAAATCAGTGTAAAATGTAATGACTCCTGTAATAACAAGTTAGTAACCAATTATGAAATTAGGCTTCAAAATCATCTCAAAGTTGCACATTATAAGTTTCTAGAGTCTGATATAGTGAAATGAATTTGGACTATTTGGTATATAGGTGTGGGTGAACTGATTTTGATTATTTAAGGATTATGTTACATGAAAAATCATTATTTGATCCGAATATGCAAACCTCTCATACAACTGATTATTACATCAATTTCCAACAACAAAAGCACATCCGAACACTATCTCTTACCGCCCATTTTGTAAATTCTTACTCTTTCATATAGTATCACATTTATCACTTTGTAACCTCAATGCCAAACACTTCCAAAAAAAGAACTATACTTTTTATTCTTTGTTATTGAAACATAGGAACAAATCACTTGCTACATTACAAACAAGTCGGTCAACAATATAAGGTGTACGGTTATCCAATGCCCAAATGGTTTCTCTATATGCAAAATTATATTGGGTGAATGTATCGAATTTACCAATTTTTATAGTGACTTTTTTTTCCCTATTAAAACACAAAACTTTTGAATTCGTGCTTTTATGTGTATTTTGGTCATGAAAAATGACCATTTTACCTTTCGGCATCAATATAGTGGGTAAGGATCCAATGAGAAGAAAACTTAAAATGAGAAGGATGAGAAATAACTATAACCACACATTTGAGAAGCATCGACTTGATTTAGATGCATCTCTATTTATTTAGATGCATCCCAATTAGTTTCGAAAAGTGATTTGAAGTGAAAACGATGCAAAGTAGCACTAACAACAAATTTGACCCGCAGAGGACGAAAAATGTATAGGATTTGTCTAACTTGATGAAATGCATCTAATATGTGTATATGCATCTAATTTTTTGCTAGAAAATATATCATGGTGCATCTAAAAGATTAGGGATGCATCTAATTTAAGTCGATGCATCTCAAATGTGTGGTTACAGTTATTTCTCATCCTTCTCATTTTAAGTTTTCTTCTCATTTGATCATAAGTCTCAATATAGTTGTTAACAAATATATTAATACCGAGGGGTAAAATGGTCACAGGATATAAGGAAAAGCACAAATTCAAAAAATTTGTGTTTCAATAAGGGGAAAAAAATCACTATAAAAAATGGTAAGTTAAATACGGAGTACATTCCACTAACAAGAAAAATAAAAATAAGAAGAATGCGAAATGTTTTCAGCCACACATTTCAAATGAAGAATGCGAAATCCCTTTTTGTAAATACATCTAAAATGTGCGGCTGTGCGACTGTGGTTATTTCTCATATTACTCATTAACGCAATTATATTTGACACAAACATTCCCTAGTTTCTTCTAATAAATCCAATCTTTCAGAACAAATGTCAATATAAAAAATAATACAGTAATATTCCATACCTGGATTACCAACAATAAACAAAATATGAAATCTGGGATTAGTAGCATGAATCTCCACTACTTCAGTCTTCCTTCTGTCCTAACCAAATCATCATAAAATCAAATTTTCAAACTCATTAATAAAAAACATATCAAAAAACATATGTTATATAATAAAATAAGATAGCATATACCCAGAAACATTGCAGAGTCTGAAACCAGAAATAGTCTTTTTAGAAACCAATTGTGAGTTTTGTTGATGACCCATTTGAGAAAATGATGATCTGATTTTGAGTGAAGTGGTATTATTAAAATGAGGGAAGAGTAGGATTCGAAATGGTGATGATGATAATGATACTACTATCATTTTACTTGGTTAAAAAATGTCATTGACTTTTTGCAAATATTATTTGGTCGTATGTTTGGTGCTCTAGATTACTAGGTTTTGACTTTTGCAAATATTGTTTTGGAAGGATATTTTTGGGGCCGAGCAATGGGTCAAACCCGAATTGAATCGACCAAACATGACCTATACCGAAAACCGATTTTGAGGAAAATATGAACCGAGAACCCAACTGAAGTTAACCTAGCTAAAACGAAATCGAACCGATAGTTTAGGTGTATTTTTCTTGGTTTTGATTCGGCCCAAACAGAACCAAGTAAAACCGAAACTAAAAACCATAATTATATAAAACCAAAAACCGAACCGGATAAGGTTGGTTTAGTTCGGTTCGGCAGATTCGACTCGATTTATCGACTCGGTTCAATTTTCGGTTGATTTTGCTCGATCCTACTTCCGAGCTCCAAGCAACTTGCTGAAATTTTGTCCCAATATACCAGAGCTACTAAAAAGTCCCTCATCAGCCCAATAAATCAAGCAGCCCAAAAACCCAACTGATCAACATCCTAATAATTAGTTTGGTGAAAAAGATTAATAATTTATAACCCGGACCAACTCATAATTGGTTGCCTTTCTATAATATAAGAGGCACAAATGACTCATTCAGCGGTTATAACTATGACGGTGCCAAAGATCAAAATCTTGACTTAATGCTTGTTAGACCCAAAGCTGCCTTCACCCGTTATAAACTTGTCTACGGCACCATTGTCACATTCTGATAACTAGTATTGACAAATGTATGTTATATATGTGGTTCTTCTTGGACAATAATTAGATTAGAAAAATGTTCGATATCATTGTCAATAATCTTAACTCTTCATTAATCACGAAGGAAAAATATAAGTTATTAGAAAGACTTTTTTACTTGTGTCTTTATTTCATCTTTAATCAAACTAAACATGTAATCCCATATGAAATGTATATTAAAGAGAAAACTACATTTTTGGTCCTTGTGGTTGTACCAATATTTCACTTTTGGTCCATGATGCGTGGGAATCGCAACAGGCTTAACCTCTCGAGGGATCTCGAGAAGCTTACAACCCCCACCAGGCAGTGTACCTGATCGTTGTAGTATAATATAGTGACAAGTACCGGGGGATTTATCGTTCAGCTTAGGAATAGTGTCGCTAGGATTAGAAAGCCTAAATACTAGTTCTAAAGGTGAGGGAAGATTCTTTTTGTGTTTTTATATTTTTTAGAAAGCAAATAAAAATCTCGGGTTTTAGAAGAGTGGGCGGAATTAGTTGCTATTCAACTAACCCAATACTAAGATGCAATCAAAATAAAATACTAGAAATGAAAATAAGCTAATTTATACTAAGGTTGTGAGCAGTAATTGGAGAAAATGTGTTTACTTAGATTTCATTACTCCCTAGATATCTTTTACACGTTAATTACTTGTTATAATTGCATGGATGACGGATCGTATTCCTTAATACCATTCATGGGGTGGCACACATAACTCCCCAATTCTATGAGCTCTTATCTCCTCCTACACCATGCCCAGCACAACTATAGGGATTGTAAACAGTGGCTCATGCATTAAATACAACCAATAAAGACCTAGTGCGCGTTGGTTCATGTTTCTTAAGACGTTCAAGCATGTTACCAATTGGAGATCTGCCAGTTTTCTTAAGCCTAACATATAAATCATTCATCCAAGACAAGAATAAACAAGTAATCAACACATAATCAATACCTAGGTTTCATTAGATCTAAGCAAACACAAAAGAGATCTAGCCTAGCATGATAGAATTAAGACAAGAACATGATATAAACAACCAACACATAGACATATTGATTGAATTAGAAGAACACTTATCTTGATTAATCATGCAAAGTATCAAGGGGTTGGAACCCTTGAAAAACCTGTAAAGTTACACCAAAATCGTACTTAGGGTTTCTCCCAAAACTTCTCTCTTTAAATGTGAAAAATTAGAAAACTATATATAGAAAAATAGGTTTGACGGCGTCAAGAATAAACTTGTGACGCCGTCACCTCGCCGCCAAAACACTCCTCGGACTGCCTAGATCTACTTCTAACGCCGTCAAGACTAATTCACTTCCAGGCCGTCATGACTCTTTTACTCTTGACGCCCTTCCTACGTGACGCTGTCAAAACTCTTTTGGGTCGTCATGGAAATTTATGAAATTTGCTCTTGACGCCGTCAAGGATTTGCTCTTGACGCCGTCACCTACTATTCCCAGCATGGAAAATTAAGACTTTGGCGTTTTCTTCGCTTTTATGCTCCAAAAACGTCCGAATTGCTTCCTTTTCCAGATTTCTCTCCCAAAGTACCTAAAATCACAAAAGGAACGATTTAGGGCAATATTTGATCAAATAAATTCGGATTCGGGCTTAAATGACCCCCTAAAAACGGATCATTTTTCGCCTCATCATATACCCTTACACTTGAGATTTGTTTGTCCTCAAGCAAATGCGCTTTTATTCTACTCAAAATTCAAGTTAGGGGTCATTTAACACTAATATAAAAGTAATTACAACAAATAATCGTTCCACTAAAGACCAATAGACAAGCACGAAGGTCATATACAAGCACCTCACAAATAGTGTTTAGATACTCACATCTCTCGGGTGTAATAAAGTGTAAATTACAATATGGAAACGGAAGATATCTCTCACTACCTGTCATAGCAAAATAGATTACCATAGGCTTGGGAAAGGATCAAACCTCCACCACATGGCGTAAGCACCTAGGATAAACTATCAAAGAGGTCTTTTAAAGGGTTGTAACGTTAGGTGTAGGGATATGAAATACACGGTTTTGTTGGATAAAGGAAGTTTTACTGGTGGCGAGTTAACAATCTTAGTTAATTACATGTACAATATGGCGTTGCTAAGCCAAGACTAGACTCGACTTAAGCTAATAAATGAAAAATAACGAAAACATAAAATGAAAATAGAATGAAACGGGATGGTAGTCCGTATGCTTTTTCTCTTTTTCTTTTTCTTGATTTTTTCGATTTTTTTTTTTTTTTTTGTGCATACACTCTTACCCTACCATCCAAAATAATACATCATAGGGAATGAACATTTCCCTTACACTTGAATTTTTACATACTTTACATTAAACTAATCTAACGACTCGAATTAAGAAAATCAAAACACTTGGAGCACTTTTAAGATTAACGTACATATGGGGGTAATAAATGATGTTCTTCCCCATTACTCCATAAAATAAGTACTTACCCATGAGTCCCAATCGTCCCAAAACAATATGTACAAGGATATGACTCGACTTAGCAACCATGTAATCAATTAGAAAGTTAACTTAGGGTTTAACAAATAACAATAATGCACTAAAAATGAGCGCATACACGGAAGGCTAAGGCGATTTGGTTGTACATTTAAGTGGGGTGTAACAAATTCTTCCTTTAAGTAAAATGCTTAAAGTTAGAAACGAAAAGATAGGCTCGGAGAGGTGTACTAGGGGTTTCGTGTACTAAAAATGAGTACAACGCTAAGGGTGTGGGAAAAATTAGTTGACTTAACTAGCCAAGTAATATGACTTAAAGGGTCAAGTAATAATAATACGGGTTTAACACAAGGGTAATCCTAATGCCTCTTATCATGTAGTAAATCCTACCACACGAATGTAGTCTCACTAGCGGTCTCGGGATGCATCACTAACGCAAGTTCTAGAATCTAAATGCTACCGGTACACTCATAAGCACTAATAATGAATGCTTTTCCTATCAAATCTAAAGGCGAACCTCACATTTTTGGGTGAAAATTTTTTCTGAATATACGGTTATGTGCTAGTCATACAATCTCCTATCCATGAGACGCTTGCTATAGCTAAAGCTTCACTCCTAAATGTTGTAAAAAAATTTAAATTTGGCGCTAAAATTGCACTAACAAGTATTTCTCATAGTTTTATTACACATCTATCATTAAACAAAACAAACTCAAGTGAAAGTGCATATGTAAGGTATCATCTTTTTACCCTCCCCTTACACTTAAGATGAACATTGTCCCCAATGTTCAAGTAAAGAATGTAAATGTGAAATAAGTAAAAAGAATGAAATCAAATACTCCCCTGATTCGCTCGGTATGGATAATAGGATGGCCAGGTTAAATCTTCCTCCAAGAAAATGAACAATCAAAGCTTCCCTTCCAGAATATAAATCATCTTCTTGTCATACATAACCTGTAAAACCTGATAAAATAGACAAGACAACCTCGCGTAAAATCGGCGGCATCCTATATAAGTTTCTAAATCCTAGAAAACAAGATAAGATATAATGCTTGTGGAATGAAGTTTGCAGATCTCCTGGAAATTATAAAACTTAATAATTCACAAAAACCATAAGACTCCGTTAGAAAAACAAAACCAGTAAAATTTCCAGATTTTTAACTCCTGACGCCGTCAAGAGTAAAACCCTGACGCCGTCAGAATGGACCTGCAGAAATTCTTATGTTAAGTTTCCGGAAAATTTCTGGAAAAACTTGGTTCTACTTCCTGGAAAATCCTGCAAAACTTCATTATGACTCAATACAAGCATTTGACTCTAACAAATATGAATATACATGCTCATTTAATATTGTGGAGAATCATGATCGGTTTGTTTCTTAAAAACATATTAGGGGTTTCCCCTTACACTTATCTTTTGCAAAAATACTTTTAGGTGGAGTTAAGACTAGGCCAAAACAACAAAGTAAAGTATTTCCACATTTTAGTTTAGAAACATGATCTACCAACAATAAAAATAAAGCATGCATACAGAAGCAAATAACAATCAAACAAATAAAATAACACAAAACATGGGTTGCCTCCCAAGAAGCGCTTTTCTTTATTTACGAGTCTTGTAGCTAGACTCAAGGTCATGGGTTACTACGTGACTTCATCATTGGTTCCATTCTCTAGGTCGTCTTCTAAACCAGTTTTGTATTCCGGACCTAGTTGTAAGCATTCTTTATAGAAACCAAGCATCCTATTCTTTACATATTCTACTCCTCTACGTCTATCCTCCTCATTCCTATAATAAGCCGCTTGCTTGTGTTCTTTTTCGAAATTAGAGAGAAGGCGGTATTGTTCAATCTTGTAGGGCATTTGATATGCAACCTCATCGTTCTCTTCCTTAAATCTAACTATCCCTAAAGTCGGATCATAACTCATCCTAGTGGCCTCAACAAATGGTTTTCCGAATATTACTTGGCTTAGGCAAGCATCTATCACCGGACGAATGTCTTCCACTATCATAAAATCGATCTCATAGGTGAGATTCCCAATAATTACATGCAATCCCTTCACTCTTCCTGCAAAATTACTTATCAGATTCTTACCGGGCATCATCCTAAAATCAAGTTGCTTCTTCATCACCCAATTGTAATAAGTCCTAGTCATGATGTTAACGGGGGATCTAAGGTCGATGTAAGCTTTCCATATATGCATGTGTCCGATATTGCATGGGATGTTAATGTTAGAGGGGTCTCCCATTTTGATAAGGGGTGTGCCGAAGATATATGGTCTCTCGGGACTATCGAATAAATCCTTATGGTACTCCCGTTCTTCCTCGGTGGGCAACTTATCAAAGTATTTTTCTATAGGCTCCACCTCCTCTAATTCCTCATCCTTATTAACCTCAACTTCCCTACTCTCATCCTCAATATCGGCTTCTACTCTAACCTTATCCTTGTCACTCTCCTCTATCTCCTTATCTATTGGCTTAATGGTGACAACATTGACAAAGTGGACATGTTTAGATGATGAGGGGTCCTTACTTTGGATTCCACTATTGGTATCCCTAGTGTCCCTCCTAGGTGTGATTAATGCTTGGTTGTTGAGGGCTTTCAACAAGTTGTCAATCTTGTTGGTTATCTCCGTTTGTTGTTGGTTGAATTCGGTTTCAAACCTAGTTATGCGAGCTTCTTGAGATGCCATGAACTTTGACATCAATCCTTCAAGATTGTTGGTACTACCATAGTTGTTAGAAGGATTGTTGTTGAAAGTACGGTTGGTTGGTGGACCGTTTGGTTGGTAACGATTAGGCGGATTGGAAGAATTGGGTTGATTTTGTTTCCACCTAAGGTTTGGGTGATTTTTCCAAGAAGGGTTGTATGAATCACCGTAAGTGTTTGGCTCGGGCTTGAAAGTGTACCACTTATCTCCCGCTTCGTCGGTACGCGTGGATGCGTAGTCCGCAAAAGCTGTTCCGGGGAGTTCCACACAATCACGAGTGTCATGGGGACCACTACATAATTCGCATGAAGAAGTGATTTTGTTCACTTGGCTTGAAGGCTTCGGAGCTTCGTAAGATTTCATGAGAAACTTGACTTGGTCCTCAAGTTCCATGATCCTACGGTCGGGAGTGCTAGAGTTGTTCGAAGGCAAAGATATTGCCTTGACTATTTTGTTCAAATCACGGGGATCATTCCAACTTTCGTTGTCATAGAGAGCAAGATCTTCTATGAGTTCCCATGATTGTTCCGCACTAAGATCACGTAGCTTACCACCGGCCGATTGGTCAATGGCTCGCCTCGTGGAAAGATCGATATGGTCATAAAAAATTTGGACTTGGAGCCAAAGATCTATGCCATGATGAGGGACTTTTTGGAGTAAGTCCTTGAAACGAGTCCATGCTTCATAAAGAGATTCATTTTGACGTTGTTGGAACATCAAGATGTCATTTCTAAGCTTAGTAGTTCTCCCCGGTGGGAAAAATTGAGCAAGGAAACGAGTGGTGAGATCATCCCATGTGGTGATGGATCCCGCGGGTAAACGCTCAAGCCATTGACTAGCTTGATCCCGTAGAGAGAATTGGAATAGGAGTAAACGGGTGGTCTCTCTAGTTTCAACATCTAGGTCTATGGAATCTACGATTTTGAGAAAGTCCTTAAGATGTTGGTTTGGATCTTCGGAACGAAGTCCATGGAATGCACATCCGCTTTGCACCAACCGGATGGTGTCGGATCGCAAGGGGGTCACATTGGCTCCGGTGAGCTCAATGGTGTTTCGGTAGCCTTGGTGGCTAGGTCGGGAATACTCTCCTAAGGTTCGGGGCCTAAGGGGTTCTAATGGTGGGTTTTGTTGTGGTGGGATGACGGGTTCAAAGATGTTACCACCTTCCATGATGTCGGATGGTAAAGAGTTACGAACAAAAGCACGAAGAAATAAGATAGACTAAAGAAGACCTAAAAATAAAAATAAAATCTTACTAGAAAGGAATCTAGCAAGTAGACCTAATAAAAAGAAATTCTAACCTAGACAATAACTATTCCCCGGGCTGCGGCGCCAAAAACTTGATGCGTGGGAATCGCAACAGGCTTTACCTCTCGAGGGATCTCGAGAAGCTTACAACCCCCACCAGGCAGTGTACCTGATCGTTGTAGTATAATATAGTGACAAGTACCGGGGGATTTATCGTTCAGCTTAGGAATAGTGTCGCTAGGATTAGAAAGCCTAAATACTAGTTCTAAAGGTGAGGGAAGATTCTTTTTGTGTTTTTATATTTTTTAGAAAGCAAATAAAAATCTCGGGTTTTAGAAGAGTGGGCGGATTTAGTTGCTATTCAACTAACCCAATACTAAGATGCAATCAAAATAAAATACTAGAAATGAAAATAAGCTAATTTATACTAAGGTTGTGAGCAGTAATTGGAGAAAATGTGTTTACTTAGATTTCATTACTCCCTAGATATCTTTTACACGTTAATTACTTGTTATAATTGCATGGATGACGGATCGTATTCCTTAATACCATTCATGGGGTGGCACACATAACTCCCCAATTCTATGAGCTCTTATCTCCTCCTACACCATGCCCAGCACAACTATAGGGATTGTAAACAGTGGCTCATGCATTAAATACAACCAATAAAGACCTAGTGCGCGTTGGTTCATGTTTCTTAAGACGTTCAAGCATGTTACCAATTGGAGATCTGCCAGTTTTCTTAAGCCTAACATATAAATCATTCATCCAAGACAAGAATAAACAAGTAATCAACACATAATCAATACCTAGGTTTCATTAGATCTAAGCAAACACAAAAGAGATCTAGCCTAGCATGATAGAATTAAGACAAGAACATGATATAGACAACCAACACATAGACATATTGATTGAATTAGAAGAACACTTATCTTGATTAATCATGCAAGGTATCAAGGGGTTGGAACCTTTAAAAAACCTGTAAAGTTACACCAAAATCGTACTTAGGGTTTCTCCCAAAACTTCTCTCTTTAAATGTGAAAAATTAGAAAACTATATATAGAAAATTAGGTTTGACGGCGTCAAGAATAAACTTGTGACGCCGTCACCTCGCCGCCAAAACACTCCTCGGACTGCCTAGATCTACTTCTGACGCCGTCAAGACTAATTCACTTCCAGGCCGTCATGACTCTTTTACTCTTGATGCCCTTCCTACGTGACGCCGTCAAAACTCTTCTGGGTCGTCATGGAAATTTATGAAATTTGCTCTTGACGCCGTCAAGGATTTGCTCTTGACGCCGTCACCTACTATTCCCAGCATGGAAAATTAAGACTTTGGCGTTTTCTTCACTTTTATGCTCCAAAAACGTCTGAATTGCTTCCTTTTCCAGATTTCTCTCCCAAAGTACCTAAAATCACAAAAGGAACGATTTAGGGCAATATTTGATCAAATAAATTCGGATTCGGGCTTAAATGACCCCCTAAAAACGGATCATTTTTCGCCTCATCAGTCCAAAATTCAAAATATCATTGATTTTAGTCCAAAAGTAGTGGCTTGCAATTTTGGTCCAAATTTTAACGATTCCGTCAAAATAACCGTTGGCTTTTACATGTGCCACTCACGTGAGGGCATAAGTGTCTTTCTACTAATAAAATTTATTTCCCTTTTATAATAAATAAAACCCACCCCCTTTATAGTCACCTCCCCCAATTTCTGAGACCAAAAAAAAAAACCCAAACATGGTTCGTTGCCCTCGCTGTGGCTCACCAGCGGTTATAAAAATTTCATGGACGCAATTTAATCCAGGAAGACGTTTCTACTGTTGTTCTAAAAGGGTAAGCAATGAATTTATATTTTCCCCAATATTTTCTTGATTTTGACCTAATTTTGAAATATGTTTTAATTAGGGTTCCAATCATGGGATTATTGATTGGTATGATCCACCAATGTGTAATCGAGCTGTGCAAATCATTCCTGGGTTATTACGAAACATGAATGAGTCACAAGCTATTGTTGCTGAAAATCGTGGAACAATAAGAAGGTTGAAAATGATGTTAGTTTTTAGTTGGGTATTTGTCCTCATTTTATATGTTTTCAAATGATGTTAGGGTTTAGTTTGATCTTAGTTGGGTTGCACACCTAATGGCAGTCAATATGTAGTTGTCACTTTTGACATAACCTAAGCCTACTAACATACTTTTTACTTCAACAATTGAAAACCCATATGCATCAATTTGATCAAACCAACTTACCTTTCCATCATTGTAGACACGCTTTGGTGACCTAGTAAAGTAACCACCATGGTGTATTTCTATGGAGAAAATTGTTGGAAATTGACCTGTTGCAACAAAAACGATGATTTAAAACTCCCAACATTGACAATTTTGTACAAACCATTAAACCCCCAATACAACCATAAACCCTAAATTACATAAACATAATTAACTTACTGTAGACTTTGTATGGATCAAACGTACGACCAACAGGTCTCAATACCCATTGACAAAGCAACATTTAGGGTTCTTCTCGATTAGGGTTTTTTTTTTTTTTTTTTTTTTTTTTTTTTTTTTTTTTTAGGAGAGAATTTGATCGTGTGAAGTATGAGGATGAGATGTGAAATCAATCGTTTTAGGGTAATATACCACTTCCAATTAGCGGGAAACGTAAAAGGACCAACATACCCTTGTTATCTAATGAATAAGTCACGTGTTTCTCACATGACACACGTTTTGACGGAATTGTTAAAATTTGGACCAAAATTGCAAGCCACGTGTACTTTTGAACTAAAATCAATGATTTTTTGAATTTTGGACCAAAAGTGAAATATTGGTACAACCACAAGGACCAAAAATGTAGTTTTCTCTATATTAAAACATGAAAAATGATTTATCCTTCTAAGTTTGCTTCTAAATTTCTTCCCAACTCCAAGATGATTTACATTTACAAGTGAATAAATTGATAATATAAAGAGTGATAAATAGTGGATTTCAAGTGTCAATGTTTTTGTGGTCTGGAAGAAACACGACAAAAATTCAAAAGATATATCACCACTCTTAAAAAATTCAGTTCAGCCCAAAAAGCAAATACATTGTAGTTCAACATAAATAGGCATAAACACACTCATGACACATGAAAAATAGAAACAAGTCTTGATTTGTTTGGTTAAATGTTGACCTAACACAACCACTCTTCACTTTATTCACATCGTCGATATAAATATCTTACATAGTTTTCGATGCTTTGTTATAAAGAAAAATAAACTAAAAAAATAATAAACCTTATTATAATCAAGATAAGATACCAGATAGTACAAAGTTTATTGTTTATAAAAATAAAAGCACTATTATTGGTCGGAATTGTTCATTTCATCTAATCTTACATAACGTATCATCAAAGAAACTATTTGTCACTACTATATTTATACTTTTGTAGTTTTGTTTTAAGTAGACGATTAGTCGATTATCTGTACATTGTAACGAGATTTATAGCGTAAACAATTATAGTTGAGATATTTTAATTAAATGTGGCATGTAATGCTTATTCATAAAACATGAAATAATCAAAATATAACTGAAAAGAAGTTATAACATACGATAATTTAACTCAAAGCACAATTTTATCAAAGAACGTATAAAAATACTTATGGAAACAGAAAATAAAACATGACAACAATTAATTTAAGCATTCATTTTCTTGTACAATATTTTTTTTATAGTTAAAACGATAAGTATATATAGTATGTGTTAAACATAATTGATACATTTTTTGATAATAGTTACAGTATAAGACAACTTTTTTTAAAAAAACAAGTCAACCATTTTGAGAAGGTATATATATATATATATATATATATATATATATATATATATATATATATATATATATATATATATATATATATATATATATATATATGGGAAGGGATCAAGTAAGAAGAATAATTAAAATAAGAAGGGTAAGAAGTAATTCTAGCCACACATTTCAAATTAGGAGGGAAATTTTGAAGAAATATGCATCCACTTTTGTAGGTGCATCTGAAATGTGTGGTTGTGGTTACTTCTTATCATTCCTATTTTAATTATTCTTCTTATTTGATCCTAAGTATATATATATATATATATATATATATATATATATATATATATATATATATATATATTAAATACAACACATTACTCATTTTTAAATTTTTAAGTTTTAAATAAAATTATTTTTAAATTATATATAGTAGAGATATATTTAATAATAATAATAATAATAATAATAAAAGAAAAAAAAATACCTGTATTAACATTGGTATTTAGCTCATGGAGGTGAACAAGCTTGCTAAAAAAGCATCGTCACCGCTATTGAAGTAACTTTTCAACACTTTATGCTCCCTTTTTTAAGCAATATAATAAACAACATAAAAAAGTATGAACACTCGACATTTTATGATTTATCTATATTTTATTGCCTACACTAGTTAGAGAGACTTCTTAAACAACTTATAATATTGTCCTTTTTATAATAAGATAGTAGTTTAGTACAAATCACAAAATATAAAAAATGAGACAAACTTAAAGTCTTAAATTATATAATTATAGACACTATGATTGGTTTCGTCTTGTTTGACGTCTTCTTTTAGTTAACCACTATATAATGGATGGTTGTAGCTTGTAAGACTATATATGATTCGATAAAAGTATATATATATTTAATCTTTGTGGCTAATTATTATATTTTATTTATTCTAATTACTCTTATCCGGTTAATTCATCTTAAAGTAGACTATGAAATGTTCAAATTTAACGTGGTCGACAATAATTTGACTAATGATAATGACATTTTATTTCCTCCAAAAGTTTAGCATTTTGACTCGCTAATTAGAAATTGTCAACTACAACTCCACAATCATCCATACATTCATCCATACATTGAATCCTTTTTCAACCCAGCTAATTTTAATATGTTACGTTTAATATTTATAACCATTGAATTTACACACTACTAAACTACATATTTTAATATGATCATTTGGATTCACGGATGCCCGGTACACTTATGGATTTTTACAATGTAGTGTTAAAAAAAATAATAAATAAAAAAAAATCATAACGTATTTTAAATGCACCTGGTCCGTCAAAGTGTATTTCTATATTATGGTTCAAAAATTTTTGTGCATATTTAGTCATGTTTTCGTTTAGGTCATACTTTTTATTTGTATGTTATAGTGTCATATAGTAAATTTTTTTACATCAATCAAATTACAACCAAAAAAAGAAAGTCATTAATTATGTAGGCTATTTTGTTTAGTTGCTTTAATTTCAACTTAAAGCTAATAACTATACTAGTTTGTCACTTCAGTTACATGATCATAAATATAATTTATTTCCACATAAAGGATCGTTTTAATCCATCAGGAGTTGGTTAATGTCGTAATTGATGCTAATGAACTCAATTTAGTAAGTTCTTATCTTCTGTTACGAAAATAATATTTGTGTCATTAAGGCTACATAATTAAACGATATAACACATCAACATTTGCTTGCACCTTTCCCGGGCTAGAGATACATATGTACATGGTTGTTTTATTGATTTGACTTCAACGGATGTGTGCCATGCCATGATCATAAAAATATAAAAATAACCATGGTAATTAAAGTTATGATGTGCTTTTGTGCTTAACTTGTTTAGGAAACGGGGTCCATGCATTAAATTTAACACTGCTTTACTAGGCCCTAAACTCACCTAAAAGCTTCTTAAAAGTAGACAGGCTCCATTTATTGATTTAAGTATTGCATGCTCCATTTCGAACATTTAAGAATCATAATCCATCAAAAAAGGACTTCCTTTGAGTACACATAAATCTCCATTGCATATTAGTTGTTGAAAATCAACAACAACAACATACCCAATCCCGCAGAAGCGAGGTATGGGGGAGGTAGAAATGTAGACAGATCCTACCCCTACCCCAGGTAAAACCCGGGAGTAGAGAGACTGCTTCCAGGGAGACCTCCGGCACGTGCACAAGTGCGAATGATAGATCACCGAAAAAAAAAAAAAAAAAAAAAAAAAAAAAAAAAAAAAAAAAAAAAAGACGAAAGGGAAAAGCCATGCAAACCAAGTAGAAAGCAGGAAACCAACAAACAAGGGATCAAGGAAAAGACAAACAAATAAAACAGGGCACCCAAACATAAAAACAAAGAGCAAGACACAAAGCGGCAAACAAAGCAAGGATACAGAACCAAAAAAGACAAACCCAAAAAGAAAAGCACAAAAACAAAGCAGGGAAGACGCACGGGGCAAAAGCTAAGGCAAACCAAAGGGAAAAGAAACGCCACTAGCCTTCAACAGACCTAAAAGGGAAGAGCAAAGGAACCACTAAGCCTAAAGAGCCAAGGGCAAACTAGACCTACCAGGCAAGGCAAAGGGGGCAAAAGCCGAGGCAAAGCAAAGGGAGGCGCCACAAGCCTACTAAAACCTAAAAGGGAAGAGCTAAGGAACCACTAAACCTAAGGAGCAAAGGCAAACTAAACCTAAAGAGCAAAGGCAAACTAAACCTAAAAGGCAAAGGGCAAGGCAACAAAGAGACGATAAAGGACCCACGCAAAGACGACCTCCTAAACACCCGCCCGAGACTACCCGCCAGATCTAATCCTAGCTCTCCACGCATTCCTATCTGAGATCATGTCCTCGGACAAAAGAAGCTCCTTCATGTCTAGCCTAAGTCTATCTTCCCACCTCAGCTTCAACAGTTCAACTCGGGAAAGTGGAACTTTTTTCAAACAAATTATATATGCTTGTAGCATAGCTCATTAGGCACTAGGAAACTCATATGGAGTATTTAAATGCATTGGTGCAACAAGTAGTTCGGTGCTCGGATGGAACGTAATGATAACGATAATCATCATCACCACCTTCACGTCAACGTCACATCATACAGTTTCATATTTGCTTCACACAATCTTTACCTTTAGCGGTCACCACATTTTTTACTGTTTACCTATATACCATTTAGACACACAAATCTCACGCACACTCAAGGACACACAAAGTTCTAATTTGATCGGTGGCCGCCACTACATATTTCTTTTTTCTTTGTTTGACAACGCGTGAAATGAGAAACATAGGAGACCACACGCGCTTTTCACCCTTGTACTTGCACCCAATTTTACAAATATTCAACTAAACTATGATGCAAGTCTTAAGTACAAAATTACATGCACTAACTTTAAGATCAGTACTTTTGCATTTATTTTAACAACACAATCTTATAAGCCTGCGAAAACGAGCGATTTAGATCATGCGTTCAATCTCAAATTCTTCAATTTGTAGGCATCTAAACATTACTTAAAGTTGATATTTGTAAAATAGGTCATGATTTTGATCCCGACTTCTAGATACCGTTGAAAACATCGAACTAACTTTTCGTGATATAATGACTTTTTTCCCGTATCCAAATAAAATCTCAAAAAAATATAAGACCATCGTAATAATACAATGAAGCACGCGTCTAGGTCCACCTGACACTCCCTTTCACGCATCTTGCTTAATAGAGTCATTTGGAGAACTCGGTTATCTGGACGATCGAGTCTTTGAATTTTGTTGTGTGGGCATGTTTATTAAATAGTGTTTGCGCAGGGGGTATATTTCTTTTTAAGTAGAGTATGTTTTTATGGTAAAATTGATTTTTTTTTTTTCACACTAAATTAGTTATAAAAAGAAAAAGCTGAAATAATTCTAAAGTGACTAGAATGTAGCCAAATATTGCCAAATAAGCATTAGAAAGAATAATGACATGTAAAAAAAAGAAAAGGAAGAAGAAGAAGGAAGAAGGAGGCGTTGGAGGCAAGTTAACCCCACTACTCCCCAACTGCTTTCTCTCTTTATATAAATACAAACACACACTCAAAAACACACACACATTTCTATATAATAAACCACCATGATCTTCACCATATTTCACTCATTTCTAACTTTCACATTTTGATCTTCAAAACCCATTAATATTTTCAAAAACCCATCTCAAATCACCAGTCTTTTTTTAATTTCACCAAGGTAACATACCTCATTTATTCCCCATTGGTTTATACTAAATATTGGGATTTTTGAATTTAATAAACTAATTTGAGTTTTGATCTTTGAAACCCATTAATATTTTTGAAAACCCATCTCAAATCAGTAATCTTTTTTAAATTTTACCAAGGTAATTAGCTCATTGATTCATTATAATTTATGTTATTTATGCTACTATTAGTGATAAAAATATTGGGTTTTTTTAATTTTTGAATTTGATCTTTAAAACCCATTAATATTATCAAAAACCCATTTCAAATCACTAATCTTTTTTTAATTATAATAAGGTATTGTTAGCTAATTTGTGTTTTTTTAATTAATATTTTTGTTGATATGTTGATCATGATTCAGATTGATTCTAATAAGGTCTTGGGTGTTTTAAAGGTTATTGCTTTATATAAAGATTTAATTTTAAAAAAGAATTATTCTCTGTTGACTGTTTTGATCTTTAATCTTTTTTACTTTTTATGAGATGGAGTTATATATGAATAATGTTTTTGTGTTAGTTTTTATTATTCATTGAAATTTGACGGTGATTTTATAATCTTTACAGTGAATTTAGCTCATAATTTTGGCGGCAAAAGTGGAAGAATAGTAGAGATGTTAGGAGAGCTAATCACAAATAGTCTTGTGTAAGTTACTTTTTTATTTTTTTACTGTTTTGGTGCAAGTCAAATTTTGGGTGATTTTGGTTTGGAGTGATTTGGTGGTGTTTGGTTATGTATGCAGGTTGATTCTTGGATATGCTTATCCGGCTTTTGAGTGTTTTAAAACGCTTGAGAAACATGGTGTTGAAAATGGTGAATTAAGATTTTGGTGTCAATATTGGTGAGTTCTCAGTTTTCGGTTATAATATGATCTTCCGTGGTGTTTGGGATTGCTTATTAGCTATGCTTCAGCTTATTGCGTTTTGATAAAGTGGATGAGTAGTTTTGAATTTTAAGGATGTTTAGGATTGCTTATCTATAGCGCTTATATGATCATTTCTAAGTGGATTAACCAGTTTTGGATAAGCAGTTGCTTGGGATTGGTTATTAATCATGCTTATGCTTATTGCGTTTTGATACATACAGCAGTTTTGAGAATATCTAGGATTAGTTATCCAACTGCTTATTAGCTTATGTGATTCATTTCAAAATGGAATAAGCAAATAGATAAGCAGTTTCAATAACCAACCCCAAACACCCTGGCTTTAGTTTCAATCATTGGAAGTTGAGCTAATTGGATGTGTTGGTCAACTACTTTGATTCCTTCTTATTGTTGTCCATTAAAGTCAATTGAGGAATAAATTTGCTTTTCATGATAAGGAACGTGAAGTATTTTAGATAATTAGCTATATTCGGGATTGAAAACTTTCATGATTATGCACCGAAGAACATTGGATGATTTTGAGTGCTAATGATAATGAAGTTTGCAAGATACCATTTGTCCTAATAATTGATAGGGACGTGTGTTTAACCATGATTGGGTTGGAGTTGCTTGTTAATGTCTTAATCAACGAATAGTTTGTCCAATTTTTAAAGCATGACTTTATTTCTTTATTGTACGGGTGCCATTTGGTTACATCACAAAAATGATATAGGTGGCAACTGGCAAGACAATCGAGTTTGTTGAAACGGGTCATTATTAGCTGAAAACATGTAAATGGTCGGGTTCGATCAATTTGCATACACTAAATTACACTAAATATAACAATGGTAATCCCCGTTCTAAATAAAGCGATTCTAGAAGGTGTATACAATAAATCACGCTTTGAGAATTTTAACCCGTTTTATTTTTAAACTTTTATCCCACTTGACATGTAGTTAAATAGTAATAGATTAAGCATAATCAAGATTGATACATGCATAAGTAAATGGATTGTAATTGACACAATGGATAACTATTTTTATGTTTTCATGTTATCCCTTCTTGTTCAAGATATCATTTCACTTTAGTTATGTAAAGATAAGGACCCACTTGAGTCATGCTCCTGGAAACATTTTGAGTTATAATGATGATGTAAACTCACATGGAACATGTTTGCTTGTATCAAAATCTTTATTTTATCTTTACCCTTTGGCAAGAAATAGCAAAATCTCGTATGCATAGTTGTTTAATTCCACAAGAAACCGACCTTTTTCACCGAATCATAATAAAATTTCGCAAAAAGTTTGCAACTTTTATGTAAAGTGTTGCTTGTTGTTGCTTAACAATTTGATCATGTGATTTGTTGATAACGTGTTGATTAACAAATACTTCCTTTTCAGGGTAATCGTTGCGATACTCACTGTTTTTGAAAGGGTAGGCGATTTATTCATTTCATGGTACGTTTTCGTTGGAAACAAATTCACGTGAACCCAATACAAAAAACGGTGAAATTAATCGATTGTCTGACGAAATTTTTGTAGGGTTCCAATGTATGGAGAAATGAAGCTTGCACTTATTATCTATTTATGGTATCCTAAAACTAAGGTAAAAAGAACCTCAAACTGAATGCCTAAAAGTACCAATATGAGTGATTATACTTTGTGCACATAAAGTTGTACTCATTATGGTCATCATATGGGTATATTTTTGTAGGGGACATGGTACGTATATGAAGCAATGTTGAGGCCATTTGTAGAAAACCATGAAACAGATATAGAAAGAAGTTTAAAGGCACTGAGGTCGAAAGCGTGGGATGTGGCGATATATTATTGGCATAATTCTACGGAATTGGGTCAGACAAAGTTTTTTGAAATAATTGATTATATGGTCTCTAAGCCATCATCAACACGCGAGGTATATTATCTTTTTCCTCTTATTTTCGAACTGGATTTATAGATTTACAATTCGCAGTTTTGAGGATTGCAGAATAAGACAATCAGAATCACTTTTGTGAGAGCTACTCTTGAACAAACTATTTAATCAAAACCACTTTTGCTATTATCGTAACAGCTACTACTAAACTAACATTTGGCCTTTAAATGGTTTATCATCAGATAAGATAATCAGTTTCGCTTTATCAAAATGCAAAAATACTATCTACCATTTGGAAAACGGAACAATCATGTAATCACTTTCAAAGCACAATGCCAAACACCCTAGTGTTCTAATGGATTTGATTGTACCATAAGCACTGTGTTTTAATGATGGATCATCGTGCACTTTTTCATAAAGCTGTTTAGTAGTATGCTAAATCGTGATCTTTTTAATTTCACAGGTGTTGCAAAATCATCAAGACTCTAGGGAGGGACGTCCGCCACCACCTCCGGTGACTCCAACCTCTTTTTTTCGATCAGAGCCAGCTGAAGAGAGGTGGGCACCCACTGCTCCACCGCTGCCAAACAACAACAGCCGGCATCAGGCTGTATACGCAGAGGAACTCCACCTTCCACCAACACCAACTAGATCCCCTTCTAGAGAACCTTATTGGTTAAGATTTAGACGCTCTAGATGATGAATTTGATTCTTTCAAATTCGAGACTCGGTGTACAGATTGTAAAAAAGCATAGAACAAAACAACAAACAAAAAAAGAAACCAGTAGTTTTGATTTTCATTTATTCAATTCATTAGTTTTTTCTTTCTTTTTATTAGGAAGATAATCTAAGTTGATCAATGGGGTGTTTTACAGTTGCCTTTGTCGACTACTTAGTTTCCTTTCATTACTACTTTTTTGAAAAGTGAAATGCCATTTGACCAACCAACAATAATGAGGACTGAAATAAAAAAGTAACCAACCTTCTCGCGGCCTCATCGATTGGTCTCATTGTCAGCATGTGAGAGGTATATTGCGTAATAAAATGATTAAAGGACACAATTTGAACCCATGACCTACGAAAATATGTTGTATGTCCTCAACATTGGACTACTATTTCGGGGACTACCTAAGTATAATCTCTTAACTTTCATTTTCTTCCCCAGGTTTTAATTACTCTGTACATTCAATGCCACTATCTGATATGCAACAGGTGAGTACCTTTAGACTTAAGTGACCGAAATCCTATCATTAACAACTATCTGGTCATTTAATGATAGCATAAAAATATGAGTAACATCCCACCATGTTTAAGTCTAAAGGTACTCACCTATTGCCACTATCTCATATTTGGTTATTTACCAAAGTCGGCATAAAAATATGAGTAACATCCCACCATGTTTTGTGTACATAGTTCAGTAGTTGTACCATAAACTCTTTGTAACACAACAGTGTTTTCAATTTTAGTGGTATATACACAAAGAGGCACGGGCGGAGCCAAAATCTAAAGTTAATGGGGGCCGTGACTTTCTTTATGGTACGGTATATCATCTACTAAAAACGACCAATATATATCTCTTATGAACCAACAGTTTATGTTCAATCATCATAATTAAAAATAAGGAAAAACAAAATGAAAAACAAAAAGCTTGACATTCAATGTGAAAATAAGCATAAAACCATTAGTTAAATTGAATCTGTACTAAATAAATGAGCTACCACACGATCTCTGATCAAAGGATATTAATTTTGCAAGACAAAAGGATATTAACAGCAACCTTACAACGTTGGTTAAGGGGTGCTACTTACGCTCAGGGACGGAGACAGTGGGGGAGCCAGGGGGTGTTTGGCCCCCTCCAACACGCCCAATCGCTTTGATATTTACCTTATAAAATTTAAAAATATGACGCAACTATAGGCAAATGACCCCCCTAACCTTTAGTTAAATTACTTTGTTAGCTTGAGAAAAAAATTTCGACCCCCCTATTCATAATTCCTGGCTCCGTCTCTGCTTACGCGAATCATGCTATTAGGCTGTTGGCTTATCAAACACTAAGGTTATTGGATTGATTGAGGGGGCTAGCACCCGGCCACTAGCCACCCCCTCCCTCCGCCCCTGCAAAGAGGGGGACATACTTGCCCTCTTAGCACCATCCGTAGTGTAACAAGACACTTTAGTACTTTTTTTGGAGTTTAACATGAAGTGCATACCATTTTCCGTATTTTAAAAGGAGTGCACACCCTCAAACAGATTTCTGGCTCCGATACACAGTATCTCAATTAAGTGACCAATAGCAACCGAAAATGTCAGCAATCATAATAACCAGTCCCATTAACGAAACAAACATTCTGTCAATAATACCATGTATCAAGTACTTTATTTGACCGATTCAAGCAGACCCAGTGCAATCAAATAAGTCAACAAAGTAGTACCCTAAGTGTAAGAAATGGAAATAAAAGTAGAAAAACTATACGAGTCAGTTAACCTTTTACATTTTTGTCACGATCCAACTCGCACAGACAGAAGCAGGCAATCAAACGCAGCACTTACAACACGAACGAAAGCACTAGAGACTTGAGTCCAAAGGCGATGCAAGACACTTGATCCATCAGCTTCAGGAGAACTTGACATAGGCTGCAAGTAAGCCCAAGCAGCCTCCTTCACTAACCTGTTCCTAATCAATATATCATAACGCGAATGAGCAACATAGCATGGAGTTTTTGGTGACTGGACGACGTTGTTTGTCGAAGGTAAAATGTCCCTTAGAGAAGTATACGAACTTGGTTTTATAGAAATCAGCTCAAAATCAGACGAAGAAGAAGAAGCTAACGTGCCGGCGGTGGTGTTCCGTCGTTGAATGATGGTCATGGGTGGTGTTTTGGTGCTGGGATCATTGGCTGCTGTCATGGTGGAAAATATGAAAAAAGATGTTACAAAAGTGTAGGATGCTTTATAAGACTAATGTATGTGTTTTGTAGTATGAGTAAAGATAATTATTGGCGTATGTAGTCCATGCTTTAGCAGCCTTTTTGTATTTTCTTCAAGGTTTATACTAAGTAACAGAATACTAATATCATAATCTGACTAACAGATGATTTGTAATTCATGTGCAAGATTATATAGCAAGTATTCAGTAATTTAAAGCTAATAGTATCTGATTCCTGTTTACTGGATAAAAGTTTTTTGAATAAACAATATCCTATGTTAATGGGGCACATTGGGGTATAGCATTTCAAATTCTATCTATAAACAAATCTTGTCAGTTTAAATTAATCAATAAAATCTTTTGAATATTTAGATTATATACAAAATATTCGGATTTTGATGCTCTATGTGTAACAACAGACAAAAAAAGTAGAATGATGCTTTTTGAGATCCAATCCAAATATTTGGTCAAATCCTCAAGAACCTAAAGACTCAGATTATTCTAAACTTTGCTAGGCCTTTGGTGTTGTACTGTTTTTGTCCATTATGAAATCATATATCCAGCTGTAACAAAACCAAATAGTGTCTTGTGTTTGGCAAATTTGAGAGATCCTCGTGAGTGTTTCCGAACTCTTTTCCTGGTCACCACTAGGTTGTGTACTAGTACACAAGTACACATCTTAGGGGCAGCTAAGGAAACGGTTCAGAAGATACGCGTCTTAAGGCCGGCCAAAAAGGGGTTCATAAACGGTCACTGGGATATCAAAATGCTTGACCACAAAGGCAACCTTGATGTGTTTTGTTTAGTTGCCGACAACTATAGAACTAATTTTGAACCATAAATAATCAGATGAGCATAATCAGTTACTCAAACACTAACAAGTTAATTGACGGCGACTAGAAAAGCAAAAGACTGATTATCACTCTGAAAGCACAATGAAAACACCCGCTAATTTGATCATAAAACATTACATTGGCCCAAAACCCTATGTTGGTTCAATCAGATAAGCATGCAATGTAAAAGGTTTAACTCATGGTTGATACTTTGATGATAAACCATAAATTACAAGTACAAGAACAGCAAACTAAATCGCAACGAGATTGTTGGTATACTGAGGTCATCCCAACAGCTTGAATGGAATTATGTTTCTTGTTCTACTGTACAACAAACCTGCTGTGCTTTGTATCTGAATTTCAGTCTCATTGTATCCTCATGGCAATCGGTATGAAAAAACAACAGTTTCTCAGTGCCGAAGGTGTTGAGCCGTTTGTGGATTGGTCTCCCGACTCACCTGGGTGAACCATTTACTGGTGCCGCAGATGGCAGAGTGTTAGCCCTTGGTGTCCCGACTTCTGCCAACCCAAATTCTTCACTAAGCAAATCAACTCCGTCCCATTCAGGTACTACAACTAGTTAAGGACTGCAGTTTCAGCGTTTCATATTTGGATTATATGCATATAAAATGACATCTTTTAACTTGTCCCATCTTAACATTACTTATATATCTGAGTCGTTGAAAAAAGGCTGTCCCGTTTGAGTCATACGTGTCAAGTAAACGTCGCCTATTTTAACAATATACGAAGTTATGAACAATGAACATAAAGGATACACTCTGTGTTCCAAATATCCGTAAGAGGAACTTCTCTTTCTGATAGAAGCCAATAGTCTTCGTTATTCTGCAATAGCAACCAAACACAGGCTCGTTTTACAAGTTTTCAATAATATACAGTAACAATTAGTCAGCAAACTTTTGGAAATAAACTGTATATGTTGAGGCATGATTACTTACATCAGCATCTGAAGGAACAATCCTCATAATCCTACTAGGCGAGTCTTCAGGTAAATTAGAATCAGTGTTTGTACTGTGAGCATGTTGTGGCTGTGGTTCAATAGTCACCCCTGGATTATTATCTGAGCCAGAACAAGAAGCAACTGGTGCCACCATAGGTTGGTCAGCCCCATTACCATCCTCAAACTTTTCTTCAAATTGACTACAACCGCAAATTAACATCATTAGGTTTCAAGCAAACAGAAGTACTTAAGCATCTTATAGTGTCACTCATAACTGAAAGTATAAATGGCACATTCGACCCATTAACTTATAAACGGGTTAAGATTTTTTTAATGGGCTCACCGCACATAATTATTACTAGAGAAAATAGGTAAAAAGTCATCCAAAGTGCCTTTTTAATGATAAAACGTCCGAAATGGTTATAGTTAAAAATTTCAAGTATTATTAACATTAAATAGCTTTCGTATTGATATTTAGCACACTAATTAGAAAAAATCTTTAAATATTGAACAATAAGTATTTCCGGTCTACCTGCCCGTCACGTCTTAACCCGTTACCCGCCCCACCCATTTTCTCCCACATTAATCAATACTTAAGTGTACCTGACAAGATATACATCAATAGGGCCCATTGTGCTTCGAAGGATTATCCTGTACCTCCGTTGTGGATAATCAACAGCCTGAAAAATCACAAAAGGCCCGTCGCATATTAAAGCCTTGAAATTTAAGAAAAAGATATTTAACTTCCCATTTCATACTCACCTCATCAGGGTCCGGAACTTCAAGAGTGGTCCCATGAGGAGCCTTAATTGCTATCAAGGTTTCGTTCTGTCAATAAATATGACCATCAGATATTTATAATAATCTAGCATAAGTGTGAGTTTACGTAACTACTGAAAGTTCAGATAAAAAAAGTGTAATAATTATTTAAGATTAAACTTCACCTGAAAGCACGGTAGACCTTTTATGTCATCTTCGGTCACAAAAAGCCATCTAAAACAGTGGGATATCAGTAAGAAACTTAAACCAACAATATTTGACCAATGCAACTTACATAAATGAACAGAGAAGCAAGAAATTACTTTTGGTTTGCGTTATCTTCGCTCATGTCCCTCATTTTTTCCTGCATTTCCCTGCAAAATACGTAAAATCAACTAAACAAGATAGATTCAAAATTTCATAGTAGCGAACATTGCAACTCTGATAATGGGAAAGAAAATTAACCTGATGCGTTCATCTAATCTATTTTCTTCCATAGAAAGTTTTTGAACTTCTGCCTGCGCCCAAACAACAAACTGAGACTCGGTCCAACAGAATTGTGATATGTACAGGTAGCAGTTTTAACCCACTACTGATAAATTGGTTGATTCAGGTAATAATTTATCTGAAGGGTCGAATAGGTGAATTTAAAAATATACAGTAGCTCAGAAAAACGGGTCAAGAGGGTTCAAAATAGCCAGAGCAGAAGTATATTTTAATGGTAAAACCTCTCAAATTATCATTCAAAATTTAATTAGTATTGTAATAATACAACTTTTGTAGAAGTACACAAAAAAATATAATCATTCCCGTTTTGTTCCAACACCACAATTCCACAAAAATACTCGTTTTGATCTGACCCGTCACCAATTACCCAACCCGCCTGACCCACCCAATTTTCCACCTCCAATAAGTAAACACTACATTACTGCAGTAAGACCAATATTCACGTCTGCATACCTGTAACAGGGAGATATCATTCTCCAACTCTCCAGGTTTTGAATCATCGAGACCTCTAAACAGATAATTACAAAATTTAACGTAAGTTTGAAATGTATTTAGCACCTCATTTACATGGTGTATGATGTAAAAACGAGCAAAACAAAAAACTCACTTCCAGCGAATTCTATTTTTGAGCTTCTTTTCAATTAGACCAATCCCTTCGAGAACATTTGTTATATCATATATCCGCCTCTTTTGCACCTGTAACATCAAATCCTTTTAGTATTAATCGAATATAAAAAGCACATGCACAATATTTGTTCTTCAAAAAGAAAAGAAAACAATAGTACATCCAAGGTTTCTGCAGCATTATTCAGATCAAGGACGCCATCTTCGGCATGTTTAAGGAGGTTGATGAATTTTTTTGTCAAAAGGCCTGAAAGGTTTTGAATGTCAGTCACCGTTCATATATAGAGTAAGAACCAGTAGGAATAATTCAACTAAAGTTACCTAGTGAACTGTCATACCGGCAGCTGCCAGGAGTAAGTGGAGCAGGTGAACCTGTGTTGAACAAAATAGTTTTCAATTCAGGGGGCTATTATTCTCAGTAAAATCTACAGTAGTTAAAGTAATCCAATCCATTAGTTCTTCTAGATAACAGGCATGGACGTGGGGGATGTTTGGATTTGCACTTAAAGCAAATTATCTGGTTATTGTGACTTGCAGTTGAGAATTTTAACTTTTTAGGCTCTGATAAACTAACTTGAGATACTTCCACTCACATCCCAAAGGATGCAACACTTTTTTATCACAAGAATGTCATTGGTTATTGTATGTATATGGAGAGTCGAAATTGCCAAAGACTTGAGAGGTACTAATGTGAATTTGATTATGGCAACTTCGAAACAGCAAAGACACTCTTACAGACCGCCTTATTGCAGCTAATTATCAGATGTTGCTTATTCAGAATTTGTATTGGAGATATAAACAAAGTAAGATTTTAATCTGATGCTTTATGTATCTTTTAAAAGTAACGGCCGCACGACCAAACCTTTTTTCTCTAGGATCATTTAGTTTTGTTGCTAATTTCAGGTTCGTAAATCACTTCGAAAACACACACTCAAACACCCTTGTACTGCCTGCTAGTCAAAACACATGGTCAAAAAGTGTTATTTCAAGTAACGGCCGCACGACCAAACCTTTTTTCTCTAGGATCATTTAGTTTTGTTGCTAATTTCAGGTCCGTAAATCACTTCGAAAACACACACTCAAACACCCTTGTACTGCCTGCTAGTCAAAGCACATGGTCAAAAAGTGTTATTTCAAGTAATAGAGGTCATACACCAATGGTAATCAGGCCTCACCAGTATTTGATACAGGGGTCTGAGGAGTAGTCTTGTTCTTTCCACCTTTTGGACGTCCAGCTCCCCTTCCGCCTTTTGATGGAGTATGAAGAGGACTACTAATCGTAGTAGTGTAACCAACACTTCCCCACTCATTAGAAGAAACTTCATTGTAGGCTGTTCCAAGCTTTCTCTTTACTTGCTGTAAAACAGTGAATCATAAACTGAATCACATATATCGTCTTCTTTCCTTAATCCTTGATTATAATCCAAAATAACCATCTGAAAACTAAACATAAAGTGCCACACTCCTATATTACGAAAGTGCCACTTAGAATTGCATTTGCAAAACTGCGTTTTCTCATTAAAAGTAGCAGATATACATAATTTTCAAAAAGTTTACCAAACACTATTTTCTAGAGGTTTACATCTTGCAAACGCAACAATCAGAGAATCAATTCCATAATGCAAGCCCAAACACCCTTCAAGATTGATTATTTTTATCAGGTAACATTTTCTTTCGAGTTCATCACGCCTAGTTAACCACATCCAAATTAAAACAACTCCATTTGTGGATAACGCATTAAGCAACACACAATTTCCGATTCAAATTACAGTCCACTAACTAACCTAGCAACCAATTCAACAAACTCAGCTATAACTTAATGCACAATGCTAGTACCTTAAACAACTCAACTACACAATCTCAGCTAAATTAACAACAAAACTAGCTGAAATAATGGAACAAAGTAATCACATTTAACTAATAACACTTACAAACATAACAAACATCCCCAACAGCGCAATTACACAATCTCAGCTAAACTAACAACAAAATTAGCTAAACTAGAAAAACACAATCAACTAATCACACTTATTAAACACAATTAGCACTCAATTAAACTATCTCAACTATTTATAATGAAATGTAACAGCATATTCAGCCTTAAAACAAAATCAGCTAATATAGTCCACTACAGTAATCACAATTACACCACCAAGTTGGCGTAGTGGTTAGGCACCCTCATGTCCTCACAAGAGATATCCTAGTTAGGCTGCGTACATCAAAGTTAAAGGGGATGTTTGTTTAAGCTTATGTATGCGCTTATGAGCTTATCTGATTTCGGCTCATATTTCATAAGCTCAAATTTTTGGTTTATTCTGAAACATTAAACATGTGGGCTTATATAAGTTTGTTATGATATAATAAACTTATACAAGTCCCAAAAAAATGGGCTTAAAATTATAAACCGAAAACTAATAACCTCATAAGGGGTGTTTGTTTCGGCCTAGATAGCAGGCTTATGTCTTGTTTGGTTTTTGGCTTATGTTTCATAAGCTCACTTTCTGTGGCTTATTTTGAAACTTTTTGAAACTTTTCGACTTAGATAAGCTTATAAGCATAAGTCGAAAAGTTTCAAAATAAGCCACAAAAAGTGAGCTTATGAAACACAAGCCAAAAACCAAACAAGACATAAGCCCGCTATATAAGCCAAAACAAATCCCCCCCCCCCCCCCCCCCCCCCCCACTAAAATTAATTAAACAGGTCAATTACACAATCTGAGCTAAATTAGGTCAAATCAACTCCAAATTAACCTAAAACCAAAATTAAATTAAATTTTATAAAATAAAATAAAATTTATAAAGTGATATAACTAACTACCGGAGATTTAACAGTAATCCCTTCATCAACAACCACCACCTGCTGCTGATCATTAAACCGATGATAATCATCCACCGGAACAAACGGCGGCTTAGTCGACGTAAACGGCAACCGCCGTTGCAAGATCTGTCCTCCGCCGCCGTTTATCGTCGGCGGCGCCGCCATCTCACGGTTAGCTTCTGACATTTTATTAAATTTTATAAATAAGTTTATTATTAATTAATTGATTAATTAAATTAAAATTGATTAGATTGAAGATGAAGTTAGGGTTTGTGAAGATGGAGAGAGAAAGGGCAGAAAACGAGGGAAGATGGAATTATTTGGTTTGGTTTCGGGGGATTAGATTTGTGGAGGGAAGGATGGGAAATGGAATTTGGGTTTTGGTCCTTTTGGTTTTCCTTTGTGGGTTGTTGGTCCCTGTGGTTTTGTGAAACGTTGACGGTTTAGGTAGGGCTGAGCAAACCACCCGAACGGACCGGACCGATAGAAGGATCGATCGAGACCGGACCAGACCGATCACATTCGGTTCGGTTCTCGGTCTCGGTTTTTGGGCTAATTCGGTCTTTCTCGGTCTGGTTCGGGACCGATGCTCAGCCCTAGGGCTAAGCATCGGGTTAAAACCGATTTTTGTAAAATAAATGAACCGTTAATCAAACCGAAGTGACTTGATTATATGGTTTAGATGAGTTTGTCTCGGATTTGGCTCGAACCGAACTGAACTGATCTCAACGGAAATCGAAAATCCTAAATATATATAGAACCAAAAAGCAAACCTAATTTGGTCGATTTGGTTTCCTCTGGGACGGTTCAGCTCGGTTTTTTGGTTTCGTTCCATTTTCAATCTGTTTTGCTCAGCCCTATTTTAGATGTTGATAGATGATGTGTAAGATAATGTTGAAGTTGACTCGGCGGTGTGATAAGAAGAGTGTTTGGCTCTTTTGAATAATGTGAACATTTTCTTGCAAGTTTATCTCATTTGGAGCTAACTAAGTTTTGGGCTTAAAAGTTGGCTCTGAAGTTGTTGCATGTAAGGTTTGAAGTTAGATCTCAACTAGAGAATTATATGCCTTTACTATAAAGCTACACTTTTAGGGTTTTAATAAGGTTTGATGGTTGAGTTATGGTAATCATAATCTTTAAATCATTCACTTTAAACGGGTGATGATAGATCATTTTAGTACCTAAAATCAGAATGTGCCCAATGCGATTGGATACTAATCAAAACAACATAATACAAACGTACAATGCAAGCGTAATAAAATTTAATACCATTGGAAGTATATTAAATAGAATGAAAATTTTTAGACACAACAATTACACTAAAACCTCATGACCCACCAAATCACCAACGCGACTAAAATTATACATAAATGTTGTAAAGGTGTTGATGTCATTTAACTAAAATAAAAATATCTTTATAGTTCAACGGATATCTGGCGAGCTATGCTACATCCAGAAAAGAACCACAAAGAACATCTAAAAAAATAAGATGACATATTTTGATTGGTGGTTTTTCAAATAATTTATCTTTTTTTTTTCTTTTTCCTTTAATTAACCCAATCAAAACATGTCACCTTATTTTTGTAGATATTTATTTATTGTTCTTTTGTGGATGTAACATAGCTTCATGTCTGGCGCCTGAGTTCACAAGAGCGTATCGACATATGTGCTTATTTTCTTAAGAAAAATAAGGTCCTCTAAAAATAAGTCCCGTTTGATTGACCATGTTGGAAAAATCATGTTAAGAAAGCTTAGTTACAAAATGGAACACTTGTCAAACCAATGTTTAGAAGAACAAAACCGAGCCTATTAGTAATACAAAAATAATTGATACGAGTATATGTTTTACAATAATTTGACAGTTAGTTAAACGGTTAAACCCAACCAAAATCATCACCTTCAAATAACGCTAATACAATTCAAGTTTGGTTAAATTACAATTGTTTAGCTATCCAAAAGTTCAATATAAGCAAAAGAGTTCAGCTTTTCATTACTTTTTTATGGTGTGCTTGAATTTGCTTATTAAACATCTTTTAATCTTTTTGATACATATGATACTCATTTTATAATGAGATCTGAAACTCTAAATCCAAACTACTTGCTAGATATTTTGACGATGAAACAAGTAGCTTTGAGTAATTTATTATAAGTTGCTTTTATTGTAACAACCCAAACATGTACATGTTGGTTTTATTTTAAGACGCAAGTGTTTTCACATAATAAAGTATTAGAAAAACTAAACATTTTAGTATAAGAACCGCACAGATTAATGCACTCTCCAAGTAGTCAAGCTTGTTAATCTAACCTAGTTAAATTTTTTTGGTCAACTTTTTGCTACTTGTGAGACTTGTGATCCAATATGTTGACATTTGATGATACTTTTATGATGAAACTTATGATATGGCTCACCGTGTTGCTTGTTTTCTCATTGGGATTTGACTAGTTTAGAGCAAGGTATTTAAGATTGGGGTTATGTAGTGTTTAATGCAATTAGTTTATTGCTTTTCATAAATTTATAGCTTTTTAGCTTGTTGAACGCTCGAGAAAAGTAAAATCGGATCGATCGAGATCTTAAGATCTCATGGTTAAGATCGGGATCCATTAAAATCCTATGTTGCAAAGATCTTACATGGGATCTGAATCGTTTTTATTTTGTAGTATCGTAAAATCGTAAGATTCTATTATAAAGATCGGGATATTAAAAAATATCAACCATGGTTTAGAATAGTAGCATGCATTTTTTTATTAGATGTGCGTAATTTGTTTTGGAAAGTATAGTAACATCTAAGGTGTTTTATGAAAAGCAGTCTCTTTATCACTGGGTAAACCGGTAAAGTATGATTGTTTAAACCAGTAAAGTATGATTGTTTAGAACCTATCTCCTTAATATCGTGTTTCGACAATACTATATATTGTTGTTGTTAGAGTGCTTGGTTTGGGAAGTGTTTCATTCGTCAAACGCATCAAAAACGGACGAACAACATGTTATATTGTATATGTACCGCCAAAAGTGTCATTCGTCGTTGCAATCACTAGCACCATTCGTCTCTTTGTCTTTTTTCTTTTCTTTATTTTTGGTGAGTGAGTGGTTATTTTTTATGGGGTATTTTATGAGACATATAACGTATTACTAGTTTGTTTTTTTTTTTTTTTTTTTTTTTTTTTTTTTTTTTTTTTTTTTAAGTATGTTTTAGTTATTGATGTATTATTGAGAAGATAATGAAGTGACGCTGAAGCGACATGCAAATAACGTATTATCTGTTACTCCCACGTTGGACTCTTAAAAACGATGGCAAAATACGACATGTAACAAAGAGTGATTCATAAGCAAGTTCATTATATGATAGTTTATTATTACTTTTTGTGTTAGTGCATATAGTGTAATTGCTATTGATGACGACATGACATCACATAAAGCAAGCCAAGTGTAAAACCCCTTCAACATTTGTTGAAAGCAGGGGTACCAATGTAAAATAGAATAAAGATTGGGGACCAATATGTAATTATTAAATACATATATGTTGCGTCAAGTGAACCGTTAAATCGAACCACCAATATTTGACGCGTAACTACATATTGTTACATTTTACTTTTGCTATAAGGTTTTCATTATTCAAAAATTAAAACAACGTAAATTTATTATTCCCTCGTTTTAAAATATAAGTCCTTCTTTACTTATTCTTGCAACTTTGATTTTAGGTTTTTTTTCGTGTTACGGAGTAAAGTTGAACTAATGCAACATATGTTATAAAAAATAGAAAATCTAATGGTATTTTTATTCATACTACCGGTATATTGTTTTTCGCAACAAATACTTTTCTTGAACTTTAACATGTAATGATCAGGGGCGAAGCTTCATAGGGGCCGGGGGCGCCCGACCCCCCGAAATTTTTTTTGCGATGTAGGGGGTATATAGTTTTCGTGTAGAAAAATTTCGGTATATTCGGTTTCGACCCCCCAAAAATTTTGGTATACCTGAAATATAGCATTAGGAAAAAAAAAATTAGATTCCGACCCCCCACTTACAAAATCCAAGCTTCGCCACTGGTAATGATAATAAGAAGGCCATTTTGTTAATTTTGAAGGTCAAGTGTAACAACTACTGACAGGGAAGAACTCAAGGACGGAATTTGACAAGTTTTAATAGAGGTGCCATACTATAATCTATATATTTTTGGGGGCCAATTTACATTATCATTTTTTACTAATAATGTCTAGTATTACAAAGTATAAGAGTTAAAAATATACTTGTGATTGAAAATTTAAGAGGGTCACGACCTTTCTCAGTCCCCACTAAGTTCTGTCCTTAGACGGAGCGGGGTTGTGGCACGGGTCACATCTGGTTTTATATCATAAAATGTAAATTTTTTATAAAATATATCTTTTCTAGACATGTGCAATCTTTAACATAATAAATTCATTATAAGACAACTTTTATACTCGTAATCATAAAAAAAAAAAAAAAAAAAAAAAAAAAAAAAAAAAAAAAAAAAAATTATGCAACACATTTTCAAAAAATCGTCGATCCGCTTCTAACTAAAAACTACACCCAATTTGTTTCGTTTACGATTCAAGGTTATTCCTCATGATACTTTACGATTCAAGGTTGGATGTGGATCGATGATCCGGTTTTGGAAAGATGTTTGGCTAGGGGATAGTTCGTTGGAGTCTCGATACAACAGATTGTTTCGTTTAGCGAATAATAAAGATTGCCTCATTCGTGATCGTATAGGTAACAGTGAGTGGACATGGGATTGGAGTAGACAGATTCTTGGCGGTCAGAACTTAGCCTCATTTACAAACTTGTTGTTGGAGATTGGTAATGTGCAGGTGGGTTCTTCATCAGATTCGTGCATATGGGAGATTTCTGAAGACGGTAAATTTTCAGTGGGTTCTACTAGGAGACACATTGATGATTATTATCTTCCATCCATGGAGCCAAGTACTAGATGGCACAAAGTGCTTCCTCGGAAAGTAAATGTGTTTATGTGGCGTTTGATTTTGGATCGTCTCCCTCATCGCTTGAACCTTTCTCTTCGTGGCATGGAGATTCAAGACATTGCTTGTCCGATCTCCGCATGTAATGTGGAATCAAATGACCATATCTTTTTTTCTTGTGATATGGCTGTTCAGGTGTGGCATCGTGTTCGAGTTTGGTGTGATGGGGTTGTGCCTCAGCTTGTTTCGCTTTCACATCTGTCTGAGTGGTTGGTCAATTGGTCTGTTTCGAATGATAAAAGAGATCGCATGTATGTCATCTCTGCTACGTTGCTATGGACTATTTGGCGGTACCGAAACAATATCGTCTTCAATTCACAATCCATGAGGAAAAGTGATGTTTTTTATTGTATTCGTTTATTTTCTTTTTCTTGGATCAAGTATAGAGGTGCTAAGATTCATAGTTGGGATGATTGGTTAAAGTATCCTTTGTAATTTCTAGCTCCTTGCTAGAGGTTTTGTTTTTTTATATATAATTTGCCGTTCAAAAAAAAAAAACTACACCCAATTTATTTATTTATTTATTTTTTTTATTTTTTTATTTATTTATTTATTTTTTTAACATAACTACACCCCATTTGACACCATAGAAAAATATAAGCTCAAACATATGTCAAAAGGAAAAAGATTTTGTTGATCAATGATTATGTGTCAAGTGTCATGCCTATTAATGAGAAAATTTTTATGTGTACATATTATATGCATCTATGGTGGACTATATATAATTCGAAGAAGGCCTTTCAAAATCAGTGACCCAGTCTCACTCTCACACATGTTTATCATCACCACTGCTTAATACTAGTAGCATAAAATTGACATGAAAATGTAATCTTGAAAGTGTTTTGTTACAATATGAAACATGTTATAAAAGGTTGCACATCCTCTCTTCATGTAATGGCATCTTACTTTAATAGTACAATACAAATCTGGTGAAAACTTTAATGATTCCCATAAATTTACGCCTCTATTATTTATATGTAACTTTGATGATAGTTGTCATATTCCATTTTTTTAGTCATATTCAACTGCTATGTACATGTATGGTAGACTTTGATATCCAATCTTTAATGTTTTAACCATAACTATTTTGACAAGGTAAGAGAAGATCTTAGAAATCTATGAATCTAGACATACCGTAGAAGTTAGTTACGACATCTGGTAATTGCCGCAAGCCAAACCACATACTAGTTTTAGGATACTTGAAATTGATACCGGCCAAGCGTGGAGCTACTTGAAGACTAGAGAGGGTGGTGGCCCTCCTACAACTTCTTGTGGTACATGTTTATGTGTAAAAAAATATAGTTTGCCTTTTGGCCTTCCCATTATACAAGGATTGCATCGATAGCCCTCCCAAAATATTTAGTGTAGCTCCGTCACTGATATCGACCTTTTAACTAGAGACTTAACGGCGATCACATTGTTTTCTTGTAATACAGCACAACGATACCTATCATTCCTATATCAAGCTTTTTTTTTTTTTTTTTTTTTTTTTTTTTTTTTTTTTTTTAAATTTTTAATACTGGGTTCCAACTGTATTATACTTGACGCCTAATCTCGTATCATGTACCATTTTAGGTTAATTATCCTCTTTGTATGAATCCTATTACTACCTATGTGCTTTGTAGCAAGAACACAAGTCAAATTAATACAATATTACAATAACCTATGATAGTGAAAATGTGAGTGTGTAGAAGTTGTGTATGTTAGACTTTTTTATCTTCAAACTTTTCAATTTATGCTATTCCCTCTTGACCGGATAGTCAATACAACTACACAAGAGTTCAAGTTTTAGGGGCCCTTTTAACAAGAATCTTTATATCATATAAAAAAGACTTAAACAATGATGCATAATGATCCAGCCATACATTAACACTATCATTGTTAATTTGTATGTGTACAATGCCGAATGAGGGAAAATCCCTTGTTGGCATGGAATTGATAACCACAACACACATCCATCTTACCTGTGTGCCGCTTTTTCGTTAGGAAATGAACATAATGTTGATGATTTTAGTGTTATTAATTATTTTAGGTGATTTATCAATCATATTTCATCTTAAGCTCATATACGAGTTAAGGAAATGTGAAGTAAATACTCGTTTGAGCCAATATGCTTCCAACCATGACAAAAACGCGAGGGTCAAGCGGCAGCGTTCCTTACCTTCCAAGAGGCAACGCTCCTAGATGTTGTCCTGCTCCCAACATATCAGGCAGGGGTTGAAGGGAAACGCCTTTCTTGGTAACATAAACGGGTTTACCTTTTTCCTGCCAAACCTTCGCCAACGTAACTACTTTTTAACAATCATGTCTTTTGGATGTTTCATAAATGTTTATGTTACAAGTTTAACTAACTACTAGTTTTGACGAACATAAGGCTAGGGATAATAAGCCCATTTTTATGCGTCGAAGACCCTTGGAGGACGTGCCCTCCTTATTGGCGCCCCCTCCCCCTTTAGACGCATATTGAATGGTGAAATTGCAAGACTCGATCTTGCCAACAACCTAGTTGTAGAGCGTCTTCAAGCACGAAAAAAGAAGCCAACGGTCAAAAATTGAACCGTTTGGCATTTATTTATTTACTTTTTTTAAAAACAATTTTTGAAAAATTATATAATTTATTCTTATAAATACCTTAACACTACTTTATTTTTATTCATACTCTAATCTTCTTATCTAAAAACAATGTCTCAAAAAAAAAAAAAAAAAAACCAAAAAACACGCCGCCAACAAAACATTCCAACACTCAATTCCAATTATCTTTTAGTTCACTTACGATGCACCAACCGTTAATTTTCAACCCACTAATTTTGTATACGAACCACAACAAACAACAACCACCTATTTACCCAAACAATGTGTTTGTGCCTCCGTTTAACCAACAAACGTACCAACAACAACAACACAATTTGTACCGTCCACAAATGTTCTGCGATTCATCGTCACCACCAACGTACCAATCTTAAAGTTGTCAACATTATTCTCCGGCTCAAGCTTCGGGTGGTACATCCGAACCCATTCAAGATGACTCTCCCGTCAAAGAGGTTGAAGTCGTAAAAGAGAAGGTGTTAAAAAGGCAAAATGAATACAAAAGAAGACAGTAGAGTTTCATGAATCCAAGCTGAAGAGTTAGCATTTTGTAGAACTTGGATCAACGCGCCTGAAATAGTGGCAATGGGAATGCTCAAAAGAGTCATGACTTTGGACGGATGTACTAGGATACTTTGAGAGGAAACGTGGGAATCGAGAAGAGGCTATGATGCCATCAACTACAAATGAAAATCGCAATATTTTCCGAATGCAAAAAAGATAAACCAGAATGAGTTAAATGACTGCAATATTTTAATATCGTACGAGGAAATTATACATTCACACTTTTTATAAACATATATATATATATATATATATATATATATATATATATATATATATATATATATATATATATATTCCGTATATTTTTAAAGTTATTGTTACAATGGCATACGAAACAAGTCAAATTAATCATTATTTAATGAGCTTGAACTCAACATTATAATATAGCTAAAGGAATAATATCCCTGCTGCAAACAACATAAAGTTATATCATATTGTATGCAAGATAGAATTTAACATTTTTATTTTGCAGCCTTCAACTTTTATAATCGTACACAATTGATTCCTCATTTATACCTAGCAGAGTTTTATGCAGTTAGTTGCAAGGATTATTTTCCATAGCTTAATAATCACACTGGGCCCGTTTGCTTGGATATTGTGGGAATGAGGCTATGATTTTGAAAGTCATTAACGGTGTTTGTTTTGTGGGCCCAGTAATGAAGTGAGTATATCATAGTCATAGATTCATTACACATCAATTTGGTATGTATGAAATCCATTCTCGTGGGTCTCTCTTTTTTCTACTACAAAACTCAAATATCTATACATTTTTTCAAACCATATTTTCTTATCCAAACATAAATAATCATAATTATACATTTTTTCATATCCATTATCATTCTACTCCATACTAAATCTGATGCTCATTCTCATTCTTAGCAACAAAGCAAACATGCCCTATTAAAGTTTCAAATAAAACTTGCAAATGAATTCGAGCCGTCTGTCCCTAGTTTGAGGTATAGTAACCAAAAGGCACCCACCTAACCCCTTATCTAGATTTATCCCTTCACCCACATCACTCCCCACTTCTCCACCTTAAAACCAAACAACCCCCCAATCCACTCTCACTCTCGCTCTCACAGACACACAAAATATGGCAATGGCTTCCTCAACTGCTTCACCAGCAGCAGTTTTATCCACACCAAACACCCCCAAATCCCCATCCTTCATTTCATCCAAATCACAAAGCCTAAGCTTCACCGCCTCTTCTTCCGTTAGTTTCCAATCCAAGTCACTCCGCTCCGCCGTTAACTTCCGTCCTACCGCCTCACGAAAGAACTCATTCCTCGTTAAAGCCTCTGTAAGTGTTTTAATTAAATATCTTGTTGTTAGTATTCACATTAACTAATCTACATTTGTGTTTCAGTATTCCTAATTGCTGTTTTTTTTTTTTTTTTAATTTAAGCGTTACTAATTGTTAAAGTTGAGAATAAACAAATATATTACTACGAGTTCTCGGACTTAATTGAATAAATTGTACAATTTGTAAGCTATTTTATACTAGCATATATTAAAAATAATAATAATAATAATAATAATAATAATAATAATAATAATAATAATAATAATAATAATAATAATAATAATAATAATAATAATAATAATAATAATAATAAAATAAAATAAAAATAAAAATAAAACTGATGACTACATTAACGGGCGGACCTAGGGGTTTTCGTAAACCACATGGATTTTTCCTGCTTAGTAAATGCCGGTTTTACAAAAATGCACCTTCTAACAAGTTTTCGTGTAGTCGTTATTTTTTGTTTTTAATGAAATGCACTTTATTACTTTTAGTCCGAGTTCGGCCCATGACTACATTATGAATTATGGTCTGGTTTTGTTAAAATTAATGTATATAACTGAAAACTGTTACCGAACATATTTGTGTTGAACTATCGGGTTAGAGCTTAGCTAGTTTAGCTCGCAGCCGTAGTTATTATGTGTAAATCAGATAATCACATGTAACTTTGTCATTTTTCAATTATCTATACGAGGATTTATTACATGTAAAACAACTTGTAAATAATCATATAGTTGTTGCAGCTACACTTAAAACTAGTGTCCAGTTATAAATTGATAATCAGCAGCAGCTTTACTATATCCAAACATGAGAAACTAATGATATGTTGCACTGCTGCTCGAAAACGCAGTAACCAGATAGTAGTTTCTAAAACGCAATGACAAACATCTCTGTAGTCTATTTTAGTTTGGTACTAGATTTATGGTTCTGTGGTGTATTTTTGCATATTAATTAAGGAAGTAAATGCAGTTTTTTGGATTCTAAAAACTATTTTTTTTGGATAAAAACAGTATTTCATAAACTGTCATAAACTGAAACACGTGAATTGTGTCAAATTATATGCTAAAAGGTAACTGCATCACGACTTTGAACCGGTGGATTGATAAATGCCGATTATCACAAACATTTCATTTCCTTATTTTATTTTCGTTGACCTCTGGGTTGCTGTCTCTCATATCGGCATGTTTTTTAATATGTAGGGACTGCCACTAGTTGGAAACAAGGCACCAGACTTTGAAGCCGAAGCTGTATTTGATCAAGAGTTCATTAATGTAAGTGAATGAATATAAACCGTGTTTTAGTAGTATATGCTACTATCACATCTCCTTGTTATTAACAATCATGAGTATATCGCCTTGAATCTTGACGTAAAATGTTGCAACTCTGATGAGTTTTTCTTGTAACTGCAGGTTAAGCTATCTGATTACATCGGCAAGAAATACGTCATTCTCTTTTTCTACCCTCTGGACTTTACTTTTGTTTGCCCAACTGGTGAGTAGCACATTGCTCGTTAAACATGGCCTTCTTTTGTTTTCTTTAATTTTTCTAATTTTCGTCTTTTTAATGTAGAAATCACTGCCTTCAGTGACCGGTATGCAGAGTTTGAGAAGATAAACACTGAAGTATTGGGTGTTTCCGTAGACAGTGTGGTAATTGCATTCATCATTATTTTTTTGTAATTATTTTAGGTCAAAATTATTTGTATTTTATTTGACTACTGCTGGTATACTTTTTTGCAGTTCTCTCACCTTGCATGGGTTCAAACCGATAGAAAGTCTGGCGGTCTTGGTGACCTGAACTATCCCCTCGTCTCTGACGTGACAAAATCGATTTCAAAAGCTTTCAACGTGTTGATTGAAGACCAAGTACGCATTTGTTAATTATTATTTTTTTGCTAGTTTTTGGATCGTTTGTATATGATTATTTACTTTTGGAAAACGTTTCAGGGAGTTGCATTGAGAGGACTTTTCATTATCGACAAGGAAGGTGTTATCCAACACTCCACAATTAACAATCTTGCAATTGGTCGAAGTGTTGATGAAACATTGAGAACACTTCAGGTAAACATGCATCATGTTTGTGTACTAGGGTTGGCGAGACGGGTTGGTCGGTAACTGGCAAGAATAAGTTTATGCTGAAACGGGTCTTTTTCTAGTCAGACCCGAAAAGACCTCCTCTTTTGTTCTGTATAGAACTTGTTCAGTGGGCCAAACTAAAAAAATCAGCTAAAGGGGAACTTGTCCTATGGGCCAAAAGGGTTGAAAGTTGCAAAGTATTTTCGATGTAAACAACTTTCTAAAACTGGCCCAGTGATCGATTTATAAGTAAACGGGTCGAAATTGCTGGACTCTATTGTGGACTCTAGAAAATTTTGGTATGTTGAAACTTTCTTGTTTTCATTAGTAAATTGCATTTTTTGTTTCTACTCTAGGCATTGCAATTTGTACAAGACAACCCCGATGAGGTATGCCCAGCTGGATGGAAGCCAGGGGAGAAGTCAATGAAGCCCGACCCTAAGCTCAGCAAGGAATACTTTGCAGCAGTATAATTGGGTAAGTATTATCCTGAAACAAAGATGGCATATCTCCATTGTTGGCTTAGAAAGATTGGTAGATAGCGATTTTTGTTTCCCACATTGTGTTATCTATTGAGATGAATCGAATTGATTTTGAGTTTTGGGAGTATTTCTTTTTGGGGATTATAAACTTGTCAAACAAGAAAATGTTATCTGTTGTGTGTTATTACATTATCTCGGTCAAGTTTGTGCTTTGAGCCCTAATGTATCACTTCAAATGGAGGATGTCCATGCGAAGATGTGGTCTTGATGTGGCAATTTTGACCCGTTTACCTATAAATGGGTGGATTTGAGTGGTGTTTTATTTCCTAACAGGTCAAATGGGTTAAAGCAAAAAGGACTAAACAAATGATCAAATGGGTCAAACGGGTTGGAGTTCATCTTATAATTGTATTCATATATACATATCAAAATCTCCAAAACATTAAAATGGAGCTATATCAACTTGTGATTGTGTGTCGGCTTAACATGCAACATCACTAAATAGCCGATCTTTTTTATGCAAAAGCTTGTTTGACCCTTAACATAACCCATTATATCCACCTATTTTGCCACTTATACTTGTGTGGGTAATATGATTAGTGCAGTCACCTTTATTGTAACAAGGCGAAGCGACCACAGAATATTAAAATGAATACACACCATATTTCTACTAAAAAGAATGTCAAGTAAGGTGCATGATAGTAGATATAAAAAATGAATGATTCCATAGTCAATGTTGATGGTGGGTGGCCAACAGAAGCAAGAAACATGAGGTTTGAAAGTTGCAAACAATTTGCCTGTTGGTGGTTGCCATCCATTCAAAGTAGTAAACAAAAAGATGTATGATTGAATCTAATTTATTCCTTTTGTCTTAAAAATTTGTAGTGATTGAAACCAAAAGAGTAGTAGATCCCGCTAGATAGAAAATGTGAATTTAAAAACTTTAAGATCCCTCTTTTTGGGATGATGGAATACATAAATCTTTAATTAGATTATGTACAATATCCTCTTACTTTATATTACTACTTATCCTTCTAGCAACACAAAAATATAACATGTGTTTTCAACTAATTATCTCTAGTCATCTAATCCGTCAATTCTACCACGTGTCAAGATCATGTGAGTAAGAGAATACATAGGAATAAAGTATAGAAGGATAAATATGAGGTTGTAAGTTGTAACACTAGAAGGATAACATGAGGTTTAGATTATAATGAAGTTTGTTCCAGTGATAATGTAAGTTTATTAGAATCCACTTCAAGCATATAGATAAATAATGTAAAAATGTATATACATACAGTTTTTTTTCAATGATTATGTAAGCTTACAGAAGAACGGCATATATACATAAACAATTTATCAGTAGAAAAAGAGATTACAGAAGAATGACATATACTGCTAGTGGAAAGGCTCAGTATGATTTCAGAAGAATGACATTTCTGTAAAAAAAAAATCATGACATAGTATGATTGTTGTTATTTGTTAGTACATGTACTCATTTGTTTGCAAGTAGGTTTTTTTTTTTTTTTTTTGATATTTTTTGATAGACTTGCAACAAGCTTTAACTCATATAGAAGAAAGACATAAATATATAAATAGCCATTAACTTGCAAAAGCTTTTTAACCAAAGTATCATCTCCACATCATCATATACATAAACTTCTTCAGAGTAAATGTGGAAGGACATTAATCCCCCAAAATACCAAAACAGGCCTAGCCATTGGAGATGTACCATTTCATAAGTCTTGTATATATATATAATTCATATATACCCCAAAGTATATATAACCCAACTACTAATTTCACCAAAAAACTACCATCCATTAAGTTTTTTTACTAAGTCGGAACTCCAGCCACGCCAGCCTCCGGTACATAATTAAGTCTATCCACCTCGTCCCACTTCAACTTCGTGGCAATCTCATCAGTCGAAACTCCAGCCACTCCAGCCTCCGGTACATAATTTAGTCTATCCACCTCATCCCACGTCAACTTTGCAGCAATTTCATCATACTCAGGGACAAATTCCTGAAATCAAATATAGATGTTAATAATTTTTAATGTGCATAGAGAAATGACTCATGTTTATTGGTTTGTTTTTTTTATTTTTATTATTATTTTTTTTTTCTAGATTTAAATTTGAATGAGAATAAAGTTCTTTTTTCTGTCTAAATTATACTATTTTATTTATGATAGTTATTAGTTTAATGCCTTTGATAAAAAAAGAGTTCTTCCAAAAGGGTACTGATTATTACTATAACATTCTCTACAATCTTCTTGGAAACAACCATCAAGTCAGCAACTTATTTTTTTATTTGTTTCTGTTATTGACTTCTTAATCAAAATAAATATTCTTTGTAGCTCTGTCTTGCCAAGAATATGGTATTATCATGTGGCTGATCAAACTTCAATTAAAATTTCCCACCCGTTGATTTAGGAATTACTCGACTAGTGTTATGTTTTATCCAGCATTGTTAAAAAGAAACGGGTCAAATAGGTCAATGGGTCAAAAGATATTCGAGTTATACTTTTAATAATGAATGAAACCTCTACTCATTTTATTGTAAGAGTATTAGAAAAAAAGTATCGCGGGTCAACCCAAACTGAGCCGTTTTAGCCTGTTTCACGATCTGTATGTTTTGCCATGTTCAGAAAACTAACCTCAAGCTCCCTGACCAACTGTTTAGCATTTGGGGCAGACACAATGATCCGGCGAGCAGTTGGTGAGATAAAGCCTTCATCAACAGCCTTATCAATGAAAGATAGCAATGAGTTATAGTAACCCTCCACATTCAAGAGACCAACCTGCAGGACATGATCCACAAAATAAGTCTACCGCTATTAAATGCAACCGACTTATCAAAAATCACATTATAACTTGGGCCCACAAAATAAAAATGCTTAAGAATTAGTTACGATGATGTAACATATCTTCTAAACTATCTATCCACATGCATTTGATTCTTCTATATTTACCAACATTTGACCAAAAAGATGCCCTTTTCAATTCTTGTAACGTTGATTAACAATTCAGACATAACCGAAAAGCATTTTATTATGTGCGATGTATAGGTGTTGAGTTTCGTACGGGTTTGTGATGGATTCTGAGCTGAGCCCATGTGATGACTTCTAGCAGTTCTTCTAGAGTACCATAGCCACCTGAAAAACACAATACTGAATATGATTTTGTTTTTAAGAATCTGAATCATAATGAAAAATCGAAATAAATTGTATACCAGGGAGAGCGATAAAGGCATCAGCTTGACGAGCCATCTCGGCTTTTCTTTCATGCATATCAGCTACAGCTTTTACTTCACCAACCGTCTCACCAGTTATCTGTTAAGCTCCAAAATCTTATTAAACAAGCCAATACATTGCATACTGTAGCATACATATTTTTTTATATCCTTTTTTCATCATTTGAATAGTTTCCTTTCCCGCTCTAACATTTCTTTATCATTTGTCAAAAAAAAAATAATAATAATAATAAATAAAAAATAATAATAAAAAAAATGGAACCCAAAAAATAAACACGAGAAACAACTTGAATGGATGGCTCTAGTTTTACAGAAATCGCAGAAATCGCGGCTTCGTTTGTCTAATCTTTCATTATCAGTTGTAAAAACTTATGGGACCCGCAAAATAAAAATGACAACAGACCTGAATAGATGTCTACAAACAGTCATTATCAAAATATATTTCTTGTTATAGACTAAAAAATGATAAAAATATAAACTTTACTAGTACTAGTAGCATTTTACTAGTTTAAACTAGAATGGACCAATTTAGTTAGAGTTGAACTAGAAACAAAATAAATAGAAACACCAAGTTGATCTATTGCTATTTATGGTTCAATAGGGTTACAAAGACAAATTTGTAGAAAATGATGTGAATGGAAGTTGAGTAAATGCATTTGTATCAAAGACCAGTCAAATCACTATAAATAAAGTCCAAACAAGGTATTTAATATCTACACTCTACTTCAAAGCTAATATTTCCTACATTCAGGATACTATTTAACTCTCACAGCACAATGAACAAGTAACTCTAGCATCATTCTTTTGGTTTTTGGAAAATTTTCAGCTACATTTTTGACACTACAAAGGATAATAATCAAACTTTGATTTGAAGGTTCCTGAATATACCTCTCTGGGCATTAAGGTCCTTGGTATAACCCTGCAAGAAACAAAAAAGATATCCTATTATTATAATGCTGTACAGTTGAAGTCACTATTGCATAGCAGAAAGAAATGATGAAAATTGGAAAGACATGCAAAAGGGACATCTCATGGAAGACTGTCATTTTATATTTTTCTTAAAATGGGCCTTGTAGACATGTATTTGTAGTGTATTCAGAACTACAAGACTCATTTTTATGAAAAAAGGGATTGTTTTTTTCTTGGAGTGATTTAACCAAAATAAGTGTAGTATAGTATCAACCAGTAAGTTATCAAGTTATCAACTATACTTTTCAGTAATTATTTGTCAAGTACTATGAGTAATGGTGATTTAGAAGGACAAGGCTATCATTTTATGTTAATGGGGACTTTATTCTAGAAGTTAATTTGCAGTAGTTTAATTAGAAGGACAAGAAAGTCATTTTATTGATGATTTCCTTTTTCTATCAATAAAGTTGGGAGAGACATACTTAAACAATGGCTAAAAGGTTTCATACTTTTTACAAACAAAATAAAAACTTTTTACATGATTTGTTTTTACCTTTCTATGTACAAAAAGTCCCAGTGTGGACTGACAGTCCAAGATGGATGTTTTTTTATCTTTGATGCTACATCAAATTTGTGTAATCAATAAACCCTTTTTTTATATAAAACACCATGCTTTTTTAAGTGTAGGACTATGTTTTCAATCAAAAGATGTCAACTTTTTTGATAACTTGATGTTTCTGTGCAGTTTTCAACTGAAAAAAGGTGAAAAACAATATGACAAGTAGCTTGATTAAGTACAAAGATCAGAATTTTTTAAGCATTTGATCCCATGATGTCTGCAACATCTCATTTTGCATCGAGTACTGTGAAACATGCATGTTTTCCATTGAGTAATTCAACCTAGTGTCATCAAATTTGACTTTTAATGGTCAAATTTGCATTTCTTAACTTTGTAATTAGTACACATTATTTACATCTTTAGCGTAAATTTTCTTTCATGCATTGTTAATTTAAGTAGTTACTAACTTAAGCACCTCACTTCTCTCAAAAAATTTGATTTCATGACTACTATTTTCAAATTAAAAACTGAAGAAAAAGAACATAAAAGCAACAAACAACACAAAAAGGCAAGAAAACAAAGAATCATGAAATGAAAATGATGCATGTCTCTATTTGAAACTTACTAATTATAAACTTTTTACCTTGTTGTAATCCCCAAAAAGAAGAAACTTTTCACAAAAGTGTTCAGTTAAGATACTTATTACTTAAACTAAACTTTGAACTAGAGCTTGAAAGTATAACTTTAATAACATAGTTTTTGTGGTATGTAATACAAAGTTTTATTAAAAAAAATTAGTACTTTTTCTTGAGAAACAATGAAGCTAATGACATTGTAATAGTAATATTTTATATAATGTTGACCATTAAGTTGTGAAATAATGAAGCTACAATAGACATGTATAGACACATTAATGAAGCTAGAGAGAGAGCATACCCTAGAACATGGCGCCCACCATCATGAACTGCCTGAGAAACAAGACCCATCAGACCCACGCTGCCACCTCCATAGACTAGATCAATCCTTCTTTCCACCTTCAAAAAAAGTACACGTGTCACATACCCACTTCACCATTTGCATAATCAAGAAAAAATTATCCCTATCATTTGTACTAAAACAACAAAACAGTAATACCCTTTTTCCAAGATTCATTTTTTTATTAAGAAGTTAATCGGGACTGATTTGCACACTCAATTTATTAATCGGGACACTCACAATATAAGCAGATAAAACACATATAAACCACGGTGAAAGTTTTATACAACTAATTGAAGCATAAAAAAGAGTGTTCCAATACTATTACAAGTGTGCAAATCACTTCCCAAAATAGTTATTAAGGTTTAACTTTCTTTTCTTAAAACTACAAAAATTACATACTAACAAAAAACTTTTTGGTCATGGTGCATTTCACAAAAATTGTGTTTTTGATACTATTTAACACTACGGAAAAGAAATTCATATGATTCACGGCCACCCCGAAAACACCCGTGTATGAATTTATGTGTACAAAAATGTAACCCCATGAACAAAAATGATTATTGGGACCTTAAAAAAAGCTGATAAACATGCTTAAGAAATTGGCCATTATACTAACATGGCACGTTTGGTTCCCCATTCATTGGCACAAACACACACACAAACAAACACCATTCTGTTTGTTTTGTTTTTATATAATTTTTGTTTTCTTACAACTTCCCACCATAAACTTTGATCATGCAAGAAGGCTGCACAACTGACAGCAAATTACAGCTATCAGTTTTTCTCTCTCATGCCAAACATAAACCCTAACTTCCATCTTTCATCTAGTCATTTACCTCAAAATACATGACCAAACATTCAAATAACCTTAACCTAACAAATGGGTATACCTTAACTTCTTAAGATTGCTTAACATGATGACATAAGATGACACACAAAAAAATATATAAAAAGCCACATAAAATACAGTACTAAACCATAAAGATTCAAAATTTTAAGTGCTAATACAACAAATAGCTACAAAAAAGCACCAAGATTCAAACTTTATAGCATAAAATCAAAAGGGTATGTTCAAAATACAAAAACATGAAATGGGTATGTTTTATTTTGTTCTAAAAATGCATATTAAAGAATCTTGAAAATAATGGTTTTTCTTAAACTTTAGGAAACAAGATTAAAAGGGTATGTTTTAAATACAAAGATATGAAATGGGTACGTTTTATTTTGTTCTAAAAATGCATATTAAAGAATCTTGAAAATAATGGTTTTTCTTAAACTTTAGGAAACAAGATTAAAAGGGTATGTTTTAAATACAAAGATATGAAATGGGTAAGTTTTATTTTGTTCTAAAAATGCATATTAAAGAATCTTGAAAATAATGGTTTTTCTTAAACTTTAGGAAACAAGATTAAAAGGGTATGTTTTAAATACAAAGATATGAAATGAGTAAATTTTATTTTGTTCTAAAAATGCATATTAAAGAATCTTGAAAATAATGGTTTTTCTTGAACTTTAGGAAACAAAATTAAAAGGGTGTGTTTAAAATAGCAAAATATGAAATGGGTATGTTTTATTTTGTTGTATACATGCATATTTAGGAAAATCTTGAAGAAATTTTTTAAAAAAAAGTGAAAAATTGTTATACCAGTTCTTTGCCAAGCTCAATGGCAGCTTCTTGATAACTTGGTTTCTTGCCAGAACTGCTTCCACAAAAGACACATATTCTTTTGAACCTTGATTGTGTTTCATCTTCCATAATCTTGTTTTTTTTTTTTTTTTTTAAGAAATGAAGAAGAAGAAGAAGAAGAAGATGATGATGATGTGTTTTGTTGTGTTGTTTGGTTCCTACAACAAGGGAGAGAGGGTGGGAAGGGGGTTAAGTTAAAGAATGAAAAGAATATGTGAATATTGTATAGTGTTATATAATACTCCTATTGTGTTTTGGAATACAATAATATTAGTTTGGATAAAAAGAATTTTATAAAAATGAGAAGAGACCCACAACAATGTTACCCCCACTTCTCTCACGTTCTATATACCCCGTGGCCAAGTGAGATTTTTAGAACGAAATTGTTTATAGTAGGGTTTGGTTTTGTTTTGTTTTGTTTATTTGATAGGATTTTGGGTCATATCTAAAAGAGAAATAAAATACTACTACTAACTTTTTTAGAAAAATCATTTTATTTTTATTTTATCAACTAACATTTGCGACTCAGCAATTCTCTTTTCACACTGTTCTTTAGATTTTGTAATGTTTCATACTTTCTTGGTTATATTATAAGGAAAAAATACAAATCGTTTTCTTAAATAAAATAAGGAATATGTAAATGTAGCCTTAAGAACTAAAATTAAGAAAAAAGAAAAAAGATACAAGCTCTATTACTTGTATAATGAGTTGTGTTTGAGCAAATGTTCATATATGCTCTTCAACCTTAAGCTTCAAGAGACTTTGCTTTGCGACAACTCCTTTTTCTTGTAGGCAGAAATAAGATAAAACACTGTCAGCTCACCCCGGGTTTTTAGTCCAAGACCAAGCTCCGGCGTGAGAGTAAGTACTTGGTATAAGTGAGTGATAAATGATAAGTGGTAAGTGACAAGTAAAGTGGAGTAAGGATGGAGAGAAGTCATGTATCGTAGTGTGTGTGTGTGTGTGTTCAGATCCCTGTTCATGTGTATGAACAGTTCCTTTTATACTACATGTGATTAGCTCCATGACAAACTCTTTGTGGAAGCTAAGTTGTCTTCTAGGTACAACACATAAAGCACTGATAAGCACCAGGCTTGGTCTTCGGGGTCAAAGTTATCTCCATGTTAGTTTGTGGACCAAGCGTCTGTGTTATTCGTGCATCATCGTACTACATTATCAGTTTCTAGTGTACTAGTTCTGATGGTCAGTGTACTAGCTCCGTCATTATGCTTCCTGGGCAGGCATTGCTCTCCTGAGCAGACAATGCATCATCATGGATGGAGTGGGTTTGTCTTAGAAACTTTTGGAGTTAATTGTGATTGTCTCCTCCAAAGTATCCAAATGAGGACATACATCATCAAATTGGTTGAATGTATTATTTGTAAGAAGTCCGGTTGTTATTCTGGCACAATACATGATGCATGTTGTAACAATTTAAACTAGGGGTGAGTATTGGGAGGTTTAAGTCGGTTTCTGGATAAAATCAAACTTTGAACCAAAAGTTTGGTTTAGTTTTTTCGATTTTTGGTTTTCTGTGGTTCAATTTTCGGTTTTTTTTTTTTTTTTTTTTTTTTTTTTTTTTTAATGGAGGGCCATATTTTTTACAAGTTAGAAATCACTTTCGCAAACAGTTATCAAATGACTTTAGACAAAGTTATCTAAAGATAATTTTTTTGTCAAAGAGGTAAATACAATTATGATGGTATTAGCGTCGTCTTATTTTTCTAGACCTTTAGTGAAAATATGAAATGAGACATTTTCAACAATAATTTTTTGTTATTAATTTAAATAATTTCAAGGGACTTGTCAATAACTAATTATATCTTGGATATCCGAAATTTGCGATGACAGTTTTATGTTAGACCTATTATTTTAGCTTAGTTTTTTCAATTCGGATATCTAAAACTTCATATAACAGTTTTATATATCCGAATATTCATAGTTTTTGGAAAACTTTTATATAAGTTTCAAAACTGACATTTCATAAAACTCAACTTTATGAATTATTGTAGTGTTAGATAGATATACATCGGTTACATATATTTTTTGAACACCCACAACTTAATTAAAAAAATCCTATAAAGTAAGTCGAATATTTTGTCCAAGAATAATAAGATTGTATAACATGTATATAAAGATGAGATTTGCGAACATATATGAAATAAAGAAAACTAACTTTATGAATTTATTGTATTGTTAGCTAAATAAACATCTGTTACGAATATTTAATAAATATTATAGAAGAATCGTATTCCTGAAACTTTCCGTTATAGTTGTAACGCTTATATGGAATAATAACATTTAGAGCATTAGGTACCTTTGTGGTGCTGTCGTGTAGTGTTGTAGCCTGTAGGTAAAGCACTTTCATATCAACACTTTTTCGCATAACATCAATATCTATCACATCACATCACAAAACACCACTCCTTCTTGTTTCCGGTGCCATGAGACACTTTCTCGCCCACACATAATTCACTAAAATACAAATACAACACAAAAAAGGTACAACTCGGTTGACGACCACGGTGCAAGGCATGAATACACCGACCTATGTGTAGGGTTGACGCCATCATGTTGGCGTTTCGAGACAACACCAACGAAAACGCAAGCGTGTCCTATGCTCTTAAGTTGGGCGCACTAAGGAGGTCGTCGCTTCGGTCGACCTTTGGTTGAAGTATGTCGCCTTGGTGTGTGGGTGTCGGTCAGTGATGGTCGGAAGGGGATTTAGCTAGATCACGACCAATGTCGAGACACATATACAAATAAATCTGTATGTATGGCCTTTTTTTTATTATATTTTTTTTTAGGTATGCCTAAAACAGAGAGGAAGAAAAAGAGGATAAGGTATTTTGTCATTTTCGTTTTAGACCTTGTTGTTATGTTTATTTAAATTCTTAGTCCTTTTAACTGTTTTTGTTACATCGTTAGTACTTACTATGTTTACAATGTTATTTGAATTATTATGTAATGTGTTTTATTTTTAATGAAATTTAATTTGTTGTAAACAGAAAAGAAACGAAGGTCGTTTTAGTGTGGTAAAAAGTCGTCTGTAGGCCGTCGGAGAGAGAAAGCTGATTTGACAGACAAAATAAAGATCGTTGGAGGTCACTAGTGTGCTTAAGGCTGCTCATCGGTCCAAAACCGGACCGGATTGAGAACGAATCCGGCAAAAAATCTAGACCGAGACCGGACCGAATGTGGTCAGTCCGGTCTCGGTCCAAATAGGCTAAATGTCCGGTTTTTAAGCCGGATCGGACCGAGACCGAAAGTATGAAAAACCCTAAATCGAAACCAGACCGAGTGTGATCAGTCCGGTCCATCCGGTCCGTTTGCTGACCCTTAAGTGTGCTCACCCTTAGGGAAGATAGATTATATTTTTGTATAAAATTGTTCCAACTCCTATCTTTTCATAACAAAAATACAAAATCATGACTTCTGACAAGATTGGATAATACAGGAGCGAAGAAAATTTATGGATGACAAATACACCGTTTTTAGTCTATTTGATAAGATTAGTCATACCTTATATCATCTTCTTGATAAGATTCATAAATCATAAGATAATAAACAAACAGAAGCTAATTTTTCTATAAATAAAAAGGAGATTTAGAATTTTATCGAACAAAATCGAACCAAAATATATGATTCGATCATCATATTTTGTTTATGATCTATATAATTCGAAGTGATTAAATAATGAGTTCTATTTTTTAATCATGTTTAATTATTCTATGAAAAAAATAAGGTTTCAACTAAATGAAAATAATTAGATATCAAGTTGTCAAGTTGGTGTAACAAATTATGTAGTAGTATTTTTATATAATTGTTGTTAGCTTTGAAAGTTAAATAGGTTGGTTCTTATGTTGCTTTAGTGTGTCGAGGCTTTAAACAGCCTTTTCTAGAGAGACTAGTATGATTTTGGTCATCCCGAATGGCAAAAGACAAGGATTTCAGTCATTCCGGCCAACTTACCTTAGCATATACTGTTCCAGGCTTTCAGCCGATCGAATTAACAGTTGTTCTCGTTATAATGACTGTTTTAATGACAAATTAAACGACACTTAGTTAAATTAATTCAATCATTTATCGTAACTTATGGTACACCCGAGAAATTTCAATCAGGAAGGAATTATTAAGATCTTTTGTGTAATGCTTATTGGACTTAAATTTATAAGTTTTACACAAAATTGATATCTAATAAGCAGAATGGACATTTTTCATACACTTGGCGGTTGACAACATACTTCAACATGCAAGTATGTGATTCTCTTCAATTACTAGACCAGCCGTTATGGTGGTCTTTCACTACACGTGAAAGGGTATGTTCGCGCGCTAAGGCAACAATGAAGCACACTTGTTTTTGTTAGGTGATGCATACCACCTAACAAAAATTAAGGTGAGTTTTTTATTTGTGAGTATATGTGAGGTATGTGTATGTTTGTATAAAATGTGATATTTTTATGTATTTTTAGTTAGATTTTTTTTTGAACGGTTACTTTCTTTCAAGGGAAATTCATGTCCATTTGAAACCCGATGGGGGAAAAACCTTCAACTTAAGCCGCCCGAAGGCACGACACTTAATTGAAGTAAACCCTGCCTTCTCCAGATTCGAACCCTTGTGGGTTGAAACCTTCATTGAAGGACTTTGAAATCGTACTGACAGGGCAGTGGTCCACAAGGGAGGACTTCTCGATTTGGTCACCCAAACCGGTACTACTCTCCGCTAGGCACGCTTAACTGAATAAGACGTGCCCAGTGGACCACAAGCCCATTGATATGTATTTAGTTAGATAGCGGTCACATAACATCTTTAAAAGTAACGGTAAGTTTGATGTGTTGAAAAGTTAATGTGACGTTGAAACAAAGATAGTAATCCGCAGACCATTACACCCAACGGTCCAACCTAAACTCAAAGTTGAAACATATATTCTTGGGTGTTAAAATGAAAATATACCCCAGCATTTTAAAACCAATAGCATTATTGGTTCAATAAATCAGACATATATATATTTTCTTTCATATGTTACACAACTTCTCAAAAACCTTTTTGTCATACATCTACAGTATTTATTACTGTAATAATCGCAGCACACATTAAATGCGACACAACGTATACAAGACAATCACTCTCACCGATACTTGTAATGATTACTACAAGTATAGGCCTCGTCGTTTTGTATTTCGTAGTACTCTTTTTGGACCAATAGGTACTCTATTTCTTGTAAATCAAAAGTACAAAATAACCTCAACTTAGAAAATAGTATTTGGGTATACTATATGTTGTCGAGGCCATATATGCATTTGTTAGAAAGTATGATGATATCTGAATCTAAAAAAGGTAACCCTCAATCTCTTTTCTTGGTCAAGAAATAACATATTTGATACAGTAATTTTTTTGTGGATTTTACGTGTATATTGTACTACGTAATCTAAACGACAAATGGGGCAATTTGTGAAATAATAGGATTTTACTACATAAGCTAGATTTAGTGCTAAATTACAAAGCTAATTATAATCCAGTTTCAGCTAAAGGATTTTTCTATCAATGCATTGAGAAGAAGTTAAACTCTAGTGATTAAACTCAAGCTTGTTTCCGTCATCACAATATCTTCCCATCGATTAAGGGTATGTCGTTATTTTGGACATCGAGTAGCTCTTCTAAAAATATTTTTTCTTATAATCACCGAATTAGCTGATGCATGTTTGTTTGTTTTAGTTTCTTATTTTCTTGTTGATTTGTTTCTTGCTTAGGTGTTATGCCTTAGAGTGCTCGGATTGGCTCATAGGCACATTATAAGCGCATTTTTGGTATCTATAACGTCATTAACTGCATTGTTAATAGTTAATCTTTTATTTGAAATGTGCTTGTGCTTGAGCTTGTGTGATTTTATTTTTTATTTTTTATTATTTATTTATTTATTTATTATTATTATTTTTTGATAAGTTGGTTCTCTTTTTGTTGCCAGGTTTTAGCGAGGTATAAGGAAGAAGATGTGATAATTTTAACTTTTTTCGCTTTAACCATTATTACTATATATGATTACATTATTAGTCTCTAAGAGTGTTTTCTATACCGTTAGTCTCTGTTATGTTTATAATGCTAGCACCCAAATTATTTTTACTATACTGTTAGTCCCAAAAATATATAAAATTTGGTGTAATGTATAAAATGAATTGTGTATATTTTAAAGGAAATGAAAAAGAAAAGAAAAGCGGGAACCTACATGCACCTGTAACATGTTATAGCCGATGAATGTGTTTTTCATATTTCGGTTATAAGATAAAAGCTAACGTGACGAGCGGATAACTTCCATATAACACCACCAACCGTACCTAGTGCTATTAGAGCCCTCTTGACGTACTTTTCTCACTTTTCTTTTCACTCAAGTATCTTAAATGTGGTAACTTAATTTAGTGAATTAAATCTTGTCATTTGTATCCACGCTAACATGTGAACCATAAGCATATTTTAAACTAGACTTTAACTACATGAAAGTATGAAACCCCCAAAATCTGCATTTTGGAAGTTTAGAATCAACTTCATGTGACAAGAAATTATAAAAGAATTTGAACAAATAATTATGTTCCTAGAAAAATCTAATCCCCATTAAGGGCTAGCAAGCAAGTTTGTAGAGAAATATTCCCGTGTCTCGCGTTGCTTACACATGTCGTGCTTGGCTTGTATTTTATACATCCAACAAAATTATTTTCATGTCTTTTTTAGCAAAAGTATTATTACACTAAATGTTTAATCATATAAACATGAGCATTTTCATTAATGGAAGCGAAATTCATGGGCAAAAATAGTCAAAGATGTAGCATTTACTTTTAAGTTTAATGGTTAATAGTTGAAATTGGATAGTTGTTTGTATTTTCAGTAGTTTTTAGCTGTAGCATTTACTTTTAAGTTTAATGGTTCACAGTTGAAACTGGAGTTATTAGTTGTTACGTAGTAGTATTTAGATGTAGCATTTACTTTTAAGTTTTAAGGTTTTTTTAGGCTAGAAATATATTAAGAAAAAAGGTACTAGCAACACACTATAAGCTAAAGTAGAAACAATATTTTAGTTATAAGAGCATCTATTAGTAGAAACAACTTCTTATAAATTCATATTTTGGAAAGCTTACAAATGGTGAAATGGGGAAGCTTATAAAATAAGTTCCTGTAAACACTTCGTATAAATCAAACCTGTAGTTAATAAAAACTTATTTTAGCTGTACAGCGTTATGACATACATGGTAGGAGTTGGGTCTGCGTTACCATACCACGACGAGCGGCGTTGAGGCTGCGTTGTGGTATCCACTCAAATTGAAACGCACTAGTGGACATAAAAGGAAAAACAAAGTCATTTCACGGTTATGAATTTAATTAAAAAAGAATCACGATTTATTTTTATATTTATTTATTTTTATTATTTTTTTAAACGCCCCTATAAATACAACACCCCATTACCAAATATTTTCACACTTAACCTAAACACTATTATTCATTTTAACACAAATATTTGGTTTGTTCTCTCCCCCATTCCTTCGAAGAAATTCAATCGTATGTTCAGAACCAATGCGAGCAAGAGGATGCGGCTCGTTAGGATGCTATTGTCAGCGTTATCAACCTGTTTGAGCAAGCAAAGGCGGTGAAAGAAGATTTGAGAAAACAATACGCGAAATGCAAAGACATTTCGCCGAAAAGACATGTTGTAATTGACAAATTTTTGCACGATGGAACCTGGAAAGATTACGAGATTAAGAAAACATTGTGGAAGTGTGTTTCACATATACAAGATAATATCAGTCACAAAATCCGTTGGATTCATAATAAAAACATTATGACTGGTTCAATATCACATCAACTACATCAACTTAGTATAGATGAAGAGGAATCAGTTGATGAGCATGGATTTACTGAGAAACACGATAAAAAATTTATGCGAGATGAAGAGACTTTAAGAGAAACAGAGGAATAACAAGCAAGACGTCAACAAGAGCGAGAAGAGTTTATGCGTCAAGAACAAGCTCATGATGAGTTGTTCAGGTTGGAATTTAGGGTTGTGGAATCTCATTATGAAACTGATTAATCTATGTTGAACAAGTCCTCTAGTTTAATGTTTTTAATCTCATACGTTTATGAAATTTTTTATTTATCTATGTTTTAATTTTTATTAATCGACGTTTATGTTACGCGTTTTCAAAGTATTTGTAATTTATGAATTAGTTTTTAAATTTTCGCATGTTTTTTAAATTTAAGTATGTTTTTTAAAGTATTTGTAATTTGTATTAGTATTTAATGAATGTAGTATTAGTTAAGGGTTTATTTAATGATTGAAATATTAGTTAAGAGGTTAATTTGTAATATGTATTTTTTTTTAAAAAGGATGAGTCCTAAAAGGTGGTGTTATTTGTAGTTACGATAAGGGATGATCTTTTAGTGTTAAATGTTTTGATGTTGAAATAATGTGACGTCGAGGTGGCAAAATAAATCGGTATCTAACATGTTATTGTACCTAGGACTCTTATGTTTAAACTATTAGCAGAGCTATTTACATCAAACGTACCATAGCTTCTACTTTTTAAAATCATGAAATTTGGTCATGGTTTATAGCAATTAGATAAACTCCTGTCTATGCATCAAATCATAATTTATAACACTTTTAACTTTTTTGTCATTTACAAATATGCCAAGGAACACTTTCACAAAGAATATCGAATACGTTTGGAGTTGTCTATAATCTCCCAAACATTATATCAACGACTATTTCTATCGATGAGATATCGTCTTTTCTGGATATTTAGAAGGAGATAACACATTTAGGCTATTTCAAGAGGAAGAGTAGGCAATGAAGTAATAGCGCATGTTAGAACAGTACTCCAGGGTAGCTGGAGTGACAACAATGGCATGCAAACTATGACTACGTCAGAGCTTAGGTTGTATTAGCAGACAACTGTTGTACAACAACGTACAAATAGAACAAAGTGGTCAAAAATGGCCACCTACAACATCAAGACAAAATGATACCCGAAAGCAGCGCCTGACTCAATCAGTGATTTAGTCGCTCCTCCTAGACGACAAGACCATCTCCATAATGCTCGCGTCGTGCCAAGGCAATGTAGTATAAATAGATTTGTTCACTCAGAGGGACGACACACACTTTTATTCTCCGATATAAACTATCTCTTCCTCTCCTATATCATCGCGTATTTTTCATACCAAGTGTACACTTATTTTCATGCCGGAGCTTGGTCTCGATTAAAACACCTTAGCAAGCTAACGGTGTTCTTTCTTATTTTAGCCTAAAAGACGAAGGAATTATCATTAATCTCGAGGTCGAAGGGTTCAAGAAGTGGTGACGGAAAATTTATTCAACATTTAGCGCCATCCGTGGGATCCTTATACCAATCTACTAATACTAAGTAATGGACGGATGTGCAAGGACATCTCACCCGGAAAGAGAAGCAGGCCTGAACAATGGGGAGCAAGGGATAGGGAGAACTCCCTTGGGAGGACTCTCCGACTCCAGACATATTCAAGAAGGATTTTCTCCGACTTATGTAAAAGAGAATATTTATCTGTTGAGGACTATGATCAAAGAGCTGGAGAACCGTGGTAAAGAGAAAGTAGCGCTTCAGAGACTCTCATACGGAGACTCGGAGGATCTTTATCTATCAAAAGTCAAAGATGTAAAATAGACAAAATTTTAACAACATTAAGATGATTTTTATTTCTTAAAAAATTGCTCAAAATTTAAAATTTCAACATCCTAGGTATATTTGGCGGTGAACGGTGAGAAATTAATATTTTGAATTTTAGTAGTCGTTTGACAAATGAGCGGTGAGCTTTGCTATTTTTAAAAAATGCTTATTTTTTAATGCTTGTTTAAAAAGCTATGAGTGATGAGTTGTGACTATTGCTCACAGCTCACTGCTACTGATCACGGCTCTAAAATCCAAGAAGCAAACACCCGTTGGAGTATGGCAAAAAGGGCAGAAAAACATGTGTATGACAAATAGGGAAGAAAAACATGTGTCATCAATAAGTGATGACAATAATTCTAATAGTTTCAATATAGTGACATTTTAGAAGTATTTAATTAGGTATCAAAGAAAGACAGAAATATTAAAGAAGTAGAAGGGACAAAATAATGCACAAGGGAAAAAAGGAAAAAAAATATGAAGTAAAAGGGGAAAAGAATAGGAATAGTAGGAGGAGGGAGTCGAAGTTTGAACTTTCAAACACACAATAATTTACTATGACTGATAATTGATAAATAACCCCCAAACGTGTATCTAGTCATGTCGGGTATTTCTTGATATGCCTATCATTCATGTGACAAGCCATCGGTTTAGTGGTACGCCACCTAACTTTTTCACAAAGTGTCTAAAATTCAATTTATGAGAATCTCGAAAACGATCGCAAGAATAACTAGCTAAACCTCGTAAATCTAAGTTAAAGACTCAATCTTCATGAATAACATGAATAAAGAAACCTCGTCGATTTTGTAGTCTTTTACCATCATGTAAAGGTATAAGTGTTTACAATTTACGACCTTCATACGAGTAATGGACATTGTTGTGGTTGTTATCTAGTATTAAGCGTGAAATATGTCTAACAAAAATTATAAAAAAGATCAAATTTTGTTTAAATAGAAAGAGAAAAAACACACCTCAAATGACCATTGCACAACTTGTTTACTTCAACTTCATTTTCTTATTGATATTTTTTATGGGAGCAATACACACACGAGTAATCAATCACACACATGCTTAAAAGTAAGAAATTTGCTACATCCACATAAAGTTTACACAAAAAATCCTTACTCGCTGACATGTCGGCGGGTGATTGGTTTTTTGTGGGAGTGACAATTTTTTGTGTAAACTTTATGTGGCCTTAACATGCCTCTAAAAGTAAACCTAACAGAAAATTCACAAGAGTTGTATTTATTATAGAGAAGACAAAATGTAGACACACTTTCTGTATCACCTTCAAGAAATTTTGGAGTCTTTTATACAGTAATATATTGTTGGAGCATCATTGTCAAAGTTATATCTAAGTTTCGGAATGATATTATATCATGTCTAGTACGTTTTATTAAGTTGCTTCTTTGATTTTTCCAATGTCATGTACCTATCAAAGCTTTATACATGTCTTGAGAATTTAATTATTATAATAAACACTTATGTCAGCTAAATGGTAACCGAATGAGATTTTTCCTATTTAGGTTATAAGCGGCCTAAACGGAATATCTCCACGACCATTTCCAGACTTTTCACTATAGCCTCTAAATGTGCAATTAGTGAGGTTTGAATACTTGACCACTCGTGAGGAAGTCAAATACCTCATCACTAAGCTATATGATGTGGTTTTTGGAAGTTAAATAATGCAACTAAAAACATATATTTGCAATCATCAGTGACAGCCCTTGGCATCATATGTTAAGATCCTACGATCGAGTATTGAGTTATGAACTTTAATCGATTCCAAAGCGACCGTGGTAGTGTTTTGAAAATTCAATTCAATTACATCTAAATTAAATAAATATATTCTTTTTTGATAAATTCAAATCGATAGTGTTACCTCATAACCCGTGATTGTAGGCTCACCAGAGTCGACACATTTTTTTCTTGTTCAATAAAACAACACATTAAAATAAAAACATTATATAATTTAAACAAAATAAAGTATCACGGTTAAGTAAATTTTATATATTTTGTGGACTAACAATGTAAAAAAAATCCAGGGACTAACAAAGGAAATTTGGTGTTTATAAGAAACTAAAAATGCATAAACATGCCTTAAATATGGTTAATTAGAAAATTATTGGCATGAACTTTAAACTAATACTCCCTCCGTCCCATTTTAATTGTCCGCGGGCCCGAATTTGACCGTAAATATTTTTGTTTGTATTATATAACACTTGATGAAATTTATATCATTGAAAAGTTCGAAGTTCGTTGAACTTTTCAATGATATAAATTTCATCAAGTGTTATATAATACAAACAAAAATATTTACGGTCAAATTCGGGCCCGCGGACAATTAAAATGGGACGGAGGGAGTAATAAACAAAGTGCATATATCATCCTATTAAACCTTTACGTAAATGAAATATAATATTTTATTTTTAGAAAAATTCAAAGACTAACAAGGACAACTCAATGCCTAACAAAACAACCTAAAGACTATACATTTTAATTTTATTTTAAGGACTAATAATGTAACACTAATAATTCAGTGGCTAATAATGAAAACTAAATGATTAACGAAAAGACTAGCAAAGAAAACATGGACTTACATGTAAGAAAAAATAACCATCAAAGACTAATAATGTTATGAGTTTTGCTAACGACATCTCTAAAGATTGTGTGTATCCATATATCCCGGGATTGTTTTCACTCTTATATGTGACATTGTAATAGATTCATTTGCTTAACAACAATAATCCTTAAGGTTTTTATATTTATTGAATAGTGTACTAATACTCCCTCCGTCTCAAAATTATAGTCCACTTTTGACTTTTTCGATCTTTATTTTTCAACTTTGACCTTAAATATTTTTGTTTATATTACATAATACTTGATGCAAAATATATGAATGGATTGAGTTTTAAATGTATTTTTCATTGCTATAATTTTCATCAACTATTGTATAACACAAACAAAAATATTTAAAATCAAAGAGGAGAAAAAATGACCGAAAAAGTCAAAAGGGGACTATAATTTTGGGACGGAAGTAGTAGTAAAAGATGCGGGATCCCTTGCAAAGTACCCAAACATTGCAAATGCTAAAAAGAAATTTGGTGCTGCCACGTGTCCCTCTTTTATTTTATTTAAAAAATCTGGATAGGGGCAAAATAGTAAAATTACTCGTTTTTTTTTTCACCTCAAATTTCAAACGCACATATCTCTTAAATGACAAACTTTTAGAAAAAACCGATTTCATTATAATTTTTAAAATTTAATCCTCTTTAATTTGGTATAAATTTTGTTAAAAATTTCGAAACTTTTTTTTTTACATACGAAATTGGTGTTAATTTTCTTTATTTTTTGGGTATTTTCGACCTTATTTTGTACCATCATAAATGCCGAATCGTGAAAAATTTAAAACATGAAAGTCGTAGCTTCTTGGCCATTCTTTACCCAGAAATTTGAATCACTCAAATCTAATATGATATGAGTGAGATATCGTATGTTAAAGATGACGTTTTACTCATATTTGTTGCATACAACATGTTTGATGAAATGTTTAGCTTAGATTTTTAGTCTTAAAATCGAGTTAAATTCACTAATTTTTGTACAACAATGCACCTTTATTCATTTTATTAATGTAAGATTCAAAAAGTTTTTTTTTTTTTTTTTTTTTAACTGATGAACTTATTAAATCAGTTAATAAGGTTCATCGGTTAATAAGTTCATCAGTTAATAAGTTTATCAATTAATATAGTTCAACCAGTTAATAAGGCTGATGAACCTTATTAACTGATTTAATAAGTTCATCAGTTAATAAGATGAACCTTATTAACTGATTTAATAAGGTTCATCAGTTAATAAGTTCATCAGTTAATATAGTTTAACCAGTTAATAAGGCTGATAAACCTTATTAACTGATGAACCTTATTAACTGATTTAATAAGTTCATCAGTTAATAAAGCTCTTTAACGCGCGATATGTCTTTTTTAAAAATCAGTTAATAAGGTTCATCAGTTAATAAGTTCATCAGTTAATATAGTTCAACCAAAGTAACTGATGAACAAAATGTCTTTTTTAAAAATCAGTTAATAAGGTTTATCAGTTAATATGGTTCATCAGTTAAAAAAAAACAAAAAAAAAAAAAAAAAAAACAAGAAAAAACAAAACTTTTTGAATCTTACATTAATAAAATAACAAAAGGTGCATTGTTGTACAAAAATTAGTACATTTAACTCGATTTTAAGGCTAAAAATCTAAGCTAAACATTTCATCAAACACGTTGTGTGCAACAAATATGAGTAAAACGTCATCTTTAACATGCGATATCTCACTCATATCATATTGGATTTGGGTGATTCAAAATTCTGGGTAAAGAATGGCCAAGAAGCTACAACTTTCGTGTTTTAAGTTTTGCAAAATTCGGCCTTTAAACTAGACAAAATTAGAGCCGAAAATGCTAAAATTTTCAAGAAAATCATGACTCAATGTATATGTCAAAAAAGAAGTTTTGAAAAAATTAAAAAATTTTATACCAAATTAAAGAGGATTAAATTTTAAAAATTATGGTGAAATCGGTTTTTTTTTAAAGTTTGTCGTTTGAAAGTTATTTGCATTTGAAATTTAAGGTGAAATTAAAAAAATATGTCAAATGACCAAAATGCCCTCTAACAAAAAATATTAAAGAAAAAATGGAGGGAGTGGGTGGGGGACATATGACACTAGCTTAGTAGCTAAAAACCTTTTTAGACTTTTTAATTTTGATCCCCTTTTTATGGGATCGCAACTCAATAGTAAAAATCATTTGATAAGCGTCGTATATGTGATGTGATGTAGTGTAATATACTTGGAATATGTCATATAGGTAAGATGCGGCAAAAATGGGTTAAAGATCCAATGTATGTGGGCTTGTGAATATCTTAAGAGGCAGGCTTATTGGATTTGATTCTTGTTAAAGTTGTTTCGTTTTCGTAACCAGTGTTGAATCAGAGAAAGTTTCGGCAAGAGGTCGAAGAGGCCACATCGAAAAACTTACGAGAATGTCATGGAGTGCGTGAATGTCGCGGATTAAGCCAGTGGCAATTTTTGCTGGGCTAGATAGACTTGCGGAATGGTCACATAAGTTAACGAACCAAAAATCTTGATTGTTAAAATGACTGTTTTGCGGTAATTTTATCTTTAGCACGTAATTAATGAGCTAGATTTATTTGATTGTAACGAGCGGGGTACCCGCGCGTTGCTGCGAAAATGTTGTGGTTAATCTAAACTCGAAATAAAACTATTGAAAAAAATTATTTTTGTTATTAAAGACTAAATTTGCAAAAGATCGATAACCGCAAGTACTATTTTTTTAAAGTTAGTTCTTTGGGACTAACTTTGAAGTTAAAACATGAGGTGGTGTTTAAAAAAAATGAACAGTAAGTTCTTTGGGACTATCTTTGAAATTATAATTTAAAATGAGGTGTTGATTTTGTTAAATATTTAACCTCATGCAAAAAAAAAAAAAAAAAAAAAAACTATTGCTACAGTACCGCAACACACATAATTGCTGTTATAATCACTGCAGCTACAGTGAATTGCTACAGTACTCTCACTGACTTTTAGTATATATATATAATACATTTGGTCTGTAGATATTGAAACAATGTTAGCTTTTAAAACTTTTTACATTATATATATATATATATATTACATTTCCCGTGGATCCTTAAATTTAAAATAATATTTGTTGCTATAGTAACTTTGTGAGTGGGTGAATAGTAAATATTTAAAATAATAATATATACTATAGTAACTAACGGTCGTTAGTTACTTAACGACTATTAACTAACGACCGTTATCTTTAACATTAAAAAAAATCTGTACAAAATTGGTCTTTCATCTCAGAGGTTTGTTGCAAATTTACTCCTGTCATAATTTAAATAATTGGTCCTTCATGTTATACATCTATTGCAAAGTCAGTCCTTGATCACTAACTTGACGTTAAGTAGCTAACGACCATTATATTCAACAATTTTTAAAGAAATAATTTAGTTCTCACAATGTACTACCTCCGTCCCATATTAAGTGTCCATTTTCACAATGCACAAAGTTTTAGGAGATTTCACTAATTAATCTCTCCACCAATCAAATATTAATTTTACCCACTAAAGTCCCATCTTATTGGTTGAAAGGTACAAGTGGACACTTAATTTGGGACATCTAAAGATTCCATTGTGGACACTTAATGTGGGACGGAGGGAGTAATATTTTATAATGCCCGCGGCAACGTGCGACTTACATCCTCGTTGTAAACAAAGATAGATAAACTTGTTACACCTTTGTTCAGCCAGCTTCCTATCGGTATATTAACGTGATAGTTGTGTACTGTATTAGCGTTGTCAAGTTTTAAGATCTTTTGCATTTAATTAATTCTACTTTTCTCATATTGTTGTGTATTAAGCGTGAAATATGTCATAACAATTATCAAAAAGATCAAATTATCTTTAAATAAAAAAAAGAAAAAACACACCTCAAATGACCATTGCACAACTTGTTTACTTTCAACTTCATTTTCTTATTGATATTTTTATGGAAGCAATACACACACGAGTAATCAATCATACATACGCTTAAAAGTAAACCTAACAGAAAATTCACAAGAGTTGTATTTATTATAGAGAAGACAAAATGTAGGCACAGTTTCTGTATCACCTTCAAGACCTTTTGGAGTCTTTTATACAAGATATTGTTGGAGCATTATTATCAAATATATTGTTGGAGCATCATTGTCAAAGTTATAGTTATAGTTAAGTTTTGGAATGATAATATATAGTGAAAATTTCCAAAATAGACAGTTAGATATATGTGTTACCAAAATCGACCTTAGAAAGCTATGTTATCAAACACTACACAATGCACAAATCTTGTTTGCTCGCCCGATAATTTGCGCATGGTGAGCAAAACTGTTTGCTCACCCTCTTATTTGCTTGTCATATTTATTTAAGAAAAGGGTATTATGTTGACATTTGACATGATGAGTAAAGTTGTTTACTCACCCTCTTATTTGCTCGCCACATTTATTTAGAAATATAAAGTTTGAGAAGTTGAAGATTGGTTTGAGAGGGTGAAAGTATTCGTTTTTGCTTTTTTTCTTTTTAAAAATCAAGGTTGTTGATATATTGAATGTTTAACAAATGCTCACCTGGTTACTTTTTTTATATAACCATGATACGTCATGTGTGCATTCAAATGATGAAGGCGAGCAAATGCTTTTGCGCGCATAGTAGAATTTTGTTACTGAATAAATGCTCACCCGGTATTTTTTATATTATATACTCATGTCTAATTTTATTGAGTTGCTTCTTTGATTTTTCCTCTGTCATGTACCTATCAAAGCTTTATACATGTCTTAAAACTTTAATTATTATAATAAATACATATGGTAGCTAAAATAAACAATGTACCTATCAAAGCTTTATACATGTCTTAAAACTTTAATTATTATATTAAATACTTATGGTAGCTAAAATAAACAGGTAAGCGAATGAGATGTTTCCTCATTAGGTTACAAATGAAAGGTGAATTTTTAACTCATGTGTAAGCAGCCTAACTATAATATCTTTGTGATCATTTTCGCTGGGCGTTGTTGAAAACGTAAAAAAAAAAAAGAAAAAAAAAAAAATTAGGTCCGGCACGAAAAAAAAGTGTCCCTATATTATAATATCCATAGACCATAATCAAGTACGAAAAGCCAAAAATACAAACAAAAATCATTCTTGCAACAAAAATATTACTTCTACAAAATAAAATATATTTAAGTAAATCGTGCGGTTCTTCTCGCGTTTTTTGAGGCAAAGTCTTCGATCAACGATTCATAATTCATGTTCTCCAACATATCGCTCTCTATAGAAATTATTGCTAATCCATTAAGTCTATCTTGGGACATTGTAGATCTTAAGTGTGACTTCAACAACTTAAGTTTTGAGAAGCTTCTTTCTGCTGATGCCACCATCACTTGAATAGTTAACAATACTCTGTATGCAATCATTGCATTAGGAAATACACCACCGCCTTGCATTTGGAAATTAGATGTTACCAGATGCTTGTTTAAGAGGCATACATTTTTTTTAAGCAACTACATATGAAAACGAATTAGTATTATTTAACAATTTGTCATTTGTCAAATATCAATTACTCAATTTGAGTATATACTATATATCAGTATATGTATACAATTATGCAAAAAAAATGATAGCTAGGCAAAATTGATAACTAAAAAAAAATTAAAAATGATAACTAGTTGAGAGTTCTAAGTTGTAACCTCAGTTATGATTTGAAGATGGAGATGGATTATTGAAAGCAAAGCTTCAGTGCTTCACGCCTTCAGCCCTTCACCCTTTTGTCCTTTTACAATCGTTTTTGACTTTTTGGATTAAATGATTAATAGGGTTTATTTTTAGTGCCCCTTAGTGGGTTGGGCTTAGTACATATAATGAGTATAAAAAATTTTAGTGCTCCATAGTGTGTTGGGCTCGGCTCGGTTGCTGATGGTGCGCCGGCCCAAAACCGCCCATGCATTTTTGACATTTGCACGACGGCCTTCAAATATGTAGCTAGTGAGGTTTGAATACTTGATCGCTTGCGAGGAAGTACTAAGCTATTTGATGTGGTTTTTGGAAGTTAAAATAATGGAACTAAAAACAAATATTTGCAATCATCAGAGATACTTCTTTGCATCGTATGTCAAGATCCTAAGATCAAATATTTGCAATCTATTGTTTTAACGAGCTGGGAAGCCCGCGCGTTGCTGCGGGATTTTTGGCCTCCTTGTTTTTTTTAATCCAGATGTGGTTATAGTTTTCGTATTGTGCATCATAAGCAGAAGCAGTTTGAAATAAGCAAGTTGCAAACTAATAATGCATTACTATTTATTACAAACACATGTTACAAAAGTATCACAAAGAAGATAAGAACTCAAAACGCTTGCAGATGTTTTATATACAAATATTAGCTCTGTTGCATCATTCAACAACAACTGGTGATCTGCTTGCGTCTTTGATTAACATGAACTTAGCTTCCATGATTGCATCTTTGTAGACCTTAGTATGATCATTGAAACATTAGTAGAGCAACATAAGACTTTTCGAAGAACACGATGTAAAGAAACTAATATAGTAAAAAATGCAATAATTAGCATATGTTGCCTTTTGAATGACACATTCAGCAGCAGACGAAAGATTAAATCCCATAGGTAAAAAGGTTTGTATATCTCAAAAGTGACATTTAGCATGACCATGATTTCCAGTTGAGACTTCAACAACCTGCAACAAAACTTCAAGTACTTAACTTATGAAGACTTTTATTTTATTCTTAGAAGATGGACATTAAAGTATACAATCATATTGAGGAAACATCAATCAGAGTAAATATAAGTTTTACATGTGATTTTAATGTTATGAAAAGCTTGTAAAACAGTAAAGCATAAATACTAAAAGACACTAACTATTGATCAGTCGAGACTCATAAGAGTTTCGTAAATTTTGCTAATGTATAATGGGTCAATTCGGGTTATATTTTATCTTTAATCACTTGAATGTATGAAATAAAAAATATAGCCTAACAAAAAATCATTATAATTTCAAGCTTATGAGACAAAACGACACCGTAGAGGTGAAGGCGTTTCACCATTAGGCGGGACCTGGAATACTTTGAATATATCGGTATAAACGAAATCCAAAATAATTTTTCATTAAAGACACTTCAAGACATGTTCTAATTAAATGCCAAAAAAATAACATGTTAACTATAAAACGATAACAAACTGATACTGACAAATACATTTGCTATTGTTCTTGAATATTTATAATAGTAAAAGCTAGAAGTTGTTACATGGCGTGAGGTGTTTGAAGGTCTGATTCTTCTGTGTAGTTGAAGGCACCGTTGAATCCAAGAAAATATCCCAAATGTGTGGCACCCTACCCCCTCAGATATTGCACCTTGCTCACTAATAATCAAGTAAGCAGTTTGTATAGGCAATCCTAAGGTCCGTTACAACTGTTGTGATATGTTAAAATGCAATCACTACATAGAATAGGCAACCCCAAACACCCCTTAATCGGTTTTGTTAAGAAATGAAAGTCTATGTACTTCGTTGAGAAACCACATATGCCTATTGTGGTAGTTTTTCCCGGCCTAATACATTTATTAGACTTTTTTTTCCACCTCAAATATATATGGAACAACCATATTTTTTTTCTTTGTTGTTTCAAAATACATTAAGGAAATGAATTATTTTTATAAGCAATCCCAAACATCCCCCTCAGCAATCACCGCATATAACAAACTTACTATGTCAAAGGTATCAGCTTTCACCCATGGATTCACAACAGTCAGGGCTGCAAACAGTTATCAGTTTGCTAGTTTCTACCAGCTAAAGGGGCGTTTGGTTCGCGGATTTGAAATGCAAATTTATTTAAACTACCTGAATAAATGGCACTTTGCTCAAGTACTTGGTCTTCCCTTTCGTCTCGTCAACGTGTCTAAATCTCGTCACATTTGTTACCAGACCATGTCTACAAACGAAACAAACAAAACATATAAACTGCAACATGACAAACCAACAACAATCATTATTAAATGCAGATTTATGTGCCGTTGTCCTAGTGTTTCAGCGTGAAAACTGTTGTGTGAAATTAATCCAAATATCGATCCATTTGACCAGTAACAAATGTTACCCATTTTGATCTAACCCGTTGTGATCCATTGTCTAATTGAAGATTAGCTTATCACTTAAAAAGGTAAATATAGCTGGCTAGTTGGCCTTGTGCAATGCTGAAATAAGTTTAATTCCAAACTTATTTTACGCATTACATATATCCAGATCATGTACTCAGCTATTATTTGTAACTGATATAAATAAGCAGTTACGATAGTATGGATCAGGGTACAAAGAAACAAAGGGGTAGTTTTTAGATTGCTCCTGCACAATCTCCCTTTTCAATTTCAAATAAGCAATTTTGTCATGACAAAAATTCGTAGGTGTTTATTCTTTTCCTAACTAAAAGAGGTCGTGTTTGGTTATAAGCTTATGATTTAATAAAGGTCATTTACCATAGCGTGTGTTGTACACAACAGACTTATTTGACACAAATAAGTGTTAATCTAAAGGCTGTAACTGCAAGAATCTAATTACCCACTTCGATAATAAAAGCCTAAAAAACCAATAATATGGTATTAAGCTAAAGTGCTAAACCCATAAAAACCCAAAATAGATCACATACCCTTGAGTCCCTGACACTGGCAGACGCAACACGCACACACGATATTACACTGTTAGAAATGATTGTTCACAGTCATGCGAGTTCGCCACTTCTCATAGGTCGTCGCTGCTCCTTAACTCTGCGATATTCTTTATGTTTCTGTTGGTGAGAGTTTCAGAATGAGATAAATGGATGAGTATCAGCGATATAAGAACTTGTCATTAGGAATTAAGAATACTCACTCATCCGCCAAAACGGCGGTTGGCTGTAAGCTCATCTTCACACCTTCATCCTGCAAAATCAATAAAACTAATAATAAAAATCAAAAAACTATTTTTTCTTATGCAAAAGAAACAACAATTAGTTGATTAATTGCATCAACTAAATAAGCACAACGGATTTTAAAAGATATTCATCATGATGTATGATTTTGACAGAATAATACTTACATCGCGGTAACTGTTAACTTGAGTATCAAATTTCGACCTAAGAACACATTAAAAAAAGCCTACACAACAAATCACACACAAAAAAATTCTTAGATAAAAAATTACTGGGAAACGAAAGGAACACAACGTCTAAATTCAAAAATCATACCCTTTTTCCGTATACATTATTGTAAAAAAGATCGCAAATTATTCCTATTAAAGCAACTATACTTGCAACTATACCTGCAATAGCAAAGATTAACGTGACTTAGTTCAGCGGCTACTTGATCCTCCACAGAAATAGAAGAAAAAAAGGAAGTTAGAGAAACTTACCACATTTCTGTTCTTTTAATACTTTTATCAAACATCTGATGTACACAATGTTGTTCTACACTTTTTTCACTATAACCACAACCACAGCCACACTTCCTAATTGACCTTCAACATATTGAGGAAAATAAACACTCCATTAAATAACCGAAAACCATGAATTAAACCAATTTCATGTAAAATAAAGATGATCCAGAACCATTAATCATAAAAATAGTTGTAACCCAGTTAAAAACCCCAGATCTAACTAAGATAAACATAACCCAGGTATCATCAGCCGTGTTTATATGGTTTGGTTTAGCAGCATAAAAAAAACCAATAACCCCTAATTCCAATTACTAACAATTTTTACCAAACCAATAACCCCTAATTCCGATTACTAACAATTTTTTCCAAACCAATAACCCCTAATTCCAAAAACCCACAAAAATTAACACAAACCAACCCAAATTTTTTTAAGGTATAATGGAAATCAAATTTTATCTAAACTTACACATCCAAATACACCATTATAAACCCCATACTCGCTTCTGTGATTTTGACCCGGAACCCATAATCAAAAACCAAAATCGAAAAGAGAGAGAGAAAAAAAGTAAATAAAAATAAAAAACTTGAAAATAGAAGAACAATGAAAATAGATAATTTAATTAGAACATACCTTAGAGAGAAGCTTCAAGATGTGTGTGAATTCTTAAGGGATCTGGAATTTGTGTGGAAGAAGATAAGGTGGATTTTATATCAAATGGAAGATGGTATGTTTTGGGTTTTAGAATATATTTTTGGTGATGAAATAGCTGTCTGTTCTTTTGATGATAATTTATGTGTCAATGGGGGAGAATGAATGGAAGAAGGTTCTAGGGTTCTGTAGGGGAAAAATATCCAGGTAAAACGGAACGGGAAAAGTGTTGGAACGGGAGGAAAAACGTGAACAGTGTTTTATAGGGTTTCAGCCAATAAAATCGCGTTTTGTGTAAAACGGGAATTCTCATCTTTAGTATATATATATATAATGAGTAATTTTGGCATGCGCATTGTGGCGGGAGTAAATTTTATATTACTAAATTAAATAAATTGATTCTTTTATGATAAATCCAAATCGATGAAATACGCGCTATCTCATAACCCGTGATTGTTGGTTCACCCGAGCCGGCACATTTTTTTTTGTTAAATAAAACAACACATTAAAATAAAACCATGCATAATTAAAAAATAAATAAAGTATCACAGTTAAGTCAAGTTTTATACATTTTGCAGACTAACGATATTACAACTTTCAGGACTAACAATGAAAATTTATTGTTCATAAAGAAACCATAAATGCATAAACACGGCTTGAATATGGGTTAATTATAAATTTTTTACCCTTAAGTATAAATTAATGATAAAAAAGTACATATATCATCTTATTAAACTTTTACTTTATTAAACTTTTACGTAAACGAGATATAATATTTAATTTTTAAAAAATTTAGGGACTAACACACCTCAATGATAATGGAAGGACTAACAAAAAAAAAAAACCTATTTCAATGGTTGATAATGGAAACTAAATGTCGAATGAAAGGACTAATAAAGAAAACCGAGACTTACATTGATTGGTCCCGAAACAGTCAGATATTATTGACCAAGGTCAACAAGTCAAAGACAGCCTCGTTCCAATATTCCGGTGATAGTATAGTGTGTCCCCGGGTCGTTATGTCCCAGCGAGATTGAAATGGTGTCGTTTGAAATCGTTTAGGAGTGAGTGACACTGAGGACAGTAGCCCAGATGATATGGAATTGATTTTGCTACTGTTATTTTGGTATTGGTACACAGAGATAATATTCACAAAAATCAGATACTCAGATATATGCACAAATTCACAATTAGGATCACGTAACAGGAAAAGTGGGGTTTGGTATTTAACAAACTACAGGGGGTGCTTTTGAAACTTTTTGAAACTTAAAATTAAAAGGAAATTGAAAATGAAAATGGAATTATAAAAATGATTAAAATATTATTTAATTAATAAAACTATTTAAAATCTAAATTAAAACCTAATTTAAATTAACTAAAAATGACAAATGTTACAAATTATCCTAAAAAGTTGCAAAAATATTTTGTAAATCTTAATTAGAACTTGAAGAAAGAATAAAAATAAAAATAAATATTTTTTGTCTTTTTATGAGCTTTTTATTAATTAAAAACTATTTGACTTAATTAAACTAATTAAATTAATTTAAATTATAATTAATACTAAATTAACTTAGAAAATTATGATAAAATTTATAAAATTACTTAACCATCACAGGAATCCTAAAAAATTATAAAAACCTCTAAAAATTATATTTAAGACTATTCCACTAATTAATTACCTTTTAATTAACTTAAGTCTAATTTAAACAATTAAAATAAGAAAAATGGAAAATGTATAGTAGAAATTCAAAATATATTTTCTAAAAGTCTATTATACTATATTAAGGCTAAGAAAAATATAAAATCTAGGTTTTGATTTATAAAAACTAAATATGCTATTTAATACTTAATATTAATTAATAATTAAGAAAACTAAAATTAAATCTAATAAATAATAAATGACAGAATAAAAATCTGAAAAATTTACTAAAAATACTTTACTATATAAGGTAATTAATACAAATATAAAAATGCTAAGTTCTTAATAAAAATCTAAAAATGAAAAATAAAATTTTAATTGAATTAAATAGAAACTATCACTTAATTTAAACTTGGTTTTTCTTGGATTTTCTTTTACAAATTAACTTTGCTACTGAAAATAGAAATCTTTTGTGAAAACACTTTTAAAATCAGCTTATAAATAAGCAGTAGCACCCCCTTTTGCTTATCAGTTGACTTTGGTTGACTGAATGGACAAATAAGCACAAATGACTTTGGGTGGGGTCCACAATGATGGAAATGGGTAAAAATAAGCTATACTGACTCAAATAAGCCAGAAACAACAATTGGTGATCACAAATAAGCTGTTAGGAAGCAATTAAGCACTTGAGCAAACTGAATTTCAACACAGAATGGGACAGACTTTATGATGGATTCCAGGTGGGGTCCACTTGATTCTAGGTCAAACAAATGGTTAAGTTTTGTTCCCTGGTAGGAGGGGGTTGGGAAAAACCAAATGGAACCTCTGGGGCCCACTGGGTTGGCCAGAAATCACCACCAAAGTGATGGTGGTGAGATGGTTAACTAGTGCACAAGGCAACTTGCAGCCCTGCAAGTAACTTCCAAGGGTGTTTTAGTCCAAAAGAAAAATTCACAAAATTAAAGAAACCCTGGTAAATTGAAGTTGAGGTGGCAAAGTTTAACTACAATGAATTTCAGATCCTCGATCCAAACACATAATTCACAAAAATTCTTGTAATTTTAGCAAAAATCTGAAAGGCTCAAATTGACTTTTTGAGAAAAACTTGTAAATTTGACTTTGGTGAGTTTTGATTGATCACAGATGACTTATTGAAGTTTGTTAAGCCTAATGCTAACCAAACTTACTAACCTAAACTATTTTGGAGCTGATTCACAAGATTTGAGCCACAAAATCACAACAGTTAAGCTGTTGTGATCAAATCTTAATGATTTTGACTTTTTAATGAATGTCTTGGGTGTTTTATGACTGAGCTAGACTAAAGATACCTAGGTAAGACTGTCTCAACCAATTGCAACACACAAAACACACCCTGAGTCCTCAAACTCAGTTAATCCAAACACCCTTAATGCTTAACTATTTTATGATTTCCAAATTAACTAGGTGCTGGATTGTACAAACTTGATTCCAAACTGCAAATTATAACTTATGTGAACTTGTTTAACCACTTAGAGACAGAATACCACAACAATCACTCAAATTTAACACTTGAGTTAATTTGACAGTTAAATCTAAAATTTTAAGTAACTAATTATTCTAACAAACAAGCTATTAATTTTAAGCTAAAAATTACTTAACTAACAAACAAAAGACACAAACAAACACAGAAATGCAATAAGCAAACAAGCAAATCAGAAGCTAAGAATAACTAAGATCTTAAAGGAATTTTTAAATGAGCAAAAGCTTACAAGATATCCCTAGCTTGAACAAGGGATTTTCCTATGAAGCCTATCTTTAGATAGGCAAACTTCAACTCCAATCCTGCTCCTCAATGATTCTCCAAACCTGAAAACAAGAACTAAACACCACAGTTGACTTTATTTGACTTTTTAGATTTTTTTTATGTTTTTCTAGTTATACTGAGTTTTAGAGTCTCTAAAAGCTTAAATAAGCTTAAGGGATCCTAAATGAGCCTAATTCAGTCCATTAACCTTGGTACATTTGATCACTGAAGTTGTTTAGAAATTCAAAAAGTAGAGTAAATTGCAAAATCATAAAACAGAACTAAACCTTGAGATTTTATAACTTTAAAAGATTAAAAATACAATAATTAAGATGCTACAATGCTTGAATTAGAAAGATTACACTGAATTTGAAAGATAATTTAAATTCGACACTAATTAAAACTAATTAAAACTACACACTATAATCCTTGCATCTTCTTTCCTTTTATAGCTGCCCATTAGAGTTTCTTGAGCCTCTGATCATTTCCCACCTTGAATCTCAACCATTGGATCACTGCAACTCTCTAATAAAAAGACACGTGTTTTGGTGGGAAACTTGGTGTGTGAATTTTTGGACTGTTTCAGGCAAGAGGGTGGTGCATTAAATGTGATGTGAGGGTAGGTGCAGGGAGGTGTGGGGATGTGATGATGATGCTGCAAGTGGTGGTGGTGGTGGGCAATACCAGGGGAGAGGGAAGGTGGTTTGGCGGTTTGGGGTGGTTTCACTGGTATTTGACCAGGGTCAACGTTTGACCCTGGATTATATAAAACGGGGGTTTTGGTGGGCTGAGGTGAAACGGGCCCAAAGATTAGGAAGGTGTGGGCTTGTGGTATGGATTGGACTATGGGATTATTTATTTTGGGTAATAACTTAGGTCCGGTTTGGTTTTACACAAGGACTAGTTTTGCAATTCACCGAAAGTTGAGGGTTGGGATTTGGCATTTTTCCAAATTGTTTTCAAGGGTATATGATGCCAAGTTATGAATAGTGCAAGGTCCTTTGTTTATTTTTTCCAATTTATTTTCACCAGGGACTAAAACCGCCAAACTTTCAAACTTCAGGGACCATTTGTGTAATTTTCACCAAACTTTCCACCAAGGACCAATCCTGTCATAAAAGGTTAGTGCAAGGACAAAATTTGTTTTTCTCAAAGTTTTTAATATCCCAGGGATCATTTTTGACAAATTTCAAAGTTCAGGGACTAAACTTGACATTTTGTGAAAGTTTGCACCAAAGGACTATTTGTGTAACTTTTTGATTTATAAGGACCTTTGGTAACTTTTTCAAGTTTTTAGAACAACCAGGGACTAGATTTGACAACTTTTGAAAGATGAGGGACTGAAACTGCCAATTATGCAAACTTTGTGCGTTTTTTCATCTGTTTTTGATTCTTTTGCATTTGAAACATGTAAAACACTTTCCTGGGATATTTTCACTATTTTGATTTAATATTGAGTGTTTTTGGATGTTTTGGCAGTTCAGATTGGTATAAAAAGATGTGTATTTACACACTCATCAATCCCCCACACTAAAACATTGCTAGTCGCTAGCAATCTTTTGAGAAAAACCTGATGGATTTGAGAATCTATTTACCAAAAGCCATCACTTCTGGAGTAGCCAGGTGTAAGAACTGTGGCACACCTGATAACCGTGTGATTTTGAGCAAACCACCAGCTGTCAACGGATTTGATTTGTCTTTACCAAGAGCCGTTTGCTCCTGGACTAGCCAGCATCTTGATGGACTAAGTCAACATCTTGGTGAGCTGATTACCAATTATGGATTTTCCACGGCTTTTACCACAAGCCATAATCTTGTGGGCTAGCCAACTCATTTGCTTATGAGGATATGGGGAGTTGAGGAACCATACAATTTTTGGCAAATTGCAAGCCATCAACGGTTTTGAGATGTCTTTACCAAGAGCTGTTTGCTCCTGGACTAGCCAATCCATTTGTCATTTAGACTTTGGCGGACTGATTACCACAAAAATTTTGAAATAAAGTGAAAAATTTTTGAAAAATTTAGGCCTAAAAATGGGGGTACTTAGAAAGTTTTGTGATAAAATTCGTAAGAATTTCCCCCCCCCCCCCCCCCCCACACTAGAACTGAATATTGTCCTCAATATTCAAAGTCCCGGCTATTATGCCGAATCTCTGAACGGAAAAGGCTAATATTCGAATCTAACTGTGGAAATGTCGATTTTATTTTTCACTTTATTTATCTGTACATACAATCACACTTTATTTTTTATTTTTTTTGAGAACTTATATACATATTTACTTTTCAAAAGGTGGGGGACGGCCACTCCCCCACACTAGGGTGGTAGAAAGTAGAAAGAAGTCAGAAATACGGGTGAAAACCCATATATGTTGCTAATTTTTGTTCACCGAGTCACTAGCTTGACTCGATCCCCGAATTCATTGGTCCATGGGGAAAGTTTGGAGATCTGGAACAACCATGGGTGGTATGTCCTCTCCAAAATAATGTTTCAATCTATGACCATTCACTTTGAAGTTGGGACCTTCGGGTTGAGATAACTCAACAGTCCCATATGGATATACTTTAGCAATAGTGAATGGTCCAGTCCATCGAGTTTTTAATTTCCCCGAGAAGATCTTTAATCTTGAGTTGAAAAGAAGGACTCTGTCACCAACGTTGAAAACGCGGTTCTTAATCTTAGAGTCGTGAATCTTCTTTGTCTTTTCTTTGTAGATCAAAAAGTTCTCGTAGGCTTGATCACGAAGTTCATTTAATTCATTGATTTGAACCTTACGGTGATCACCCACTTTATGAAGGTCATAGTTAGCATGTTTCAAGGCCCAGTAGGCTTTATGCTCGAGCTCGATCGGTAAATGACACGCTGATGAGTGTGTAAATACTCATTATTTCTGTTACATTTAAACTGCAAAAACATATAAAAACACACAGGAATGCCTTAAAATACATAAAATATCCATGGATTTTGTTTTTATGCAAAAGGATTGAAAACTGATGAAAAACAAAACATTTCACATAATTTACAGTTTCAGTCCCGGAACTTTGAAAAATTGGCAAAACTAGTCCCTGGTAAATCAAAACATGAAAAATATCATCAAAGGTCCTTAGGGATTTATAAGTTGTCAAGTATAGTCCTTTAAAGTTAAAAATTTCAAAATGACAACTTTAGTCCCTAAAGTTTGAAAAATGTCAAAAATAGTCCCTAAGGTTTTGTAAATACAAAAATATGAAAAATAGTCCTTGTACTATTCTAAATTGACAAAAATGGACCTTATGATAACTTTTGAGAAGTTACAAGTTAAACCCTTCAAAATTCAGAAAATTGCAAGTTAGGTCCCTGAAGTTTGTGGAATTGGCAGAAAAGGTCCTTGGGTTTTGAAAATGAAAAAAATACATCTTTGGTCCTTGGGTTATTAATAAATGACAAAAATAGTACTTGAAACTACTTTGGGAAAATTACAAATTCAGTCCCTCTATTTTTGTAAAATTACAAATTTGGTCCTTGTGTAACATATAAACAAATCGGACCCTTTTTAGTTATTATAAACCCCAAACCAATCCAGTCCAATACCTGGCCTAGCCCATCCCCCTTTTTATTTTTGGGCCTAGCTTGTTTCCCAGCCCACCAAAGCAAAACCCAACACCCCTTATAATAAAACGGGGGTTGACCCCGTTGACCTCTCCTTCTTCCCCAAACCACCCTTACTGTACAATCCCCTCTCCTCCCCTGCTTCACCCAATACCACCATGGTATCACCACCTCACCACACCACCTGTCCCTTCCACCTCACTTCCCAACACCATCATTTCACCCCCATATGCATTAAATGCATTTCCCACCCTTTTTCCTCCACTGTAGCACCTAGCCTCTTAGTTTTCCTTCCATATCACCCCAAGTTGGTCAGAAATATCTCAAATGTCCCCCCTTAGTCACCACTAAAACCCAAATTTCTTTAATTGTTCTGAAACTGCCTCAAGCAGCCTATGAGACTTTTGGCGCCAAAATACTTTTAAACGGCTTGGATGACTTTGACCCATCCAATGGTTGATTTTATTGATGGGAAAGATTCAGATACATGTGGGGAGTCTAATAATGCTATAAAGAAAGAAGGGGAAGCAGAGGAGAGGGGTATCTAGTTTATTTTTCAATTATGTATGTCGACTAGTAAAGTTTTTCCATTTTCAGTGTAACCTAAGCTTGTAACTTGTACTCTTAAACCTTTTCAGTGTATGTGAACTTAATTTCAATAATCAATTTCAGTTGTTATGTATGAATTCAGTTTGATGCAATTTTCAAATTTTCAAAATCTCATTTTGCTATAGTGTTGTTCTTAGTGGATGATACAGACAAAATAAGCTCACATAAGCTCCCAGGAAGTTCATAAGGGCTTTTAGTTACCATAAAAATTAGTTTAGTTAACTAAAATCACAAATCACAACTTGGTCAATAAAAGTCAAACCGTACAATATTTGGGTTTGGATTCTGATTCAAAGTGATTTGGGAAGGGAAGCAGCTTTGGATTATGGTTTAGAGACTCATGGGAGTCACATAATTGATCTTGGTTCTTGGTTTGGTTCTCACAGTCACACCTTGTAAGCTTCATATTTATTTTAAGTTTATTTTGTATGATCATAGTTATCTTAGCCTAATTCTGTGATATTTATGTTTGTTTGGAGTTATTTAGTAATAGTATAAACAGAAATAGCTTAGTTGTTTATTGAAATCAAAGGTTGTTTAGTATTTAAATTTTCAGTTAAATATAGCATTTTGTGGAATTATGAGTTTTTGTTGAGATTATTGACATCATTGTGTTTTAATAAGTTTAAGTAATCATAACATAAGTTTCTGTATTGGTAGATTTGGTTAAAACCTTCACTTACTTTGAAAAATACCACTACAGTCAATATAAAAGAGTGTTTGGTTGTGTGGATTTCATTGAGTCTCAGTGGGATTCTTGGGTTACTTTTGTTTGCTACATGTTCCATTAGGTATACATAGGTCATACAAGTCACAAATCTTTTGGTTACATTGAAAGATAGTCAAAATCATATGAAAAATCCCTACACAGTTAACTGTGTTAGGATTTGAGTACCATAATCACTCATATAAGCTTATCAGTTGTTTCTTAAGCCTAAACTAGCCTTACTTAAGCTTATTATATCATCTACAATCATTTAGGACCAATCAAAACTCACAAAAGTCAAAGTGCAAGGTTTTGCTAAAAAGTCAAAATTGTTGATCTCAGATTTTTACCAAAATGACAAGATTTTTATAGAATTTTGTGTTGTGTTTTGAGGTCTGAAACTTCTTGGGTGTTAACTCTATCAGCTGAACTCTTGAATTTCATGTTTGGTTCATTTTTGTGATTTTTTTTGAGTGACCAAAATACCCTTGGAAGAGACCTGCAGGGCAAGGTAGTTGCCCTGTCTCAGCAGACATAAACCACCCAACCAACTTTGGTGGTGTTTTGTGGTTAAACCAGTGGGTCCCACACTTCACCCTTGGGTTCTCCCAACCCCCCTCCTACCAGGGAGTAATAGTTGACCTTTTGTTTGACCTCTAGACCAGTGGACCCCACCTTATTTTGCTTCTTAATTCTGTCCCCATTCTGTCTCAGAATCATATTAAGCTAAGTGCTTATTTGTGTTTAGTGGCTTATTTAAGCTGCTTATTTGTGATTGCCTTGCTTAATATAGTTCATGTAACTCAGAGAGATAAACTTTTACCCTTGTGGACCCCACAATAGTCCATTTGTGTTTAAATCCTTCCACAGTCAATAAAAGTCAAACTGTTTTGGTAATAAGCACTCATAGTGCTTATACTGAGTGTCTAAATTATTTTCCTTTACAAAAGTTTCTTATTTTAAGTATTTTATTAGTTTTATAAAAGAAAAACAAGAAAAAACCAAACTTAATTATAGTGATAGCTTCTATTTAATAGAAATTATCTATTTAATTTTCTTTTTAGCTTATTTATAAGCACTTCTGCTATTTTATATTTTTATTAAATCTATTATGTATTAAAGTAGTTTTATAAATTTTTCCAGAATTTTCCTTTGTCATTTGATAATATTTAGAATTAATATTAGTTTAATTAATAATTAATTAATAAATAAGAATTAAATAGCATAATTATATTTTATAAAGTACCACATAGTTTTTATAATTTTTATAGCTTTTATATAAGGTAAAACAATTATATAAATTTTTCTAGGATTTATATTGTTCAATTTCTATTTTTAATAAAATAATTAGTTTAATTGATAATTAATTAATAAATAGAATAATAATTAGTAAATTAGATTAAAAATACATAATATAAACTTTTTATAATTTTTAAGATTCCTGTGATGGTTAATTAGATATATAAAAATTTTCATAATTATCTAAGTCTTTTTAGTATTTATAATAATTTAAATCAATATAAATAGTTAAATAATAATTAAATAATAATTAATTAATAATAAATAGATAAATAGTGTGAAAAATATAATTTTAATTTTAAAATAAGTTTTATAATATTTTAGACTTTTAAAAATTTTAATTTTATATTTCTAGACTTGTTTTACATTCTTCTATTTATTAGTGAATTATTAACTAATTAAAAATACTTATTAAATAATAAGAATTAATTAAATAGTTATAAAAATAATTTTAATTTTCTAATAAATTTCTAATAAGTTTAGGATTCCAAAAATATAATTTTCATATTTGTGGAAGTTATATTTTACAAAATTCACGTTTAAATTTCGTACGTTTACGTTTACTTAAATATAAACGTATATTTTATATCTTTTTACATTTTCAGGTTTTATTAAATTTTAAATAATTTAGTAATATTAAAATAAGTATTTCAAGTTTATTTAATTTGTATTTAAGCCCCCAAGGCTTGCAAGCTCCTACTATAGTTAAAGTTGTTTTTGTTTACGTTTAATTATTAAACATTTACGTTTTCCAGTCCCTTTTCACTTGTACTTATCTGATTTCACGTATTAGTTGATATAGCTTATTAAAGCTATTCACACTTATATTTCAGTAGTACAATCACTTAAACCCTTTTCCTGTTCAATTCACCTGATCTCGAAGTCGTTATATTTCAGATTTCACGCCTCGTTGGGATCTAACGATCCGGGGAAACACTAAACTCACCGGAGTATTGGCCTAAGCTGTTTGACTTGTTGACCATTACTTGGTTGATATTATCTGACTGTTTCAGGAAAATCACACGCCTTCCCGTATACAAGCTTGTATGGAGTACACCCGATGGGTGTTTTGTAAGCTGTACGGAAGGCCCAGAGTGCATCATCTAGTTTATCCGACCAGGAAGCACGGTTTTCACCTACTGTCCTCTCAAGAATCCGTTTTATACCACGGTTGGAAACCTCCACCTGCCCACTTGTTTGTGGGTGATACGCGGTAGAAAGACGATGAGTAACACCGTACTTAAGCATGACTTTTGCAAATTGATCATTGCAAAAGTGAGTACCGCGATCACTAATGATGGCACGTGGAGTTCCAAAACGAGCAAAGATGGATTTCAAGAATTTCACAACAACTCGGGCATCGTTAGTGGGTAAGGCCTTAGTAGGGCTGTAAACGAACCGGACGAACACGAACGGAGCTCTGTTCATGTTCGTTCATTTAATTTTAACCGGAAAAATAAACGGACACGGACGCTTAAACGGACGAATTTTCTTGTTCATGTTCGTTTATTAAGAAAATGAATTGTTCATGTTCGTTTATTAAGACATTAAATGAACGCTAAACGAACATAAACGATCGAACATAAATGAAAATACACAAAGAAACATAAACTTTATTGAATTCTTCACAATATATTATTTTATAAGTGTTGTTTTGTTTAAACAAATCAATTTTTAAAATTATAAAATATAAAGATATGATATATGAACATAAATAGATAAATAAATATAAACGAACATTAACGAACGCCTAATCGGATGTTCACGAACATAAATGAACGAACGAGACTTTTGTTCATGTTCGTTTATTTCACTAAACGAACGTAAAATATTGTTCATGTTCGTTCATTTAATAAACAAACGAACATAAACGAACTTTTTACCGAACGGTTCATGAAATGTTTACTGAACGTTCAGTTCGTTTAAAGCCCTAGGCCTTAGCCTCAACCCATTTTGACAAGTAGTCAACAGCCACGAGTATGTATTTGTTTCCACGAGAAGATGGGAATGGCCCCATAAAGTCAATGCCCCAGACGTCATAGATTTCACAAACTTGAATAGCATTTTGTGGCATTTCGTTTTTTTGTGAAATATTCCCGTGACGCTGACAAGCATCACAATCTTTGACTAACTCGTGGGCATCCTTATAGATTGTGGGCCAATAGAAACCGGAATCAAACACCTTTTTGGCGGTGTAGTTAGGACTATGGTGGCCCCCGGTGGGTCCAGCATGGCAAGCCTTGAGAATATCAGTGGCTTCCTGTCCGTATACACATCGCCTGATGACTTGATCAGCATAGATTTTGAAGAGGTAGGGGTCGTCCCAGAAGTAGTGTTTAACGTCTTTGAAGAATTTTTTCTTCTGTTGGGACGTTAACCCCTTAACGATGAAGTTACCCGCATGGTAATTTGCAAAGTCGGCAAACCATGGGGTAGTAGAGTCACCACGAAAAGCAACCGCATTGAGTGTCTCGAGAGGAAATGTTTCTGATGCGTGGGAATCGCACCTTGCTTTACCTCTCGAGGGATCTCGAGAAGCTTACAACCCCCACCAGGCAGTGTACCTGATCGTTGTAGTATAGTATAGTGACAAGTACCGGGGGATTGATCGTTCAGCTTAGGAATAGTGTCGCTAGGATTAGAAAACCTAATTAATAGTTCTAGAGGTGAGGGATGATTATTTTTGTATTTTTATATTTTTATTAAAGCAAGTAAAATCTTGGGTTTTGAAGGAGTGGGCGGAATTAGTTGCTAATCAACTAACCCAAAGCTAAGATGCAATCAAAATAAAATAATAAAAATGAAATTAAACTAATTAAACTAAGGTTGTGAGCAGTATTTGGAGAAATTGTGTTTACTTAGACTTCACTACTCCCTAGATATCTTTTACATGTTAATTACTTGTTACACTTGTATGAATGACGGGTTGTATTCCTTAATACCATTCGTGGGGTGGCATACATAACTCCCCAACTCTATGAGCTCTTATCTCTTCCTACACCATGACCCAGCACAACTATAGGGATTGTAAACAGTGGCTCATGCATTAAATACAACCAATAAAGACCTAGTACGCCTCGATTCATGTTTCTTAAGATGTTCAAGCATGTTACCATTTGGAGATCTGCCAGTTTTCTTAAGCCTAACATATAAATCATTCATTCAAAACAAGAATAGACAAGTAATCAACACATAATCAACATCTAGGTTTCATTAGATCTAAGCAAACACAAGAGATATCTAGCCTAGCATAGTGGAATTGAGACAAGAACAAGAGATAAACAACCAACACATAGACATATTGATTGAATTGAAATTACACTTATCTCAATTACAATGCAAGGTCTCAAGGGTTTGGAACCCTTGAAAAACCTGTGAAAGAGGCACCAAAATCGTCTTTAGGGTTTCACCAAAACTTCTCTTTTTTTTCTTAATGAAAAAACTAGAAAACTATATATAGGAAAAACAGTCTGACGGCGTCAAGAGTTAATTCTGACGCCGTCACCTCGCCGCCATAAACTTCCTCGGACGGCCTTGATCCACTTATGACGGCCTATGTGACGCCGTCACCACCCACGGTAAATTATTCTTGGCCACTTTGACGCCGTCACCAGTACGTCTGACACCGTCACCACCTTCGATATTTAATTCTTCATGTCTGACGTCGTCAAGCTTTTGGTCTTGACGCCGTCACCTTGTATTTTCAGCTTGGATTTTTTGTACTTTGCCGTTTTCTTCACTTTATGCTCCAAAAACGTCCAAAATAGCCTCTTTTCCAGAATTCACTCTCCAAACACCTAAAATCACAAAAGGAACGATTTAGGGCAATATTTGATCAAATAAAGTCAGATTCGGGCTTAAATGACCCCCTAAAAACGGATCATTTTTCGCCTCATCATATACCCTTACACTTGAGATTTGCTTGTCCTCAAGCAAATGAGCTTTTATTCTACTCAAAAGACAAGTTAGGGGTCATTTAACACTAATATAAAAGTAATTACAACAAATAATCGTTCCACTAAAGACCAATAGACAAGCACGGAGGTCATACACAAGCACCTCACAAATAGTGTTTAGATACTCACATCTCTCGGGTGTAATAAAGTAATATAACATTATGGAAATGGAAGATATCTCTCACTACCTGTCATAGCAAAATAGATTACCATAGGCTTGGGAAAGGATCAAACCTCCACCACATGGCGTAAGCACCTAGGATAAACTATCAAAGAGGTCTTTTAAAGGGTTATAACGTTAGGTGTAGGGATATGAATTACACGGTTTTGTTGGATAAAGGAAGTTTTACTGGTGGCGAGTTAACAATCTTAGTTAATTACATGTACAAGATGGCGTTGCTAAGCCAAGACTAGACTCGACTTAAGCTAATAAATAAAAAATAACAAAAACATAAAATGAATCATAAAATAAAAACGGGATGGTAGTCCGTATGTTTTTTCTCTTTTTTTTTTCTATATTTTTTTTTCTTTTTCTTGATTTTTTCGATTTTTTTTTTATTTTATTATTTTTTTTTTATTTTTTTTTTTTTTGCATACACTCTTACCCTACCATCCAAAATAATACATCATAGGGGATGAGAATTCCCCTTACACTTGAATCTTTACATACTTTACATTAAACTAATCTAATGACTCGAATTAAGAAAATCAAAACACTTGGAGCACTTTTAAAATTAACGTACATATGGGGGTAATAAGTGATGTTCTTCCCCATTACTCCATAAAATAAGTACTTACCCATGAGTCCCAATCGTCCCAAAACAATATGTACAAGGATATGACTCGACTTAGCAACCATGTAATCAATTAGAAAGTTAACTTAGGGTTTAACAAATAACAATAATGCACTAAAAATGAGCGCATAAACGGAAGGCTAAGGCGATTTGGGTGTACATTTAAGTGGGGTGTAACAAATTCTTCCTTTAAGTAAAATACTTAAAGTTAGAAACGAAAAGATAGGCTCGGAGGGGTGTACTAGGGGTATCGTGTACTAAAAATGAGTACAACGCTAAGGGTGTGGGAAAAATTAGTTGACTTAACTAGCCAAGTATTATGACTTAAATGGCCAAGTAATCATGATACGGGTTTAACACAAGGGTGATCCTAATGCCTCTTATCATGTAGTAAATCCTACCACACGAATGTAGTCTCACTCGCGGTCTCGGGTTGCATCACTAACGCAAGTTCTAGAATCTAAATGCTATCGGTACACTCATAAGCACCAATAATGAATGCTTTTCCTATCAAATCTAAAGGCGAACCTCACATTTTTGGGTGGAAAATTTTTCTGAATATACGGTTATGTGCTAGTCATACAACCTCCTATCCATGAGACGCTTGCTATGGCTAAAGTTTCACTCCTAAATGTTGTAAAAAATTTTAAATTTGGCGCTAAAATTACACTAACAAGTATTTCTCGTAGTTTTATTACTCATCTACTATCAAACAAAACAAACTCAAGCGAAAGTGCATATGTAAGGTATCATCTTTTTACCCTCCCCTTACACTTAGAATGAACATTGTCCCCAATGTTCAAGTAAAGAATGTAAAAGTTAAAAAAGTAAAGAGAATGAAATCAAATACTTCCCTGATTCGCTCGGTATGGATTTTAGTTGGCCAGGTTAAATCTTCTTCCAAGAAAACGAACAATCAAAGCTTCCCTTCCAGAATATAAATCATCTTCTTGTCACAAATAACCTGTAAATCCTGACAAAAGTAGACAAGGCAACCTCGCGTAAAATCGGCGGCATCCTATATAAGTTACTAAATCCTAGAAAACAAAGTAAGATATAATGCTTGTGGAATGAAGTTTGCAGATTTCCTGGAGATTATAAAACTTAATAATTCACAAAAAACTATAAGACTCCGTTAGAAAAACAAAACCGGTAAAATTTCCAGATTTTAACTCCTGACGCCGTCAAGAGCAAACCCTGACGCCGTCAGAATGGACCTGCAGAAATTCTTATGTTAAGTTTCCGGAAAATTTCTGAAAAAACTTTGTCCTACTTCCTGGAAAATCCTGCAAAACTTCATTACGACTCAATACAAGCATTTGACTCTAACAAATACGAATATACATGTTCATTAAATATTGTGGATAATCATGATCGGTTTGTTTCTTAAAAACATATTTGGGGTTTCCCCTTACACTTATCTTTTGCAAAAATACCTCTAGGTTGAAGTTAAGACTAGGCTAAACAACATAATAAAGTAATTCCATTTTTTAGTAGAGAAACATGATCAACCAACAATAAAAATAAAACATGCATACGGAAGCAAATAACAATCAAACAAATAAAAATCACACAAAACATGGGTTGCCTCCCAAGAAGCGCTTTTCTTTATTTACGAGTCTTGTAGCTAGACTCAAAGTCGTGGGTTACTACGTGATCTCATCATTGGTTTCATTCTCTAGGTCATCTTCTAAACTAGTATCGCTTTCATAGTGTAAGTACTTCGGATCTTCAAATTCGAAAACATCCTGTCGATACTTAGAGCCAAGCTTACTAACATCCTTAAAGAACCCACATGATAAATCAGAAATATTTCTACACCCTCTCCTAACATCGTCATCACACAAGACAAGTTGGGAGCTCATCACATCGAGCCCGTCGCAATCTATTTCCCTAAGGTCTCTGCGTTTGTATGGCGTTTGGTATGAAATCCTCCTAATCCTGTCAGTGAAAGTCATGATTCCGTTCAAGTCATCCACTATCAACTTAGTGATTTCACAAAAGGGTGCTCCAAAGACGACTTGCGATAGCCTAGGGTCAACAAAGTCCTCTATGTTGTCCACAATCGTGAACTCCATAGGGAATGCCATATTTCCTACGAACACTTGGATTTCATGATCCTTACCAACCACCTTCTCTCCCTTGTAAATCATCCCCCATCTGCAGATATTGTTATAATGAAACAATGACATGAAATTCTTTGGCAGGAATACATTAATGTATATGTTTTCGAAGTACTTATGACCGATCATGCAAGGGATTTTTAGGTTATTCGGATCACGTCGTTTGATCTTTCTCAACTCTCCATCCTTTGACCCATATAGATTCCCCTCAAGGGAGGGACGATACTCATAAACCTCCTCACCATCCCTACGAAAAATTACCGTTCTAACACCATTGGTAAGTAATACACTACCATCTTTCTCATCAAGGATTGCTCCCGATTCATTGATGAATGGCATCCCAAGGACAAGGTTGGTTAATGTTTGATTGGCGAGAGGGTCCATGTCATCAAACACGGTGAGGTTAGTATTGTAAACAAGCTCTCCGATCCTAATTGACAAATTCGCTACTACCCTTTCGCACGCAATGTGTTCTGGGAAAGCCTTGTGATATAGGGAAAGTGGGATTACGTTGACTGGGAAGCTAGGATCTATATGACTATCAATTAAGACCTTTCCCTTAATGGTACAGGGGATTTTTAAGAGTTTAGAGCTGCTCTCCTCGGTTTGACTGCTACCTATACTAATAACATCCTCTATTCCGGATTCTTCTATAACAGATTTACTCAAAATGGTTGGGCCTTTCTCCTGTTCCTCCGATGTCTCGTTCCTTTCATCCGGTTTGTCGGATTTCTGCGCGGTGCACTGCTCGGGTGAGTTGGTAGGTTTCCTTGCAGAAGCGTGGTCAACCTTTGAGATCTCATCCTTCGCTGTCTGACTAAGTTTGTCAGTTTGTTGTTGGGTTGGATCGGATGCTGCAGCTGATATTGTGGTGATGGTGTTTACGAAGTGGATTGGTCCAGGGGAGTTGATAGGTCCTTTTTCGTTAGGAGATAGATGTTTGAATAGCTTGCTAGGACTTTTTATTTTTACAGGGGAGGCTAGTGGACTCATGACGGTAGCAGACTTAACCTCACCAACGTGAATGGGCTTATTATCAATATGCTCTTTGATAGCCGTCAACAGATTACAAATCTTGTTGTTCACGTCAGCCTGCTGTTGTTTGAATTTTGTCTCGAGTGTAGTGAGCTGCAGTTCTTGAGAAAGAATGATTTTTTTTAACTCATCTTCACAGCTTCGCCTAGGGGTACTTTGCGATGGAAAATGTTCGGACCAAATGAGTGGTGAGGAGTCATTGAATGATACACTTCGTGTTTGATATCCTCTAAAATTAGGTTTATCCTTCCATGCCTCATATGCTTCGGCAGAAGTTCGAGGACCCTGCCCTACGTGTGATGATGTGAATTCGTTATAAGCATGTTTTGGAAGTTCCATGCAGTTGTAGGTCTCATGAGGGCCATTGCACAGTTTGCATGTAGAAGCGATTCTGCTTACTTGGCTTGAAGGCTTATGAGCTTCGTAAGATTTCATAAGAGACTTGACTCGACCTTCAAGTTCCATGATCCTACGGTCGGGAGTGCTTGAATTGTTCGAAGGCAAAGATATTGCCTTGACCGTTTTGTTCAAATCACGGGGATCATTCCAACTTTCGTTGTCATAGAGAGCAAGATCTTCTATGAGTTCCCATGATTGTTTCGCACTAAGATCACGTAGCTTACCACCGGCCGATTGGTCAATGGTTCGCCTCGTGGAGATGTCGATATGGTCATAGAAGATTTGGACTTGGAGCCAAAGATCTATGCCATGATGAGGGACTTTTTGGAGTAAGTCCTTGAAACGAGTCCATGCTTCATAAAGAGATTCATTTTGACGTTGTTGAAACATCAAGATGTCATTCCTAAGTTTAGTAGTTCTCCCCGGTGGGAAAAATTGAGCAAGGAAACGAGTGGTGAGATCATCCCATGTGGTGATGGATCCCGCGGGTAAACGCTCAAGCCATTGACTAGCTTGATCCCGTAGAGAGAATTGGAATAGGCGTAAACGGGTAGTCTCTCTAGTTTCAACACCTAGGTCTATGGAATCTACGATTTTGAGGAAGTCCTTAAGGTGTTGGTTTGGATCTTCGGAACGAAGTCCATGGAATGCACATCCGCTTTGCACCAACCGGATGGTGTCGGATCGCAAGGGGGTCACATTGGCTCCGGTGAGCTCAATGGTGTTTCGGTAGCCTTGGTGGCTAGGGCGGGAATACTCTCCTAAGGTTCGGGGCCTAAGGGGTTCTAATGGTGGGTTTTGTTGTGGTGGGATGATGGGTTCAAAGATGTTACCACCTTCCATGATGTCGGATGGTAAAGAGTTATGAACAAAGGCACGAAGAAACAAGATAGACTAAAGAAGACCTAAAAATAAAAATAAAAATCTTACTAGAAAGGAATCTAGCAAGTAGACCTAATAAAAAGAAATCCTAACCTAGACAATAACTATTCCCCGGGCTGCGGCGCCAAAAACTTGATGCGTGGGAATCGCACCTTGCTTTACCTCTCGAGGGATCTCGAGAAGCTTACAACCCCCACCAGGCAGTGTACCTGATCGTTGTAGTATAGTATAGTGACAAGTACCGGGGGATTGATCGTTCAGCTTAGGAATAGTGTCGCTAGGATTAGAAAACCTAATTAATAGTTCTAGAGGTGAGGGATGATTATTTTTGTATTTTTATATTTTTATTAAAGCAAGTAAAATCTCGGGTTTTGAAGGAGTGGGCGGAATTAGTTGCTAATCAGCTAACCCAAAGCTAAGATGCAATCAAAATAAAATAATAAAAATGAAATTAAACTAATTAAACTAAGGTTGTGAGCAGTATTTGGAGAAATTGTGTTTACTTAGACTTCACTACTCCCTAGATATCTTTTACATGTTAATTACTTATTACACTTGTATGAATGACGGGTTGTATTCCTTAATACCATTCGTGGGGTGGCATACATAACTCCCCAACTCTATGAGCTCTTATCTCCTCCTACACCATGACCCAGTACAACTATAGGGATTATAAACAGTGGCTCATGCATTAAATACAACCAATAAAGACCTAGTACGCCTCGGTTCATGTTTCTTAAGACGTTCAAGCATGTTACCATTTGGAGATCTGCCAGTTTTCTTAAGCCTAACATATAAATCATTCATTCAAAACAAGAATAGACAAGTAATCAACACATAATCAACATCTAGGTTTCGTTAGATCTAAGCAAACACAAGAGATATCTAGCCTAGCATAGTGGAATTGAGACAAGAACAAGAGATAAACAACCAACACATAGACATATTGATTGAATTGAAAGTACACTTATCTCAATTACAATGCAAGGTCTCAAGGGTTTGGAACCCTTGAAAAACCTGTGAAAGAGGCACCAAAATCGTCTTTAGGGTTTCACCAAAACTTCTCTTTTTTTCTTAATGAAAAAACTAGAAAACTATATATAGGAAAAACAGTCTGACGGCGTCAAGAGTTAATTCTGACGCCGTCACCTCGCCGCCATAAACTTCCTCGGACGGCCTTGATCCACTTATGACGGCCTATGTGACGCCGTCACCACCCACGGTAAATTATTCTTGGCCACTTTGACGCCGTCACCAGTACGTCTGACGCCGTCACCACCTTCGATATTTAATTCTTCATGTCTGACGCCGTCAAGCTTTTGGTCTTGACGCCGTCACCTTGTATTTTCAGCTTGGATTTTTGGTACTTTGCCGTTTTCTTCACTTTATGCTCCAAAATAGCCTCTTTTCCAGAATTCACTCTCCAAACACCTAAAATCACAAAAGGAACGATTTAGGGCAATATTTGATCAAATAAAGTCGGATTCGGGCTTAAATGACCCCCTAAAAACGGATCATTTTTCGCCTCATCAGTTTCATTTATTTCCTTTTTCTCGGACACATCCTGATGAGGGTTTTCTAATCGTGAGAGATGATCAGCAGCAAGGTTCTCGGCTCCTTTTTTTTATCACGGATAATGATATCAAATTCTTGGAGGAGGAGAACCCAACGGAGAAGCCTCGGCTTTGCATCTTGTTTTGCAAATAGGTATTTCAAAGCCGAGTGATCCGTATACACTACGCATTTTGTCAAGATTAAGTATGACCGGAATTTTTCAAAGGCATACACCACAGCTAGGAGTTCTTTTTCAGTGGTGGTGTAATGACCTTGAGCCTCAGTCATAGTTTTGCTTGCGTAGTGTATAGGCTGAAAGTATTTTGCTTTACGTTGCCCCAAGACCGCACCTATGGCAAAATCATTAGCATCGCACATAAGCTCAAAAGGTAGGTCCCAATCGGGGGCAACAAGAATCGGTGCCTCGGTAAGCTTTTTCTTTAATGTTTCAAAAGCTTCGATGCACTCAGGAGAGAAGATGAAAGGAGCATCCTTCTCGAGGAGATGGGTCATAGGCCGGGCAATCTTAGAAAAATCTTGGATAAACCTACGGTAGAAGCCGGCATGACCCAAAAAGCTCCTAACACCTTTTACGGTGGTGGGATGAGGTAATTTAGCGATGACATCAATTTTGGCTCTGTCAACCTCAATCCCGTTTTTTGAAATTTTATGGCCGAGGACAATGCCCTCCTTGACCATAAAGTGGCTCTTCTCCCAATTGAGACTCAAATTCGTTTCTTTACAACGTTTAAGCATTTGTTCCAAGTGGGAAAGGCAAGTCTGGAATGAATCCCCGATGACTGAAAAGTCATCTATGAATACCTCCATGGCTTTCCCGATCATGTCGGAAAATATAGACATCATGCACCTCTGGAACGTGCCTGGTGCATTACATAAGCCGAAAGGCATACGTCTGCAAGCAAAAGTTCCGTAGGGGCATGTGAAGGTAGTCTTCTCTTGATCCTGGGGATCAATGGGGATTTGGAAGTAACCCGAAAAATCATCGAGGAAGCAGTAGTATTCATTCCCCGCAAGTCTTTCAAGCATCTGGTCCATAAAAGGGAGAAGAAAATGGTCTTTACGGGTGGCTTCATTTAACTTTCGATAGTCAATACATACTCGCCAACCCGTGACCAAACGAGTTGGAATCAACTCGTTATCCTCATTGGTGACAACGGTAATGCCACCCTTTTTGGGAACACAATGAATTGGGCTAACCCAAGGACTGTCAGATATAGGGTAAATCAATCCCGCATCAAGAAGTTTAAGAACTTCTTGTTTGATAACTTCATGGATTTTGGGATTTACCCTTCTCTGATGTTGCACAGCTAGCTTAAAGTCATCCTCCATTAAGATTTTATGAGTACAAAAGTTCGTGCTTATTCCCTTAATGTCGGAGAGTTTCCAAGCAATTGCTTGCTTGTTTGCCTTAAGAACCTTTAGGAGTGCAGCCTTTTCCTCATCTTTTAAGTCTTTGGCAATAATGACGGGTAATTTATTATCACCCTCTAGAAATGCATATTCTAGATGAGGAGGCAAGTCCTTGAGCTCAAACTCGGGAAAGTCTTCAGTTATTTCAACATTTTTGACTTTCGCTTTATGAAGTATTTGTGGAGACGAAGAGGGTGAAGGATCGTCATTTAACAATCTTTCAAGGAGAAGAATGTCCCCCTCCGGGTCAAGATAGTTTTCATCAACCCCACTTGGGATTGAGCTATCTTGAGCAAGAAAAGCCTCGACCTCTTCCAGAAGGAAGTCACTTCCCTCAAACGGAGTGAGGGAAGGGGAAGGGTCGGAAATGATAGGATCAGTAGAAGGAGTGGTACTGCCACTTGCTGAGAAACCAAGGACTTCTTGAGAATACTCCTCAGACGCAACATCGATGATATCAATTCGGTTAATAGTTTCAGCGTCATAGTTGGAGGAGTATCTTGAAGTCTGATCAAGATTGAATGTGATGGCTTCGCCACCAACACGTAGAGTGATTTCTTCTTCGAATACATCGATTAAAGCACGACCTGTTCTTAAGAATCCCCTCCCGAGAATGAGAGGAACTCTTGGTTCAACATCGAAATCAACAATCACGAAATCTGCCGAAAAATGGAACTTTCCTACTTTCACAATGATATCTTCGGCAATGCCGAGAGGACGGGATATAGTACGGTCTGCAAGCTCAAGCGTCATGCAGGTCGGAGTGAGAGCAGGAAGTGAGAGTCTTTTCCAGACTGTGTAAGGCATCAGGTTAATGCTTGCGCCAAGATCGGCCAAGGCAAAGCATTCAACCATCCCAGGGAAAATACAAGGAATGAGAAATTTCCCGGGATCTCCAAGCTTTTCGGGAAGCTTTTTCAAGAGCACTGCTGAGCAATGTTCATTGAGTGAAGTTTTTGCCATCTCACAGAGTTTTTCTTTGTTGCTTATCAGATTTTTGATTGTTGAAGCAAACTTAGGCATGAGAAGAAGAGCGTCCACGAAACTAATATCGAAGTGTAATTCTTGGAAAATTTGATAAAATTTTTCCATCTAATGATTAGATCTTTCGCGGTTCTTTTGATCATTCACACGTGAAGGATATGGAATTGAAGGCTTAGGATCATTCTTTGGGATTTCATCAGAACTCACAGGAGGATCAAATACAACTTTCGGCTTACGAGCCGGGACTGGGACAAATTGAGGGTGGACGTTGTTGATACCTCCATTAGTAGTAGGAAGTACCGTGTCCGTAGTGACCTCAGGTTCACGTTCCGCTACCTTAGGAGGAGAAGAAGAGGTAGAGGGAATTGCGGGTCCATTGTATGATACCCCACTTCGGGTAGTGATCGCTTTGACATCGCCCCTCGGGTTAGCGATCGTGTTGCTCGGTAGTGTACCCGGGCCCGAGGGTCGATCATTTAAAGACTTCTGAAGTTCAGAGATCTTGCCGATCAATAACCGATTCGTTTCCTCTTGTGCTTTCATGAATTGTTTTAGCACTTCATCGGAGGAAGACGAGGGTGGAACAACGTTTTGATTTTGAACAGGGGATTTTGAACACGGTTGTTTTGAAAATTCCCTTGATTTTGATTGTTGTTACCCTGAAAATTGTTTCTCTGATTGAAATTACCATGATTGTAATTCCCTTGATTCTGGTTTCTTTGAAAATTTCCTTGAAAACCTTGGTTTTGATTGCCATTTTGAAAATTGTTTTGATTAAACTGGCCTTGATTTTGATTCGGGTTTTGGAAATTTGAGCTTTGACCTTGGTTAAAATTCTAATTCGTGTTACGGTTTTGATTTTGGTTAAAACCGGGAGGTCCGAGAAAATTGTTGGAACGATAGCTTAAGAGATTACGGTCCCCTTGCGGTGGGTAAGAATTACCCCCCGTGTTGTAGGAACCGTGAACAGCATAAACGTTCTCTTGAGAAAAATCAGCAGTAGCTGGACACTCGGAATACAGATGTGGGCCCCCACAAGTTTCACAACTTCGGGCCACAACTTTCACTTGTTGATTTTGAACCTGATTTTGCATCGTTTGGTTCATTCTCAACACAACCGTAGAAATATCATCCATCTTTTTGGTAAGAGCAATTATTTCAGGAGATGATGATGAAGGAGTAACTGAATTACATGACGCATCCCTTTCCGCAGAGGAATCCCAAAAGTTATGGTGGGCAGTCATGTTCTCAATCAAGTCATAGCACTCCTCGGGACGCCTTTTCATAAAGGTCCCACCAACAGCAGCATTGAGAATATCCCGGTGCCTCAATGTCAGACCATTATAGAAGGTATCTATGATGGTAACTTGTAACATATTATGGTTAGGGCACCGATCAATAGCTAGCTTATAACGTTCCCAAGCCTAAAAAAGAGACTCATCGGGACGTTGTCGGAAGTTGCTGATATCATTTCGTAACTTGGTAACCATGGATGGTGGAAAATATTTTGCTAGAAACTTGGTTACCATCTCATCAAAAGTACGAATAGAATTCTTTGGGAGTTGGTCAAACCATGCAGTGGCATGATGAGTGAGAGAATAGGGAAAGAGGTACAGCCGGAGGGCATCATCGGTGACACCATGCTGTTTCATGCTTTGGGTGACCGTAAGATATTTGTCAAGATGCTTGTTAGCATCGTCACCCGGTAATCCGTGAAATTGACACGAATTCTGGACTTGTTGGATCATGTGGTGCTTGAGGCCAAAGTCCGTAGCCCCAATAGTGAGTGGTGCAATAGGCCCACCCCGCCCTTGCATGGTAGGCTGGCACAACTCCTCCATCGTTCGGAGATCGGGAGCTGGCACATCCCTGGGAGGGTCAGGGGGTGGTAGTAGTGGTGGTGGTGGCCCAGCGGCCATTTCGGTTTTTGGTTCTTCTGTATCAGAACGTAGCTCGGGTATGTTTTTCTGATTTTTACGTTTTGTTTGTGACCGAGTGCGCATGCACTAAAAACAATTTTTCAACACAAGATCGAGGCAAAACCACAGTGAACTTAAACCAGAAATCACAAGTGAATGACTTCTTTAAAAAAGGTACACCACTCACAGGGATATAAAGGCAAGTTTTAATCTTAAGTTTGGGAACTTATTATGGGTGTGTATTTATTAATTTGAAAAACTGCTTTAGGCTTATGGGTGTGTGTGTAGAAAACTTGGGAAATATTTTTGGAACCGATTCGTTAACCGAAATTGTCCCTTTAAGATTACTCGCAGGCTGGCGGGAGGAAGTAAATAGGTTTCCTCTTCAGTTCGCAATTTAATGTCAGAACTTACCTTAAACCAACTGTTTCAGGTTGTAATCTTAAAGAAAACGAAGTAATTTAACTTCACAGTTTGTTTTGTTGTGTTTGATTTTTTTTTGGTGTTTTCAACACTTCAGGAGAAGTGTCAATGAACGTTTTTGATATGATTTAAGTTTTTACAAAAACTTTTTACAAATTTGTGTGAAATTTGTACAGGGAGGGTTTTGAAAACCACTAAACTTAAAACGATTTTGTAAAACACGCAATAACCTCCCCGGCAGCGGCGCCAAATTTTGATTGGTCCCGAAACAGTCAGATATTATTGACCAAGGTCAACAATTCAAAGACAGCCTCGTTCCAATACTCCGGTGATAGTATAGTATGTCCCCGGGTCGTTATGTCCCAACGAGATTGAAATGGTGTCGTTTGAAATCGTTTAGGAGTGAGTGGCACTCAGGACAGTAGCCCAGATGATATGGAATTGATTTTGCTACTGTTATTTTGGTATTGCTACACAGAGATAATATTCACAAAAATCAGATACTCAGATATATGCACAAATTCACAATTAGGATCACGTAACAGGAAAAGTGGGGTTTGGTATTTAACAAACTACAGGGGGTGCTTTTGAAACTTTTTGAAACTTAAAATTAAAAGGAAATTGAAAATGAAAATGGAATTATAAAAATGATTAAAATATTATTTAAATATTATTTAATTAATAAAACTATTTAAAATCTATATTAAAACCTAATTTAAATTAACTAAAAATGAAAAATGTTACAAATTATCCTAAAAAGTTACAAAAATATTTTCTAAACCTTAATTAGAACTTGAAGAAAGTATAAAAAATAAAAATAAATATTTTTGTCTTTTTATGAGCTTTTTATTAATTAAAAACTATTTGAATTAATTAAACTAATTTAAAATATATTTAATACTAAATTAACTTAGAAAATTATGATAAAATTTATAAAATTACTTAACCATCACAGGAATCCTAAAAAATTATAAAAACCTCTAAAAATTTTATTTAAGACTATTCCACTAATTAATTACCTTTTAATTAACTTAAGTCTAATTTAAACAATTAAAATACGAAAAATGGAAAATGTATAGTAGAAATTCAAAATATATTTTCTAAAAGTCTATTATAATATATTAAGGCTAGGAAAAATATAAAATCTAGGTTTTGCTTTATAAAAACTAAATATGCTATTTAATACTTAATATTAATTAATAATTAAGAAAACTAAAATTAAATCTAATAAATACTAAATGACATAATAAAAATCTGAAAAATTTGTTAAAAATACTTTACTATATAAGGTAATTAATAAAAATATAAAAATACTAAGTTCTTAATAAAAATCTAAAAATGAAAAATAAAATTTAAATTGAATTAAATAGAAACTATCACTTAATTTAAACTTGGTTTTTCTTGGATTTTCTTTTACAAACTAACTTTACTACTGAAAATAGAAATCTTTTGTGAAAATACTTTTGAAATCAGCTTATAAATAAGCAGTAGCACCCCCTTTAGCTTATCAGTTGACTTTGGTTGACTGAATGGACAAATAAGCACAAATGACTTTGGGTGGGGTCCACAATGATGGAAATGGGTACAAATAAGCTATAATGACTCAAATAAGCCAGAAACAACAATTGGTGATCACAAATAAGCTGTTAGGAAGCAATTAAGCACTTGAGCAAACTGAATTTCAACACAGAATGGGACAGACTTAATGATGGATTCCAGGTGGGGTCCACTTGATTCTAGGTCAAACAAATGGTTAAATTTTGTTCCCTGGTAGGAGGGGGTTGGGAAAAACCAAATGGAACCTCTGGGGCCCACTGGGTTGGCCAGAAATCACCACCAAAGTGATGGTGGTGAGATGGTTAACTGGTGCACAAGGCAACTTGCAGCCCTGCAAGTAACTTCCAAGGGTGTTTTAGTCCAAAAGAAAAATTCACAAAATTAAAGAAACCCTGGTAAATTGAAGTTGAGGTGGCAAAGTTTAACTACAATGAATTTCAGATCCTCAATCCAAACACATAATTCACAAAAATTCTTGTAATTTTAGCAAAAATCTGAAAGGTTCAAATTGACTTTTTGAGAAAAACTTGTAAATTTGACTTTGGTGAGTTTTGATTGATCACAGATGACTTATTGAAGTTTGTTAAGCCTAATGCTAACCAAACTTATTAACCTAAACTATTTTGGAGCTGATTTATAAGATTTGAGCCACAAAATCACAACAGTTAAGCTGTTGTGATCAAATCTTAATGATTTTGACTTTTTAATGAATGTCTTGGGTGTTTTATGACTGAGCTAGACTAAAGATACCTAGGTAAGACTGTCTCAACCAATTGCAACACACAAAACACACCCTGAGTCCTCAAACTCAGTTAATCCAAACACCCTTAATGCTTAACTATTTTATGATTTCCAAATTAACTAGGTGCTGGATTGTACAAACTTGATTCCAAACTGCAAATTATAACTTATGTGAACTTGTTTAACCACTTAGAGACATAATACCACAACAATCACTCAAATTTAACACTTGAGCTAATTTGACAGTTAAATCTAAAATTTTAAGTAACTAATTATTCTAACAAACAAGCTATTAATTTTAAGCTAAAAATTACTTAACTAACAAACAAAAGACACAAGCAAACACAGAAATGCAATAAGCAAACAAGCAAATTAGAAGCTAAGAATAACTAAGATCTTAAAGGAATTTTTAAATGAGCAAAAGCTTACAAGATATCCCTAGCTTGAACAAGGGATTTTCCTATGAAGCCTATCTTTAGATAGGCAAACTTCAACTCCAATCCTGCTCCTCAATGATTCTCCAAACCTGAAAACAAGAACTAAACACCACAGTTGACTTTATTTGACTTTTTAGATTTTTTTATGTTTTTCTAGTTATACTGAGTTTTAGAGTCTCTAAAAGCTTAAATAAGCTTAAGGGATCCTAAATGAGCCTAATTCAGTCCATTGACCTTGGTACATTTGATCACTGAAGTTGTTTAGAAATTCAAAAAGTAGAGTAAATTGCAAAATCATAAAACAGAACTAAACCTTGAGATTTTATAACTTCAAAAGATTAAAAATACAATAATTAAGATGCTACAATGCTTGAATTAGAAAGATTACACTGAATTTGAAAGATAATTTAAATTCGACACTAATTAAAACTAATTAAAACTACACACTATAATCCTTGCATCTTCTTTCCTTTTATAGCTGCCCATTAGAGTTTCTTGAGCCTCTGATCATTTCCCACCTTGAATCTCAACCATTGGATCACTGCAACTCTCTAATCAAAAGACACGTGTTTTGGCGGGAAACTTGGTGTGTGAATTTTTGGACTGTTTCAGGCAAGGGGGGGGGGGTGGTGCATTAAATGTGATGTGAGGGTAGGTGCAGGGAGGTGTGGGGATGTGATGATGATGCTGCAAGTGGTGGTGGTGGTGGGCAATACCAGGGGAGAGGGAAGGTGATTTGGCGGTTTGGGGTGGTTTGACTAGTATTTGACCAGGGTCAACGTTTGACCCTGGATTATATAAAACGAGGGTTTTGGTGGGCTGAGGTGAAACGGGCCCAAAGATTAGGAAGGTGTGGGCTTGTGGTATGGATTGGACTATGGGATTATTTATTTTGGGTAATAACTTAGGTCCGGTTTGGTTTTACACAAGGACTAGTTTTGCAATTCACCGAAAGTTGAGGGTTGGGATTTGGCATTTTTCCAAATTGTTTTCAAGGGTATATGATGCCAAGTTATGAATAGTGCAAGGTCCTTTGTTGATTTTTTTCAATTTATTTTCACTAGGGACTAAAACCGCCAAACTTTCAAACTTCAGGGACCATTTGTGTAATTTTCACCAAACTTTCCACCAAGGACCAATCCTGTCATAAAAGGTTAGTGCAAGGACAAAATTTGTTTTTCTCAAAGTTTTTAATATCCCAGGGATCATTTTTGACAAATTTCAAAGTTCAGGGACTAAACTTGACATTTTGTGAAAGTTTGCACCAAAGGACTATTTGTGTAACTTTTTGATTTATAAGGACCTTTGGTAACTTTTTCAAGTTTTTAGAACAACCAGGGACTAGCTTTGACAACTTTTGAAAGATGAGGGACTGAAACTGGCAATTATGCAAACTTTGTGCGTTTTTCATCAGTTTTTGATTCTTTTGCATTTGAAACATGTAAAACACTTTCCTGGGATATTTTCACTATTTTGATTACATATTGAGTGTTTTTGGATGTTTTGGCAGTTCAGATTGGTATAAAATGATGAGTATTTACACACTCATCATACATGTAAGAAAAAATAGGCACCAAATACTAATAATGTTTTGGTTTTGCTAATGACATCTCTAAGGGTTGTGGTTAATTGAGTACTACTTGTATATTTTATCACAATTAGTTGTAAGAAAATAATTCATCCAATAAGAATCAAATGTTGTGTGTGTATCCATATTTTTTGTGATTGTTTCCACTTTTATCGAGATTATCCAATAAAAATCATTTATATGTGAAATTCTAATGAATTCATTTGCTTAGATCACTAGGTACCCTCGTGCCATTGGGAAAACTGATGCCACATCAGCAAAATATTCTATGGCACCAAAAATTCTTTGGCATTACATTTTGTGCCGTTACCATTGACACTAGAAAATGTGGTGCCGTTGGACATCTCTTTTCCATTTACATAATTGAGAGATATATAAAATTAAAATCAAAACACATTAGATTAATTAAAAAATAAAGACATTACATAGAAATATAAAAAAAAAAAAAAAAAAAAACGAAAAAGGCAATAAAATAAAAGTACATAAAGTTAACTAGTTTTCTGTTGGATATGACGGCCGGATTCATTCTTCTTGGGCATTGACAATAGTCGCGTCGATCGGATTTATCTGGCATGCGGTATAACTAGTATATGTCGATTTGTAGCACTCGCTAGTCCTCGGCTATCTTTTGAAAATTGTATAAATCAACTCTCGTATTTGACTCTCGTTTGATAACCTCCATCTTTGCCTTGTGGTACAACTCGTATTGTTGTTGCATCATTTCTTGAAACATTGCCTGGTTTGAATCGGAACTAGTGGTCGAGTTTGACTAACGTTGACTCTTAGCAATTCAGTACGACCCATCTGGCTGTGGCAACGCGTCTGCTCCAAAATGCTCGGGTTCCTCGTCTGTAACCCAAAGACGATTTCGCCTTGCCAATGTCGCTTCGGGATTTTTTCACTTGCGCTTGTCTTTCAAAAGCCCCAAGCGCTCATATGTTTAAAGTCCAAACCCGTCGCTGTTTTTAAACCATATATGCACCATTGCCATAAAATCTATCGTTCTCCCAACTCGTAAAAAGTGTTTAATTCACTAACGAATTAAACTTGGAACCTCTCGATTCATTGGAGCCCACTTTCCCGTCAGCATGTTCTTGGTACGAATAGTGTAGTTGCGTTTCTTGGCTTCCGTATTATATACGTCGAGAATTTTATACGAAAATGTATCCTTTTGTTGATCCGCACCCGTTTTTGGATCCTCGGATATTTGAATGAAACACTTCGCCAAAAGCAACTCCTCGTCTTGGCTCCACAAATTTTGAGCTCAGGTTCAACGTTCGGCTTGCGGTTCTTTGGTTTTCTTCCCCTTGTTCTTCATCTTTGTTTTTTTCAACGTCGGTGTCAGGACCGCCTCTTCTTCGTCTCGTAGGTGGAAGGATTGTTGGTCGGAATTTAGTTGGGAAGCGGTGGCTTTGTTTGGTTGTTTTTATTGTTGTTGAGAAAATTGAGCATATTGCATTTGTTGTTGTTGCATTTTTCATTGACTAAATTGCATTTGTTCATCGAGATTGGCATATGGGTTTGGGAGGTTGGGATAGTAAGGCATTTGAGGGTATGTATTAGAAGACGAGTCCGGAGTGTTGGCCGAATTCGAAGACGAAGCCGGAATTTGGTTTTATGGGTCGATTAGCATACCGGTAATCTATTGTTGGTTGGGATTCATTTTGTTTGGAAAAAATTAGAGATGTAGAAAATAGTATATTATAATAAGGAGGTATTTATAGAATTTTTAAGGGGTAAAAATTGAGTTTTTGGGGTTATTAAATACAAAGAAAAGGCTATATTAACGTTTTATAACGTTCGGATTTTTTTTTAAAAAAAAAAAAGAAAAAGAAAAAGAAAAGAATCAACTGCGGTGGCTGGTTACCACAGTGCACCAATGGTGCCAGCCCCCGTACGGTGCGCCGTTGGTTTTGATCGGCTGGTAGAACGGCGCGAGCCAACCAGCTCCTCGTACCCCTTGCTCTTAACAACAAACTTTAGGGTTGTTAATTTTTACTAATTATTGAATAGTGTGTATCGATAGTATAAAGCATTTGATAAGCGTTATACATGTGATGTGATGTATTTGTTTGGCACGGAGCGGTGTAGAGCTTTTTGGATCGAAGAACGGTGAGCAGTGAACATTTTGATTATTAGTAGTCGTTTGGCAAAAGGGCGATGAACTGTGGCTATCTTTTAGGAAAACTATTCTCAAATGCTTGTTTAAGAAAGGGTGAGTGGTGATCTAGGCTACTCCTCAGAGCTATTGCTTACAACCCCTGCTCATTAGTATTGTTCATTGCTACCTTAAAAAAAAAAAAACACCCGTGTAAATTGTACTAACATACTTCGAATCTGTCATACAGGATTGCAGGTAAGATGCGGCAAAAATGGGTTAAAGATGCAATGTATGTGGGCTTCTGAATATCTTCAGGCTTATTCTTAATGGGTTTGATTCTTGTTAAAGTTGTTTCGTTTTCGTAACCCATTTCACAGTGTTGAGTCAGAGAAAGTTTTGGCAAAGAGGCCGAAGAGGCCGCAATGAAAAACTTACGAGAATGTCGTGGAGTGCGTGAATGTGGCGGATTAAGCCAGTGGCAATTTTCTGTTGTGCTAGGTAGACTTGCGAAATAGTCACATAAGTTTAACGGACCAAAAATCTTGATTCGAAGTCTGTTAAAAAGTGATCTAAAACATACAAAATGACGGTTTTTAGTCCCTTGCTGTAATTTATCTTTAGCGCGTAATTAATGGGCTAGATTTATTTGATTGTAACACATTCGGTCTATACATATTGAATCAATGTTAGTTTTTAAAACTTTTTACGTTGTAAACATAGATAGATAAACTGGTTACACCTTTGTTCAGCCAGCTTTCTATCGGTAAATTGACGTGACAGTTTTTTTATCAGCGTTGTCAAGTCTTAAGATCTTATGCACATATAAAGGGTATTGAAACTGAAATTGAAATTGAATCTTGTTAAAAACCAATGTCTAGGAAAAAATATAACCAGACGATTAATATAAATTCAGTCATGTATAATTGAATTTTGCTATGATTTATTCTATTAAAAAAATTTCACCTATTAAAAATTTTGAAAAATAAATAACTAGTAAAATCTAATTTCTTTTGGAACAAAGTAAAATGTAAATCAAAAAGCTGCAAAATGCTAAAATACGTTTATTCAGATGAGTGGCCCATATTTTATTTGATAAATTTTCAATTGGGCTACAGGTAGTATATCCTGGGCTATTTTACATTTCACTCTTTTGGGCTGATTGAAGATCCACTTTCTCAATATCCATGGTAGTAAATTATATACTACTCCATTCGTCCTATATTAAATGTTCAGTTTTAACTTTTTAAGTATTTTTTTCAATTTTAACATTAAATACTTTTACTTGTGTTATATAGTATTTGATAAAAATAATATGAAATGAAAATACAATTAAAAATCAATCACTGTATATATTTTGCATCAAGTATTATATAATACAAATAAAAATATTTAAGGTTAAAATTGAGAAATAAAGACTTCAAAAAGTCTAACAAGACATTTAATATGAGACGGATGGAGTAGTATACTACTTTCTCTTTTAAACGAAAGCTAATTATAGATTTTGGATTATATAATACTTTCCTAAGGTGATGTTTGAATTTGACTTACTATGAAAAAAACTGAATTTAGAAAGTTATATGAAAATTGTTTGTTAATGACTTAATAGAAAAGATAAATGAAAATATAAAATGAGAAAACTGAGGTAATTGTCTGCATTACCTTTTATTATTTAAAAACGACTTAATACAAAATTTAAATAAACAAGCTAGCCGCTAGTAGCCCTAAGTATGTAGTAAAAACTTAAAATTATGTCAATTAAAATATATGGTACAAATGAAGGAAATTAAAGTGAAATACAGAGGAAATTTTGGTTAAATGATATGGTTATAGGTTTAATTGTAGTCTTATGCTGTGTAACATCTTTTTATCCGTCATGAATCATGACACTTGATGGGATCAGCTTGCTGAACGATAAAAGAATTAAATCGACGTCAATTTGTTTATCCATGTTCAGTTAATTAGTTAACACCTTGCCTATAATTGCTCGTGTAAACTTTGCTACTTCGTAAATGTTCAACATCTTTGCTAGGTTTTCCTACTTTACAATAGGATGTAAAACAGCTAGAATAATTTGGTTCATGCGCAATACCGGCCGAAGTATAAAATTTTCGTGTTCTGATTAAAATCATGATAATTATCCATCCGTCACTAAGAGCAAGATCTATAAAATTTCAAAGATGCTAAAGAAATAAAGAATCATTAGCATAATCTATCCATGTAAATAAGTATCTGACCAACTATTACAAGGTGCTCATATGACATGGTCATCGATCAACTCGATTCTTAACACATTCTTTCTCCAATTAGTCCTAAACACGTACATACGAGAAATTAATGTGGTCATCGTCACAACGCATTTTTGAATTCGTTGTCTAGTCGTTTCAGAAAAGGCATCGTCATGTTTAACAATACATCATCTTTTCGGTCATCTCAAACCAAGTCTTTTAAAGTAAATCCAACTTTTAAACATGTTGTAACACATATACATGCAACTAGCTAATGTATATGGTACACATGTAATCCCCAAATGTAGATGTGCATCGAATCCAATTTGTTGAGTGCATCATATCATCGTATTATTCTCTCTTTTTCATCTTTCCTTTTTTGTTATACGTATAAACTAGATAAAGTTAAAGAAAGTAGAAGAAATGTTTTTGTGATTTAAAATAAGAAGAAAAGTGGTGGAAAATTTCAGGAGGGAATATATATAAGTTGGTTTAAATGGAACACATGGAATAACTAACTTTTTGGAAAAGAAACGTAATTCGATTAGTCCCCTTTATTAACAAGGCTGTCATGTCAAAATTTGAGCAACTTTTCCCACTCTTCTCTGCAATTTTTACCTTTAGTACTTTAAAGTTTATCCCTTTTCCTCTTGATGGACACCTATGTCATATCGCTACTTATATTCACTTGCAACATGTGTCAAAAGAGATTATAATGTGACGTACAAATGACGAATCCGTTGGTTCTTAAAAGTCGGTTAAATGTTAAGTTAGGGTTTCACTGGTAGTAATTAAGCAAATGAAGAAGTTTTGGATGCTTAAAAGTCGGCAGAACGTCTAGTTACCTATATAGTCTCAGGCTTTATGTGTTGATCATAAACGTTTCAAGCCGACCATGACATATATATACGGGCTGTACTATAAAGACGGGGGACAAGAGGCTGACACCCTTGTCTCCTCTTTTGTCCCCCTTTTTTTTTCCAGCGCAGCTCAGTTTTTGCCAGTTTCTGTTCCGTATTTCTGACAGTTTTAACCATTTGATATAAACAAAATTATAAAAAAAAAAAAAAAAAAAAATCAAAAATAAAAAATAAAAAATATAGGGGGTTAATCTAACCAAATAGCCCCCGTTAATATAACTCATCCCATATATACCGTACATATTGTTCATACATGTATCACTTTTAGCTTTGAGTGGACGTAATAGGGGTTGGACAACGCGCACCTTCAATTACGTGTAAAACGTTATTACACCACCACTACCATGGCGCATGGTGGTGGGGTTTTGAGATTGAATCGGTGGTATTTGGTAGTGGAGTGAAAAGTTGATGTGGTGCGGTAATCGATGTTGTCACCATTATTGCTAATTAACAAATGCGTGACTTCTTTGTTGTTCTAGTTACTCAGTTTTCTTAAACTACGATGTAGATTTTCGGTCCTTTACACTCTGTTCTTGAATTTTATGTTGTGAGAATAGAAATGTTTTATATAATACAAGAATTACATCATTTTGAAGTGTTTTTGTAAAACCCTTCTCATTGAAAAAAAAAATTAGACCAATAGGAGAGCTCGATTTTGACACATAAGCAAAATCAAGCAATATGATTGGCCAATAAAAAATCAAAATTGAATTGATTTTGGTCAAACTTTAATAAATTTGGTGAAGAATTTGATTGATAAAAAAAACACATAAAAATATAGGTGTCAAATTTATGAAAATAAAAACTTAAGAAAAGAGGAGGTAATTACTAAAACCTTAGTGGTTAAGTGTAAAATTATAAGTCTCCATGTTTTTTAAAAACTTTAGATAATAAACAAATAACCCTTTACACTTCATACCCCCTATATTTTATAATGTTAACGTTGTTTAAAATTACATGAGTAGTATTAGTTTTTTTGACTTTCATCTATTAAAATAAATTTGGTAAATATGCGAATTAGTTTTAATATACGTTAAATATTTTTTAAACTAATGTTAGTTTTAAACTTTCATCCATTAGAATATATATTTTTTTTTAAATAAGAGCTCGTGTTACTATTTAAAAGTTTAATTTATGCGTACACGGGTTTGAAATACGGTTAAATTATTAGTGACGAGAATATAAATATCAAATAGTAAGCATGTGTTACTGTGATAAAAAATAAATATACGTGATTCTACTTATAACAACGACTCATGAAATTGTTATTTAAAATTTATATATGGATATCCTTAAAAATATTTTAAAAACTTTACGGAACATATTTTAACTTTATCAACGCTCATTATGTGCCACTAAACTCGCACATTTTGTACAATATGATATCAATAGTTAAAGTCAAACAACAACATTAACCTCAAACTCAACATCTCTGTCAGTTAAAAATGTTATACAAAGCTAATTATTAAAAAAAAAAAAAAAAAAAAAAACACATCGACTAGATAGTCATTCTTTAATATAAAAGGTGTTTTTCTTAAATTATAAAAAAAAATGCACGTATTACAATCCTTATTTGATAAGAATCACCTCCTAAATCAAAAAAAGAAAAACTACGTAGGTGATAACCTAACTTTATTCATTAACTTGATGTTCCAAAAAAAATAATAATAATAAAAAAAATAAAAAATAATAATAATAGTTGGTTGTTGTAAATGAATTAAAAGTATGTACATGAGAATTATTCAGCAAGAATATATAGTTTTTAATTAGGTTATTACGTTACTATACTGCGATAATGTTATTGACTTGGTAATCACGGATGTGAGATACAACCATTATTCTATACTTATGATTTATGTGTAAACCCCTTTTTGCTTATGAATAAAATCCGAAAGAGACCTCAACAACACTTTGGCTTATGCCTTATCTAGCTGATAGTTTTTAGTAAATTTTTTTATAGTTTAAGTTTTTTGTTTTACGTATCAACTTTTAGTATATATATATATATATATATATATATATATATATATATATATATATATATATATATATATATATATATATATATATATATATATATATATATATATATATATATATATATATATATTATGTTTTATTGAAAATTTCTACACTTAATATTTGTGTTTTTACTATAAACACACTAAACTATGATAGAATAAATTGGGAGTTCAGAGGTTTTTTACTAAGCTTCTCAAAAAAGCTTATAGTTTTATCATAAACTTATTGTGTTATGGTAATTGAATAAGCCAATAAGCACCTTTAATAAGCATAACCAAACACCCCTTTAGTTCTAATCTGAAGATTTCTGATTTGATGTAATGACTAACTTTGTTGTTATCCTCACTATAATGCAACATGTTAGTGGTTTTTGCAATTTTATGATCTTATCGCACACACTAAAGTGTAATGCAATTTGTTGTGTGCGCTTTTTAGAGGAGGATTAAGTATCAACACATGATTGTCATGAAAGGTTAATGTACCAAAGATATGTTTTAGTTCCTATATGGAGAATTTTATGGTAGGAATTCTTTTCGGAGTGTAATTTGTCTTTGAATGGATTAATAAAACTTAGCAGGTGTTTGCCGTCATTGATAACACTATGGGTGTCAACCGACGGTCTAAAATATGGGTGTGTTTTACCTTGATGATTTATGCCAATTGTGAAGAAAGTTGCATTAAAGTAAAAGGTCGGTAAGGATTCAAACAATCATAAAAGACTTGCGGATGTACTCTATCATTTTCTATGCATTTATAATTTACTTATACAAGTAATAATAATTTCCTTATATAGTTCTGGTTTAGAGAAAAATTATTCTTATACATTATAAATAATCGTATGATTAAATTTGAGTTCTACCAATTACATTTTTTTTGTTTCTCTTTATGTAATAAAGAAACCATAATGTAAGCATCTATGTTAATTTGGTAATTTTATGATCAAACATGAGAAGTAAATAACACAAACTTATGAAAATACAAATTTTCAAACAAAAAGGTACATTAGTAAACATGGTATGATGGTTATTCATAATAAAGGAAATGAATCAATCTTCAAAGCTATCTAAATATGCTACATATATTAACGAAAATATAAGTAAAAAAAATACCAGAATTACATAACACATCGTAAATTGATAGCACGGGTTTGCAAAACTAAAAGCATATATCACTAACATCTCATGCAAGTCAAGTATCATCATGTGATTTTGCTTGAATAATAAAATATAATTTTTAATCCAAAACCATTCTCCTAAAATAATAAGTAGATTATAACATATATACATGTAGTTTTTTATTTTTAATCCACTAAGTAAAACTATTTGAAACATGTTAAGTGGTTCATTTCTTAATCGATAATAATACATAATCAAAACGAAATTTTAAAAACCCTTTGCGTGCACAGGTATTATAACTAGTGATAGGTAAAGAAAAGAAAGCTGCATTTATATTTCATGTTCTTGAGTTGAAAGAAAATTAATGGAAATGAAAGAAAAATAAACAAAGTCGTGTTCTCAAATTTGGAGGAAAAGAAATAAAACAAGAAAAAAATTATATAGATCTATAACAAAAGATGTATAAAAACAATAAAGGTTATATAACTTATTTTCTATCAAATCCTTCCTTTTTCATTTCTTTTCTGCTTGATAAAAACTCGAGAACACAATAATTTTTTTATTTCCTTTCATTTTCTTTCTTTTCTTTCTAAAAACAAATTTGAGAACGCAGCGTTAGTGATACGTTTAAGGATCATGGGTTAGTTTTATTGTTTTTCTTTTCATTTATACAATGATGGAACCTGCAATAACACGTTTATGCTCGAAAGACCCTATTAATATTCCAAACTAATTAACATTAGGACCATAACCTACTTGATCATCCATTTACACTTCAGCTTCTTTGGATTCTGATCTTCAAAACTAAAAGGTATCATTTGTGCACTGATCAAAATCTCTATACAATGTACGTACACTAAAAATACACGCTAGCTTTTCTTTTATTCTTGAAAAAGAGTACGTAGAGATTCAGATTTCATGGAACTATTGTTGAAAGTACGTACTTTAATTGCTTTTTGAAAAAGCTAATGAAGACTAATAATTGGACACTTGATAAACATCGAGAAAAAGAAAGCTTCACTTTGATGTATATGTAACACAGTACTGATATGACGCAACTGAAAATAGGATACAAAGAACATCGAGGGTTATTAGATATTTGATCTTTGGTTTTTCTTGTTCTTCTTTTGTCTTAAGTTGATGATCTGAGTATCCGACAAGAAATATGATATGAAATTAAAATTTTACCAACACAAATGGATATGTGATCACATAAACACGGCAACATCACGAAGAAACTCATACAGAATAGCCGTATTGATAATACAAAACATATCTAGACAATAAAGGTGATGGCCTGTTGATCCACAGGCGCCGCACTAACAAGTTTCTGTTATTGATTTTTTTTTTCCGAACGGCATAATTATATTGAAAATATAGCAACCTAGTAAGAAGCTAGGAGCAGAAAGTACATAAGCAATACTAGGGTTATTAAACTACTCAATCCAATTGAAACAAGACTTTTTGTTTCTACATGAGATCCAATTGAAGGAGGCTAGTTTCTCTTATTGGTTTCACGTAATTACTGATTCTATAATTACATGCCGTTCAAAAAAAAAAAAAAATTATAGATGAACTAATTAGCTTTGTTGCAGCGACTTGATCGACCTACAGAAATCGTCTTAAAAGTGTACTGACCGACTAGGAAGAGGGAGTGGGGAGAGAGATAGATTTGTTATTTGTATATAGAGATACAACGTAACACCTTTATTTCATTCAAACACTCCTTTTGTAGCATTGGTCAGAAACACTTTGCATTCAAATAATTTGGTGCTATATCTTTTTCTCTGTGTGTTTGTATGTCTTTTTAGGCAATAGGTACATAAATCTTTTTGACTAGATATCTAGTGACGAATCATATTCAATCTATCTACAGACTCGATCTCAATAGAATGTTATAGGGATATCTGAGCAGAAATTTTTAACTACCTGGCTAGGGTATCTAATGGAATATCGATTTGCATATTTTGTGTTTCTTAGCGGGTTTTTGTATTGACTCATGTCTAGCTAGTCTCCCATGTTCTCATGGTTGTTCAATGAGTGTTGTTATAGATTTGAGTGCACGTAGTTTTTTTAGTTATTGCTTAGTCGGACATGCATGTCGTACGATTCTTCTATTATATTGAGTTTCGTTTTCAATATATATTTGACCGTTCCAAAAGAAAAATAAAAAATAACTCTACTAATTATAACGAGTTTTCTTTCATTGAGGTACAAATTGAACACAAATATCATTGATTCTATACTCGACACAATGCTTCTTTTTAAGGAAAATTGTCCAAATATACATTCAATTTCCCACTTTTTACTATTGTATGTATTGAACTTTTTTTTTTCCTATTATATACACAAACTTTATTAATCATTCTTATTGTATCAATAAAATGCCTTTTTGATGACGTGGTAAGTTGATACAATAAGGATGATTAGTAAAGTTTGTGTATATAATAGGAAAAAAAAAGTTCAGTGCATACAATAGTAAAATGTGGCAAATTGAATGTATATTTGGACAATTTTCAATTCTTTTTATTAGGGTATGACTCAAGTTACCTTTTGAAGAATTGTAAAACAAGGAGTATATTTTCTAATCTAGTATGTATTTGAATTAGGAAAAAAATTTGTGTTTAGCATATATAACTAGAGTATGATGATGTAGGTCATAATCAAAAGAGGTGAGAAAAACTTGTGAGGGAGTTTTGTAAGGATATTGAAAGTTGAAGCGTCTCAATCTTGTAGTCACAAATCTATACTGTATATGTTGAGGGGTCGAACCGGTAATTCGTTGTGTGTTGTGTTTGTTATTCGTTTTCTTTATTGTTTGACTATCGTTGTGTTATCCAGTGTCGTGGGTGTAAGATCCCATCACTTTTTTCTTTTCCAAAGGTACTCGTATAACTCAATACATTCGAAATAAAACTGATACGTACTCGCTAATATAATTGGGGATAAGATCATCTGTAAGAATAGTAATGCATCTCTAAGCATATATGCTACACTAGGTCGCTGAGTGTTGGATAAGTATATTTCTTCATATCAATACGATAGTTTAGAGATGATATTCATTATCCTCAAAATTGTTGAGTATTGGATAAGTAAATTAATAGATTATTACATCAGATTCATTCACTATAGTAAAACCCTAGTTCTAAAAGTGTATATATATAGGTTACAACCCTAGAAAGACCCAATGGGCCCCTAAATTCTTTTGGTGGTCCATTCGTTGTATTTTATGTTTCACTAGTAAGTTGTTATTGCTTTTTTGAATAGTCGAGTTCCCGTTTTTCTTAATTTAGCTTTTCACAATTCCAAATCACATGATATTAAACATGACCTTTGTATCATAGAGTTTACCAACCACAGTCAAGTTAATTGTCTTTAATCTAGTTTGTTTCTCCATGTAAACAATTTCTTGGCGTTCTTTATGACCCGATTTTTTTTGAACGGCGACGATTAAACTAGCAAGAAGCTAGAAGAGATTACAATAATTTAGTACGAGAAGAACTAGTATTCGAGATCCAATCAATCCAACTAGGATTGAAGTTCCTATTCTTATGAAGAATCCATGAGTGTGAAAGAATATTTATTTCTTCGAAAAGAGTATCTTTACAAGGAGGTTTTGAATCGAAGCAAATACTGTTCCTATATCTCCGTAAAATCCAAGTTGTGGTGTGTATAACTGCATCAAAGCAAGGCTTAGCCTTAGAATTGAAGCAACCGAGCAGTCCACAAAGATATGGTGTGATGTTTCGATGTCGTTATATCTTAATTTATTTATACATAATAGCTGATGTTAATATATGTAATCAATCTAATACATGATAGAATTTTGAGAGTCAATTTTCGAAAACGATAGCAAAAAGCCCTAAAATCATTCATTTTCCTAAAATAAAACGTACATGCTTATTGATAACAAACCTCTTTCTTCTTCTTTGTAACTTGGGCCGATTAATTTGCTAGGTCTGATCACATTAACACATTTGCCGTTAAAAAAGGACAGTAAGTACTATTATTTTGCTATCAATAGTAATGGTTTCATCGCTACTTATACTCTTATAGTAAGTAGAGATTTCACTACAAAAGGTCTCAAATAAGGAGTAATTTGTGAATAGACAATTTATTAAAAAGGTCGAAGATGATTGAAGAATGATCGTGGGAGATCTCTAGTTTAATGTGCAAGAGAATATTTGCTTTTAATTTGATTTATTTTTAGTTTTTATATTTGAAAATTATGATGAACATTATAAAGATAGAATGGCAATAGTGAGTGCTAGTGTAATAGCTCTCCTTTCCATGCATCAGCACGCTTAGGATTGAGACAACTAACCCTACCATAATCTTACACCAAACAATTAGTCTCATGAATCTTGCTCACTTTCACAATGTTACTCCAGATAATCTATTCCTCATCTTAACCACTGTGGTTCTACAGATTTTACAGCTTGATAAGATATGTATCCAATATTTTCTTTGGTTCCTCATGTTCCACGAAGATGGCAAGGCTTTGAAGTTCAAAGCAAGATGATTTACAATCCTGAGATTCTTGTTCAACAACAAAAGAATGATCGTATATCTTTGATACATGCAGGAATAAGTAACTACCGTTGAGAAATAATGATGATATCGTCATCGAAAAGCACGACGGCGGAACGAGGAATAAATTGATCAGACATACTTTTGAACTGGAACATAATTAAGATAAAAAGAAATGAAAACAGAAACAACGATTTTTTTTTTTTGAACGGCAATTTTGTTAACACTCTAGCAAGAAGCTAGAGGAAAGAACAGAAACAACGAATTAACTAAGCAAATATTAGAAATACACTATTACTTACGGTGCGATCATACCAATACTAATGCGCCGGATACCATCAGAAATCTGTAGCTAAGCTTGCTTGGGCGAGAGTAGTATTGGCTTGAGTGACCCGCTGAGAAGTCCTCGTGTTGCACCCTTTTTAAATACACTATTACTTATGCAAATTAGTAAATTAAACTTTTTTATAGAAAATCGTACCGCCATATGAAGAAAAGTGTTATAGGTGTTTTGTGACCCCAAGACCTCCCTAATTCCGCCCCTGAATAAGAAATAATATTATCTATGGTTATTTCTGATTGTCGTTAACAAGCGACCGATTGTATTATGATTATGCTTGCGGCATACCATTTATCCATTAAAAGATAGTTTAAAGTAGTTGATCTTAAGCTTAATACAATTGAATTTCGACCAAAGAATCTCTAACGAGCTTCAACTATAATACAACCGAGCTTTGTGCTTTGACCGATTACTCAAAGCTATTTTCAATAAAATCAACTTCCTTTGCGAATTGGAATAAAATCTAGGACAGTATATCGAATCGATAACCATCACTTCATGAAGCAAAAACTAAAATGATAGAATTGTTAATCACTTTAGCATTTGCATCTCTTAATGTGTAAAGTATCGGGATTTATGTATATTAAATAGTTCATGTTAAATGTTTTAAATATAAAAGTATACACAAGTAGATATGGAACTATATAAAGTACAAATTCCACAAACCAATATTCTGAATTGATTATACGATTTGACGTATTATATTAGATGATAATCTCCTTTCTTTTCCGGACATTATTATTGAGTACCTCCAACTATAAAATTTTTTGAGTGGTGAAACAAAATCACATATTTTAGTAGTACTAAAATACTAGGAAAATAGTTATACCACTTAGGCACTTACTACCAAAATACAACTAATAGTAAAAGTCTTACAACCAATCTTGGATGGTGGTCAATACTTATTTTCTTTATTTTCTTTTCTTTTTTATATATATAATTGATAATTTTTAAGGCTCAAATTAAAGTGCAAGCAAATCGTACAAAGAAATATAGTCACTGATTCCTTTGAAAGCTGAGTTGCCTTTGGGACTGGTGAATTCTTCCTGCTTGTCAGCACATGCATTCCACTTTCCACTACAAAATCAACTTTGCCCCTCTAAATCTTACCTCACCCACAAGCAAAGCACACACTCTAATTTCATCATAGTATCATCTTTGCATTCACAAATCAACACATATCTTAGATCATCATCATCATAACTCCAAAAACTCAAGCTAGGAACTAAACATCATATCATATATGTTGTTTTATTAAAATCTTTCTTGCTTAAAGATAAACAAACTAAACATGAGAGCTGGAGGTTTCACTATCCAACAAGCTTTAAGTTCAGATGCAGCAACTATCATTAAACAATCTGTAACACTGGCACGTCGCCGTGGTCATGCTCAAGTAACACCTCTTCATGTGGCTAACACTATGCTTTCGGGCGCCACCGGCCTCCTTAGAACTGCCTGCCTTCAATCTCAATCACACTCACACCCTCTTCAATGCAAAGCCCTCGAGCTTTGCTTCAACGTGGCCTTAAATCGCCTTCCTACATCCTCGTCTAGCCCGATGCTTGGATCACATCACCCCCAACACCCCTCGATTTCTAACGCTCTAGTTGCAGCCTTCAAGCGTGCACAAGCTCACCAGAGGCGTGGATCGATTGAAAACCAGCAACAGCCGTTACTTGCTGTAAAGATTGAGCTTGAACAGCTTGTGATATCGATTTTAGATGATCCTAGTGTTAGTAGAGTGATGAGGGAAGCTGGTTTTTCAAGTACTCAAGTGAAAACTAATGTTGAACAAGTTGTTTCCTTAGAGTTATCCTCTCAAACACCTTCTAAAGAGTGTACAAAAGAAAGTAGTGGTGATAATCGACATCTTAGTCAAGTAACGGTGAGGAATGAAGATGTGACGTGCGTAATCGAGCATCTTGTAAACAAGCAGCGATCACATAGTGTTGTCGTTGTTGGTGAGTGTGTTGCTACCATCGAAGGTGTAGTAAGAAGAGTGATGGAAAAGGTTGATAAAGGTGAGGTTCATGAAACACTAAAGGATGTTAAATTTATAAGTATTCCTCTATTTTCTTTTGGTCAACTATCTAGATGTGAAGTTGAACAAAAACTTAGTGAATTAAGGAGTTTAGTAAAAGGGTTTCTGCAAAGAGGGGTTGTTCTTTACTTAGGTGATCTTAAGTGGATTAGTGAGTTTAGGATTAGTTCTTGGCGGCATGGAAGGGGCTACTATTGTCCAATCGAACACTTGATTATCGAATTAGGAAGATTAGTTTGTGGTATTAAGGAAGAGATTAATGCGAAGTTTTGGGTAATGGGGATATCATCTTTACAAACTTACATGAAGTGTAGAAACGGAAACCCTTCACTCGAAATCGTTTGGAAACTTCATCCTCTTACAATACCAGCTGGAAGCTTAAGCTTGACTCTTGTTTCACAAAGGTAAAACCAGCTTTCATTTCGTATTAGTTCCTCTTTAGTTTTGCTTGTTCGTTCATTGAAGCTAATACGTAAAAGTTTCTTTTTTTAAATCATCCGAGTTCAAGAAAACGAATGTATCATATCTTTAATTTGGCAAGCCCTCTAATCCTATGAATTCTTACATATATACAACTTTCTTTCTTTTTCTTTTTTGATCATAGCATCTGGATAGCGATATGATCATAATCAACATTTTGTCCACAATACACAGTACAAAGTCTAATTGATAACTAAATATAGGTATATGGAGTTTTTATGTCTTTAGCAATCTAATTTTGTTCTCACATATATGATCATTTTTAATCCTATAGTGATATCCAAAGTGAGCGCGAATGCAAGCATGCCGACAATGGTGATAGTCGAACGATGCTCGAAAGTGGAGAGGAGAAGCACCTTACATGCTGCGTCGATTGTACCATCAATTTTGAAAGTGAAGCTAAAGGCTCAAGATCATCAAGCCTCCCTTCCTGGCTTGCTGATGAGAAAATAGTGGTCAATAGTCATGATCAAGTAAGTATAATATTTATTATCCGTACTTTCTACACTTTATAAAGTTACATGATAGATGCCTTAGTATACTTTTATACTGTATAATATAGTCTAATATCATTTTGATATACATTCAGGAATGTGTTTCAGTTAAAGATTTATGCAAGAAGTGGAACTCCATATGCACTTCAGTTCATAGAAACAAACCATTGTTTCAAAGAAGCTTAAGCTTCTCTTCTGTTTCACCTTATTCACCAGCTTCTTGTTTTTCCTACAATCAAGAAAACCCTAGTTCAAATCGAACCTCAAGTGATCATAAACTTTGGGACTTTACCGCCTTGGAGAAGAGCTTTGAACCATATCATATTCACGATGAGGGAGAGCCAAGACTAGGGTTTCAATCAAACCCTAATTCAACTCCAGTTTCAGGTTCTTCAAGTGACCATAATGGAGTCGAGTACGTGCAAAGATTCAAGGAGTTTAATGGCGAAAATTTGAAAATCTTATGCAATGTATTAGAAGAAAAGGTTCCATGGCAGAAGGATATTGTTCCTGATATCGCGAGTACAATATTAAAATGCAGGTCGGGAATGGTGCGAAGGAAACACAAGCTAAACAACGATGAACCAAAAGAAGAGACTTGGTTTTTCTTTCAAGGCACTGATTCACAATCAAAAGAAAAGATTGCTAAGGAATTAGCAAATATTGTTTTTGGGTCGGATTCAAATTACACAACAATTGCTCTAAGCAACTTCTCATCGTCCCCAAGAGTCGATTCAACTGATGAATCAAGGAACAAGAGGTCAAGAGATGAACAAAGCTGTAGTTATCTAGAAAGGTTCGCTGAAGCAGTGTCCGTGAATCCACATAGGGTTTTCTTGGTTGAAGATGTGGACCAAGTTGATTATTGCTCTCAAATGGGGATCAAAAGGGCAATTGAAAGAGGGAAACTAACACACTCGAATGGCGAAGAACTTGGTTTTTGTGATGCGATAATCTTATTGAGTTGCGAAAGCTTTAGCTCAAGATCAAGACCATGTTCCCCACAAATAAAGCAGAAAGTTCAAGAAGAAGGAAGCCCTTGTTTATCTTTAGATTTGAATATTTCATTTGATGAAGATAATGAGGAGCAATCAAAGTCCATTGATGATTTAGGGTTACTTCAATGTGTAGACAAATGTATCAATTTCAAAATTCAAGATTTATCACTATAAATCTTGGGTTTTGAACTTAATATCATTCCCATTGTATCAATTACTAAAATGATGAAACTAGTTCATTTCTTGCTTCAATTCCAAATATTATGAATTCTAGTTTAACTTTAGCTATGATGAGTGTTCATCTTTGGACACTTACTTATAAAATCTAAACTCTTAGTTTTTGTCTTTGCATGAAAAATTGACACATGGAATTAGAAGGTAGGAATACCGAGTCAGTATAAGTTGGTATTTACAAAATAAAAAATGATCACATTTCTGATGCATATATTTCATATTAAGAGTAAATTTGACTGCATGATTAGAAAAGAAATGAAAATGATATGATACCCTCCTAGCTTTTTTGTGATTTAAACACTACAATGATGCTAGCTGAAGTTCATGTAAGGAAGAACAATATGCAATTTCCAAATAATGACTTTAAACTGTCATGAAACTTGTGCATATAGACAAGAACATATGGCAATCAAAAAATATGTGCATAGAAGACCAAGTCGGTGGGGCTCCATACAAATTATTTGCTTATTATTTCCCACCAGGAGTTTTTTAGTATGCTTTTAAAGTAGTTTAAAAGTAAAAACAATAATAATGAAACATGCATAAATGAGGTCTTTAGTCTAACAATAACAACGTTCACGATTCTTGAAAAAAAAATGGTTCTGGCAATCGAGAAGGTTTGTGCGTGTATTAATATGAGTGATGTCATTTTGCTTGAGGAGATTAGTTAGGTTTGTCGGTTTCTCTGATTTCATGAACACCCTTACGAATGGGTTTGGAATAGTGTATTACGGAGTACTAAATACCCATAATCTAAACTCAACTTGAGTACCACTAACTTCCCTTTTGTATTTTTGGGTTATGATTAAAGGTATACTATTATGTAAGGTTAGTGCACTGAGAAGTCAGATTTCTTTTTACCAGTTTACAATGGAGAAAAGCAAATCTTCAAATTAAGAAATATCAAGAGAAGGAAAGAAATAATAGCACAACTTTATATGGTGTGTGATGTGTTTCCCAAAAAGAATAACTTTCAACCTCTGGTTATAGCAAGACCCAACATTCCAATATTAAGGAAAAAAGCACTAGAAAGTGGAATTTTTTTTCATTATAAAATACATGTTTAATACAAATAAAATATGGAAAAGAAATGAAAAACTATAACCTAAAAAGCAAAAGCAAGAAACATTAGTAGTATGAAATTCAAAGATAAGCATCTCCTCTTTAAACCTTAAAGATATCTACTTTAGAATCGCCAAAAAAGATGATTATCTTCTTTGCTTTAAACTTTTTATAACCCATTACCATAAGGATGGAATTTGTCTTTTAATCTTTATCTTTTTAACCTAACTATAGTTTCTTCACCAATTGATCGAGTTTCATTCTCAAGTTAGCATGATTCATGTTTCTTTTACACGAATCCAAAAATATTGAGTTACAAGTTGCAAGTTGCAACCACATGCTATTTATCCTAGATCCATGAAATTTTGTCTTTTTAATTCTTGAAGTCATCGACTTGCATTTGTAAGTTTACATCACTCTTGACTTCATACGCTTTTTTTGAACGACAATTTTATTACAGCTCTAGCAAGAAGTTAGAGACTAAAAGAGAGTTACAAAATAAGATTACAAGCATGCATTTATTGGATAAAGTATGCTAAACCGTATGTGAACTTCAAATTTTATACATAATTAATTCGTGTGACTCTAGCTGAAATGATCTCCATAATCTGTTGATGCATGTGGGGATTCTGCATGGTTGCTAGTCGTGCCCACGCCCAAAAAGGGAATAAACCTCGCTTGAAGTGAAAACGTTAACATATCAAATCTTAATAAAGAACTAAAAAAAAGTCAATCAAATGCACCTTAAAATACATATATTATTACTTCATATGGTAATAATTAAACACATATCCTCACCATTTTTAGAAGTTAGGAGCAATTAAGACATTCTAATTATCTAAAAGCATACAATTTAAATCTTATATGACAAGTTACTTTGGTTTGATATCAAATCAAAACATCATTAATAAAGGAATCACTTGATCCACCTTTTATGTCATTTAGTTTTTGGTTTTGATTAACAAATAATCCTCACATTTTTTTTATTTTTTATTTTTAAAATGAAATGAATTTAGTTGTTTTTTTTTAACAAATTGAACATGAGTCCATTTTTTTAAAAAGTTTCTAGAAAGAGTTTCGAAAGGCAAAACAAATAAATAAAAAACAACGAATAGATTTCATGTGGTAATTAGTGGTAACAACCATGAGGAAGCCATGCACAAATGACAAAGATATATAACATACAACATATGGTCCAAGTTGGGCGTGTGGTGCTAAAAACTAAAAACATGATAATAAAATACTCTTGTGGTATTTAACGTATCCCCTAAATGACAATATGTCAAATTTGGTCTTTTTCATATCCAATTGATCGAAAAGACAAATTGTAAGCGTGGTGAGTAATCATTATTTTTAACTCCATATAGCTAGATTATATTGTTTCTTGTAAAACTTAACCTAGCTCAAATTGAAGTACTGAACATGTTCATACAAATAGATAGTACTCATGGGTCGATCGACCCATTTATGCCCCGTACTCGACCCATTTAGGCCCCTTGCTCGACCCATTTGCGCCCCATTCTAGAACAAAAAGTACACGACATTTGTTAAAATGTGTGTGTCAGAATATCTTGAAGGTATATATGTTAGCCCAGGTTCAAGTCTAGGTTCTAGATTATTCATTGTAAGCTTATTTATGTATCGTACATTGGTTTAATGAATAATCTAGAATCTGTGCTTGAGCCCATTACAATATATCGACTAACAATATATGATAATATAGTACGTGCTGTATAAACACAAATAGATGTAAAAGAATTTAAAGGGGCATGATTAGCATTAAGATTGAATTACAATGACGGTTTAATTACGTTCCAAATCAGACTATTAATCGATATCATACTCAAGCTTTAAGCTAGTAATTCAAGTAAAAAATTTCATGTGAAATAGCCTTGAGCTAGTAGTTCAAGTAAATTTAAACTTTCTCATTTTTAGATATTGTCGAATTTGAGATATAAGGTTAAGTTGCCTAACCTTTCTTTCCTAGTAAAGAAGAATATATGAGTGGTTCTTTAAAATGTGAAGTGATGAGTTATGGAATCTAATTTCCCTTAAAAGGATGAAGGAAGATACTCCATGAGCATCAAAACGTTAATTAGTCTATAGTACTCGTATTAAAATAGAAAATTGTTACTAGTAATTAAATGTAGAAAGTGGACAGCCCTTTTAAAACAAAAGTTAGTCACTTTTTAAACACCTTTGTGGGTAATATAAAAACTTTTCTTTCTACAACTTTTTCTCCTCCTTTTGATATGCCTTTGCCTTTTTACAATTTATAATCAGTTTTATCATCTGAGATATTGGTGCGTAAACAGTACAATGTACGTAACATGGCTAAAAAGGAAGAGGTGTAATTCTTGAATTGTAAATTATGTGATGAAACTAGCAAGGGAGAGACAGATGGATTATGGCATAAATAGTTTTATAACAATCTTTAAACTATAGGCAGGTTGTGCACTGATATGACAATTGAAAATTCATCTAAAAAGATTCAAGTTAGAAATCGATAACTTATGCAATAACTTACACTGGCATTCTCAAGTGATGGAACCTCCCAATTGTCGATCATTCAAGCATTGAAGATGTCATCAATCTAGCGTGCGTGCAAAGCTAAGATTCGTGTCATTGCACACTCTTTTTGATGCGGTAGTTCAAACTACCCTTTCGCTTCTTTGGAGGTGTCAAAATGAATTCACTTTGCTACTAATATACCCAAGAAGACCGAGCTTCTTTATAACGATGTTAAGCTTTTCTGTTTTAGCTGGATTAGCAGCCAGCATAAGAATTTCCGTATAACTTGGATTGAGTGGTTTGATAAACCGTGTAATACAATCTCCCACTCTTCCAACCGCTTTGTAAATTGTAAATTTTTTGTAGCTCCTTGCTAGGTCTCTTATGCAAATTTGTCGTTTAAGAATAATAAAAAAAAAAACTTAAACTAGCTACATGTTGCATCCTCCATTTTCTTTGGCCTAGTGACAATGTAGCCATCTTTCTCCCCACCACCATCTCAGATAACAAAAATATTCTTCATATTAACAATTTAGAATGTTTATCACAACTTCAAACAACTTTACATAATTTTCAGGTTAGATTGCTAGATTGGCAGGTTACATTATAACTCAAGCAAGCAACGCGTAAATAAAAAATTTACAAAGAGATTTTCATGCATCAATAGGATCACATGCAGATCCTAACATTCCAATTAGGACTACGCTTAGAATTTATATGAGAAATCCAAGAGCGAGATAGAGTTATGCTTTCACCAGTAAGTATAACTTTTTACGGCGGCTTCAAATTGAAAGACCGTCTAATATTCCTCAATATTAGGTCTCTGAATCATTATCGATCTTCATATATTTTCTATATCACAAAGTATAAATAATACTATTTGGTCTTATTTCAAAACTTTCAATGTAACTTGTAGGTTGTCTTTAAGGAGAAAAAGAGAAAACACTTTTGTCACACACACGAGTAGTGTTCCAATAACCATGTGCATATAATGAACACCAAAACGTCATAAACAACTTCTTCAATTCCCTACTAACAACAAGATAAGGGACACACTCATTATGGCAACCAAATACATACGCTTTTCTCACCTTTTGTGTGTGTGTGAATGTAAACTTTATATTATCATATCATATCTTTCCACAAGAACCATTGATAAATTCTTCCTTGCATCTTTTTTCTATAGAAGCCTTTTTCTTCAACCCACCATTATTGATATTTTACCTAATCAAATGACTTTTTCTTGTTTATAATCATATTTTTTTTGTATCATCATCAAGATAAGAATTGCCTTTTCTGCAGTGAGTGATTCTTCTTTTGAAGTATCCTTGCATCTTCATCAATTCGTTTTTTAGAATAAAGTTATGATTTGTTACTAATACAAAGAGCTTGCATCCTTTGAAGTTATAGCAAATGATCCATTAGTGCAACAAAACTTGCTCAAATGACGCACTAAAATAATAAGCAGAACGGGCAATGATGTCCTCGCCAAAGGTCACTAAGCGACAAAACATTTCGGTTCCAAGCTTTAACTTTGTTAAAAAACAGTAAGAAATTTTTACCAAATGCATTGGCGTGCGGTTCCAGGCTTTAACTTTGTTAAAAAAAAGTAAGAAATTTTGACCAAAACGCATTGGCGAGAACATGCCCTCACCAAAAGGTTGACTATTATTGATTTTTTTTTTTCCTTTGCTACACTTTATTCATTAATTTCTGCCTCATTTTCCAAGCCAATCTTTTGGAGAGGACATGTCCTCGCTAAAAGGTTAACCATTTAATTATGCATTTAAATATTAGCTTAGTACGTAATTAAAAGAAACTGATTACATGGTTTAATCGGAAACATGTCATCGCAAAATGTAAAAAACCGTTCAAATACTCTTTAAATTATTTTAAAAATGTTATTAATTAAGTTAAAGTTGAAATAAGTTTAATTGAAAACATTATTTAAGTTACACAAACATATAAATTAACATATATATATATATATGAGAAAATATATTGCATTTTATTTAAATATGAAAATGCATTCTCTTTAAATCTAGTGAATTGTTTGAATCAAAGGTCTTTCTATTCAATCGGTAAGAATAATCGCAATTCATTAAATTCTGTTGAGAGTGAATATACGCAGTAACATATTTTGAGTTACGCAAGTTAAATACGAATGTAGCGTTGTCCCTGAGCAAGTCTTTTCACTTACGAGTATATTCAAGTGATCGAGTTGCATGAACTAAGGGTCTTCTTATTCGATCGAGAGGAATCATCGCAATTCATTAAATTATATTCAATAGCTCATATACGCGACAACACCTTTTGACTTACATAATTCAAATATGAAGTATTGTTATTCCTAAGCAATTATTCTTACATATCACTTTCGAGAGTATTCAAGTGATGATCGAGTGGAACTCAGAAAGTTACGATGAATGCGAATGGTTTTTTCTTTTTCAAGTTCTGGTCTATAAAGGATGTTGAGTCTATTCTCCAAGATGGATCTTAGGTGATTCGTGGAATCCCCATCTTTCTTAACAAGTGGTCTCCATCGATAAGTCTTCTTCAGAAAGATTTTTCTTGTGTTCTGGTATGGGTGAAGTTTCACGATGTCCCTTTGGTTGCTTATACTCCGGATGGTTTGAATTTGATTGCTTCTAAAATTGGTACTCTTATGATGCTAGATTTTTATACTAATACCATGTGTTTGGAGTCATGGGGCCGTAATTATGTAAGAGCTTTGATAAAAATCAATGCATCCAATGAATTTCGTGACAATTTAGTGTTGGCTATTCCTATACTCGTAGGGCAATAGTATACAAAGGAAACTATTCGCATTGAATACGAGTGAGAACCACCTCGGTGTAGTACTTGTTTGTTCTATGGTCATTTGAATTGTTGGTCCCTTTTACTTGGTTATCAGTAACTAAAAAGCTAAAGTAACCAAGTTGTATGACTTTAAACAAAGATGTATAGAATGATTAACAATAAAGCAACGTAAATATAAGAGACAATATTTTTCAACGTTTAATTCTTTATTAGAAGTTAATCAAAAAGAATCGTACCCAAGTGTTTGCGGAATAACACTTGGGATTGAAAACGACAAGTATTGTATGGACTCCTCACTAAACTCAATCTATGTTGAGTGACAACTTTCAAGACCCACTGAGCTATCTCAGGGGTTGTGTTGTTCTTTGGAGGCGTAAAAGTGGTTTGTGAATGCTTTGCATTAATTGCACAAACTTGTCAACTTTTACTCCTCACATATGCTTCCTATTTATACACAAGTATATAACAACTAGTTATACATTGGACATAAATCTTCCCTAACAATATCTTGAAAGATATTATTCTTCTGGCAAGGAACCTTCATTGAGTTAAGTCCAAAAGGCACTTTCTGATGACAGACTGGTTTTAACCATTTTGGGAAAGTTTGACATTAAAGTGATAAAGCACTTTAATAATGCAGCTCAAACTTTCCCGCCCAGTCCCGCCAAAACTTCAGTCTTCTTGTCATCAGTCTTCAATACTATAAAGTTGTTGAGGAGTCATGGGGTTCAGTGAGTTATTGTCATCCTCACTGAACCCATCACCTTCTTCTTAGCTTAGATCACACTTCACTGAGTTCCGCCTCACTGAATGGAGAACCTTTCTTCTTAGGCTCGGTCTTAGCATCCTGAAGGTGACTCACTGAGTTACTGTTCACTCAGTGACTTGTTTACACTTAGGGGATTTTACGTTCAAATCCTTGTTAGAAAAAGATTGGGGAATTCAGTGACCCAACAATCTCCCCCTATTTGCACATACAAATAGCCTAAGTGTTTCTTGATTCAGCATGAGTTGTCAGGGTACTTCTTCTCTTGCTGAATGTTTGTTGTAATTGTAAGTAGGACATAACTTTTAAACAAAAACATCAGTTTATTCATAGCTATTACATTTTCCTACAAATTACAAACAAAATAAAGATAGTTGTTGCAGATCAGATGTTCAGATGATAGCCAAGTCCCTCAAGCTTAGCTTTCTTTGATCTCAGTAGGTGTCTCTCAGGATGCTCCTCAATCATGGCCCTAAGGTCCTTACAGAACCTTTGGTTTTCAGCACTTCTTACAGGAGAAGCTAACATCAGGTACGTTAACATTGCCTTGACCCCTGCCCTGTCCATATCGGACCATCTTTGGAAAGCAAGGTCTCCATATTCATCCGTAAAGCATAGACCTCTTTCAGGGTGTTCAAGCACAACGTTGTTCACGAAGGTGATTCCTTCAGGAACGGACCTATCAGAATCCAATCCTGGGACCTTGATCACAGGCTCGGATTCAATGTGCTTCCTTTTTCTCCTGGTGGCTTTTGATGGAGCAGTTCCTGTTGTTGGAGCAGGAAGAAGGGAGGGAATATTGAGGGCTTCAGGCATTGCTCTCAGTCTGTCATACCTTTCCTTCAGTGACTTGAGAAGGTCGTGTACAACAACATTGTTTTTCTTGGCAATGATAGGACGGAGTTCATCAAGTTCAGTAATCCCAAAGTCAACAAATCTGAATGGGTTATGAGTGTCAATGATTCTTTTATCAGCCCCCCTGAAGACAGTGACCATTGCGGGTTTGGTGTTCCTGTGGATTTTAATGTCAGTGATGGTTTCAGGCTTTAACCTTTCCTTCATCACCCAATGATATCTTTCAACCCTGGTCTTTCTGATTTGAGCATCCCTTTTCAGCTTTGCTTCCCTTTCCCTTCTAAGAGCATTCATCTCTTCTTCCTGAGCCTTTTTAAAGGCTACACCAGCTTGCTCAGTAGCTAGTGCCTCAGCATCCAGACCAATCTTTTCAGCTTCCTCATGAACAACCTGTATCAGTTCAGGCTTGCTCAATCTCTCTTCTTCAGCTACCTTTGCCAAGTACTCAACTCTTTCCATATGGGCATGTATTTGGTCATTGGTGAGTTGATACACTTTTCCATTGATTTCATATGGGACCCTGATTGGTTCATCAGGATCAACTCTGATCATTGTGGAAGCAGGCTGGAGCACAGTTGTAGGTTCAGAGGTGGTAGCAATACTTTTTCCTCTGTCCTGAATGAGAGTGGAGGAGACTGGTTCCTCTTGAGGTGGAACTTCGGTGATTGGTGTGGCTTCAGTGACATGCTCCCCCTCAGTGTGAGAGGGCTGTCCAGCTTCTTCTTGTTCATCAGTAATAGGGGTTTCAGGAACATTCTCCCCCTCAACATTTGCCGGAGCTGCAGTGATGGCAAGTGTTGGAGTTACTGAAGATGAAGTAGAGGTGCCCTTGAAGACTTGAAACATTTCCGTCATCATTGACTTGATCTCCGCAGTATCCTGATGGATGAGAGATACCTTGGAGTCTAGTGTAGCCTGAGAACTTTCAAGGGCAGTCATCCTGGATCCCATTGTCCATACCAGAGATGTGGACTTCAGGGATTGAGCTGTCACTGATGCTTCCAACTGAGTGAAGGAAGACTTGAGAGATTCCACCGTGGAGCTGAGATTCTGAACATTGGAACCCTTTATCAAACCAAGTAACTCAGTAAGAGCTGCCGTGTTGACTTGGTATGTCTCAGATGTCTGAAGTATTTTCTTGGTGAGCTCAGGATCATCTTTGACTGATTCTTGAACTGACTTAACCCCTGTAGCCAGCTCTTTTAGGGATTCCAAAAATTGATTGATGTGAGAAGCCATTTGTGTCAGAGAGTGAGAGACAGTGGAATTTTGCTCCCTGACATCATCATTGTATTCTTCAACAGCATCTTTGAGGAGGTGATAGTGGACTGCTTGCTCAGTATGCATGTCAAACACCTCTTCAGTGACCCCCCTGTACAAAACATTAGTCATTTTCTTGATGAATCTTTTGAAGGCTTTTTCAGTGAGAGGAGTTTGAGCGTCTTCTGAGGTTTCCGGCTCGGAATGTGTTTCATCTTCATCATGGTTAGAGGTTTGAGGAGACTGAGTAACAGGTTCAGGGACTGTCTCCTCAACCTCCATATCATCTCCGGCCGTGAAGACTTCCTCGTCACTGTTAAATTCATCATCAGAAAATAAGACAGCCTGAGCATCTGCCAGGGAGGTAATCTGCAACAAGTGGAGGTTATCCGACTCCTCTTCATAAGAAGATTTGCCTTCGTTTTGGCCATGTCCTGACCCCTCAAATCTGGTAGGTTGGGTTTTACCTACCTGGTCTTTAAGGCCAGTTCCCAAGTAATGCGCACCTCCGGGAGTGGTTATGGGTTCCATATCAGCGGGTGGTGTATATCCCTCTGAATCTTTGTCCCCCGTGACCCCTTCAGACACTGATGGGTATTTCTCAATGTCATCCTGAGGAGTCGTGAATGTTGTGTCCCTATCAGCGGGTTGTTTGTTTCCCTCTGAGTCTTTGGGATGAGTTTTTGTACCCTCAGACAAAAGCGTTGTTTTGCAAATGTCCTCATCAGGCACTTGAGTGGTTATGTCCCCCTTTCCAACAGGCTTGTTCTGGCCTGTCGAAGATTTAGGAACGTGAACTCCCTGATGCTTGGGTTGTGATTTACCCGAGCCTTTAGCTGGATGTGATTGTTTGTGGACCCCCTTCTCAGTGGAGTAGTGCTGCTCCACCAAGGATTTAGGATCCCTTCCTCCCTGAGACCCTGGTTGTGATTTGCCAGAGCCTTTAGCAGGATGTGAAGGTTTGGTTGGTTCCGACTCCACTGTCTTGTTTATGGCAGCAGAGTCTTTAGGAACGGGATTGCCCGAGGACACTGAGTGTGATTTATCAGTGCCCTCCGTTGGCTTTTGTTGCAGGCCTAGTGACTGGGTTATTATTCTCAGGGTGTCCGTAGTCAAGGGCGGAATTTCATGCCCCCTTTTAGTAGCCTTAGGTTCAGAGATCTCAGTGTCGAGTGACTTGGGTTGAGCCACCTTCCTGGACCCCTGTCCCTTCTTCCTCTTCACCTTTTTGGTGGGAGAGGGAACTGGTGATATAATATTGTCACCCTGGATAGCAGTACGCATATATTGGGTCAGGGTGACAGGTGTAACCTCTAGAGGGTCACGAGAGTAATTAGCCTTGTGTAACACTTCAGGCTCAAAACCTACTGCTTCAGGCTTTGCATACTAAGACCCAAGCAAGTCTTGTAGGGCACAGGAAATGAATCTAGGGTATGACATGAGTTTTTGCCTAGACTTCCCCCTAACTTTGCTATGAGGTCCTTGAAGATTAATTCTCCAGGGTCAATGAATCTACCCTCAATGAGACTGAACAATATCATTGCTTGAGTATTGTTCAATTGCTCAGTAGAGGATTTATTTCCCTAGAGGACCTGAATGACAAAGGTCATTATTATCCTCCAGGGAGCTGGGAACCAGGTCTTGATGATTGGGGCTTTGGATAGTAGGGCCCCAGGTGACACTTCAGGGTGAAGTTTGTCATAGGGCCCTAGCGTCAGTAAGACCTCCTTCACATCTTTATCAGATGGTGGGGCAATGAAGGTCTGGGTATAATTAAGCCCAGTGGCTTTGACAAAAGTTTTATAGTCAAGAGTTAGGGATTTGGTTCCACTCTTGACTGTAAACTTTATTTTGGCCTCTTTTTGCACATCAGGGTTTTCAACCACTGCTGTGCACCAAAATTCCCTCAAATATTCAGGGTAGATGACTGAGGGGGTTTTTGTGAATGCGGTGGTCAGAAAGCAGTTCTGTAGGAATTTCACCACTTCCCTGTATTCAGGGAACCCTTCAGGGTAGGCAAAGTTCCCCACCACATTATTCTTGGTAAGGTCTACGCTTTCCATTTGGAAATCCACATTGGGTGCGTATTTTATGACCTTAGAAGAAGCCATTTGGATAAAAGTCTGTTTTTTTTTTTTCTTTTTTTTTTTTTTTTTTTTTTTTTTTTTTTTTTTTTTGAAAAATGGGTATCAAAGAAGGGAAACACACGCAGTTTTGAAAATGATTTGCAAGAGTTTTGTTATGATTTTAAAAGCGTGTGTGTGTTCTCTTTTTGTGGGGGTATTTATAGGGTGAGAATTAAGGTAGTGATGTTGCGGATACCAAGGGTTAATTTATTTAACCGAAACGGCATAATAATTTTGGTTTGATATCCGCATTAAATATCACGATTCCCATTACCCTATTTTCTCTCACATCGTGGATGAACAGTTGTGCGGCTCTGCAAATAATGCACTTTTGCAGAGTAGAAATTATCACAACTTTTGTGTGTGAGGGAGCATTTAATGCTCAGTGGTGTTTGGTGAGAGAGATGTGGGGGCCCAAGGAGTGGATGCCAGTTGTGTAAGTGACATATATTCCTATATTTAATAGGATTCAGTTACCTACCTGGGACATTAACTAACTAAATACTTAGAGCATTTAGTTAGGGTATTCAATGCCATTTTTCATCCTGAGCCTCTTGAATGAATTATCATTCAAAAAATTTCAGGAAGGGTGTGATCAGGGGCCTAGAGAATTTACATCATATTGGAACATTTTTTGATTAGTTCCCTGATTCTATGTCCAACATGTCCAGTTCAGCTTTCAATCTTGTGAAAGTGGGTTCATCCAAAGGTTTAGTAAAGATATCAGCTAGCTGATACTCAGTGGGGATGAAATGTAGTTCAATTTCTCCATTAGAGATATGGTCCCTGATGAAGTGGTATCTGATGTCAATGTGTTTGGTTCTTTGATGAAGTACTGGATTGTTTGAGATGGCTATGGCACTTGTATTATCACAAAAGATAGGTACCATCTTATACTGAATGCCATAGTCACTCAGTTGGCTCTTCATCCATAGTACATTTGCACAACATCCTGCAGCAGCCATATATTCAGCTTCAGCTGAGGACATGGCCACTGACTGTTGTTTCTTTGTACTCCAACACACAAGTTTACCACCAAGAAATTGGCAGGATCCCGAAGTACTTTTCCTATCCATGTTACATCCTGCATAGTCAGAGTCAGTGTACCCTTTGAGATCAAATCCTGAACATTTTGGGTAATACAAACCAAGGTTTGGAGTACCCTTCAGGTACCTGATAATTCTTTTGACAGCAGTGAGATGTGATTCTTTAGGGTCAGCCTGGTATCTGGCACACAGGCAGACTGAGAATTGGATATCAGGCCTTGAGGCAAGTAAGTACATCAGGGAGCCAATCATTCCTCTGTATTGGGTTTGATTCACTGATTTTCCAATGAGATCAGGGCCAAGGTTGTTAGGAGGAACCATAGGAGTCTTTACTGAAGAGCAGTCAGTGAGCTCATACTTCTTCAGTAGGTTCCTGAGGTATTTTTCTTGGCAAATGGATATTCCTTTTTCAGTTTGTTTAATTTGGAGTCCAAGGAAGTATGTGAGTTCACCCATCATGCTCATTTCGAACTTTGTGGTCATCAGTTTCTCAAACTGTTTGCAAAGTTTGTAACTTGTTGAGCCAAAGATGATGTCATCAACATATACTTGGACAAGAATGACATCATCCTTTGTTCTGTAGATGAACAATGTGTTGTCAATTCTTCCTCTGACAAACTTGTTTTGGATCAGGAAGGCTGAAAGAGTTTCATACCATGCCCTGGGTGCTTGTTTCTGTCCATAAAGAGCTTTGTTAAGCTTGTAGACATGGTTAGGGTATTCACTACTTTCAAAACCAGGAGGCTGTTGCACATAAACATCTTCTTTGATGTTACCATTCAGGAATGCACTTTTAACATCCATTTGGTAAACTTTAAAGTTCATGTAAGTTACATAAGCAAGGAAGATCCTGATGGCTTCCATTCTAGCAACTGGTGCAAATGTTTCCTCATAGTCTATACCTTCCTGTTGATTATATCCTTTGGCAACCAGTCTTGCTTTGTTTTTGATGACTGTGCCATTTTCATCGGTCTTGTTCTTAAAGACCCATTTCATACCAATGATTAAAACACCCTGGGGGCATTCAACAAGGGTCATGACATCATTTCTGTCAAATTGTTCTAATTCATCTCTCATGGCCTGAACCCAACTTTCATAAGTTAGGGCTTCTTTAACATTTTTAGGCTCAATCTCTGAGAGATAGTCAGCATAAAGACATATATTGGCAGTGGCAGCCTTAAGTTTAGCAGCCTTTCTTCTTGTGAGCATGCCTTCAGTGGGTTCACCAATGATGTTCACAAGCTCAATGATTTTGGATCTAGTCCAGCTATCCTGGGGTTTGGGATAGGAATTTGAGCTTGTAGGAGCCTGATTAGGTTCAGACTCAGGAACATGAGGTAACTCATCAATATGTGCTTCAGTGACTACTGTAGGAACAATTTGTTCTGAGGGTTCCTGAACAATTTGTTCAGTGGAGTCAGTCTCATTTAAGACAGGCTGAGTTTCTATGAACTCACTGATAGGTGGTTGGGTAGGTTGTGAGGGATGATGTAATAGGAGACATCAGCATCAGCTTGGTATTGGGTTGAGGGATTGTTCTCAGGATGATACTCATCAGGAGGATATCTTGATGAGTCATCTATACCAATTTCTTCTACTGAGGAATTTGAAAACCTGATGGATTCAGTGCTCTCATTAACAGTAATGTGATAAGTTTCCTCAGTTTGTTGTCTCCTTGTGTTGAACACCCTGAAGGATTTAGAGACCAGGGAATATCCCAGGAAGTATCCATCATCAGCTTTGGCATCAAATTTACCCAAGTGATCCTTGTGATTATGTATAAACACAGGACACCCAAATACATGAAAGTAGCTTATGTCAGGAATCCTTCCTTTGAATATTTCATAAGGAGTCTTGTAATGCCTTTTCATTATGATTGACCTATTTTGAGTGTAGCAGGCTGTTTTAACTGCCTCAGTCCAAAAATGTTTTGAGAGGACTGAGCCATTCAACATTGTTCTTGCTGCCTCAATGAGTGTTCTATTTCTCCTTTCAGCTACTCCATTTTGTTCAGGAGTATAGGGAGAAGTGAAATTTTGAGAAATTCCTTTCTCATCACAAAAACACTCAAGGTCTTGGTTTTTGAATTCAGTGCCATTGTCAGTCCTGATCTGTTTAACTTTGACATCATTTTGATTTTCAATGTTCCTGACAAATGACATGATTGTTTCAGCTGCCTGACTCTTTTTGGTCAGGAAGTAAACCCAAGTATATCTTGAGTATTCATCCACTATGACCAGAGTATACTTCTCATGGTGAATGGACATTGGACTGACAGGTCCAAAAAGGTCCATATGAAGAAGATGTAGGCAGCTTTTGATGGAAAAGGTTTGTTTGGTTTTGAATGATGCCCTGTGGTGTTTTCCTTTTTCACAAGCAGAACAAGGCTTGTCTTTGGTATACACCAGGGATGGAAGGCCTAGAACTTTGTTTTGTTTGGCCAGGTTGTTGATGTTTTTGAAGTTGAGATAAGAGAGTCTCCTATGCCATAGCCAGTTGATTGTCTCACTTGCCTTTGAGAATAGACAAGTCCCATTCTGAGTTAGGGATGACATGTCAAGGACATATACATCATCCCTTCTAGGGGCAATCAACACAACTTCCTTATTGGCATTAAAGATGGTCCCTCTCTTGTCATCAAACTGAACTATGTATTTGGCATCACATAGTTGGTAAACACTTATCAGGTTGTACTTGAGACCGTTAACATAAGCTATTCTTGTAAAAACTATACCATTGCAGTTTACTGAACCATAACCTTCAGTGGGTGCTGATGAGTTATCACCAAATACTACTTTTGGTCCTGGTTCTTCCACATATTTGTGCAGAAAACTTTTCACACCAGTCATACTTCTGGAGCACCCACTGTCTAGATGCCAAGTAGGATCCTTGATGTGTTTCTGCACAAACAGTAAACTGGGTTAGTTTTTCTTGTTGACCACTTTCTAGTGGGCTTAGTCCTCAGGGACTTTTTGAACTCAGTTAGTGAATCATGGTCTGAAGTTGTGTGACCTGAGCTTCCACAAGTTTTACATTTTGTGGAGGTTGATGCCTCAGGTGACTGAGAAGTGTTGGTTTGGTTTTTCCTTCTGGACTGAATCACTTTGTCATGTCCCCTGGTTTTATGGGAGGGATCTCCACAGATGTCACAGCAATCTTTCATCATACAATCATCAGGAAGATGATCATTGAAACCACAGTGAGGACATGGTGAGAAAGGCTTAGCCTTTTGTCTTTGTTTGGAAGGAGTGGCATACTGATAGCCTTGGGTTTTATATAGACCCCTTGCTTTTAAAGAAGCAGTGTGGGGGATGTGATCACAAGTTCTGTGGTCCTCTTGTTTGCATATCATACAAAACAGGACTCTGTAGCATTTATCAGTGCTGTGATTGGGATAATTACACAGCTCACATCTCCCTGAGGGTCTGGTGTGGTTTTTGGTTTGGAAGAACCTGAGGATACTGAGGGTGTTGTTGATTTTGAGTCAGAGTTTTTCTCAGTAGACTCAATTTTCTCACTCAGCATCCTGACAAGTTTAGCAAGCTGATCAACCTTTGAATCAGTGCTTTCAGGCTTTACTTCAGTTTTTACTGAAGGTTTTTGGTGTTCAGTGGGTGCAGGAGTAGGTCTTTTCAGAATAGTCCTTCCTAATCCTGATTTCTCTTTAGGAGAATGTGGTTGAAAGACTAATGGTGCAAGGTCAGAATTGGGTTCTGCTCCCTGAAGTTGTTTCAGTAGAGGGAGTGGTGAATCAGACTTAGACTCAGTGATGGACTCAGTAGGACTAAGTTCATCAGTGACTCCTAGCAGCTCCTTGATAGCCTGACTTTCAGGCTCCAGGATTCTTCCAGTGTTAAAATTTGGCAATTTACTATCAGGATTATTTCTTTCAATCCAATCACTGGGTTTGGGAGCTAGTTCTTTGCTAGAGAGTATGTTGGTTAATAGAAAAGTTGTAGAATGGCTACTCTCCCCAGAAACTTCAGTGAGTTGGTCATCACCCAGACCAGCTTTTTTGGGGCTGGGTGAGAGACTCAGTGTTTCATAAAGTTTGGGTTTTTCTGAGTCCATTTCCAAATAATTTCCTTTTCTTTCTTAAGTTCTTCCTGAAGAGCTTGATTTTGTTTTACAAGTTCAGAGTTTTGAATTTGAAGTGTAACACTTTCAAGCTTGGCTTGTTTTGAGGCAAGTAATTCATCTCTACAATGATTTAATTCAAAACTCAGTTTGTTAAATTTTGAAAACAAATTAAGTCTTTGCTCTTCAACATACTTAAGATCAACATTAATATAATCTAAGTAAGATTTCCAATCATCATTATCATCCATAGAAAGTAAAAGATTTACCTTTCTCATAGTGATGTTGACCCATTCACCATTTCTTGCATGACTCTTCCCCACAGCAAGTTTGTTGTCTTCTAACAGAGCCATCAGGGCACTGATGTGAACTTCATCATCATCAGAGGACACTTCAACCTCATCCCAGTCATATGTTTCAGCTACAAGCCCTTTGTTCTTGGCTTGAGTAGGCTTTAGAGCCTGAGGAGGCTGAGAGACTGTTGAGGATGATTAAAGAAGGGCAATTTTAGCTTTTGCCTTTCTGTACTTGGCTTCAAAGTCAATTTGAGGAACTTTTTCAAATCTTTGACTAGACTGAAGCATTTTTGGTTGAAATTTGCTGGGGCCTGAAAAAGAGTTATTTCCTGAAAATTTGAAAGATGGTTCTGAGGTTGTTTTTGAAAAACAATCTTTAGCAAAATGCCCCATTTTGCCACATTTAAAGCATTCAGTGTTGTCATTTGCTTTAGAAGGAAATTTGTTTTTCTTAAAAAAACCTTTTAGAATTAGCAAGGAGTGCTCTTTCATGAAATTCAATTTGAAGATCATTAAGATACTCCTCATTGGTTCTTTGGTCAACCTCATCATTAGAGACATCCTGAAAATCCTGCACAACACCTTTTGAATAGAAAGCAGTTGATATGGGTGAAATTGTCAAGGCCTTTTTGGTCTCCTGAGCTTTACCAGGGTATCTCCTGGTGATAAGATTGTCTTCATAGACAAACTTCCCATAGATGGCAGGGAGCTCAAGGTTCTGAATGTGGTTTGCATTTCTCAATCCCTGAGAGAAGTTTAACCATTTCTCAGGGAGACTGTTGACAAAACCAACATTGATCTCATGTTTTGACAGTATAACACCATCATTGGTCAGCTCATTCAGGAGGGTCTTATACCGAGTATAAGTCTCAGAGAGACTTTCAGAATCCTTGGCCCTGAAGGTATTGAATTCAAGCTTCAGGTCCATGATTCTATTCTCTTTGGTATCAGAAGGCCCTTCATAGCTATGAACCAGGTCAGTCCATGTCTGCTGGGCAGTGGGACAGTTGATCACTGATTCCATTATATCATCAGGAAGGCATGATATAATGATGCTTTTCAGGCGCTGGTCTTGATTGACCACCCTCCTTTCATCTAGGGTCCACTGAGCTTCAGGTTTAATTAAACCTTTGGCAGTTGTTGGGACATATGGACCATCATTAATCAACTTAATGTAATATGGTTCCATCCCAGTTAAGTAGCAAAGCATTTGCTTTTTCCACTTATTAAATTTGCCAGCTTCTAGTCGAGGGGCAGTTGCTGAATAACTTCCACCCTTTTTGTCGACAAGCTGGGGAACATCTATGTCAGTCATAGTGGGATCTTGATTTTAAAAACTTGAGCACTCTTAAGTTTTGAAAACAGGTTTAAGTTTTACAAATCAGAGGCTCTGATACCACTTGTTGGTCCCTTTTACTTGGTTATCAGTAACTAAAAAGCTAAAGTAACCAAGTTGTATGACTTTAAACAAAGATGTATAGAATGATTAACAATAAAGCAACGTAAATATAAGAGACAATATTTTTCAACGTTTAATTCTTTATTAGAAGTTAATCAAAAAGAATCGTACCTAAGTGTTTGCTGAATAACACTTGGGATTGAAAACGACAAGTATTGTATGGACTCCTCACTAAACTCAATCTATATTGAGTGACAACTTTCAAGACCCACTGAGCTATCTCAGGGGTTGTGTTGTTCTTTGGAGGAGTAAAAGTGGTTTGTGAATGCTTTGCATTAATTGCACAAACTTGTCAACTTTTACTCCTCACATATGCTTCCTATTTATACACAAGTATAGAACAACTAGTTATACATTGGACATAAATCTTCCCTAACAATATCTTGAAAGATATTATTCTTCTGGCAAGGAACCTTCATTGAGTTAAGTCCAAAAGGCACTTTCTGATGACAGACTGGTTTTAACCATTTTGGGAAAGTTTGACATTAAAGTGATAAAGCACTTTAATAATGCAGCTCAAACTTTCCCGCCCAGTCCCGCCAAAACTTCAGTCTTCTTGTCATCAGTCTTCAGTACTATAAAGTTGTTGAGGAGTCATGGGGTTCAGTGAGTTATTGTCATCCTCACTGAACCCATCACCTTCTTCTTAGCTTAGATCACACTTCACTGAGTTCCGCCTCACTGAATGGAGAACCTTTCTTCTTAGGCTCGGTCTTAGCATCCTGAAGGTGACTCACTGAGTTACTGTTCACTCAGTGACTTGTTTACACTTAGGGGATTTTACGTTCAAATCCTTGTTAGAAAAAGATTGGGGAATTCAGTGACCCAACATGAATGATGATTGTCCTAAAGCCGTTCCAATACGTGTGGTGAATGGGATGGGAAAAAGCAACTGTCTAATGATAGATTTACTATTGTGAAGCGGAAAGGTGGCAATACCAAGAAGTTCAAATCTATTCAAGTGAACAAATTTGAGTATCGACCGGTTGCTCCTAAGGATACTAAGACGTCTCCTACCAAAGATAACACAAAAGATGTGTTAACATCTAGACAACCAAAGAAGGCTGTGAAAGTGGCGAACACTTCAACCAACATGGGGTCTACTTCTAAACAACCTGCAAAAGATCGTAATGTGGTTAGTACTTCTAATGTCTTTACTGCTCTTGATAAGATAGATGATTCTACTATGAAAAATGTTCAACCAAGTGGTAATTCCAATGCACTTATTGTTGATTTGGATGAAGGTGCTACTATTAATGTAGCATTTAGTGGTAATGTTGCTACTAATGTTGATGGAGGACACGTGGAAAACAATGAAAACATCCTTAGTTCGTTCAATGTTGCTCCTTCTTCAAAGAGCACACCTGACGTGGTTAAATATGGAAAAAAAAAGGATCCATTTTTAAAGGTTGGGAATTTGGCTATTTCGAATAGTGATGAAGATTATGTTATTAAGGACTACAATAAAACCACAAGTTTTATGGTTAGTACTTCTAATGTGCTTGCTGCTCTTGATAAGATAGATGATTCTACTATGAAAAATGTTCAACCAAGTGGTAATTCCAATACACTTATTGTTGATTTGGATGAAGGTGCTACTATTAATGTAGCATCTAGTGGTAAAGTTGCTACTAATGTTGATGGAGGACACGTGGAAAACAATAAAAACATCCTTAGTTCGTCCAATGTTGCTCTTTCTTCAAAGAGCACACCTGACGTGGTTAAAAATGGAAAAAAGGGATCCGTTTTTAAGGTTGGGAATTTGGCTATTTCGAATAGTGATGAGGATTATGTTCTTAAGGAATACAATAAAACCACAAGTTTTATGGCATTTGACAGTTCTAAAATTGGTAGTGGAGTAGGCATGAAGAGCTTATTGAAGCAGTGGAAGGAGGACACCTATTACCAAAACCCTTATGACGATGATGAGTTTGATGATTATGGTCTGACTGATGCACAATTGAAGTTTGCTAATGCATATGACATTAGTCTGAGTGGTCAGCTTAGATAATTTTATTTTTGTTTTTTTTTTTTAATTTTTTTTGGCATAAATATGACATGTCATTTCTTATGCTAGTTTAGGTCTTAAGCACCGTAAGCGCTTTTAGTTTGCCATTTTGGGCTGAGGTGTGGGATTCACCTACATTCGTTGAACTTAATTATTTTTTTTGAGTAATAATGTTTTACCAGAGGTAACCATTTTACATAAAAAAAAAAAAAAAAAAAAAAAAAAAAAAAAAAAAAATGACTAAGTGAGCAGTACTAACCAAGTGTCTTCCTATACAATAGATAAGAATTATCACATTTCAAAATTGTAAGGATACCGCATATACAAGACAACATCTTTGAGTTACGCAAGTCAAATACAAATGTATCGTTGTCTCTAAGCAAGTCTTATCACTTACAAGTACATTCAAGTGTTCGACTTGTATTAACCAAGTGTCTTCTCATTTAATCAAGATGAATCGTCTCATTCATTATATTATATTGATAGCGCATATACGTGATAACATCTTTTGAGTTAAATAAGTTAAATGTGAAAGTATCATTGTTCCCAAGTAATTGATCTTATATATCACTTTCAAGAGTAATCAAGTGATGATTGAGCGAGTGGTACTAACCAAGTGTCTCCTTCATTAATAGATAAGAATTATCACATTTCATTAAATTGTAATGCTAGCGCATAAACGTGACAACACTTTTTGAGTTGCACAAGTCAAACATGAATGTATAGTTGTCCCTAAGCAAGTCTTGTCACTTACGAGCATGGGTGTTAATTGTTCGGGTTGGTCGAGTTCGGGTCAATTCGGGTCGGGTCAAAGTTGGGTCAATGCTAAAATTAACATACCTGAAATCAACCCTATTTGAATTCGGGTTAGTCGGGTTCGGGTTCATTCGGATCAGGTCCACTCGGGCCGGGTTCATTCGGGTTCAGGTCAACCCGAATATGAGTAAAATGTAATAAAATTGAGTATTTTTACTCGTTTAAATAGATAATTTATAAAAATTATTTAAAAAAACATATAAAAAAATCTTTTATTTGGGTCAATCGGGTCGACCCGAACCCGAGTTAGTCAAACATTGTTAACCCGATACCCGGACCTATGTAGTATTGGGGTTACTCAAGTTAACCTGTATACCTGAATAAAACTACTGACCCGAGTAACCCGATCCAAATAGGCTTAATAAGGTCAGGTCGGGTCGGGTTTGTAAACACCCCTACTTACGAGTATATTCAAGTATTCGAGTTATATGAACCAAGTGGCTTCTTATCAATCGAGGGGAATCGTCACATTTCATTAAATTATATTGATAGCGCCTATAAGCGATAACATCTTTTGAGTTACTGAAGTATCATTGTTCCTAAACAAGTCTTGCATATCACTTTGGACAGTATTCAAGTGATATGAACAAAGTGTCCTCCTATCCATTCGATAAGAATATCGGATTTCATTAAATTGTATTAAAACCCTAACACACTACAACATCTTTTGAGCTACACAAGTCAAATACGAATATTTTTTAAACAGTTATGTTTAAGTCAAGTAAGAAATATTAAAATCTAATATGACGACATCATCAGATTTTTAACTAATTTACATTCAAAGGTAATATTTTAATTTAGAATTTTTAATTAAATACTTTTAATTTAATAAATTTTCAACTAAGTAAATACTTTTATAATATGGAAAATACTTTTGGCGAAGACATGTCCTCGCCAGTACCCTACCGTCGTCGCCATTTTATTTTTCAAGAAATTTCAGATTATTTCTCCATGATTTATCCCGCCAAAGTCACGAACGACAAAATAGGCCTTTGGTGAAGACATGTCCTCGTCAAAAGCCTAACAGTGTCCTCGCCAATAGATTAGACCAATAATACAGATCTACTATCTTGACCAAAACATAAAAATACATAACACTTTTTCTGCCGTTTTCACCACTACTCACCTCTCAAATTCACCACAATTTACCACCATTTAACACCACTAATGAGTGTGTGAATACTCATCATTTTTGTCTTATCTGAACTGCAAAAACATTTAAAAACACTCAGAAATGCATCAAAATACTAAAAATATCACAGGATTGTGTTTTATATGTTTCAGATGCAAATGATTAAAAACAGATGAAAAACGAACAAAGTTTGCATAATTGGCAGTTTCAGTCCCTCAACTCTCAAAATTTGTCAAAATCAGTCCCTAGGCATTTATTTTGTAAGAAAAGTCACCAAAGGTCCTTTGGAAATCACAAGTTGTCATAATTAGTCCTTTGGTGAAAAGTTTCAAAAGTTGGCCAAATTAGTCCCTGAACTTTGCAATTGTCAAAAATGGTCCTCGGGATATTCAAATTTTGGAAAATATCTTTTATGGTGCTTATATGATTGGAATAAGGCAATTTTGGTCCCTGGGTTAATTTTGGAAGATGTGTAAATTTGGTCCTTTAATTTTCAGCAAAGGTACAATATTGGTCCTTGTTAATTACAAATACCAAACGGACCTTTGATATTAAAAGACAAGTACCCAACACCACATCCTTATACCACTTCCAGCCCACAAACTTACCCTGGCCCAAAACCTCCCTTAAGCCCAACCTCACAACCCCAAACCCATTTTACGATTATAATAAAACGTATATCTTCCCCTTTGACCAGACCACACAGTCAAATGATTCACCCTTCCTCCTCCCTGCCTCTCTTTTACCCACCATACAACCCCCACCTCCACTCAACCTCCTGCAACACTCCATCATTCCCTCCTCATAAACTTCCCTCCTCACCTCCTCCAATGTGAAGTCACGGGTATACCACAGACAAGTCACCAATCCACAACCCACTTTTGGGCGCCAAAACCAACAAAGGGCTGAGATGATTTTTGATTTAATCCAAGGGCTGTGATAAGCCAAGAAGAAGCACAAGATGGTATTACAGCTGTTTTCACACTCAAAGAAAGCACACCACAGAAAGGACAAGAAGGAGCACAAGACCAAAACCCTAGTTTTCTCTAAGTATAAATAGATGATATGTTGTAAGCCATGAAGGCAGTCAATTAAGTAGAGTTTTAGTTTTTAATTTAAGTCTTTATCATTTTTCTCAGTTTTTAAAAGTTTCATTGTACCCAAGTTTTCAGTTTTTAATACAAATTCAAGTTCCTTTAAAAAAGTGCTTTTTAGTTATTTAAGTATTGCTTATTTATAGTCTAGTTTAGCTTATTCTGTTCAATATATTTGTTTCTCTTCAAGTATTAGCTTCATAACCAGTTGCATTTTGCAAAAAACAAGCAGGCACCCTGTGAAGGGGTGTTTGGCACAAGGCATGTTCATCATTAAAATTGTTTTTTTTTATCAAATCCCAAGTTTAGACTAGGTTCACAGTAGTTCTAGGTGTAGTTTTGAAGTCTGAAGTAGCAACTTCTGGTAGTTTTTAAACTTTTCATTTAGTTTCTAAAAATCCAAGTGTATTACTGTTTAGCATTCTAGCCTAGGTAGATCTTTAGTTTATGCTTCCTAGTGGCTACAAATAGGTATTAGTGTTTCATACTTGGTATGCATAGTTTGTTAGACAGAAATTCACCATTTGACCCATCTCTCCACTGCTGCATCAGTGAACCACATAGGCTAAAGCCCTTTTGACCCTTATTTTTGATTTCTTTCTCTGTTGACCAATTGCCTAAGAAATTAGTTTGTAGCTTATTTGTCACCTTGTCCTCATGCTAATATTTTCATTTTATTTTTAGAAATTTTCTTTATAAGCTTTTCGCAGCCTCGAACTTGTCCTATTAGTCCACTGTTGCATGATATTTGCAGCCCCTCCCCTTGGATCCATGTTTTAGGCAAGTTTGGATTAGGATTGGTATCTAATTTTTGGAGTTTCAAGCAACTAGTAGTATAGGGTTTATGGGTATTAGCTTATTTTTCACTTAAGTGATTAGTTGGTAGCCTAAGTTAGCCTGCAAACCCCCCTGAAACTGCAGCCCTGTGTTTTTTTTTTACATTGTCCCATTAGCTTTTAGTTTTAATCTTTCATTTGCTCTCCTTAAGTCCATATGACCTGAGATTTGTTACACTACTTATTTGCCTGCTATTGTAGCTAATTTTTATTTTTCAGAATTTTTGTATTAACCTATTATTATCTTTTTGAGTGATCAAACCTGCCCCTTCAGGACTGTTTGGGATTGACTCAATTGCTGAGCTTGTTCGAATGTTTGTTGGTTCATGTTGATGCTTGTGGATTGATTGTTGTAGTTTGCATGATCTTGAGACTAAGTTTGTTAGTTAATACCTTTGTTGTTGCTTATGAGCCTAATGTAGCCAGGCTGCTACTCTTGAGAACTTCGTTTGGTTTGAAATATATATATATATATATATATATATATATATATATATATATATATATATATATATATATATATATATATATATATATATATATATATACCTTAACTGTTGGATTTCTAAGATTGCATAAGCTTCATTAAAGCCTTTCATAAATATTTTCTTTACAAAAGTTCTTCATTATTGATGTTGAAACACCTTGCAAAAAGAAAAAGTTGAAAAAAAATTAGTTTAGCAATAAGGGGTTGAGACAGATTCGAACCTTGGGTCACTTTTCACAAAAAGACACAACAAACCACACCCACTACCAACTGTGCTAGGCATTTATGTTTGATATTATTGGTTTTAGATGTTATTTATAGTAGTACTTTTTGAGTTTTAGCTGATCTATTCTTTTCAGCTTTTGTGTGCGTATTTCTACTTACTTAACACTGCTTATTTCATATTTTTATTTTTCTTAGATTAGTTTTAAGTTTATTTAATTGCCAAAAAAATTTCAGAATTTTCAAAATAGTTTTAGTAATTTTTATCTTTTTATTTAGTTTATTTAGTAATTAATTCGCAATAAAAATATAAAAGCCAAAAAGAAAAATTCTTTTTCCAAAAAATTTCTTTTCTCATTAGAAAAGTAGAAAAATCATTTTTACACACGTATGACTTTTGTAGCTTAAATTTCACGTTTTAACTTGCGCGTTGACGTTTATCCTAAATAAACATCACGTACTTGTTTTAAATTGCGTTTTAGGATTTCCCCTCTTCCCTAATATGTTTCCCGTAGTATTTTAGGTAGAATTAGGATTTCCCTAGTATTCCCTTGCTTTTGTCCCCTTTAAGTTGCGTTATTTTAATTTTTGTGGGTTAATTTACAAATTTCCGTAACTTTAACGCACCATAACACCAAATAACTCTCACAATCGAACTTACAAGCATTTTAATCTCCAAATCTCTCACGATATTGCCCATTCACACCTCGTTGAGACACGACCCAGGTAATTGATGAGTGTGTAAATACTCATCATTTTTTTAGTCAAATCTGAACTGCAAAACGATTAAAAACACCCAAAACGCACCAAAATACGGAAAAAAATCCCAAAGATCGTGTTTTATATGTTTCTGATGCAAAACGAGTGAAAACAAACGAAAAACGAACAAAAGTTGCATAATTGGCAGTTTTAGTCCCCCAACTTTCAAAACTTGACAAAACTAGTCACTGAGCATTTATTTTAAAGAAAAGTCAACCCAAACTCTTTAAAAGTCAAATGATAACACAAATGATCTTTGGGTGAAAAGCTTTCAAAAAGTTACACATTTGGTCCCTGTACTTTGGCTAATTGGCAAGTTTGGTCCCTGGTATTTCAAATTTTGGAAAATTGCATCTATGGTCCTTGGAATAGTGAATATTGGCAAAATTGGTCCTTATGATATCTTTGGGAAAGTGGCAACTCAGGTCCTTGGATTTTCAGCTAATTACAAAAGTAGTCCTTGTGATATCAAAACAAACCAAACGGACCAAGTTATATTATTCTACCAAACCCAAAACAAGCCCAAAATACCAAACGGCCCAAAGCCCACCTTTTACGTTTTAATATTCAAAACATATATCACCCCAGGGTCAAACATTGACTAGTCAACTCCAACCATCTCTTTCACTCTTCCTTCTCTAAAGACACCCTCGTGAACCTACAACCCTCCAAACACAACCATCACCATCCTCCCATCACTCTCCACTCCATTCCCCAATCCCACTACTATCTCCCCCCACTCACAAACCCATACCTAACCCTTCCAACCTGGCAATCCACCAACACCTATTTTGGCGCCAAAATTTGATTGATGGCTAGGATGAAGTTTCACTGAAATTGATGGATGGGATTTAATGTCAAGGCTGAAGAGATGGTGTGGAAGCCCTAATTTCAGAGTATGAAGACAAGAAGAGCAATGTGTACCTACCTCTTCAGTTTTAGTATAAATAGGCATCGTATGTAAGCCATTAAGGCGTCTCTTTTCTTAGTATCTTATCTGTTTTAAACTCCATTTACAATTGTAATTCTAATTTTCCAGTTTAATTAAAGTTATCTTTAAGTTCTTTCAAATTCGTGTTTTCATTTAAGGTTTCAAGTTTCCTGTTATTTCATTTTAGAACTGTTTATCTTGTTTCAAAATGTTGTTTAAGTTAATTGGAATGAAAAGAAAGTAAAAATTCAGAAAAGAAAACAAAAGAGAAATACAAAAGAAAATTCAAAAAGAAAAAAAAAAGATGGTGAAAAAGAAAGGAGAAAAGAGTAGCAGAATGAGATGGAGTATGGGTTAGAGCTCAGGGGAGCACTTAGGTGGTTCTTGTGTGACTAGATCTCAGAATCCTCACTGCTTTGGAATCCAAGTAGGTGTTATCACATAATTTGGTCATAATTTTCACTATTTGTTGTTTGACTTTGGTAGTTGTTAATTTTTGTGTTTCTAAGTTAGTTAAGCCATATTAGAAATTAATTAGTTGAACTATTTCAAAAGATTAGTAGTTTGCTTTGAAAACCTTTTGAAATCAGTAGGTAGAGGGCTGTTTGGATCAAGGTAGTCCACTGATCATATTCCCATATTCTGAGGTCACAACTATTAGGACTTAATTCTTGGGTAGAACTAAAGTAGTTGATGCCTAATAGTGGTAGTTTTCTAGTTAAATAAGTCAAAATTACTTTCACTTTCAATTAGAGTTTAACTGTCAAACACTTTTGACCCTAAATTTCCCAAACAGTTATAAAAGTGCCCAAGTTCAGTTGATTTAGTCTTATCTTAGTCTAATAAATCACATTCAGTAACTCAGAAGTAGTGGAATCTCAGTTTAGTCAACTTATGCAAAAAGAGTTCAAAAGTCAAAGTTCAAACTGTCAAAAAACCCAAAATTTGCAAGAATTACCAGGAATTTTGTGTTAGGTTTTAAGGTTTGGAATTTCTTGAGTATAACATATCCCAGCTAGACTCTAGAAATCCATCTTCATCATATTTTTGTGATTTTCTCTGTGGGTCCCACAGTTGCTCAAACAAGGCTGCAGGCCTTAACCCTGCCCTGCACCCAGATTGCACCATACTGACCCATTTTCAAATATCATAACCTGAGCAATATTGGGCCAATTTTTGTGATCTTTGTTGATTTATAATCACCCATAGGTTGGTTATGGACTAGTAGCTTTTGTTTTCCCTCTAATGCTCTTTTGATAAGCTTAAATTTGCCTAGAAGTTGCCCCCTAGGCAACTGCTGCTGCACACTCTCTTTTTGTTGTTAAATTTGAATTGCTAAGCTTGTTAATCTCCTCTTTGTTGTTGATCTTGTTACTGTAACTAGTTTACACTATTGTTGTTCAATTATTTTCATCAGCCCTTGTGGCTTATTGATTTATTAAAACTCATTGGGTTTTTGCTTGGCTGCTACCTTGTATTGTCATTGTTCTTGTTGTTGTTCCTGATTACACTTAGGATCTTGTTGTTGTTCTGTGTTAAATTTTGGTGTTATTTGCTACTAGTTGTTATTGTTGCTTAAACAAGCCTTAAGCTTGTTCAAGCTTGTTTGAATTCGTGGTCTAGCAGTCACAAGAGAAAAAGGGACCAAAGTTTGCAAACTTTAACAACCTTGAATTTTAAATCGATTTTGAAATCTGAAAAGCAACAAGTTTTGTGTTTGTAGAACCTGTGTTCAAAAAAAAGAAATGAGTTTGTGTTTGTGAGAAAGCAGAAAAAGAAAAAAAAAATAGCAAAAAAAAAGTTGTTGCTGGGATTCGAACCCTGACCACCCAGCTCACCACACAAGCAACACAGTACCCACCTCCCTTCCAACAGCTCTAGAGCACCAGTTCTGTTGGAAGGAGTATTCTACCTTTACATAAACCATTTTTCATATCAAGCTTTTGAAACTGCTTAAGCTATTTGTAGCTTATTTACAAGAGCTTTTTCACATTTAGTATTTTTCCTAGGTTGATATTAAGATAACATAATTTCCAGAAAATTTTCAGATTTTTATAAATAGTTTTAGTATTTAATAGGATTTAATTTACTTTAAATAGAGTTTAATTCATGATAAATAGAATTTTCGTTAAAAAATAAATTTTCTTTTTTCTAAAATTTACTTTTACCTTTTAGTACGTTAGAAAGTTATTGGTAAACCCGTAGGACGTTTAGAGCTTAAATTTCACGTTTTGTATGTTGACGTTTATTTTTAAATAAACGTCACGTTTTTAATTTAGTTTACGTTTTAGGATTCCCGATACCTAATCATGTTTCCCGTAGTGTTTTAGGACTTCCCTAGTTTAGTAATTACTTTTTATTTACCCTTAGGTTAATTTATTCTCACCTTCGTTCATTAATTTTCCAATTTCGTTAATTTAACGTATCGTAAAACCAAACAATCTTTCCAACAGACAAGATTTTAATCCCAATCTCATTCGAAGCTTTGCATTCACACCTCGTTGGGGTACGACCCGGGAAATCACTTCCCGGTCTCACAATTTAAATATCACTTTCACAAGTTTTACGAGGTAATCTTTTTCCTAAAAGGTTTACTCGTATTACTTCACGTCTATTTGTCTCACGATAAATTAGACATCACGTTTGTTGATATTTTGATAAATTGTTTTTGCACACACCAAAACACAACGAATCAAATGGCGCCGCTGCCGGGGAGGCTGTGTGTCGAAAGTCTCGATAAGGTTTAGACGATTAGTCTTGTAGAACCTTCGCAAGAAGTTACGCTTTTATAAAACTTATAAAAAAAACCAAAAATATTTTTTTTTTGTTTCTATATATGTATTATATCTATAAAAATTACGAAAAACACAAAAAGATTTTCCCGTTTCTTTGTTTAATAATAACAACATTAAAATCTTACCACCGCAAACCAAGGCAGAACACCTACCAACTGGGGGTGTGACCATAATAAGTTCTCAAACCAAAGATCGAAATGGTATGTGGCGATCCAACGAACTTCGCCCAGTGAGAGATCCATTCTTCTCTCCCGCTCCTTTGTGCGTTTTTCTTTAGAAGTCGACCTTTCGTTCTTGATATTTGGTTTAAGTTCCCTTGTTGTTAAAGTGGTATTGTTTTAATTGATATTTTTTGTGGTGCATGTGCACGCATTCGTCTACGTGAACGAGTCCTTTGCAATCGCTTAACAATATTCCAAGAAGAAGGCGTAATCGACGACGTACCAATCCAATAGTCGAACCCGAGATTCGTACTATTCCCATCATGGTGGTTGAGCCCACTATGAATGAGCTTCTCCAAGCACCCATCGAGGGTTACAAAGATGCTATCATCATTCCAGCCATCGTGGCTGATAATTTCGAGCTTAAGACGGGGTTGATAAACTTAGTCACCTCGCGTCAATTCTATGGTTTCGAGAGGGACGATCCTCAAGATCACATTCGATGGTTTAACAAAATCACGTCCACCATCAAATGCAAAAATGTCCCTGAGGAAGCTATCAAACTTCTTCTCTTCCCGTTTTCCCTCGATGGGGCTGCCAAAAATTGGCTAGACAAACAACCCCCTCGATCAATCAAAACATGGGAAGATTTGGTCAAGAAGTTTGTGAATGAATTCTTCCCTCCTTCTAAAACCACGGCCCTCAAGAATGAGATCATGAAATTCATGCAGAAATTCGATGAATCATTCGGTGAGGCATGAGATCGTTATAAGGACATGCTTCATAAATGTCCTCATCATGGTTTCTCCGAGTTAATGCAACTTGACACTTTCTATAATGGTGTGAGCCAAGTCGATCAAGACTCTTTCAATGCCTCCACGGGAGGTAATTTCTTAAATCGAACCACCAAAGATGCTTTGATGCTCATTGAGAATACGTCTAAGGACCGCATTCCACGAAGCAAATCGGTTGTTTCTCAAGTGAATGTTGGTCCTTCTACCTCATCACCCGTGGCTCAATCTAGCACCGATGCTAGGCTTGACAAGCTCACGGAAGCTATTCATGCTTTGGTTCTCACCAAAACGAAGAAAGTTTCTTCTCAACCTGCTGAAGTCAAAAAGGTTGAAGTTTGTGTTACTTGTGGTGGTCCACACGCATACTACAATTGTACAGCTACCGATGGCAATCCATTTGAAGTTAATGCGATAGTCGGTACTTCTAATCAAGGAGGTAACCAATACCGTCCTCAAATGGAACCAAATTACCGTGCTAACAATCAAAGTGGTCCAGTCGGTTTTTCTCAACCCAATAATCCAAATCGATTCAATCAAAATCAACAACAAAGAAATCTGAATGTTCAAAACCAATTTCAGGCCCCTATGAATCAATTTCCAAATCAAGGGGGAAATTACAATCAAGGTTCTCAAAATCAAGGAAACTTGAATAGAAACCAAGGTTATGGTAATTTCAATCAAGGAAACAATTTTCATGGTAACCAAAACCATGGAAATTTTCAAAATCAAGGTTTCAATCAAAACAACCGAGCTCAAAATTTTTCTCATCAAAATCAAGCCGTTGTTCAAACTCAATCATCAACCGATGAGTTATTGAAACAATTTATGAAAGCTCAAGAAGAAACAAACAGGTTGTTGATCGGTCAGATTTCTGAACTAAAGAAGTCTTTAAATGATCGACCTTCGGGATCGGGAACGCTACCAAGCAACACGATCGCTAACCCGAAGGGCGATGTAAAGGCGATCATAACCCGTAGTGGTGTTTCTTATGATGGACTCGCGATTCCTACTACCTCATCTACTTCTCCTCCTGAGGTAGTGGAACGTGAACCTGAGGGTACAAAGGACAAAGTGAAAATTACTAGCCCACGAAGTACCGCACACGTCCAACCTCATGTTGTCCCGAAAACCAAGTCTAAACCAGGAATTGTTTTTGAACCTCTGGTGAATCCCGTTCAACCAAAAGCTTCAATACCTTATCCTTCGCGTTTAAATGATCAAAGACTCTGTGAGCAAACTAATGATCAAATGAAAAAGTTTCTTGAAATATTTCAGAAATTACACTTCGACATTAGTTTTGCGGATGCTCTTCTCTATATGCCCAAGTTTGCTTCCACTTTCAAGAGTCTTCTAAGTAACAAAGAGAAATTGTTTGAACTCACTAAAACTCATTTGAATGAAAATTGTTCGGCGGTGCTTCTAAAGAAACTTCCCGAAAAATTAGGAGACCCCGGAAAATTTCTCATTCCATGTGATTTCCAAAAGCTTGAAAAGTGCTTCGCCTTGGCCGATCTTGGCGCTAGCATAAATCTCATCCCTTTCTCTATTTGGCAAAAACTTTCACTTCCCGAGCTTATATCAACACGAATGACTCTAGAATTAGCAACCCGCTTGGTTACGATTCCGAAGGGTATTGCTGAATCCAGCCGACTTCGTAGTCGTCGATTTTGATGCCGATCCTCGTGTTCCCCTTATTTTGGGAAGACCATTCTTAAAAACGGCTCGTGCATTAATCGACGTCTTCGAAGGAGAAATGACTCTAAGAGTTGGCGATGAAAAATTGGTCATTAACATTGAAAACACTTCAAAAGATCTTCTTGAACTTGAACGAGAAGAAATTAACCGACTTGATGTCATCGATTTTGCATGCGATGACTATTTTGAAGAAGTGTTAAATGTGCAAGGATCAATCAATTCTACCATTGATGTCTCTCCACCTTCTCTCACTCCATTTTTGGGAGGTGACTTCATTTTGGAAGAAATTGAAGCTTGTTTGTCATGTGATTCTCATGTTGATCATGATTCTATCAATCCCGAGGAAAACATACTTCTACTTGAGAAGTTGCTTAATGATGATCCATCATCTCTTCCTCCAAAAGAACTTCATAACATGGAAGTCAAAGATGTTGAAAAAACTGATGACTTTCCTGAGGTCGAACTCAAGGAACTTCCGCCTCATCTCGAGTATGCATTTTTGAAGGGTGACGATAAGTTTCCCCTCATAATTGCTAAAGACTTGAATGAGGAAAACAAAACCGCTCTTCTCAAGGTTTTAAAGTCACACAAGCGAGCCATTGCTTGGAGACTTTCCGGCATCAAAGGTATTAACCTGGAATTTTGTATGCACACGATTTTGATGGAGGATGACTTTAAACCGGCGGTTCAACAACAAAGAAGGGTAAATCCTAAAATTCATGAGGTTATCAAGCAAGAGGTCATAAAAATTCTTGATGCCGGTTTGATTTACCCAATCTCGGATAGTCCTTGGGTGAGTCCCGTTCATTGTGTGCCCAAGAAGGGTGGCATAACGGTTGTTAAAAATGATGATAATGAGTTAATTCCTACTCGATTGGTAACGGGTTGGCGCGTTTGCATTGATTATCGAAAGTTAAACGACGCCACCCGTAAAGACCGCTTTCCTCTACCTTTCATGGATCAAATGCTCGAAAGATTGGCGGGAAATGAATACTATTGTTTCCTTGACGGGTTTTCGGGTTATTTCCAAATTCCCATCGATCCTCAAGATCAAGAGAAAACGACTTTCACGTGTCCATATGGAACATTTGCTTATCGACGCATGCCTTTTGGCTTGTGCAATGCTCCGGGCACGTTTCAAAGATTCATGATGGCCATTTTTCATGACATGATCGAGAAAAAAATGGAGGTCTTCATGAATGATTTTTCGGTCGTTGGGAATTCATTCGAATCATGTCTCGCCAATTTAGACAAAATGCTTCAAAGGTGTGAAGACACCAATCTTAGTCTAAATTGGGAGAAAAGTCATTTCATGGTCAAGGAAGGAATTTTCCTTGGCCATAAGATTTCTAAGAGCGGGATTGAGGTTGATAAAGCTAAAATCGATGTCATTGCTAAGCTTCCTCCTCCCACTACTGTTAAAGGTGTTCGGAGTTTCCTGGGTCATGCCGGCTTCTATCATAGATTCATTCAAGATTTCTCGAAAATAGCTAGGCCTATGACCCGACTTCTTGAAAAAGAGACTCCGTTTATCTTTTCCGATGAGTGCATCGAAGCTTTTCAAACTCTTAAGAAAAAGCTTACCGAGGCACCAATTCTAGTTTCCCCCGATTGGGACCTACCTTTCGAACTTATGTGTGATGCAAGTGACTTTGTCATAGGTGCGGTCTTGGGGCAATGAAAAACCAAACATTTTCAGCCGATTCATTATGCAAGCAAAACCTTGACCGAAGCTCAAGCTCATTACACCACAACGTTAAAAGAATTACTAGCCGTGGTGTATGCGTTTGAGAAGTTTCGGCCATACTTGATCTTGACTAAATGCATAGTGTACACGGATCACTCGGCTCTCAAATATCTCTTTGCCAAGCAAGACGCAAAGCCGAGATTGCTCCGTTGGGTTCTCCTCCTACAAGAATTTGATATCATCATTCGTGATAAAAAAGGAGCCGAGAACCTCGCTGCTGACCATCTTTCCCGATTGGAAAATCCTCATCAAGATGTTCTTGAGAAAAAGGAAATTAATGAAACATTTCCGCTCGAGACACTTAATGTGATTTCTTGTCGTGGTGATTCTAGTACCCCATGGTTTGCCGACTTTGCAAACTACCATGCGGGGAATTTCGTTGTTAAAGGGATGTCGTCCCACCAAAAGAGCAAGTTTTTCAAAGATGTGAATCATTACTTTTGGGACGATCCCTATCTGTTTAAGATCTGTGCGGATCAAGTTATTTGTAGGTGTGTTCATGGCCAAGAAGCCATAGAAATCCTTAAGGCTTGTCATAATGGACCCACCGGGGGACATCATGGCCCGAACCACACCGCTCGAAAGTATTTGAGTCCGGTTTTTATTGGCCCACCATTTACAAAGACGCCCATGACCTAGTCAAATCTTGTGACTCGTGTCAACGTCAAGGAAAGATAATACAACGGGATGAAATGCCACAAAATGTCATCCAAGTTTGTGAAATCTTTGATGTTTGGGGCATAGACTTTATGGGGCCGTTCCCGTCTTCACGAGGGAACAAGTACATACTCGTGGCCGTTGAGTACTTGTCAAAATGGGTCGAAGCCAAAGCTCTACCAACCAACGATGCCCGAGTAGCTGTAAAGTTTTTGAAATCTCTCTTCTCTAGGTTTGGAACTCCCCGCGCTATCATTAGTGATCGCGGTACTCACTTTTGCAACGAGCAATTAGCAAAAGTCATGCTTAAGTATGGTGTCACTCACCGAATTGCTACCGCTTATCACCCACAAACAAGTGGGCAAGTGGAGGTTTCAAACCGTGGTTTAAAAAGAATTCTTGAAAGAACTGTAGGCGAAAACCGTGCCTCTTGGTCGGACAAGTTAGATGACGCTCTATGGGCTTTTCGCACGGCTTATAAAACACCCATCGGGTGTACTCCTTATAAGCTCGTGTATGGAAAAGCATGTCATCTACCGATTGAGCTCGAGCACAAGGCTTATTGGGCTTTAAAGAATGCCAATTTTGATCTCAAGTCTGCGGGTGATCATTGGAAAGTTCAACTCAATGAACTAAATGAACTTCGTGATCAAGATTACAAAAACTCTTTAATCTATAAAGAGAAAACAAAGAAGATCCACGACTCCAAAATCAAGAACCGCGTTTTCAACGTTGGTGACCGAGTCCTTCTTTTTAACTCTAGGTTAAAAATATTTTCGGGTAAGCTTAAAACCCGCTGGACTGGACCTTTCCCCGTTGCCAAAGTTTTTCCTTATGGTACAGTCGAGTTATCTCAAAATGACGGTCCAAATTTCAAAGTAAATGGGCATCGGTTGAAGCATTATTTTGGAGGGGACATACCACCCATTGTCCCGGACCTCCAAACTTTCCCCATGCACCAATGAATTCGGGGTCGAGTCAAGCTAGCGACTCGGTAAACAAAAACAGTAGCAACAACATGGGTTTTCACCCATGTCTCTGATTTCTTTCTACTTTCTAACACCCTAGTGTGGGGGAGTGGCCACCCCCTGCAGCTATTTGCAATGTATATATCTTCAAAAAAAAAAGGTGTGTTTGTTTAAATAAAGTGAAAAAAATGAAAAATGACGTTCTCACAGTTAGCTTCTAATATTATCTTCTTTCGTTCAAAGATTAGGCATAATAGCCGGGACTTTGAATATTGAGGACAATATTCAATTCTAAGTGTGGGGGAGGGGAAAATTCTAGCGAATTTTATCAAATTATACCGTCTAGTACCCCCGTTTTTGGCCAAAAATTTGAAATTTCTTTTCACTTTATTTCAAAAAAAATTTGTGGTTATCAGTCCGCCATGTCTAAACGACAAAAGGATTGACTAATCCAGGAGCAAACGGCTCCTGGTAAAGATAGCTCAAACTCGTTCATGGCTTACAATTTGCCCAAAATTGTATGGTACCTCAACTCGCCATATCCTCAATAGTAAATGAGTTGGCTAGCCCGCAAGATTATGGCTTGTGGTAAAGGCAGTGGAAAAACCATAATTGGTAATCAACTCACCAAGATGTTGACTGTTCCATCAAGAGTTGGCTAGTCCAGGAGCAAACGGTTTCTGGTAAATACAAATCAAAACCGTTGAAAGCTGGTGGTTTGCTCAAAATCATATAGTTATCGGATGGACCATAGTTCTTACTTGAATCAAAACATTCGGCTACTCCAGAAGTGATGGCTTTTGGTAAAGAGACTTCAAATCCATTAATTTTTCTCAAAAAGATTGCTAGGGACTAGCAATAGTTTAGTGTGGGGGATTGATGAGTGTGTAAATACTGATCAATTTTTTAGTCAAATCTGAACTGCAAAACGATTAAAAACACTCAAAAACGCACCAAAATACGGAAAAAATCCCAAAGATCGTGTTTTATATGTTTCTGATGCAAAACGAGCGAAAACAAACGAAAAACGAACAAAAGTTGCATAATTGGCAGTTTCAGTCCCCCAACTTTCAAAATTTGACAAAACTAGTCCCTGAGCATTTATTTTAAAGAAAATTCAACCCAAACTCTTTAAAAGTCAAATGATAACACAAATGATCTTTGGGTGAAAAGTTTTCAAAAAGTTACACTTCGTCCCTGTACTTTGGCTAATTGGCAAGTTTGGTCCCTGGTATTTCAAATTTTGGAAAATTGCATCTACGGTCCTTGGAATAGTGAATATTGGCAAAATTGGTCCTTATGATATCTTTGGGAAGGTGGCAACTCAGGTCCTTGGATTTTCAGCTAATTGCAAAAGTAGTCCTTGTGATATCAAAACAAACCAAACGGACCAAGTTATATTATTCTACCAAACCCAAAACAAGCCCAAAATACCAAACGGCCCAAAGCCCACCTTTTACGTTTTAATATTCAAAACATATATCACCCCAGGGTCAAACATTGACTAGTCAACCCAAACAAGCTCTTTCACTATTCCTTCTCCAAAGACACCCTCGTGAACCTGCAACCCTCCAAACACAACCATCACCATCCTCCCATCACTCTCTACTCCATTCCCCAATCCCACTACTATCTCCCCCCACTCACAAACCCATACCTAACCCTTCCAACCTGGCAATCCACCAACAACTATTTTGGCGCAAAAATTTGATTGATGGCTAGGATGAAGTTTCACTGAAATTGATGGATGGGATTTAATGTCAAGGATGAAGAGATGGTGTGGAAGCCCTAATTTCAGAGTATGAAGACAAGAAGAGCAATGTGTACCTACCTCTTTAGTTTTAGTATAAATAGGCATCTTATGTAAGCCATTAAGGCATCTCTTTTCTTAGTATCTTATCTGTTTTAAACTTCATTTACAATTGTAATTCTAATTTTCCAGTTTAATTAAAGTTATCTTTAAGTTCTTTCAAATTCGTGTTTTCATTTAAGGTTTCAAGTTTCTTGTTATTTCATTTTAGAACTGTTTATCTTGTTTCAAAATGTTGTTTAAGTTAATTGGAATGAAAAGAAAGTAAGAATTCAGAAAAGAAAACAAAAGAGAAATACAAAAGAAAATTCAAAAAGAAAAAGAAAGATGGTGAAAAAGAAAGGAGAAAAGAGTAGCAGAATGAGATGGAGTATGGGTTAGAGCTCAGGGGAGTACTTAGGTGGTTCTTGTGTGACTAGATCTCAGAATCCTCACTGCTTTGGAATCCAAGTAGGTGTTATCACATAATTTGTCATAATTTTCACTAGTTGTTGTTTGACTTTGGTAGTTGTTAATTTCTGTGTTTCTAAGTTAGTTAAGCCATATTAGAAATTAATTAGTTGAACTATTTCAAAAGATTAGTAGTTTGCTTTGAAAACCTTTTGAAATCACTAGGTAGAGGGCTGTTTGGATCAAGGTAGTCCACTGATCATATTCCCATATTCTGAGGTCACAACTATTAGGACTTAATTCTTGGGTAGAACTAAAGTAGTTGATGCCTAATAGTGGTAGTTTTCTAGTTAAATAAGTCAAAATTACTTTCACTTCAATTAGAGTTTAACTGTCAAACACTTTTGACCCTAAATTTCCCAAACAATTATAAAAGTGCAAAAGTTCAGTTGATTTAGTCTTATCTTAGTCTAATAAATCACTTTCAGTAACTTAGAAGTAGTGGAATCTCAGTTTAGTCAACTTATGCACAAAGAGTTCAAAAGTCAAAGTTCAAATTGTCAAAAAAAACCCAAAATTTGCAAGAATTATCTGGAATTTTGTGTTAGGTTTTAAGGATTGTAATTTCTTGAGTATAGCATATCCTAGCTAGACTCTAGAAATCCATCTTTATCATATTTTTGTGATTTTCTCTGTGGGTCCCACAGTTGCTCAAACAAGGCTGCAGGCCTTAACCCCGCCCTGCACCCAGATTGCACCATACTGACCCATTTTCAAAGTATCATAACCTGAGCAATATTGGGCCAATTGTTGTGATCTTTGTTGATTTATAATCACCCATAGGTTGTTTATGGACTAGTAGCTTTTGTTTTCCCTCTAATGCTCTTTTGATAAGCTTAAATATGCCTAGAAGTTGCCCCCTAGGCAACTGCTGCTGCACACTCTCTTTTTGTTCTTAAATTTGAATTGCTAAGCTTGTTAATCTCCTCTTTGCTGTTGATCTTGTTACTGTAACTAGTTTACATTATTGTTGTTCAATTATTTTCATCAGCCCTTGTGGCTTATTGATTTATTAAAACTCATTGGGTTTTTGCTTGGCTGCTACCTTGTATTGGCACTGTTCTTGTTGTTGTTCCTGATTACTCTTAGGATCTTCTTGTTGTTCTGTGTTAAATTTTGTTGTTATTTACTACTAGTTGTTGTTGTTGCTTAAACAAGCCTTAAGCTTGTTCAAGCTTGTTTGAATTCGTGGTCTAACAGTCACAAGAGAAAAAGGGACCAAAGTTTGCAAACTTAAACAATCTTGAATTTTAAATCGATTTTGAAATCTGAAAAGCAACAAGTTTTGTGTTTGTAGAACCTGTGTTTAAAAAAAAGAAATGAGTTTGTGTTTGTGAGAAAGCAGAAAAAGAAAAAAAATTTAATAGCAAAAAAAAGTTGTTGCTGGGATTCGAACCCTTGCCACCCAGCTCACCACACAAGCAACACAATACCCACCTCCCTTCCAACAGCTCGGGAGCACCAGTTCTGTTGGAAGGAGTATTCTACCTTTACTTAAACCATTTTTCATATCAAGCTTTTGAAACTGCTTAAGCTATTTGTAGCTTATTTACAAGAGCTTTTTCACATTTAGTATTTTTCCTAGGTTGATATTAAGATAACATAATTTCCAGAAAATTTTCAGATTTTTATAAATAGTTTTAGTATTTATTAGGATTTAATTTACTTTAAATAGAGTTTAATTCATGATAAATAGAATTTTCGTTAAAAAATAAATTTTCTTTTTTCTAAAATTTACTTTTACCTTTTAGTACGTTAGAAAATTTTTCGTAAACCCGTAGGACGTTTAGAGCTTAAATTTCACGTTTTGTACGTTGACATTTATTTTTAAATAAACGTCACGTTTTTAATTTAGTTTACGTTTTAGGATTCCCGATACCTAATCATGTTTCCCGTAGTGTTTTAGGACTTCCCTAGTTTAGTAATTACTTTTTATTTACCCTTAGGTTAATTTATTCTCACCTTCGTTCATTAATTTTCCAATTTCGTTAATTTAACGTATCGTAAAACCAAAAAATCTTTCCAACATACAAGATTTTAATCCCAATCTCATTCGAAGTTTTCCATTCACACCTCGTTGGGGTACGACCCGGGAAATCACTTCCCGGTCTCACAATTTAAATATCACTTTCACAAGTTTTGCGAGGTAATCTTTTTCCTAAAAGGCTTACTCGTATTACTTCACGTCTATTTGTCTCACGATAAATTAGACCTCACGTTTGTTGATATTTTGATAAATTATTTTTGCACACACCAAAACACAACGAATCAGTAATCATCTACCCGGTATCACATATATATATATTATATTCACGAGTTTTTGCAAGTTACCATTTTCCTAAAGATTAATTAGTAAATTCCACTCACGTCTACTTTGTATTTATTTTGATACACGTTTCACATCGAATCAACCACCTACACCACCACTTACACCACTGTTCACACCACCACAACACCACAACAGCCATCCCACCACCACAGTCAACACCCATACCACCACCACCTTCAAGTATGAATAATTTGTGGTTGTGTATTTGTTATTTAATTTTGTAAAGAATTTTGGTATAATTTGTGTTTGTAAAATTTGTTTTTATGTATTTGTTTAAGTTGTGTTAATTTGTCCCTACCACAACGTTCGCCTCTGCTGCCGACCACCACCTGCTGCCACAACCGACCACCAAACCACAAACATTATCAAGTTTTTTTTGAGGTATTTGTATAATTGTGTTTATGTGTTTGTGTATTGTAAATGATTTTAGAATTTTCTTGATTAATTCCGGAAAGTCCCCATCCAAATTTAATCATCCCTTAGGAAACACGTCAAAGTTAATATATTAGAAATGAAACATAATGTATCCCGACTGATAGATTAATTTTCTAGTTTTTTCTAACTACACTGCACAAAATGCTTAGGTTGTGTGCATAGGCTGCAAGTAACTCCACATGGATTGCATTGAGTGTTGATGAAATAGTGAGTCAAGATCTAGGCGGTAAACAAAATCGTCGTCTACCTGACAAGGGTAGAAAGATAGCAGGCGTTGACCCGAGTTCATGCTTTGGTTCAAAATTACATGGTCCGCCACCATACTACAAACATGAAGTCGATAAAATGTTGAGGCAGCAAGCGATAAGGCAACACAATGAAACTCTGAAACCTAGAAGAGTGGCCGAAAGAACACAATCATAACTCGATCAAATGGTGGAAATCTTGAGCTCTCAACCAGGTTTGTCCAACTTATTGACTATGCTTCCTCCCTCGAGCGAGAATCATGGAAACAATGATGATGATGGTGATGGGCGTAAAGATAATTGTTATGTGGTTATGGTTGCGCATATTTGTGGTTGTAGATAGTGTATGGATGATGTTTATGTGTTTGTGGTCGGGATACTTGTATGCCCTTTGTTTTAGCGACTTTGTTATTGAATGATGTTTTAGCAACTTGTTATGTTTGTTTGGGTAATTACTATTAGATGTATATTAAATGTAATTGCAAAGAGATTAGATTGATGTGTAGGATATTAGTTGTATATTAAATGTGATTCGCTAGAGATTAGAGAAAGATTAGCAATTACCCAAAAATAGATCATGGAGGGTCCCTATATGTATCTTGCATTTGTACGTAACAATCATGAAATCAACACTATCACATTACTTCTTACATGGTATCAGTAGGCTTTGTCAACCGATCCTAACAAACCTAAACTCTTCAGCCGCCGCCTCCGGCCGCCGGCTACACACCGGAGGTTCGAAAAGCTCCCTTTGACCCTTAACCTTTGTCATATTTCATCTTCAAATATCAAGTAATAACGAAAACCAATCTCAAAAAAAAAAAAAAAAAAAAAAAAAAAAAAAAAAAAAAAAAAGTGGATCTTTATGTTTTTTTAGGGAAAAACACTCCCCATTTGTTTGGAAGATTCTTTAGGGGTTGAAGTTTTAGAACCAAATTTCGTTTTCTCATATTTTCTTTTGATGTTAGTGCATGAGTCTTAGTTGTAATTTTCTTTGTTTTGGTTGTAGGAGATGCTTTGGGTTATCCCGTTTGTTTTAGTTGTAGGGGATATTTTGGGTTATTCCGTTTGGTCAGAATACTTTGGTTTATCCTGTTTGGTAATGGATACTTTGATTTATCCATTTGGTTAGGATACTTTGGTTTATCTTGTTTGGTTATGATACTTTGGTTTATCCGGTTTGTTGCGTGTTTATGTCTACTTCTACTTGAAAATGTGTTTCCGCTTGTTGTCGAATGTCTTCTTCATCAATTATATATTAGTTTACTTTATTGTTATTAGCTTTTAATCTCCCGTTCGAGCTTTCACGATTTCGTCGCTTGAACTGTGGGGGAGTATTAGCTGTATATTAAATGTAATTACAAAGATATTAGATTGATGCGTAGGAGATTAGTTGAATATTAAATGTGATTAGCTAGAAATTAGAGGGTGATTAGCAATTACCTAAAAATAGATCATGGAGGGTCCCTATATGTATCTTGCATTTGTATGTATCATTCATGAAATCAACATTATCACATTACTTCTTACAATTACAGGTTGCGGCTTTTGGTGAATTTTTTCGAGAAAAATTCCAATTTTTTTTTTTTTTTTTTTTTTTTTTTTTTTTTTTTTTTTAAATGCACTAGAAAGCAACAATATGCTGCAAAAAAGTGCAGGTAGTTTTGGCAAGGACATGTCCTCGCCAAAACCATGTGGAACTGGCTTGTATTATACTGGTAAATACTTTTTGTATTAAATAAATTTAAATAATCAATATAATAAAATTATTTTATTGATTAATTAACCAAATAATTTATTTCCTAAGAAAGGTATCGGCAAAGATTTGTCCTCGCCAAAAGGCTTTTTGTTTTTTAACGACATAAAATTATGATTCTCATTTGCTCCCAGAGAATGAGAATCATAGATGTTTTTCACCATATTGGTTCTCTAGGAGCAAATGAGAATCATAGAATCATAGATGTTTTTCTTCCAACATGGGAAGTTTCCTAAAGGTAGCAATTCCTCTTTCATAGCTTTAATTCCAAAAAATCAAAATGCTAATATGGTGAAAGACTTTAGACCTATCACTTTAATAGGAAGCTTGTATAAGATTATCGCGAAGATTTTATCAAACCGCCTTGTAGTTGTTTTAAGTGATGTTGTCAATAAAGTTCAATCGGCTTTCATTGCTAATAGAAAAATTCTAGATGGTTCGTTCATCTTAAATGAGCTATTTCATTCGTGTAAAAAGAAAAAGAAACAGACAATGATTTTAAGGTTGATTTTGAGAAGGTGTATGACTCGGTTCGTTGGGATTACTTAGACGATGTTTTAAAGAATTTTGGCTTTGGAGATAGGTGGCGGGGTTGGATCCAGAGTTGTTTTAGGTCTTCTAGAGGTTTGGTTATTGTGAATGGAAGTCCTACCAACGAGTTTCAGTTTCACAGAGGTCTCAAGCAGGGTGATCCGCTCTCTCCGTTCTTATTTTTATTGATTATGGAAAGTCTTCATATCTCGGTTCAAAGGGTGGTGGACGCCGGCATAGAGGTATATCTTTGGGCTCATCTCTCCAACTCTCTCATCTTTTTTATGCTGACGACGTGGTTTTCATGGGCCAATGGAGTAGCTCGAATATTGATAAAATCATACAGGTGTTGGAATGTTTTTGTCGTGCTTTGGGTCTACATATTAATATGAATAAAAGTAAACATGGGAATATCTGTGAATAGCAAGATTATTGATCAGGCTGCAAATAAGATAGGTTGTACGAGGCTTAAAGCTCATTTTTCTTATTTAGGGTCGAAGGTGGGTGAACTTATGTCTCAAACCCAATCCTGGAATGACATTTTATCTAAATGGAAGATGAAGACGTTATCAATAAGGGGCCGTTTAACTCTTCTAAAATCAGTCTTGGGATCAATGCCCATCTACCACCTATCATTGTTCAAAGCTCCCATGAAAGTCATTCATAAAATGGAATCCATTCGCTGCTATTTCTTCAGTGGAGTAGACCTTTAGGGCAAGAAGCCGATTTTGGTTAAATGGAGTAAGATTTTCGCCTCTAAAGAGAAAGGAGGTTTAGGTGTGTCGAGTTTGTATGCGTTGAACAGAGCCTTATTATTCAAGTGGGTATGGCGTTTTCAAACTCAGAGGTCTTCATTATGGGCGAAGGTTATTAAGGGTATTCATGGAGAAAATGGAAAACTGCATAAGATTGTTAAACAAAGTCACCCATCCATTTGGTTAGACATTGTTCGCGAGACATCACATCTCAAGAATCAAGGTTCGGATCTATGCGGTTTTATTCACAAAAAGATGGGTAATGGTTTTGAAACGTCCTTTGGGAGGATATTTGGAGGGGTGACACTGATTTTAAATCTCTCTATCCCAGAATTAACGCTTTGGAGTCTTGCAAAAACATCACTGTTGTTGAGAAGATGTCAAATGAATATTCGGGTTTTTCTCTTTTTCGTAATCCTCGGGGTGGTATTGAACAGTCTCAAGTCATTGATCATGTAGCAAGATTGGAGGATATTGTTGTAGTCGATATGAGGGATAGGTGGGTATGGTCAAAAGAAGGATCAGGTAAATTTTCAATTGCATCTGTTCGAAGAATGATTGATGATCGGTGGTTGCCTAATGTTACACACAAGACTCGATGGACTAATGTTGTGCCCACTAAAGTTAACGTTCTTGCTTGCAAAGTTAAATTGGACTGCTTACCAACTTGGTTGAATATTTCTAGGCGAGGTATGGATATCAAATCTATCTTATGTCCTTCTTGTGGTGTGGCGGTGGAATCATCTAGTCATGTTTTCTTCTCTTGCTTCTTAGCTAGAGAGGTTTTTCTCAGGATTTCTTATTGGTGGGACGTAAATTCCATGGAGCTTTCTTCGTACGAGGAATGGTTAGAATGGTTCTTAAATCTTCGCATTCACTCTAAACATAAAAAGATGATCGAAGGAGTTTGCTACACCATGTGGTGGTCTATTTGGAATTTTCGCAATAAGAGTATTTTTTGGTTGAATCCTCCTACCAAAGCATCTCTTTTTGAGGATATTGTATCTCTTTCTTTTTATTGGTGTAGGTTTAGAAGTAAGGCGTCTTTTAGTTGGATAGATTAGCTTAAAAATCCCACCTTGTAACTTTGTAATTTTCTAGCTCCTTGCTAGTTTTTATTTATATATCCGCCGTTCAAAAAAAATAATTGAGAATTTGTGTGGGTCCCACATATATGGTCGTCGCTAAAGCTAAAACTAAGAATGTCTTCCCTAATAGGCTAAGAGCATTGGGTACAGTGGTGTCGTGGATGTGGTGTTGTGGGCAAAAAGTACTGCCACGTCAGCAAAAAAGCTCCATGGCACCAGAAACGCGATGGCACCACATTAATGGGGTATCCGTTGGCACCAGAATTTCTGGTGCCGTCGGCCATTTTTTTTTTACTTAAATTAAAATATATAAACTATAAACTAAATAAACTTCATTAATAATAAAAACAAACATTACAAATAAAAAAACACACATTGCAATAAAAAAATACAAACTAATTAAGATACTTAAACATAAACTACGATTAAACTAAACTACGATTCAATAAAACGAATCATCCGACACGTAGCCTGTAACACCCCCAAATTTAAGTTTGTCGCAGCGGAAAAGTAATTTGGGTGTTACGGTGAGGACCGAAGTTTTAACCACATAAAACGGTTTAAAAAGAAACGTTTTGAAAGTTATTTGTCATTCAAATAATAATTTTGATAAAAGATGAACCATTTGATTTAAAATCTTATGAAAAGATATAAAGGCTTGTAAAAATGACAAATTTGATTTTTACACCATTTTAATTTATCAGAGTAATAAATGCCCACTCCGTGTCTTGTCCTGCTCCGTTAAATTACCTGAGATACACATGCTTAAAAGTGTCAACACAAAGGTTGGTGAGTTCATAGAGTTTTAGGAAAAACCCTTTATTTTGTTAGATTTCAGGAATATTTGGTATTAATAAAATACAAACAGTAATGAAACAAGTATCGAGTATATTCACAAATAAATCATATAAGTATTCAATCACATTCAAATAAAGAATCAATAATTCTAACATGAGCTGGAAACTCATGATGCTAATTTAATCAGATATACAATTCACGTATGGTCAAACCTATACAGCTGTATCTAAATATATGTTGAAAACATACATTTTTCCTTTATAGATATTGTACCAAGCCTCATGACACACAAGCTTAACCAGAAGGGGGTGTTCTATCAAATCAATGACAGATTTTGCCCTCTATTAATAGGTGATTTGCCAATTCTTATTTGTCTACGAATATAGTTTATCACGACTAATACGACTAACCAATTGCAATTGGCATTCCGTCAAGTATTAGTGGGACAGGGGGTCAATCCTTAACAAGTTTCGAAGTTGTTCACTATATTCGCACCCACTTTACATGTGGTTAATGGCTCATGATTGAGGGACTATATGGCGATAAGCTAACTTAGGCAATATCAAGGAATAATGAGATCATTTAGCATAACATCATGAAATCAAGTATCGTATCACAGTAATCAATTTGAAAACAGTATCGTTTGAGTATTAGGAATTCAGTTTAAATATTTCGCCAGTAACACATGTATATCACATACCACAATAATCGAATTGAAAACATTTTCATATAAGTATCAGTATTTCAGTCAAGTAATTCATCAATAAATTATATATCACATATCACAATAATTGAATGGAAAACAATATCATACGAGTATCAGTATTTCAATTAAGTATTTTGTCATGTATTGTATATATCACATTTTAAATCACAAATTATATTATTTTAATATCAATTAGGAAATTGATTTGAATCATGTATTTTATTTCATATACTTATCAAGTTATCAAAGTATATGTAAGCATGTATCTCCCCCAATGATTTAAAAACAATTATTGAAAATGGGGCTATGACTCACCTGGATTGATTTGGAAATGATGAAAAGTAAAGTAGGATGAGATTTATGGGAACGATTATGGAAACGTCTTTGATACGGAACCTGATAAATAAATTTATCAGAGAATATAACCAAATACTATTTGGTAAATATGAACGAATAACGAATAATATTTATTCGTTATGCCGAATAGATGATGTGCAGTGTAATTATTATGCCATGCATGATATGATAAAATACTTTATTTAAAATATTTATCGTAGTTTTACCTTTTTAATTGTAAGTAATAATATTAACTTTTTAGATATCGTTATATATATTATTAATGTAAAAATAAATAATATATATATATATATATATATATATATATATATATATATATATATATATATATATATATATATAAAACGTAATAAAATGCATATGACGTGATGGTTGCCGTAAAATAGAAAATAAAATGAGAATGTCAAATAGATTATGTGTAGTCCTTGTCCTTTTCCAATTTTTATACTTTTTATACTAACGGCGTTAGCGTTACACCGTTAGTCCTTTTCGTATCTATTTTATATTTATAGTCCACTACTTGTCCAAAATTACAATCTAAGCTTGGAATATCATATAATATCAATTTTCATCCTAAACTTTCTGTTTTGACAGTTTTAGTCTAAGTTTTTAAGGTTTGGCAGTTTTAGTCCTTTTAGGTGTCGTCGCGTTACATTTTTAGTCCAAATTCACAAAAATGATTTTAAAAATTTTATAAAAATTTCCATAGCTTATTTTATTAATTCTAAGCTTATTTTAACAGCTTATTTTGTGAAAAGCTTATTTATTTAGCTTATGGGCCTTAATTCGAACCAAACAAAAGCCCATTTAAAAATTTAGAGGCGAGGGCATGTAAAATGTTTTGGGCTTGAACTTGGGCTACTTTTGTGATTCTAAAAATATATTTTATGAGCCCAGTGGGCTGTTAAATCGTAAGATCTTATTGGGCCTTGGTTAAGCCCACTCGACAAAATATAAAGTTTTTATATAGATTTTGAATTTGAAAACTGGTTCATGTCGATTCAATTTGGCTCGATTGGTATGTCAAAACGTGATTATTTTTATAAGTTGTGTAAACGAAACTAATAGTTTTCTAGGTGGTCTATTAGTACGTAGAAAAATATGGTACGTTTGTTACGTGAAATAAAAAGTTATACGATGCGTTTGTATGGTGTTTGAATCGTTTATATATTTTGAAAAATATGAAATATTTACTAAGTGTTGTGACAAGTTTTCATATGATGGATATGGTTCAAAAATGATTTATTTGATGCATGTAACGTGGGAATAAACGTGAAGTGTGTATGCTACGTGACTCCTAGGCCTTCCAAGATAGAGGCTAGTCACGTTTGTGTTGCTAAAATTATATACGTACGTAATATATATATATGAAATGATATACGTTCAAAACAAAGTAAATATAGTGCATGACATAGATTTAACGTGTGACATGAATTGAGAAAGGATGTAAACGACTTACAACCACCTTAGATGTGATAGGGAGGTCGAGTGTGATAGAATGGAACACAAGAAGATCACGTTTCACTATATAACCCAAACGTTATATATATTAAACCCGATTTCACTTTCCTTGCTTCCAACAATATATCATTCGACTTCTGATCTTGTACGAGTAGTTTAGAGGACAAAATAAATGTGTGAAAGTGTATGAGAATGGGTAAAGAGTAAGTGCATGCATGTATGTTATATATTACTTGAATTTCTAACACGTATGTGAGAAACTTTCATAGAATTCTTTACGTACTATTTGCATGTCAGGGAAGTAGGATTCTAGGTGAATTTTATAATGCTTTCAAAGTGAATGTGAGAGCATGAAAGATGGAATATGTTTGGGTGAATCATGCTAGATGTCGACAACCAATATATATATATATACATACGATTTACTAAATCGTATGCTACTTGTACATACTTGATCATCTTCGACATTTGAACATAAAATCATCTCAGGAATATTATTAGGATCATTTAGAAACAAACCTGGATTGAAACGGTTAAGAATTGAATTAAATATGAAACGTTTGGTTTAGTTGATGGCTAAACGATTTGCCTCGTAAAAACTTATCAAAACTCAACGTATGAACGTGAGATTTGACACACTAATAGTTGACTAGGAGGTTAATGAGAATGTGCAAAAATATATAGGTGTCGTGTGTACGAATTAAGAATACGCGAGGCGTTTTAAAGCATGATTAGTCGATTTATATTAATTATTTGTAATGAATTTGGGTTTGGAAATTTTGTGCCGGTTGGGCTAATTAAAAACAAGGCCCGATTGGTTTTTAATTAGTTTTATTAATTAGGATTAGTTAAGGTTAATAAGTTGTTAATATTTCGTTAAATGTGTCGATAACTTATTTTGTCGTTTGACGAATTTTGCAATATCGTAATCGTGACCATTTTAATATACTAAGAAAATTTTAAATTTCCCCGTAAAAATGGTGATTACAATAATGTCAAAGATTATTTATTTAATTAACCGAAGTTAATTATACGAATTTTTGCGAGGTTTTACAGTACCCACATGTCATTCTGAATTTCGTCCCGAAATTCAAATTTAATGTGATTACTTGAGTAAAGAATTTTTGAACAGAAGTTGTCGAGAGATTTTTATTCCTAAAATTAAGGATACGTGATTCAGTTAGATTTACTTGTACCAAACAAGACAAGGTAACTGACGTATTTAAGGGTTGTGAATATTGAAAATAGTGGTTATGAATAGTGAAATAACGGCTAGTAAATAGTGCACAACGGTCGGGAATAGTAACCCAACGGTCACATTTTAGCCTATATATACCATTTCAAATTTCCACTCCTTCCATCAACCATTTTCCTCTCATTTTTCACCAAAATGCCGCATCTCATAACCATCTTAGCGATTGTGTACGTCGTCCTTGCCGCTATCTACTTGACGTACGTTCCGGATGAAGACTTTGGATTCTCGGCAGACATTGCACTAGCTATATTCTGCATGTTATACTCGTATTCCACTTTGTTTCCAGATCTGGACTTAAGGAATTCCTGTGCATCCCTATTAATTCTTCTGAGCTCCGTCTTCGTGAGTTTATTAATCTGAAGATCCTTCATTATGACTTGAGTGAATTGTAGAGTATTACCAGGAAGGGGTTCTTCATCTGCGAGAGGAGGTTGAGCTTGTACCATTTCTGTCAACCAGTCATTTTGAGGTGTGTCATCATTGTCGAGCCATGAATGACGTCTTCTTTTCTTTGATTTCTTAGACTTGGATGGAGCATCCTTGTCTTTAGCCTTAGATGGTGAAGATGGTCCAGTGTGAGAAACGGGAATAGGGGAGGCACGGTAATCGGTGTCAGGTTGACCTTGGTAGTCATCAGTTGGTTCCATGAAAGTTTCTTCCTCTTCAGTTGGACCTTGACCGCTAGCTGAGGTGTGTTGTTGATTTCCAGGAGGAGTAGAGTCCTTTTGTGGTTGTTGAGAGGATGAGGGACCGGTTCCAGACTTATGTTTCTTACCTTTTGAATTTGGGTCCGGGTCGTCATCTTTCCTTGACCTCTTTAAGGTTCCAGCAGCATCTTTGCATGACTCTTTCGACAAGTTAGCAGATATAGCATCAACAAGTGCCTTTTCTTCAGTAGTATGTGTGGTTTTGTAGGCTACTTTGTCGTAGAGTTTAGCAAGCAGGTCATTGAAGGATAATTCAGGGACGGTTGAGGATGTAGTAGAAGTTTTAGCAGTGTGAAGCGTGAATGGTGTGGTTGACAATATTTTCTTTACTACACTTCTAATTCTGTGATCCAATTTGTCCTTGATAGGTTCAATGAGGCTTGCAACTTCAGGAGTGACAATCTCAACTAGATTTTCCGTAAGATAATCTTGTGTGACAGTCTTAATAAATCCTGTGTAATCAGAGTTCAAGAACTTATCGATCAGCTGCTTTGATTCCTGAAAATCTTCAACTTGTTTGGCAAGACCGGTAACCATGGTGGTAAGTTTGTTGACTTGCTCCTGAAGATCAACTGGTTGTTTTGGTTCATTGATTGAATGTTGCTTTGATGCGGTTTCAGAAGGTGTGGGAGATGAATGCTCAGGTGATGATTCGGATGACGACTCGTTGTGAGAGCTTGAAGAAGAAGCAGGAGGAGTCGGATCCTTTGGTGGAGAGTCTTGAGGAGGTGGAGGTTGTGCTGAGGAAGTCTGCTGAGAAGATGATTTAAGAAATATGTTGGTGTCAAAAGCGTTCTTCTCTTCGTTTTCTTTTCTTCGACGTTCCTCTGCTTCTCGTGCAAGAAACTCTGGAGTAATGAGGTATTCATGTTCCTGATTCGTAGCAATATTCTCTTGTCCGCCAACATTCTCTTCTACATTAGCAGTCTCAGTCATAGTGATATCTCCTGTATAATATGTATCTTTAACAATGTCATCAGGTTGTGGAGCTGATTGTAAAGTAGTGGACACAATGGGAGGAATCATGCTGCTTGTAGCTCCTTCATGTTCTGACTGATCGACAGGTGGTGGTGGTGAAGGTTGAGACTCAAGTCGGCTTAGGAGTGCTGCTTTCCTTTGTTCTTTGCGAAGTTGCTTCTCTTCAGCTCGTGTGTCGACAACTATACTTTTCATTTTGCGTTTATCGACCAACTGTTCAACGATTGGTTCGTCATCATCATCATCATCATTAGGCTCATTAATCGTGATCCCTTTTCTTTTTCTAGACTCTGCTTCAAAAGTTTCAAGACTTTGTTGTATGGCGATCTCCGTTGCAGGAAATGCTTCTTCAGGTACTCTAACTCTTCTTTCAAAGTCTTGTTCTTCTTCTTCAGATTCCGTGTCGAACTCAGATTCGCTTTCAGAAGGTGGAGGTGTAGGTTCATCTTGAAGAATGTACTCAGGAGTTACCTTCTTCTTTGGCTTGGTTGCAGGCTTAGGTTTGGATGTCGGTTTAGGTTTGGCGGAAGTCTTGGGTTTAGCAGATGGTTTTGTCTTGGGAGCAGCCTTAGACTTAGTCTGAGGTGAGCCAGTGGTGCTTGTAGTACTCCCAGACTTCACACTTCCTTTGCTGCGAGTCTGTATTGTGGCTTCTTCCCATACCCCTTCGTAAGCATTATCATAGAATTTGTAGTTCAGACTTTTCTTGATTTTGTCATCAAGAAGATATTCGGGAAGCCTCATTCCTTTGATCTTGGTAGAGGAAGTGGTCGTTTTGATGAAGGAGGTGGTGAAGTCGTCCTCAAAGAGGTGCTTCGGCTCATTAGGGTCCGCCATCCTTTTGATAAATTCTGGAGTGTCTTTGCAGAAATGTTCAATGAGAAGCTTGGTGAATCTTGTGAACGGGATCATAGTCTTAACACGTTCGGTTTGGATGTTGTAGACTATATCATTCATGATTGGAACTGCAAAGTCAATAGGTGTCAAAGTCACCATTCCCCAGAATGTTTGTAAATGCTCAAGCCTAGGATGTTCGTGACCACTTTTTCTTCCTGATATGGATCTTACAACCAACAAACAGAAAGTTCTCCAGTGCTGAGGTATATTCTTGGCATTGAATCGGGAATGTTTGACTAGAGGTAAGTCATCATCAACATCATATCCCAACTCAATGAAGAAATCAAGAAGATCCAGTTCAGGTAGTATTGGAGCAAATTCGTTGTCAGTTTGAGGCAGGAGAAGGACTGTACGAAGGACGTCGTGATCTACAGTGTAAACTTGTCGATCCAACGTGACAATGAAAGACTCATCATCCAAATTTGCCTTAGCCGTAAGCCAGAACTGATGAAGGTAAAACAGAGGAACTGAAGTAGATCTGTTGAGTAGGTGTTTGCATGGATGTGCAAGTAGAATATCTTTAACAATCTTGCACGAGTTCTCAGTAATTCTCAATTTGTCGAAATCAACTCGTGGATTGTTGTTGCCAATCATAACGTTGTAGTTAGCGGGAGTGATATCATCCATGGTGAGTAATGGAAGAGTTTGTTCAGGGACATTCTCGTTGTGTTCAGCCATGTTATTCTGAAAAGCATTATCATAAACAAAACATCGAGATTTGTTACGAGTTAGCACGATTGCAATGTTTGATTATGGATAAGGATTTAGAATCATGTAAGCACGTATGGTTCAATTATTGCATGTATATTGATAAGTGACGTATACTTAGAAAGTCACATGCACAATGAATTAAAACAAATCACATCACATTGTACATAGACTAGAATCCATTATCACATTGTCACATATAACATGTTTTCGAAATTACATAACCACAATGTTCTCGAAATGATACAAGTGAAGTACAAGATACAACATTATAAGTAATTTCAAAAAAATGCACTTCTGAAAATATTTCGCAGACCCATAATAAAGACATTTGCAAAAAAAACTCCATAATTGGTGTTCTCGAAAGAAAACAGGATTTATGAGAGTTTATCGCAAACCCTCCATTGTGGGTTCTCAAAAAAATTTCAAAGTATGTGTTTTCGAAAAGAGCCAGAATATGGTGGAAAATTTCGCAAACATCCAAGTCTGGGTTTCTCGAAAAGTATCAAAAAGTATTTGCGAAATAAGGATTTCGAAAAATACAGTTCTTTGGAAAAATTTTCGAGAAGACAGAGACTTGAGTGATCTCGAAATTTTACCAAGACTGGTGATTGCGAAAAAATCTGTTTTTCGAAAATTCTTATACAAGAATTTCGAAACTATGCCAACGTACGTTTCTTTGTGATAATATGAATTCCAAGTGATATAACGTTTTGATGATTGGTAGCATGGATTATTCGTTTGAATTTGAGCCGTAGATATGCAAGAGAGGGTTTAAGAGGTTTTAGAAATGTTTTTGTAGGGTTTATGAAAAAAAAAAAAAAAAAAAAAAAAAAAAAAAAAAAAAAAAAACGGGGGGTGTTTGTTTTTGTTATTTTTTGGAACTTTTGAAACTTGTCACATATGGTCCCCTAACTATCCATTTAGCAAGATAAGTCCTAAACTTAGAAATAAGTAAAGACACAAAGATATACTAACTTACGTCACCATTTTGAGAAAAGGAAACGAGATATGAGATATCTTATGAAATCCCGAAACGACGCATCAAAGGTAAAATGCAAGTATATCGTTTTTGAAAAAATTTGTAAAATTTTAAGCGAGTCTTCCCCTCAACACTTGTAAAATAACAAGGTGTTGAAAGAAAGTGATATACTTGCATTGCATTTTTTTTTAAGAAAATAGAAAATTTTTATTTATTTATTATTATTATTTTTTTTGAGGTTTATGAAAAATAAAATAAAATAAAAGAAAAGTTATTTTACAAAGATAGTAAAAGTGTTGATGTTTGACACTTTACTTTTGTTTTAAAAACTTTTGCAAATCAAATGGTGTCAAACATCGCATACCAATTTGGTGAACTAAACTTGCAAACCTTGATGGAGCTAAGGGTTTTGTAAGTAAGTCCGCCAATTGGTACTCAGTACCTACAAAATATAATTCAACTGTACCCTTCTCGACATGCTCTTTGATGAAATGGTATCGGAGATCAATGTGTTTAGATTTGCAATGATGGACTGTGTTGCAGGAGATTGCAATGGCACTTTTAGAATCGCAGTAGATCGGAATCTTATTGACTAGGTAACCATAGTCTTTAAGTTGTGATCTCATCCAAATGACTTGAGCGCAACAAGCAGACATAGCTACGTATTCAGATTCTGTAGATGACAGTGATGTGCAATCCTGCTTCTTTGATTGCCAAGACACAAGTTTATCTCCAAGAAACTGTAAGCCACCTGATGTACTTTTTCGCGAGTCTAAGCATCCTGCATGGTCAGCGTCTGAAAAAGCTATTAGTTCAAAACCAGAATCCTTCGGATACCAGATCCCCAAGTGGATGGTTCCCTTTATGTATCGAAGGATTCTTTTTGCCTCATTGACGTATTTTTCAGTTGGATTAGCCTGATAGCGAGAACACATAAAGACAGCAAATACAATATCAGGTCTACTGGATGTGAGATACATGAGGGACCCAATAATACTTCGGTATTTGGTAGGGTCAACTGGAGTCCCATGTATATCAGCATCTAGTTTAGTGGAATTGGCCATCGGTGTATTCATAGTATCACTACTTTGCATACCATGTTTCTTTAAAATCTCAAGAGCATATTTGGACTAATTTAGAAAAATTCCACGGGGTGATTGATGAACTTGTAGTCCTAGAAAGAACGTAAGTTCACCTATCATGGACATTTCAAAATTATCTGTCATTAATTTTGCAAAATCCATTGAGTAATTTTTGTTGGTTGAAGCAAAAATAATGTCATCGACATAAATTTGAACGATTAATAAGTCCATCCCGTAGGTTTTTGTAAACAGTGTTGGATCCACCGAGCCTAGAGTAAAATCATTAGCCAACAGGAATTTAGAAAGCTTATCATACCACGCCCTGGGGGATTGCTTTATTCCGTAGAGAGACTTCTTAAGCTTGTAGACATGATAGGGACGTTCTGGATCAACGAATCCTTCAGGTTGACTGACATAAACCACTTCTCAGAGTTGACCGTTCAGAAAAGCCGTTTTCACGTCCATTTGGTAAACAATCATATTCCGATGAGCAGTAAATGCGAAGAATATCCATACTGCTTCAAGTCTAGCTACAGGAGCAAATGATTCTTCAAATTCGATACCTTCTTCTTGAGAATAACCTTTTGCTACCAAGCGTGATTTGTTGCGTATGACTGTGCCTTCTGCATCCAGTTTGTTTTTCTAGATCCATTTTAAACCAATGACAATGATGCCTTCTGGTTTTTCAACCAATTCCCAGACTTCTAATCTTTGAAAAGTTTCGAATTCTTCTTGCATAGACTCAATCCAGTTTTCATAAGTCATTGCTTCTTTGACATTTTTATGTACGGTTTCACAAACTGTGAGTGCATAAATGCAAGTTTCACCGTTTGTGTGAAGGCGTTGTCTTGTCATGATAGGTGCATCTGGATGGCCAATAATTTGAACTAAGGGGTGATCTCTAGTCTATTTGTATGTTGAAGGATGAAGTTGATAAGTATCTCGCAAGTGAGCAGGACCCAAATTGCGTATAGATGACTCAGCAATATCGGGGACAGGTTGAGCATTTGCAAATGGGTTAATGAATGGTTCTGGGTCATGCTCTGCGGGTTGTGGAACTGATAAAGGTATGGAATCTCCAGCTGATTGTCGTGAGTTGGACCCGGTTTGTTCTGTTGTTGTAGGTGATATGACTGGAGGACCGTCTCTTCCAACAGTAGTTGTTGTTTGTTGAGGTGTATCAGGTACTTGATGTTGATCAAGATGTGCAGCGGAATTTGGTGTGGCCTCAGGTGGACGGTTAACAGGCGTATCATCAAACAATGGAGCAAACAAGGTTTCCACTTCTTTACGAGAAAGTGACAATGGTTTAGCCGAAGAGACCGGAAAGTTAAGACGGTTGGCTGCGGGTCCTAAGCCGTTTTGCTCAGAAGCCATTTGAGTGAGTTCATCGAAATTAGCATGAATAGTTTCTTGAATTTCCCTAGTACGACGATTCCATATCCGATAGCCTTTTGAATTTTCACAGTATCCTATAAATATTCCGATGTTAGCCTTTGCTTTAAGTTTACCTAGATCATCACGATCATTGACTGGGTAGCATAAAGCTCCGAATACATGAAAGTGACTGATGTTTGGTTTCCTTTTGTGAACAATCTGATATGGGGTTTTGTTATGGCGTTTTGTGATCATGCAACGGTTTTGGGTGTAACAAGCGGTTGAAACAGCTTCTGCCCATAAGTAATCTAGTAATTGAGCATTGATTAACATCGTTCGAGCAGCTTCCACTAACGTTTTGTTGCGTCTTTCGACTACTCCATTCTGTTCGGGAGTGCGTGGAATAGATGTTTGATGTTCAATTCCCACTTTCTCAAAATACGACCTTAGAGTCTGATTCTTAAATTCTGTGCCATTTTCAGTTCTTACAATTCTGACTGTGTTGCGTAGCTGAACTTGTATTTTGGTGAGAAAGGTGATGATCATTTGAGGAGCTTGATCTTTACTTCGAAGAAAATAAACCCAAGTCCAGCGAGAGTAATCATCAACAATTACTAATATGTAGCGTTTACCGTTGATCGTTTGAACACGCATCGGACCACACAAATCCATATGAAGCAATTGTAGAACATGATTAGTACTGTGTTCAGGTTTAGAGGGAAAATGAGCACGAGTACTTTTTCCTTGTTCACAGGCTGGACATAGATGATCTTTGGCATAACGGAATCTTGGAAAGCCTTCAACTAATTTGTGACGAGCGAGATCAGTCATCGTTTTGAAATTCAAATGAGAAAGGCGTTTGTGCCATAACCAAGATTTAGTCATTTCAGCTTTGGATAAAAGACAAATTGGAGATGAAGCGATCATGTCTGACATTGAAATAGTGTAAAGGTTAGTGCCACGTTTGCCAGACATCAAATCATTGCCTTGTAGATCATGAACAAAACAGGTTTTCTCGCGAAATGCTACTTCTAAATCTCCATCACAAAATTAACCGACTGAAAAGAGGTTGTGACCCAAGCCTTCAACATAATAAACTCTGCTAATTTCAATGTTCCCATGCATGTAGTCTCCGTAACCCATGATTAAAGCGTTTTGATCATTCCCGAATCTGACAGTTCCAATAAACTTTGAGACAAAGTTTTTTAACAGTTTGAGATTGCCTGTCATATGTCGGGTGCAACCGCTATCAACAATCCAGAGAACGATCATAACCACCTGCATCAAAAGAAGACGACAGAGATGGAACAGAAGTAAGGGTGGAACCCGAGGAAATTGTGGGTTCCTGTTGGTTAGAAACGCAAATATTTAACAATTTAGGAATCCATTTAAAATTTGGTTTGTATTGTAACCAACGTTGCCAGTTCCAACTAGTTTTTGCTTTGTTCTTAGTGAATGCACTAGCTTTTGGCGGGTTCCTAGAATTGTTGATTGCTGCATTTGGGTTGACTACAACATCTTTTGAAACTTTAGTAGGCATTTTTCTTAAGGTAGACTTAGAGGCATTAGTGGACCTAGAAGAAGAGCCGGATCTACGTTTCTTTTTGCGGTGTAAGAGATTATTAGCTACACATTTGGTATGATCACCAGATAACACACTTTTATGACAAAACACACAAGATGCATTAATATTCAAAACATTAGAAGGTTCAACATTCGTTACATTAAGATTTGGATTACAATTTGCCAGATTAGAATCTAAATCAGATGCAACATGAGTTTTATTCGAGTTCCTAAGGTGATCTTCTACTTCTTGCACTTCTAGTGTTCCACTTTTACGTTGCGAGAGCCTATTCTTTTTAGTCTTCTTAACGCTTTTTGGCTTTGGGCATCTAACGCTCTTAGGGGAAACTAGACCTGTGGAAGTGGAAGAGCTAACATTAAAACTCTTAGCATGCTTACCCTTATCTGTTCTGTCTATTAGAAACATTCCTGGTGCTATCACAGTGGTGTCAATAAACTTTCCTTTTTGAAGTAGCTTAGTTTTCTCTTTCAAATCAATGATGATGTGTTTTTTGTCCTGAATATCAGACTCAAGTAAACCATTGCAATAACGAATGTCATCGCGGTTTTGTTGCCATTCGGCGTTTTCAATTTTTAATTCTGCAATTTCATTTTTAAGTAGACGACATTTGTTTTTGCGAGACTCAATTTTGGTACATAGTTGCAATTCTGTTTCAATACTTTGAGCTTGACACCAATCAATCTTTTGTTTGAGTTGACAAATTTCGCTTGAAAGTTTGTTTATCACATCATCACTGTTTTGACGCAACGTTTCATATTGATGTTTCAATGTTTCATTTTGTGACCTCAACGAAATAAGTTCAGCGCAGTACTCAGCAAATAATTCAGCACTGCTGGAAAAATGGAGTTCATTCATGAGAGAACTATGAAAATCAGCCTGAAGAAGTTGTTCCAAGAGTCGATCAGAATCTGCTTTCAAAAATTGGTTTTTGCTTTGTTGAACCAAAATTGCATTTTCATTAAGAGCGAAAATTTCTTTCATATCTTTAACTTCTTTTTGGAGTTCCTGTTCCCAACGAGTAGCACAATAACGCAAATTTTGAACTAAAGGCAGAATTTGTTTTTGAAAAATGTCTCACTTTTCCCGCTCGTAAGCTGATTGAAAAGTAATAATTTTAATCTCCGAATGTTGTTCAATGACGTTTTCCAAATTATCGACGACTTTCATGAATGTTTGAAAATAGTCTAAAACTTTACAACGTGTAGGTAATGGTGTCACATGACCAGAAGAAGGTAATGGACCATTTACTTGTGCCACAGGTTTGACAGGAGCTCCATCGGAAGATGAAACATAAGACTCAGTAACATACCATGATTTCTCAGGTATTTCTATTGATGGAACAAAAGATATTGAAATGTGAGGAGCTTTTGAGTAATCATATGGTTTGCAATATTCAACTTGACTCATTTTTTATCGACTCTTCTCTTCAAGTTCGTATTCTTCCTCAGTATTATGTACAATAACACGCACAACATTATTATCCATCAATTGGTCCATACTGTACAGCTTAGGATTTGTTTTGAAAATAGTGCGAAGAAAAGAGGATCTGTAATCGCCGAGGCCAAAACCTTTATCTGGTCTTAGTTTTAAAGTAAACTTTTGAATTGTCGTTACAGATTCCCCATGTTTATAAACGATATTTTGAAAAGCTTTAATTTGACGTTCGAGAGCGATATTATCATCAAGTAAAGAACTTTCTTTTTCTCGTTTTTGCACTTTATGTTCATAAAATTCATGTTTACAAGTTATCACCTCTTTTTGTGTTTTTGAAAGTTGCTGTTGGAGTTGAACAACTTGTTTTTGAAGATCATGTTTTTCATTTTCCAGTTTAGAAACCAATTTACCGTTTGACTCAACTATGTCATATATTTGCTTTTGAAGATTTTGTTCTTTGACATATGAATCCTGAAATGATTTTTCAAAGAATTTTTCCCGATGAACTTCATTTTGAAAGTTTGAAAGTTGTTTTTTATAACATTCAATGTCCTTTTTCAAATCGGCATTTTCTTTCAAAACTTTAGTTTGCTCGTCCGTAATGTGACTAGAAAGAAGTTGATCATTAATTTGTTTGGCCGTAACTGTACAGTCAGGAGCTGGATCAGAAGGAGGTTCATGTTGTTCAATGTGGTCATTTTCGTCTTGCTCAATAGGAGCATCAAATGAGACGACAGTGTCATCATCAAATATAACAACTGTGTCTAATTGTTCATCCTCTTGAGAAGAGAAAAATGATTCGGAAGGAACAACTTGCGCCTGATCTGATTCAGAAATAGAGGGTGATGCATTAAATTCTATGGAGCATGTGGTTAGGTCATTTACCTGAGACAAACCATCAGTGGAGAACACTGGGCCTGAATCATTCAACTGATGTTCCTGCATGTTGGCCATTAGCATCACAGCTGCATTGGCTTCAAGATCTTCCATATCATCATCATTGTAAGCATTAGCAAAGAAACTGTTCTCATGAGCATTGAAAGTTCCTTCTTTTTCATCTTTGAGAGCCATAAGTAATGCTTGCTTGTGAAACTGACTACCTTTTCTTGGGTGAGGGCATGCAGTTGCAATATGACCTTTTTCGTTGCAGTTGTAGCACCATATCGCATTCCCAGAGACTGTGTTGTTACTAGCAGCATTGTTATTACTTCACTGAGGAGCACCTGGATTGTTTCTGAATCCCCCATTGTTGTTGACTCTTTGTCCATACCCAGAATTTCCAGTGTACCCACCTGAACGTCCTGAATTATGGTTCTGAATCTCAACTCGACCATCTTGAATGACACCTTGGTTTCTTGTATTTGATGAAGAACGAAGACGGTTGTTGGTTTTGTTGGAGAATTTGCTAAAAGCACGAGCAACAAGAGCAAGTCCTTGATTCAACGTATTGACGTCATCATCATCATCTTCAATCTGATTAGAGTAATACATGCTATCATTGTAGTCATATGGAGCAAGTTGAGTAGAAGCGTGTTGAGAAGTAGGAGGTTGCTGGTGACTGAAATAATTTTGTTCCTGATCATAAGCATGATTAGACATCGGAGGATGTGAAGCAGGAGTTTGAGCAACGAGTGCAAGGGGATTAGAAGTAGGTGGTGATGTATATCCTCCTCGGGCGAGTTTATCTTTTTCAACTTCAGACTCATAATGCTTGAGATAGTCGTACAACAAACCATATGGATCTCTGTGAAGATTTTTAGCTTGTCTCACAAATGTCACATACTTTTGCCACTCAGGACCCAGACTACTAACAAACTTTGTATTGACAGCGATTCTTGGAAGAGTTATATCATGTCTCTCTAAATCATTGACGACATTAGTGAAACGATGAAAGTAAGACTCAAGAGATTCCCCTGGTTCGATCATGATATTAGTGTATTCCAAGTAAAGTTTAGATTCCATGTCTTCCTTGTTCAGTTGTGTTCCTTGCATCAGTAGATGGACGTGTTCCCACATAGCTTTTGCAGTTGTTTGAGCATCAACACTTCTGAATATGATGTTTGGTATCCCTTGAAGTATGTAAGACATAGCATACTCATCGGCTTCACGATGATGATTTTGTTCAGCAGTAAGTTGAGTCTCAGGAACACGCACAGCAGTTGGAGCTACTGGAGGATCAGCCGATGGGTCACCGCCAACGTAGTTAACAAGCCAAGGAAACGGTCCTTCAAGGATAACTTGTTTCATGTACTTACCATTGGGTTTTTTGAGTTCAATAAACCTTAAGAATCGACTTGCCCATTGAACATAATTACCCGGTGTTAGCATTGGTGGGGTGTCAGGAGAGCCTGCTTCGTGTCTGGATTGTTGAGTTGAAATGACTTCACACATCCTGTCAAACCAGTGAGTAGGTTTTGGTGGAAGTTGGCTTTGTTGTTGTGACATCGGATAAGATTGTTGTATCGGAACCATTTGTTGCATGAAGTTATGTTGTTGTGAGTAAACCGGTGGATGATAATATTGTGGTGATTGTTGATATTGTTGCTGTTGCTGATGATACTGTTGATACTGATGTTGCTGAGGATTGTTAAAGTTGTAGTACGGTGGTTGAGACATTTTGAAACACTTGTGTGAAAAGATGGATCTTGTAGAAGGTATAGGTTTGCCAAATCTCGAAAAGTTTGCCCAAGTAGATGTTTTCGAAACTTAGTCACAGAACTTGAGATTGCGAAAAACTGAACTTTTAGGGATTGCGAAAAATTGTTACTCAAGGATTTCGAAAATTTGAGATTTCGAAAGAGAGTTTCTCGAAACTTAGTAATTTTTTTTCGAAAAACTTAGAGATTTCGAAAAACAAAGTTGTTTTCGAAAAAACCTTGTGATTTCGAAAAATAATGAAAATTTCGAGAACACAATGTCACAAACACACTTTCGAAATTGTACAATTTTGAAAGTTTACCAAAAGTCGAAGTACTTTTCTTCCTTATACAAGAGAGAAAAGACTGAGTCCGCGATTCGTAAGGCGATTAGAGGCACTAGAACACGATCTCGAAATATGGACAAAGAAGTGTTTTCGAAACTTTGCAAAAATGAGTTTTTCAAGAAAAGCAATCCAAAAACGAGTTTTTAATCCAAGATTTTTGTACTTCAAGTTGTAAAAATATGAAATCTTGAAGAAAGTAATAAACTTGATAAATTTTTCAAAAATTTTAAAGGATTTCGAAAACAAGTACAAAAATTCTAAATCGATATTTTTGAATAAAATTTTGAAACTTTTTGTTTGTTTTGATTTGTAGAACAATTTTGTAAGCAAAGATGTGCTAAAAACCAAGAAACAAACAAGAAAGTATAAAAATTTAACTAAAAAATCGATTTAAAAAACAAGTTTAAGATGGAATTCAATGAAAAGAACACAACTACACCTTCATATGGCGAATGATACCACTTGTTAGGTCACCATATTGATTTCACACAAACAAGAATGAGATAGATATAAGGAGTTGGGTGAATATTTGAATAAGAGAATAATGAAAGCAAGAGTTTCCTTATGATTTCAAATAAACAACCAAGTTTTACAATGGCCTAAGACTAGTATATATAGGTGAGGAGCTAGGGCAACACTCCTAGTCCTTCCCTTCATGTCATACGTGTGGGCTTAAGGCCCATGGGCTAGTCTAGTATCCATGTAAACATAACATAAATGAAAGTAACTAATAACTTAAGCAACCTATTATTACAAATGACCGAGACTTGATAAAATAGTAAAACTTTGATCCCAACACTGATAAATAAATTTATCAGAGAATATAACCAAATACTATTTGATAAATACGAACGAATAACGAATAATATTTATTCGTTATGACGAATAGATGATGTGCAGTGTAATTATTATGCCATGCATGATATGATAAAATACTTTATTTAAAATATTCATCGTAGTTTTACCTTTTTAATTGTAAGTAATAATATTAACTTTTTAGATATCGTTATATATATTATTAACGTAAAAATAAATAATATATATATATATATATATATATATATATATATATATATATATATATATATATATATATATATATATATATATATATATATAACGTAATAAAATGCATATGACGTGATAGTTGCCGTAAAATAGAAAAAAAAATGAGAATGTCAAATAGATTATGTGTAGTCCTTGTCCTTTTCCAATTTTTATACTTTTTATACTAACGGCGTTAGCGTTACACCGTTAGTCCTTTTAGTATCTATTTTATATTTATAGTCCACTACTTGTCCAAAATTACAATCTAAGCTTGGAATATCATATAATATCAATTTTCATCCTAAAATTTCTGTTTTGACAGTTTTAGTCCAAGTTTTTAAGGTTTGGCAGTTTTAGTCCTTTTAGGTGTCGTCGCGTTACATTTTTAGTCCAAATTCACAAAAATGATTTTAAAAATTTTATAAAAATTTCCGTAGCTTATTTTATTAATTCTAAGCTTATTTTAACAGCTTATTTTGTGAAAAGCTTATTTATTTAGCTTATGGGCCTTAATTATTACCAAACAAAAGCCCATTTAAAAATTTAGAGGCGAGGGCATGTAAAATGTTTTGGGCTTGAACTTGGGCTACTTTTGTGATTCTAAAAATATATTTTATGAGCCCAGTGGGCTGTTAAATCGTAAGATCTTATTGGGCCTTGGTTAAGCCCACTCGACAAAATATAAAGTTTTTATATAGATTTTGAATTTGAAAACTGGTTCATGTCGATTCAATTTGGCTCGATTGGTATGTCAAAACGTATTTATTTTTATAAGTTGTGTAAACGAAACTAATAGTTTTCTAGGTGGTTTATTAGTACGTAGAAAAATATGGTACGTTTGTTACGTGAAATAAAAAGTTATACAATGCGTTTGTATGGTGTTTGAATCGTTTATATATTTTGAAAAATATGAAATATTTACTAAGTGTTGTGACAAGTTTTTATACGATGGATATGGCTCAAAAATGATTTATTTGATGCATGTAACGTGGGAATAAACGTGAAGTGTGTGTGCTACGTGACTCCTAGGCCTTCCAAGATAGAGGCTAGTCACGTTTGTGTTGCTAAAATTATATACGTACGTAATATATATATATATATATATATATATATATATATATATATATATATATATATGAAATGATATACGTTCAAAACAAAGTAAATATAGTGCATGACATAGATTTAACGTGTGACATGAATTGAGAAAGGATGTAAACGACTTACAACCACCTTAGATGTGATAGAGAGGTCGAGTGTGATAGAATGGAACACAAGAAGATCACGTTTCACTATATAACCCAAACGTTATATATATTAAACCCGATTTCACTTTCCTTGCTTCCAACAATATATCATTCGACTTCTGATCTTGTACGAGTAGTTTAGAGGACAAAATAAATGTGTGAAAGTGTATGAGAATGGGTAAAGAGTAAGTGCATGCATGTACGTTATATATTACTTGAATTCCTAACACGTATGTGAGAAACTTTCATAGAATTCTTTACGTACTATTTGCATGTCAGGGAAGTAGGATTCTAGGTGAATTTTATAATGCTTTCAAAGTGAATGTGAGAGCATGAAAGATGGAATATGTTTGGGTGAATCATGCTAGATGTCGACAACCAATATATATATATACATACGATTTACTAAATCGTATGCTACTTGTACATACTTGATCATCTTCGACATTTGAACATAAAATCATCTCAGGAATATTATTAGGATCATTTAGAAACAAACCTGAATTGAAACGGTTAAGAATTGAATTAAATATGAAACGTTTGGTTTAGTTGATGGCTAAACGATTTGCCTCGTAAAAACGTATCAAAACTCAACGTATGAACGTGAGATTTGACACACTAATAGTTGGCTAGGAGGTTAATGAGAATGTGCAAAAATATATAGGTGTCGTGTGTACGAATTAAGAATACGCGAGGCGTTTTGAAGCATGATTAGTCGATTTATATTAATTATTTGTAATGAATTTGGGTTTGGAAATTTTGGGCCGGTTGGGCTAATTAAAAACAAGGCCCGATTGGTTTTTAATTAGTTTTATTAATTAGGATTAGTTAAGGTTAATAAGTTGTTAATATTTCATTAAATGTGTCGAGAACTTATTTTGTCGTTTGACGAATTTTGCAATATCGTAATCGTGACCATTTTAATATACTAAGAAAATTTTAAATTTCTCCGTAAAAATGGTGATTACAATAATGTCAAAGATTATTTATTTAATTAACCGAAGTTAATTATACGAATTTTTGCGAGGTTTTACATAGCCCTCCTGACTCGAATAGGAGGCACTTGAATCGTCCTCACTCGATGGCACAGGTGGAAGTCCATTTGCCCATCGCCATTCTGCTCGACGGTTTCGACGATCCTGTTTGGCTTTTGCTCGCTGCTCACGAGCTCTTGTTTCCCTTTCTTCCTCTGCTTCAACACGTAACAATTCTTGCATATTTTGTTCTTCAAATTCTTCATCAGTCAACCCTCTCTAAATGGGTTGGTTTTCCACCGGTAGATTGTTCACCGGTTGATCGGGTTGTTGTTGGACAACATGTGGATTAGGCACCGGTTCATTATCCGGTGTGAATACCGGAAAGATGTCTTCCGGTGGAGTGTTCACGGGTGCAGTTGCATTCAGATTCATGCTGGAGCTTGGGAATTGCTGGCCAAAGTCATGGTCACTTGGGAATTGCTGGGAAAAATCACGGTGAGTGTGAAATTGTCGGGAGAAGTCACAGTGAGTTGGAAATTGTTGAGAGAAATCTTTGCGAGACATTGTTTAAGAGAAATGTGTGAAAATTATGTGTGAATTGAGTGAGAATTAACTGTGAACTGAAATGGTATTAAATAAGCTCAAAAATCCCGCCCATTCATTTCAAATTTTGAATTTTAAACGTTTAAAGAAAATCCCGCCCATTCATTTCAAATTTTGAATTTTAAACGTTTATTAAAGAAAATCCCGCCCATTAATTTCAAATTTTGAATTTTAAACGTTTAAAAGAATCCCGCTTCTTCATCTGAATTTGAATTTTGAAAATTTTAAAAATCCCTTATAAATAACACACCATCTAATACTTTTCTTCACACATCTCTTCACCACTATCTAATACTTCTCTTCACACACCTCTTCACCACTATATAATACTTTTCTTCACAATGAATGATCGTTGGTTAATGGAAGAAGAAATCTTGCTAGCTATCGTATGGCTAGAAGTTCAAGATTCTACAGACCTTTTGAATGAACGTTCTTTTTGGAATGTCGTTACACGAAAGTTTAACGAGCAGACTAATGGTGTTCAACGTAATAAAAATAGTATTACGGCTCAATGGAATAGAATGAACATTGAATGTCGTAGATATAATGCTATTTACAAAGAGTTGCAGCGTACCAGTCAAGACACCAATCGTCTCACCAATGCAAACCAAATTTATTATGAACGCTATGGGAGAGAGCTATATTACCAACAAGTGTGGTTCACTCTGAGAAACACAAGGGCATGGGACAGATACGATGAGTAATGATCTTTTATGTTAAGTATTCCGCTTCGTTTTTTTTCTGTTTTTCGTATCGTGATTAATTGTTTCCTGTATCGTTTGTAACCATGTTAACTTTGTATGGTGTTTATGTAAAGTTTACGTTTTTATTAATGAAATTAATGTTTTATTAAGTTTTTAGTTTATTTATTTATTTACTTATTTTGAAATCTTATAAAAGAACTATGTTAACTTTACAAGTTATTTAACCATGCTCTCATTTTTAAAAAAAATCACTAATTCAAGCCAAAAAGAAAAGAAAAAAAAATAAAAAAATAATAATAGGCGACGGCATTGAGCCGTGGCTGCGGCGCGAGCACCGACGGCGCCACCACCGGTACGGTGCGCCGTCGGTTTTGCTTGGCTGGTGGTGATGGCGCCACCCACGGCGCATTTGTACCCTACGCTCTAATACATTTAGCAATGGTCTATTGGCGAGGACCTTTTTACGATGACATGTCTTTGCCAAAGACCATTAGCGAGGACACGTCCACGCCAAAAGACAAAGGGTATCCTCGCCAATAAGGCCGAATGTTGTAGTGACGAGCTGAGAGACAATTGTTTATCATATTTTAGATGTTCCCGGCACAAAATCTCATATTATCATGTATAGTCTAGAAAGTTATTGTGGTTGATTACATAAATAAATGAGTACCAAAAGTTATATCATGTTATATCAAATGTGGTTTCTTTATTATTTGAAAAGTTACCCAATGATAGATATTACATTTCTTTAATTATTCAACCTAAATCTTAGTGTTGATATCGTCTATGTTTCAAAAGTTATGTCACTTTAATTTGTGGCTTTGTGATGCACATTCAAATCATCTTTATTTGTATACGCGTTAACTTAATGTGCTTAACTTTGAAATAGTGTTTTGTTTGTACTACACATATATGCTTTCCATTCAAAACTAATAAACACGTCTTAATTTCTTCCTTATAGTTCATATGTATTACGTAGATCTTATATGACCTCTAAGATGATAAAATTACAAATTTGGGTGGATCCGGCATATTTCATTTGCATCGTATATTCGTATACTATGCACAATCTCATGCATGACTGACTTTTTTTTTTTTTAATCATAATTAATCAATCAATTTTACACAGTTTTAAGTTACAGTACGTACTTACATTAAAAAGCATAATGAATATAATAAACGAGTGCCAAAGCAGGTATCATGTTAAGTTGCTTTTAGACTTTCACATTTGAAATAAAAGCTAGAGCAACTAGATTGTTAAAACAGTAAACCTATAAAACATGTATAATTATATGAACTGAAATGAAATAGCATATTAATTTTGAATAAACATCTTGCTAAGGATACATTTTAGTGGCTAAAATAAGAAAGGTGAAGGCAAGAAAATCTATAATTTTTATTACGGATGCTTACATCTTATTCAACATTCATTTTTAGAGGGTTTTTGCGTGTGTATGTGTGTATGTTAATTTGTTCTCTAATCAGGACAGACCAAAGTTCAAGTGGATTTTGCTATCCCATAGAGTGACTTAATCCATTGGAATTTAAGAAGCCACCCGGCCTTAAGGCATTTTAATCTTAGGGGTTCAATTCGCTTCAAAAGTTAAAGATTATTTTTTTGAACCGAAGTTCAGGACAGCCATCGTGTGTAAGGAAATGAAACAAAAAGGGATTCGAGTGACTAAGATCCATGTTGCAAGCAAATTTATACAAGAGAGAAGTTTTTCCTTGATCGCTTGATGGTTGATGCAAGAATATGCTTTTATCAAAGTTTCATTTACAGTAATATGTTGGTTTTTAGTTTGCATTTAGTTGTTGTCGGTCTCCATTAAGGTACTCTATGGCCGATATATACTCAAGATTGGCTTAGTTAGTTTCCTTGCTTATTTTTTTGAATGCCATATTATTGATAACATTCATGATCCAAGAAACTATGATAGAGAATCACAATAAAGTTGTACAAGCATGCTTTGGATCACAATTCCAGTCTAACCAATTTGGAATAAGCCCTATTTCAGTAAAGGATCCACAAGTGAAAGATGATCTTAATTTCATCTCCAAGAGTTTCATTCCTTGGAGGCTTTGGGTCGAAGGAAAGTCTACTCGTAGACCCCATTATGATCCAAGAAACTTTGTAAGTTTACTCGATCTATGGTTGATATATGCTCAAGATTAGCTTATAGGTAGTTGCCTTGTTTTCATGCTTGAGTGCATTTAGTTTGTTACTTTGTTTCACAGGGTAGTTTCTTGGAGTTGCTTTATAACTGTTTAAAGTTAATCATTTTTCTTTTTCTTGACCACCTTAGTTTAAGTCTTAAAAATATAAGGGCCTAGCCTTGATGATGAGCCCAATGTGTCAATGGCCCCATAGAATATTGCCTTAAGGTATTTATACCTTTGGACCAAAAAATCAAAAATTGCTTGAACTTAAAGCACTTTTAAGATGACTTGTTTCCAAGGGAGGGAACATAATTATAGCTTGATTAAGAACATTTTTTTTAACACAATAATGAAACTATCCACAAAACATCCATTTTGTAGCTGTTTTTGCTAAATGAAATCCAATTTATCTGGTTTTTAACCGCAAATGGCATCGATGAATCTGTCTAGAACTTGTTCAATTCTATCTTATATACCCACTTTCTAATCATTTTATGGAATTAACCTAGAACAAATATTTTATAAAGAATTAGAAATTTAGATTATGGGCCCACTAAAGTTAAAGAAGAATTGTTTGCATCTAGGAAAGGTGGCATATAGAGACAAAGTTTCCACAACTACATTTACATGCCTTTAAAATTACAGACTTTAGATAAAGAAAGAAACTCAACAACAAAATATAGTACGTCTAGTTCTTCGATTCATGAATATTATACAAGTTGGATATCTAGGTTTAAAAGAAGATTATAATTAAGTAACTAGCTTATTAACTAGTAACTATAAGTTAACGAAGGCGCCGTTTCTTATAGAGAAAAAACGATTATAATTAAGTAACTAGCTTATTAGTAGTACTTGCCAAAATAACTAGGGTTTTTCTTTCACATTTTCAGCTTTGCATGAAGATCAATTCACGTACATTAAGATGGACACAAAGTTTACTAAGATTCATGAATAACTACGTGCATTTTCGTTGCAACAAACTATGAAAGTAAGGAGCTATAGATGATGAGTTGGTAATAATAAAGTCATCGTCATGATATGTATGTTAGAATCATTCCATTCAAACTCTTCAATGTGGGGCTATTGTCGTGGCACTAAATCTAAAGAGCAATGTTTCAAAATCCCAAGAAGAAAAGCTAGTACAAAAACGAAGGTTGATGAGGTAAGATCGATTGAGGACCAGTCAAAAAAGAAGACGAGTTATGGATATTTGCGAACGATGCAACATGCGAATAAAACCCGAAAAGGGTCGATATTACACTATGCCATTGGAGCTCCTTTTTATGAACGTATTCTTTGGTCTTTTCCTTCTTTATATCTCTTGTCTAGGGATTTGTGTTTGTGGCATGTAAATCAGGAATATTTTGATGCAGACATTCGGCATTTGGTGATCTCTTGGATTGTTGTTTGAAATTTGAGTGTTAAATGGTTAGTCTTCGTAGTCGTAGTTGGTCGAAGACATGTAGCGTAAAGTAGAGGCTATGAGCTCAAATACTCTCAGTGAAGGCCGTGGGACATGTTGATGGATTTACCTTTCCCCATTTTGGGCTTGGAATTTGTAGAACATTTTTGACCGATGGTTTTTTTGCATACACGGCCGATGATCTCAAAACTCTAGAGAATGCATGAGAAATTAATACATGATGCTTGAATTTATTGATATGTGAAATCTCCAGATGCTCCTACGGTAAAGTTTTATGAATATGGATATTTGAGATTTACCAAGGTTTAAAATTTAAAGATTGATTTGTTTCTAAAGAATAAACTCGTTATAATTTTGCTTTTGGAAATAGCTTTTAAGTTTATCTTAGATATAAATTTTTTTGAAGACTGGAGGAAGAACAAAAAATGTATTTGGGTGATGGCTGATGGTAGAACAAAGGGGTTGTTTGGATGGGTTTCATAAAACCAAATGACAAAAAAGTATTAATTCATGTCACTAAATGAAGAAAAAAAATTTAGGCCACGTGGAAAAAACCATTGACACATAAGCTGTAGCAAGTTTAAAGGTAACCGGTTACATAAAAAAGTTGAAATTTAAAAGGTTTGTATTTTAATAGAAAAAAAATAAAAATAAAAGCTACATAAAACAACAAAAATTAACAAATTATATATGTATATATTTTTTGTTATCCCGGTGTGGGAAACTATACATAGCACAAAATTTTCCGTATTAAGAAGCTTAGGTCATTTACCAATAACAATTAATGATATGGTCTTTTATGATCTCCTAATGGTGCACTTATATTCTGTCGGTAGAGTTATAAAACAAAACATGTTGTTGGGATGTTATTTGTTGATTTGCTATTAAATTAAAAAATGAAAAGAAATAAAAAGTTTTAAACAAAAAAGATAAACGCTTTTCTTTAATCTATCAACCTACGTGGCAAAGTTCGTAACTTTACTTCCATAAACCAAGTAGTCTAGGTTTTTTTATCTTGTCCGGCGAGTATAGTTCAAAAATTCACAATCTATTGGGTTTATTTAGGTTTTTGGCTAATCAGTGTTTTCTAATACAAACGAATTTTTATCTATTAGGTTAAGATAAATTTTAATCTAAACGGCTAAACCCATTTTGTTGCTCACTATGATGGTTATTAAGGGTGCGTTTGCTATAGGTATATGAGAATGAGGTTATGGTTTTATAGTGATTAAAGGTATTTGTTTAGTGAGTCGAGGAACGAAATGGGTATATCATAGACATAAACTCATTAGCCATCAATTTGATGTCTATGAAATCTATTTTATGAGCCCCTCTTTTTTCCACTACAAATTTAAAATATCTATACACTTTTTCATATCATATTTTGTTATCAAAACATAAATAATGGTAATTATACACTTTTTAATATCCATTGTAATTCTACTACATACCAAATAAGATATCCATTGTGATTCCTAGCAATAAGCAAAACGGAAACCGAATCACGTTTGTAATGATTAAGAGACATTTTAAATAGTTAGAAATGTTATTGTCACTTTGTGAGAAAGAGTGTATTGGACCTGGAATTTTGCCTAGTTGAGCCCAATACTTCTGGCCTAGAATTTGGGCCATATGTTATTATCTTAATTTCATCAAATATAGTACTTTTATTCTACGCTCTTTTTTTCACATGCATTATATTTGCCCAATAATTTATGTGTGAATGGTCAAATTTGAATACATGTGGTGGAAATGACTCGTGATTGACAAACCTTCATATTGCTATGATTGTAGGAGATGAGATGATATTCTTTTTTTAAAAGGAAACTTCTAACCGAGCCGTCTTAGGTGACCTGGATGGTATAACCCAGACTCCACACATCACTCGCAGTTCGCAAGATACATACACATAACTAGCTTAGCTAAATGTTGATCTTTAACTGTGATATTCTCTCTTTCTTTTTACGACCCGTTATTTGATTTGAGATACAAACCAATAGTTTCTGCTAATTGCATACAATCGTAAGGATCTTGCATACAGTCTAAACCATACACATACAAATATATAAATATTTTAGCTATACATGAAACTATAGTGATACATGTAGCGATTTGTGGCCTGCGCAAAAATGCTTCTTATGCTTGAAGCCTATCATATACGGAGTACTAGCTAGGTTAGTCTGTGTATATATCTAAGTTAAAGAATTGACCTCTCCTTGTAACCTCAACATGGAAGACAGAAAACCTCGATTGAAACTAATCAACATGTTACTCTTATGTTAATCTTTAGAGGGTAGTTAATTATAGAAATCATGCATCATTATTACAATCCGAATAAACAAGTTTAAAGATATAAAATTACTTATTATCTAAGCTGCTCACAATTGCTGACATTTTCTGGTACCTAATATTACTCCAACTTGCACATCTCTTTGTCCCCATACACATGCCATGTTCACTTTACCTTGGACCAAACATATACTAATTTATATACACCACTTTTCATGAAATTAAATATATTCATCATTAAAATATACGAGTACACTAGAAGCAATGTATGAAACTGAATAAATTAGATCCCACAAATGGGTCACCAAGGTCATTATAATACCACTTACCAAATTTATGATGAAAAAACCAGAATATAAGCAATAACCTAATGCAAATAACGTAAAATGAAAATGACACCACGTCTTCCACTCACATGCATACTTGACTTTTTGTTCTATACTTAATACTCTTATATTCAAAATATAATAATATATATATTTGACGTAAAAAACAAAACAAAAGAATCTTCCAAAATCATTTGGTGCAACGAATAGATAAAATAACAAACTTTACATATATGTATAAACATTTATTATAAATCTATAATCATTAATTCAATAAACAGCATGTCCACTTTTGTAATCTTGCAATTATTTTCTTAACTTCATGCTTTTGCTTTCTTCGTTCAATTCATCTCCAACAAAAGTTACAAATTGATACACGTATGCATGCATCATAATATATAAAAATAAATGAAACGATCGGCAGACGATAAAACGCGCCTAATTTTATGACTAAACATGTATGTCGATGCATTATTGGTTTGTGAAACAGTGCGTCATTTAACTGTAACCAACAAAATAATGACATGCATATTTAATTTAGAACTAAAATTAGTCACGTCTTTACCGGCCTCCCAATCATTTCTCTAATATAAAAGTAAAAATAAAGGTAAAACTTAGCGGCACCGTTATTGACTAACTTGAATTTAACGTGATCATGCATCATTTCTTCATCAAACACTAACTTTGCATTTTTGTGCTAATTGATACTTTACGCCAATAACGACTCCAGCAATCCCTGAATTCTTATTACCGAATGGTATATAAGCTTGGCATGTAACATGCAAATGATATCGACCCGAAATAAAGCTACCAACTTTCCATCTAACACGTCCATTCATCTTAATGACGAGTCCTAACGCACCGTTGGACTGATCTTGAGCTAACGCTGCTCCGTTATACGGAGCAACGGGGACATTAGTCCCATATACAAAAGGTGACCAAATGTTGACATCTTTATGTCCTTGGTACACGGGTTGTATAACAGTGAAATATGTTATTTGTTGGCTATGATAAGTGGCATATACGTCGAGTTTATCGTAGTATATGCCTATTTTGCTATTAGGGTTTCTAGCTGATATTGTGACTTGGAAATTTGAGGATAGTAAGATTGGCGCGGATACGTTGAAGCCGTATATTGTGGCATCTTGAAGGACAAATCTTGGTTTTTTTGGTTGGAGGATAGCCCATGTTATGAAAAAGACTAGGAGGACTATGGCGCAAAAGATACCGAACCCTATTAGGATTTTTTTGATTAGTTTGGATTTATGGCTGTGGTGATGACCGCACTGCTTGATCGACATGGTGGTTAGTGGTGGCTAGTGGTGGTCAAGTGGTGGTAGAATGGATTTTGATTAAGAAGTGGAAGAGAAGTAGGAAGAAGTGTGAAAAATGAAGGGACCTTTTAATTTGTGGAACTTATGGCTAGGATGCCCCTTATATGTTTGTTTAATTTTCATGAAAGAATAAAAAAAATTCAATGAAATTTTAATATAATTAAAGAGTAACTTATTTGAAGGAGTAACATGTAACATTAATGATGTTGAAATGCCTATGTACTTTTATTTTAACCAACTCCAAACATGACAATGACTTATAATCATAAATTAATAATTTGGCCTTTCAAAATAATAATTTTGGTTGATATTACATTAGTGTATGAAGAATATATTAGAAATTTGGCTAGTAATCATATTCACTTTAAAAAATGTACATATGATTATAAAGAATACGTTAGAAATTTGGCTAGTAATCATGCTCTCTTAAAAGATAAACTATTTTTATATGACAACATACTTATTTAACCTATATGATCCAAATAGCTGTCTATCAATGAGCCATTTTTATTAGTACATGATTACATATTTGTTAAAAAGAATTTTTTTTTTTTTTTTTTTTTTTTTTCTTTTTAAATCTAACTTAATAGAAAAGGAACCATCGAGACTTTTTCGATGTTGTTTCTAAAGTAAGTAACCATCATAGCAAGATTTTCCCAATTTCTTTTTGCCAACTTTTCTTTTCTTTATTTAACTAACCAAAGGTTTTACGAAAAATAACACCTTTTTATCATTGGAACGTAGAATAAACGCGTAGATCCAGAAATATGCCTTGAAATTCTGAATGGGCTTTTCATTAAAAAATTACTCCCTCCGTCCCAAATTTATTGTCCAGTATTGACTTTTTTAGTCTTTCTTCTTGAACTTTGACCTTAAATATTTTTGTGGGTGTTATATAATATTTGATACAAAATATATAAATGGATTGGGTTTTAAGTGTACTTTTCAATGGTATAAATTTTCATCAAGTATTATATAACAAAAAATATATATTTATAGTCAAAGTTTAACTAGTTTGACTTTGAATATTCAAAGTGGACAATAAATTTGGGACGGAGGGAGTACTAAGATTTGGCACGGGTACATATATAGTCAACCATAAATAATTAACATGTAGATGTAAACTACAAATTGTAAACCTGCATTAATTATATACACTCGTGCATAGCAACGGAATTCTTAACGTCAGCTAATTAACGATTTGTGATATTGTAGTGAGCGTTCAAAATAAAATGTGAACAGATCACAACGTAATTGCAAACGGTTTTACTACAAGATAACTAAATTATAGAAAAAATTCTTAACATCTATCAAACAACATATAAAAACATTTAATGAAACTGCAAGTAAAACATTACATCTGTTATGAAATAAAAACAAACAACACACGTTACTCTTCACGTAAAACTTCTTGATAAACGACATTTGAGGTTATAAATGAAAATTAATAAAAGCGTGAGGATTTAGGATAAAACATAATGTTTTGAAATCGGTTCGACCTGGGTGGTTCAACCGGTTGAACCATTCTGGTCGAGAAACGGGTCAATATAAATTGGGTCAACCCGACTTGTTGGGTCGAAAAAAATGGGTCAAATTAAACCGGGTTAACCCGTTGGGTTTGAAGCGTCTCGGGTCAACCCTGTTTTCAATATGTATTAATAGTTTCTTTTTTATACATATTTGTATTATAGTTGAAATTGATCATAATTAATTGTTTTAACATTTTCTTTTTAATTTTTTCAACATTTCACTTTCTCAACTTCTTACTTTTTACTTTGACCATTTTTGTTTTATAAATAATACGAGTATAAATAGTGCTAGTCATACTCTTAAAAAATGAAAGATCGCCATCTCTCTATATCAAAAAGTAAAATATTGAAGTGATAAAAAAGAGAAATATTGAAATATTAAATCCATGCTTTTTTGAAAAGCTAACTTCGACAATTTGAATGGAAAGGTTGACTTCGAAATATTGAAACAATATATTGAAACGTTGATTTCTTTGTCATACGAATATATTTGGAAATAGCCAATATTATCGTAAACCATTTTCGATATATATATATATATATATATATATATATATATATATATATATATATATATATATATATCTTCTTTGAAAATAAATGATTCTTACTCAAAAATAAGAAACGATTTGAAAAGATGAATCATTTACTTTCAAGAATAAGTGAACTAAAATAGTTTCCTTCACTATACTCATTTTAGTTTACATGTCATATCGTTGTCATAGTTTATACTCGTCTAGTATTAGAGATACTCCGTAATATACATGTATTTCTTGGGCTTTAGTTGTTAGTGGTTGAAACGACTTACTTTGAGAAATAGGTTGAAAGGGAAAATAATTTCCCAACGCCAAGTATGTATTGCAATTGCCAAGTACATATATATTGAATAATATACAACAACTAATAATACCCACGAGAATGTTATGTGATATTATACAATTATGAAATAGTAATCTTTATTACTTTTAAATAAGTTGAAACGACTCGGAAGATATTCAACTCGATTACCTAAACGACTTTGTTACTTATAAAAATAGTAATCTTGGAATCTTTACATATATATGAGACAAGTTTTGACTTGCACATGATGCATCATAAGCTGTACCCATGAGAGTGCTGACTGGATAATATGAGTCATATGCCCAGTCATCACCTTTGTCCATGCTGGCAGCTCCACGTGGCAGCTATATTTCGACCTTTATCTAAAAAAACATGTCACAAGTGGGATTAGAACCCGGGCATGGTGAGTAATTCAACTTGCTCTCAACCAACGGAGCAACTTGGCCTTTTGGTTTAAAGCATACAAAACAATAATAACATGCTATAATTTCATCCACTTTCAAAACACAAACACAAAACCATATTACGGATCCAATCCAAAAATCAAAAAAACAAAAAAATACATTCATATCACCCATGATTCTCTCCCTATGATGTTTGAAAACATTCCATTTTTATCCCGTATATCACTATGATTATGTTTGATTTTGAAAATCATATCAACAAAATCAGGATTCACGGGTGTTTTCAAAAACTCAATCCATCATCCTGCAATTGATCATCACATAAGGTAATCATTGTTTTTAATATTCTTATAATGTTACGATAAATAAATTAATTGTCTTCTTTCATGAAACTTTGTATCGGTTATGTGACAATCATCAGTCATGTACTTATGATATTTCATATGGCTATGTTATAAAGGTTAGTTTCTCAATCTTTAAAACTTTAAATGAATTTTGAATTGGATTGGATTTTATTATCTTGGTGATTTCATATAAATATTTGTCTTGAAAACGATTAAAAGTTGTTAATATTCTTATTCCTAAATTAATATATGTTTCAAGGAAGTGTTTGTGATAATGTTTGGCTGAGTTTTGTACATATGTTTTAAGGTTGCATACCAAGTGTTTGTTATAATGTCTGCATGTGTATTGTATGTGTGTTTTATGCAGGTGGCTTGACTCCTAATTTTTGATTCTTTATCAGTGTACCAAGAATTGTCTTGAATAATATGGAAAACTAATGGTGTCTGTTACCCCACAAGATTGTCTTGAATTGTTGAATAATCTCATCCGTAGCAATTCATCCAATCATGTTCGATTTATTTCATAAATTATATGTACTTGGCAGGTTGAAGTTTTGCATTTATGATGTGAACTTTTAAACATGCCATATGTTTTGCTGAGGAAGACTATATATAGGCTTCGACTCATTGGTATCGATATTGAAACTTCGAGGGAGCACCAAGTTCAGTCAACAAAAGGTTAGACATCAAACGAATATTTTACTTCTTTTATCAGCTAACAAACTGTAATATACTTAAGGTTATAACAAGCTTAGATTATATGTGTATGGATCGAATATGGAAGATTTCTAGTGAGAGAAAGTTAGAGAGAGAAAGGAAGTTGGGAGCCTTGTAAAAGAAAGGAAAAATTGAATTGCAAATGAAGGTCCAACCCTCTCCCTTGGGTGGGAGAGGGTATTTATAGTTACATGCTCAACGCCCTATTAAACGGGCTGTGGACCGGGCTGACAGTGGGTAAAGACCCGACCCGACTCCACAAATACTACACTAAACAAATGATTACTACGAGCTACACTATGCTATTACAATACTCGGGGTGACCGAGTCTTCATTGGAATAAACGTATTCCTAACAATCTCCCCCTAAGGGAGGTCACCCCAAAAAAATAAGCACTGAATCGTAGCATATAATCTTTGAAGATGTCTTTGTAGCTCGTAGCATAATGATTCTTCTTAGTTGAGATCTTTGTGCTTTCGGGCAGCTGACTCTAGATGACTTGTTGAATGTGTTGGATGATCTCTGAAAACTACTTCGAGTGCATCATCCAGAATGTGTGTCTGCAAGACATCATAGAGTAATAACTTCTTCATGTGATATGATCATCTTTGTAGTGGCATGCTCACACTTTTCAGGATCATGATCTTCAGCATCAGAGTTGTGGAAGCATAAATGAGGCCCAAATAATGATCATGATTTCAAAGGTTGTGATGATGAAGTGTGAGCATGTGTTGATGGATCAGCATCTTTTCAGCAATCTACTTCTGCAACCGTCCGAAATTCCTGCAAGTAAACAGTTAGCAACAAATCTTCCGGTACTTATAGGTTTGGAATTAGAGATCGTCAACAGCATAGTGTGAAGACTCCTTCTAACCCTCACTAAGACCGTTCCTAATCGAAAACCCACAGAGGGCCTTTTAAGATTATACCATAGTATATCAACGATTAGGTGAGTCGATGGAGATCACTCCACGACTGTAGACCTTTTGTAACCATCGGGACCACTTAGCGTAATCCACAAGGAATTACCTAAGTGACCTGCTTTCAGGGCTGCTTGATGTTGACCCTGGCAGGAGTTTCCATTCAATCATTGGGAGTTACATAATAACATCCCTCATAAATGTTCTGGCAGATTGCTAAGATCTGCGTAGGACTCATAAGTTTACCACTGGTGTCCTTAATGTTGAGCACCCAGGGTAGAAGTAGCACGTGTTCCTATGAGATCTTTTTATGTATCTCGAGGCTCTAGACTCAATAAGTGCATTTGGTTTTCCTATGCGGAGATTAGGGAGAGGTCTCCTGCTTCAATATCAACCATCTCTAAGAGATAAGTTGATAGATTACACCGGTTCCCCGTGAGAATGAAACAAGTTCTTTTAAGAGAACTTGAGTGGCTAGAAGGTTTAGTGCGTTGCGTCACTAGGTCCATGACGTCTTGTCTTCAATACCGATGTCGCCTTAGCAACAAACAGTAGATTATGAATTGAACCCGGTTTCTGCCCTAAGGTTGAATAAATGGAGGGCTATTTCTTTTCACCCTTTCTCATTTCATTTCTTTTTAATTCTTCAACCCCTTCTTTCCCTATTCTCACATTTCTCCTTTTCTTTTTCATAATCATACCTACGGACATCTAAATACTATCTATTTGGTATTGTCCATGGGTAGATCCCTCCGGCTCTGGCGGATCATAGGACGGTTTTCCTAGCCTTAGCCACCTTATAACTCCATGACTGTCCTAAGTTGCCATTTACCAAGTCATTGAAAATTCTCTCAATGTGTTTATGATTGAGAAACACATTTTGTTAACACATTGAGAGTTTTGTCATTTTCAAATGCTCCCCCTTAACATGTGCACCGATGTTTTGATGATAAATTTGCACATGACGGGAAGAGTTGCACTTTAGAATTGATCCACCTTTAGAAAACATGAACAGGCATTCGAGACACGCTTACATCACTAGTTAGACTAGCTTGAAATTATTACCCAGCCTGGTCAAGTTCACAAAAGGTTTCTCGAAACGGTATACTCTACTCAGACAAGTCCTCTTCGAGACACGCTTACATCACTGGTTAACTGATGCGTGGGAATCGCAACAGGTTTTACCTCTCGAGGGATCTCGAGAAGCTTACAACCCCCACCAGGCAGTGTACCTGATCGTTGTAGTATAGTATAGTGACAAGTACCGGGGGATTGATCGTTCAGCTTAGGAATAGTGTCGCTAGGATTAGAAAGCCTAAATACTAGTTCTAAAGGTGAGGGATGATTCTTTTTGTATTTTTATATTTTATGGAAAGCAAATTAAAATCTCGGGTTTTAGAAGAGTGGGCGGAATTAGTTGCTATTCAACTAACCCAATACTAAGATGCAATCAAAATAAAATACTAAAAATGAAAATAAACTAATTTATACTAAGGTTGTGAGCAGTAATTGGAGAAAATGTGTTTACTTAGATTTCACTACTCCATAGATATCTTTTACACGTTAATTACTTGTTATAATTGCATGGATGACGGATCGTATTCCTTAATACCATTCATGGGGTGGCACACATAACTCCCCAATTCTATGAGCTCTTATCTCCTCCTACACCATGCCCAGCACAACTATAGGGATTGTAAACAGTGGCTCATGCATTAAATACAACCAATAAAGACCTAGTGCGCGTTGGTTCATGTTTCTTAAGACGTTCAAGCATGTTACCAATTGGAGATCTGCCAGTTTTCTTAAGCCTAACATATAAATCATTCATCCAAAACAAGAATAAACAAGTAATCAACACATAATCAATATCTAGGTTTCATTAGATCTAAGCAAACACAAAAGAGATCTAGCCTAGCATGATAGAATTAAGATAAGAACATGATATAGACAACCAACACATAGACATATTGATTGAATTAGAAGAACACTTATCTTGATTAATCATGTAAGGTATCAAGGGGTTGGAACCCTTGAAAAACCTGTAAAGTTACACCAAAATCGTACTTAGGGTTTCTCCCAAAACTTCTCTCTAAATGTGAAAAATTAGAAAACTATATATAGAAAAATAGGTTTGACGGCGTCAAGAGTAATCTTGTGACGCCGTCACCTCGCCGCCAAAACTCTCCTCGGACTGCCTAGATCTACTTCTGACGCCGTCAAGACTTATATACTTCCAGGCCGTCATGACTCTTTTACTCTTGACGCCCTTCCTACGTGACGCCGTCAAAACTCTTCCGGGTCGTCATGGAAATTCATGAAATTTGCTCTTGACGCCGTCAAGGATTTGCTCTTGACGCCGTCACCTACTGTTCCCAGCATGGAAAATTAAGACTTTGGCGTTTTCTTCATTTTTATGCTCCAAAAATGTCCGAATTGCTTCCTTTTCCAGATTTCACTCCCAAAGTACCTAAAATCACAAAAGGAACGATTTAGGGCAATATTTGATCAAATAAATTCGGATTCGGAATTAAATGACCCCCTAAAAACGGACCATTTTTCGCCTCATCATATACCCTTACACTTGAGATTTGCTTGTCCTCAAGCAAATGCGCTTTTATTCTACTCAAAATACAAGTTAGGGGTCATTTAACACTAATATAAAAGTAATTACAACAAATAATCGTTCCACTAAAGACCAATAGACAAGCACGGAGGTCATACACAAGCACCTCACAAATAGTGTTTAGATACTCACATCTCTCGGGTGTAATAAAGTGTAAATTACAATATGGAAACGGAAGATATCTCTCACTACCTGTCATAGCAAAATAGATTACCATAGGCTTGGGAAAGGATCAAACCTCCACCACATGGCGTAAGCACCTAGGATAAACTATCAAAGAGGTCTTTTAAAGGGTTGTAACGTTAGGTGTAGGGATATGAAATACACGGTTTTGTTGGATAAAGGAAGTTTTACAGGTGGCGAGTTAACAATCTTGGTTAATTACATGTACAATGTGGCATTGCTAAGCCAAGACTAGACTCGACTTAAGCTAATAAATGAAAAATAACAAAAACATAAAATGAACATAGAATGAAACGGGATGGTAGTCCGTATGTTTTTTCTCTTTTTCTATTTTTTTTTTCTTTTTCTTGATTTTTTCGATTTTTTTTTTTTTTTTACATACACTCTTACCCTACCATCCAAAATAATACATCATAGGGGATGAGAATTCCTCTTACACTTGAATCTTTACATACTTTACAATTAACTAATCTAATGACTCGAATTAAGAAAATTAAAACACTTGGAGCACTTTTAAAATTAACGTACATATAAGGGTAATAAATGATGTTCTTCCCCATTACTCCATAAAATAAGTACTTACCCATGAGTCCCAATCGTCCCAAAACAATATGTACAAGGATATGACTCGACTTAGCAACCATGTAATCAATTAGAAAGTTAACTTAGGGTTTAACAAATAACAATAATGCACTAAAAATGAGCGCATACACGGAAGGCTAAGGCGATTTGGGTGTACATTTAAGTGGGGTGTAACAAATTCTTCCTTTAAGTAAAATGCTTAAAGTTAGAAACGAAAAGATAGGCTCGGAGGGGTGTACTAGGGGTTTCGTGTACTAAAAATGAGTACAACGCTAAGGGTGTGGGAAAAATTAGTTGACTTAACTAGCCAAGTAATATGACTTAAATAGTCAAGTAATTATGATACGGGTTTAACACAAGGGTAATCCTAATGCCTCTTATCATGTAGTAAATCCTACTACACGAATGTAGTCTCACTAGCGGTCTCGGGATGCATCACTAACGCAAGTTCTAGAATCTAAATGCTACCGGTACACTCATAAGCACTAATAGTAAATGCTTTTCCTATCAAATCTAAAGGCGAACCTCACATATTTGGGTGGAAAATTTTTCTGAATATATGGTTATGTGCTAGTCATACAATCTCCTATCCATGAGACGCTTCCTATGGCTAAAGTTTCACTCCTAAATGTTGTAAAAAATTTTAAATTTGGCGCTAAAATTGCACTAACAAGTATTTCTCATAGTTTTATTACACATCTACCATTAAACAAAACAAACTCAAGCGAAAGTGCATATGTAAGGTATCATCTTTTTACCCTCCCCTTACACTTAAGATGAACATTGTCCCCAATGTTCAAGTAAAGAATGTAAAAGTGAAAAAGTAAAAAGAATCAAATACTCCCCTGATTCGCTCGGTATGGATAATAAGGTGGCCAGGTTAAATCTTCCTCCAAGAAAATGAACAATCAAAGCTTCCCTTCCAGAATATAAATCATCTTCTTGTCATACATAACCTGTAAAACCTGACAAAATAGACAAGACAACCTCGCGTAAAATCGGCGGCATCCTATATAAGTTTCTAAATCCTAGAAAGCAAGATAAGATATAATGCTTGTGGAATGAAGTTTGCAGATCTCCTGGAGATTATAAAACTTAATAATTCACAAAAACCATAAGACTCAGTTAGAAAAACAAAACCGGTAAAATTTCCAGATTTTAACTCCTGACGCCGTCAAGAGTAAAACCCTGACGCCGTCAGAATGGACCTGCAGAAATTCTTATGTTAAGTTTCCGGAAAATTTCTGGAAAAACTTGGTCCTACTTCCTGGAAAATCCTGCAAAACTTCATTATGGCTCAATACAAGCATTTGACTCTAACAAACACGAATATACATGTTCATTTATTATTGTGGAGAATCATGATCGGTTTGTTTCTTAAAAACATATTTGGGGTTTCCCCTTACACTTATCTTTTGCAAAAAATACTTCTAGGTGGAGTTAAGACTAGGCCAAAACAACAAAGTAAAGTATTTCCACATTTTAATTAAGAAACATGATCAACCAACAATAAAAATAAAGCATGCATACGGAAGCAAATAAAATCAAACAAACAAACAAACAAATAAAAACACACAAAACATGGGTTGCCTCCCAAGAAGCGCTTGTTTTTGTTCGAGTCACGAGCCTGACTCTACCCTTATTTAACGGAAATAGGGGAGGTTCTCCCTACACTTAGGATTAAGTGTGGGTGAAAGTAGCGATACACACCCTTAGGGTGTGAATATGCCACGTGAGGTGAAGGGGGTGAGTGAATGGCTTCCTTCATCCTAAAACTACCCGGATAATGTTGGTTGATGGGTGGGTCGGTTCCTCTTTTGTCTCCTAGAAATATATCTAAGGATGGAAAGGTGTGTAAAGATTGAGGTTCCGGTTCATCAACACTAGGAAATTCCCTAGAACTAGGAGTAAAGTTATCACTACAAGTATTCAAACCTATATCCTCTAATGGTGCCTGGTCCAAGGGTTCTACTTCTATTGGGGTTCCTATAGTCTCTTCTACTTCTTTCAGGTAAGTCACGGGCGGTGTGTATGCCTCAAATGATGCTAGGACTTGTGGGGTACTTAGTGGGCTTGGTTTTTCTACTATCTCTTTCATCACATCAATATCACCTATGTGTTCATCTTGTATTATGGTAGTACCTAACCATGACATGCAACTAGGTGGCTCAACTCTAACCTCATGTGTGTCGTATGTTTTGGTGAAATCTATCCCGCTCATGCAACTAGGTAGTTCAACACTAACCATATCATAATCTTGGTTTGATTCTAAGTTCATGTTCTTAGAAACTAGGTCATCTCGCTCATACAAATCCACCAATTCGTTGAACTTATGGGTTATGGTTAGGAAGCTTTTCTCAAAATTCATCCAAAGGGTCTCACTAAAAGGAATTGATCCTGATAATGATCGTCTAATAGAAAACACACACGCATAAAATTCATCAAACCCATCTAACTTTACACCCATCTCCTCTTGTATATATGTAAGATCACTTAAAAATTCATTGGAACAACAGGAGGCAAATCTATCCAAGTAAACTAATTGTTCCTCTATAGTTAATGATCTAAATGGAATTTCATCCGCCATGGAGACAAATGAAAATGGTTTCACAAACAAAGGGCACAAAGAAAAAGATAGACTACAAGAAAGCTAATAAAAAGAAAATAAAAATCTCACTAAAAAGGAATCTAATGAGTAGACCTAATACAAAGAAATTCTAACCTAGACAATAACTATTCCCCGGGCTGCGGCGCCAAAAACTTGATGCGTGGGAATCGCAATAGGTTTTACCTCTCGAGGGATCTCGAGAAGCTTACAACCCCCACCAGGCAGTGTACCTGATCGTTGTAGTATAGTATAGTGACAAGTACCGGGGGATTGATCGTTCAGCTTAGGAATAGTATCGCTAGGATTAGAAAGCCTAAATACTAGTTCTAAAGGTGAGGGATGATTCTTTTTGTATTTTTATATTTTATGGAAAGCAAATTAAAATCTCGGGTTTTAGAAGAGTGGGCGGAATTAGTTGCTATTCAACTAACCCAATACTAAGATGCAATCAAAATAAAATACTAAAAATGAAAATAAACTAATTTATACTAAGGTTGTGAGCAGTAAATTGGAGAAAATGTGTTTACTTAGATTTCACTACTCCATAGATATCTTTTACACGTTAATTACTTGTTATAATTGCATGGATGACGGATCGTATTCCTTAATACCATTCATGGGGTGGCACACATAACTCCCCAATTCTATGAGCTCTTATCTCCTCCTACACCATGCCCAGCACAACTATAGGGATTGTAAACAGTGGCTCATGCATTAAATACAACCAATAAAGACCTAGTGCGCGTTGGTTCATGTTTCTTAAGACGTTCAAGCATGTTACCAATTGGAGATCTGCCAGTTTTCTTAAGCCTAACATATAAATCATTCATCCAAAACAAGAATAAACAAGTAATCAACACATAATCAATATCTAGGTTTCATTAGATCTAAGCAAACACAAAAGAGATCTAGCCTAGCATGATAGAATTAAGATAAGAACATGATATAGACAACCAACACATAGACATATTGATTGAATTAGAAGAACGCTTATCTTGATTAATCATGCAAGGTATCAAGGGGTTGGAACCCTTGAAAAACCTGTAAAGTTACACCAAAATCATACTTAGGGTTTCTCCCAAAACTTCTCTCTAAATGTGAAAAATTAGAAAACTATATATAGAAAAATAGGTTTGACGGCGTCAAGAGTAATCTTGTGATGCCGTCACCTCGCCGCCAAAACTCTCCTCGGACTGCCTAGATCTACTTCTGACGCCGTCAAGACTTATATACTTCCAGGCCGTCATGACTCTTTTACTCTTGACGCCCTTCCTACGTGACGCCGTCAAAACTCTTCTGGGTCGTCATGGAAATTCATGAAGTTTGCTCTTGATGCCGTCAAGGATTTGCTCTTGACGCCGTCACCTACTGTTCCCAGCATGGAAAATTAAGACTTTGGCGTTTTCTTCATTTTTATGCTCCAAAAATGTCCGAATTGCTTCCTTTTCCAGATTTCACTCCCAAAGTACCTAAAATCACAAAAGGAACGATTTAGGGCAATATTTGATCAAATAAATTCGGATTCGGGCTTAAATGACCCCCTAAAAACGGACCATTTTTCACCTCATCATTAACCCAGCTTGAAGTTATTACCCGGCCAGGACAAGTCCTTTCGATTGATGACGGTCATTGTTTCGTCAATTCATTGGTTAAGACTGAGTCTCGATCTCACAAGATGCAAGGATCCTCTCTTTTTTTTTTAAATCATTTGCTCCCCCTTAATATGTGCATTGGTATACAAAGGGTTTAACACATATAGGAGAGCATTCTTTTTGAATTAACACCACACATTTTAATCAGATTTCCATATTTAAATCACATTTTTCTCCCCCGATCAAAAATTTCAAACCAAGTGAGATTTGTGATCCCAAGTGATTTAAATAAGTTAAAAGATTTTGGGAGAAAGATGTGTCATGTTTAAGAATTACTGATTTTTTGAGATGATACATTTGCTCCCCCTCAAAACTTGAGGGAGAACGTTATGTGTTAGAAGTGATGAGTTTATAAATGATTTAGAGTTTAACTAGAAACTCATGAAAAATTCATATACTAACACATAACAATCACATGTCGAATACGCCCTTACGCACAAAGATCTTGTTGTGATGACATATAGTTTTTGAAATCATGCTCCCCCTCAATCGATGACGCATTTTCAATAATCGTATTTTGCACAAAAATAAATTCTTTTTGCATCGATTGAGTGGTATATTTTTAAAACACTGTTTTAAGTGTATTTTGATCTTCAAAAACCATGGTACCACCAAGTTTGGATCAAATACTTTCCCGAAGAATCTTTGAAAGGAAAGTATTTGTTTGATAAAGAGACTTCTCTTCTTTTTCAAGAAATGATGCACTTAAGCGTACATCAGATCGGAAAGGCACGAATATAAAGTAATGCATGCCTTTGTTAGGAATAGACGTCTTTTTGGCGATGAACTTTTCCCCAGAATGACGACCGGGTTGCTATCTGAAGTAATAGCAAACCATTTTGAAGACCGGGTTACAGCCTGAAATGACTGCAAACCATTTTACAACGAACAGAATCAAGAACACAATCACACGCAAGTTCATATGATTATATAGTTACAGACCAACATAGTGCCATAACAATTGTTACATATTATAATGACAAGAGATTAGATGGTGCGCTCCATAAGCCGGTAGTCTCCTTCACGAATTCTCCCACCCACAAAGCATTCTAAACTTCGGAAGATTCGTCTTTCAAGCAAGAGTTTCCTGATGGCATGTAGAAAGTGCTTGTTTCTTTGGAACATCTCTGCAGTCCAGAAGACGGTGTACTTCACATCTTTTGCAATTCGGTATTCTTTGTCCCTGACATCCAGAGCAGCTTCCACTTGTGTAAGCGTACCATCGCTGAAGTGGTGGATTTCATCAAGTCTCATAAGCATTCGAGTATTGAAGCAGTCAGTAAAAATCACTGCTCTAGGTGACTCAACAATCGAGTAATCTCTCTTGAATTCCATGTCCCTGGCTTCCCATCGAGGTCTAGTGAGATTTAGTTGAGTCTGATAGCTTTCAATTCCAAGTTGGAAATCTTTAACTCTTTGTCTAATGACAAGCCCACGAATCCATTGAGCGACAGCAGAGACAAGCATTCTTCTTTCAAGTGCTGCAAGGTGATCCAGTTTTCCTTGAAGATGAAGCAGGTAGAGATCTTCAAAGTCATTGGGGTGTAAATACTTGAAGTCACCCTCGGATATGGTATGCTCCCAACAACGTGACCGTCTAAGGACGATCTTTTTCAAGTACTTGTATCCGCATGTAGAAAAGATTTCAACACGAATAACACTTAGAATTCTTTTCCTTGAATAAGCGGCTTTGGGATCACCAGCGGCTGTGTGTCTTGCAATGTAGAATTCACGCTTTTTGTACCACCAGTGAGATATACCAAAGGATGCTGCAACATCATATTTGCATTCTTCATCGCACCACATCGTATCAGGCACCATTTGTTCCAACCCAACATTGGTGTATCGAGCAGCTTTCATCTTGGTAATGGAAAGTGCAATTTTGTTGCCAGAACGGAGATACTCAAGATCTTTATTAAAGAAGAAGTCTGCTTGGAGTGTAAGTCGACCTGGAGAGCCTCCAAGTGGAAGTGGTTTCCCGAGATTGTAGTCGAGGATGTCGTCTTCAACTTGATCAGTAAGCATTTTGTGACATTCTTCCATTTGATACTGTAAGTGCACAATGTCTGGATGAAAAGCTTTGACAATCTCGTAAGCAGGTCCTTCTAAATCCTTTGTAGTCAGCTTGGATATTCCTTGTTTCTTACAATACCATTGGATGAAAGAACCCATGTTTCCTGTCTGAGCAAGTAGGGAGTGTGTGGGAGGAGGTACATAGTTATCAGCTACAGCATGCGCCTAGTTGTTGTCAGGAACAGATTGAGTGTCGGAGGAGATCATCCACTCAGGCTCAGGTGAGAGAGACTCTTGTATAGCATCATCGTGTTTCCACCATGTGCTAATGGCATCATCAGTAACCTTAATAGGGGTGGAAGGAGATCCATCTACACGTGTGAATGATTTCCACCATTGATCCCTTTTAGGTACTTGAGGAATCGTATCATCATTGTCATCATCTTCATCCTCAGCAGATGAGGGGTCTTCGATAGGTATTCCAGAATCAAAGTCCAGATCATGCTCTATTGAGACAGAAGGTGTGTGTCGGGTTTCAGTAGTCGTCCATGCTTTGTAGGTGACCTGTTGGGAAGACTTGGGATTTCTGGATTCAGTAGTAGATTCAGGCAGACCCTTCTGAGGTGATGATTTTGGCACGTGTGGTGGTTGCATAGATTGTAAGGTACTTGCCCCGCCAGACGACCCAGGTGCACCAGCGGATCCTGAAGGTGGCGGAGGAGGAGGAGGATGAGGAGGATCCTCAGATGGTGGTCTAGGGATGTTCTGTTTACGTTTCTTTCTTTTACGTTCTTCTGCCAACTCCATCTACCGTTCTTTGGCATCGTCAATCATCATAGACCTTTCCAGTGACATATACAACTGTTGGTGTGCCTCATGTTCCTTGTGGTGATCAGTTTGAAACATACGTTGCTGCAACAGGTCTTTCATGTCGTAAGTGGATAACTCATTGAATCGTGCTTTGAGTGGTGCATCCATGGCCTTTTTAACAGCAAAGGACACCTGTTCTTCAACTGCTTCACGCACCGAAGTATCAATGTTGATCAGCTCAAGTTTAGAGATTCTAGAAGCTTGGTGGTGGATGACATGGTGCAGGTCGAGCTTTTGGAGATCTTTAAGAACACCCTGATGCTTCACAAGCGTAGATTTGATGTCTATGACTTCCTTATTTGCTCCTTCAGCGGTAGACAGAGCCTTTTCAACTTGAATTGACAGGTTCTCAATTGAACTAGGTGGGATGGTAGTAGTGACTGCAGCAGTGGAGATGCCTTTTGGTGATGTAGTGGTGGGAATTGGTATGGTCACTGTGGGTATCGTAGACACATATTGTTCAATGGGAACATCTACCATAGAGATGGCTTCGCTCTCATTGGTAGGTATAGAGGTCTCCTTCCCTTCAGGATTGTTATCAGCATCTTGATCCCCATAAGTCAACTCATGATCAAACTGTTTATATGAGGAGAGAGTTCCCGTTGAAGTGTCAGGTTCAATCATCAGCTTATGTTCGTCAGATTTCATCTTAAGATTCTCTTGAACCCCAGGGTAGATAGAAGCAACAAATTCATCCTGCATATTAGAGTGGGGTTCAGTGGTGTGTTCGGATACAGGTGGGGGCAAGTCCTTGGAGGTCGTATCCCCAGTGGTAGTAACAGGAATCTCTTCTTTCTTCTTAGAGACATTAAGATCAGACTCGGAATCACTAGATTCGATGAGAGGTTCATGACTTTGTGGTTGTTCCAGTGTATCTTCAGAGGACACCTCCTTCGGTTTGGAAGTTTCCGGGGATCGTATCTTGAATTCGTACCGTGGTTCTTTAAGCTTGGAAGCAGGTGATGAGATGTGAAGAAGTGTATGTGCGGCTTGTTCATCAGATACTACATTCTTTCCTTTCCCGATGGTGTCCGGTAGTGGCATAAGTTTCTCAGGTACAGGCTCTTTAATGCTGACGCCTGTCAATGGGGGACCAGAATGAGTCTCACTGGTTTTGAGACTTTCTTCGACAGCCTTTTGAATGTCAGCAGCTTCAGTGGGTGACACCACATCATGTGGATTGTCATCTAAAACTGTAACTTTAACTTTCTTGGTTTTCTTAGACCCGGTTTTGCTAACAGTTTTGATCGATTTGCGTTTCTTAGTGCCACTAGATGCCACCTCAGTAGTAGAGACAACCTTGCATTTCTTGGATGCCGATTTGTCAGCAGTGGATTTGGAGGTAGATTGTTTGCGAAATGCAACAACCTTGCTCAGATAAAGTTGGTAATATGGTGCATCAAGGATGTTGCCAGTGAGGAGAGCATCTGGTATGTCCATTCCAAACATTTCTTGATCAGTACCTTTTGCAAACGAACTTGAGATTACCCACACAGTGTTCATCACTCGCCAGATGTATAGAGGACTCCGGTCTAGGATGTATATTATGAGATTGCTGAAGGTGAAGTATGATAAGTTTGGTGAATCTGATACTAGGAATTAGGGACTTGGATTTCCATTTCTTACTTTCTTTGTTGGTTTCCAACTTCATTCTGTCTTCCAAGAAGGTATTGACAGAGTGAGAAAATTCTTCCCAGATTCGTTCAGCAAAGTCTATATCTTTCCCTTTCACAATTCCCCACAGTATCTGTAGTGCAGGGGCCCGCAGCCTCTCATGTCCAGATGTCTTTCCCGTAAGACATAAATTGATAAGCGTGATCAGCACTCTCCATGGTTGATACATTTCATTGGTGGACATAGAGGACAGTGTGATGACCTCCTTAGGATACCCCAGATCATTGACGAACTTTAGGAGGGCTTCGGGATTTGGTGGGGATGAGAACAGTTTGTCGGGAAGGATGGGGTTGATTTGGAGTGCATTTCTGAGAGTTTCTTTGTTGATTTCAAACCATTGCTCATCGAGTTGACACCGATACGTGTTGTTGTCCTTGTCATGAGTCATGGTGTTCCAAAATTGCCGAATGTAAATTGATGGTATGGTGGAAGAAACAGTGAAAGCCTTAAAGAAGGATGTGTTTCTCAGTATGTCCACAGCAATCTTGTATGTGGGATTGTTCTGTGCCTTGTTCTCATCAATGTAGAGATTGCTTTTCCCCATAGAGATCCATTCCTTATGTGGTAATATCTCATCTTCAGTACGTGTGGGTGGTGGTGGAACTGTCCCCAATTCTGTTGGTATAGCATTGTCAGCCATTTGTCAGCACAAACATCATAATACACCATGATAGGTACACGTATATGGTTAGCGGTTAGTCTGCACTCACAACACTGTCATGAAATATATCTTAACCGTGAGATATAACATAAGTAAGTTGTGCAAGAGTTCAATAACACCAACTATAAGACCCACACACTATATACACACTAAGGAACAACTCACAATCAGCCAGTACAGCACATGCACTCAATGTAGAATTACACATCAATGAGTTATAAGCCAATAAGACACAAAGCACACACATAGATATAACAAGCAAGATATAGGTACACAACACGCTGGTGTACAGCAGAACAACTCGCTATATTCACAGGTTGGACAACACCCTAGCATAAATGATACACCATGCTAATATGTGTTACAACACGCAATCAGATATTTAAATCAACTCGCTAGCAAGAAACCTCATCAGCATGCTAAAATGAAATCACATCAACTCGCTATAGTGAAATCTCATCAACTCGCTAACAATAAACCTCATCAACTCGCTAATCAAGAAATCTCATCAACTCGCTAACAATAAATCTCATCAACTCGCTAATCAAGAAATCTCATCAACTCGCTAAAGTGAACTCTCATCAACTCGCTAAAGAGAAATCTCATCAACTCGCTAAAGTAAAATCTCATCAACTCGCTACCGAGAAATCTCATCAACTCGCTAGTAAGAAACATCATCAACTCGCTAATAAGAATGTCATCAACACGCTACCAAGCATATCCTTAACCCTCTAACCAGAAACATCAATAACTCGCTATCAGTACTACACTATCACATTAACTACACTAAATAGTCAATGAGTGAATCAAACAAGCATGGTATACACATCACATAAGGTATGACTCACTTTAGTTATACACGAACGGGGTAAACCAAGGATGAGGTGAAAAAGGAGATGCGTATGGTGGGATTTCAACATACCGTATGTCTGATTAATCTCTGATAGAAACACTACACCAATACGTATGGTTCGAAAATCCACACACGATATACACGATCGACCTAAACAGACATCAATCAGTAGCAAAGCCTAGTGAGACAACGTAAAGCATGATCACTAAGACTATACAAACTAAATGATGTAACAAAACCTGATGATCTAAGCACAGCGAATCAGTGAGAAGTAGTAGCAGAGGCGGGTTGGGTATTAAAAGCCTAATCGCTATTTTGAAGAGTATTTATACTCTTTTGAAGTTTAATAAATGACATTTCAGTCCCTCTACTTATAGGTATACGAATTTGACTAAGTAGACCTTTAAGTACCAAACATGCCAACTCGCTACACAAAGTGCACATTTCCACTTTCAACAATATACCAAATATACCAAGTAGACCCTCTATATAAGAGAATCATCAGTACAGATATATTCTACAGATCATAATCATCACACATGGATTCATAACCGAAATCATTCACCAACAGAGATCATATACCACAGAGATGCACATGTCAATCAATCACACAGATATGCACACAGACGCATTTATATATGCACACAGAAGCATGAATCATAAACCACTCTCCCCCTCAATCAATGACCAGAGAACAAAGGTTGTTGATTGACTACATACATGTATGAATAAGACAGAAAGAGCGGGTTGCTAACAGGTACATTAGCAAGCCATAGTGGCAAGTTTTAAACTTCTGTTCGAACTTCATTTAAAGACCCGTGTCATTATTGAATGACATTTCTAGGACCGTAAATGTTATCGATGCCAGAAGACATGCCAGTGCAACAAAACACACACACAAAACAAAAAAAATGTGATATCACTTATGACAAAGTTGGCTTTACATGTATCTATATAAATATATACATAAAGGATACGGAATGAACGATCACATACGTTCATACACCACACTGTTCCAGAGGTCCGAGTCCTGATAAGGAAGCTATCAGGAGTCATCATGCGACATTGACCGTTGAATTTACACCAGGTTCCCTATAGTAGTAGGGAGTGAGTCTTTACGTCGCCAAACTTTGAGCCTCTCAGAAGGAAATCTTGTACCTGAAATAGAAACCCTGCACCAGCATGTGGATTTTGCTTGTTTTGACAAGAGCTAGTGTGGATAGTTTCCCTAATAGTGGCACCCATGCTGTTAAATTTGTCGTATGGAGATGATTGCATAGGTATCCACCTGAATCCCATCAATTTAAAAATCCTACCCGTAGGGACCCACTTAAGGCAATTTTTTGACACTCTAATATCTGATCTTTCAAGTCCAATGGTTGACTGCCTTATGGAAGGTGTGTTGAGTCCTGTGGAATGAGTGTTCTTAAGTGATGGTGTTCTAGCCCGGTTTGGGATTCCTACATGTACTTCACTGTCTTTCCTTATGAGTTTATTGAGAGTCTTAACTACCTTAGGTTGACATTGTGAAGTGACTGTTTTTGATAATTCCTGGTCAGTACCTATTAGAGGTGCGCACCTAGATTTTGACATTTTTGATCGATTCGTGCTGAAGGCTGAGATCTGCCTAACTGTCCTAGGTTTTCTAATTGGCATGGAAGGTTTATCAAACTTAGTATTCACGTCTGTCCTGGCAGTTTTTAACAATTCAATATTTACAGTTGAAATCTCGAGCTCTCTCTTTTGAAGCTTATTTTTGATATCATCATTATGAGCGGTAAGTGATTGGACATGTTTGGAATTCGTAGATTTTTTATCATTGATGAAGTCACTTAGCGTTTTTCTATGTCTCCTCAGTGTTTCATTTTCATTTTGCAATACGGTTACCTTGTGTTCTAACTCCACTACGGTTGTAGAGTCAGAGTAGTAATCCTGTGTGGCTTTATCTTTAAGATAAGAGCACATGTCATTCATATCTTTAACATGAAGTTTGAGGCGATTGATTATCAGGTCTTTGGTTTCAATCTGAACTTTTAAATCATTTATAATGAAATACTCGCGTAACTCAGGAAGTTCTGAGTTTTTGCGTGGTTGGTTGATTACAAAATGTTCTTCATTACGTTGCATTGCAAGTTCAAGTGAGATGCAGTGCTTTTCCAATTGAGAAAATCTTTTGGAGAGTTTATTGAAAATATGTAAATCAACCATTTCATTAGATTTTGTATGGTAATTTGAAACCAAAGAGTCTGAATCATCACCTTTTTCATCAACCTGATCACAATTCTCCCACATAGGATTCGTGTAGATTGAATTAGACGAGACATCACTGTCGGTCTCATTCAATGAACATGATTCATAGGTGGGTGAGTCCTGACCATGATGTTTGCATAAATCAGAAGTATGACCTTTTGGAGATTGACTTAACCTTGACACATGTGGTTGTGAAGTCTCCTCCTCATCTGTATTAGGTTCAATGCACGTCCTTTCAATAACGACTGCTGCACTTGTTGATAAAGTATGTGCACGTGCCTTAATGAACTCCTTAACATCCCCAGTTATCTGGAACAGAGTGTCTCTGAATGCATCCACCTCTAGACCAGTGTGATCGGCAAACCGTTTACATGTCATTTGGCATTCCCAGTCATATTCCATGGTGAATTTTGAGTCATAGAACGTTTGGAGTTGTTTAAGCATTACCGTGTAAGCAGCGTTACAACAGTTTATCGAAAAATCAGATTTGACCATTTGTTGTTTCAGTTGATCTAGGTATAGAGGCATTGTGACATTAAACGACTCAATGTCATGTCCGAACAGTGTCGCAAATGCACGACTATAACCACCAGAGTAGCCAGACTTGTCAAATAGTTTCTCAATGTGAGTGTAAAGTATCATGAAGCATTCGGGACATCTATCAGACATTTGTGATGGCTCCGTTGGGTTCAATACATTATTTGATGGATTGTTTGCCATGTATTGTTGAATGTTGGCACAAATCACAAAGTCCTCAACACGATGGATATACCAAAACACTGACGTAAATCAATCTAACCCAAGCGTAATACAACTCGCTACCCAAGTGCACCAACTCACTACACAGAGGTCATAACTCGCTACTTGTTGAACAACTCGCTATACACATCAAATCGCTACTATAGCGGACAGTTCGCTAGATTACTCAATTCGCTATTCGGACAACTCGTTGGAAAGAAGCAAATTGCTACCCAGACTCAACCCGCTACCAATCGCCAACTCGCTATAAAGATCAAATCGCTGGATACGTCACAACTCGCTACAAGTAGTCAACTCGCTACACAGATCACAACTCGCTAACAAAGATCAACTCGCTGGTCAGTCAACTCGCCAAACACATAAGACAAAGCTGTCGCTGTCTAGCGATTTGGCTTTATACCCAAAAATGGCAAACCGCCAAATCTCTATTATCAACTCGCTAATAAAAACAGCCAACTCTCTACCATGAATATGCCAACTTGCTAAGCAGAAACTAACCACGAATTCATCATATCTTCCACGAGAGTGATGATATAACCAAACCAAGAGCTACACCAGATGTGTATGACCTTTCTAACAAAGAAAGTACAAACAAAACCACAAGATAAACACGATACGAGATCAAAATGAGAGAAAAACAACTAAAAGTATTCGAACCACAAAGAACACATAAACTAAGCCACAATTTTTATGTATACCACTAATCCTAGGATAGAACCATGGCTCTTGATACCAATTGTAATATACTTAAGGTTATAACAAGCTTAGATTATATGTGTATGGATCGAATATGGAAGATTTCTAATGAGATAAAGTTAGAGAGAGAAAGGAAGTTGGGAGCCTTGTAAAAGAAAGGAAAAGTTGAATTGCAAATGAAGGTCCAACCCTCTCCCTTGGGTGGGAGAGGGTATTTATAGTTACATGCTCAACGCCCTATTAAACGGGCTGTGGACCGGGCTGACAGTGGGTAAAGATCCGACCCGACTCCACAAATACTACACTAAACAAATGATTACTACGAGCTACACTATGCTATTACAATACTCGGGGTGACCAAGTCTTCATTGGAATAAACGTATTCCTAACACAAACATTTAGCCGAGTCGTATCAATATGACACTTGCTGATTATTGGAGGATGAATAACCGGTTAATTTTTAATTTTTCCATACAGGAGTTGTGCAAGAAAGATGTAGGCAACATAGCTTACACCCCGATAACAATTAGATCTTTTAAAAGCTAAAGTCGAAATCCTACATCATTAGATCTTTTAAAAGCTGAAAGAAACAGGCTCGAACAACAGGTACGAAAATAAAGATTTAAACGTGTTTGTAGTTTCAATAACAAATATATAAACATGTTATTTTCTTTCCATGGTCTGCTTCTGATTGTCAGGTTGTGTTCTGTTTTAACACCGGAAAATATAAGAAGCTGAAGCAGATACCGTAGAGCTAAGTGCTATCAAGTTTCAGGCTTAAAAATAGGCCTCTAATGCTTTGGTGGTGACGTACCAATGACGTTTGAATGAAGCTCCTCAAGTGAGCCAACTTGGCATGGTCAAGATCTTTGGCACTAACAACATGGTAAGGGAAACTGTCGCTTTTTATGATCTATTTTATTTGATCACATGTTGATATGTATTTTAAGGATATCTCTAGGAAAATAACTCTGCAGACAAAGAAGTGAGTCAAAACCAACAAGAGTATGGATGAAGTTTAGCCACAAGCTCAACCTTCGGCTCATGCTCATGCTTTTGAAGCTTATATCCTTGGATATCTTCTGGACCTGTTGGAGAGCAGGAAAATGGTGTCAAGGTACCACTTTCTCCCTCTTTTGTTTTGATTATCATGAGTCGTAAGTTAACCTTGCTGTCTCATCCGGGAGGGTTATTGTTCGCGAATTACATTGACTACGGTCTATGGTGTAAGACATCCATTGAAAGTAATCCTAGGTATAGACATGTAGAAAAGTAAAATTTACTTCCAACTACTTTCTATGATCCTAATTGTGTTTTACATGCAGGGAATTATCTGTTGGGGTGGTGATTCTACCTTTGGGGTATTATAATGAAGCCAAAAAGGCCGGTTTTCGTCACTGATTTTAACCCTCTAAGCATGGTTATCACTGCAATTATAGGATCTATTGTTTTGTCTGAACAATTGAACTTGGGGAGGTATATCATCATCAGTTTATCATAAAATTAAACCTTTTTTTTTCTCTGGCACATATTTATTTACCATACACAAATTTGTATCAGATGCATAAAGAGTTGCCTACTTTAAAAAATACAAACAATACCCTTAAATTAGGCCGATATATAACTAATAAGGTAAATGTTTGTGCAGGTTGCTTGGTGAAGTTGTGATTTTTGTTGGGCTATACTTGGTGATATGGGGCAAAAGCAATGATGTAAATCAAAGGCGAAGGTGATCAGTTTCCATCAGCTAATCAACAAATACCACCAACTAAGGAAACGGGTAAGAATGATCCTGATATTCTTTCGATAGCAATACCACCAACTAATGAAATAGTTAAGAAAGCTAATGGGAAATAGTGGCAAAAGAATGTTATTGAGGAAAAAAGCACACAACTTGCTTATTGTTTAAATTTGGGACAGTCTAGAAGAATTTGTGCATTCATGGTCACATACTCACAGTCTTGAGGTATGCAAATCTCAATTGCATGCATAGATATCTGTTATCTATCTTCTCCATTTTACTTACGACCCATGTTCATATATTTTCTTAAACTGTGAATTTTGTAGGTTGTATTTCATAGGGTCCCCCTCACATATCATCGTTACCAACTGCAATTCAACAGTTTGGTCATTTGCATATACGTAAATTATAGGAAAGTAATCTATTTTAGCATGATTTATGCGCCTATGATCCTTGATATTAGATTATGTAAGCATTAGATAATCAGTTTCTATTTGGGCTTCATCTTTGTGCTCATGTATAATAATCACTGTGTATCAGTGAGTATATTAAAGGTTGGCTTTATTTGTTGTCTTTCTTCTACTGAGACACACTCACTATAATGCACGAGTATGAATAAATAACTTACTAGGCACTGTTATGATTACTGAAAAGATCTTTTAATATGTCTATTGTGTTAACTAATATTGCTCCAGAAAATATATACCTTTTTCTCATGTGTTTTAATTCTTACTGTAAGCTGCATAATAATAAGTGGTGGTCCTTCCATTGCTTCTCATCACGGATTGTTTTAATTCTTACTGTAAGCCGCATACTAATAATTGGACTCATCATATTGTTAGTGGACACACTCTTAAACATCTATGTGTTGCAATGGTTCTTGTATTCTTGACATGCTTGCAAAGAGGGATGTCTTACATGAGAGGTAAATTTCTTATATTTCAATATCTTCATTGGAATTTAAGATATATCCATTTGTTTCCGTGCGAGTCAATATGTCTACGGTTTGTCGGTTTTTTTACTTAGATCATCACTTTTGACTTCGACTTTGCATGAAGCAAATATGACCGAAACTCCACAATAATATATTGTCTAAACGGATAGTAATATTTGCTTGATAAGTCGTCTTATATATGTTTCTTATGTATTTCTATTACAGGGTAAGCTTGCTGCAAACATAGAAAATGTGGACTCCTACAACTATCAATTTTGATTTAACAATATAGGAACGAATTGTAGACTTTCATGTGCATCTATTAATATTTTTGTTGCTCTTTAATGCAGGAGTTTGTACCTGAAATTCCATAAAAGAAAATGTGGTTGGGCTCAGTTGGTAGGTCGCGCATAACACGGATCATGTGGCTCTTATTACTATAATATTAAGAGCGGCACTGTGAATTCAATGAAAGTCACTCACTGGCGAGGTGAGTGCAATATATGTTAAGCATTTCTTTATCACACTGGGCTGCATTTTTAAAACATATTTGTATTTACATAAAAAATTGCTAAAAGTGTTGTCATTGATGGTTTCTTTTCAGATTCTATAGAAAATTGATATAGTAGCCATTAATCATGTTCTGCATTCATTATTCAACAGAGTAGGAAGCAGTGGCTATGTTTGTGTCTCTTTTTTGCTGTTTATTCCCATTATTCACTGTCAATCTTTTTAACAATTCTTTCTTTACAAGCCCCACTTTATTTCTTTCTATTCTCTGCTAGATGTGACACCTTTTCTTTTCAGTGAATACATTATAATTAAGAATAGTTTTCTTATACGTAATTAAGTACACATAATAGAAAGAATTAAAAGTAAAGGTGGTTCGGTTTCATTTGTTTAGTTGAAACTTTGCAGTAGTAAAAATAAGTTTGAGAGTGAGATATGCTTCGAGTGTCTTGGCCTTATATACTGTCTGTATGTTTAGACTCTTTAGTAATGGTTTTCCGAAGCATGGTGTCTCAATTGATAGATAAACATTTTAATTTCATGAATAACTTATAGTGATATACGAGATGCGACAAAACTCATTTCGAATATTAAAAATATTAGTTGTACTCGGTCAAAATATACATGATACATTCATCTAAACAACTATATAGCAATTAAGTTGCAATGTTATGGCCAAATAAACAACCTCCCTATTAGGTTACTTGCATGCCATGTTTCTTATCTTACTCCCTTTGTATGCATGTACACTTGCATCATATATGTATGATGTAAATCATTAATATGAACCACTGTTTAAGGGTTATCTACATATATACTATCTAACCCATAAACAAGCTATTTGCTATTTTGAGACACTTAGTAAATTAAGTTGCAGGTTCTAAAGATTTTTACCCTTCTTAAAAAGTCTTATGTCAAAGTTATGCCTATTAAGCAAATCAGATACTTTAAATAGAATTGAGAGTCAAGTTAAAGCCAAATCCAAGTCATGCTTACCCACGTGATTAGGCTCTATAAGTTGATATCTTGGCTTTTGCATGCTCGAACTACAACTTGGATGAATTTGTGTGTTTAGTTCAGCCAAATGATCTAATGCATCCTTTAGGGTCTTAACCAAACAATATCTACTGCATTTTGTTTTGTTACAACTGATTATTTACATAATACCTTTTAACTTTTCAAATGTAATTTTGCAGATTATAACACGACCACTATCACATCCAGCCTTCATAAATACGATTTACGGTGGTCTCATTCTGAATCAATGTATGCTGGAACCAATTTGTTTGTAAAAAAGTGTTTTCCACCATGAGGTAACTTAAATTCATATCAATGCGAAGACTAAGGTTTTGTGATTGTTGTGAGTGATGAGAATTAACATCATGAGTCAAGAGCAATAAAGAAAGGATTGAAAGTTCTATGTTGCAACAAAGACGACAACTATTCAAACTCAACAACAAATTTCGTTTACAAAGAAGTCTTATTTTGTATTTTGGATAGGCAACATTGTTTTGAATATACAACATATTCATTATATTTTTTATAAAATGGACAAGTTAGTTTTGTGGCACTTTTGTGTATATGATGTTTTGCGCTTATCAATGTTTATTTTTTTCCTCTTAATATTATCTATATTATTATGAAGCGAACCCGCCTATCGGGCGGGTTATGAAGCTAGTATAGTCTATATAATAGTACAAATGATAACCATGAAAAATAGTACATCATATGAGGAAAATATAGTGAACTCAATGTATCTTACCAAAACAGGTTATTGGTATCAAAGTATGCAATCAGTAAACTAATTAAAAACTCGATTTCATTTACACTTAACTCATATTAGACTATTAGTTGCCATTGCATAATACATCTTAACTCATATGTATCAAAACAATTTTGGCTAAAACCTTATTTCCGGGTCTGACATCTCAGAATGATGCCTACTGAGCTGCTATGATCCAAGCAATTGGCAGACGGTCCTTATATAATATGTTGGTTACAATTACGAATAGATAGTCTCACTTACTGTGAAATAACATGTGTTGCCTGCCGTTACACCTCCTAAACGGCTTTTTGTCTTTTGGGAGCTCGGTAAACGCACATACTTTCTGCTGCCTCTATAGAAAAAAAAAAGGAAAAGAACATCAACAAAATGTTTTACAATATCAGACTTGTGTACCCAAAACTTACTTTGAATATAGATGCTCAAACGCAAAGTTAATTATCGGATCACCTCGAGTGACTCAATAAATGTTCGACAAAGTTAATTATTGGATCACCTCTAGTGACTCAACGTGCCCGACAATCTTTTTTATGTAAATTGGTCCAAGCTGTTGCTCTTTGTATAGGTGTACCTAACAAAGCAACAACAATCAGGAAATTAGTATATAGTATTCTGGAATGTTAACAAATGGGAATTGGACCAGGTAATCAGATTACGTTTGCTGACCAATAAGAAGCTAACTTTTAGGCTATGACTTACCTGAAAGACCACATTATACTTATGTTTGTTGACATGGCCGTGTTCCCTAACTGCTCTTTCCAAATGTTTAGTCACTATTGAAACTTCTCTTGAAAACAAATGCGTTGGCAGTAAAAAAAATGGCAGATCATTAAAACCCATGGCAACGTAGAAATAAAGGCAATGATCCACCACATACAATCAACGCTGGACACATTCTTTCAAGTAATCACCTCAATGGCACGATCGATACCCATCTGCCTAAGTTTTTCATCAACCTTAAAGAAACAAAGATACACAATCAAAAAAATAAGACGAAACATCTATTACTTAAAAAAATGTGTAAAACGCTAGGCTAATCCTCTAATGACACACAACTTTCATTCAATTATGTCAAGTCTTGTGATAAAAAAACTAATTCACGTTGTTCCACATTAACATGCTAATATGAAAAATAGATATCACATAATACAGTAAAGAGACTACCTCCAATGTTCCAAGTAAGTTCCCCAACATTCTCCGATCCAATTCATATAGGGTCTCTGGTATGAGCTACTTGAGTCACGCTTTCAGGCGTGCCATTGTCGTAATATGAGCAACCAGCATAAAATAAAATTAAGTTAGATGTACGGTCAAATGAATCTGTAGATTGTATAGGAAACACAAATGCATCAGGTAGAAAATACCAGAAACACACATACTATAAACCATATCCAAAAGCGAAAAACTCACACAAACCACAAAGTAAAAAAAAAAAGGAAAAAGAATAATAGCTCAAATCATGATAACATACCGGCTGAATACCTCATATCTTCCTCCGGCATTTACATATTCCTAGGGGACCCATTCATATCCAACTTGCACTTGTGCTTCCTCTTTATCGGTACAACCTATAATCCAAAAGTAACATTAAGTTTACCACTCCCAAATATAATGAAAATCCAAAGAAAACCCATATCATAAAAATAGACCAAAGTCAATAAATCATAAAACTTTAAAAAAGATAAAGCGGAGGACGAAAAAACAAACAAACCGAGCATAACGATTGAATATACAGAAGGTTTTGATATTCTTGAAAGTAGTTGCACATGTAACGGGTCAATTTTTAGTATCCTTTTACCCCTTTACTCAAAGTTAAACGAAACCAACTAACATAATGGTCAATCAAAACAAAAGAATGTGCCAAACAACTATTTGACGTAAAAATGACTGATACAGTTCTGACCTAAAAATTGTCTTACTTGAATCGACGGTGGCTACAACAGCAGCTCTTCCAAAATAATAGACTCTTGAGACCGGGTTTATTCGATAATAACTATTAAAAGTGCTGAATCGTGACACAATCAGGTCCACCAATCAGACATGCATAAAACATCTTCAAACATAATGTCATAAAAGAGCAAAGACATAGATGGTATTACCTAGTCATTAGCTCTTGCAATCACGTCGACCCTATAGTCCCAGATATACACTCAATTCCTGTAAAACCAAAAAACAAATTTAGGACTTCATTGTTTATAAAAAAAACATAACAATTAAATTAACAAAATATACCACAATCTTATTCTATTTCTTTTGCAAAAACAATTAATTCATTAATCTCTTAAATTAAAGAAAAGTAGAAAACAGTAAATATAATTTAAGTATTGTACCAAATAAAACCATACAACCAAAACCACATCAACGTGCCTCCCAATTTTTTGTGTATGTAATCTGTCTATACATATGTACGCGTATCTAATTTATGATAAAAGGCACACAAAAAGACAGCACCCAATGGACTATAAGAATACATAGATCAACAAATAAACACCAAATATAAATCTCAAAAGCCAGCGGTTGTTTCGATGGTGTACCTGTAACGCGGTTTTTGGGTTGAGAAGGCTGGTGGTGGGTCGTCTGGTGGAGAAGGTGGTCGGCCGGTTGTCGATGATGGTGTGTGGAGGGATTCTGGTGGTGGAGGATGTGGTTATTAGATGTGAAGATGAGAGGGTTAGGTTAAAGATGAGATAGAAATAGTCGAAAAATAAAGCTTGCAGACAATTAAGAGGCGTTTAGTTTCTCTCACATTTGACTTTCAACTTTCAACTTTCAACTTTGACTGTTTTTATTTTATATGTAGTATAGATATCAGAATAAATGCATGCATTAATAAAAGTATAAATTGTGTTTCATATGTTGAAAGTATTTCATTTCTTGTATCGGAAACTACTAGCAAAGAGCTAGCTAGCAAGGAGGATTATAAGAATTTCGTTCAATAAGAGTTGGAGTACATATAACATGTCTACTCGACCCAAATAGAAATCCGATCTTAATTCTGTGAGAGAGGAAAGAATATGAGAGTGTATTGATTTCTTCCCCTAAGATATTCTGTTTAAGCGATTTTAAACCGAAGCAGGTGTGGTTTATATCACCCGCATGGTAGTTTGGAAAACGAAATCTAAAAACAACTTCAACAAACTCTTTAAGAGTTTTTTTTTTTTTTTTTTTTTTTTTTTTTTTTTTTTTTTTTTTAAATATCATTTGTATTTTTCACATACCATTTATATCAATTGTAAGAGTATACTAACAAACATTTTTTGTAAGTTAGCCTGAAGTTAAATAAATTAGTATCATATTTCTGATTGATTAAATTCAGGAATAAATTAATAGCCATAACAATAAGAACAAGAACAACGCGTATTAAGATATTATTGAAGAAAATGGATTTACATTAAAAAAAACATTTTGGTATAAAATTAAACTAAAAATGGGTACTTAATTTAGTTTATAGGGTCTAACATAAGTGTCACCTCATAGAATTTTTTTACTTAGTTTCAATATTTTTCAGAAACGTCGGTGGTAATTGAATTTTCTTTGGAATAATAAACTTCGAAATGTTATGAAATATAAATAAGATTAGTTTTGAGTGGATTGAGTGTAATATTGAGATCCCAGGTTGTTCGAATTGTGTGTACAGATCTGGTTTCCTAATTAAAAACACACTAACATGATTTAAAATTTACAGAATATAAATCTATTGTCACATTAATGAGTTAAGATAATTAATGATAAATGATACGATTCATCAATCAATTTAGAATATGTTAATATGATATTCTCCTAAACATATTCGTCCCAAATAGTTATATTAGACCGGAAGTAAGTTAATGGTTAATGGTTAATGATTTTTAGTAACATTAAATGAGGTTTTGACTCAAATGTATAGTAGTACGTAACTCTATCAAGGTATACTTGTGATCATTTCCGACTCATTTCATGGCCACCTTAATATATATCTACCTCGCATCTGAGATTTTTTGTGAGTATATCAAAGTGTTCGTCTAACTATTAAAGATACATATATTTTGAAACGAGCCAACAAATACGCAGTTTTAAGTCATGTGTATTTTGGACTGTGGAACGTACGTGTGAAGTCAATAAAAACATGGGTTTTTCTTTTGAGACAGTGGAATCTTAAGAAAGCGTTAAGGGTAGAAATTGTAGAGAAAAAGTTTAAAAAACTATAAATATTTAAAGCGAAAATACAATTTAAATTCACGGCAAAATACTCCTCACTTTCTGTGCTCATGAACTCATATTTTATTATTTTTTATATTTAATTGTTCGTTTCTTTTATTATTATTATTTTTTGTTAGTTCAATGGTAATTTAGTCTTTATATATACCATCATACTATAAATAAATTTAATTATTAGACTATAAAAAGAGCAATACATTGGACTTAAATACTATGGCCGACACTTTAGTTTGACCGTAGGGTCAAATTGAATGATTATATGCCCAAAGTATTTATTATGGGATGTGTTAACCGGACCCTCCCTATCATGGGGGTTCCACCTACTTTAGTCAAAATGTACAAGTTTTAATGCAGACAGTACATGCGGCGGCAGCATAGTCTTTCACAAACCCTCCCTACAAGGGGAGTCCGGTTAACTCATGCCTTTATATATTTGATTGAGAAATAAACAATAAGTATTATATATATAGTAAAGTATAAGAGGTTACTGTAGCAAACACTGTAGCTGCTACAGTTGTTTCTACAGTAACATTCTTTTTTGACATTTTAGCCCCTAACGTTATAGATCAATTGCAAACTTAGTCCTTAATGGTCGTTACCTAACAGTTATGGATTAAATTTGCAACGACCCAATAATTTCAGGGACATAGTGTTATCTACAGTACAGACTTCCTTACCAAATTTAAAAAACAGTCCCTGCATTAGCGATAAATTACACAGTTAGTCCTTAAGGACTAACTTTGCAAAATTCCGATAACTTTAGGGGCTTTTATGTAAAAAACTATACTATTTCCAGAAATTATTTATAAAAATAGTACTCGCGGTTATCGATCTTTTGCATAGTTAGTCTTTCAAAAAAAAATTGACCGTTTCATTTCGAGTTTAGATTAAACACAACATTCCCGCAGCAACGCGCGGGTACCAAACTAGTTTAGACTAAAATGTTATTTTAGTTAAAGTACAGCAAGAAGGCCATATAAAAGTTTTAAAGACAAAATGATTATAAAACATGTAAGGATGTCTCAAGCTTTATATTTTTTTGTTGTCTTTGGTAGTTAAGTTAAAACGTAAAATGAATACTAGTAATTATTGGAACGTAATATATTGTTTGCGAAAAGGTTGAAAATCGGCAATATTGACCAGCTTACATTCAATTTCAAAAGAACAATATATGAAAACGATGTTTTCGCGTAGTGTTAATGACTTAGTATATTTATATATGGTCTTCTCACGTAACTCCAGTAACTTTGTATAAATTTGTATTTATTAAAATCCGATAATCAACCAAATTTTGCACTAAAGAACCGTTAGGCACAAAGCAAAACAAGCAGCCTCTCTTATTATCTCGACCCGTAGGAGTCTCCCTTGCACGCCCCTCCCTTTTCAGGCTGCCAACGACGACAATTGTCTAACTCGGTCTCTCCCTCCTCGGCAATATATGTTATTTGCTTAGCCGTCAATTTTTTCACTTGTTAGTATCCTGTAAGTAGAAAGATTAGTAGGAATATGAAGTAGGAATAAACATCATTTCTCATATTTTATTTTGTAATCAGCTCTAATTTTCATCATTTTTCAAAGTTATATACACAAAACATATTTTATATGGTAATCATTAGTCGTAATGATTTGTAATTCATTTTTTTTAGAAAGGCAAGCAATACATTAACAAAAACAAAACATTACAAGCAAAGGCATCCAAACTCCCTAATCAAGCTAATTAAGGAAGCTTGGACCCTGGAAACAAGATGAGACCCATAAAAACAAAACAACTTGAAAAACCCAAGGTACACTACACAAAATAGACCAATTGAGACCACATAAACTATATCCAGACAAATTGGATCTGTTGAGGAAACAAGCTTCCAAGCCCACACCTACCCAAACACGAGCCACGATAAAAGAGTGACAAACATCAACGCAAACCCAAGCCTTCAACAGAACCTATCACACCGAGCACCATAAAACCTTGACCCCGAAATAAATCACGAAAAACACGAGCCTTTGCACCAATCCACCCAGCTAATACCAAGTTTTTTAAATCTATGTGAAATCCAAAAGAAAGAAGTCAACTGAATCTCGAAAAATATATCCGCAACCACCATGTCTTTGGACTGAAAAATCTTGTTATTACGCGCTTTCCAAATCAAATACAAAGAACTCCAAATGACAGCTTGCCACACGCTCTCTTTAATGATTTGTAATTCATTAAAGAAACAATAGGACAATTTGTGTATATTCCAATAGAATTCCTTATAAATAAGAGAGACAGATAGGTAAGACAAGTGGCCGTCCAAAGTCCATAGGATCATCCCCCAAGTCAAGTGTCCAATGTGGATGAATCATTTTTCTTCGATATTCATATTACCAAACCCCATGTGAACTCGCTATAAAAATAGAGCCACAAACTTTTATGCTCTAAATAATAAGTACTACTTATATAAATGTACATTATATTAGAGAGAAATGACATTTCTTTATATTAAGCGTTCCTACCTGTCTTACTTACAAGATTTTGACACGTGAAAAAACTGACAGTTTAAATAAAAAGAATTAATAAGTGAAAGGGTATACATACGTTACAATATGTTTTTATATGGGTAGGAGGATGAGTGTGAAGAAAATATAAAAGGATATAGAAATGCTTTATATTAGAGTTGTTCAGCTTAACGGCATGAGCTCAATAATTATAGATAACATTCACAATCACAAATATAACATCACATCAAGTCGTCAACTACCACAATTACATAAAATATATGACAACGACGTTACATAAACATTTCGTTTTCAAGTTTCTACTTAATTATAAAGTGACATCGTACCTTTGTTTTCCAACTAAGCCGTTTCAAACGGCTAGTTTATTTAGTTAAGAAATCAACATTGTGTGTAGATCATACCAAAAATTGCTCAAATACGGATAAATTGTGTATCATGCGAAACATATCAACTTTTTATCGAAGTATTTCAGTATAGATATATTTTGGAGGTTGCATTCAGACTCAAGTGCATCTAAGAACATTGTAAAGTTGATGTATGTCCGTGTGAATTTTTTATTTGAATTACTATCATTGTGGATTTGCATCGATGGTTCGTTTTGTGCGAAAAAGATATAGCGGTATCACAAAAGAGATACAATTTCTCAAGTGAATTTTCACATAAACGATACATTATAAGTTAGATATTACATTTATTATCAAATGACTTGTCTCTCGATAGTATCTCAAACTTATATGAGAAACACCTTAACAAAATTGTTGTAGGTTAAAATCCTACTTAAAACGTGTTAAAAGATATGTTACATTTTATAAGTAGTCAAGTAGCTAAATAAATATAAAAATTTATCTAAAATAATAAACAAAAACATAACAAATTGAGTTAGGTGAAAATTAGATGATGTTCATGAGTCGTGACTCACATATACTTTAGTGTTGTAATCTTTTCTAAAAGTATCCTATGACCTATGTGACCTATGTAACAAATCATCTTTGGAATCTCAACTTTCTTATGCCTTGTATAATTGTTTCAATCTTTTTGTACTAACTCTTTAGGGTTGTATGTTGATTTTTTCTTTCTTTCTCTTAGATACAATTATTTGAAATCCGTCACCCTTTATCGAGGACATAATTGTCAAATAATATATTTACTGATTATTATTATTATTATTATTATTATTATTTTCTTACAACTCAAGAACACTAACAAATTTTTATCAATTTTTCTTTTTCTTTCTTCATCACTTTCTATACTTTCATTTAATTTTATTTTCCTCTACATAAGAATTACTTTTCTCTTCCTCTAAATAAGAAGATAACACAAAGTGAAGTTTTGAAATGTAACATGTGATTTGACAAAAGAAATTGCAACCTAGCGGTACTCATGTGATATGAGATGTTCAAGTCCCGCATCAGACAAGTGTGTAGTATAGTTATAATGTATATAGTGCAAGTATGTTGGTATGTCTTAATAATAATAATAATAAATCCAAAACTATGATGCATAAGTTTTAAGTTGTATGAAAGGAGCACTAGGCCCTTATGCTTTTCATATTGATACAATAATAGAGTGAACTGTTGTTTAGGATTGAAAGGGTCTTAGCCACCTAACTAGCTATAGACTTTTGTTTGTACACGTTTGCCATTCTTTCCAATATTAAGTTGTGTTTGTGCTGCATGCTCATGTTTGGTGAAAAGTCACAAATTTAAAAAGATAAAAAATAGAAAACTCTCACCTTGGTAGCAAAGATACAAAATCAATAAAGTTGTTAGCAGAACAAGTCAAGTAAAAGGAAAGAAGGGTATCTACTTTGATATATATTAAAAATGACTTTATATATGTGTTGGTATTGATGTGTCAAGAGCTAAGAATGTGAAATTATAGAAGCATGTACAATGTCTAGGATAAGAATTCATCATAGAGCAAATTACTTGTGGATTAAATTGGCCATGATCAAAATTTATTGAAAAATTTACAAGATTGAAATGGGACAGTGTTGCACCATCCACCATTTTATTCATATCATATGGTGAATAAATGAATAAACAAACTTCCATTTTGGAGATAAATCTAATGGTACTGTTATTCGATAATCATTCAAGTCCTACCGCTTTTGTTCATTTGCTGTTTTTCCTTCGAAAAACTCTGCAAGCATTCGCTCAAGATCCTCTGGTTGGAATCTGATGTATTTTGAGGGATTTTTACCACCCTCAATCATAGGTCTGCACAATTACAATTTACAACACATGACCAGCAAATTACAGTAAACAAAAAGCAGAAATAACAAACGTGCGGGTTAGGAAATGGTTCAAAATGGTCAGTTTGACCCGAAACACTTTGTCAAGCTGTATATTAGTATGTAAGAATGATTTAAGCGTTTTAATGCATTAATATATAACTTGGGTCATTTTTAATTCGTTTGTTAAGGCTCGTTGTCGATTAAATAGTTATCTTTGACCCGTTTAACTCATTTAAATGGTTTTTTAGCAGATTCATCTTTAAGTAAAAGGGTCAAAAATCAAAGATCTAACAAGAAGACCTGACTCTCTAGAATTCACAAGATAGAAGAATGAAAACATACCCAAAACGTTTTTTATAAGATCTATAGGCAGGTAAAAGGACTTCCGCAACAGCAAGCCTCAAGGACTCACGCAGCTCACTGTCGGGAACGCTCCATTGAGATTGGCGCTGATGTAATTCCTCAAACTGAGTATTAAATGTCTTGAACCTTTCCTTAATCGTTGCCCGAGATACTCCAGCCGTGCTGGTTCCATCACCACCAGCAACGTGAACTGTGAGGCATTGTAATATCTGCAAAATGGGCGGATTGGGTAATGGTCAAATGGCCTTGCAGAAACACGTGATTTGTAAAGTATGTCAAAATGATCCGTGTTCACCCGCAACATCATTACCACTTTTCTAATTTGTAAATAATTGACGTACTAAACATGATTAGGAAAACTATTATATCAAAATAACATCTAATTTAATAACCCATTTGCAGGTCACAACGGGCCGGGTGGGTTGAGACGGAACAACTTTTTCCCAACTTTATTGTAGCTAATCACCAAACTGGTTTACATAGATCGATTTAGGAGGTTAAACACCTTTAAAAAACCACTTTGAATGACTTTCAAGCCATTATGCCCCGTTTCATTTTTATTAGTTTTTTTTTTTTTTTTTTTACCCATTTGATCCGTTACAGGTTACATATAATCCAGGTCAACCAACACTAAGTCAAATGTACTGAATTTCTCACCTATAATTTTCTCATAATTTTATGAAATGCATATTACATTCATATAGGTAACACTATCAACAAGAAACTTTTCAAATAACGAACCTTAGACCAAGATATTCTTTTATACTGATTCGCATGCTGCTGCACAACTCTACGGTGAATTTGGACCCAGTCGTCACCTAACATATCCTTTGCTTCGGACCTATAATAAGAAACTATATTATTTACCTAAGAAAATACTTACAAAGATTTTCAAGAAAACAGTCGAATCATAAGGGATACCTTCTCACTGATCTAACAATGTAGTGAATATTGTTCATCATAAATAATTGAGTTAGAGCTTGATCTTTGTATTGTTTTGATTTTCCATCTAAATTGTTTTGCAAAGCTTGCATTATTCGTGTGGTTACTTTTGCTAGTTGAGCATCCGGATCACTTCCATTAAACTCTTGAAAAAGTTGCTTCAATGTTGACTGGTAACTGTATTGTAAACAAAGCTTACAAGTTACAAGCTATTGAATTTTAATTTTTTGACTAGTATAATACAGTATATATATATATATATATATATATATATATATATATATATATATATATATATATATATATATATATATATATATATATCAAGAATGATAAACGAACTTACTCAAATAAGAACTTGACATAATTGATAACGTAACTAGTCAAAGGATGAACAGTTCCATCAAGAACAGCAGTTTTTGTGGCATCCTTATCAACAGCTTCTTCAAAATCCACAAATGTTTCTTGAGCTGTCTCAGCTAAACGTTTTGTCAAAGCAGAAACAGATTCTCGCATTTCAGCACCAGATATACTTGAGTAAATCGTATTGAACTGTCACATATAAAATAAAGTTAGAAATAAAGACATAAAAAATGTATGTACGTAGCAATAATCAGTTTTAGTTACAACCTCAGTTGCGTTAAAAAAAAAGTTAGTACCTCGGGTTCAACTTCTTTCATTATCTCATACATGTCAAGAAGGACAAATAATTTTTCGGGTGATCTCTTGCTTTTGGCAATAGCTTCCCCGAAGCTAAGAAGTAGAGACACACTGCTTGCAGTTGCTTCTACAAAACATTGATCCATAAAAGATTCCATTCCTTCAAAAACTTGATCAGATACTTTCCTTTCTGCAGCAAATAATAGTTTTACAGCAATTCGCACGAAATATATCCAATTCCCTATTTTAGCCTCCAAAATTTCCCACTGCATCCTTTGGACATCATCTTTACCAAGCCTTTCTACTCCAAGTTTTTTAAGGCTGCCCTCTATACATAAAGAACGTTGTTCCCTAAATATAAACAGTCAAATTAGCAACACTCGATGCAGAATATATAGGGTTATGCTAATGACTCAAAATCTAATACTCATGATAATTATTAATCTAAAGTTATTTACATATTACTCGTAAGTATTTTTCAATTGTCGTGTTTTTAAGATGGTTCTGTGTACCATTCAGTTAACTAAAGATGGCTACACAATGACTCATATGTACAAAAAAACTACAATAGCTAACACGGCTGAAAATGTTTACCGGTAATATATGTAAATACCTCAATAACCTAATCTAATAATATAAGAAAAAACCTCACTTGTAAATAATAAATATTTGTTGTTGCTGCCCGGTTTGAAACATTTGCTGAGCTAGATCATGCAGCAAGGGTACAAGTTTAGCCGGTATGAGAGTTGGAGGACTGTAAACGGTGTTTTCTGAACTCTTATTATGGTCTGCATGATGTTTCTTCGCACCTTCACCCTGATTAGTTGAGGGTCGAAGAGAAGCAGGTAGACAATCAAAAAGGCGATCAGGTTCCACTGGTTTACTGAAATACAAAGAATGGATAACTTTTACTCAGTTTACAGACACGTTTGATATTTTTATTACATATAAACATTAAAACAAGGACATAAACAACATGAACTAAGTATTGAATGTTTGATAGCAAGACATAGATGTAACACCTGCAGGCGTATAATAGTTGTCGAAACTCTTCCTCAAGCATGAATGAAGACCTTTGAAGCAAAGTTGTAGCTTGAGTAATGACCCCAACGCTGCTCTTAAGGTTTTTATTTGTGCTAAAAAACCGAACAATGTTTTTCAGTTGGTTAACTGCTTCTAGGTAACTCTCCAAATCTTCATGTGGACCTCTCATGATTACAGTCTCTGCCTACACATACGATACATTAAGCAACCTTTTTGTGAGTTAAATTTAGGGAAATGAACCGTCAGAGCTATGGTGGTGAATGGTGATTATCATGAAGTGAGACCTGCTTATAAGTGTGCGCGTAACTGCACAAGGATTTAACAGAGTTAATCGGGTATCTGACTGTTTGGCATTGTGTTTTGAAAGTGTATATGATTATTGTGTTTTCAAGTCTCGGATAACAAATTTTAAGAGTAATTTTGTTATTTTATTTTGGGGCCTAAATAAGGAGTTTTGGATTATCAGTTCAACGGTACTCGTGACAACTTAATAAATCACAATTTCAAATACCCGTAAACATCCAAACACTATCTTCTCTCCATATAGTCCATTTTCCTAGAGCTGATAAACTAATTATGGTTATTCCGTAACACATAATCACTTTCATAGCGCAATGCAGACACCCCTTTAGTACAAGCTCAAATAGTTCAATGGCAACAATTAACAATCTAGTTTTCGCTAATGTAAAATGCAACCTGTTTAACAAGATCAAACTGGACCAAAACCGCATCGGCAAACTTCAATGTCTTATCAATGTTCTCATGTGCTCTCCTCATCGAATGCGTTTTAATCTACACTCATAAATTCAGACAAAATTCATTTCAAGAAATCAAACAAATATAATGTACCTAGTAAGACCACAGATATAAATATATTTAACAAAACCTGTGTTGGGCGCATAGCGGTTTCAAGGGCTGATAAACGAAGATCAAATGACCCTAGAATAGAAGTCATGCTGTCCGTGATTACTTGACTCCGCGCTAGACAATCCTTCATTGTAGCGGCTCGATCACGTAGTGTTTCCATAGTGAGATCATCAAACCCCATTTTTCCTTTCTATGAAAAGTGATATTGCATCAACTTTAATTGTTCCTATAAAGTCTTCAGAGATTTATTATGTTACATAACAGTTCATTACTACTAATACTATGTAGATTTTTCAGAAATGACCAAAACAATTCATTAATATACCATGCACGTATATAGTATCAACGTAAAAAAATGTCAAAGAATGCAATAAATAGAATATTAATTGATGAAATAAGGTTCATAAGTGGATTTAATTGTTAGAAGCCAAAACTTAAAAGAATAAAAACATGGTTACTGAATTAAATAGATCAAAATAAAGGAAAATGAAAACTGAAATAGGTTATGGTGAAGAATGCTTTTTCTAACAATTAGGGTTAATATGTTTTTAAGTTTCTATGAAATAATAACTTTGATCGAATTAAAATTACAAAAATGTAAAGATTTGTAAGCATACCTATGGAAATGTTGAAAGCTTCAAAGGGTTATTTGGATTCAGAAAATGAAACTCCAAATAGCAGAATATGATATTTTTACTATAGCCTCATGCCCTCATGATACTACATTGGCTTCTTTCTTGTTCTTTTCCTTTTGTACAAAGAGAGATGTAACAAAATGAGATCTTGTACAAAAGAGAGTAGACGAATATGTTGTGCTTTTAATTCATAGTTTTAGCATATTACTAAAACAATCACTTGCTTTATGGAAAGAAAGAAAATTATTCCCTATGTACCAAAAAAATGTCCACAAACAAAAAGCCAGTCAATAAAATAGTTAATATATAAATTAGAAATTAGTAATTAATGCAAGTTTTGATTAGACGGGTATTATTGTCCACATATAAAAACAAGATACTAGTATTTTATTTTGAGACAAACATAAATATTAAGGTCGATACTTTTTATGACACACGTAACGAGTAATAATTTAGAAACTCAAACATACACATTAGCCTACTTTTGGCCCATACAAACCCTTTCATTTACACTGTGTTCTTGAGTTACATTCATAAAAAAAAGAAGAGAAGTGAAGTGAAGAGGAAAAAAATCACTTCTCTTCCTTCCTCTTTTTATATATATATATATATATATATATATATATATATATATATATATATATATATATATATATATATATATATATATATATATAAAGGTTCCTTACTCTTCTTTCCAGATCTTTTCCTTTCTTCTCCTTTTCAGATCTCGAGAACACGATTTTTTAAAGTTTCTCTCTAAATCATTTCCTTTCTCTTGTATAACGAATCTCAATAACACAGTGTTAAAGTCTCATTTGAACCGTTATCAATAAGTTACAATTTATATATTTTATTTTTATACTAACTATAGTTAGTAGTAGTATAGATTAGTTAGATTCGTAGAACAGAAGAAGAGCCTGACTTTGCCCCGGACAAGCCCTGCTCTTTTTAGTCGTTTCCAGAAGAAAGAATTGATTGACGAATCTCCGGGCTAGACTATAATATATACTAAGACAAGAAGGGAGAGAAAGCAAGTTTAGGAATGCCCTTGCTTAAGAGGAAGGACTTCTTGTTACATGAGTGTCCGCATTATGCATCATTAAAAGGTAAAAGAAAACTTTGTTGTTGGCAGCTACAGAGTAGGGGTGTTCATCGATTCGGTTATCGGTTAATCGGTTTATTCGGTTCGGGTTGTTCGGTTATTTTTTTTTTTTTGGGTCATAACCAAAAACCGAACCGAACCTAAAATATCTATGACTGAACCGAACCGAGAACCGAACGGAAGTTCGGTTCGGTTATGGGACAAAACCGAAAACTGAATTTTGTACTTGAATTATACTATTTATATATTTTTTTTTAAAATTTAATTATATATATTTTTGGCAAAAAAATATTTCAAGCATAAAAAAGTGTTTTTTATATTAGTATAAAATTTTAATGAACATTTTTTATATTTAAAATAATATAAATATATAAAAAAAATATATATATTTATATAAATTCGGTTTTCGGTTCAGATAGCTAAACCCATATCTAAACCGAAAACCGAATTTTTAATTCGGTTCGGTTCGGTTTTAACAAGTTCGGTTCGGTTATATGTTCGGTTCGATTTCTTTTTGGTTCAGTTCGGTTCGGTTTTCGATTTATTCGGTTAATTACCCAAACCGTGAACACCCCAGAGAAAACATCAAATAGGTATTATAGTTGTTGTCGAGTGTAGAACCAATTGAAAAATATCAAGATTCATAAAATTGTCCTTTTTGGATTAAAATTTGTACTTCTTAACTATATACCCTTTTTGTTATTTATTGAAAATCTTATGTTACTAATAGAAGGGCCAAGCAAAAGAACAAGGGCTAAAAAATTCGATCACAGAGGAAGTAGAAACAAGACCAATACAAGGAAAAAAAAATAATAATAAAAAAAAAAAAAATAAAACCCCCAAAAATAAACCATATGGTTTAGAAACCAAACATTTCCAATTAACTGCATTTGAAAAGATACGAGCAGACATCCAAAGCTTGGACAGACAATGTATGCTTGGAAAAGTATCCTCATATTTGATATTCGCTTACAAATCCAAGGGGGGCGTTTATGAGCTTGATCCTCCACTTTCCAAAAACCAAGAGGGTGGTTTGGAAAACATCATGTAATGCTTTGAATTCAGAAGAGAAATTAATATTACTAAAAGCCATATTAAAGATGGTGAACGAAGGAAATGATACAAGGAGATTAAGACTCCACCAGCTCCAAATCTTCCTCTAGATCAGGAGAACCCGAGAACATGAATTAAGACAATGCTCAATGTCCTCAACCACAAGGTCACAAAAAAGGACAGGTGGGAGAAGGAATGTCAATACCATGTATAGAAAGATTAGTCCTAGTGGGAAGCCTATTCATTGAGGCTCTCCAAATGCAAATGTTAATCTTACGAGGAACCCATGAGTTCCATCGAAGGTGTCTCCTAATTGCATGATCAACATGCAAAGAAAAATGGATGGATAGACAAAGAAAGGGACTTTACCTTAAAATTACCTAACGAGTCCTGATTCCAACTCCATTTATCAAGCACATCCGAAGATAAAGAAAGATTTCCAATACATGAAACAAGAGAGTCGAGATCACTGAGGGCCCTCTAGCAGGGATACGCCCGACCAACAATCATCCCAAACATCATTATCCAAGCATGATTGGCCCTAAACGGTCAACTTATATTGACCAAGAAATGGTCAACAAAGTCAAACAGCCTAGAGTCAATCTCCGTGGAAGTATAGGGGTTTCCCAGGGTCGTTATGTCCCGACGAGGTGTAATGGTAATTAAAACGGGTTTGTGATCGGGTGAATTTGGACAGAAAAGGGGTTTGAGTGATGTATGATTACACTAAGATATGAGGAATGAAAATAACTTAAAAACACTATATAAACAATTACTGATGATCAGATACACTAAAAACGTGAGCTAAGTCTAAAAATGCGCACGTTCAGATTAAAGTTACGTGAACGTACGAAATAAAACGCGAGTTTTGTAGAAATAAAATACCTACGAATGTGAAAATTACATTTTTACAATCCTAATGATAAAAGAAAATTTTTAGAAAAAGAAAATTAATTTTTACACTATTTAATTAATTATTATTAATTAATTACTATTTAAAGATTACTTAACTAATTTAACTAATTTAAATTATTAAAAATAACAAACTAACTTAGAAAATTAAGAAAATTTTTACAAATCTAATTAACCATTACAGAAATCCTAAAAAATAATAAAAATAATTTTACAACTAATGTTTAAGCTATTTATGAATTAATCACTTAATTATTATTTAAAGGCTAATTAAACTATATTAAATGTAAAAATTAACAAATGGAAAGTGAAAATTGCAAAACTAATTTTTACAGAGGCTTAATAACTTATAAAAGTTATGAAAATTATAAAAAGTTATCTGGGATAAATATTAAACACTAAAACTAATTTATTTTTGGTTTTTTAATTTAAACTAATTTAATTAAAATTAAATCTAAAAATTACCAAAGGAACAGTGAAAATTCTGGAAAAATTACTAGGAATGCTACAAGTTACAAGGAATCTAGGAAAAATATGAGGAGGAGGGAAACAGTAGCAATAAGCAGGGAAATAAGCTGAAACAGCTTATATGGACAAAAAGGGAAAAATGGGGTTAAAATGAAAGGGTGGTAGGGACTTAATGAAAAATGTCCTTAGGGCAGATGGTAAGGGTGTTGGTGTGTGAGGCTTTGGTGCAGGAGGTCAGGGGGTCGATTCCTACCTCTTGCACTTTTTGTATTTCATTTTTTTTTTTAATTTTCTTTTTACATAGCTATTAAACAAACAAAAATATGGAACTTTAATAAAGCTAACTTTTTTAGAACCTTGAAATAAGCTCAAATTAAGCACTTGGGCTTAACAGAAGGCATGTGAGCCAAAATTGGATTATAAGGGTGAATAAGCTACTAATAAGCTAAAAACTGTAAACCAAGGCTAAAATACTATGGAAGCTAGTGTAATGAGCTTAGAGGAAACTGAAACAAAAAGAAAAAGCTCATGAATAAGATAAAAAAACTAAAATAAGCAAATCCTACAATCCCACAGACCAAGCAGGCCTGCAGGCCTGCTAAGGGCTAAAATAGCTTATTAAATAAGCTTCTAAGCCACTTCTAAGCACTTGAATAGCAAGTATGTTTGAAAGCCATTCCAACTAACCAAAATTCACAGGCTGGGGCCCATAAATAAGCTCCAAGAGAGCTTATGGATCTGGCTTATATACACTGATGAATCAGTGTATATCATGAAATGGGACAGCTTGCAGGGTCACTTATGGCTTATCTAATAAGCTGAAAAGCTTGTGATAAGCCTAAATCCTACAAGAATGGCAACTGAGCTTTACAAAGATCCCAATAACACCAGCTAAAGCCAAGTAGTGAGCTTTTGAGGAGCTTATAAATGTGCTCATTTACACTTAGGACTTAGTGTAATGATTTGGGTGGGTCAACATGGATAAGACAAAACAAGCACTTAAATAAGCTGAAAATCAACAAACAAGCATACAATTATGAAACTACCTAGAAGAGCTTCTATAATCAACTAGTTGCACAAGCTGAAGCTAAATAGAGAAGATTATGCAAGCCTATGAAAGAGACTAGTTAGACTGTGCACAGGGGAATTCTATGAAAAAGAGGCCTAAACAAGACCCTGATTAAGCACTCTAGAAAATTCATAAAAATAAAGTAAAATAAGCATTGAAAAGCTGAACTTCCATATTTTAAGAATCCAGAAGCTCATAAGCTAATACTAATTATATAAATCATGAAAATTGTAACTAAAAATAGAAAAAAAACAGACAACTAAGAAATTTGACTTTTATAAATTTGAACCTATTTTGACTTTTGTTAACTTAGATTGACCCTTAATCACTGAAAATGAAGTTTGAAGCTAAGGTAACACCAAAATAAGCTAGTGTAACAACTAATGAACTTAAATGAATGATTATGGTAACTAAAAACTTTAACAGTAAATCAAATTGTAGGATTAAAGACCATTTTGACTTTTGCTTTAAGACTTATGCAATTTATGACTAAATTCACTCAGTTATACCTAAGGAAGTTTAGTTGTGCAGAAAACTCAAAAGCGAAACCACAAAAACACATCAGAATACACACATCCAAACACCCCTATATGAATCTGTTTTTATGATTTAATGAACCAAATAACTAATCTAAGCCATGAAACTAAATGTTAACTGATATTAAGCTAAAATAAACATAAATAAGCAAAGACAAACAACAATTAACAACAGCAATTAATTATTCCAAATTATGCATAACTGATGCTAAAAATTGAAAGTGAAACTTACAATGAGCTTTGTGCTCAAAACCATGAATGAATCGGTTTCCATCCCAACCTAATTACCTCCCATGAGGTTCTAAACCATATTTCCTTCATCATTGCTCTGCTTCATTGCCATGAACACCAGTTTTTTTTTATTTATTTTTGATTTTCTTTGTATTTTTTCCTTTTTTTTTTTTTTTTTTTTTCTTTTTCTGAGTTTGCGATTTCTTTCACTTCAAATAACTTTTAAGAGGTTCAAAGAACATTCTGAGACAATATAAGTTGCACTTAAATGAAATAATAAGAGATTTGGAATTTTGATAAAAAAATACGAATTGCAATAAACTTAAAGCAAACTTTAATTAAATTGAGAACTTGGAATTACAACTGCAAACTAAGTCTGAAATGAAAGAAAGATATAAAGAAGGGATTACATAATGCTAACTACTAATTTCTATTCTAAAACTAATTTAAAACTAACTAACTCCTGCTGCTTCCCTTTTTCTTCATTTATACTCACCATTTAGGGTTACTGAGACCCATTTGAGCTTTTCCCACTTAGTTGTGAGCCCTTGGATGGCTTAGATTCAATCCTATCCTTTGAAAGGATTTTGGCGGGAAATTGGGTTTTATCCATTTTGGCTGTTTACTAGTTGGCAGGGGGTGAGTTTGTTGGTTAGTGGAGGAAAGTGGATAGGTTGAGTGTTGGCAGAGGAGGGGGTGGAAGTGTGATGATGATGTTGGTGTTGCAGGGGTAGCAGGCTAGGGTGAGGTGGAAGGAGGGAAGGGATAAGGTGAAGGTCAAACAAATGTCTGACCCGTGTTTTATTATAAACGGTGGTGTTGGGCTGGGAAAATTGGGCCAAAGGATGTGGGTTTGTTTGGTTTGGATTTTTAGTTTAGGAATTAAAGGGTCCATTTGGTTTATTACATATTTAATCATAAGGACCATTAGTGCAATTTTCTGAATTTGGAGGGGGCTGATTTGGCACTTTTTCAAACTTGCCACAAGGGTTAAATATGCTAAGTTCCATAATCCAAGTACCCTTGTTGAATAATTTTCCAATTTCAAATACCTAGGGACTAAAACTACCAAATTATGAAGTTCAGGGACCAAACTTGTAAATTCTCAAAACTTTTGGAATTTTTCACCAAAGGAATAAATATGACAATTTATGATTTCAAAAGGACATTTGGTGACTTTTCTTTTAAAATACGTGCGCAGGGACTATTTTTGCCAATTTTTGAAAGTTGGGGGACTGAAACTGCCAATTATGCAAACTTTGTTCGTTTTTCATATGTTTTTACTCATTTTGCATCTAAAACATATAAAACACAATTATGGGATATTTTTTGTATTTTGATGCATTATTGAATGTTTTTAAATGTTTTTGCAGTTCAGATTGACTAAAAATGATGAGTATTCACATACTCATCAAAGCACCACCTCTCGCTAACTTTGTAATCCATATACGAATCAAGAGTGAAAAGTCTAGGGAAAAAGGTCCATGACTTAACTCATTTTCACACCAGGGATCTTTCGAGAACCTTGTGTTAGAGCCACAAAAAATAGAACGAATAAATAAAGACCCTTATTGCAAGCCTCAAGAACAAAGACTTGGAGAGCTTCTGCCACCAAAAGAAACAAAAAAAAAAAAAAAAAAAAAAAAAAAAAGAATAAATAAAGACCCTAATTGCAAGCCTCAAGAACAAAGACTTGGAGAGCTTCCGCCACCAAAAGAAAGAAAAAAAAAAAAAAAAAAAAAAAAAAAGTCTTGTCTAAGGCCACACTCCATCTTGAATTCTTTTAAGGGAAAACCGTTAATCAAAACAGAGATGAAGACCAACAAAAGACAAGAAGCAATCCACAATATCCATTTATACCCAAAACTCATTTGCCTTGTATTAACATTATTAAATGCCTTTTCAAATCAACCTTAAAAAGCAATACTACATCGACAATTCTAATAATCTCATTGGCAATCGAGTCAATAACTTTTGGATGTCGGGAAGCAAGGAGTTTATACAAAACCTTATAAACACAACCTATAATATTAATAGGACGATAATCCACAAAACCACTAGAATTACTCTTTCTTGGGATTAACACGACCAAAAAAGGTTGCAACCGTTAGCTAGTTGGCCCGTGTTTTCAAAATGGGAAAGGCGGTTCCAGATATACAGCTTTAGAACATCCCAAAAAGATTTGATGAAGTTAAAACTGAAACCAACGGAACCTAGGGACTTTAAGCTAGCACAACTCGAAATAGAATCTTTGATTTACTCCAATGAAAATCTAGATTCGAGTAACGAAGCATGAGAGGGAGCTGTGGAAAACTAGAAGGGGGGTTGAATAGTTTACCGTTTAAAATCTTTTTAACTTGTTTAGTTAGCTTTGAAACTTTCCTTTTGATCAAAGATATATACACAAACACAATATATAACATGCAAGTAAATGAAAGAAACGATCAAACCACAACACGAGTATTTATCGTGGTTCGGCTACAAGGACTCTTTTTCCTTACCCTACGTCCACGCCTTGAGTATCCAACTCGAGAGTTTCTTTCACTAGTCAACAAGCTCCTTTCACCGGCGGAGAAAACCTTACACGTCGCTTATACTTTTACCAACACTAAGCTAGATGTCGAGTTCTTTACCAAGGGTACAACCACTCCCGTTAGTTCTTTTACAAGGGTACAACTACTCCCGATACACTTTGTATTTTATGGACTAAAATACTAACTGATCACTACTGAAAATACACAATCAAATGAAGTGTAAACTACACAAGTCTACACAATGCTAAGCTAACAAGTCTTGCAACGTTGTGTTGAATACTTGTTACTTTTAATGAACTCGTGAATCTCTTTGCTACAAAAAGAAACTTCACATATGAAATGTTAATGGGTTAGATGAAAGAATGAATGAATGTGTGTAAATATGATGTAGAGTGATAAGCCAAAAATCAACTTGTGGCTTAGTATTTATAGCAAAGCCTTCTGCAGGCCTGGCGGATATGGCGGAACCCTCAGATTGGTTCCGCCCGTGTACCCCCAGGGTTCCGCCGGGCTTGCAGTTGATTTTGCAATAAATCTTGCAAACCAAACAATGTCACATCTCATTACACCTTGCAAACCAAACAATGTCACATCTCATTACACCTAGTCAAACACAATACTTGCAAGCAACATATAGTTAGTCAAACACACTTTCTTTCCATAAATGTATATTGACAAAACTTGCCATAAATGTGATGTGACATTTCTATTTTAAGAAATAAAAAGTGTCGTGTTTTATGAAATGTAAAATGTAGCAAAAGTCTAGTTTATGCAAGTCTTTAAAACTAAGATTATGTTTTACTTAGAAACTAAAGTTTACATTTTGTCGTTAACAAAACTTAGCAAAGATCGTAAAATATAAATAACGTTTTTAGGCGATATTTGTATTAACAGGAGCTACAAAAAGAATGTCAAGAACTAGACTTTTCCTTAAAATTTTGAGGAAAAATGCTCGAGAGCCGCATGTTTGATTTTATCAAAGGAGTCATAACGGTTATTGAGGATAAAATGAAAAAACATGTTATTTTCGGCGCCTTCTATAAACCTCCTCAAATGACATTTTTGTTTCATGTCATATTTGTTGAGTTGCTCTAATTGGTAAATGACCATTAACCATTCCTCCCACCCTAAAATATCAACCTCGTTAAAGAGCCCTCTTCTGCTTTCAAATTTCTAAAATATCCATATGAGCTTTGTTTGCGTATATGGTCTGATAGACCCGATCCATCAGGACATATGATATAAGGTACATGATAGAAGGCCTAGACGGAAGCCATGGCTGGAAGACATGGCTGGACGGACTGGCTGGACGGTCTGGCTGGACGGTCTGGCTGGACGGTCTGGCTGGACGGCAGAATGAAGGGCGCGTATACCAAGGCGCGTCCGTATGAAGGGCGCGTGTACCTACTACCCAGGTTTTAAGGGAACATGTTCCCAATGATGACATCATCTACAGTAGCTCAGGTATTATATATACACCACCTTTGGTGGTTGTATAGGGACACAAAATCTCCTACCTCTCTCTACTTTCTCTCTCTAGAATTACTCTCAATTAGAGGGTTCATCCCTCCATATTTATATCCCTCCATACTTATAGTAGAGGACTGACTTGACCGTCGGAGGGTGGTCTCGGGGCTCCGGCCTCAGGACTCCTTCTAACGGGTTCTTTCTTGTTTGTAGCACGCTTCAAGGCTTGGGACAAGGATGAATGGCACGTAGGAGCCGTCCAGACTTGCCTAACGGAATTATGCTTAAACAAATTGGCGCCATCCGTGGGAGGGTGGTCTCGGGGCTCCGGCCTCGGGACTCCTTCTAACGGGTTCTTTCTTGTTTGTAGCACGCTTCAAGGCTTGGGACAAGGATGAATGGCACGTAGGAGCCGTCCAGACTTGCCTAACGGAATTATGCTTAAACAAATTGGCGCCATCCGTGGGACCCGTTATTCAATCTACCAGAGCTAAGGATGACGGGTCTCATTCTTCTATGACCTCCATCATTCGTTCGGCATGTCCTTTCGGTGATGGATCGTCTGCTCTCCTTCTAGAGGAGAGATGGTACTGGAGGTGGTTCATCCACTGTCCTTGTGGACATGGTTCTTCTATCATCCATCCGGGACGTTCGGTATAGTTTAACTCGGTACAAAGGGGGGTACTACATCGCTCGGAAGGTTCCTCCATCTACCCTCCGGCATGATACCTCCATCGGTAGGTTCCTCCATCCGCCCTCCGACATACCCTCCATCGGTAGGTTCCTTCGGTATGAATGGAAGGCTGACAGGGGACCATAAGTATTCGAACGGGTCTTCACTATGAAAAAGACGACGCTTTTCATAAGGTGACATGTGGATCGTCAACCCTCCTTCCAGAGGATGGATGACAATGGAGGTGGTTTATATACCATCCTTTCGGAGGTGGTTCGTTTACCTCCGTTTCAAAGGTGGATTGTCTATCATCCATTCGGTACCGTTCTTCGTCTTCCAGGAGGTGGTGCTTCCATCATATAAGAACGTTAGTACGGACATCATGTATGGGTTATTCGATTATGGTCACTTGGTTAGGGATCATTGTGTCATCGTTCAAGATGGACGGTATGGACGTTATGTATGGGTCGCCCAGTATGATGCCTTTCAGTGGGACGACTTCCATTAACCCTTCGGTGTAGAAAGGGGCATTGTATCGCTCATCGGTAAGGTTCGTTTGGTGTTATATCGGGTATGTACATAGGTGCTTCATCCGGACTCTCGGAAAGGGGTCCGTTCGGTAGCCATACCAGTGCTATGTCCGGCCATGATTTAATGTACTGCTAATCGAAAGACAGTGGAAGAAGCATTCTGTCATTTGCTTCGGTTACTTATGGTCGTTTGGTATGTGAAAGGAACATTGCACCATTCGTTCGTAAAAGGGTCGTTCGGCATAATGTCCTTCGGTAGCTATCATTGGCTTCGGTAGCCATATCGAGGGCATGACCAACAAGCCGCTGGGTCGGGACATTTGAACATATTGGGATGATCGGGTACAGTGTATCGTTTGGATGCAGCATTTCACGCAGGCTTTGTAAGTATCCCAATGTTATTTTCTTGCTATATCTGTTGCCCCGAGAATATAAGTATGACCCATTGGGTTTATTGCCATGCTACCTTGATGAGCTGGCATCGTTATGTCTTAACACCATTCAGGTACCTAATAGGAAGGAAACGTGGATGATGTACAAGTAATACAGCTCACAATACTAGATAACCCTACACATACACATGCATGAAACAACACCTTGTGAATAAAGCAATATGGCCCATGACCAAACCCACGTGACTTACTTTGTCGAATGCTAGTTTAATTGAGGTATTCTGTCAATCTTTAGACACTTTTGGAAATAGCAATTAAACTGAAGGAATGTAACTTTTTGTGACCTCCGGATAACCACTAATTGTCTGGTTAATTATTCTCCGTCTTTACATATTATACTGAGACATTTTACTTTTAAGCTGCGAACATTCATGCATTTATTTGAAGAAACAGAAATGATCATTAACCACATGTATGCTTACTTTCCACACCATAATTTTTATTAAGATATGAGAACACCGAATAAAATTTTTGAATGGACCAACTTATCTCTTGGGATTATATATTGATTTGCAATTCTTTTATCCTTTCTTTATCCGGGTGATTTTAGCTCAATAGAGCCGCAAGGACTCAACTTAATTTGGCTTGATGGTTAATTTTTCATTAAATCTTCAATTGCTCTTCAAGCCTCTATTTTAATCAGTTACAATTCTTCAATCATCACTCTTTTGGAAATATTACCTATAATCTTACGCAATTGTTTCCTTATGTGTACACCAGTGACTTTTAATATTATGGTGGTCACCAACCTCTCGTTTGTTCCTTTAATGGCATGATGCATTCAAACAGTTACAACATGTAAAACAAATGAACTACACATTCGAAGAACCGACACACATATGGCCTTTCGGCCAAGCCCAACACGGCCGGTGAAGCCTATCCCGATTCCAATTACTGCGAGAGACACACTTTTTGAAGACGCTACAATTTATTTAATATTGAACGTATGACTCTTTAATACTTCGACAAGTTATGTTTTTCATTTTGTGTATGATTGCACTCTGACACTGCATCATTAATACTTCGACAAGTTTACGAGACGCCGGTTATGTATGGTGGCATGTGCACCTTGGTCATGACGCCTCTTTAAATAATGAACATATATTGTCTATGTAAAGCATCAACTGGACCTTTTCCTTTAAATGATAACATTATTTCTATTATACAATGGTTACATAATCATGACTCACCGGAAATCGTTCGTCGGGTTCTAGACCACGATATGGTTTTTGATTTTGGAGCTTCAACAAATGTACTCCGGTACTTGTTTTGTCATACCATTATATTCAGATAGTCGGCCGAACCTCTATCTCCGCTAGATGGACACCAACACCGGAAGAACGACGTAGATCAAGAATAGTAACTTACGTGAGCCCAGGACCCACGGACCTTGCAGATATCACGCGTCAAAGCTCCTATCATCGGGATCCATACCCCAACTCATCATTTAAACTTAAGCTAGAATCGGCACCTATGGCCTTCGGCATCTGGTACCTCCGGCACCCGGATAGCATCACTACCCAACGTAAAAAACACATCCGTCGGGGAAATGGAAGACATAGTACCTTTTGATTGGTGATAGTTGGTTTGTGCTTTATGAAGATATAAGAGATAAGTGAGATTTGGGGATAATACTTTTAAATTTTTTATGAGGTAGTTGAGAAATGTGACTAATCAAGATACTCTGTCGTTTGTTTACAACAATGTGTAGGCCGTAGGGGCCATTATCTGATCCAAATCACATATGGGCATTCTTACTCTACTTTTAACTTAAAATTTTAACGAGCATGTCCATTTACGCGAGTTGATGTTGAGCTTTTTTAAATTCCAAAGGTTATAATTATCAATACAAGTTGCCTATAACTAAGTATACGAGTTTTTACATTCCCTCGAAATTCAAAATTAACAATGACAGAAGACTATTTTAAAAGCTTTAAAGCCTGCGGAATATTCGATGAATATGTAGAGCCGTAAGATTTTATACACATGAAAAATGTCGGCGCCTTTTAAGCCGACGTATTAATACGGCCCGACTTCATTATCTTTCACTTGCCTCCTCTTTTAAAAATTGGATGCAACGTTATATAAACAACTAGCTTATAGACCCGTGGAATCCACGGGTTTTTAGAAGAGATTATGCAATAATAATAATAATAATGAAGCGTGTCCAAAAAATTAGTAAAAATACGCGTAATCAAACAAATCATGTATTTGAAAGGAATAATAACTAATAAGTCAATGATATGAAAGAGTACAATGGTTGTGAATATTAATGTAATAAAAGTCATGGATTGTGCCATATGATTTTGATCTTCTAATAAACGTCCATGCACGTGTGCTTGAATCTTGATGGTCTTGAAAAGAAACAATATGCAATCAGCAACCCAATCAACATATTCGAAGCACCTAATAAAGTAGTAAAAAAAGTGTAAGCAAAATATTTTTCTAACTTATAATCCGTATAAAATATAACATATGTATATTAGTACATACCTTTAAAACTTTGTCATAGATCTTGGAGAACCTCTTTGTAGACTACATTTGTGGTAGTGTTTGTTAGATGACTATCCGCATCCGAAATAACAACTTTCAAACCTTTTTACGCGTGAAAGAACCACGTATAATTTTTCATGTGTGAAAACAGGACGTGGGAGATTCAAACCAACTTTTGAAAGGGACTGCCCTTGGCTCTTGTTTATCGTCATGTCAAATGTGACTGACACAGGAAATTGTTTCCTAACGATCTTCATCGGTAAACATTTGTCCGACAGAGTAATTTTCATCGGTATCATCATGGCATATGATTTTGATGATCTAATAAATGTCCATGCATGTGGGCTCGAATCTTGATGGTCTTGAAAAGCAAAAGTATGTAGTGAGCGATAATTGAGTGATAATCAAATGAACATATTGTGAGCACCTAATAAGTTATCAGGAAAACACCAACTCTCTCTCCCTCTCAATTATCTTGTGACATTCGTGTAAATATGTATTTTGGTAGCTTGTTCAAGGACCAGCCACCTAACCACATAAACATCATTCATTAAAGAAATAAACAATCATGCAATTTCCTTTTTTTATCGCAACACAATACTTTCAAACTATTGCTTATCTTTACTCGTGATAAAGGCTACGTAAAGCTGTCAATGAGAAAACACCGGTTATTGTAAAAATTATCCGACTTTTGACAAAGTTTGTCCTTTACTTTTATTTATTGTCATTGCAAAAGAAACCAAAACCGGATATTGTCTTCTATTTAGCTCCAAATGATTTTATTTCACTTTAAAGATTAGATTCTCAAATATACACAATTGATTTTTGATAATAAAAAAATCATATAAATACTACACAAATGACAACAGATATGCATTGGTACTCATACAATTAAAGCCATCTCATACAAGAACAAACGGGATATGTAAATGCACTCTTTTGGAATTTCTCGTGGTCTCGCTTTCTAGCTGATGCCATCCTGTCAGGATCAATGATTTGCTTCATGCGTGGCCATAGTGAAAATCACACATAACATGTAAGCATTTAAAATATAAAGCTATAGTCATGCAAAGAAACAGAAGGCCGAATGAAGCGGGTGGCTGTGATTGCTTAACTTTTCATACTATTTTTCGCTTTAGAGGAAACAAATAAAGCAATAAGCCACTTAGAATATGGAGCTCAAAGACTCCAATCTATAATTCGAAGGGCCAATACCTTAATGTATACATAATTTGAATCTATAGTCTCAAATCGACATTACTTTAATATAAAAAATCAAACAAAAGCACATGCTCGGGCATAGCCAGGTTGGCACTGTTATTGTTCGCCTACTATTGTTTTGAGGAAAGTCCCAAAATTTATACACCCCTAATACCATATCAGTTAGTATCTCATATTTATACATGGACAGCCCAAGCTACACTTTCTCAGCACCCAAGCTCAAGCATGCAATTACTAAATTTAAAAATAAAAGAGTTAAATAAAACTACTACCTTGGTTTACACCAGTGACTTCCTTATTGTTCAAAATCTCAAAATGTTTCCACAATCATGTTTTTCACATCACAATGTGGATGAACACTCTAGAAAATCTATTCCTACCATTCCACCCACCAGGCCTTGCATAGGCTGCACATTGCAATAGAACTGATACTACACTAAGGAGAAAAAAATTTGATACTAAACAAATAACTTCTATTAACACAATTTTGATACTGAAGACTCATGAGAAAGGCCCAATCTTTTTTTATTAATAACCTCTCTTGTGTGTCCAGGGGTATCCTTTATTGCACCTGCAAGTATAGCATTAAGATGGAAATTTTATTACGTACACAACATAGCATGAAAACTTTATATTTGTCTAAAGCATAATTTGGATGCATGTAACCCAAGTCAATACAACCCGACCACGTGAATCATACTAAAAAGTGTATTGATCAAACCACGCCCCTTTGACCCGTTTGCCAGCCCTCACATCATGTTACATCTTATGAGAACTATGGAAATTGGTTATTATTTAAAAGTAACATGGCATAAGTTGATACTTAAAAGTCATAGCAGACGGATTTATTCATAGCGCTATACAAATCCACAATTTGTGCTTATCTAACATAACAAAACTTGATTATATCTTACACATCTCCCTATATATATTATAAGATATAGCATTGTATGTCATAAATTTTACTAACTAAATGACTCGTAGCACATTAGTTGCATTAATAAATTAAAACACAAAACATTTAACATGTCAACTCGACCCATGAACCATTTTAAAACAACGCATTATGCCAAATTGACACAAAGATTTCCACTTTCATATGCCTTAACATAAACAGAGAAAGATAATAGACGTTTAACGTTTTAGCAAGTAGATAATATAAATAATGTATTATATTTAATGAAAGAAAGTGGATGATTTGCAAAGACGTCCCATTATTTGTGGTTCAATTAGTTGACAATTTGACATGCTACCGAAGTAAATATTAAAATATAGATAAATGTGTTATTCCGACAATCCATTTCATACAAATGTTATATATATGGTGTAGGTGAATAAAGTTTTGAATACCTTCAATAATGAATGTTGAGATGCTTCCTTTTATGGGTCTCTTTTCCACTTTGCTTCCATCACCAAAATGGGTACCCCACTGAAAAGGTATGTTGTGGGTATGTTATTATACATAGGTTATGGTGGAAGCATTTCAAGATTGAGATCCAGAAAGCATATCCCAGCTTTATCATTAGTTAATTGTATGTCGCACCACATGATCGCATTGGTTACACTGATGTCCTTGATCGGAAATTGTATGCAATTGCGCTCGAGTCGGGAAATAATCATGTAAACCGACCACGTGTATGACAAAAGGGCGGTCTCTTGCAAATAGTATAGGGGAGTGGAGGTTTAGAACATGCAATTGAAATAGGAAAAACGTTACGCAAGCCCACCCGTAAATTTGACTACTTGCAGGATGCTACTATTGAAATAGATTGTAACTTCCATCAGCATAATATTTAACACATCAAATAAGTCTCAGAAACTTACATCAGGATAACATTTAACCTGTTTGGCTATTAGAAAACTTGCATGATTGGCGTTACTAAATTTAAGTTAGTAGTGGTTGTGTTGTCAATTGGTATCTTATTAAGTGATATACTAAGGATAGTATATTCACTTCTTTAGAAGTCTTGCTGTCAATTATTCTCAAAAATAAAAAATCATTAGTATGACTAAAATTACACTTAAATTTCACATTTAATGTGGTTTCTAATTTCATGAATTATATTATACATGTAGCACCAATTCATGACTTATAAATACTCTTAAATTTCACTTGATGAGTCTTCTTTCAACAATTGAATGTCAAACCTTAAACCTCATTTCTCGCTAAAACCTAACTTTAAGATGAAAATAAAACCCTATGATCAATAAACCATAAAGATTTATATTGAGAATCATTTTTTTTTCTTGATAAAATGCCCATGTCTCTAAAAGTGGCAAGTTCCTTCACTTTGCGTACACGTACACCTACATCACATATTCAATCCATTCCTAGTTTCCGTACACAGACACCAACTATATGTAATGAATTTTATGTTTAAAATTATTATGTAAACCAAAAGGAGAAAAGATATCATGTAAACAAAAAGCAGAATCATATATACAAATACATAGACATCACAGATTCTTTAATGAAATTATGTTTAAATTTATTAGGTAAACCAAAAGCAAATATCATAACTGAAATCATTATAAAGTTTTGTCCTCACCTAAGGATGAAGGCCCTCTGCTCCCAGTTTTTCTTAAAGAACATGTGATGTCGTTTGCTCAGGTTGCACGCTCTACAAATAAGCCTCCATCAGTGAAAGATATATGGCTATTGCATGATAACCATATGTACTATGTAACATGGAAATCAAATTTTACCACTCAAAGTTATAGCTTGAAAAAGCTATAGATTTTTGTTTGTTGTAACTTAAATTGATGTACTTTTCCACATCTATTACAACTTTTGTAACCTGGTTATTGGTTTGCTTTCAGAATGGGAGATCCAATGATCACCTACAGAGTTTGGATTTAAAGAAGATGAAATAAGAAATATGATTAAAGGTGTATGCCACATAACATAAGAACAATTAGTTTTATCTATAGATGGTAACCTTGTATGGATTGCGTAAGAAATGCCTCGCAAAACTCTCAACGTCTTCAGGCCATATTGCACTCCAATATGGAATTTTTCTAACTGGTATAATCTGTAAAGCAAAAGCTAAATACTCACAATACTTCAAAAGAATGATCCAAATCCTGCACACACATAAATGCATAAAAACATATATTTAAACATTGCAATAACGCCTATAACATAAATAAAATCACGAAGACATAGATTACGTAAACCTGCAAAATAGCTTACCCGGTGTTGATTGTGCTTAACAAAACTCTCATTTGAAATAAATGTTGTGAACGAATTAAACGTGAAAAAAAAGTAAGCAATCGTAATCACTATAAAAGATAAGAAATATTAAGAACTCTTGTGGAGAGTTTTTTTACCTTCCGCTACGACAATATATTCTCTCCCAATCTCTAAATTTTCATCCTCAACCTGCAACTTTGCCTCAATATGAGCTCTTTTTAAAAAGTTGGGTTGATCTTACCATTTATCATTACATAATCTGTACCAAAAATAGAGACAAATTAACCAAAGACCATTTACATTGATGTATACACATATATACTGGTCAAAGTTCAGGTTAAAGAGACAATTAATTAAGAGAAACAATACTAAACGAATTATATGAACAATAAATAAGCCATTCAAATCGACCCCTACAAAATATATCATGTAGTTTCAATATGCAATCCAAACAGCTCAAATAAGCACTTGCAAGACATGACACCAAACAACCCGCATATGAACTAAGCATTTTAAATAAGCAAATCCAAACAACCCCTATAAAATGGGTTTATTTTAAATAATTCTAAACAGGCTATATAAGTTTATGCTTTCTCTAAACCGCCTGAATTGTAAATTAATCATTTTAATTACCTATTTCCCATGCTAAACTCCTCTTCATTGTTGACATAAACTCTTGATGTGCATCTTTAGGCAAACGTAGGTGCATAAGAGTTAATCATCTGATTCAAATCAAATTACCTGCAACATTGATTCATTATTGATCTCTAAAAGGTAAAAATGGTAGCAAATATCATGTACCTATCAAATGCATATTTAACGAACACGTGAGATTAAATGACTAATTAACATAAATGAATCAAGAAAATGGTTGACATTAATTTGATTGATTATATTGGGTTAACTGAAAGTGACCACCTAATCTCGAGAAATACCATAAAAATAATTACCTGCTATTGAAGTTTTGTTTTGGCTCATCAACAAATCTGAAGTTCATATATCACTTGGTGAGGTGATATTGGATGCCTTGTTGGAGATGTCCCAGCCCTATCGTGATGAAGATGGGTTGCTATCCCATGATCAACTTCAAAGTGAGCAACTACACACGCAACGCAAAGCCATATATCTCCCACAAGGTGAAAAATAGGCCCCCATTTCACTGTACCAAAAATATTAAGAGTAAGCCAGTGTGGTCAAAACAAATAAAGAAATAGTTCATACACTTGCCTCGATCCCAATCAACATCTAATATGAGCAGGAAAGTATTAGGACAATAAGTGAACTCAACAAACTAAAAGTGTAAAGAAATGTAATTGACAATGAATTTAGCCTCTCACACATGTCATCAAACACATGGTGTGCATACAAAACAATAATCAATTCGTTACAAATCCAACTCAAAATTTCCTCTCACACATGTATCAAACAGATGGTGTGCATAAAAAAAACAATAATCAATTCGTGAACAAAATTTCTCACAATTCACAAAAACCAATCATGTATTTGTATTCAACTAACCTTAAATTGAGAATCAGAAGCTGACGAAGATCAGGAAGGATGGCAACGGCGGTTGCTGAAACAAATATGATAAACAATTAAAATAAATGAATCCAAAGAACATCGTAAAAACAAACAAAATCGATTTGAATGAATCAATTAATGGATGAATTGAAACTGACCTTTTGAAATCGATTTAACTCAGCTTGTAGAAGAAGATTCGTAACTTATTTTTGGGGATGATTGTTTGAATGTGTCAACATTAATTGCTAAATTGAAACTTTAAATTCAATGTAGATAAAGAGTCTTGAAGAAGTTTATCAAAGGCTTCAGTATGTTAGATAGGGAGCGTATTGAAGAAGATTGATTGTAACCGATTACAGTGAATAAATTGACATTAAATGGATTGTTTGACTATCGTATAGAAGAAGTTTGATATGTAGCTTAAGAAGAGTAGTACCTTCCAAAAATACCGTGAAATATGGTGCAAGACACATCAGATTTTTTAATGCAGGATGCTTCAGAAGACTTGTACAGAACTCCATTTTATTAGAATACATAGATATCATGCACGATACTCTAACGGCAACATATACGAGGAGGGCGATGCTCCCGAAATTAAATAAACTTCGCACCAAAACATGGCTATATGAGCACTCATATATAAAAATTACAATTTTACATTATACCTTTTTCTTACCACATGTTTCATATTTAACATCCACGGCCAAACGTTGTTATTAACTGTTGATTATCTAACACTTTGTTTTGTTTAAGTTCAACGGTCCTAATAAACTATAGCACCGTTGAACTGGGGGGAGTATAGTAGTATGACACTTATAGCAGTTATGTTGCGGTCCCGTTGTGACTCATTTATGTATGGCTACAAGTGAAATATTTTGTTTGTCATATTTAACGGGAGAAAGCAAAAAAGCTTTCAAGTTTTATTCTACAGGATTGACGAGCATAAGGTGATGATTTAGTAAAGCATGGTCAATGAGAGCGATAAACATCACATGTTTGCTACTTAACACACATGGGTAACAATTGTTATTAATCGTTTATTATGTTATCTAATACTTTGTTTTATTTAAGTTCAACGATACTAACAAGTTGTAGCACCGTCGAACTGGGGGGAATATAGTGGTGATACCGCCACCGGTTATGTTACGGTCCAATTATTATCCGATTGTTGTATTGAATTAATTGATACTAATGAGACGTTGTGTTCATCATATCTAACAGAAAAAGCAAAAGAGCTTTCATGTTTCAATTTGCAGGGATAACCCAACGGTGCCAAGTCACCTAGGGGTAATATCTACGACCCAACGGTGCCAAGTCACCTAGGGGTAACATCATCAACCCAACGGTAACAAACCTAGGGGTTCGCCATATAACCCAACGGTAACAAACCTAGGGGTTCGCCATATAACCCAACGGTAACAAACCTAGGGGTTCGCCATATAACCCAACGGTAACAAACCTAGGGGTTCGTCATATAACCCAACGGTAACAAACCTAGGGGTTCGCCATATAACCCAACGGTAACAAACCTAGGGGTTCGCCATATAACCCAACGGTAACATACCTAGGGGTTCGTCATATAACCCAACGGTAACAAACCTAGGGGTTCGTCATATAACCCAACGGTAACATACCTAGGGGTTCGTCATATAACCCAACGGTAACAAACCTAGGGGTTCGCCATATAACCCAACGGTAACAAACCTAGGGGTTCGCCATATAACCCAACGGTAACAAACCTAGGGGTTCGCCATATAACCCAACGGTAACAAACCTAGGGGTTCGCCATATAACCCAACGGTAACAAACCTAGGGGTTCGTCATATAACCCAACGGTAACATACCTAGGGGTTCGTCATATAACCTGACGGTGCCAAGTCACCCAGGGGTAACGTTATTAACCCAACGGTGCCAAGTCACCTAGGGTTACAACCCAGCGGTGCCAAGTCACCCAGGGGTTACATTATCGACCTAACGGCGTGAAGACGCTTAGGGGTCGCATCATCAAGACCTAACGGCGCCAAGACGCCTAGGGGTAACATTATTGGACCCAACAGCACGAAGTCGCTAGAAACAAACATCATAAATGCTCCGACGAAGATTAGCTACCTCCGACCGGTCAATGTAGCCAATGTCTTGGCAAAAATGTAAGACCCAACAATGTTTAAGTATAGCATCATTGACCGTTGCTCAACAATACTGTATTGGGGGGACATGTTAGCGTATATGTCCGAATGACGTAGGCCGAAAGACCATAAAGTACACTTTAAGTATTACATCATTAGTCTTCTACTAATAATGCAATACTGGGGGGACATGTTTGCGTATATGGTCTGATAGACCCGATCCATCAGGACATATGATATAAGGTACATGATAGAAGGCCTAGACGGAAGCCATGGCTGGAAGACATGGCTGGACGGACTGGCTGGAGGGTCTGGCTGGACGGTCTGGCTGGACGGACTGGCTGGACGGTCTGGCTGGACGGCAGAATGAAGGGCGCGTATACCAAGGCGCGTCCGTATGAAGGGCGCGTGTACCTACTACCCAGGTTTTAAGGGAACATGTTCCCAATGATGACATCATCTATAGTAGCTCAGGTATTATATATACACCACCTTTGGTGGTTGTATAGGGACACAAAACCTCCTACCTCTCTCTACTTTCTCTCTCTAGAATTACTCTCAATTAGAGGGTTCATCCCTCCATATTTATATCCCTCCATACTTATAGTAGAGGACTGACTTGACCGTCGGAGGGTGGTCTCGGGGCTCCGGCCTCAGGACTCCTTCTAACGGGTTCTTTCTTGTTTGTAGCACGCTTCAAGGCTTGGGACAAGGATGAATGGCACGTAGGAGCCGTCCAGACTTGCCTAACGGAATTATGCTTAAACAAGCTTCTTGAGCTTATTCTTTAGGAGAAGATCATGGAGTTGATTAAAAAACAATGTGGCCCAAGAGAATGCACAACACTAGAGAGCTCACCACCTCCAAGCCGTTTATATCACACATTAAATAAAACAGTCTTCATGTTCATATTTGTTATAGACCCGTGATGTTTATTGTAATCAAATAACTCTAATGAACATTTATAAATTATTAAACTTCATAACATGCAAACTCATAAGTTTTTAAATTTAATATTAGGTTAATTACCTACAAATACATCTAATTTACCAGTTTTTCTAGTTTCATGCAATCATTTTCTTTTTCTTATTAAAAGACAACTTTTGAAATCCCGCTTTTCCGTATCCGATAACCATTTTACCTTTATATTTTGGTAACAACTATTAACGGCGAGAGCTAAAATGATCATTTTATATGAGGAGAAAAAAAATGAAATTTAAAAGTTTTGTGTTTAATAAGAAAAAAAAAAAAATATAATCACATAAAACCTAAAAATAATAAAAATAAAAAATTAAATGCATTCTAAGTAACTAACCTTTTAGGGTGCGTTTGGTATCTCACTATGGGAATGAGACTATGACTATGAAATTGATTAAAAGCGTTTGTTTAAGATGAGGGGCCCACCACTATGGTAATGAATTATAGATATATAATGTATACTCCATATACATCAAAAGAGCTAGGTATAGATTTTTCATAGGTGAGGGACCCACTAGTCTACCACTACTATCAAACTCATACACATTGTTATTAATGGCAGCATATCAAACGCACCCTTGATATTTTATGAAAACATGTTTTAAGTGTTTGTATCATCTTCATAATAAATGATACTACTAGTAATTAGTATGTCTATTAATACAAGTTTTAAAATGTTGTAAAAATTTCTCATTGAGTGCTGTATATGAGCTTAGTAAGACATGTGGTGCGTTAAGATTGTCACTTAAAATACAAACTATTTTATTTATTTGTCACTTGTTACATTTCAAATGTTAGAGGCTAAGGATACACGATGTCTTCACGTTTTCATATGACTTATTGACCATTGACTAGTCAATGCAAGTACAGTAATATAATGTGAACATCAATTGATCAAGAAAAGCATAAGGCTTGACTCTTTGACTTATTTTGTAAGTTTTGTGAACCAAAATATTCCTTAGATTCACATACATCAAAAGAGGCAGAACGAACATACGCCACAAGACACAATTTACTCAAAAAACTCATCTACTTGGCCTCATGAAGAACACAAAACACAATATTTTTCCAAAAATAGTACAAAAGTCCATAAGACACGTACAAAAAACCGAAAAACAAAGGGATAGAACATATAAAAACCAACGAATTGCAAGGGGGCAATCGCAAACACAAATTACTAAGCAACGTGGTCTCCTATTTGCCCTTCACAAGTCACCATATCCTATCCTCATATCTTTTCTTAAAACACTTCTCCTACACACATAATAACCATCAAAATAAACTTCATAACATTTCAAAAAACATACCACACTCTTAATATTCTTTTGAAAGGGAGAAGAAGCTAACCATTAGTAGCAAATGGCTCAAACAATGTTGCTAACATCTAACACCATAATCTCTGGCTCACCATTACTTCAATCCCTTAGACCTAAACCTTTCGCACATCTTTTACTTCCACCAAGTCTAGCAAACTCGGCTTCGACTAGAACGTATACTAGCCCGATAGCGCTTTTTAAATCAAAGGCAAAAGCTGCTCCTGCCAAGAAGGTACGTTGGTTTTAGCTTCTTTCCCTTATTTTATATGTTTATCATGTTGCATACTTTCTAGTGTAAACAATATTTGTTCATGAATATGGTTGTTGTGTGGTATACTATAGCCAATTTAGGCCAATGGAGTAGTTTTTCGATGCTTGTGTGTGCTAAAGTGATGTCATGTTTATGCCTATATGAGATACAAATGTGTTAGCATGCCGAGCTTAAGACTGGTTACCAAATAGACAAACTTATAATGTTAGTCGATATACATAGTACAGACTGAAAAAGATATAACTTTGTTATTTTCCATACACATAGCAAACTCAAGGCAAATTTTAGTATTATTAGCCTTACACATAACGAAACGATCTTATTAGGAACAAGAAGGGATTATAACCAGGGACAGAACCAGGGGTTCCCGCGGGTGCCCGGGACTCCTATGGATTTTTACGATATAGTGTTAATTTTAAAAAAAAAAAAATCAATTTTTCTTAAACACACCTTAAATGCACCCGGTCCATTGAATTATGTTTCTACATTACGTTTCAAAAAAAATTTGTGCACCCGATTATATTTGGTCCTGGTTCCGTCCAAGATTATAACATCTTCCTTAAAACTTCAGTAGCAAACTATGCTTAAGACATGCAATTTGAGTGGCTTGTTAAATATGCCTATACTAAGCAAATTAGTGTTGTATGTCATCTAGTTGCAATGTTGCTAAGATGAAACTACTATATGTAATTCAAATATGTTTTTTACTTTAATAGTATATTGTCCAAGTGTTTTTCAAATTTGAATCATTTTCGTTGCAATGACAAAATACTCAGGTCGCACCGGCACCAAAGCCAAAGGTTGAAGATGGTATTTTTGGCACATCAGGAGGTATTGGGTTTACCAAGCAAAACGAGCTCTTTGTTGGCCGTGTCGCTATGATTGGTTTCGCTGTAAGTATATATACTTTGAAGTAAAAAATTCCAACACAATATCTTACTATAATATTAATCAAGAAATGTAGTTAATGTTGATAGTTTGTTTTGGAGATAACTCAAATCTAGTTAATTGAAACAAACATAGCTTGGTATTGTAATACTAATTGTTACGAGTTTTGTAGGCGTCGTTGTTGGGAGAAGCAATAACAGGAAAGGGAATTCTACAACAACTTAATTTGGAAACTGGGATTCCGATTTATGAAGCCGAGCCTCTTCTTCTCTTTTTCATTCTTTTCACCCTCCTAGGAGCCATTGGAGCTTTAGGTGATCGTGGTAAGTTTGTTGATGATGCCCCCGCCACCGGTCTAGACAAGGCCGTTATTGCCCCAGGCAAAGGATTTCGATCAGCTTTGGGTCTAAGCGAAGGAGGTATATGCATCTTTTATTTATAATCATGTAAATCACTACATCTTTATCCAAATTTAAAAGGCCTAGCTTTTGCTAGAATTTTTCCTTATTAAAATTTGCCGTTCAAAGAAAAAAAACATTTAGCATATATAAAAAAAAATAAAAAAAAAATAATAAAAATAAAAATAAAAAAACATCTTCAACATAACCCTTATTTGTAATCTATGTTATCTAATTTGTTTGTGTTTTCTAAAGGTCCATTGTTCGGATTCACCAAGTCGAACGAGCTCTTTGTTGGAAGGTTGGCCCAATTAGGTATCGCTTTCTCGTTGATTGGAGAAATCATCACAGGAAAGGGTGCTCTAGCACAACTAAACATCGAGACAGGACTCCCCATTAGTGAGATTGAACCACTTGTCTTGTTCAATGTTGCTTTCTTTTTCGTTGCTGCCTTGAATCCTGGTACCGGTAAATTTGTCACCGATGAAGACGAAGACTAGACCAGGTTTTGTAGATTTTGATCATGTTATATGTATTCGTGTGACTTATAAATACAATATTAGTTTTCATTAAGCAATGTTAATTAGCAATGAATCAATGTATGATGTGTGTACCCTATAATAAAATTAAACAAAAAATAGAACATCTTGTCACATAGCATCAATTATCCGTAAAATTTGTAAATATTTTGAGCATCAATTTATTCGTAAAATTTATATAACATATTTTTAGATTAGATTGTTTTCCATCTACCGAAAACTTATCTAAGGATATTATTTTTCGTGTTAATTGTTAATTATCTTCTAGGGTATTAATTGACGGTTTAGATCAATTGATCATCTTCTAGGGTTACAGCCGTAAAAACAAACAAAACATAATTAAGTTGAAAAAAGATTCAGAAAACTAAGATGTTATCACACTATAGTATAAAGAATCATAGAACATAGAAAAACATAGTGAAACAAAGTTCACTTTGGTCGACAAATAGGTCCAAAGGGTGACCGAAAAAACCCTTCAACAATATCATCATCGGCACACAAGTGAAAACTCGGCTCCAAACCCAATTTCTTCTCGTTCGTGCAATCTTTACACATTCCTCGGCTCGTAGACCTCTCAACCACATGGTACGCTTCACTAACACTCGGAAAATTAGTATTCATACTCGAATTATCATCATAATGATAATTTGTATTCTGGTAACTCATGTAGTTATAGTTTATGTAATTTGCTCTTTTCATCTCCATATCTTGTAACCATATTTCAGCCTTGTTTGATTCACACATTTGTGGCACAATCTCACGAGGATTTAATCGAGGATCAAAAAAAGGTAACATCAACTCGCTTTGCTTATCTTGCTTCCTGCGACGCTCTTTTCGTGAACGCTTTAAGACAACATAAAAGTACGCATTCTTTTCCCTCATTAGAACCGCGAAATCAATCTTGCTTGTGATCACAATTTTTCGTCCTTCGGGCCTTATGACAAAGTATGTTGTAAGATTATTGTATGATATACCTAGCATCTGATTCAACATGGTTCGAAACTGTTGAAAATTAAGCCCATGATGGATCTCAATGTTGCCTGCCTTTATTTGTCGTTGGCCGTTGTATAACACGACTGGAAACTCGGCTGTCTCTTTTGCTTCGTCCATATTTTTTGATTGATTTTATGAAGTTGTGAAAGAATGTCGAGTTAAGTTTATATAATCGGCAGAGATTTTAATTATATGGTATGTGTAATCTTATTATAACTCAAGTATGGTATTAGTGTTAATCCTGGATTTAAATAATTAAAATTAATATGAGTATTTATTTAACCGTTACTTGGGCCGCAAGTTACTCTGTACCTGACGTGTTATATTGCGTTACATGGTTTGGTTTTCTCCTTGGGTCAAAGTGAAGCCCACTAAGACTTAGCTTGTAACAATAGTCCAATAGTAGTGATGAACTCAATAAGACAATAACCTAAAAACGAGCCAATGTTATGAACAATCAAAATTGGATGATAAAAACAAAAAAAAAAGTAATTTTCTTTTTTCGTGACTTAGTTAAGCTGGTTTTTGAGTAATTAACTTGATTAGAGCATCTTGAGATTCTCACAAGCACCAAATTTTATGATTAGTTTTGGGTACTTATCCTCTCAACACAAACATTTTCGTATGACCAATAAATGTCGGTGATTTTAATGTTATCAAACATTTTGTGTAAGGATTAAGATTCTCTCAAATTAGTATAAACATTACCGGTCATGTTCTCTCACAAAGAAAACTATGAGGTCTACTGCGGGACTCGATCTTTCTTTTGTTTGTGGGGGAACATGACCGATCATATTCATACTAACTTGAGAGAATCTATATCCTTTGTGTAATGGTGATTTACTCGAGACTAAATAGATTTTAAGTTAAATTATAATACGAGTTTGAAGGTGCGGAGTGCATACTTGTATAAACTAGTTAACTTGATTTCGTGTAAGGAAAAAAAAAAAAAAAATAGTTATGAATGTAAGTCAAGGCATTTAATGATAGTATTCGTGTGGTTACTAAATACACGTCTTTAGTGATTGAACATACGGAGAGTTATTTTTTTTAAACTTTGATGAGAGTTGATTAGCTTAGTACAAAACCAAAATAATGTCTATATCACTAGGGACGGACCTACATGGATGACGGGGTCACACCCAATTTCGAGTCATCAAGTGTAACTTTTTATCAAAATGTGTCATTTTTTGGTATGTGCAACCCCCGATTTTGTGCTATTTTTTTATAATGCAACTTTGATTTAGTTGAAAAATTATTTATAGTGGCGAATTAAAGTAGTTATGATAAAACAAAATTTTGTGCAACACTTTTTCGAAAATCCTAGATCCATCCCTATGTATCATAGTATGTTGTTGTATCTTGTTATAGTGTTTCTAGTTTAAAGCAATATAATAAATGTTGCACAAATTAACTTAGTATCAAAATCATCTGTACCATTAAAACTTGTAAAGAAAATCGATCAAAACATGGTTGGCAATACTTTTTAGATGATGTCCAAATCCTCATCAATTATTTTGGTATGAGTCGGTTCGAGCTCGATTATTTTCACATTTCCAGCTTGAACTCAATAAATAATCTGCATATCAAGCTTGACTCGACTCACAATTTTATGAAACTTAAGTAATTATATGAATATAAAATGGTAAAAGTGTAATTTAGTCGAAACTCAATAAGTTCCGCGAGTCTTACGAGCCGAGTAAGTTGGAGATCAAACTCGACTTGAAAGTATACACGAATAGCTCGAGCTTGGGCTCGAGTCGATTTTAAGTAGTTTACGAATTGAATTTGAATAACTTTTAGGTTGTCTCGTCTTGTTTCCACCCTAGTTATTAATAAATGAGTTAAAAGAAGAATAACTATATAACACTCTAATGAGAAGAGTGAAAATATTTTGTGAGGAGTTTGATTTGAAGGTATGGGCTAATAACCTTCATTCTCCTTGTTCTTGTTTGGTTAATGGGTTTGGTATTTGGAAATGGATATCAAACCCTTGAAAGTAGGGATGAGCATGGGTCCGGAACCGGTTGGAACCGGAACCGGAACCGGTGGATTCGAGAACCGAATTTTCTAAAAAGTGGGAACCGAGAACCGAACCGAATATATTTTTTAGTTTCGGTTCCTGTTCCGATTTCGGTTCCGGTTCTTTGGGTCTACCCGGATAGAACCGCTTTTCTGAAGAAAATAATAATAATAATAATAATAATAATAATAATAATAATAATAATAATAATAATAATAATAATAATAATAATAATAATAATAATAATAATAATAATCTCATGCCTCAATGAATTAAGCTAATAAAAAAAATTTAAACTTTTTAAGAATTTGTAACCATTTGTGTTTAAACCAATAAAAATTAACAACTAAATCATCAACTCAAATAACAATCATTCTATAGTTTCACTTGTTCATATTTTAACAAAATAATAATGAATAACAATCCGGAAAGCAAAATAAAATAATTTAATACTTTGTCCAACAAATAATTAAGAACGTTTATAATTTCACAATTTGTTTTTCTTTGTCTCTTCCAATTAGTTTCTCTAATTGTTGTTCTATATCCTTGACAATCTCATCATCTTTAATACCATCCCAATTAATCTGCATTCTCGACTTTCTCACCCAATCTTGGATGCAAATCAAAGCTTCAACAATCGGTGTCGACAAGCAAATTCTATAAAGGTCTAGTACACGTCTACCCTTACTAAACGCCGCTTTGTTTTGATAATGATGATAGTTGTTTTGAACATGTAAAAGCTAATTGAAAATAAAAATAAAATATAGTAAAACTTATTTTCATTGTTTTGATAATAATGATAGTTGTTTATGTGAGTTTTGAATGTTGAATAATCTTGGAATGTTATTAGGTTTAGATTAATTATTGATTTGTGGATATTTCAGTGAATTAAATATTACAGTTTAGAGTGTTTCGTTTGATTTTCTTGAAAGTAGGTTAGTAGGGTTTTTTTAATATGCTACTTATGATTTGATAAGTAAAAAAATTACTCCCTCCGTCGCATATTAGTTTTTTTTTTTTTTTTTTTTTAAATCATTGGGTATTTGGTTCCGGAACTGAGAAATGGTGGAACCGAATCGAACAGACCCAAGAATCGAAAAATTTCAAAATCAAGAACCGAAACTGAAACCTTCGATTCTGGTTCCAGTTTGGTTCTTCAAAGTTCCGATCCGATTTTCAATGTGATCCGATTCTTTGATTCTTTTGCTCATTCCTGCTGCTTTGGAAGTACAGAGTAGACACTTTCTGACCCTAGTAAACCACCACACTAGCATGTTTTTCTTAACCATATCCAAATCCTATTTAATAAAGGTCAAACCATTCATACAAAAAATTAAATTCTCCATGTGAATAAAACCCACCAACAAAAACATCTAAACGTGTCCCAACTAAATAATAAAAAAACAATATTATTAGTACAACGTGACACAAATAAAACATTGATTCTGACAATGATAAATATCCGGCCAACAGAATCATCAGGATCAGCAACAGAAAAAGCAATATCATCATTCATATCAAAAGTGAAAAGGTCAACAGAAGCGGATATTAAGTTGATGAAAGATAGAGCTAAAACATTACTAGCTTATTCAAGGAGGTCTGATAAGGAGATTGAGTTTATGAGACAGTTGCAACAACCCAATAAAGGTGCTAGGTTTTTGGTTAAGGTTAAATCTAGTTTGGTGAGTTTTTTCTGTTTCATGATCATCATCATAAGTGCTTATCTTTCTTTTCGGGTGTTTTGGGTTTGCTTATTTTAAACTACACAAATACTCACGAAAAGTGACTGTGTATAGCGGTCACTAGGTCAGGAGAGTTGCCGGAGCTATTCCTTGTGGGGTGGACATGCCAAAAGGCACCCGGGTCAGGGTGTTCTCGCCAATCTACACCTTTTTGTTAATTATACTTGTGAAATCGTGGTTCTGGTTTGACGCAAGACTTATGTGTTTAATTTGTAGTCATTGTGAGTAAAAAGTTCATAGGTTAGAAACAAAAAATGATAAAAGTTAGATTAAACATTATTTAAAATATTAATTTAGTAAGAGATGATGTTATCATTGGTATAATAGTAAACTGACATTATTTGCCATTTAAGCATATCACGGGCAATCAATATTACTTAAATTTTAAGCCGTTTAAATTTAAGGAGTGCATATATATGCATTATAAGTAGTAGAGATAGTAGAGTAAGTAGTTATTAATATGCGTAAACGGATGAGTTTTTTTTTTTTTTTTTTTTTTTTTTTTTTTTTTTTTTTTTTTTAAGGTTACGTGGGTGAGAGCCGGTCTTTGCCTTAGAGCCATTATTTGACTTTAGATCTTTTCGAAAAAGAAATTTGTTTTACTTTAGATATACACAATTTAAACTAGGTAATGTGTACCTAATGAGGTTTGACTACTCAAAAATTAGTGTTTGGATTTGATTATTGTGTAAAAATGTAATAGTACTCGTAAAAAAAGATAATTTGATCGAAGTTTCCGGTTAAATGTGAGTAAAAATAAGTTTAATTTAATATCAGAAAGTGTTTGGATGGAATAACCACGTATTTGCCTAACAATAAGCAGTTAAATAAAAATTGTTCGGATTAAAAAAAGCAGAAAAACACCTTGCTGTTTTTTTTTTTTTAACCATTTATTCTCTTTTCGGGTCTTATTGTGTTTTTTTACACCATAAGCGAAACCAAACACTATTTCTTGAAGTGGTTATATTAGATGCTTATCTGCTTATACCCTCTTAGATTGCTTATTTCTAACCTATTACTCGTATATTAATGTGGATTCAAAATTACAATTTTACCCATCGGGTGATAGTGAAATAGGTTGTTTATAGTAATCCGACGATTTATTTGTTTTGAGGGTTATTATAAGTTGGTAATTCTTTTCGAGTATCTAGCAAAGGCGGTGTTTGGTACATTGCTTAATGCCAAACACCCCCTTATAAAGTGACAACCAGGTTAAGGAAAGAATGTTAATATGTGATGTTAGATACCTCTCCCATTCAAATGAGTATATATAATAGAATCAGCGTCACACTTAATGGTAACTTAAGCAGTGTTATAGATTCAGTGATGTCATATAATGTCTAAAAAGTCCATGAAATCTACTTAATATATTATTTTAACATGACAGCAGTATACTAGATTTGTTTAATGTTCTAGTAGTTGTTTATTGCAAATTGTTGCTGTAGTTCCGTTTTATTTGAATTAACACAACTCAGTTTCTTATCTTTCTTTGTATATTGCAGAAGAGAATTTGCAAGGAAACTAATGACGTAACGGTATGAATTTAGTACCAGTCTGTAGAATCACTTGCATTATGTTGGCATCTTCTTATCATTAAATGATTATTATTTCATTATGTGTATTTGCTTATATCAGATGCATCTATGATGCTAATAAACTTAAGTAGTAGAGATGGAATGTATTAAATAATAAATACGTATGATAACCTCCTATTTATGCTAATATTTTTATTTGTGTGAAGCCTTGTGTGCTATTTAGACCTATAAGGAGGTGTTTAGATTTGCGTTTTGAAACATTCATCCGAAATTACCAACTAATCAATTTCCAACCATGTGCAGCTTAAGTGAATATAAACAATTATTTTTACACAGCTAATTATCTGATTCTGATCTATAAGTATCACATAATCACTTTCAAAAAGAACATTGAAACACTCCCTCGGACAATTGATATTCTTCTTGGACTCGGAGTAGATTTTTAATTTCTAACTATCTCTGTCTCAGGACGTTCCACTGCTAAATTTCTCTGAACTTCTTGCAAACTTGGTTAGGCAATCTGGGCCCATTTTAAATCACTTGGGTGTTAAAAGAGGTAATCAAAGTTCATTTCGTGTAAACCATAACAACACTTCAAGATCACCATCTTAAACATATGTTTTGGTGTATGGTCAGATGTCTCCGACAAGATAATAGAAAGGTTATGCAGCAGAAGGAAAAATCAAATTTCGTTAACCCCACTCCATACTGATACCATCAGCGACGAATTGGATTCAAGAATAGCTAGTGTCGTTCAATGTACCGGACACAATGTTGAAACTGGATTTTGGACTGACCCTAGTAAGCATGAGATGTCTAATGGGAAAAGACACGTAGCCATTGTCACGACTGCTAGTCTACCATGGATGACAGGGACAGCGGTAAATCCATTGTTTCGAGCAGCATATTTGGCAAAACTGAAAAAACAGAATGTCACGTTATTGGTTCCTTGGCTCACTAGAGGAGATCAAGAATTAGTATATCCAAACAATATTACTTTCACTTCACCAGAAGAACAAGAAGTTTATATTCGCAGTTGGCTTGAGGAAAGAGTGGGTTTCAAGACTGATTTCAAGATTTCCTTCTATCCTGGAAAGGTAGTTCTCCTATACTCTTTTTTTGTAGAGCTGGAAAATGGGTCAAATGGGCTAAACGGGTTGAAACTCACCCAAACTGTATTTTATGATTTTTATTCAAGTAATTCTGCTTATGTAATCTTAATAAATGCAGATGGCTAAAAATGTGTTAAGGGGTTAACAGAATTTGAACTGACCCGTTTCAGCTGGTACTAAATATGACCCATTTCGAGCTATTGCCCGACCCACCCATCTTGGCACTAATTTTCTGTAATTTGATAAGTTTGATACAAAAAATGTAAATGTAAAAGCTAAAATCATTAAAATAATAACAAATACTGAAATTGCATATTATTTATTTTATGTTTAAGCATGAAGACTCTATTTGAAACCCAACCCGACCCAGACCCGTTTTATATGATGGCCCGTTTTGACCCGAACCTGTTTTGACCCAGCATCCGACCACCTATTTTTCCACCTCTAATTTTGTCCATGCTGTATTTGTACTGAAATTATGCATAATTTGTTTACAATCTAGTTTCAAAAAGAAAGACGCAGTATCATGCCTGCCGGAGACACCTCCAAATTCATCTCATCAAAAGATGCCGATATTGCCATCCTTGAAGAACCAGAACATCTGAATTGGTATCATCATGGTAAACGCTGGACTAGGAAATTCAATCATGTTGTTGGTATTGTCCACACGAATTACTTGGAGTATATTAAGAGGGAAAAGAACGGAGCTCTCCAAGCCTTTTTTGTGAAGCACATAAACAATTTGGTTACAAGAGTACATTGTGACAAGGTACAAAGTCAATGGTGTTTGGGTATGCGTTTATATAACTAATTATCTGATATTAACGACTTGAAGTCTGAAAACATCAGTATATGATGTTTGCATAAATAAATATACTTCTGATATACTGGTTATATAATGGTTAAATAACCAGTTTTACACAAGCTTCAAGAAAACTGATTATCCAGAGTTAAATAAAGTTATCTATTTGTCTGTAATAAACCAAATTTGGCACTTAACAAGATTGTTCAAACACTATATTCAGCTCATTTTATTAAAGCCGATAATTAAGAATCATATATCACTTTCAAAACACACATCAAACACTTCTTAGTGTTCTATATATATCATCTTTTTGATCTAGAAGATAGCTAATACTGTCATAATGTAACGACCTAACTTTAGTATTTTCTGTTTAGGTTCTCCGTCTTTCTGCTGCAACCCAAGATTTACCAAAGTCTGTAATATGTAATGTTCATGGTGTGAACCCAAAGTTTTTAACAATTGGGGAAAGAATGGCTGCAGAAAGGGAAAACGGGCAGGTATCATTCTCAAAAGGGGCTTATTTTTTGGGCAAGATGGTTTGGGCCAAAGGATACCGAGAGTTAATAGATTTATTGGCCAAACAAAAAAAAGACCTTAATGGCTTCAAACTTGATGTCTATGGGAACGGAGAGGATGCACATGAAGTACAAAGTACTGCCGAAAAGTTGGATTTAAACGTGAACTTCATGAAAGGTCTAGACCATGCTGATGATTCTCTTCATAGGTAAAACTTACAATCCAATTATAGTGTTTTGGAATAAGAAAAAAAGAACGTTCAAAATTGTTTATATTCTATCCTGTGTGATTTTGTTGCAGTTATAAAGTTTTCATAAACCCAAGTGTCAGTGACGTCCTCTGCACAGCAACAGCTGAGGCACTTGCAATGGGAAAATTTGTAGTTTGTGCTGACCACCCATCAAACGACTTCTTTATGTCATTTCCTAATTGTCTAACTTACAATTCACCACAAGATTTTGTAAAAAAAGTGAAATTAGCTATGGAAAGTGAGCCACACCCTCTTACACCTGACCAGCAGTTCAACCTTTCATGGGAAGCTGCTACTCAACGGTTTATGGAATATTCTGAGCTTGACAAGATACTAAGTATCGGATTTCCCAAGAAGTCAAATCCAATTCTTAGTTTAACTGACACTATCGACGGAGGGCTAGCTTTTGCACATTATTGTTTCACTGGTAATGAATTTTTACGGTGGTCCACTGGTGCGGTACCTGGAACTCGAGATTACACCCAGCAGCACTCTACTGATCTTTGCCTTTTACCTTCACATGTGGAAAACCCAACGTATGGGTGGTAAAGTAGATATACAAGTTAACCATATTTTCCTATGTACAAAGTAGTACTCCTAGAGTGCTAGGTCGGGTAAAGTCGATAAATTATAAACATGATCATTTTGGTGTCACAATATGATAAACATACTTGCAAATTTTGTCTCAGTATTATATTAAACTGGTATTTAAGAAAGTCTATGATACTGTGACCATATTTATCATTTATGAATATACGCCTATTTGTGAGGACTGTTGTGTTAAAGTATTCTGAAAATGTATTTTGTTACTTAATGACGTCAAAGGTAGTACTTTGACCTAGCTTATTGGGAATATATTTTGTGAATTATTCCTATAAAACGTTGTTCTGGTATGATACCGGCCTGAGATGAGGAATAAGAGCATGGACCTGAAAAACTAACCCCAAGTGGTGAAGTGGGCATAAAGGACCTGAGTGGATAACATACCAAAAACCCCTGAAAACAGGAGACTAATTGCACTGGTGTTGGTCGATTTGTAACGTTTCGTTAACTTTATTAACGTGTGTACAAACAACATGCTCGATGAGACATCTTGGTACTATTAGATAGACGAGTTAGCTGATATTTTTATGTAATAATGCAAGCGAGTTGGAAAGAAGGCCAACTCCAAAACGTTATAACTTGCAAACTATATGGGCTGCGCGACAGGTCTAAACTCTGCGCAAATATCTCACATCGTCCCTATTTTAACTTCTTTTTGGCCTACTTAAAAAAAATAAAACCATCCTTAGAAGTTAGAAGACCTCTGTTGTAATTCTGAGGACCTCTGTCATCAATGTGTTATTGTTTTCGTAACGTGTCACATTGTGCAACCAACTGGAGACATGCCTGCAAGTTGTTCTATGGGACAATATGAGATATTTGTGCGGTGAAGTGGGCAAGTAGCCTAGACCACGATTTTCCAGCTACAAGACGCATGCAATTTAGGTCACCAAAGAAGCGTGTCTGTTCGCATGAATGGTTCACAACTCCTTGAAACATAATGAAAATGTCAGAGATTTTTTATTCTCTGATAAAGAGAATAACGTACCCCTGATTACACTCAGCTCATGATGGATATGGCAAGTAGTATGTATTTTTAATGGAAAACAACTCAACTCTATGTCTCGATTCACCTCATCTGATATTTATAGATGATTCAGTATCACACTATCAATTAGTGTGCTTCAGTTCCTAGACACAAGTTTCATATATGGTGGTCCAAGAATCTCATTCAATTATATATTGAATATCCAATTATCCAAACACTATTGGATATTTATTTCTTAGAAGTCGAACCAATGCATATACAGAAAATTAACCAGTCAATTAATGAATCATAAGACGATCATATGATAATGTAATTGAGTACCAAACCGCTTCTAGTCTAGCGTTATCCTGGTGTTTTGTTAAGGTGTTCAAGTCCCACTTTTGTTTTATTGTTTCGGATTAGATCATGCATATCTAATATCATGTAGCGTTTCATATAAAAAAAATCATAAGAAGATTATATCTTAAAAGGAGTATGTCGATCGATGGGAGAAATTCTCATTTTAAAGTTTCTCAAGTGTCAAGTCATCATTATTAGCCACAAGCATAGTTGTCAGAAAACGCGGCTTCCATTTTGCTATCCAGTTCAATGATCACCCAGCTAAGTACAAATTGGATAATGTTACCAAAAATGAAACGAGTTTAGGGTATGAATCTTTGGTATTTATGAACTAATAAAGAAGGGTTTCCATCGAATCCAAGCATATATAGGATCGCCACTACAATGCTTTGCTGTTTCCCTCATCTCAAGTTGCATGCTTTAGCTTTCCTGTTCCATTTGGTGTTATCCTTTCGTTATTGGAGTAACCCGCTCAAACAGAACCTTGCCTACTTCATGCAAACTCATAAAAGGACAAAAGGTACAAACCAATAGTTTTCTCTAATTTATAATCAGATCATATAAAGTATTTAACAGACGAAATCGATACCTTAAGTGTTGTCCTATGTTATCAGCTTAGCAATACATCAATGTTGCTCAAAGTTTTCTATACTGCCTTAACATAGAGTTAGTAATCTGTCATAACAAATATATAAGGTTAGTACATTCACATTGATAAACCTCTTCATCTATTAGTTTCCTTTAGGTCAAACTGCTCACACTCGTGCATATGTTACATACTTACATGAAACTTGAGACCTCGCCGTCAAGTTTTATGGAGTACTAAAAGTTGATATTACAGCATCAGGCATTACTAGATACAAGTCTTTTGATACCGATTTGATTCACTACTATCGTTTGAGGCTAACAAGAACTCAAGAAGAGTGTATACAACCTCAATATAATGAACTAGTTTGACACGGAATGTGACTAATAGATTAAGAATCATTGTAGTTCAATATTAAAGATACTCATGTTTGTCATGCTTTTGTAAGGAAAGGGTTACCACAAATTTGAGTTTGTGAAAGCAGTTAGGTATAGGGTTGCGAATATAAGAAACAAAAAAAGTAAAGGAGTTTCATTTCATTTATTCATGTCATGCTCAACGCATTTGCCGTACAATCCTACCAAGTACCACTAATTGGGATTTGGGAACAAAGAGACTTGTGGATATTGAGAGGTCGACTCGGCATTAATTAATATAGCAAAAGTATAGATAAAAACAAATTGTAAATAAGTAAATGCAGGGTTGTCGAATCACCATCAAATGACCTAGCTAGTAGTAAAGTCATTGGCTTTTAAACACGATGTAAGTGGTTCAAACCTCATTAGGTGTATACATTGGGGTTAACTAGGGAAAGGTTGGAAACGGTCTCAGGATTAACGCGGTGAGGCCGCTTACATCTTAGTCAAAAGGCCCACCCTCCCTGAATAACCTGAACAAGAAAAATCAAACATGTTTACCCGTTTACAACATATAACGTTGTTGTCCTTGAGTTTTCAAAGGCCCGACGATAATATAAATTGAGTTATATAAAAAACTTCACCCTTTTAGTACGTTTAGGCGGAATTTACAATTAAATTTTGGGCTTCCAAAATTTGGGAGTCTAACTAAAGCAGCCATTCACCTCACTCACTATCAAAGACGACACTGACAACAAAATATATTATGCTTCAAACTATATCTAACGAAGCTAAAATTCGAAACTTTAGTATGTGTTTGAGAAGTGGACTCGAATCTAGAATGGAAAAAGAGTCGTTAACATGACTTGTTGGTCAGGTTAGAAGGAAGTTGTAATCAAATCTCAATTCTCGAAATGAATAAACGAAATTCTAAAACTTTTTTTCTTCTTCTTCTTAAGGGCACGACAATTAGGCATGCAAAAGCCGCTTTTTCCATATCAAGCGCGTTATAGAAGGAGTAAATGTTCAACACTCAAACGAAATAGATAATGGTATCGAAACTAATTACACTAGCGGCTTCATGTTAGTTAGTCTTGAAGGATCTAACGTTCTACCTATTTTGTTCGTATACATTTTACACAATTGTTGTTGGATGTCTGTTTAAAGCAGCTTTTCTACCTTCTAATACTTCATACCTCACTCATATTATCGAGTATTGTTGTCTACTATAAACAAGTCTATATGTTTACTATACATCATATTTTAAATCAAATAAAGTTTTCATTTATAAGGACGTACTACTCTAATGCAACAACAAAAGTTGGACTTGAAATTGGACATATATATTGTAATTAAGATAATTTACAAACATTATGTTTTGATTTGCATATTCATGTGTACAATCGATTAAAATAGTGTATATACACAGTATAACAATTAGTTATAATATCTGTGCACGCACAGAGTTTTTAAAATTTCGTTTTGATTATGTATTATTATCGATTAAGAAATGAATATCTTAACATGCTTCAATTGGTTTTACTTGGTGGACTAAAAATAAAAAATCATATGTATATATGTTATAATTTACCTATTATTTTAGGAGAATGTTTTGGGTTAAAAATTATATTTTATTATTCAAGCAAAATCACATGATGATACTTGACTTACATGACAATTTAGTGATGTATGTTTTTAGTTTTGCAAACCCATGCTATCAATTTACGATATGTTTTGTAATCGTGGTATTTCTTTTACTTATATTTTTGTTAAAATATGTAGCATATTTAGTTAGCTTTGAAGATTGATTCATTTTTTTGATTATGAATAACCATCATACCATGTTTACTAATGTACATTTTTGTTTGAAAAATAGCATTTTCATAATTTTGTGCTATTTGCTTATCATGTTTGATCTTAAAATTACCAAATTAACATAGATGCTTACACTATAGCTTCTTTATTATATAAAGAGAAACAAAAAAGATGTCATTGGTAGAACTCAAATTTAATCTTACGTTTATGTCATAATGTATAAAAATAATTTTTTTTCTGAGACCGAACTATATAAGTAAATTATAATTACTTGTATAAGTAAATTATAAAGGCATGAAAAAAATGATAAAGAGGACATTCGCAAGTCTTTTAGGATTGTTTGAATACTTTCTTTACAATTGTCCTAGATCATCAAGGTAAAATACACCCATATTTTAGACCGTTGATTGATACCCATAGTGTTTTTAATGACAGCAAACACCTGTTAAATTTCATTAACTCATTCAAAGACACCTGCTAAGAATTCCTACTATAAAATTCCCCATATATGTACTAAAATACATCTTTGATACATTAAAATACATTCATGTATTATCTAAATCAGCAACTCAACTTAATTATACATTCATACCTTGAGCATGTGTAGAAAATCCTTCCATGACAATCATGTGTTGATATTTAATCATCTTCTAAAAACGCACACAACAAATTGCATTGCACTTTAGTGTATGTTATAAGATCATAAAACTATAAAAACCACTTACATGTTGCATTATAGTGAGGATAACAACATAGTTAGTTATAACATCAAATAAGAAAACTTCATATTATAACTAAATGGGTGTTTGGTTATGCTTATTAAAGGTGCTTATTGGCTTATTTAATTACCATAACACAATAAGTTTATGATAAAGCTATAAGCTTTTTTGAGAAGATTAGTAACAAACCTCTGAACTCATAACTAATTCTATCATAGCTTAGTGTGTTTATAGTAACAACACAAATATTAAATGTAGAAGTTTCTGATAAAACATTTAAAAAAAAAAAATTACTAAAAGTTTGTGTGTATAGCAAAAAAGTTAAACCATAAAAAAGGTTACTAAAAACTATCAGCTAGATAAGACATAAGCCAAAGTTCTGTTGAGGTCTCTTTCAGATTCTATCGAGAAGCAAAAAGAGGTTAACACATAAATCATAAGTATAGAAGAATGGTATCTCACATCCGTGATTACCAACTCAATAACATTATCGCAATATAGTAACGTAATAACCTAATTAAAAACTATATATGTTTGCTTAATAATTCTCATGTACATACTTTAATTCATTTAAAACGGCCAACTATTACATTTTTTTTATTTTTTATTTTTTTTGATGAAACATTACGTCAATGAATAAAGTTAGGTTATCACCTCCATAGTTTTTTTTTTTTTTTTTTTTTTTTTTTTTTTTTTAGAAGATGATTGTTATCAAATAAGTATTGTGATGCGTGCATTTTTTTATTTTATATAATTTAAGAAAAGCACCTTCTAACTTAAACAATGACTATTTAACTCATGTTTTTTTTTTTTTTTTTTTTTTTTTTTTTTTTTAATAATTAGCTTTATATAATGTTTTTAACTGGCATACATGCTGAGGTTGATGTTGATGTTATTATTTAACTTTAACTATTGATATTATATTGAATAAAATGTGTGAGTTTAGTGGCACATAAATGAGCGTTAATGAAGTTAAAATCGTTCTTATAAGTAGAATCGCGTATATTTATTTTCATATCACAGTAACTTGTGCTTACCATTTGATATTTATATTCCCGTTACTAATAATTTAGCGCAGTATTAATATTCAAACTCGTGTACGCATAAATTAAACTTTTAAATAAAATAACATGAGTCCTTATTTAAAAATATTCTAATGGATAAAAGTCTACAACTAACAATATTAAAACTAATTCGCATATTTACAAAATTTTGTAATTTAAATAGATGAAAGTCTGAAATTAATACTAATACTCATGCATTTTAAACAAAGTTCATATTTGTGTTTTTTCTAAAGTTATTAAAAAACATGGAACTTGTAATTTTACACTTAGCTCCATATATTTTATGTAAAATTCAACCACTAATGTTTTATTAATTACTTCCCCTCTTTTTAAGTTTTTGTTTTCATAAATTTGACACCTATATTTTTTTACATTTTTTTTCTTAACCAAATTTTCTCCACCAAATTTATTAAGTTTGACAAAATCAATTTAATTTTGACTTTCTATTAACCAATCATATTGCTCGATTTCACCTACGTGGCAAAATCGAGCTCTCCTATTAGTCTAATTTTTTTTCAATGAGAAGGGTTTTGCAAAAACACTACGAAATGATGTAATTCTTTTATTATATAAAAGATTTAATGCATATAATTGAGTGTCTCAATCAAAAAATAAAGCATGCACATCATTTCTCAATTATACTAAAAAAAAAAAAAAAAAAAAAAAAAAAAAAAAAAAAAAAAAAAAACTCCCTCCGTCCCAAATTATAAGTCCATTTTTATATTTTACAAAATCTAAGAAAAGTGGGGCCCATAGAATACTAACCAATAAAAATCTATTCTCACCCACTTACAAGCATTCTCATTGGTTAAAACTAAAAGTGGACATATAATTTGGGACAACCCAAATTGACAAAATGTACTTATAAAATGGGATGGAGGAAGTACAACTTTACGTGTGATTAAAAAAGTAAACGGAAAGGAAAAGAGAAAGGTCGAGACAGTGGTAGCAATTATAAGCACGAACGCACCAAGAGAGGTAAATAATCAAAAGCATGACATACGTGTACCAAGTACCAACCCACTTAATTATTTTATTAGATACATAATAATATTATATTATGCATGTTAGAGCACAAGGAGTCATAACATCAAATAACATCAACACCACTGTCACGTCAGCGCCACATCATTTTAACACTAAATAACATAACACCAAAAACATCAGAAAATCATAACACCCAATAACACTACTTTTTACAAATTTACAAATTCTACTCTCAACAAATTCATTTATTAAACATTCAAATACTTCATTTATAAAATTAAACATTACGATACGAAATAAAATTCTTGAATTAAAAAAAAAAAAAAAAAAAAAAAAAAAAAAAAAGTAACGCAACATTTCATTTCACTCCACTTGTTAAAATTGTTTAAAAAAAAAGTACCATAACCTAAAAAATTAAAATGCCCACTTGAAGCCCAGCTCACTAGTACCATAACCCAAAAAATTAAAATGTCCTACTCTTTTAACATACACACGCAGCCATAGTGTGATAACAAAACAAAAAAAATAATAATAAAAAATAAAATAAAATAAAATAAAATAAAATAAAATAAAAATTCATTTTCTCCACCAAAACCTACACACACTGGAAAACACACACTATACCCATACCCACCCAAACGGTAACATTTTAAAGGCAAGGGGCTATTTTTGAAACAAAGCTGATGATGATAACATGCGTTGCTTTACCAATGCAATGGGCAACACAGCTATCTGTGGAAATGGTAATAACGGCATAACGATGTTGATGCATATGCCATGTAGGAATAACGCTGAAGCCGCGTTACCACTCCGTGCCCTCTTATTACTCGTATACTTGAAACATTGATAACCGATAATATTAATTTGTCTAACTAAAGCCAATATATAAAAATGAAGAGCTTTGCACGCATGACGTTTGATTTGCATACTTTAATATATAACTAGTTAAAATATAATGTAAACAACTGTCTAATGCATATGTCAGAATGTTTCAATCAATAAATTAATATGTGCAAATCATTTCTCATATAAAAAACAATTGCGAACATAAGAGAGATAGGTGCAGTGGTTTCGTCTCCCACCTCATCACCCTCTCATAACACACCAATTACTAAAATATCATCTCAACAAAAAAACCAATAACATGTTATTGATACCTGTAGGTGTCACAAAAATCCTAAAAAATTACATCGCTCACTCACAAAAAATAAAAAAATAAAATAAAATAAAAAATAATAAAAGCATCCGCCAATCTACCGCATGGTGACTAAGGGCATGGGTTTGTGGTGCAGTTTGGCTAGCCATTAGTCCTAAAAATGCCCAATAACATACAAACAGCATGCTGCATGTTGCACTCTAATAAGTAAAACAGATAAATAGTGTACCGACAAGACCATTCGCTATTTCTTGAAGCTCGATTTCTTTCTCGATTTCTCATTATCATAACAAATTTTCATTAAAAAAAAGAGTTTCTATCAAGTGAAGTATATACTACTTTAACTTAACTTGCTTGTGCTAAAACTTTAATCGTGAGTATAAAAGCCTTGTGCTCTTTTTAATTTATAAAAGAGTAACGAAATTTGATCATCCAAACAGAGTAACGAAATTTGATCATCCAAATTCTACAGGAATTCCACAATCTATCAAAAACTATGTGGCGTGTTCGTAGGAGGAGATAATTGTTCGTAGGAGGAGGTAACAAACATGAAAAACAAAAGGATGGCAAATGATAAGTTTATATATATATATATATATATATATATATATATATATATATATATATATATATATATATATATATATATATATATATATATATATTAAGAGTTTCCCTGGTAAAATATATTACACAAAAAAAAATTAAGTACAATAGAATGTGGCTGAAATATCGCATTAACCTTAAGTAACCGCTTGAACAACCACTAGATCATCTATGACATGCCACAAAATGACCACACTAACTACATACACAAACTAGAACACCAAAATTATCCAACTACTACATTAGATCAGCATCATCATCATTCTCTTGTAGATCACGGAAAATAGTCTTCCCATCTTACTTCGTGAGGAGGTCAGAGTCCACATTCTTACTCGACCAAGCCCCCACCTTTTTCCTTGTATCATCAATTAAGATTTCAACTTCATTAATCTCACTTCCAGTATCCACTTTTAAACATCCTATGTCACCTCTAATGTCCTAAAACAAGTTTATTTCATTTTTTGCACAGTCGAGGTATCGACTTCAACTACATCATCTTGGTCCTTTAAAACATCAAAGGGGTTCTTAAAGGATATATTATTAGTAGCTTGAACATTCAAACCAACATTACTTGTGGTAGCCTATTTACCATTCGATGTAGATGCCTCATTAGTGTCTATAGGAGTCAAAATATTAGGTTTCACTTGATTATTATTCGTTTTACCAATAGGACGATATATGTAATTTGGTTTAGGTATATTCAAACAAAACCCATCCATATGTCACAGCTTAGATGTTTGCTTCCCTTTCCCTTTCTTACGAGTAACCTCGACAAAACCATCATCCATAACCATAGAAGGAGTAGAAATCTTAACCCGTTTAGGACATTGCTCATCGCAATGGTAAAAAATCTTACAAGTATCGCATCGAGGAGGTTGCCATTCATATTCTACTTCAATAGTTTCCGTAGAGTGTCCTAACCCGTTAGGTAACGATATAGCCACAACCAAAGTGTCCAATATAGCAGATTTGGACGAAACTTCAGTAAGAGCACGAGCATAATTATTATGACCCAAAGAGTTAAGGCACATTGAACTAGTACATGCATCTAATATTATGGGGCGGCTGAACTTAGTAGTAATCAAACTAAGACCAACTTCTGAATACTCAACAATAGGCACGTTATGTAGTTTAACCAAACCGGAGCCGTGGTAATTTCCTTTTTTTTTTAAAACCATATTAGGTGTCCAAACATTTAAGACATTAGGCACTAATGTAACAAGCCACGTACCATTTCTAGAACTTGTTCCATACCAGTCTTATTAGCGAATTGGGAAAAGAAAAAACCATTTATAAGCATAACACGTTCCGAATCGATCTTAGCCCAAGTATTTCCACAATGAGAAACGCAAGACGCTTACCAATAAAGTACCCATGTAGGGTGTTAGCAAAACATGTACTAACCTCCTCTACTGCTTGCCATGGGATATCAACATTAGCACCATCCACACGTTCATCATTCCTTAACTCTGTAACTTGAATCGATTTCTTTGGAACATTATCCTTAAATATGGAAGCAAATGAAGACTTACTACCATTACCATTAGACGTAGCAGCATCAACATTCTTATCCCTGGCACCCAAGTTACTCAACAATGAACCAGTGGCCTCCATACTCTCCAACCCACAATCAATTAACAACGGACACAAAAATAAACAGATGACTCAAAAAATAACGAAACCCAAATAAATTAGGGGTTAGCCAGCGAGAAGAACCAAACCCTAACTAACACCCATTATAATGATTGTCGAGGAATATTAAATTAAGAGCATTAATGAACCTTTGCAGCAATTAAAGCTAGAACCTAGAAAAAAAATAATCAAAAAACCTAATCCTAAATGATCAGCCACCAAATAAAAGACCTGTTAACGAGATAAAATCAAATGATTAATCCACAGACACAAAAATGTTATAAAGTTTATAGAATTAAAGAGAAAAGATTAAACGATCGGATATGAAGAGATAGGGTAATCGCCAAAATCGACCATAGAAGAGAGAGAATTAGGTTTTTTTTTTTTTTTTTTTTTTTGCAAATATTATGGTTCATGAATTCGCCCAACCATCGGTGGATATTTTGATAACCGTAGATGCAACCATTCCCCTTAAATAAAGGGGGAATTGAAGAATGGGAGGAGAGAAAGATGGAGGATCGATCATCTAGAAACAAAAATTTTCATTCTAAGTGCTTAATCAAAGGTAATGTTTGTGCATTAATTCTTGATACTTGTAGAAGTGATAATTTAGTTTCAAGAAAGTTAGTCGATCACTTCAAATTACCAACGGAGCTATGTTTGAATTGAAGAAAGCTGACTGTTAAAATCTTCATTGTAATTGGTAAGTCATATGGAGAAGAGGATTTGTGATTTGGTGGAAGTCGTTGACCACTGTCTGATTAATTACCCCAAAATTCTTCCAGTTTTGAGGAAACTTTGGAGTTGGTGGGCCTTGTGCCTCTTGTTACATTTCCTTCGCTCACTATAGCAGACATTGCTTTAGAAAGAATTGGTAGCTTTAGCTGCCATCGAACTAACAAGGCCTTGCATGTAGTTTTTCATTATACTCTTTAGATGATATTGAAGTGGAGAAATAAGGTGATCAATGCGAATGAGGAGTCGATTGCTAGCATCAAAGATGAAGATGTTTTTCCATTGATTTAACGCTTATTCAAGTTATGGACTACAACCCGTTATGTCTCGAAACATGGTAATTGGAAATGTTGGATTACTAGCCCTATGCATATGTTTCCCTCATGTAATAGATAGTGTTGTCGTGTTCCTTTCAAAATAAATAAATAAATTAATTAATTAAAATAAAAAAAGATGTTGGTCATGTGTTACTGGGACGATTGTGGCATAAAAAGGTTAGGGAAACTCATAAAATTCAATGTGACCCCACATATTCACATGAAATGGGAAAAGAATTACAATGTTTCCAAACAAAGAAATTCAAAAAGTTGTAAAAGTTGAACATAACATTGAAGAAAAGTTGTCGAAAACATATATTATTGTTGAATTTGAAAATCAATATGATGCTAAAGTTGATACGACCAGTGTAGAAACATCAGCTGAAGTACCCAAGAAGACAAAAGATTCTAGGGCTTGTAAAATCTTGAAGTTTAAGCTATCGAGTTCGAAGTTATTAAAGGTACAAAGGTTCATGATTTTGCTTATGGGTTAATTTTAGACATGATTATCAAGAATCCAATAAGTTTCCTATGGCGAGCGAAGAAACTATCGTTGTTGCAATTGAAACTTGGTGATCATTGATAAGGATTACATAACCCGACGTTTATAGTCATAGGTTGATCATTAGGAGTGTGGTAGGCGTGTTAAAAAGATGAAGTTTCTGATTTAATGTGAAACGTAAAGCCACTAAAGATAACTTCGTCGTGAGAAGATATTCAAGGTTGATAAAGCCCTTAATGGTAAGAGCTTGAGGGTGAGTTCTTTTCATGTGAGGGGGAATGATAAGGACAAGAATTGTGTTGAAAGTTTGTGGAATACTACACGGAACAACGAGGGCTTACAAAGTAAGTGCAATACCAAGTGATGTGTCGCATCTGGCGACCAAAGATGACCATGCATGTTATGTTTGGCAAATGTGTCGCATCCCCTTAGATTCACTGCATTTAGGTTGTTTCATAGGAAGTTCGGATTTTCATTATTTTGTTATTTAGGAAAGTTTATTTATTTCTCTAGTTATCTTTGATCTTGGAATTTATTACTCCTTTCGTCTCAAAATAAGTGTTCATATTGACTTTTCTAAGTCAAACTGATTCAACTTTGACCTTACCTATTTTTACAGGTGTTATATAATACTTGATGCAAAATTTATAAATGGATTGAGTTTTAAGTGTATTTTTCGTTGGTATAATTTTTCATCAAATATTATATGACACAACAAAAATATTTAAGATTAAAGTTGAACTAGTTTGACTTTGAAAAGTCAAATTGGACACTTATTTAAGTATGGAAGAAGTAATAAAATTTGTGTTTAGAGTTTTATCTCTTATTAGGGTTTTTCGCTAGATGTTTCATCCTCAGTTTATCAACCTTATGATTAGTGTTAACATAATTTGCTTCTGCATCATGCGTCAATTACGATAATGATCTGTCATGAGCAATAAGATTTTTTCTATATAATTATAAATAATGAGGGAATTTAGACAAAATCTTATAATTTTCTACTCCCTATGTCTCGAAATTATTGTCCACATTTTCATTTCAGTATGTCTCAAAATAATTGTCCACTTTTCATTTTAAGTAAAAAAAAAATAGAATTTAGTGGATGAATATTCCATTTAAGTAGTTGAGCTTTATAGTGGCTCTACTTTTATTAAACTTAGTAATTCTTGTCTTCTGAAAATAATCTTGAGACGGAGGGAGTATATAATTTAGATAAAAGTGTATACTATATCTAGTTTAGTATAATGAATGACTTAACAAAAACTGAAACGAATAATTTTCCTTCTATAAAAAATAGCTCGTAGTGTATTATGTTTTTATAAAGCGTGATTTTTTTTATTATCCAATATATATAAAACCCAGGATTTTGGGCGCTTCGAAATGTGTGCGTAACAGTTGAAATAACAGTAAACAGGCTTTAAATGGTTGTAATTTACTGTTAAGAAGGAAGGAAGGGAAAAAAACCTGTGTTTTCTCTTCACAAAAACACACCCACCCACCTCTCTCTGTTTCACGCTCTCTCTAGAAATTTCCATAACACAGCACCGACTCACATCCATATAACATACCACCGCCTCACATCTTCACGATTAACAAAAAAAACCAGGTCCACAAATTGGAATTAGATCCACAGGCTTTGATAATTTCTTCATGAAAATGAAAAACCGAATCGACGACAACACAAATCCAAACACCCCCGGATCAACTGAGATCTCCAACCATCAATTTTTTCCATAAACTTCACTGGAGAATCGGTCAGTGTGTTCACTTTGGTTCAGAGTGGGTTGTTTTTTTCTGTTTTCCAGGTTTGTGTTTGTTATTTTGTTGGATCATTTAAAGTTTTTGTTCGGTCATTAATAAGTAATAACTATAAGGCGACAATTTTAGCATGTAAATTTAGTGGATTATAGCAGCAATGTTGGAGATAAGGGTTCTGATTGTTCAATGTACACAAACTGTTCGATGAAATGCTTGAATGAAGAATAGAGGTTTCAAACTGCTGAATTAGTTTACTTGCACTTCGGTATATTTAGTATACACGATTTAATTAGTTTATGATATGATAGCCAAACTTAATTTACTATGTTTCAATTAGCTTGAATGAAGAACGGAAACATGTGGCCTTATCTAGGTGTTATTTTGATTGAATGAAGTGCAAGTAAACTAATTCAGTTTCAATTAGTTTACATGTGACAAACCGTTGTCACATGTTTCCGTTCTTCATTCAAACTGTTATTCCAACTGTTGGCCTAAATAGTGTACCATCTGTTGAAGCACAGGTTCCCGTTCTTAATGTTTGTATGATTACCTGTTTTACTGTGATTTGTGTTTGTGAACTTGCAACAAAGATATTATATTTCATTGGTTGCCTAACTTAAGCGACACCCGTTAATAATCAAATTTTTAACTCTTTTATAAGTGAATGCCAAACACCTCCCACAAATACTTTTAAGTTGCATATTTGTATGCTAAAAGGTAGCATTTAGTCCTGAAGTAGAAAATTATGTTTGTGAACAGGTTTGTAATGCTTAGCTTGAGGTTGTAAGATGTGATAGCGGTCCGAGACGGTGCCTAAATGAGCATGCTTTTAGGAAGTAAAGTAGTAGAATAGCGATTGAGGTATGTTCTGAAGGGTATATACTTTTCTCGATCTACTTTTTTTTTAATAATAAAATCAATTATATTATTTAAGTGTTATTTTGATTGAATCGATTGTGTTTTAGATTAAATTTGTTGGGTTTTGAGGGTTTTTTTTTAATTGGTGTAAAGTGTTAGATCTAAAATATTAGTTGTGTCGTACAAGTAGTGATGCGTAGTTTGATGAGATTTGGAAAATGTACACAGATTTGTAGTTTTGTTGACTAAAATTTATTGTATACGTAAGTTGTACGGTACAAGCTATGATGCGTAGTGTGTTGGTTTGTTTACGTACAGTTGACAAAAAAAAAACGCAAGGTGTGGTTTGAGATGTGTAGAGGTTACGAGTCGTGATACGTAGTTTGTTAAAATGTGTTATATGGTTAATGTATTGAGATTCGCTTTGGCCATAGAAAGCTGAATGTTAATGTTTTTTTGTTAATGCAACATGACAATTTGACAAAGAAGGTAGATAAAATTAAGTGCTTCAGTTTGATTAGGACGTCATTGTGCTTATATTTTCTAAGCAGGTATGAGGGATCAAGCTGATGCGTCTACTTTGGTCGTAATGATCCCCGTGTCTTATGAAATGAAGACAGTCCAAACCGATGGATTATCCATTTCATGGAGCTTCATCTTCAGGTAACTTATGCTTCGTTAAGTACATGTGGGAAAACTATGTTATCATGAATATGTTTTTTTGTAGAAACTTATTAAAGAAGATGTAACCAATTAAAAAAACACATGTGTTTGACCTATATGGGGTGTTTGCACATTCATTTTAGAGGTGATTATGTCATATAGTGCTACATAATATAGTGTTTTGTTTTTACCTTGCTAAAAAGGGTAAAATACGTAATATAGAAAAAGTGCCATAAAGTATATTCATGTAACAGATTGAATTCTCATGGGTTTGGTCAGCTCTTAGGCAAGGATGTATCAAATGCAATCTGATGTGAGTGTCAAATGTAGCTCACCACTCTTCATATAACCTATTCTAGCTAGGATGTATCAAATGCAATCTGATGTGAGTGTCGTCTTTCATTGTTTCTTATTTTAACTTTTGTCTTCAATCTCATTGGCTGTAATCTATGTGTAATTGTATAAAGATTTGTTTTAAAATTGAACTTATGTGTTTTAGGAAGCAAGAATTGACATTTTTACTAGAATTAAAAGTTTTGGACACTAATCCAAACACCCCCTTATAGCTTCCTTTATGTGTATTAGGAAGTACGGGTTGGTATTTATTAAAAGATCAAAATTTTGGTATTTGCAAAAAACTTGGAATTGCTTCTTTGCTTTTCAAAAACAAAATGTTAGTAGTGAAGCCAGTTAATGATTTAGGGTTTGCTGCAATTAATAGTTTGTTTATGAATGTTGATTTGTAGTTTAAATAAGGGCGAGCAAAAAAACGATGACTCAAAATGTTATGGATTAAATGAGAATGGCTGAATGAAAACTAGCAAGTCGCTCCAGTATTAGGAAAAAAAGGATAAGACATTATTGCTTATCTAATACAGTAGTTGCTTCAACATAAAGCATATTTAAGGATTATCTTTTGCAATGTGCTTTAATAAGTAGTTGTAATAAACAATCATAGACACAATTGAGAGTACTTCATGATTTGATGGATTTGAGAGTACTTCAACATAGTAAGCCGAACGATATCTAGAAAGTGAGTAAAACAGATGAGAAGCGAAAAAAGAAGTTTGAGGTAGAAACTGCTTATCGGCTTATTCTGTTTTTGTAACATTGATAAGCACTTTTTGTGCTTAAAAAATTGGTTGGAGGAAGAGTACTTATGCATATCTGCTTGCTTATTTGCAGATGAAAAGGTGCCAAAGGGTAAAATTTAATTTTTAATTAAGAGGGTGTTTGGAATTTGTGGAAGGCTAATAAAGTTGTATATGGAATCCGTCAACAATTGAGAAGGAGATTGGAAGTCAAGGTTTGAAAAATAAATTGTTAAAAGAAGATGATGGGTGGGATACTTTCTCATCATGAATAACAAAGGTACGCAACTGATATAATAGTTTCTCTATTTAATTTCTATATTTTACAGGTCTCATAATTCCAGTTTTGGATTTTGATAATAGGTAGCAATTTCGGATTTTATTTTTAGTGGAGAAAGGGGTGTTCCAGTGAGACAAGTTTCTGGGTTTGAAATTAGATATGGAGAGAGGGTGTTTCATTTAGCTTATCTTCCAATCGTATGAGGTAATTTCTACTTTTGACTACTTATAGTGTTTGTGGAAGCTAAGTTTCAAATCATGCGCACAACCCTTTAAGTGCATTATGTCCTTAATTCCAGATTGCGCCATGATAAAAGTAACATTATTCATCAATTGCGTTTGTTTGCGCTTACAGGTACCATATCCCATTTCACCCGATATCTAGAATACTCTGTTAAATACACACACAGAGACACAACGTGTGTCTCTCATATATCCGAGAGGCTTTTGAAGGTGCAGCCGGTTTCCAGATCCATAAGCAAGCGGCGGGCTTTTCGTGGTTTTTGATTTTCTAAGCTGTGAAAATGGATGTTGAAGTGATCACAACTTGAAATCTGTGATTAAGAAATTGTTGGTAATGAGGATGGTTTTGCTCCTAACATTAAGGTTCGCCTCTTCTTTACAGTCTATTCTTAGATGTTGATTCTGCATTCAAGAGCATTGTATTTCAGCTCTAACAGAAATTCAATATAGTACTTGGTCGAATAATTAATTAATTCTGTATCTCTTTATATATAGGAAAACAAAGAAGGTCTTGAGCTTTTGAAGACTGCGACAGCGAAAGTTGGGTATAGTGGAAAGGTAATTCTGTTTTGTATCTATGAAAAAATATGCTTGAAAGAAGGTCTTGACCTTTTGTATCGTTTTAAACGTCCTTTAGTATTATGTATGATCAAGGCGATGACGAGAACTTTTTTCATTTGATTATTGTGGTCCAGGCTCTATGTATCAAACCTGCTACTGTTTCCATGGACAGTTATAAGGAGTCACCAAGAGAGAGCGCTAGATCACAAATGAATAGTGGTGACGTTATTTTTCATTCCACTATAAACATTTGAGCCTTACCATCATTACAAGTTGCATAATGCGCACTCCTAAAGAGGTAACATCAATTTTCATTTGCTACTTCTATTTGTTGCACAGGTATGTTCAATTTTAAAGCAAGATCCAGAAAAATATAATAATAAAATAAAATTATAAACATTGCAGCGATGGCTATTTTGCCTCTTAGGGAAGAGCACGGTCCTAAATGGATAATTAGAGGTTTGTTTCCTTTTGAAATTGAGCATAATGTACTGTGGCATACATGTGTCTTCTATTTTTATCATCTGTGACTCTGTGTCACGATTTCCAATATTGGTAGGCCATACGGAAGAGTACGGATGTGTATGTACTATGTACGGTGTAGAACGTCATCTAGTTAGGTAGGGACGAAAAAGCTTACAGCAAAGTTATTGCTTATATTTATTGAATAATTCTAGATCCACATACAATTTACACAATTTTGTCCACACGCTGACATGTCAGGGTGTTGATTGGTTGGTTTTTTGTAGGGGTGTTGATTGGTTGGTTTTTTGTGGGTCACCAAAAACCAACCCATCAACACCCTGACACGTCAGCGTGTGGACAAAATTATGTAAATTGTATGTGAGTGTAGCACATCTCATATTTATTTGATAGTTACTGTTTAGTACATAAAGAAATCTCTATTGTCTTTGTGATGCATGATTTTGATATGGGCTAATGATTTGAAAATAGATACAAGTTGATATTTTTTGTTGTTCTATATAGCCAACTTTTTTTTTTATATTATAGCAAATTTTTTGAATTCCGTCTATTATGTGTACTTTATGACCTTTTTACCCTTACTTTTTCAAATTTTTAGGGGTAAAATGGTTATTTTACATAAAAAACAGTCACAAAATACACACAATAGACGAAATTCAAAAAGTTTGTGTTATAATAGAAAAAAAAAAAAAAAAAAAAATTGGCTATATAGAACAACAAAAAGTGTCAATTTAGATGCATTTTCAAATCATTAGCCCTTTTGATATTTGACCCTAGATTTTTTTTTTTATTTTTTTTTTATTATTTTTTTTTTTAGAAAGGCATATTTGAACCTTGAATATTGAGAATCACTATTATTTTACACCACTAATGACTTTTGTCTTTCTTTTTCATGATGTTTTATATATGAAAGAACACGAAAAAAATGCATTTCATACATATTTTACACACGGTTTAAGAGATTTCATACATATTTCACACACGGTTACGAGATTTCGAACATATTTTACACACTTAAGAGGAGGATTCATTTTTCATATCATAGAAGAGTTTGAGTTTTTGACTGCTCCTTATTTTCTATCATAAATCACGAATTCACATAATCGAAGCACGCCTTAATAACATACAAGCAAAATTACTTCGTCACACAACTTTGAATGTATAAATGTGAACTAGCATTTACTTTAACAAAGTTATTTGAATGTATAAATGTGAACTAGCATTTACTTAAACTAAGTTAGTCATTAAACAAAGAGCGTTTTGAATAGACACAATGTTTAACATGGATACTACAGTTGTGTGAAACAACATATCCGGATATGTTTAAGAAGATTTTTCATGTAAATAATCATAACCTTGTTTATTGTTTTTTATTATTTTATTACGTGACAGTTAAGAATTTTAACTAAAGGCATCCACCATAAAAGCTTTAAAAATTTAATAGTTCATGACACGTCAATATTTTATAAAATTTTTGTGTTAATAAACTCATCTTCACTATGATATAAACATTTTAAAGTTTTATAATTGTTTCATATAGTATATGCATTAAATACCTTGAGACTATAAGGTTTATGACATTTTGTATGCAACATATATATGAAATCGAAATCCATTGTACAACAACAACAACAACAAACTTAATCCCGTCGGAGCAGGGTATGGGGGAGGTAGAACGTAGATAGATCCTACCCCTACCCCAGGAAACACCCGAGAGTAGAGAGACTGCTTCCAAAAAGACCTCCGGCAAGTGCAGGTGTGCGGGTGATAGAGCAAAGCATAGAGAGCAAAAACGACAAAACACCCCAAGCAAGAAGCCGGCAATCACAAGCAGGCAAAACAAGCAAAAGGAACAAATAGCCAAGGAGGCAAGGGTACACGTGCAAAAGCACACCAGACAAACAAAGAGCAAAGGCCCAAAGACAAGCAAACAAACCAAAGGAAGCAACACAGGGCAAAGCAACGCACGTGGCCTAAAGCCAAGGCAAAGCAAAAGCAAGAAAACGCAGGAAAACCTAAAGGGGCAACAAAGAGCAAGGCAAAGCAACGTCTGGGGCCTAAAACTAAGGCAGAGCAAAAACAAAGAACCAAACCGACGAGACTACCCACAAATCCTAATTCTAACTCTCCACGCCTTCCTATCTGAGATCATGTCCTCGGACAAGAGCAACTCCTTCTTGTCGAGTTTAAGTCTATCCTCCCACCTGAGTTTGGGTCTACCCCTTCTTCTCACTCCATCCACTACAAGCGCTTCGACTTTTCTAACTGGCGCTGATTGTGGCCTTCTCCTGACATGCCTGAACCACCTCAACCTTCCTTCTCTCATCTTCGAGATAATATTCTCGACTTCGAGTTTAGCTCTAAAAACTCCGTCCGGGATCATGTCAAGCAAGGTTTTACCACAAGTCCATCTTATCATTCTCAGTTCTGCCACCTCTGCCCTGTTAGCCTGGACCTTGGTGATAGGCCAACACTCAGACCCGTACAACATAGTTGGTCTCACCGCCACCTTATAGAACTTTCCCTTTAACTTTAAGGGGACGTTCCTGTCACAAAGGACTCCCCAAGCCGCCCTCCATCTCGCCCAACCAGCTGTAATCCGGTGGGTTACGTCCTCATCTATCCTCCCTGATTTGTGAATCATCGATCCTAGATATCTAAAAGACTCCTTGGGTGGCAGGATCTGGTCACCAATACGAATATCAATTTCCTCGTGGTGTCCTGACTCGATCCTCCTAAAGTCACATCTCAAGTATTCAGTCTTCTCTCTGCTCACCCGCAGACCATTGTCTTCAAGAGCCTCTCTCAAGTTCTCAAGTCTGTTGTTTAACCCTTCCGCCGATTCTGCCACCAGCACAATGTCGTCAGCAAAGATCATGCTCCATGGAATACCCTCTTGTATCCCTCTAGATAACTCATCTAGAATCAAGGCGAAGAGGTAAGGACTGATGGCCGATCCCTGGTGTAGCCCAACTTCAACAGGGAAAAACTCCGAGGTCCCCACTGTGGACCGTACACGTGTCTTGGCCCCTTCATACATATCCTTAATGTCCCTCACGAATCTCCGTGGGACGCTATCATATGCCTTTTCAAGGTCAAGGAACGCCATATGCAGGTCCTTTTGTCTTTCTCTATATTTCTCCATGAGACTTCTCAGAAGGTGAATAGCCTCGATCGAGGACCTTCCTGGCATAAAACCAAATTGGTTCTCAGACACCCTCATCTCCCTTCTCAACCTTCTCTCGATAACTTTCTCCCAAAGCTTCATGGTGTGGCTAAGAAGCTTAATGCCCCTATAGTTGCCCCTCGCTTGCACATCCCCCTTGTTCTTATAGATGGGGATGACTTCACTGAGTCTCCATTCTTCTGGCATCTTAGCACCGGAGAAGATCTTGTTGAAGAGGCATGTCAGCCATGTTACCCCCTCATCACCTAAGCACCTCCAAGCTTCTATGGGGATTTGGTCCGGTCCTACTGCTTTGTTTCTTCCCATCTTCTGTAGTGCAATCTTCACTTTCGGTTGGCTAATCCTCGAATAGTAGCACTCTAGCTGTTGGCTAGGGTTCTCTTCCTCCCCACTTCCCTCAGTACTTTCTGCAGTACTTCCTTCGTTGAAAATAGAAGTGAAATACTTTCCCCATCTTTTACTAATATCCTCTTCGTTCACAATAGTCCGACCACCTTCATCTTTGATATATTTTACGTTTCCTAAATCCCTCCTTCTTCTCTCTCGGACTTTAGCAATCCTGAATATGTCGTTGGCCCCCTTTTTGGAGTCCAATTTCTTATACAGATCTTCATACACCTTGTCCTTCGCCTGAGCTACTGCCTTTTTCGCATCTCTTTTAGCTTCTTTATACCTCTCTTCTGCGACGGTAATGTCAGCTTGTTGTCCCTCTCGACACACAAGAAGCTCTCTGAACCTAGATTGTTTCACTGCAACTTTGGCTTGCACTTCCTCGCTAAACCACCAAGATTCCCTGTTGGGCGGCTGGGTCCTCGAAGCCCCGCTAGCCACACTAAGGGAATCCTTTGCTGCATCCTTAATGATGCCGGCAAGAGTGTTCCACATCTGGTTCGCGTCTCTAGCAGTCAAGTCCTCCGACCGAGTAGAAAACCCCTATGCAGCTTTTACTCTAAAGGCCTCTGCCGCCTCACCGTTAAGATTCTTCCAAAGAATCCTTGGCAACCTGATCGGTACTCTCCTTGGTTGTTGCCTCTTGAAAAGAGCATCCAAGGCTAACAATTTGTGCTGGGATGAGCAAGCCTCACCAGGGAAGACCCTACAATCTCTACATGCTCTAAGTTCCCTTCTTCGCACCAGCAGGTAATCGATCTGGGTGTTGTGACCACCACTCTGGAAGGTGATCAAGTGGACATCCCTCTTCTTGAAGAAAGAGTTCGCTACTACCAAGTCGTGAGCGGTAGCAAACTCTAAAATCGATCGGCCTTCATCATTCCTAACTCCAAAGGCAAAACCTCCGTGGACCCCCGCGTATCCATCCGTTGCCACTCCTATATGGTCGTTCAAGTCCCCTTCTATAATCAGACGCTGCTCCGATGGCCACTCCCTAACTAGCTCATCGAGGGAGTCCCAGAAGCTCTTCTTCTCTACTTCACTTCGACCCACCTGTGGTGCGTATGCACTGATTACGTTAACCGTCTCCCCATCAATAACCAACGTAATCGCCATGATCCTATCGCTACTCCTGGTCACTTGCACCACATTATCTTTGAGGCCCGCCGCCAAAATAATACCAACTCCGTTACTCGCAGACCTAGAGCCCGAATACCAAAGTTTGTAGTCGTTACCCTCCCTCGTACTGGAGCCCTTCCATTTAGTCTCTTGAAAGCACGCAATGTCAACCTTATGTCTCCTCAATACATCCGCAAGCTCAAAGAGCTTACCGGTCAAAGTCCCAACGTTCCAACTACCCACTCTAATCCTACGAGCCGACGCAACCCTAGCAAAACCCCTACCCACCCTAGTCCCTCCTACCCCGCCAACCCCTCCTACCCAGTCTACCCCACCTACACCGACTACCCCACCTACCCGACCTACCCTTCCCGAGCCGACGAGACATGACCTCAGGTGACCATCACTAACCACAGAGTCTATCCTAACCCCAACACACTACAACGGGACTAGGAACAAAAGCAAAAAGGTAGCCAAGCAACAACAGACAACAATAAACAACAACAAAACAACCACAACAGACAAGAAATCAAGCACACAAGCAACAACAAACAACAACAGACAACAGCCACCCCCCAAAAAGCAGGTAAGTATCAAAATAAAACAAGAGCAAAGGAGTAAAGGGAGATAAAGCAAAAATCAGAAAAAGTAAGAAAGCTCAGCTCAGCCGGAAAAAAAATTCCGGTGGACAGAGAGTGACCGGCGGCGACTGCTACCGGTGACCGTCGGCGACTGTGGCGGCGGCACAGGTTGGAACAAGCTCGAAAAAAGGTGAGGAGGTCCCACTCGCGGGCGGTGTTGCTCGAGACAGCCTGGAAACACCGAAAAAACGCCTGAAAAACCAGGAAAACCGCCACGGCAAGGTGGCGCGTGGGTGTACCGGTGGTGGTCCGGCTAGTAGGGTTTTGTATCTCGGGGTGAGGAGGTGAGGATGGCAGTGTTTGATTTGATTTATGTGTTAAGTGAAGGTGATGATAATGGTGTTTTAAAAGGGAGAGAGGGAGTAGGTAGGAGAGAGAAATATCAAAAGGCTTACAAATCGAAATCCATTGTGATTGAAATAAAACAAGGTTTTCAACAATTATAAAACTATTATTGGGAATGTTTTAATAATCAATTTTTTTTCTCAATAAATTGCATATCTAATTAGATTACGTGTTTATTTAAGACTATTTATTGATAGTTAAACACATTCATAAGTGTTAAAAGGAAAGTGTTATACTATATACACTAAAAATCAACTCAAGACTAGTTTGCTAATGGTGAAAATAAAGAGGGAAGAAAAGATTAAATTTCTTTATGGATTGAAGTCAACTTATATAACCAAAATAAGATTAGCATCTCAAAGATAAAGAAGAAACAAAATTTTAGGTTGTGAAAGTGAAAGAAACATAAAGCTATGGTGCAATGTGTTAATAATATACTTTTTGAACATGGTCACTCGAAAAAGTTGTCACTAGGACCCTAAAATTGCTTTTGGTACATAGCTTTTATCATTTGGTAAATATTTTATTATTAAGGTTTATTAAGTACGACGGGTAAACATAGGTAGTTTTTTAATTAAAGCGAAAATTACGGCAGTGTCCCTGATAAACTCACTGTGTTTCTATATACCCATGCTTTTTCCACATCTTAATTCTACCCCCAACATCTCAAGTATATATTTACGCGACATTCACATACATTAAGTGTCACAGTCCCATTGGATGAAGAAATAAAAAAAAATAAAACAATATTGACTTTTATAACATGTCGTGTACAAAAATACACTACATACACGAGATCAAATTTAAACCAACTTTGACAACTGAAATAGTAGTGCATGTGTAATTATTTACAAAAAACACCCTTTAACTTTTTAATAATAAAAACTTTTTTATATAACAAACTTTATTCGCCAAATATTTAGTAAATATCTATCGAATTCTTTGATAAAAAAATATCGTTGCGAAGAGCTCTAAATTACGAACAAAACAAGCCCAATATTAATATGCTTTTGACGTACGTACGATTTTATAAAAAATGTTAAAGTTTGATATAAATATATTTATAAAAAAAAAAAAAAAAAAAAAAATCTTAAACCACAGGGGCCAAAGACGTACAAAATTCTATAAAATAGGAATATCGTTTAGAAATAAAAACGCAAAATTTATAAACTAAAAACGGTATCCTTTTATTCATAAAACTAAAAACGGTATCCTTTTATTCATAAAACTAAAAAAGCTAACCTTTTTTTTTTTTTTTTTTTTTTTTTTTTTTTTTTTTTATATATAAAATTAAAAATTTTTATTCATAATTTAAAACATTACATAGAAAATATAAAACGTAAATGTACGAAATAAAAAGTTTATGAATGTTTACGTTTTTATTTCGTACGTTTCAACCGAGGGCTAGTCATGTCTAGTTCAATAAAATGCTTAAAAAAAGTTTATGAATGTTTATATCTTTATTTCATACATTTACGTTTTATATTTCGTATGTAATGTTAATTTATAAATAAAATTATTGGTTTATATAAAAAAAAAAAATTGCCTTTTTTATGATTAAAAGGATACCATTTTTAGTTTATAAATTTTACGTTTTTATTTCTAAACGATATTCCTATTTTATAGAATTTTGTACGTCTTTGGCCCCTGTGGTTTAAGAGTGTGTTTTGAAAGTTTTTAAAAAAATATATATATATTTATATCAAACTTTAACATTTTTTATAAAATCGTAAGTACGTCAAAAACATGTTAATATTGGGCATATTTTGTTCGTAATTTAGAACTCTTCGCAACGATATTTTTTTCATCAAAGAATTCGATAGATATTTACTAAATATTTGGCGAATAGAGTTTGTTATATAAAAAAGTTGTAATTATTAAAAAGTTAAAGAGTGTTTTTTGTAAATAATTACACATGCACTACTATTTCAATTGTCAAAGTTGATTTAAATTTGATCTCGTGTATGTAGTGTATTTTTGTACACGACATGTTATGAAAGTCAATATTGTTTTATTTTTTTTATTTCTTCATCTAATGGGATTGGGACACGTAATGTATGTGAATGTCGCGTAAATATATACTTGAGATGTTGGGGTAGAATTGAGATGTGGAAAAAGCATGGGTATATAGAGACACAGGAAGACTGGCAGGGGCACTGCAGTAATTTTCGCTTAATTAAATGTATGCGGTATTCCAAGTATATTCCGTGATCCCTTTTTAGTTATTTCTTCTCTATACTTTCAAAGATGTGTATTTAATTTCTTTTTAATTGTAGCAGATTCTTGCCAAGAGTGTATTCAATTGCCATTAAAAAATGGTTTGAATATTGTAACTTGATACTACTATTTTTAACCTTTTGTAAAAATGCAGCTACTCGGTTTATTGAATTCATGTATAGTCGTATTTTAAATTATAACATGATACTATTTTTAACCTTAGTGTCATTCTTTCTCCGCGTGTTTTTGTCTTGTCTGACTCTAAAGAAATAATGACAATTACAAGAAAAACAATATACTGTAGAATTAAATAAGGTGACGAGTGAGTAAGTGAGGTATCAAGGTCTTTAAATATGATGTTATGAATTTGAGGCTGGCTGCATATGTAATATGCATTCAATTGGCACATTTTTCATATACACTCTTTTTATTTAGATTACCACCATGTGTATATTCATTGCCACCTGGTGAAATGATCTTGCCACGAGTTCAATCTCACAAATAAACATTTATGAAGTACAAAGTTATACTTCGTATATAAGTTGACTTTGGAATTCACATTATAGTGTAAGAGGCTAGGAGTTACGAAATAGCTCCACATTTGAGATGACACATTTTCATGCATAATCTTTACTATGTGGACACATTTCTCACGAGCTCAGAGTAAATTTGAACCACACCAATGCCTTTCTATAGAATTGAGAAACTCACTTTAAAAAAAGCTAAAACTCATATGACATCTAAGAGATATATATTATCGCTGTTAGATAATACAACAAGTACTCACAACCAAACAATCATATTTTACATTTAATAAACCTCAAAAATTATTAAAAGCCTCTACACGTATACAAACATTTTTATCTAAAATTAAACAATGCTATATATAGATCTGTTGAAATGTTATCAGCTTGCCATATTTATTAAGACGTAGTTGTTATATATAGGAACTTCTATAAAAAGAACCTACACATATCAAAGAATGTGCATCGGATCTCAGTTTAGCATGTAAACGAGCGGGGGAACCCGCGCGTTGCTGCGGGAATGTTGTGTTTAATCCAAATTATTTTTATTATTTTTAATTTTTTTAGGGACTAAATTTGCAAAAGATCGCCAACGGAGGACTAACGGTGCAATTTATAGCTAACGTGAGGGACTAAAAGCGTAAAATCCTTAGCTACAGTACACACACTATTACAAACTGACTTTTTACTGTAGCAGCCACTGACAAACTGACTTTTTACTGTAGCAGCCACTGTTTGGCACTGTAGCAACGTTATTTTCAGTTTTAGTCCCTTAACGTGGCGTTCTTTGCAAAGTTAGTCCTTAGGGACTAATGGTGAAAAAAAAGTTAACCTTAGGGGCTGTTTCTGTTTATTATTTGTACAGAAAAAGCCCCTGAAGTTACTGTTCCTTTTCAAATTTAATCTACATTTGTTAGATAACGGTCGTTAAGGACTAACTTCGCAATTGATCACTAACCTCAGGGGCTAAAATTGGCAAACGTGAAACTTGGGTGAGTACTGTAGCTATAGTGAAAAAAACGCCTATTAGTATATATATAATCATACATGAAATTATACATATATGAACGGCTCACGTTATTCTTATATACGAGATTAGGTAAAGATATCCGGATAAGTATTTATTTTACTATTTGCATTCAATAACGACTCATGTTATTCCTCTTTATAGGTTTAACTCGCGCGTATACGATGTTTAACAGTTAAATACGGCTAAAATTATTATTAAGTGGATTATATTAATATCAAAATAAAGGCACGATCTCATGGATACCGTGAGATGAAAATAAATACGCGAGATTGTACTTATAGTAACTATGCATGTGATTTCTTATTAAAGTTTAAACATGCGTATCTGGGAAAATTCACGGGTCGTTATATGCTATTAAATATGCACAATGTCAAAAACATGATATCAATAGTTAAACTACGTAATAAAAAACCATCAATCTCAACATCATGTCAGTCAAACAAAATCAAATTATTCGTCCAACAAAAATATATACCAAATATTAACCGATATTAATATATAATGAAAATTTTATGTAAATGCTCACGAGTGCACAGATACTATAATTGAATAAGTATAAAGTATTTTATATAATTTTACAGAAAAGTCATATTTAACATTCCGTGTATACACAGGGTTAAAAACTAGTGATTTAATATATAACATAAACTTTATATGTAACAAATGCCATAATTTTTAAAATCATCAAATATTTCTTCTTTAATCTTTATTCTTATAACTTACATTATCGATGACATAATGTAAGTTTCCATTTCTCTAAAATTTTATGTTTACGTTTTTTATTTGTAAATAATAATCTTTAATACTATTAATGGAAACGATTATTTAGTGATGTTTAAACAAATCATATATCAAAATTCTAGTTGGACAAATAAAAGAATTTCGTTTCGCATATTTGGTAAAACTGAGTCATCCTATTCGCCAATTAAAGTCAAAATTCAATTGGATTTTTGTCAACATTTGTTAAAATTTGTCTATGAGAAAAATATAAATACGCATATGTCAAAATTAAAAAAGAAAACAAAATTAAAAAGAGCGAGGTGATTGGAGTTATTTTTTAAAGTTTTGTTGTAATTCTTAAACTTAATAATAATAATAATAATAACAACAACAACAACAACAACAACAACAACTTGGAGGTGTTTTTCCTCCTAATGTTGTTCAGCCCTTAAATGGTGTTAAATTACTTGATGGGCCCGCTAGTGTGGATTTTGATTTCAATAATGAGCTTTTGACAAAGAGATTGGCCAAAACTATCGTGCGTATGGATGCAGTTGTTAAGATTAATGATCCTCAATGTGAGTTCATGAGTTGCCACTTCTTCGTGCTTGTACGGGTAATTCAAAACTATACTTTGTTATGCGCACATGCCATCCCGTGTCTTTTAGTCAGCCTAACATTCTTTTGACGTAGCTCTTCGTTCTCTAAAGTGTATTGTTACTGCTTTTAGATCAGGGTTTGTCGACTGGAAATGGAGGCTTGCTACCTTAACCTTTGCAATTTGGGGTCTCGGTGTCTATGTTACACGTGATGTTTTGAATTATTCCTTTCATGCGTCACGATTGTAGTCTGTTGGTTTGCAGACTAAGCAACTTCGGCATGATGGTGTTGTATCTTCTGGGCGTACCTTTAATGATGCTTTGAGTGTGTTTAATACGAATATGTAGATCGACCTTTTGATTAATGCAAGTGAGATGTCGCCCCCAAACTCATGAAGAAATTGGCAAGTATATATTTCACACCGGTTACTAAAACTGTAGAATCTACCTTTTCCTTATCTCCTCGATCGATGGCTTTGTGAAAATCTCAACTGGAAGATCACACTTCTGACTGGCTTAGAGCGGTTCTGATTTCTGGTTTAGGACATACTATGAACGGTAACACTTATCTTTGTGTGTTATGCTATCGATTAGGGGTTCCCTTATTTTCTATTTCGAAGCCATGTTTATCTTGCTCCAGGGTCTTTGATGGGGATATTTATAAATATCATGATGTATCGTGTGCTGATATTATTGGTACAAAACATCGACATAATGTTGTTCACGATCCCTTTTCGGCATCTACTTTCGGTCAGGGATTTCAGCTGGTAAGGAAGTTGATATTGGGATGGTTGGTGGGTGTGACAAATCCTACTTCCAGCAGACATGTTACTCTACCCATGGGATGGGGACTTGTTGTGTGTGTGGATGTGAATGGGTCTTCGCCTTTGACACAAACTAGGATTTTAGATTTTGTGCCTGGTCGTACGGTGCTTGATGTGACACATCGGAATCATGCCAAACATGTGGCTAAGTGTGTGGCTATTGGATATGGTTTTCTTCCTTTTTTTATTTTATTTTTATTTTTTTGCAGGGAATAAGAGAAGGATGCAGTTGCCTGACTTAAGCGGATACTGTGAAGATCGCTTTAAGCCCAACTAGGATATAATAACAAAGATAACATAGATTGCACAGCGGAATAAACATAAACATCAATGTTATTAACAAGGTTTTTCATCATTATCATTCATAATATTCACAACTAGCTCCAATTCTACTTTGATCAATAGTCAAAACATGTTATCTAAACTATAACAAGGTATCAAAGATCCTTGAGGCTAAACACAACTAATTCTAGACGTTTACAAGAACCATACGCCTAGAACACACACACTCTTTTAGTCGACTACATTGTTTTTGTGCACACATAAAAGACACGCCCTATATCTCTTTATATAATAGAGATATTAGGGTTTACAAAGACTCATAACTGTAACACCTCCAAAATTTGAACAATACAGCGGAAGACTTATGGGGTATTACCTAGAGGATCTTTATCACAATCATAGAAAATGACTCGAATGAGACGTTTTAATGCTAAGTTTTATTCAAAATACCAAGTATCCAGGATATCAAGATGTTTCATAATTAAACAACAAGTTTTATTCGAGAAAAGATAAAACATTTATTAAAGCCCATGTCGGGTTACATGCCCACTCCGTGCCTTCAAGATCCATCCCATTCAGTTACCTGAGATAAACATGCTAAAAGTCAACAAAAGTTGAGTGAAATCCATATGTTTAAATTTAATAGTTAAACACAAGATATAGTCATTAATTGTATATCAATACAATCAAACAAGTTGAAAATCACATCCATTATTGCCTTAACCTCATGACACGCAACGATTAACAGACATCAAAATAATAATGAAGTGAAGTAATAGGCCCTCAGGATAGGTATTTGCCAATAACTTATGAAATCAAATAAAGTGCGTTTGGTGGCTTTCCTCTAGCGACCAAACGGGGATTGTCAGTACCTAATAGATCTATCCACAATTATTTACGTTCACCCTGCAAGTGATTAAGGCTCATGATCGAGGGACATTTGGCAATAGCAACTTAAGCAATAATAATAGCCAGCCGGTATCGCAATACCAAGAAAAGACTTATGTTCAGGTTTTAAGCATGTATCTCCCCACGAAATAGTTTAAAAGTGAGCTATGAACTCACCTTAGTAGTACAGTAGTAGTGGTAGTATCGTAATCTTAAACGATGCAAGGCAACGGCTTCACACACAACCTAAAAGATATGACAAGTTTTAGTTGATAGTCTAAGTCCAGTTTTATCACGAATAATGCTTAATAGTTGTATTTGAAATTCCTGTGTGGTTTAAATGCTTGAAGTTCAAGAATAAAGTTTTATATATATATATATATATATATATATATATATATATATATATATATATATATATATATATATATATATATATATATATATTACTTGTGAGTAAAATTAATGATCGATGATCGATGTGTGATGGAAAACCATCATGAATAAGTCATAGTGTGTAAACAAAGTGATACGATGTAAGTTTAAAAGAAAAAGTCTAACATATATATATATATATATATATATATATATATATATATATATATCGTTAAAAGTTAATTATAGTTACGCAAATTATATAACGTATATATATAAGTCAAGTGTATAAAACTTTTATATTAATTATGTACATATATATCTATATAACATTATTAGAATTTATAAAATAATATTACAGAAAAATCCTTTAAGTTTCTCAAAAGTTACATTTTTAACCCTAACGGTATAAACTTTTCATATTTAGTCCAAAGTTAAATGTTATTACATTTTAGGCCCAAGAGTATTCATATTAACATTACATACCCAAAAGTTTCTATAATTACAGTTTATAACTCAGAAAATCAGAATTTATAGCTTTGACCCTAAGTTTCCAAAGTTTACACTTTTAGTCCCTCAATTAGCAAATATTTGTAAAATTAGTCCAAATTTCACCAAATTAAAAGTTTAACATTTTTATTTTCTAAATAAGCTTAAAATATGGTAAACAACTTATTTCTACTGCTTATTTGCTTAAAATCAATATTTTACACCAATTGGGCCCTTAACGAGCCAAAACTTTGGCCCGTTAACAACTTACGATCCAATGGGTTTGGGGGGGGGGGGGGGGGGGGGACAATGGGCCTACCTTAGGGCTTATTTAAGTGTTATAATTTTATTACAAAAAGGTTTATATCATCAGCTTATTTGGTATGCTTATAAACTGCTTAATGGACTTACGAGGCCCAATCAATAGTAATTTTAGTTTTAAAAACTGCTTAAAGCCCGATTTGCTTTAGGGGTTTAAAGGTGGTAAAACGAGTTTATTAGACCAATTTAAATACTTGTATCAATTGTTCATAAGGTGAACAGTTAGTTCAAGCTCAAAAATAATATAGCTATGTGTCAAAATATTAAGTTACACGATCAAAGTAAATGGTCAAAATATGTTTGAATCAGTTTCAAAAACTCAAAATATTTTCTATGTATTTTGGAAGAAAACGCGTAGGTCCAAAATAACGTAGGAACGTGTGATTTTTATACTTTCTCGTTAATGTTGATTCCAAAATGATTATAGTACCTTATTTATGATGTGGTTAATAATTAGGATGGCGAATAAAAAGTAGGGGTTACGTTTAATATTAACGAAATAATATGATCAAGTGTATGTGCAAAATTTAAGAATAACGAAAGTATAGAAATAAGAATAGGGTAATAAGAGTCTTACCTCACCTCAAGGGGTGGGGTAAAAACGTGTTATGGAGCTGAGATGGTTCAAACAAGCAATAGGGATCGTTTCTTGGTACACCAACGTCACAATAATGATCAAGAGTAGGTCTTCAAGGTTTGTCGAGGTCTAGGAATACTTGCTAAAGCTCATAAGCACTAGAACCATTCAAAGACTTAGTAAAATTTTGGTATGTGATATTTTTAGGTATGAGTTTGGTCGGATTTGCATGCATCCTTTATATAGGCGAGTTTGCATGCATGAATGATGAAAATATTACATAAACATGTTACTTTAGAGTGTAAAAATGGATCAAATGATGAGAATTTGCATGTAATACCTAAAACCAAAAGCTACTAGACAAAATGGGATCTTATAACCTTCTATTAGTTCCATTCGAACACTCCATGGCTCAAGACCATCATGAGTGCAGCTAGAAGGTGATTGGGGAGTGCTAGAGGTGATTTGGACTCATATAGAACATTTGCAAGTGAAAACTCCATATTTGATCATGATATTCCAAACGTGTTTATGCGTTTTCTTGAGTCAGTTTTAGTACAATGAATGTGTTAGGATTAAGAAAAAGGTTCGGTCACCCCATGTATTTACATATTTAGCATAGCTCTTAGTTTTGTATATATTAGATTAGATATAGTCACACCGTGGAGGACGGATGGGTCTTTACCCACTGTACACCTGATCCACAGCCCGCATGAGGGCGTATATTGTAATTGTATATATACCCTCTTCCCACCAAGGGAAATGGTTGGTTGTTTCATTTCAATACACACACACAATGTGTTTTCTCTCTCAAGAAACTTCCCACTCTCTCTCTTTCTCTCTCTAACTTGTTAACCATGTTTATCATCTACTTCCATCTTCCAAGACCTCCTAACACACCACAATAATCAACAAGTATCAATCCTATAATTGGTATCAAGAGCCATGGTTACATCTTAGGGATAGTGTATTCTCGGATTTATGGTTGGTTTCAAGGTTTTAGTTTTGGTTGATTTTTGTGGTATTTTTCTTGTCAAATAATTGTCCATGTTGTTACAGTTATACGAATGGTTCCTTTAATGTTTACATTTTTTGTCACAACAGTTTCAAAATCTTTTAATGGTATTGTCAACAAGGCCCAATCTTTCAATAAGCAGTTATACCATCTCGTTTTGGTCGAAACTACATATGCCTCCTTTTGGTCCAAATATATTTTATGTGACTGATTCACATGTGATCTGAGTCGTGGTTCGAAATCAGGTTATTGGTTGTGGGTTGAAGAGTTCTTGGTAGCGATTTAGCTATCTTCTTGGTAGCGGTTTGTTATTCATATCTGGTCACTCTGCTGCACAAAGGACAGTTTTTTTGTTGTTGTGCTAAATGACAAAACTGTAAAAGGTTGCGAGTTGCTCTCGCTAGCAAATTGCTCCATGAATATTATAGCGAGTTGTCTCTGAAAATGAATTTTATTTGCAAAATCTAAAAGACATGCTGCCAAATTTCTTTCAAATGTAGCGAGTTGTCCACAAAAAGATAAGAAAGATGAAGTAAGCAGATGAAGACAGTCAAACATAACCAGATACAACAAACAACATCACAGCCTATTCACAACCCAATCCAACACCAACATCAAATCCAACATCTATCACTAACCCTATCCATCGTCAAATAACAAAACCACTAATTACACTCCCATCTCCACATAACAGATCTATAAGAAACGAACATGAAAAGAAGACAATGATCTCAGTTTGTTTATCGTGCTACAACAAATTCGTAGACATCAAAAGTCAAGCTCACGATATAACATACATCATAGATCCTGTTAGAAGCATACATCCTCTTTGTATATATCCGAAACATCAAAAGAAAATGACATATCAAGTTTGTTACATCCTTTAATTTTCATTCGGAAAAACGAAACAAGAATGGAAAATTAATCATGATCTTAGAATTCTCTTTGTGTAATCTACGATTGGTTCATAGAACAATATAACAAGTGCTTTATTGATGCGTGATTTTGCAACCTTGCAAAAGGTTTTACCTCTCAAGGGATCTTGAGAAACTTGCAATCCCCACCAGGCAGTATACCTGACCGATGTAGTATAGTGTAGTGGCAAGTACCGGGGGGATTGATCGTTTTACTTAGGGAATACTGTTCATTAGGATTGAAAACTACTCTAATTAGGTCTAAGGGTGAGGGATGATTCTTTTTGTATTTTTATATTTTATGAAAGCAATAAAAATCTCGGTTTTTGAAGAAGTGGGCGGAATTAGTTGCTAGTCAACTAACCCAAATTACTATAAATGCAATAAAAATAAAATAACAAGAAAATAAAAGTGAGGAAAACTTATATGGAGAAAAATGTGTTTACTTAGGTTTCACTACTCCCTAGCTATCTTTCATTAATTGATTAGTTTGTTATAATTGCGTGACGGGTTGTATTCCTTAATACCAGTCGTAGGGCTGTGTACGTCCTTCCCCAACTCTATAAGCTTGTACCTTTTCCTATGGGGACACGTTAAGTATCCAAACCATGGCCTCCTTAGTAGTCACTTATGCATTATACACAACCAATTAATCGTAGTACACATCCGATTCATGTTTCTTAAGACATCAAACAAGTTACCAATTGAAAATTAGCCAGTTTTCTTAAGCCTGACATTAATATCATTCATTCAACACAATTAATAACAAACCATAAATCAACAATCAATAGCTAGGTTTCATTACATCTAAGCAAACACAAAGATAACCTAGCCTAGCATGTTAATGTAAAGACAAGCATAAGATAGAATCAAACAACACATAGACATATTGAATGATTAATGGAAGACTTATCTTTAATTAAGCATGGATGAAACAAGGGTGAAAAACCCTTACAAAGTATGTGAAATTCGACCTAGGGTTTATCCCTAAAGTTCTCCCAAAGGTTGCACCAAAAATTCCTCTTTTTAATGAATGAAAAATAGAAAAGTATATATAGATTTTACAACTTGACGGCGTCACCTTATAGACCGTGACGCCGTCATCTCGCCGCGATTAGGGTTCCTTGATTGCCTAGATATACTCTTGACACCGTCTGGTTGTAAAATGTTCTGGGCCGTCTCTCTTTATATTAAAACGTGACCTCCTTGGGCGTCACAAAGGGTGCGCCGTCATCTTCAACCTCCAAAATCTTTCTGGTGTGTCATGTGTAATCTTCATATCCACCTCTTTGTCAACACTTGACGCTGTCACCTGTTAAGGTGTGACGCCGTCAGGCACTGTTTACAGCATAATTTAAGACTTTGTCATTTTCTTCACTTTTATGCTCCAAAAACGTCCAAAATGCTTTCTTTTCCAAATTTCTTCTCCAAAGTACCTAAAATGACAAAAGGAACGATTTTAGGCAATATTTGACCAAATTATTATGACTTAGGGCTTAAATGACCACCTAAAAGCGTAAAACTTTTTGCCTCATCAAATACCCTTACACTTGAGATTTGCTTGTCTTCAAGCAAATGCTCTTTAATTCTAATCAAAATATAAGCTAGGGTTCATTTAACACTAATATAAAAGTAATTACAACAAATGATCGTTCCACTTTAATCAAAATAAGCACGGAGATTATACACTAGCACCTCACAAATAGTGTTTGGATACTCACATCTCTCGGGTGTTATAAACCTATATGACTAAATGGAAATGGAAAAATATCATTCACTACATGTCATAGCACATAGATTACCATAGGCTTGGGAAAGGATCAAAAACCTCCACCACTAGGCGTAAGCACCTAGGAAAGACTATCAAAGAGGTCTTTCAAGGGGTTGTAATATGAGGTGTAGGGATATGATAAACACGGTTTTGTTGGATAAAGGCAATCTTTACTGGTGGTGAGTTAATAATCTTAGTAAATTACATGTACAATGTGACGTTGCTAAGCCAAGACTCGACTCGACTTAAGCTATTGAAAACTAACAAAAACATAAAAAGAAACATAAGAGGAAACGGGATGGTAGTCCGTATGTTTTTCTCTACTTTTTTTTTGCATACACTCTTGCCCTACCATCCAAAATAATACATCATAGGGGCCTTGGTTCTCCCCTTACACTTGAACTTTTACATAATTTACAAATAACTATTCTAATGACTCGAATTAAGATAATTAAAAGACTTGGAGTACTTTAAAACATTTACGCGCATATGGGGGCAATAATTGATGTTCTTACCCATTATTCAATTACACTAGTACTTTACCCATGAGTCCCAATCATCCCAAAACAATATATACAAGATGTGACTCGACTTAGCAACCATGTAATCAATTAGATAATTAACTAGGGGTTTAAACAAATGTTGTAACAATAATACACTAAAGATGAGTGCATACAAGGAAGGCTAAGGCAATTTGGGTGTACATTTGGGGTGGATTATAAACAAATTCTTCCTTTAAGTAAGATGCTTAAAGTTAGAAATGAAAAAGATAGGCTCTGGGGGTGTACTAGGGGTATCATGTATTAAAAATGAGTACATCGCAAAGGTGTGGGAAAATTACTTGATTCTATTAGTCAAGTAGCTTGGCTTCATTAGTCAAGTAATTTTTAAAACATGTTTAAAACAAGGGTTATCGTAATGCCTTTTATCGTATAGTAAATCCACTACACGAATGTAGTCTTACTTGTGGTCTCGGAATGAATCACTAACACAAGTTCTAGAATCTAAGTGCTACCGGTACACTCATAAGCACTAAGGCTTTTCCTAACAAGTCTAGGGGCGAACCTCACCTGTATAACTTAGTAGATCGCTAGCACGAGTGTTTTGACGCTTCAACTAACAGATGGTCACTAGTGCACTTCTTGGATCGCTGGCGTGTTATTTGCATAACGGATGGTCACCAAGTCATACACTAGATCGCTGGCACGTTAGTCAATTAATCTAGTACTCGAATGGTCACTACCTTATTCATAAAATTTTGAGTGGTACGGTTTTTGTGCTAGTCATATAACTCCTATCCATGAGATGCGTATTAAGACTAAAGTTTCACTCCTATATGTTGTAAAAAAATTTAAATTTGGTGCTAAAATTACCCTAACAAATATTTCTCTTAGTTTTATTACACACCTACCATTAAAAAAACAAAAATCAAGTGTAATTGCATTCTCTAAGGTATCATCATTTACCCCCCCCCCCCCTACACTTAAGTTGAACATTGTCCCCAATGTTCAAATAAAAAGATGTAAAAGTAAAGAAGGTAAAAGAACGAAACAAATACCCCCCTGATTCGTTCGGTGTGGATAATGTGGTAACATGGTTAGATCCTCTTTCAAGAAAATGAACGTACAAAGCTTCCCTTCTGAAATATAAATCATCTTCTTGTCCAATATAACCTGTTAAACCTGAGAAAAAAAAACAAGAAACCTTGCATAACATCGGCGGTAAAATCTACATAAAATAAAATCCTAGAAAACAAATAAAGATATAATGCTTGTGGAATGAATATTTGCAGATTCCTGGAGTTTATAAGTTAAAGATTTGATAAAACATTACGGTTCCGGTAGAAAAAAAAGAAAAAAAAAAAAAAAAAACAAAAAAAAACAAAAAACAAAACAAAACTTGCAAAAATTTTCAGAATTTTACACCTGACGTCGTCAGGTTATAAGGCTTGACGCCGTCAGAGTGTTCTGACAGAAATCTTATGTTTAGTTTCCAGAAAATTTCTAGAAAAACCTATACCTTAGTTCCTGGAATTCCTACAAAATGTTCATTATGACTCGATACAAGCATTTGACTCGAACAAATACTAATATGCATGCTAACTTAATATTGTTATAATTCATGTTCAATTTTGTTCTTATGAATAAATTTGGATTTCCCTTACACTTATCTTTTGCAAAATACCTTTATATGTAATTAAGACGAAGTTAAAAACAAAATAAATCATTTTCACAATTTAATTTGAAACATGAACTATAAACAATATAAATAAAACACACATACGGAAGCAAATAAAAACAAACAATCAAACAATCAAACAAATAAAGATTGGGTTGCCTCCCAAGAAGCGCTTTTCTTTATTAACGAGTCTTGTAGCTAGACTAAAAGTCACGTACTATTACGTGATGCCATCGTTTGTCACGTTCTCTAGGTCATCCTCTATTTTAGTTTTATATTCCGGACCTAGTTGCAAGCATTCTTTGTAGAAACCAAATATTCTACCCATAACATAGTCTACTCCTCTACGTCTATCCTCATCATTCCTATAGTAGACCGCTTGCTTATGCTCCTTTTTGATATTTGATAAAAGCCAGAATTGCTCAATCTTATATGGCATTTGGTAGGCTATCTCATCGGTCTCATCCTTGAACCCAACTATCCCTAGAGATGGGTCATAATTCATTTTAGAAGCCTCAACAAACGGCTTTCCAAACACTATTTGACCTAGGAAACCATCTATTACCGGACGAATATCTTCTACAATCACAAAGTCAGTAACGTATGTGAAATTTCCTACAAAAACGTGTAATCCTTTTACTCTTCCCACAAAGTTACTCATCCAATCCGTGTTGGGAAATATCCTAGGTCCAAGTAGCTTTTTCATTATCCAATTCTAATGGATCCTAGTCATAATGTTTATGGGAGATTTAAGATCGATGTAGGCTTTCCATACATGCACGTGCCCAATGTTGCATGGTATGTTGATATTAGATGAGTCACCCGCTTTGATGATTGGTGAACCTAGGAGGTATGGTGTCTCAGGGTCATCGAATAAATCCTTATGGTATGCCCGTTCTTCCTTGGTAGGTAACCTATCGAAGTAGTCCTCCACGTTTTCTATTTTCTCTACCTTCTCTTCCTTATTATCCTAAACTTCCTTAACCTCATCCTTAGGTTCAATTTCTATTCCAACTTCATCCTTATTTCTTTCTTCCCTATTCTTATCGATTGGCTTAATAGTGACAACATTGACAAAGTGGACATGTTTAGATGATGAGGGGTCCTTAATTTGGGGTCCGCTACTTGTGTTCCCATCGTCCTTATTTGGAGGTGACAACACTTGGTTGTTGAGGGCTTTCAAAAAGTTGTCTATTTTATTGGTCATCTCTGTTTGTTGTTGATTAAATTCGGATTCGAATTTAGCCATATTGCAATAAATTTGGACATCAATCCTTCAAAATTATTGGTACTACCATAGTTGTTGGAAGGATTGTTGTTGAAAGTACAGTTCGAGTTTGAACCGTTTGATTGGAAACGATTAGGTGGATTGGAAGAATTGTTTTGGGGCATGTTTTGGTTTTGTTTCCACCTAAGGTTCGGGTGATTTCTCCAAGAAGGTTTGTATGAATCACCGTAAGGGTTTGGCTCGGGTTTGAAAGTGTACCACTTATCTCCCGCTCCGTCGGTACGCGAGGATGCGTAGTCCGCAAAAGCTTGTTCGGGGAGTTCCATACAATCACGAGTGTCATGGGGACCACTACATAATTCACACAAAGAAGTGATTTTATTCACTTGGCTTGAAGGTTTAGGAGCTTCATAGGATTTCATGAGAAACTTAACTTGGCCTTCAAGTTCCATGATCCTACGGTCGGGAATGCTGGAATTGTTCGAAGGCAAAGAGATTTCCTTGACCGTTTTATTCAAATCACGGGGATCATTCCAACTTTAGTTGTCATAGAGAGCAAGATCTTCTATGAGTTCCCATGATTCTTCAGCACTTCGATCACCTAGCCTACCACCGACTGCTTGGTCAATGGTTTGCCTCGTGGGGAAATTGATATGGTCATAGAAGATTTAGATTTGGAGCCAAAGATCTATGCCATGATGAGGGACTTTTTGAAGTAAGTCCTTGAATCGAGTCCATGCCTCATAGAGGGTTTCGCCTTGACGTTGTTGGAACATCAAGTTGTCAATCCTTAACTTTGTGGTTCTTCCCGGTGGGAAAAATTAAGCAAGGAAACGAGTGGTGAGATCATCCCAAGAGGTGATGGATCCTGTGAGTAGACGTTCAAGCCATTGACTAGCTTGGTCTCGCAGAGAGAATTGGAAGAGACACAATCGGGTCGTCCCTCGAGTTTCAACATCAAGGTCGATGGAGTCTACAATTTTGAGAAAGTCCTTGAGATGTTGATTTGGATCTTCGGAATGAAGTCCATGGAATGCACATATGCTTTGCACCAACCGGATGGTGTCGGATCGCAAGGGAGACACATTGGCTCCTTGAGAGAGCTCAATGGTGTTTCGATAGCCTTGGTGGCTAGGACGGGAGTACTCTCCTAAAGTGCGGGCTCTAGGATGCTGGTTTGGTTATGGTGGGTTGATGGGATCAAGGATATTACCACCTTCCATGATGTCGGATGGTAATGGTTATGAACAAAGAAATGAAGAAACAAGATAGACTAAAGAAAACCTATAAAAACAAAACAAAAATCTCACTAGAAAGGAATCTAGTGAGTAGACCTGAATAAAATAAAATTCAACCTAAGCAATAACTATTCCCTGGGAACGGCGCCAAAATCTTGATGCGTGATTTTGCAACCTTGCAAAAGGTTTTACCTCTCAAGGGATCTTGAGAAGCTTGCAATCCCCACCAAGCAGTGTACCTGACCAATGTAGTATAGTGTAGTGGCAAGTACCAAGGGGTTAATCGTTCTACTTAGGGAATAATGTTCGTTAGGATTGAAAACTACTCTAATTAGGTCTAAGGGTGAGGGATGATTCTTTTTGTATTTTTATATTTTATGAAAGCAGTAAAAATCTCAATTTTTGAAGGAGTGGGCGGAATTAGTTGCTAGTCAACTAACCCAAATTACTACAAATGAAATAAAAATGAAATAACAAGAAAATAAAAGTGAGGAAAACTTATATGGAGAAAAATGTGTTTACTTAGGTTTCACTACTCCCTAGCTATCTGTCATTAATTGATTAGTTTGTTATAATTGCGTGGATGACGGGTTGTATTCCTTAATACCAGTCGTGGGGCTGTGTACGTCCTTCCCCAACTCTATAAGCTTCTACCTCTTCCTATGGTGACACGTTAAGTATCCAAACCATGGCCTCCTTAGTAGTCACTTATGCATTAAACACAACCAATTAATCGTAGTACACATCTGATTCATGTTTCTTAAGACATCAAGTAAGTTACCAATTGGAAATTAGCCAGTTTTCTTAAGCCTAACATTGATATCATTCATTCAACACAATTAATAACAAACCATCAATCAACAATCAATAGCTAGATTTCATTACATCTAAGCAAACACAAAGATAACCGAGCCTAGCATGTTAATGTAAAGACAAGCATAAGATATAATCAAACAACACATAGACATATTGAATGATTAATGGAAGACTTATCTTTAATTAAGCTTGGATGAAACAAGGGTGAAAAACCCTTACAAAGTATGTGAAATTCGACCTAGGGTTTATCCCTAAAGTTCTCCCAAAGGTTGCACCAAAAATTCCTCTTTTTAATGAATGAAAAATAGAAAAGTATATATAGATTTTACAACTTGACGGCGTCACCTTATAGGTCGTGACGCCGTTATCTCACCGCGATTAGGGTTCCTTGATGGCCTAGATCTACTCTTGACATCGTCTGGTTGTAAAAGGTTCTGGGCCGTCTCTCTTTATATTAAAACGTGACCTCTTTGGCGTGACAAAGGGTGATGCAGTCATCTTCAACCTCCAAAATCTTTCTGGCACGTCTTGTGTAATCTTCATATCAACCTCTTTGTCAACACTTGACACCGTCAGGTACTGTTTACAGCATAATTTGAGACTTTGTCGTTTTCTTCACTTTTATGCTCCAAAAACGTCCAAAATGCTTCCTTTTCCAGATTTCTTCTCCAAAGTACCTAAAATGACAAAAGGAACGATTTGAGGCAATATTTGACCAAATTATTATGACTTAGGGCTTAAATGACCCCCTAAAAGCGTAACACTTTTCGCCTCGGTTCCTGCCTCGGTTCTGAATATAACCAAGAAAGTGGCTTTAATAGTTGAATATTTTCGGATTGAAGTTGTAAAGATGGAGATGAAATGAGATTAATTAAGTGTGATATGATTCGATTTGATGTGGTTGAGATGAGATGATGTGATTCAAGATTTGGAAGAAGTGAGATGGATCAATGAGAGGTGAATTAGGGGTAGTGCAAAAAGGGGCGGATTGGTTAATGTGTGTGATTAGGGTTCTGATAATGTGAGTATTATTAGGGTTTGCTATATTAATATCATGTGTAGTTTGAATCGGGTTTAAGGTCATATTGTTTTGGGCTTGGGCTTCACTAATTGGATCTGGTCATATTGTGTTGGGCTTGTAACTCCACCAGGGATGAATTTTGATGCAATAGTCTTTTTGTTGTGGGCTGAAAATTGTATAAGCAAATATGGGGCCGAAATTTCTTGATTATAAGCCTATATTTTTTAGCTGAAATTTTTGATAATACAAATGTATGTTTTATACATTATGTTAATTTTTGATACAATTTTTGGCAAACGAGTAGTACTTTGACTGTTATAAATTTTCACGGTGTTATGCGTTTTTGACAAGTACAGAAAACTCAACATACAAAACCTTAGTTTTCAAACCCTAATTTACCGAAAAATTCTTCGCGGAACAGGGTGTATCTAAAAAATTAGGGTGTATTGTGTACAAGTACCTAATCAAGATTCACTAAAACGTCAGAGATGGTAGAGAATTTGGACTTGGAATGTCAAATGATTACGGAGTTGATCGGGTATCACTTATTTGAAATTGAAGTTGGGTTTCACGAAGGAGCGTACTTATTTTATCTTGGAGTATGCAAGACTTTCAATGATAACTTGCTCATGCTTAAGATTTAAGTTGAAGAATTGGTTTATCTAGTTACCAGCAGTCGGGGTGGATGGTTGAAGACCTGGTTAACTATCACTTAAAGGAGTTACATTATAGTACTCAGTGTCACACGCATATGACATTGTGGATAATCGCAAGAGGTGATGATAGTCTCATACTTTGTTGGGATAGAATTTGATGCGTGGTTTTGCAACCTTACAAAAGGTTTTACCTCTCAAGGGATCTTGAGAAGCTTGCAACCCCCACCAGGCAGTGTACCTGATCGTTGTAGTATAGTATAGAGACAAGTACCAGGGGATTGATCGTTCAACTCAAAAATGTCCAAAATGCTTCATTTTCCAGATTTCTCCTCAAAAGTACCTATAATGACAAAAGGAACGATTTAGGGCAATATTTGATCAAATAATCTTGAATTTGGGGTTAAATGACCCCCTAAAAGCGGTACACTTTTTGTCTCATCAAATACCCTTACACTTAAGATTTGCTTGTCCTCAAGCAAATGCGCTTTTATTCTAATCAAAATACAAGCTAGGGGTCATTTAACACTAATATAAAAGTAATTACAACAAATAATCGTTCCACTTCAACCAAAATAAGCACGAAAATTATATACTAGCACCTCACAAATAGTGTTTAGATACTCACATCTATCGGGTGTAATAAAGTATATATCACAATATGGAAATGGAAAACATCTCTCACTACCTGTCATAGCAAATAGATTACCATAGGCTTGGGAAAGGATCAAACCTCCACCACTTGGCGTAAGCACCTAGGATAAACTATCAAAGAGGTCTTTTAAAAGGGTTATAACGTGAGGTGTAGGGATATGATAAACACGGTTTTGTTGGATAAAGGCAATATTTACTGGTGGCGAGTTAATCATCTTGGTTAATTACATGTACAATGTGGCGTTGCTAAGCCAAGACTCGACTCGACTTAAGCTAACAAAAAACTAACACAAACATAAAATAAACATAAAAGGAAACGGGATGGTAGTCCGTATGTTATTTTTTTATTATTTTTTTATTTATTTATTATTATTTTTTTTTGCATGCATACACTCTTGCCCTACCATCCAAAATAATACATCATAGGAGATTTACGTCCCCCTTACACTTGAACTTTTACATACTTTAAAATCGACTATTCTAACAACTCCGATCAAGATAATCAAAACACTTGGAGTACTTTTTAAGATTAACGCACATATGGGGGTAATAATTGATGTCTTCCCCATTACTCCATAACACTAGTACTTTACCCATGAGTCCCAATCGTCCTAAAATAATATGTACAAGATATGACTCGACTTAGTGATGAGGCGAAAAATGAACCACTTTTAAGAGGTCATTTAAGCCCGAATTCGAATTGATTTGATCAAATATTGTCCTAAATCGTTCCTTTTGTCATTTTAGGTACTTTTGGAGTAAAATTCAGAAAATGGAGCATTTTGGACGTTTTTGGAGCATAAAAGTGAAGAAAACGGCAAAGTCTCAATTTTCCTTGCTGGGAACAGTACCTGACGGCGTCACAAGTTTCTTAATGACGGCGTCAAGAGTAAAACAAGAGGTGAAGTGGATGACGGTCCAGTGAAAACGTGACGACGTCACCCAAGGCCGTCACGGTTCAAGAGTTGGTGACGACCCAGAACCAAATTACACATGACGGCGTCAAAAGTGGATCTATGCAGTCCGATTTCATTATGGGCGGCGAGTTGACGGCGTCAGAATTTTATTCTTGACGCCGTCACTTTGTAAAATCTATATATAGTTTCCAATTTTTATTCATTAGTGTGGAACTTTGAGGGTGTAACTTTGGAGAGAAACCCTAGTACGATTTTCACAGCTTTTTCGAGGGTTTTTACCCTTTGAAACCTCTTATGTTCAATTGAGATAAATACTCTTTCAATTCAATCAATATGTCTATGTGTTGCTTGAATATATCTTACGCTTGTCTTCAATTTAACATGCTAGGCTAGATTTCTTTTGTGTTTGCTTAGATGTAGTGAAACCTAGATGTTAATTATGGGTTGATTGTTTGTTTATAATTGTTACGGATGATTGTATTCGATGTTAGGCTTAAGAAAACTGGCAGACTTCCATTGGTAACTTGCTTGAACGTCTTAAGAAACATGATCGGAGGTGTACTACGAATTTTGGTTGTATTTAATGCGTAGGAGAATTCTAGTGATCCCATGTTAGGAGTTTTTAACGGCTCGACATGGAGTGAAGGAGGATCTTATAGAGTTAGGGAATATTGTACACGGCCCTACGACTAGTATTAAGGAATATGACCCGTCACCCATGCAATTGTAACAAATGATTAACCTGTAAAAGATATCTAGGGAGTAATGAAATCTAAGTAAACACAATTTTACCTATCATTGTTCACACCAAATTAGTATAATTAGTTTATTTTTATTTTTGTTATTTTATTTTGATTGCATTAGTAGTAAATTGGGTTAGTTGGTTAGCAACTAATTCCGCCCACTCTTCCAAAACCAGAGATTTTTACTTGCTTTCATAAAAATATAAAAATATAAAAATACAAAAAGAATCATCCCTCACCTCTAGACCTAGTTTTTAGGCTTTCTAATCCTAGTGACACTATTCCTGAGTTGAACGATCAATCCCCTGGTACTTGTCACTATACTATACTACAATGATTAGGTACACTGCCTGGTGGGGGTTGTAAGCTTCTCGAGATCCCTTGAGAGGTAAAGCCTGGTGCGATTCCCACGTATCAAGTTTTTGGCGCCGCAGCCTGGGAATAGTTATTGTCTAGGTTAGGATTTCTTTTTATTAGGTCTACTTGCTAGATTCCTTTCTAGTAAGATTTTATTTTTATTTCTTAGGTCTTCTTTAGTCTATCTTTTTCTTTTTGTCTTTGTTAGTAAACCAAGTTCATTGACTATTCCGTTAGCCACTATGGAAAACGTGAATCCACCCCTTTCCCCTAGTGAAGTTGCTTTGTTGCGTGAACAGATTGAGAATGAGATTAGGGAGCTTAGGGAACTTAATGGGTTGATTAATGTTGAGCTCGATCGTGCATTTAGTGACCTAGCGACCGCCTTATATTCAAATGAGGACCTAGGACCTAATGATTTTGAAGTTGTAGTTGAGGGTGTGAAGGAACTTGAGGAAGGGGAAATAGATCCAAAACATGATGATTATTTCAATCTATATCCCACTAAGGAAGAACTTGCGTACTATAATAATCTTGTTGATAATCCTCGGCCTCCTTTTGCTAGAATTGACCCTAAGATTAAGAGAGGTGATCCTAAGAATGCTAAGATACCATGTATGATCGGGTATAAACACATTGACAATGCTTACATTGATTTTGAATCCCCAATCAACATTATGTCCTCAAGTGTTTATAATGATATAGTAAAAACAAAACTTGGACCTAGAAAAGATCCCAAATACCCCGGTGGAGTTTGTAACTTTGTCGGGAGAATTAAAGGTCTACATGTCTTTGTTGGGAACTTTACTTATATCGTAGACTTTATGATTGTTGAGGACCTAGCTAGTGTTATCGATTGTGGCTTATCCCATGTTGTGTTTGGTAAGCCATTTGTTGAAGAATCCAAGTTAGAATATGATGAGATAGAAGGGACGATCCGATTTGCTAGTGAAACTGATAGGATCACATATAGGATGCCCAATAGGATGAAAGAATTTCGTTTTGTGCCTCGATTTGATATGGATAACATTGGTGCCTTCGAGGACATCAATGAAGGGATAAGAAAAAGGGCATGGACTATGTATGGGAAAAGAAGAGCCTTTTCTATAAGGATTGCTTAACTCTAGGGCCAAAATATAAAGTTGATAGGGAATTTGCCAATAGGATTATAGAAGCAATTAAGAAAAAGGTGGTTGGTCTCTATAAAGAACATTTACAATCGGGTCCAGAATATAAAACTAAGTTTGGAGATGACCTAGAAAATGAGACCAACGATGAGATCACGTGATAGCCCGTGACGTTGAGTCTAGCTACAAGACTCGTTAATAAAGAAAAGCGCTTCTTGGGAGGCAACCCAAGCTTTTTATTTGTTTTGATTGTTTGTTTGATTTTTATTTGTTTCCGTATGCCTGATTATTTTGTATTGTTGGTCAATCATGTTTCAAACTAAATTGTGAAAATGCTTTATTTTATTTTTAACTTCGTCTTAATTATATATAAAGGTATTTTGCAAAAGCTAAGTGTAAGGGGAGACCCGAAATTTGTTTATAAGAACGAAATTGGTCATGATTCGCCACAATATTAAATAAACATGTATACTAGTATTTGTTAGAGTCAAATGCTTGTATCGAGTCATAATGATGTTTTGCAGGATTTTTCAGGAAGTAAAACATAAGTTTTTCTAGAAATTTTTTGAAAAACTTAACAAAAGATTTTTGCAGATCACTTCTGACGGCGTCAGGAATTAAAACCTAACGACGTCATGTGTAAAATTCTGGAAATTTTGCGAGTTTCGTTTAAACCGGAGTCTTGAAGTTTTTGTTAATTCTTTAGTTTTATAAACTCCAGGAAATCTGCAAACATTCATTCCACAAGCGTTATATCTTATATTGTTTTCTAGGATTTGTTAGTATATATAGATTGCCACCGATTTTATATGAGGTTGCCTTGTTTGTTTTCTCAGGTTTAACAGGTTGTATATGACAAGAAGATGATTTTTTTTTCTGGAAGGGAAGCTTTGAATGTTCATTTTATTGAAGGAAGATCTAACCTTGTTTACACGCTATCCACACCGAACGAATCAGGGGAGTATTTGTTTTTCATTCTTCTACCTTATTTTCTTTTACATCCTTTAATTGAACGTTAGGGATAATATTCAACCTAAGTGTAAGGGGAGGGTAAATGATGATACCTTGTAGGATACTATTGCACTTGAGTTTGTTTGTTTGATAGTAGGTGTGTAATAAAACTAAGAGAAATACTTGCTAGGGTAATTTTAACGCCAAAATTAATTTTTTTTACAACATTTAGGAGTGAAACTTTAGCCTTAACAAGCGTCTCATGGATAGGAGTTATATGACTAGCACAAAAGCCGTACCACTCAAAAATTTCATTAAAAAAAGTAGTGACCATCCGAGTATTAGATTAATTGGCTAACGCGCCAGCGCTAGTGTATGACTTGGTGACCATCCGTTATGCAAATAACGCGCCAACGATCCAAGAAGTGCATTAGTTAGCATCCGTTAGTTGAAGCGTCAAAGACTCGTACTGGCCTTCTGCTAAGTGAGGATTCGCCCCTAGATTTGTTAGGAAAATCCTTAGAGCTTATGAGTGTACCGGTAGCATTTAGATTCTAAAACTTGCATTAGTGATGCATCCCGAGACCGCTAGTGAGACTACATTCGTGTAGTAGGATTTACTACATGATAAGAGGCATTAGGATCACCCTTGTGTTTAAACCCGTATCATAATTATTTGACCATTTAAGTCATATTACTTGACTAGTAAAGTCAATTAATTTTCCCACACTTTAGCGTTGTACTCATTTTTAGTACACGAAACCCCTAGTACACCCCTCCGAGCCTATCTTTTCGTTTCTAACTTTAAGCATCTTACTTAAAGGAAGAATTTGTTACAACCCACTTAAATGTACACCCAAATCGCCTTAGCCTTCCGTGTATGCACTCATCTTTAGTGCATTATTGTTACATGTTTAAACCATTAGTTAATTATCTAATTGATTACATAGTTGCTAAGTCGAGTCATATCTTGTACATATTGTTTTGGGATGATTGGGACTCATGGGTAAAGTACTAGTGATATGGAGTAATGGGAAAGAACATCTTATATTACCCCCATATGTGCATTAATCTTAAAAGTACTCTAAGTGTTTTGATTATCTTGATTCGAGTCATTAGATTAGTTTATTGTAAAGTATGTAAAAATTCAAGTGTAAGGGGAATGTACATTCCCTATGATGTATTATTTTGGATGGTAGGGTAAGAGTGTATGCAAAAAAAAAAAAAAAAAAAAAAAAAAAAAAAAAAAAAAAAAAAAACAAACAAACAAAAACAAAACAAAACATACGGACTACCATCCCGTTTCATTCTATGTTTATTTTATGTTTTTGTTATTTTTGAATTATTAGCTTAAGTCGAGTCTAGTCTTGGCTTAGCAACGCCATATTGTAAATGTAATTAACTAAGATGATTAACTCGCCACCAGTAAATATTGCCTTTATCCAACAAAACCGTGTATTCAGTATCCCTACACCTAACGTTATAACCCTTTGAAAGACCTCTTTGATAGTTTATCCTAGGTGCTTACGCCACGTGATGGAGGTTTGATCCTTTCCCAAGCCTATGGTAATCTATTTGCTATGACAGGTAGTGAGAGATGTTTTCCATTTCCATTTTGTGATATATACTTTTTTACACCCGAGAGATGTGAGTATCTAAACACTATTTGTGAGGTGCTAGTGTATGACCTCTGTGCTTGTCTTTGGTCTTTAGTGGAACGATTATTTGTTGTAATTACTTTTATATCAGTGTTAAATGACCCCTAACTTGTATTTTAATTAGAATAAAAGCGCATTTTCTTGAGGACAAGCAAATCTCAAGTGTAAGGGTATTTGATGAGGCGAAAAATGAACCACTTTTAAGGGGTCATTTAAGCCCGAATTTGAATTTATTTGATCAAATAATGCCCTAAATCGTTCCTTTTGTCATTTTAGGTACTTTTGGAGTGAAATTCAGAAAAGGGAGCATTTTGGACGTTTTTGGAGCATAAAAGTGAAGAAAACGGCAAAGTCTCAATTTTCCTTGCTGGGAACAGTACCTGACGGCGTCACAAGTTTCTTAATGACGGCGTCAAGAGTAAAACAAGAGGTGAAGTGGATGACGGTCCAGTGAAAACGTGACGGCGTCACCCAAGGCCGTCACGGTTCAAGAGTTGGTGACGGCCCAGAACCAAATTACACATGACGACGTCAAAAGTGGATCTAGGCAGTCCGATTTCATTATGGACGGCGAGTTGACGGCGTCAGAATTTTCTTCTTGATGCCGTCACCTTGTAAAATCTATATATAGTTTTCCAATTTTTATTCATTAGTGTGGAACTTTGAGGGTGTAACTTTGGAGAGAAACCCTAGTACAATTTTTACAGCTTTTTCAAGGGTTTTTACCCTTTGAAACCTCTTATGATCAATTGAGATAAGTACTCTTTCAATTCAATCAATATGTCTATGTGTTGCTTGAATATATCTTACGCTTGTCTTCAATTTAACATGCTAGGCTAGATTTCTTTTGTGTTTGCTTAGATGTAGTGAAACCTGGATGTTAATTATGGGTTGATTGTTTGTTTATAATTGTTACGGATGATTGTATTCGATGTTAGGCTTAAGAAAACTGGCAGACTTCCATTGGTAACTTGCTTGAACGTCTTAAGAAACATGATCGGAGGTGTACTACGATTTTTGGTTGTATTTAATGCGTAGGAGAATTCTAGTGATCCCATGTTAGGAGTTTTTAACGGCTTGATATGGAGTGAAGGAGGATCTTATAGAGTTAGGGAATATTGTACACGGCCCTACGACTAGTATTAAGGAATATGACCCGTCATCCATGCAATTGTAACAAATGATTAACCTGTAAAAGATATCTAGGGAGTAATGAAATCTAAGTAAACACAATTTTACCTATCATTGTTCACACCAAATTAGTATAATTAGTTTATTTTCATTTTTGTTATTTTATTTTGATTGCACTAGTAGTAAATTGGGTTAGTTGGTTAGCAACTAATTCCGCCCACTCTTCCAAAACCCGAGATTTTTACTTGCTTTCATAAAAATATAAAAATACAAAAAGAATCATCCCTCACCTCTAGACCTAGTTTTTAGACTTTCTAATCCAAGCGACACTCTTCCTGAGTTGAACAATCAATCCCCCGGTACTTGTCACTATATTATACTACAACGATCAGGTACACTGCCTGGTGGGGGTTGTAAGCTTCTCGAGATCCCTTGAGAGGTAAAGCCTGGTGTGATTCCCACGTATCACTTAGCAACCATGTAATCAAGTAGACAATTAACTAAGGGTTTAAACACATAACAATAATGCACTAAAGATAAGTGCATACAAGGATGGCTAAGGCGATTTGGTTGCACATTTTGGGTGGATTGTTAACAAATTCTTCCTTTAAGTAAGATGCTTAAAGTTAGAAACGAAAAAGATATGCTCTGAGGGGTGTACTAGGGGTATCGTGTACTAAAAATGAGTACATCGCAAAGGTGTGGGAAAATCAATTGACTTTATTAGTCAAATAATTATGACTTCATTGGTCAAGTAATTATGATACGGGTTTAACACAAGGGTGATCCTAATACCTCTTATCATGTAGTAAATCCTAACTACACGAATGTTGTCTCACTAGCGGTCTTGGGATGCATCACTAACGCAAGTTCTGGAATCTAAATGCTACCGGTACACTCATAAGTACCAAGAATGAATGCTTTTTCCTAAAGATCTAAAGGCGAACCTCACATATTTGGGGTGGAAGATTTTGAGTGGTACGGTTTTTTGTGCTAGTCATATAACTCCTACCCATGAGACGCTCATTAAGGCAAAAGTTTCTCTCCTAAATGTTGTAAAAAAAATTAAATTTGGCGCTAAAATTGCCCGAACAAATATTTCTCTTAGTTTTATTACACACCTACTATCAGACAAACAAACTCAAGTGCAATTACATTCTCTAAGGTATCATCATTTACCCTCCCCTTACACTTAGGCTGAACATTGTCCCCAATGTTCAATAAAAATGATGTAAAAGTAATGAAGGCAAAAGAATGAAAACAAATACTCCCCTGATTCGTTCGGTGTGGATAATGTGGTAACATGGTTAGATCTTCCTCCAAGAAAACGAACGTTGAAAGCTTCCCTACAGAAATATAAATCATCTTCTTGTCCAGTATAACCTGTTAAACCTGAGAAAACAATCAAGGCAAACCTCGCGTAAAATTAGCGGCAATCTATATATACTAAAAATCCTAGAAAAGAGATTAAGATATAATGCTTGTAGAATGAATGTTTGCAGATTTCCTGGAGTTTATAAAACTAAAGAATTAACAAAAACTATAAGACTCCGGTAGAAAAACAAAACTTGCAAAATTTTTCAGAATTTTACACCTGACGCCGTCAGGTTATAACCTTGACGCCGTCAGAGTGTTCTGACATAAATCTTATATTAAGTTTCCGGAAAATTTCTGAAAAAACTCATGCCTTAATTCCTGGAATTCCTGCAAAACATCATTATGACTCGATACAAGCAATTGACTCAAACCAATACTAATATACATGTTCATTTAATATTGTTGTGGTTCACGCTTAATTTTGGTTCTTAGAAACAAATTAGATTTCCCTTACACTTAGCTTTTGCAAAATACCTTTATATGAAGTTAAGACGAAGTTAACAACAAAGATAAAGCATTTTCACAATTTATTTTGAAACATGAGCCACAAACAATAAAAATAAAGCATGCATACGAAAACAAATAAAATCAAACAAACAAACAATCAAACAAATAAAACATATAAAACTTGGGTTGCCTCCCAAGGAGCGCTTTTCTTTATTAACGAGTCTTGTAGCTAGACTCAAGGTCACGGGCTATCCAATATGAGTGAGTTCCTCATTGAGGACATCTTTGGGATCAAACTTAGGTTTCAATTTCCTATCGGTTCTCTTAGTTCGGTATGACTTCTCAAATTTTTCTCCATCCGGATCATATAGAATCATCTTCATATGCCATGATCCGTCACCTTACTTAGGTGGCTTGTCCCAATTCCATTTACATTTATCATCTTCCCTTTTTCACTCGTTCATTCCTAAGTTGATAGGCATCACTCCTAGGAATTCAATCATTTTCCTAAAGACTAAGGGATCCTCAAAGGGGTTTAGTTCTTCATCCCTAGCTATGAGTTGCTCTACCGAATGCGTTTTGTTTATAAACTCCTCCTCTAAGTAAAATGGGTGTTAAGATCCTATGAAGTCTCTATTAACCCAAGGTCCGTATCTAGATGGTCTCTTATTCAAATCTACCTAATGAGGTGTTGGTTCCTCACTAGTATCATAGGCATGTTTCTTAACATCATAGACTGACCAAGTTTCTCCTTCTCCTACCGCTATTCTAGATTCCTTACAATCAATCATCGCACTTGCGGTAGCTAAAAATCCTCTTCCTATTAATAAAGGGCATGTAGTGTCACTAACCATATCAAGGACGTGGAAATCGGCTAACATTGTCAACCTTCCTATATGCACTAACACATCCTTCACTACCCCAACCGGATATGCTACACTTCCATCCGCAAGCCCTATGATGACCTCTATTTCATCTAATTTTCCTGGCTTAAGAGTGGTGTATAGAGATAATAGAAGCAAATTTAGGCTTGACCCAAGATCAGCTAATGTGTCAAAAGCCTCAGAATTTCCGATCTTACAGGGTAAAATGAATATGCCCGGATCATCTAACTTTTTAGGTAGCTTGTTTTAAACGAAGGCGGTCCCATTCTTACCCAAATTAAGTTTCTCTTCATATTTCTCTAAAAGGGCATTGTAATAGGGAGCACGGACTAAGACATCAATGACGGGGCGCTTAAGGTGAAGTTCCTTGAATTCATCGCCAAGGTCTTGTGTAGGAGGTGTTTCAACTATGCTATTGACCGGTTTGATGTTGGATGTTTTATTCAATTGGTCCTTTTGAAGAATTTAGGTTTGCTTGAAACACGTGCTCACGGTATTGACCGAATAATATTATGGACAAGACGTAGGAGACGAAACAGATGATATAGCGTTAACGTTTAGTTTTGGATTCTTGACCGTGTTACTTGGGAGTGCCCCCATTTCTCGGTCGTTGAGAACTTTCAACAACGTGTCAATCTTATTGGTCATCTCACTTTGTTTTTGTTTGAAATCAGCTTCAAACTTGGTTAAACGAGCTTCTTGTGATGCCATAAATTTGGAGATCAATCCTTCAAGATTATTGGTACTACCATAGTTGTTGGAAGGATTGTTGTTGAAAGTACGGTTAGGAGGTGGACCGTTTGATTGGTAACGATTAGGTGGAGTGGAAGAATTGTTTTGTGGCATGTTTTAGTTTTTGCTTCCACCTAAGGTTCGGGTGATTTTTCAAAGTGGGATTGTATGAATCACCGTAAGGGTTTGGCTCGGGTTTGAAAGTGTACCACTTGTCTCCCGCTCCATCGGTATGCAAGGATGCGTAATCCGCAAAAGCTTGTTTGGTGAGTTCCATACAATCACGAGTGTCATGGGGACCACTACATAATTCGTATGAAGAAGTGATTTTGTTCACTTGGCTTGAAGGTTTAGGAGCTTCGTAGGATTTCATAAGAAACTTGACTTTTTCTTCAAGTTCCATGATCCTACGGTCGGGAGTGCTTGAATTGTTTGAAGGCAAAGATATTGCCTTGACCGTTTTGTTCAAATCACGGGAATCATTCCAACTTTCGTTATCATAGAGAGCAAGATCTTCTATGAGTTCCCATGATTCTTCCGCACTTAGATCACGTAGCTTGCCACCAGACGCTTGGTCAATGGTTCGCTTTGTGGGGAGATCGATATGGTCATACCGTGATGAGGGACTTTTTGGAGTAAGTCCTTGAAACGAGTCCATGCTTCATAGAGAGTTTCACCTTGACGTTGTTGGAACATCAAGATATCATTTCTAAGCTTAGTAGTTCTCCCAGGTGGGAAAAATTGAGCAAGGAAACGAGTTGTGAGATCATCCCAAGAGGTGATGGATCCCGCGGGAAAACGCTCAAGCCATTGACTAGCTTGGTGACGTAGAGAGAATTGGAATAGACGCAATCGGGTCGTCTCTCGAGTTTCAACATGAAGGTCTATGGAATCTACGATTTTGAGGAAATCCTTGAGATGTTGATTAGGATCTTCGGAACGAAGTCCATGGAATGCACATCCGCTTTGCACCAACCGGATGGTGTCGGATCGCAAGGAAGACACATTGGCTCCTTGAATGAGCTCAATGGTGTTTCGATAGCCTTAATGGCTAGGACGGGAGTACTCTCCTAAAGTTCGGGGTCTAGGAGGTTGGTTTGGTTGTGGTGGGTTTTGTGGATGGTTTTGTAGTGGTGGGTTGATGGGATCAAAGAGATTACCACCTTCCATGATGGCGGATGGTAATGGTTACGAATAAAGGAACGAAGAAAAAGATAGACTAAAGAAGACCTATAAAAATAAAAATAAAAATCTTACTAGAAAGGAATCTAGCAAGTAGACCTAATAAAAAGAAATTTCAACCCAGACAATAACTATTCCCCGGGCTGCGGCGCCAAAAACTTGATGCGTGGTTTTGCAACCTTGCAAAAGGTTTTACCTCTCAATGGATCTTGAGAAGCTTGCAACCCCCACCAGGCAGTGTACCTGATCGTTTTAGTATAGTATAGTGACAAGTACCGAGGGATTGATCATTCAACTCAAAGAATAGTGTTTGCTAGGGTTAAAACTCAATTAAACTAGGTCTAAAGGTGAGGGATGATTCTTTTTGTATTTTTATATTTTATAGAAAGCAAGTAAAAATCTCGGTTTTTTGGAAGAGTGGGCGGAATTAGTTGCTAGTCAACTAACCCAAATTACTACAAATGCAAATAAAATAAAATAAAATGAAACTAAAGTAAATTTGTGGTAGAGACAATAATAAGAGAAAATGTGTTTACTTAGATTTGACTACTCCCTAGATATCTTTTACCGGTTGATTAGTTTGCTACAATTGCATGGATGACGAGTTATATTCTTTAATACTACTTTTAGGGTTGTGTACGATCTTCCCTAACTCTATAAGCTTCTACTTCATCCTATGTCAAGCCGACTACTAGCTCCTAACATAGTATCATTAGTAGTTACCTACACATTAAATATAACCAATTTATCGTAGTACACCTCCGATCATGTTTCTTAAGACGTTCAAGCAAATTACCAATTGGATGTCTGCCAGTTTTCTTAAGCCTAACATCGAAATCAATCATCCACAACAATTATAAACAAACAATCAACCAATAATCAACATCTAGGTTTCATTACATCTAAGCAAACACAAAGAAAACCTAGCCTGACATGTTAAAAAGAAGACAAGCATAAGATAGAATCAAACAACACATAGACATATTGAATGATTATTTGAAAACTTATCTTCAATTAAGCATGGATGAAACAAGGGTTTGAACCCTTGAAAATACAGCAAAAACGTCTAGGGTTTTTGCACACAAAGCTCCACAAAAAGTTCCACCCCAATGAATGAAAATTAGAAAAGTATTTATAGATTTTGCCCTCTGACGGCGTCACGTGTAAGTTTTGATGCCGTCAACTCACCGCCAAAATAACAATCGTATTGCCTAGATCCACTTCTGATGCCATCACTCTTTGATTACTCCGGGCCGTCTCTCTTTGTAATAATACGTGACGGCCTTGGCGACCTTAAAGGGTGACGCCATCACGCCTCCTTTGGTAATTGTTCTGGCGCGTCTCGTGTCTTTGTCATATCCACCTCTTTTGCCATGCCTTGACGCCGTCACTAGTAAATCTTGAGCATGATTTTGGAGACATCGTCGTTTTCTTCACTTTTTCGCCCCAAAAACGTCCAAAATGCTTCCTTTTCTAGATTCATGTTCAAAAGTACCTATAATGACAAAAAAGAACGATTTAGGGCAATATTTGATCAAATAATCTCGAATTTGGGCTTAAATGACCCCCTAAAAGCGGTACACTTTTCGTCTCATCATAATTGAGTACTTAGAAATCTGCATGGTGCACAAATTCTCTACACCGTTCTTCCAACAATAGTGCAAGCTTAAGTAACAAATTTGGGGAATTCTACTTCATTTTCAAGTCTGGTATACCGGGTTTACTTCACCAAGTGGTCACAACAATAGCCGACAGAATACGAGGTTGGTCTGTTAACTAATGGGTTTAAAGGTTGAGATGTGATCAGCAATTCTCATGGGATATTCGACGCTACTGCACATCAATGATACTTCACAAGAGCTACTTGGTTATATGGTCGTACACGTCAAATGATGCTTCCGAATGCTCGAAACCATCATTGGGGGAGAAACGTGTACTTTGATGATATATGGTGAACCTCCAAGGGGAAGTAGTTTGTACTACTTCACTTAGTATGGTTCGTGAATTTTTCAACATATGTGACAAGAATTGTTGCTGAGGTCTTGCATGTTTCCCTATACAGTTATTCACCAAAATCAAATTTGTCATAACACATTCAATTTATCATTGTCTGACGGTTTCTTCTTGGTTTTGTAAAATCCCGCAAAAGAATCTATTTATCAGTTTAAATCATAGATTTGTAAAATCCCGTGATGATGGAATTATCCTGTAGAAAGAAAAAGTGCATTTTCGGATCTTAATTGACTCTGGTGCTACGGATTCGACTTCGGATAAGGGATAAAGTATGTACTTCATGTATTGGATGAGTTTTGATATACTTCATGGCATTTGGTTATAACGAATTTTTACGGGGTTATGCGCTTTTGTCAAGATTGGGATCAAACCATTATCAAAGTTCATTCAAAACATCAAAAAGGGCTAGACCTGGGCATTTAAACCACAAGATGTGATTACGGTGTTAATTCATTATTATTTATTTGAGGTTGAAGTGAAATTTCACGGATGAGTGTACTTAGTATCTGAAGATATTGGGGTTGGTTGGATGAAGATTCTTCGAGATCCTTGTTCAAACTTTTAACCTTTACAATGACGAAGACTTGGGGTATCTTGTTATGTTTGTGATTCTTTCTTTCTATTACCACAAAATAACTATCACTTTAAGGAGTTACGTTGTAGTACTCAGTGTCACATGAAGTTGTGGATATTCAAGAGGTGATGTACGTCTTATATTTGATGGTTGGTTGGTTGAAGAGTATAGAGTACTTAGGGATTCAAAGTTGCACTAACTCTCTACACTGTTCTTAGTCATACATTAGTGCAAGCTTAAGTCACAAGTTCTGGTTATTTTACTTCAGTCTCAAGTTCATCATATTGGGTTTTCTCCATCAGTAGTCACGACAAGAGCCGACTGAATGATAATGGGGTTGGTTACGAGTTAGCTGAGAGAAGTAGAAATGAGAGAGATGACGTTTGAACACTTCAGTTCAAGCCTTGTTCTTCATCGACAATGACGTCTGTTCACATCAGTTCAGGCCTCATTGGTCAATATTATGGCGTCTGCAGATAACACTTCAGGCCCCATTCCTTAAAGAAAAGAAAGTTATGCGTTTCAGTGCGCCTTATCTTGGGAAGAAGAGAAATCTTCTTATTTATGACCATTCCCATCAACAAGCTTCATCCTTTTCCCATGTTCGTACAAGTCATCAAGTGGATAAACGTGTATTGGATTATATTTTTGTGCTTCACTTATTCTATCAAAAATTGCAACAAGCATATGAAATTTTTGAGGGGGGGGGGGAAGGGAAAGGGTGAAGAAACTACAAGTTGATGATGTTTGTAAAATGGTCATTCGGCTCTTGTACACAAATATTTACTCCCTCTAAGGTTTAACACATTTCAACAAGTGGTTTAAGCATATTATGTACTCACTCTTCATTTGCTAAGCCACTGATGAGGAGACAAATGAGGGGCTGCTTCAAGAGAGCTTTAATAATCATCTTCTTCGCAGTAGTTTTTGGGCCTAAACACATATTTATGTTGCACCTGATAAATCTCAACCATTACGGAATCTCAACTATGACAAAAATGTCATTACATGCCATTTTTGAGGGGGAGAATAAGCGTATGTCCTTCTCCTTTCGACTATGGCAAAAATGTCATTTGCATGCCTTTTTGAGGGGGAGATAAAGAAGAAGATGGTTAACATCAAGACCCTTAAACGTGATCATGACTTAATGCATTGAATCTATAAAAGGGGATGGTCAGTTTGAGGGAGAGTCGATTCAGAAACTTCACAAGTTCTTGAAGAGGCTCTTTACATACGATGGTATAATTGAGGGGGAGCAAAATCAATTAGTCATCATCTCATGACTCCTGAATACTTCAGTTCAGGACTCATGAGGTTTATTAACACCTTCTCACGGGTTGATATTATTATTGATAAAGGGCTTCTAGTTATTGATAAAGGACATCTAGTTAATGCTTCATGTACACATCATTATGATGATTCCGATTAATCGCAACCATCAGGGGAGAGGAATGTGTACACCAAGGACGCACAACGAGTTCACGAGATCGGGCATAATGTCTTATGAAACAAATTAAAGATGATCAGTGGTTCAACTTGTTACTTTGGTATTATCATTTCATGTGTACGTCACAGGCTGATTAATCGTAACCATCAGGGGAGAGAAAGGTGTACATCAAGGATGCTCAACAGGTTTACGTGATCGGGCTTAATCATTCATTCCGGAGTTGATATCTGCTGAGATGATCAGTGCTTCAACCTGTTACCTTGGTGTTATCGTTTTGACTTATGTTGGGTACATGGGTACATTATGGGCTGATTTGGTCTATGTAATATAACTGGAATGCATTTGGTAAGATAAAGATGTTGATATCCTATACCCAAATGAAAAACCTTGAAGAAGGTCGAGTCTACAGTCTGCTCTACATTTTCTGCTGTGTGTTAGAAGACTAAAGACAATATGCATTTATTTATCAAAAGACTTCTTCAAATTAAAGGCATTCATCAGAAAGGTTGTCAGTTTGGGGGAGAGCACTAATTAGGGGAGAGTGAAAAGTCTAAGTTAATCCCTAATTAGATGTGCTCACATTGCTCTTCAGCAAGTTGATTCTCACAGGATACATTTGAGCTCATTTTGTTCTTCTCACAAGATTTCAAGTATATGTGCGTAAAATGTGTTGCTGATTCTGAGGTATCAAAACCAGCAAGGGGGAAGGAGACATATATCGGAACGCACAACGAGTACATGTGATGAGCTTTATACTTCTACTTAATTGAAGTTATTCCGGGAAGACAAATGTCATAATCGCAGAGAAGACCAGTGTTTTAACTCGTATCTCTTGATGTATTATTCCAACTATGTGGGGGAAGAGATGTAAGAAACAGTTTATGATGATAAAAGAGGTGCACAATTTATTGTGTGTGTACTTCTGGTTTTTGAGCTTCATATAATGAGACTGATTGCATCATTTCAACTACTTGGGGGAAGTGGTCTCTGGATACTTCTTGGTACGCATTACCTCAGCCTTCAGTAGGAAGAAAGATGTGAAGAACTATTCAAGCGTGAGATGATACGTTGCTGATCTATCAAAGCTTCACAGTGAGAAGGCTCAATTTCAGAAGAGTATTCAGGAGCCTCGAAAGCTTTGATGGTGGAAGTTTAAGAGATGTTGACTTCTGACTTCTACAACGTGCTGAACAATATCCTTATTTCGGTACTCTTTTCAACATTCTCTTAAACTAAATAATATACTTTGTACATATTTTAAAGCCAAAAAGAAAAATAGAAAAATATAAAACCGACAAAAACCATAAAAATTTGCAAAATATAAAAACTCCAAAAATATTCTTCTCGCGACGTGTCTCTCGTATAATCAATATTATGTACGTTTCTAGAAATGTCATTCAATAATGGCACGGATTCAAACATATGCTTGAGCGAGAGTTTTTCTATCTTTTAAAATAATGTTTTCTAAAACATGTCGTTTCTAAAAAATTCCTTTCAAAATGGCTTGCAGTCATTTCAGACTGTAACCCGGACTTTATATTATGGCTTGTTATTACTTAAGATAGCAACCGGCTCTTCAAAATGGGGAAAGCACATCGCCAAAAAGACGGCTGTTCCTCCCACTGGGTGAAGTTCACCCGGGCACGGATTACATTATATCCATGTTTCTTCAATTTAGTGTACGCCTCAGTGCATTACTTCTAGTATAAGAAGAGAAGTCTTCTTTGTGTCCAAATAATTTTCCTACTATGATTCTTCTGAAAATTCTTTGTGTTTAAAATGGTGGTGTGAAACAATATTTGAAAATCAATCAGACTTAAATTTTTTTCATAAAATTTGCCACTCAATCTATGACATAAGGTTTAAATTTTCATTTAAATTTCAAATAGAAAACGTTTCATAGATTGTGGGGGAGAGTGATTTCAAATTTTATTTTAGATCATCAAATGTTTTTCTTTGTACATCATAAGTAGTGAATAAACATTTGTTGTTATGTGTCAATGTATGAATTTTTCATGAGTTTCGAGTTAAACACCAATTCTTTTATAAACTCATCATAAGTGACAATAACAGAGTCCCTCATAATTTGAGGGGGAGCATTAATATGTTCCACTTTTGACTTGTATAAATCAGACACATTTTCTCCCAAATTTTCTAACTTATTTAAATCAATTGGGATCACAAATCTCAAAAGGTTTGAAATTTTTGATCGGGGGAGAGAATGTGATTTAAATATGAAATCTAATAAACAAATGTGATCTTTTGGACTCAAGTGTAGGCCCCCTCATATGTGCTAAACTCTTTCATATATCGATGCACATATTAAAGGGAGCGAATGGAATTATGGAATGATACCAAAGACCGGACATTTTGTTTAATGCAATGGAGTTATAAGGATGATAAGGTTAGGTATTAGTTCCCATGATCCAGCCAGAACCGGAGGGATCTTCCCAGGGACAATCCTCTAGTTAGAATAGAAGTCCTTAGGAATGATTAAAAAAAAGGAGAAAAGTGAGATAAGGGAAGAGTGCCGACTGAGACAGAGCTAGTACTAGAACAAACCCAACAAGGTCCTAGTAATGAAGTCTCGATCAGCACTGAAGGGGTTGAAGAATGAAAAGAAATATAATGAGAAAGGGTTAAAAGAAATAAGCCCTCCATATATTCAACCTTAGGGCAGAAACCGGGTTCAACTCATATGCTACTGGTGGTTACCAAGGTAACACCGGTATTGAAGACAAGACGTCATGGACCCAGTGACACACTGCACCAAACTTCCTAGCCACTCAAGTTCTCTTAAAAGAACTTGTTTCATTCTCACGGGGAACCCCGCATAAACTATCGACCGCTCAATGTGAGCCATGTTGATATTGAATCAGGAGACACCTCTCTAGTCTCCAGTTGCGGAATCAAAATGCACTATTGAGTCTAGAGCCAAGAGATCATCCATAAATCTCACTAGGACACACTTCCAAATATGCTTAATGTTTCATACACAGAGGAAAGTAAGAAAATATATTAAGAGTCCTACACATTATCCTTGTGGTATTTCCAGAACATCCGAGTGATATGTAAGTACTCACAATGAAGATGGAAATCCTTCTAGAGCCAACATCAAACAAGCTCTTGGTGGGTGACATGTGAGATCCCTCACGGATCAAACTTGTGACAACTGGAATGAAACGATGGGGCGATTCGCTTTTGAATCAAACTTGTTCAAGGAAATGAATTGACAGATACTTTTGGCAAACCCTTCAGTGTGCTCAACCACTTTCTTTCGAGCACATTGACTGTGCATAATTTTTCAAACAAAAGTATTTGACATAAAATTGATGTTTCTCATAAAACTCTCGTTGTATTGTAAAAACTCTTTATCTAGCAATACGCGATTGTTTTTCAAAATCAATTTCCTCATTAATAGGTGGATCATTAATTCACCGGTTCACTCATTCCGTGTTGTCTACTTTGAGACGCTCCGGTTTGAGAACGGCTAGTACAGCTGCGAAACCCTGTCAAGGAAATTCTTTGGAATACTACCTGATCACAGGCATTATTTATACTGATTAACGGGGAACCGTGGTTCTTGCAACCCTATTCAACGAAGGTGAACAAAGACACTTTCATGTGTTTATTGCTAACTGTTGTTTGTAGGAACACCTAACGGTTGCAGCTGATGGCAAATGAGACGTCAATTCATAACCTCATGCTCACACTCCACACTCACAATTAAAGACATCATGAAAAGTGAAAGATCAACAACAATGCTTCCGTAACTCTAATGCAAAGTTTCATGATCCAGAAAGGTGTGAGCATGACGGTCCGATGGTCTTTGCATCACATGGAGGCGATTCCACAAAGGATGATTTGGAGATTTACGGTGGCTGATGATCTCAACAAAAGCTCAAATATCACACAAGTCAAAGGAACTTATGCTGAAAGATCACTACTTGTCATACAAAGACAACACTTGAAGAATCAACGGATACAAGCTAGAGCTAAAGATCAATTTATAGAATTCTAAGATTCAATTTATTTTTTCTGGGGTGACCTCCCTTAGGGGGAGATTGTTAGGATTAAGAACAAGGTTCGGTCACCCCATGTATTTACATGTTTCGCATAGCTCTTAGTTTTGTATATATTAAATTAGATATAGTCACACCGTGGAGGACGGACGGGTCTTTACGCACTGTACACCTGATCCACAGCTCGCATGAGGGCATATATTGTAATTGTATATATACCCTCTTTCCACCAAGGGAGAGGGTTGGTTGTTTCATTTCAATACACACACACAAAGTGTTTTCTCTCTCAAGAAACTTCCCACTCTCTCTCTTTCTCTCTCTAACTTGTTAACCATGTTTATCATCTACTTCCATCTTCCAAGACCTCCTAACTCACCACAATAATCAACAAGTATCAATCCTACAGAATGTGTATGAAATTTGATGACAATTGTCATTCTTGATTGTCATCTAGGAGGTTAATCAATTTGTGCAAAAATATTGGTAGGTCGTGTGTCGAAATTTTGAGTAAACAAGCCAAAGTGACTGGACATTCGCGACAGGAAAAGAAATAATACAAAGGGTGCGCTGGGCTTGTGAGCCTGGTGGGCTTGTTGTGTATCGCAGGCCCAAACAGGAAAAAAATAAAAAGAGTCTGTTTGGTATTGTTGTGTGACGGGCTAAGGCCCAGTAGGTATTAGGGGCCCACTTAGCATGATTTGGGTATCGTGTCAAAGTCCAATAATATTAGTGAGTGTTTAGGAAATTTTTCATAGGCCCGGGAAATATATAATACGTATATGGTTAGTTTTTTAAACGTATATTTATTAAATAAAAATGTTTTAAAAATTATTCGCGATATATAGACTATCGAGGTTCATGTGTAAGCATCGTTCTTAGGTAAAAGGTCAATCACAAATATCGTAGTGATTCACATAACATGTCATGCATAACAAAAAAAAAATTGTTACCCGTAAAAATGGTATTTCAATAACATAATATCCGCTTTATTACAGTACCTACCCCTTACAGTGAATTCCGTCCCGGAACTCCAGCCTAAAATAGTTTCCAGGGGTGTCTATGGAAAGAGATGTGGGTATTTGGTGCGAATCTGATCCTCGCGTTCCCAGGTATATTCCGGTCCTCGCTTGGAGTCCCAACGAACTTTGACGATAGGAATACGATTTTGCTTCAGCTGTTTGACTTCCCTATCCATAATTTCCACGGGTTCGTCAGTGAAAACAAGCTTGTCATCGAGTTGGATCTCTTTCAACGGAATAACAAGAGATTCATCGGATAAGCATTTCTTAAGATTTGACACATGAAAGGTGTCATGAACTCGACTAAGTTCATCCGGTAGTTCAAGCTTATAAGCCACGGGTCCTATCCTTTCCAGGATTTTGAATGGACTGATGTATCTTGGGTTTAACTTTCCATGTTTCCCGAAATTTACCATTCCATTCCAGGGAAACACTTTCAACATAACCCTATCTTCAACTTGAAATTACATAGGTTTCCATCTCACATCGGCGTAGCTTTTCTGTCGGTCTCTGGCCGCTTGTAAACGTTACTTGATCTAAACAATTTTCTCAGTAGTTTCATGAACAAGATCTGGTCCTATGAGTTGTACCCTCCAACTTCTGCCCAACAAATGGGTGATCTGCACTTTCGACCGTAAAGTGCTTCCAACGGTGCTGCCTTAATGCTGGCATGATAACTGTTGTTGTATGAAAACTCCGCCAGAGGCAAGTGTTTATCCCAACCTTTTCCGAAGTCAATAACACATGCTCGGAGCATGTCCTCCAAGGTTTGGATTGTTCTCTCACTCTGCCCATCGGTTTGTGGGTTATATGCAATGCACATATCTGATGAGGCGAAAAGTGTACTGCTTTTAGGGGGTCATTTAAGCCCGAATTCGAGATTATTTGATCAATTATTGCCCTAAATTGTTCCTTTTGTCATTTTAGGTACTTTTGAGGAGAAATCTGGAAAAGGAAGCGTTTTGGACGTTTTTGGAGCGAAAAAGTGAAGAATACGACAAAGACTCCAAAATCATGCTCAAGATTGTACCTGACGGCGTCAAGCATTTCTATGTGACGGCGTCACCCTTTGACAAAGAGGTGGATAATTCAGGTTACACGTGATGGCCCAGAACAATTTCAAGGCATTGAAGCCTGACGGTGTCACCAAGACCGTCAGGGTCAGAATACATGTGACGGCCCAGAGCTTATTTACACATGACGGCGTCCGAAGTGGATCTAGGCAATACGAATTTTATCTTGGCGGCGAGTTGACGGCTTCACAAGCTATAACGTGACACCGTCAGGATGTAAGATCTATATATACTTTTCTAATTTTCATTCATTAGGGTGGAACTTTTGGAGAACTTTTTGTGTGCAAACCCTAGGCGAATTTTCTGTAACAACAAGGGTTTTAACCCTTGTTCCATCCATGCTTAATTGAAGATAATTTTTCCAATAATCATTCAATATGTCTATGTGTTGTTTGATTCTATCTTATGCTTGTCATCTTTTTAACATGCTAGGCTAGGTTTTCCTTGTGTTTGCTTAGATGTAATGAAACCTAGATGTTGATTATTGGTTGATGGTTTGTTTATAATTGTTGTGGATGATTGATTTCGATGTTAGGCTTGAGAAAACTAGCAGACTTCCAATTGGTAACTTGCTTGAACGTCTTAAGAAACATGATCGGAGGTGTACTACAATTTATTGGTTGCATTTAATGCGTAGGTAACCACTAGTGATACTATGTTAGGAGCTAGTAGTCGGCTCGACATAGAATGAAGTAGATGCTTATAGAGTTAGGGAATATCGTACACGGCCCTACGACTAGTATTAAGGAATATAACCTGTCATCCATGCAATTGTAACAAGCTAATCAACCGGTAAAAGATATCTACGGAGTAGTGAAATCTAAGTAAACAAATTTTCTCTTATTATTGTTTCCACCAATTTATCTTAGTTTCTTTTTAATTTTATTTTATTTGCATTTGTAGTAATTTGGGTTAGTTGACTAGCAACTAATTCCGCCCACTCTTCCAAAACTGAGATTTTTACTTGCTTTCTTATAAAATATAAAAATACAAAAAGAATCATCCCTCACCTTTAGACCTAGTTTAGTAGAGTTTTAATCCTAGCGAACACTATTCCTAGAGTTGAACAATCAATCCCCCGGTACTTGTCACTATACTATACTACAACGATCAGGTACACTGCCTGGCGGGGATTGCAAGCTTCTCAAGATCACTTGAGAGGTAAAACCTGTTGCGAGGGCGCAATCCCGCGTATCAAGTTTTTGGCGCCGTTACTGGGGAATAGTTATTGTCTAGGTTGAAATTTCTTTTTATTAGGTCTACTTGCTAAATTCCTTTCTAGTAAGATTTTTATTTTTATTTTTATAGGTTTCCTTTATTCTATCTTTTTCTTTGTGCCCTTTGTTTGTAAAACCATTTTCATTTGTCTCCATGGCGGATGAAATTCCATTTAGATCATTAACAATAGAGGAACAATTAGTTTACTCGGATAGAGTTGCTTCCTATTGCTCCAATGAATTTTTAAGTGATCTTAGATATATACAAGAGGAGATGGGTGTAAAGTTTGATAGGTTTGATGAGTTATGCGCATGTGTGGCCTATATTAAACAATCATTGTTAGGATCAATCCCTTTTAGTAAGACCCTTTGGAAAAATTTTGAGGAAAGCCTCCTAACCGTGAACCATGAGTTCAATGAATTGATGGGTTTGTATACATTACAACTTGAGGAAACAATTAAGGAGGATTTAGCCGAACATGATCATATTGAGCAAAAGGACCTAGGTTTTATGACCAATGACTTTGAATCTCAAGGAACACATGATGAATCCTTTAGGCAAATTGAACATTGTAATCAAGTTATTGAGGAAGATTCTTATGAATCAGACTTAGAACTTGAAATGGCTAGAGAAGGATTTGAGATACTTAGGAACATGTTTGGGTTAGATTCTACTAAAACACATGATGAGGATATAGGTGATGTTGAGATAAGGAAGGATGAGGTAAATAACACAAACCTACAAAGTACTCCACAAGTCCCACCATCATTTGAGGCACACATACCGCCCCTGACTTACCCGGAAGAAGTAGAAGAGACTATAGGAACCCCAATAGAGGTAGAGCCCTTGGACCAAACACAACAAGATGAAATAGGTTTGAATACTTGTGGTCACAACTTTTCTCTTAGTTCTAAGGAAGTTCCTAGTTTTGATAAAATGGAGCCTCAACCAAATCAGTTACCTAATCTTCCATCCTTGGATGAAGATTTAGGAAGTGAAAAAGGTCCCGATCCATCCATCAAACCATATAGTCCGAGTAGCTTTACGTTGAAGGTAGTAGACTCTAAGCCTTGTAGAGATGAAGCTGACATAGGAGTGAATCATGACCTTACGTACTTACATCACCCATTCATGATTAATCACAATAAATATTATGGGTTTAAACCGGGTTTATTTGGTCAAGATAAATTCCCAACTAGGAGTCTCTCGAGATTGATAGAAGATGATCCCTTTTTAGGAGAAAACTTCAACTCACCCACTGACCCAATTGAACTAGGTAAGGTTATGATAAAAGGAGCACACCCGTTTGAGCATATAATTCATTCACCACTCTTTCCTTACGTGGCATATTTCCACCCTAAGGGTATGTATCGCTACTTCCACCCGCACTTAATCCTAAGTGTAGGGAAAACCTCCCCTATTTCCGTTAAATAAGGGTAGAGTTAGGCTCGTGACTCGAACAAAAAACAAGCGCTTATTGGGAGGCAACCCAACCCATGTTTTTAATTGTTTGATGTTTTTACTTTATTTGTTTATTTGTTTGATCGTTTGATTTTATTTGACTCCGTATGCGTGTTTTATTTTTATTGTTTGTAGCTCAGGTTTCAAAGTACATTGTCAAAATGCTTTACTTTGTTGTTAACTTTGTCTTAACCACTTATAAAGGTATTTTGCAAAAGCTAAGTGTAAGGGAAATCTAATTTGTTTCCAAGAACGGAATTGAGCATGAACCACAACAATATTAAATGAACATGTATATTAGTATTTTTTTTGAGTCAAATGCTTGTATCGAGTCATAATGATGTTTTGCAGGAATTCAAGGAATTAAGGCATGAGTTTTTCTAGAAATTTTCCGGAAACTTAACATAAGATTTCTGTCAGAGCACACTGATGGCGTCAGGTGTAAAAATTCTGAAATTTTTTGCAAGTTTTGTTTATACCAGAGTCTTAAAGTTTTTGTTGATTCTTTAGTTTTATAAACTCCAGGAAATCTGCAAACATTCATTCAACAAGCATTATATCCTTATATATAGAGATTGCCGCCGATAATACTCGAGGTTTGCCTTGATTGTTTTCTCGGGTTTAACATGTTACATTGGACAAGAAGATGATTTATATTTCTGGAGGGAAGCTTTCAAAGTTCATTTTCTTGGAAGAAGATCTAACCTTGTTGACACATTATCCACACCGAACGAATCAGGGGAGTATTGGTTTTCATTCTTTTACATGCACTACTTTTACATCTTTTTTATTAAACATTGGGGACAATGTTCAGCCTAAGTGTAAGGGGAGGGTAAATGATGATACCTTAGAGAATACAATTGCACTTGAGTTTGTTTGTTTGATAGTAGGTGTGTAATAAAACTGAGAGAAATACTTGTTAGGGCAATTTTAGCGCCAAATTTAAATTTTTTTACAACATTTAGGAGTGAAGCTTTAGCCTTAATAAGCATCTCGTGGATAGCCAAATTTAAAATTTTTTACAACATTTAGGAGTGAAGCTTTAGCCTTAATAAGCATCTCATGGATAGGAGTTGTATGACTAACAAAAAATTCGTACCACTCAAAAAAATTTCCACCCAAATATGTGAGGTTCCCCTTTAGATTTGTTAGGAAAATCATTCATTATTAGTGCTTATGAGTGTACCGGTAGTATTTAGATTCCAGAACTTGCGTTTGTGATGCATCCCGAGACCGCTAGTGAGACTACATTCGTGTAGTTAGGATTTACTACATGATAAGAGGCATTAGGATCACCCTTGTGTTAAACCCGTATCATAATTACTTGACCAATGAAGTCATAAGTATTTGACAATAAAGTCAACTAATTTTTCCCACACCTTTGCGATGTACTAATTTTTAGTACACGATACCCCTAGTACACCCCTCCGAGCCTATCTTTTTCGTTTCTAACTTTAAGCATTTTACTTAAAGATAGAATTTGTTACAATCCACCCAAATGTGCAACCAAATCGCCTTAGCCTTCCGTGTATGCACTCATCTTTAGTGCATTATTGTTTTATGTTTAAACCCTTAGTTAATTGTCTAATTGATTACATGATTGCTAAGTCGAGTCATATCTTGTATATATTGTTTTGGGACGATTGGGACTCATGGGTAAAGTACTAGTGTTATGAAGTAATGGGGAAGAACGTCAATTATTACCCCCATATGTGCGTTAATCTTAAATAGTACTCCAAGTGTTTTGATTATCTTAATTCGAGTCATTAGAATAGTTGATTGTAAAATATGTAAAAGTTCAAGTGTAAGGGGGACGTAAATCCCCTATGCTGTATTATTTTGGATGGTAGGGCAAGAGTGTATGCACACACACACACACACACACACACACACACACACACACAAACACACACATATATATATATAACATACGGACTACCATCCCGTTTCATTTTATGTTTGTTTCATAGTTTGTTAGTTTATGATTAGCTTAAGTCGAGTCGAGTCTTGGCTTAGCAAATCCATATTGTACATGTAATTAACCAAGATGATTAACTCGCCACCAGTAAATATTGCCCTTATCCAACAAAACCATGTTTATCATATCCCTACACCTGACATTATAACCCTTTAAAAGACCTCTTTGATAGTTTATCCTAGGTGCTTACGCCAAGTGGTGGAGGTTTGATCCTTTCCCAAGACTATGGTAATCTATTTGCTATGACAGGTAGTGAGAGATGTTTTCCATTTCCATATTGTGATATATACTTTATTACACCCGAGAGATGTGAGTATCTAAACACTATTTGTGAGGTGCTAGTGTATAATTTCCGTACTTGTTTTTGGTTAAAGTGGAATGATTATTTGTTGTAATTACTTTTATATTATTGTTAAATGGCCCTAACTTGTATTTTGATTAGAATAAAAGCGCATTTGCTTGAGGATAAGCAAATATCAAGTGTAAGGGTATTTGATGAGGCGAAAAGTGTACCACTTTTAGGGGGTCATTTAAGACCGAATTCGAGATTATTTGATCAAATATTGCCCTAAATTGTTCCTTTTGTCATTTTAGGTACTTTTGAGGAGAAATCTGGAAAAGAAAGCGTTTTGGACATTTTTTGAGCAAAAAAGTGAAGAATACCACAAAGTCTCCAAAATCATGCTCAAGATTGTACCTGACGGCGTCAAGCATTTCTATGTGATGGCGTCACCCTTTGATAAAGAGGTGGATAATTCAAGTTACACATGACGGCCCATAACAATTTCAAGGCATTGAAGCCTGACGGCGTCACCAAGGCCGTCAGGGTCAGAATACATGTGACGGACCAGAGCTTATTTACACATGACGGCGTCAGAAGTGGATCTAGGCAATACGAATTTTATCTTGGCGGCGAGTTGACGGCGTCACAAGCTATAACGTGACGCCGTCAGGATGTAAAATCTATATATACTTTTCTAATTTTCATTCATTAGGGTGGAAATTTTGGAGAACTTTTTGTATGCAAACCCTAGACGAATTTTCTGTAACAACAAGGGTTTTAACCCTTGTTCCATCAATGCTTAATTGAAGTTAAGTTTTCCAATAGTCATTCAATATGTCTATGTGTTGTTTGATTCTATCTTATGCTTGTCTTCTTTTTAACATGCTAGGCTAGGTTTTCCTTATGTTCGCTTAGATGTAACGAAACCTAGATGTTGATTATTGGTTGATGGTTTGTTTATAATTGTTGTGGATGATTGATTTCGATGTTAGGCTTGAGAAAACTGGCAGACTTCCAATTGGTAACTTGCTTGAACGTTTTAAGAAACATGATCGGAGGTGTACTACGATTTATTGGTTGTATTTAATGCGTAGGTAACTACTAGTGATAATATGTTAGGAGCTAGTAGTCGGCTCGACATAGAATGAAGTAGATGCTTATAGAGTTAAGGAATATCGTACACGGCCCTACGACTAGTATTAAGGAATATAACCCGTCATCCATGCAATTGTAACAAGCTAATCAACCGGTAAAAGATATCTACGGAGTAGTGAAATCTAAGTAAACAAATTTTCTCTTATTATTGTTTCCACCAATTTATCTTAGTTTCTTTTTAATTTTATTTTATTTGCATTTGTAGTAATTTGGGTTAGTTGACTAGCAACTAATTCCGCCCACTCTTCCAAAACCGAGTTTTTTTACTTACTTTCTTATAAAATATAAAAATACAAAAAGAATCATCCCTCACCTTTAGACCTAGTTTAGTAGAGTTTTAATCCTAGCGAACACTATTCCTAGAGTTGAACGATCAATCCCCCGGTACTTGTCACTATACTATACTACAACGATCAGGTACACTGCCTGGCGGGGATTGCAAGCTTCTCAAGATCCCTTGAGAGGTAAAACCTGTTGCGAGGGCGCAATCCCGCGTATCAATATCTAACCTGGTTCCCAAGGATTTTTGCAAAGACTTCCAGAAATGAGAGGTGAAACGACTATCCCAATCTGATATGATTGAAATCGGCACCCCATGCCGAGAAACTATTTCCTTTAAGTATAACTGAGCAAGTGTGTTCATCTCATCGGTTTCTTTGATTGGTAAGAAGTGAGCGGATTTTGTGAGATGATCAACGATAATCCATATCGTGTCAAATCTGGTTAAAGTTCTGGGAATTTTGGTGATGAAGTCCATAGTAATGCGTTCCCATTTCCACATTGGGAGTTCCGGTTGTACGAGTAAACCTGAAGGTTTTTGATATTCTTCCTTTACTCTCGAACATGTCAGACATTTACCGACGTACTCAGCGATGTCAGCCTTCATGTTCGGCCACCAATAAAGTTTCTTTAGATCCTGGTACATCTTGTCGGACCCCGAGTGAATGGAGTATTTTGACTTGTGAGACTCATGCATGATGAGATCACGAATACCTCCAAAAAGTGGGACCTAACTTCTATCTTTGAAACACAACATTCCATTGGATCTTTTCACAAAACCGTTCTTGTTTTCGGGCATACCATAAATCTTTTCTATGAGTCGGTTTTCCTCCTTAAGAGCTTCGCTCTGAGTGGTAAGGATTTGTGATGGAAGGGGTGAACAAATAGTCATTCCTAATGATCTAACCCAGAGTTGTTTCAATCGTTCTTTTCGGCTTAACACATCTGCTACTACATTAGCCTTTCCTAGATGATAGCGTATCTCACAGTCATAATCGTTGAGTAGCTCTAACCACGGCGTTGTCTCATATTCAATTCCTTTTGATCCAAGATATGATGGAGACTTTTGTGGTCAGTGAACACGGTGCATTTGGTGCCATATAAGTAGTGTCTCCATAGCTTAAGAGCAAACACTACTGCTCCTAGTTCCAAGTCATGGGTTGCGTAGTTTTCCTCTTGTTTCTTCAATTGTCGTAAGGCATAAGCTATCACTTTGCTTCTTTGCATCAAGACTACTCCTAAACCGTGATACGAAGCGTCACAATACACTATAAAGTCTTTATTTCCTTCAGGGAGTCCTAATATTGGAGCTTCACAAAGCTTTTGTTTCAACAGCTGAAAAGCTGCTTCTTCTTCCTCTCCCCAAATATACTTCTCGCTCTTTTGAGTTAACTTAGTCAGAGGCTTTGCAATCTTGGAAAAACCTTTAGTAAACCTTCGGTAGTAACCCGTAAGACCTAAAAATTGACGTATCTCCGTGGGGTTGGTAGGAGATGCCCAACCTTTTACTGCCTCGATCTATGCAGGATCTACGTGGGTGCCTTGACTATTGATGATGTGCCCTAGAAATTGCACAGTGCGAATCCAAAAGTCGCATTTTGAGAACTTAGCATACAATTCTTCCTTTTTGAGTAGTTCTAGAATAATCCTCAAGTGCTCGGCATGTTCTTCTTTATTGCGGGAGTAGACCAGAATGTCGTCGATGAATACTATCACAAACTTATCCAAATATGGTTTGCACACTCGGTTCATCAGGTCCATGAAAACTGCTGGTGCGTTGGTCAGACCAAATGGCATCACTTGAAATTCGTAGTGTCCATAGTGTGTTCTAAATGCAGTTTTTGGAATATCCTCCTCTCGAACTCTCAACTGGTGATATCCCGACCTTAGATCAATTTTCGAGTATACACTCGATCCTTGCAACTGATCAAACAGGTCTTCAATTCGGGGTAATGGGTATCGGTTCTTCACCATAAGTTTATTCAACTCTCAGTAATAAATGCACATCCAAAACGATCCATCCTTCTTTTTAACAAATAGAACTAGAGCTCCCCAGGGTGATGAGCTTGGTCGAATAAACCCTTTATCGGACAACTCTTTCAATTGCTCCGACAATTCCTTCATCTCAGATGACGCTAACCTATAAGGTGCTTTGGCGACTGGTGCCGCTCCAGGCACTAGTTCAATCTGAAATTCTACTTGGCGAGCAGGTGGAAGATCGGGCAATTCTTCGGGAAATACTTCGGGAAAATCTCTAACGATAGCAACGTCTTCAGGTTGTTTTTTCGTTGACTTATTCTCCGTAACACAAGCCATGAATACATGACATCCTTCATTCATGTTGTGGAAAACTAGAAGGGGGGTTGAATAGTTTACCGATTAAAATCTTTTTAACTTGTTAAGTTAGCTTTGAAACTTTCCGTTTGATCAAAGATATGTACACAAACACAATATAGAACATGCAAGTAAATGAAAGAAACGATCAAACCACAACACGAGTATTTATCGTGGTTCGGATACAAGGACTCTTTTTCCTTGCCCTACATCCACGCCCCGAGTATCCAACTCGAGAGTTTCTTTCACTAGTCAACAAGCTCCTTTCACCGGCGGAGAAAACCTTACACGTCGCTTATACTTTTACCGACACAAAGCTAGATGTCGAGTTCTTTACCAAGGGTACAACCACTCGCGTTAGTTCTTTACAAGGGTACAACTACTCCCTATACACTTTGTATTTTGAGGACTAAAATACTAACCAATCACTATTGAAAATACACAATCAAATGAAGTGTAAACTACACAAGTCTACACAATGCTAAGCTATTAAGTCTTGCAACGTTGTGTTGAATACTTGTCACTTTTAGTAAGCTCGTGAATCTCTTTGCTACAAAAAGAAACTTCACATATGAAATGTTAAGAGGTTAGATGAGAGAATGAATGTGTGTGTAAAATATAATGTCAAGTGATGAGCCAAAATTCAACTTGTGGCTCAATATTTATAGCCAAACCTTCTGCAGGTCTGGCGGATCAGGCGGACCTCTGAGAAGGGTTCCGCCCGTGTACCTCCAGGGTACCGCCAGGCTTGCAGTTGGTTTTGCAATAAATCTTGCAAACCAAACAAAGTCACATCTCATTACTCTTGCAAACCAAACAATGTCACATCACATAAAATCAAGTCAAACACTAAACTTGCAAGCAACATCTAAGTAAGTCAAACACATTTCTTTCGATAAATGTATAATGACAAAACTTGCCATAAATGTGATGTGACAATTCTATTTTTAGAAAATAAAAAGGGTTGTGTTTTATGAAATGTAAAATGTAGCAAAAGTCTAGTTTATGCAAGTCTTTAAAACTAAGATTATGTTTTACTTAGAAACTAAAGTTTACATTTGTCATTAACAAAACTTAGCGAAGATCGTAAAATATAAATAACGTTTTTAGGCGATATTTGTATTAACAATCTCCCCCTTTTTGTTGATGACAAAACATAAACTTTGTTTTTAAGTAACTCACAAAATCTTGGTTTTTAAGACTTAAAAAAAATTATATTAAACTTGTTTTACTTAAGTTATGAAAATCATATTAAGTTTTGAAGGTTTAATATATTTCTCCCCCTTTTTGTCGAAACAAAAAGTAGAGTAGCGAAGCGGAAAAATACACTTGCTCCCCCTTGCTTGTTACTCCTCCTAAAAGGAGTGCCAAGATGGGAAACATGGATTTTGGATCCTACAAAAAAATGGTTAGTTGGTGATATATATAATCAAGCTTGTAGTTACCACACACATTGCAACCACAATGACAACATAAAAATGATCAACCAACAATGCATGAAAGTAAGTAGAAAGAAATTGAATTCCAAGTAAAAATTTGACTTATAAAAAGTCAAAGGACAAGAAATGGTAAATATTTTTCTACTTCTAAAAACTTAAAAATAACCAAGAAAGAAAAATAAAAGCCTAGTTTCCTAAATTGGGGCAAACGGCCTCCAAATGGTTGTCTAGGATTTGTTTGGGTGGGAAAGAGCATCCAAATGTTCTATGACGTGTTGAAATGCAAACCGGGTTTCATCTTGAAATTGGTGAAGCAACGTTTTGATGCTTGCACACATTTGCTCACAATTTGAGCAAACATGGGGATGATTGGGTGGAAATGGGTTGGTTTTGGTTTCTTGGTTTGAGGGTTGGTTGGTTTTTGGTTCTTGGGTGGATGATGGGTTTGGTATTGAGTCAAGCAAGGTGGTTTGAAATTCCATTGCTTTATGGAGGTGGTTTTCAACCATTTTTTTGTATATCCTCATAAGAGGGAAAGAAAGACTCAAAGGTTTGAGCTTGAGAGTGTGGTGGAGTTGGGTGATCATGGTTTTCAAAGTTTGGTTCTCCATATATAGGACCATGGATGTCATGGTAGATGGGGTGAAACAACAATGGTTTTGGTTGATGGTACACTTGTTGTGGTGGTTGAGTGTGGTTAAAAAGCTCATTTTGGTCAAGAATTGACGTTGGTGATTCATTTCCAAACGGTGGTGGTTGTGTAGGTCTTGGTGGAAGATCATTTAGATCTTGGACAAAAGGGTGTGGTGATGTGGGAGGAGACCTAAATAGCTTCGTTGGTTCAATTTTGGGTAATGGTGATGGTGATGAAGTTTTGGATGGTTGAGTTGGAGCACTTGGTGGAGTTGGGTCAATAGGTGATTTAGTTGGTGGTGGAGTGAGCTCATTTGGTTCATTGGGTGATGGTGATGGAGATGCAAGGTTCAAAAAGTGTTCATTTTTGATAGGTGATGTGATTTCATCCGAGGATGAGGAGCTTAGGTTGATGGGTTGATTAGACCATAGTGGTTTAACACTAATCCGGGCGGTTTTCCGGATGGGTCGTGATGGTTGAGAGGTGATTGTTGACTTAGTCATGGTGAAAAATTGTTTAGAAGTTTCAGAAATTGTGGTGAAGAAGGTGTGATTTGATAGTGTTTAGGATGGCTTAATTTATAGTGTTGAAGGATTATGGAAAGGAGTGTTTGGATTTGATGTTAGTCCATACAAAAATGGAGGTTTCTAATGATTTGGAAAACTAATTGTGGGTTGTCATATCATGGAAGTCAAACCAATGAAAATGGTGAAGTGAGAAGACAAGTTTTGCACTAAACGCTTAATGGTTTTGGTGGATTTGTGGTAGTATAAATCTCAGGGATTTCAAGGATCCATTAAAAAGGTTCCTTCCTTTATGTGTGAGGGGTCCTTGAGGTTGTTATGGCAAATTTTGAATTTTGGCGGGAATTGGTTTTGGTTAAGTTTATTGAAGAAGGAGTACCCTATTATGCTAAACACATTGCAGGAAATGGGTTTCTATCTAAAAGGATTGGATTTTGGTGTTTGGATGTTGAATTGTGAAAATGAAAACAAAAATTCTGCAGGTTGCTGGCGACACCCTCAGAATAAACAGGCGGAACCCATTTGAGGGTGTCGCCTGGTCCGTTGGGCCAATTCTGGAATTCCCAGAAATTGCACTGGCGGAACCCAATTTTGGGTACCGCCAGAGCTTCAGAAAATGGCAGTCCGCGTTTTTGACACGCGAGACGTTTTTCAAAATTTTCGAAAACTCTTAAAATAAAAAAGATAAGGCATTTCTGGTTGGGCAATGCAAAAAATAGACACGTAAACACACATTTCATAGGACTTTGACCTTGAGGTCGAGAATTTCACTATACTTAGTGAAAATATCATAAACTTGAAAATTTAACAACTTGCCAAGAGTAGTCTACCTGCATCAAAGTTAGATACTATATGTTCCAAATTGTATCAAACATTGTACTAACACACAAATACATCACAAATATTGTTTAAACGACCAAATTTGTTCAAATACCACCTAATGCCAAACACTCCTACACACCCGCACTCATTGACGGTCAATCTTGTTCTTGAGCTTTCCAAGGAATCTTCCAAGATTCTTGAACATCCACTTTGTTTGCTTGAACTCCGCCGACTCATTTGGAATATCCGGAAGTTGGGATAGGTATTCGAGAGGTGGGAGCCTAGAGTTTGGCAAATTGTCATCTTCACTCATTGAGGAAGATGATGATGAGGTAGGAGGATGAGGATGTTTTCCTCGGGCTTTGTACACTCTCTTATCACTAAGTGGAACAAAGGTGTGTGGAATGAGAGTGTAGTCAAGACGAAGACCATTTGGAGTTGGTGGAATGGGTGAGATGAACCTAAAGAGACGGTTCAAGAGCATTCCATACGGCATAGCCGTTGTGCCATGCACGGGAATGTCGGCCATTCTCTTGGCCATGTAGTAGGCAAGGTTGAAGGGTTGCCTAACGGACAAGGAGTAGAGCATGTAGCAAAGGCAAAGGTTGATATGGTCACGGTTCCCTATTGTGCTAATGACATTGGCTCTAAGGACTTCCTCCCATTTCTTGAATTGGGGCTTAAGTTCATTCATTTCCATTCCATATGGGTCCTTATCGACCTCATTTCCCGAACGGGTTCTCCTAGTGTTGGTGGTCCTAACAAAGAGGTGGTCACGGAGTACATCTTTTGAGACAAGGGGTGTGTCATAATCGTGGAGACGGTCTTGGAGGTTGTCAAGAGTTGAGAGGGAGTGCAAGTCGGAATAGAGGCAAGTACCACGGTTTGGGACACCTAGAATTTGAGCAAACTCCTCAAGAGTGAAGAAGTATTGATGACCACTAACCCTAAAGTTGATAGACATATGACCATAATCATCCGTGGAAAGGACGGAGGATGCATAGAACTCTAGAATGAACCTAGGACAAATAGGCTCGTCGATATTCAAAAGACACTCAAAGTTGATTGTGGCAAATTCGGCATAAAGGTTTGTGCCTTCTAAGAAAGACGGGTCAATGGTTCTACCCTCATGGACATAGTGTTTTTCTAGGGCTTTGAAAACGTTGACTTGGTTTGAGGTAAGGCCTTTGGTTTTGTGGTGTTTTGGTAGGTACTTAATGGTGTCCTTGTGGTCGTAGTGAGTTAGAGGACGCATGATGATTCCTAGAACAACAAAATTTCACTTTTTAGTTTAAGTAAACTACTTATTATAATGTGGATGTTCTAGTGTGTGCCTATATGAAAACTATGTGGAGCTGCGGTTATCTTGACTCATTTTGATGCATCAAAATCGTTTTATGCAAGTTTTGTTATAAAACAAAAGATAACCCAAACACTCCTAGTTCAATGTAGTTTCGTTTGAATGTACCCGAAAATACATATTGGTTATGTATTCCCTTTAGCATTCAAGAGACATTATGCAAGTCATGTTTTAAACATAACGTTTTGATTTTGTATTCTCAATGTGAGACGAAAAAATATTTGTCCTACTTGTGAGAAATTTTTGGAAGGATTTGACATGGGGTGTTTTAGTAAACATGTTTATACTAATTAAGGATGCAATTCCTAACTATGGGAGACATGATTAGTTTTGTTAAACACCTAATCTTATGCATGAGTTTTTTAAGTTAATGCATAACCCCAAGTTTTTGTTTTTGTGCAAGAAATAGAATTCCTAGACTCAGATCAGGATTGTAATCATGTTTAGAATACTTACAATGATGATTGAATTGCAATGTAAATGGTTGGAAGACCAAGAATTCGTAGGTATGGATGGATGGTAAAGTGAATAGTAGCAGTTTGGAAGTGGTGGTATGAGATAATGGGTGTTTGGTTTAATATAAACAAAGATTTTGATTCTGCAGGTCGGCGAATACGGCGGACCCCTGAAATAGGTTCCGCCCGTTATGTGTGAGGGTTCCGCCGACCCTGCTGAGAAAAATAGTTATGGATTTGTTTTGATTTTTGTGATTTTTGTCTAATGTCCAGAACTATAATGTAGGTTCCATGAGTCCTAAGCCTAGCCTAAGAAGGTTAAAAGGTTCACGTTTAAGGGGTTTTGTGAGAATGTCGACTATGTTGTCTTCGGAAGAAACTTTCTCAATTGAGATATTTCCTTTTTGAACGTTGTCACGAAGGAAATGATGACGGATTTCAATATGTTTGGTACGAGCATGTTGAACCGGGTTTTTGCTAAGATCAATGGCACCTTTGTTGTCACAAAGAATTGTGATGTCGTTGAGTTGAATTCCGTAGTCGACAAGAGCTTGCTTCATCCAAAGAGCTTTTTGACATGCCTTTCCGGCTGAAACATACTCGGCCTCCGTTTTTAAGATAGCAAGAGCCGTTTGCTTCTTAGAGAACCATGAGGTGAGACAATGTCCAACAAAAGTACAAATACCACTTGTACTTTTTCTATCGACGTAGTCACCGGCATGATCCTAGTCGGCATACACTATGGTGTCTATTCCCGTTCCTCTGGGATACCATAAACCTAAATGTGTAGTGCCCTTAATATACCTAAAAATCCTCTTAACGGCTTCGAGATGGGTAGTTTTAGGATCTTCTTGAAAACGAGCACATAGACAAACACTAAACATAATGTCGGGTCTACTAGCCGTTAGGTAAAGTAGACTACCAATCATACCTCTATATTTAGTGCTATCTACGGATTCACTTTCCTCATCCTTGGTGAGTTTAGTTTTCGTGGACATGGGAGTTTTGATAGGTTTCGAATCTTCTAGTCCAAATTTCTTAAGCATGTCCTTAATATATTTAGATTGGTTAAAGAAGATACCATCTTCTAGGTGTTTGATTTGGAGTCCTAAGAAAAAGTTGAGTTCTCCCATCATACTCATTTCAAACTCGTCATGCATGATTTTTGAGAAATCCACACATAATTCTTGACAAGTTGATCCGAATATAATGTCATCAACATAGATTTGGACTATGATAATATGTGAATCTTTCTTCTTAGTGAAGAGAGTATTATCAACTAAGCCCATGGTATACTTATGGTCAACTAGGAATGTTTTAAGTTGATCATACCATGCTTTTGGAGCTTGCTTAAGTCTGTAAAGAGCCGTTTTAAGTTTGTAAACATGATTTGGTTTTTCAAAATCGATGAAGCCCGGTGGTTGAGCAACATATACTTCTTCATTAATGACTCCGTTTAGAAATGCACTTTTGACGTCCATTTGAAAGAGTTTGAAATTATGTGCACATGCATATGCAAGTAAGATTCTAATTGACTCGAGCCTAGCAACCGGAGCAAAAGTTTCATCATAGTCAATGCCTTCTTGTTGGTTATATCCTTGTGCAACTAGCCTAGCTTTGTTTCTAGACACAATTCCATTTTCATCCATTTTATTTCGAAATACCCATTTTGTTCCAATTATAGTTTGACTCGTTGGTTGAGGAACTAATGTCCATACATCATTCCTAACAAATTGGTTTAACTCTTCTTACATTGCAATTACCCAAGACTCATCTTTAATGGCTTCATTAATATTTTTAGGTTCAATGGTTGACACGAAACAAAAGTAGTTTCTTTCATTTTGAACTTTTGACCTTAGTGTTCTTTCGTTAATATTGCCAATGACACCATCTAATGGATGACTTTTAGATTCTTTGACATTGACAATTTCTTTATTAAATAGTTCATCTTCCTTGTCATCACTTAAAATTTCTTGATTTTCTATTGCTTGGCTTTCAACTAAGTCATCATCTACCAAAGGTGATGTCTTAGAGGTAGGTGGATTCTCGTCAAATGTTACGTTCAACGATTCCTCTACTCTTAAGGTTTCTTTGTTCAAAACAATGTATGCTTTACTATTTTGTGAATATCCAAGAAATACACCTTCATAAGACTTTGGGTCAAATTTGGTGAGATAATCCTTGGTGTTAAGAATGAAACATTTACCCCCAAACACTCTAAAGTATCATAATGTAGGCTTTTTACCTTTATATAGTTCATAAGGAGTTTTATTCAAAAATGGTCTAATTAGGACTCGATTTAAAATGTACGTTGAAGTGTCGACGGCATTACACCAAAACTTTTGTGGAATGTTTTGTTCATTAAGCATTGTTCTACTCATCTCTTGCAATGTCCGGTTTTTACGTTCTACTACACCATTAGATTGAGGAGTACGTGGAGCCGAAAAGTTATAAGTTATTCCATTATTATCACAAAAGTTTCCAAATTGAAATTCATTATCAAATTCATGACCGTGATCCGTTCTAATAGACACAATATTAGACCCTACTTGATTTTGAATTTTCTTACTTAGAATCTTGATGAGGCGAAAAATGAACCACTTTTAGGGGGTCATTTAAGCCTGGAATTGAATTTATTTGATCAAATATTGCCCTAAATCGTTCCTTTTGTGATTTTAGGTACTTTGGGAGTGAAATCTGGAAAAGAAGGCATTTTGGACGTTTTTGGAGCATAAAAGTGAAGAAAACGGCAAAGTCTCAATTTTCCAAGCTGGGAACAGTAAGTGACGGCGTCAAGAAGGAAATTCTGACGGCGTCAAGAGTAAATTTCATGACTTTCCATGACGACCCAGTACAGATTTGACGGCGTCACGAAGTAGGGCGTCAAGAGTAAAATGCATGACGGCCTGGAAAATGCTAACACATGACGGCGTCAAAAGTAGATCAAGGCAGTCCGAGAAGTATTTTGGCGGCGAGGTGACGGCGTCACAAAATTGTTCTTGACGCCGTCAGACCCTATTTCCTATATATAGTTTTCTAATTTTCACATTAAAAAGAGAGGAGTTTTGGAGAAACCCTAGGTCCGAACTTAAGACGAATTTTACAGGTTTTTCAAGGGTTCTCAGCCCTTGATCCCTTTCATGTGTAATTAAGATAAGTGTTCTTTTAATTCAATCAATATGTCTATGTGTTGGTTGTCTATATCTTGTTCTTATCTTAATTCCATCATGCTAGGCTAGATCTATCTTGTGTTTGCTTAGATCTAATGAAACCTAGATGTTAATTATGTGTTGATTACTTGTTTATGGTTGTATTGGATGAATGATTTCGATGTTAGGCTTAAGAAAACTGGCAGATCTCCAATTGGTAACATGCTTGAACGTCTTAAAAAACATGAACCGATGTGCACTAGGTTTTATTGGTTGTATTTACTGCATGAGTAATTTCTAATGATCCCATGTTAGGAGTTTTTAACGGCTCGACATAGGAGTGAAGTAGGCACTCATAGGATTGGGGAAGTAAGTGCGCCACCCCATGAATGGTATTAAGGAATACAATCCGTCATCCACGCAACTATAACAAGTAATTAACGTGTAAAAGATGTCTAGGGAGTAGTGAAATCTAAGTAAACACATTTTCTCCACTTATTGCTCACAACTTTAGTATAACTTAATTTTATTTTCATTTTTAGTATTTTATTTTAATTGCATTTTAGTATTGGGTTAGTTGACTAGCAACTAATTCCGCCCAAATCCTTCAAACCCGAGATTTTAATTTGCTTTCTAAAAAATAAAAAAATACAAAAATAATCTTCCATCATCTTTAGCACTAGTAATTAGGTTTTCTAATCCTAGCGACACTATTCTTAGCTGAACGATCAATCCCCCGGTACTTGTTAATATACTATACTACAACGATCAGGTACACTGCCTGGTGGGGGTTGTAAGCTTCTCAAGATCCCTTGAGAGGTAAAGCCTGGTGCGATTCCCACGTATCAAGTTTTTGGCGCCGCAGCCCGGGGAATAGTTATTGTCTAGGTTAGAATCTCTTTTTATTAGGTCTACTTGCTAGATTCCTTTCTAGTAAGATTTTATTTTTATTTTTAGGTTTCTTTAGTCTATCTTAATTCTTTATGTCTTTGTTCGTAACCCTTCACCACCCGACACCATGGACAACGAGAACATCTTTGAACCCGTCATCCCACCACAACAAAACCCACCACTAGAACCCCTTAGGCCCCGAACTTTAGGAGAGTATTCCCGACCTAGCCACCAAGGCTATCGAAACACCATTGAGCTCACCGGAGCCAATGTTACCCCCTTGCGATCCGACACCATCCGGTTGGTGCAAAGCGGATGTGCATTCCATGGACTTCATTCCGAAGATCCAAATCAACATCTTAAGGACTTCCTGAAAATCGTAGATTCTATAGACCTAAGTGTTGAAACTAGAGAGACTTCCAATTCTCTCTACGGGATCAAGCTAGTCAATGGCTTGAGCGTTTACCCGCGGGATCCATCACCACATGGGATAATCTCGCCAATCGCTTCCTTACCCAATTCTTCCCACCAGAAAATACTACAATGCTTAGAAGGGACATTTTGATGTTTGAACAACATCGGGGTGAAACTTTCTACGAAGCATGGGCCCGCTTTAAGGACCTCCTCCACAAGATCCCTCATCATGGTATAAACCTTTGGCTATTAGTTCAGATTTTCTACGACCATGTTGACTATCACACTAAACGTACAATCGATAGGGCCGCAGGAGGGAAACTGTGTGGTAAGAACGCCGAGGAATCCTGGGAAATTATTGAAGAGCTCGCCGCCGATAATCAAGAAGTATGGGAATTTAAGCATGCAATTAATGCGGCCATTAATGCAGTCTCAACACCTGGAGGACCCACCGAGCTACCCGATGAAATCCTATGCAAACTCGAGGCAAAGGTTGACTATTTTGAGGAAAGGCAACGGAAACCTTTTAGTCTTAGACGAGCTACTGTCAATTCTGTCTCAAAACCAACTTCAAAACCATTATCTGAATCACCCTCTAGAGAAAACATCGAGACTTTTCAAAACTATTCCCCACCCGAGGAGCTTAGCTCGGAGTTTGAAGCTAGGATGAGAGAATACATGGCAGCTCATTCTGATCGGCTTGCTAGATTCGAGGAAGCAGTGTATAAGCAAAAAGAGGAGATTCAAGAAAAGATGAATGAGATGATGAGTCTATTGGAGGAGTATGCCAACCAGAAAACCCCCGAAAGAATGCTACTAAGGAAAGAAAGCGTCACCCCCACCACCCAATTTGTTAATTCCATCACAATTGTCCACAAGGATGACGAGAAGGTAGAAACCTCTACTAAACAGACCTTAGAAGAGCCACCAAGATCCCAACCCTTAAGTCACTACCTAAAACATGATATAAACGAAAGCACCATAACGAATTGGATAAAGGGTGACGGGCGTAACCAACCTTCCAAACAGGGTTCATAGAACGAGGAAGGGGGAAAAGATGAGTATGATACGTTACCTGGAGGGCCAATATTCGAGAAACTATTGGTACAAAAGGTGGCTACTAAGCAGGTGGCGTGTGGGAACTTTGAGATACCAGCTTGCATCGGGGATTTGAAATATCTTAATGCTTTCGCCGACCAAGGATCGGAAGTAAATCTTATGCCCCTCACTATTTATATCCAACTAACATCAAAATTGCCGGCCCCCACTCGTGTTAGGTTGTCCCTAGTTGGACACTCATATGTATATCCCTTAGGAATCGCAGAAGATGTATTAATTAATGTCTCAGGGTTTATGTACCCTGTTGATTTTATGATCATCGATGATAAGGGAGATGGATGCATGCCAATAATCCTCGGGGTGCCATTCCTTGCCACCGCTAGAGCTGTCATTAAGTATGAAGGGAGGAAAATTGAGCTTAAATCTGGGAAAAGAAAGATTAGCTTCCCCATGACTCCCCGAAATGGGCATGAGAATGTGAGTTGGAGAAAGCTCAAAAACAACATTGACACGACACCCATTCGCATTCAGAATAAAATTCTTGCAAGGGAGGCAAGGATCAAAAGCTACAAGGAAGCTAAGCATGAAAGAAGCAAAAGCGATAAGGTTCAGGTTGAATTCGAACATACTCAACCAGAAAAAAATCATGTACCATTTAAGGAAGGTAACTTGGTACTCCTAAGACACTCGGAAGTAACAATACCACCCGATAAACCAAGTCCTTGGTGGTATGGGCCTTTCACGATTGAAGGCGTGAGCCAAGATGGGATGGCTAACCTAAGAAGTAAAGTAGGAGGAGAGGTGATTGCAAGTGTCGACAGGTTGAGGCACTACCACCATAATAGTAATGATCACAACTATATGGGATACATCATCTCACGGGATGAGGTCACGTAGTAACCCATGACCTTGAGTCTAGCTACAAGACTCATAAATAAAGAAAAGCGCTTCTTGGGAGGCAACCCATGCTATGTGTGATTTTATTTGTTTGTTTGTTTTGTTATTTGCTTCCGTATGCATGCTTTATTTCTATTGTTGGTAGATCATGTTTCTCAATTAAATAGTGGAAATATTTTACTTTGTTGTTTTGGCCTAGTCTTAACTCCACCTAAAAGTATTTTTGCAAAAGATAAGTGTAAGGGGAAACCCCAAATATGTTTTTAAGAAACAACTCGATCATGATTCTCCACAATATTAAATGAACATGTGTATTCGTATTTGTTAGAGTCAAATGCTTGTATTGAGTCATAATGAAGTTTTGCAGGATTTTCCAGGAAGTAGAACCAAGTTTTTCCAGAAATTTTCCGAAAACTTAACATAAGAATTTCTGCAGGTCAATCCTGACGGCGTCACGAGTTAACTCTTGACGGCGTCACGGGTAAAAAAATCTGGAAATTTTACCGGTTTTGTTTTTCTAACGGAGTCTTATGGTTTTTGTGAATTATTAAGTTTTATAATCTCCAGGAAGTCTACAAACTTCATTCCACAAGCATTATATCTTATTTTGTTTTCTAGGATTTAGTAACTTATATAGGATGCCGCCGATTTTATGCGAGGTTGTCTTGTCTATTTTCTCAGGATTTACAGGTTATGTATGACAAGAAGATGATTTATATTCTGGAAGGGAAGCTTTGATTGTTCATTTTCTTGGAGGAAGATTTAACCTAGCCACCCTATTATCCATACCGAGCGAATCAGGGGAGTATTTGATTTCATTTGTTTTACCTATTTCACTTTTACATTCTTTACTTGAACATTGGGGACAATGTTCATCTTAAGTGTAAGGGGAGAGTAAAATGATGATACCCTACATATACACTTCCGCTTGAGTTTGTTTTGTTTGATGGTAGATGTGTAATAAAACTATGAGAAACACTTGTTAGTGCAATTTTAGCGCCAAATTTAAAATTTTTTACAACATTTAGGAGTGAAACTTTAGCCATAACAAGCGTCTCATGGATAGGAGATTGTATGACTAGCACATAACCGTATATTCAGAAAAATTTTCCACCCAAATATGTGTGGTTCGCCTTTAGATTTGATAGGAAAAGCATTTACTATTAGTGCTTATGAGTGTACCGGTAGCATTTAGATTCTAGAACTTGCGTTAGTGATGCATCCCGTGACCGCTAGTGAGACTACATTCGTGTGGTAGGATTTACTACATGATAAGAGGCATTAGGATCACCCTTGTGTTAAACCCGTATTATATTACTTGACCATTTAAGTCATATTACTTGGCTAGTTAAGTCAATTAATTTTTCCCACACCTTTAGCGTTGTACTCATTTTTAGTACACGAAACCCCTAGTACACCCCTCCAAGCCTATCTTTTCGTTTCTAACTTTAAGCATTTTACTTAAAGGAAGAATTTGTTACACCCCACTTAAATGTACACCCAAATCGCCTTAGCCTTCCGTGTATGCACTCATCTTTAGTGCATTATTGTTATTTGTTAAACCCTAAGTTAACTATCTAATTGATTACATGGTTGTTAAGTCGAGTCATATCCTTGTACATATTGTTTTGGGACGATTGGGACTCATGAGTAAAGTACTTATTTTATGGAGTAATGGGGAAGAACATCATTTATTACCCTCATACGTGCGTTAATCTTAAAAGTGCTCCAAGTGTTTTGATTTTCTTAATTCGAGTCACTAGATTAGTTTATTGTAAAGTATGTAAAGATTCAAGTGTAAGGGGAATTTCCATTCCTTATGATGTATTATTTTGGATGGTAGGGTAAGAGTGTATGCAAAAAAAAATAATAATAAAAATAAAAAAAAATAGAAAAAGAAAAAAAAAATAGAAAAAGAGAAAATAGAAAAAGAAAAGAGAGAAAAAAAAACATACGGACTACCATCCCTTTTTATTCTATGTTCATTTTATATTCTTGTTATTTTTCATTTATTAGCTTAAGTCGAGTCTAGTCTCGGCTTAGCAACGCCATATTGTACATGTAATTAACTAGGATTGTTAACTCGCCACCAGTAAAGACTGCCTTTATCCAACAAAACCGTGTATTTCATATCCCTACACCTAACGTTACAACCCTTTAAAAGACCTCTTTGATAGTTTATCCTAGGTGCTTACGCCATGTGGTGGAGGTTTGATCCTTTCCCAAGCCTATGGTAATCTATTTTGCTATGACAGGTAGTGAGAGATATCTTCCGTTTTCATATTGTAATTTATACTTTATTACACCCGAGAGATGTGAGTATCTAAACATTATTTGTGAGGTGCTAGTGTATGACCTCCGTGCTTGTCTATTGGTCTTTAGTGGAACGATTATTTGTTGTAATTACTTTTATATTAGTGTTAAATGACCCCTAACTTGTATTTTGACTAGAATAAAAGCGCATTTGCTTGAGGACAAGCAAATCTCAAGTGTAAGGGTATATGATGAGGCGAAAAATGAACCACTTTTAGGGGGTCATTTAAGCCTGGAATTGAATTTATTTGATCAAATATTGCCCTAAATCGTTCCTTTTGTGATTTTAGGTACTTTGGGAGTGAAATCTGGAAAAGAAGGCATTTTGGACATTTTTGGAGCATAAAAGTGAAGAAAACGGCAAAGTCTCAATTTTCCAAGCTGGGAACAGTAGGTGACGGCGTCAAGAAGGAAATTCTGACGGCGTCAAGAGTAAATTTCATGACTTTCCATGACGACCCAGTACAGATTTGACGGCGTCACGAAGTAGGGCGTCAAGAGTAAAATGCATGACGGCCTGGAAAATGCTAACACATGACGACGTCAAAAGTAGATCAAGGCAGTCCGAGAAGTATTTTGGCGGCGAGGTGACGGTGATTGATGCTAAACCACCTAACTTATATTAACCAAGGAATGGTCAACAAAGTCAAATAGCCTAGATCAATGCTCCGCGGAAGATAGTGTTTCCCCGGGTCGTTATGTCCCGACAAGGTGTGGATTGTAAACAAACGGCTTGTGATCGGGTGAATTTGGATGGAAAGGGGTTTGTAATTGATTACACTACTGATTTGTACAATGAGATAGCTTAAATAAGCTATATGAATAAGACGGGAAAGTCAGAAAAACCAGAAACGTTCAAAACTTAAAAACGCGTACGTTACGTTTAAATAAAACGTAAACGTACAAAATAAAAAATGAAAAGTGAAATCTGAAAACACCCAGGGGGTGAAAATGACTTTTTTATAAACCTAAAGTTAAAAGAAAATTTATAGAAAAAGAAAATAAATTTTAACACTAATTAATTAATTAATATTAATTAAAAATTATTTAATACTTATTATTAATATTTAAATAACTAAAATACAATATAATATTATTTAAATACTAAAAAGGTGAAAATAAAATTTCTAAAACTATAAAATAACTAAAAACAAGTTTTAAAAATAAAAATAAGTATTTTTGTCTTTTTGTGCTTTTTCTATTAATTAATTACTAATTAAATACTAATTACCTAATTAAACTATTTTAAATTAAGAAAATTAGCAAATGAACAGTAAAAATTCTAATAAAATTTATAAAATTATTTTATAACATATAAAAGCTATAAAAAATATAAAAACTAAGTTTTACTTAATAAAAATTAATTATGCTATTTTAAACTTAATATTAATTAATTTCTAATAAAACTAATATTAAATATAATAAATACCAAATGATGAAATAAAAATCTGAGAAAATTAATATAAATACTTTAATATAAGAGATAATTAATAAAAATATAAAAATGACAAGTACTTAATAAAAATATAAAAATGAAAATTAAAATTAAATAAAATTAAATAGAAACTATCACTTAGAAATTAAATTGGATTTTTGGAATTTTTCTTTTACCAATCTATTTTACATCTAAAAACAGCAAACTTTTGTAAAAACAAACTTAATGGAACTTAAAATTAAGCTAGCTACAAGCTTATTAGAGTGACAGTTGACTTTGGTCAACTGTCAAGGGAAATTGATGATGCAGGCAGTTAGGGGGGCCCACAATGGATGATTCAAGTGTAAATAAGCTAAGGAAACTTGAATAAGCTAAAAAAACACAAATTTACCACTGAATAAGCAATAAGCCAACAAATAAGCACTTGGCTTATTGTGTTAGGACTGAAAATGGGACAAGAGAGATGGGCTGATTTAGGTGGGTCCCAGTGGTTCCAAGGTCAGACTTATGGTCAATTCATAAAGCCTACCATGAGGGGAGCTCAAAGAAACAAATTTGGGTGGCTGTGAACCACCATGGTGGCCAGAATACCACCACCAAGGTGGTGGTGTGTGATGGTTCTGCTGTCACAAGGGAGCAGCTTGCCCTGCAAGCTGCTTTGGGCAAAGGTGAGGACAAGGGAAAAAATTGCAAAAATCAAAAGGGCATGGAAACTAATATTTGAGCTGGTATATTATGAGTAGCAACAAGTTTCACCTTCTAAATCATTACACAAAAATCAAAACAAATGCTCAAACTTTTTGGAAAAATCTAAAATGTGCACATTAACTTTTTAAGCAAAACTACTAATGTTGACTTATTTGGATTTTGATTGGTTCTAACTTACTGAGATGCATGTAATAAGCTACAATAAGACTTAACTAAGCTAAATTAAACACTTTTTTAAAGATTGGATAGGATTTGGAACCTAGAAACCATGACAGTTAACTGTCATGGAATTTTGATGGTGATTTTGACTTTTAACCTAAGGTTGCCATAGATTAATGCACAAACACAACTGATATGACCCTAGATACAATAAACTAACCAACTTAGACCTTTAACTCTACTCACAGTATACCAAGTACATTTATCCAAACACTATTTTAAAAACTGAAAATGGATTTTTACAATGCAATTAATCTATTTGATCCATAAAACTGAATAATTAACTTACATTAACCTTAACCAAACCTAGTTTAACTGATTTAAGCAACAAATGAAATCTCTAAATATTGAATGCCAAATAAAATTGAAAGATGCTTACAAAGGATCTGAGTGAAACAGAAGTACCAAAGACTGAGAACCAAAACACCTCCTAATGACTTTCCACAAAGTCTAATACCCACATAACCATGCTTCCACTGCTTCAGCTTTCTTTGTACACTGATTTCTGATTTTTTTCTTAATTTAATTGAAATTTTTGGTATAAATAATAAGCTTAAACTTGGAACTGATTTGAAGCTTAATAAGCTTATACAAGCTTATCACTACTTAATATAAAAACAAACAACCAAGTACAAACAACTTATCCCACCTCAATATCAATTTTGAAATTTTACTTAAAAATACAACTTAGGAATTTGAAACTGAAACCTTGGAATTAAAAAGTTAAATATGTTTCTAATACATCAATAATGCTTAATAAGAAGCTTTTAAACTGAAAATTACAAGGAAAATGGATAATTAAACTATTTCGACAACTTAAACTACTCTAAAGCTATTCTAAAAGCTAACTACCCTTTCTCTTTCTTTTCTTTTGACTTATATAAGCCCTGCAGCTCTCTACTTGCTTTCCCACTTTATTTCAGCCGTTGGATTGGTGTATTTGATCTCCACCTTTGAAACTTCTTTTTGGCGGGAAATGGGGGATTGGCAGTTGGGAGTGTTTCTGGTGTGGTATTAATGAGGGTAGGAGGGGGAAGGTGAGGTTGGTGTAAGGTTGGTGAGTGGTATTTAATGGGGTAGCATGGAGGGGGGGGGGAAAGTTTCCTGGTTTTAGGGGTAGTGTTGGGAGGTTAGGGAAGGGTCAAACCTTGGTTTGACCGAGTTTAAAAAACGGGGGTTAATAATTTTTTGGAGTGGGCCGGTTCATGGTGGGCTGAGGGTAAAGGATGGATCAGGTATTGGATTTGGTTGTTGGGTGGGCTCATGGATCAGGCCAAGTTGTTTGGTTTGGTATTGGTTTGTATGTTTGATTTGTATTACTAATAAAACCATAAGGACCAAACATGTAATTATGCTGAAAATAAAGGGCCTGAATTAGCAAGTCTCAAAAGATATCAAAGGGACTAAACTTGCCATATTTAAATACCCAAAGGACCAAAAATGTAATTTTCCCATTTTAAATCACCCGGGGACTATTTATGCCAATTTTCAAAATATAGGGACCAAACATGTAATTTCCACAAAACTTTCACCCAGGGACTAAAAATGATCTTTGTGACTTTCCCAAGGACCAAAAGTGATTTTTCTTTCAAAATTATCCCACCAGGGACTGAATCTGCCAAAATCTGAAACTCCAGGGACTAATTTGTAAATTTCCAAAACTTTCCAATTTTTCACCAAAGGACAAAATATGACAACTTATAATTGTAAAAGGACCTTTGGTGATAATTTTTCATATTTTGAATATCCAGGGACTAGTTTTGTCATTTTATGAAAGTTGGGGGACTGAAACTGCCAATTTTGCAAACTTTGTACGTTTTTCATTTGTTTTTACTCGTTTTGCATCTAAAACATATAAAACACGATTTTGAAATATTTTCAGTATTTTGATGCATTACTGAGTGTTTTTGTATGTTTTGCAGTTCAGATTAGACCAAAAATGATGAGTGTTTGAGCACTCATCAGACGGCGTCACAAAATTGTTCTTGACGCCGTCAGACCCTATTTCTTATATATAGTTTTCTAATTTTCACATTAAAAAGAGAGGAGTTTTGGAGAAACCCTAGGTCCGAACTTAAGACGAATTTTACAGGTTTTTCAAGGGTTCTCAGCCCTTGATCCCTTTCATGTGTAATTAAGATAAGTGTTCTTTTAGTTCAATCAATATGTCTATGTGTTGGTTGTCTATATCTTGTTCTTATCTTAATTCCATCATGCTAGGCTAGATCTATCTTGTGTTTGCTTAGATCTAATGAAACCTAGATGTTAATTATGTGTTGATTACTTGTTTATGGTTGTATTGGATGAATGATTTCGATGTTAGGCTTAAGAAAACTGGCAGATCTCCAATTGGTAACATGCTTGAACGTCTTAAGAAACATGAACCGATGTGCACTAGGTTTTATTGGTTGTATTTACTGCATGAGTAATTTCTAATGATCCCATGTTAGGAGTTTTTAACGGCTCGACATAGGAGTGAAGTAGGCACTCATAGGATTGGGGAAGTAAGTGCGCCACCCCATGAATGGTATTAAGGAATACAATCCGTCATCCACGCAACTATAACAAGTAATTAACGTGCAAAAGATGTCTAGGGAGTAGTGAAATCTAAGTAAACACATTTTCTCCACTTATTGCTCACAACTTTAGTATAACTTAATTTTATTTTCATTTTTAGTATTTTATTTTAATTGGATTTTAGTATTGGGTTAGTTGACTAGCAACTAATTCCGCCCAAATCCTTCAAACCCGAGATTTTAATTTGCTTTCTAAAAAATATAAAAATACAAAAATAATCTTCCATCATCTTTAGCACTAGTAATTAGGTTTTCTAATCCTAGCGACACTATTCCTAGCTGAACGATCAATCCCCCGGTACTTGTCACTATACTATACTACAACGATCAGGTACACTGCCTGGTGGGGGTTGTAAGCTTCTCAAGATCTCTTGAGAGGTAAAGCTTGGTGCGATTCCCACGTATCAAATCTCAAATTTATCAAAAGCTTCATTTTTACTTTTCAAAAATTTTGTCCAAGTATATCTTGAGTAATCATCAACTATGACCAAAGTGTAGAAGTTACCTCCATAAATTTGTATAGCGGATGGACCAAATAAATCCATATGCAAAAGTTTTAGACACCTAGATGTAGAAACCAAGTTTTTAGCCTTATGGCTATTATGGACTTGTTTACCGACTTTGCAAGCATCACAAAAGTGTTGGTCATATTTCAATTTAGGTAGGTTTTGAACTAAGTCTTTGGAGGAGAGGTTTTGGATTAGTCTCATGTTAGCGTGTCCTAAACGTCTATGCCATAAAGTTGAAGATTCATCTAATGAGGTAAGACAAAGTTTGTCTCTAGATGTTGGATCCATCTTCATGACATATACGTTGTTCTTAAGGACACCTTTTGTAATACCCCAGTCAAATCCCACATTGGCTGTGACTTGGAGTGATGCTGGGACATATATGTTAACATTCGCCTTATATGACACAACGCGTTTTGTGGTGGAACGGTTAATCGGCCATACGGTTAAGCGTGCTCATGTGAGAGTAGTACTGGCTTGGGTGACCTGCCGGGAAGTCTTCACATGAGGGCCACAAGAACAAAGCCGTGAGCCTTCGGGTAAAGCGGACAATATTGTGGTCTATAAGGCGGGGTGTTACAGATGGTATCAGAGCCACTCCAAGCCGTTCGGGATGTGGGGCAAACTTCATTGGGGACGATGAGTCCCTACGGGGGGTGAATGTAATACCCCAGTCAAATCCCACATTGGCTGTGACTTGGAGTGATGCTGGGACATATATGTTAACATTCGCCTTATATGACACAACGCGTTTTGTGGTGGAACGGTTAATCGGCCATACGGTTAAGCGTGCTCATGTGAGAGTAGTACTGGCTTGGGTGACCTGCCGAGAAGTCTTCACATGAGGGCCACAAGAACAAAGCCGTGAGCCTTCGGGCAAAGCGGACAATATTGTGGTCTATAAGGCGGGGTGTTACACCTTTGGCTATGGTTATACCATCTTTAAGTATTTTACTTCTGTTTTCACTGACTAATACTAATGAGATTAAAACCTAAGTTATCAACATGAGCTACATCATCTATAAAAAGGGAGTCATGAGAGATTGTACCTTTTCCGATGATTTTGCTCTTAGCATTACTACCAAACGTAACATTACCTCCGTCACATTTATGATAAGAAGTGAAGAGGCTTTTGTTACCCGTCATGTGCCTTGAACAACCGCTATCTTTAATCCGTTCATCCGGTTCCAAACAAACTTTGAGGCACACCTATTTTATGAAAAACACTCAAACATTTGGTCCCCAATTTCTCATGGGTCCATTTTGGTTAAGCATGCCATTAATTTGTTCCAAGTATGAAAATAGAGCATAAGGGTTCCATGGCATGTGGTTTGGAGTTTGGTAATATCTAGGAGTGTTTTGGTTCCAAACATGTTAGTAGTTTGGTCGAGCGTTGAAGTTGCTCTTTGGAAAGGGGCGTTTGGGAATTGGAGTCTTAGGTCTTGGTTGAGTAGTTTTAGTTCTAAATTCATTTTTACTAAATCCTACTCCAGTTTTAAACACAGGTTTTGTTCCACTTTTGTATGTAACTTTAACAAATTTTGAACGATCCGAAGTGGATGGAGTTACTGCTGCAGCAGACCTGGCGGAACCTTCGGGACCAATGGGCGGAACCCTAAATTGGGTTCCGCCTGATCCGCAGGCTGCTGTAGCAATTTTATTTGTTTCTTGTGCAATATTTTCTTGTTTCATTTGACCCTTTGAAGTTTCTATTTTCGTAAATCCTAGTCCTGTTTTATCAAAGGGTGACTTTTGAAGTTTCATAATTTCATCCGCACAAGAAATGCTCTTATCGAACTTCTTAAACTTTGTGGTTTGTTTTATTAGATCATTTTGAGTAATTTTGAGTTTCTCAACTTCTAGTTTAAGCTCTTCACATGATTTGCAAGGTGTGTCAATACCCTTACTCTTTTCTAATCTCTTAGCTTTTTCTTTTAACTCTTAAACTTCATTTTCCAAAAACTCCTTTTTAGTTTTCAAAAATTTATTTTTGTTTATGATTTTTAAGCTCAATTCACAAAGTTTGTTATATTCTTTTTGTAAAGTGTCATCATCAATAGAGGAGTAAGATGAGTCGGATAATACCTCATTTGAGTTGTGAGCCATGAGAACAATATCGTCATTCTTTGGATCATCGTCATCTCCTTCATAGTCACTCCAAGCACCACCCACAAAAGCTTGTTGAGGTTTACTCTTGGGTGGTTTTGGACATTCTCCTACAAGATGACTTGTGTCTCCACTCCTATAGCATTTTCTTTCAACCTTTCCTTTCCTATCATCATGATCTTTTCGGAAAGTTTTCTTGTCATCTTTAGGTTGCCTTACAAACTTTCCTCTTCTACGAAAGAACTTCTTGAAGTCTCTAACGGCCATAGCATATTCCTCATCGTCACTATCCGAAGTAGATTCTTCATCATCACTTGATTGGACTCTAGCTTTCAAGGCAATGGACTTAACTTTTTCTTTCTTGCCTCTAACTAGTTCCGAATCTTTTTCCATTACCATTTCGTGAACTTTGAGGTTCCCAATTAGCTCATCAAGTGACATGCTTGAAAGATCTTTGGATTCTTCAATTGCCGTCACTTTTGCTCTCCACTTCGGATGGAGTGCTTTAAGAAATTTCCTGACAAAGTTCTTACTACAAAAAGATTCGTCAAGTGCTTTAAGTGAAGTAATAATAGTATTAAATCTAGCAAAAGCATTATCAATAATCTCATCTTCGGAAATAACAAATTGTTTATATTGTTGAACAAGAAGATCAATTTTGTTATCTTTAACTTGTGAGTTTCCTTGATGAGTGACAATTAAAGATTGCCAAATATCTTTGGCGGTTTTACACAAAAAGACTCTTTCATATTCTTTCTTAGGCAAAGCATTGTAAAGCATCATTTTAGCTTCATTATTTTTACCTATTAATTTCTTTTGATCATCATCTTTAATGTTAGTAACTACGTTATCACCATCAATGATTATATACCACAAATCTATATCTTTAGATTTCACGTAAGTTTCAAAACGGTTTTTCCAATATATAAAACCATTTGCTTCAAAGAGTGGTGGTCTTTGCATAGATTGCCCTTCTTTGTAATTTTCAAAATCTATGGATCGTTTCAAGTTTTAAAACACAGTATATTTTAAAAGCTTGAGTAACGTAGCTCTTGATGCCAATTGTGGAAAACTAGAAGGGGGTTGAATAGTTTACCGATTAAAATCTTTTTAACTTGTTAAGTTAACTTTGAAACTTTCCGTTTGATCAAAGATATGTACACAAACACAATATATAACATGCAAGTAAATGAAAGAAACGATCAAACCACAACACGAGTATTTATCGTGGTTCGGCTACAAGGACTCTTTTTCCTTGCCCTATGTCCACGCCCCGAGTATCCAACTCGAGAGTTTCTTTCACTAGTCAACAAGCTCCTTTCACCGGCGGAGAAAACCTTACACGTCGCTTATACTTTTACCGACACAAAGCTAGATGTCGAGTTCTTTATCAAGGGTACAACCACTCCCGTTAGTTCTTTACAAGGGTACAACTACTCCCTATACACTTTGTATTTTGAGGACTAAAATACTAACCGATCACTATTGAAAATACACAATCAAATGAAGTGTAAACTACACAAGTCTACACAATGCTAAGCTAACAAGTCTTGCAACGTTGTGTTGAATACTTGTCACTTTTAGTAAGCTCGTGAATCTCTTTGCTACAAAAAGAAACTTCACATATGAAATGTTAAGAGGTTAGATGAGAGAATGAATGCATGTGTAAAATATAATGTCAAGTGATGAGCCAAAATTCAACTTGTGGCTCAATATTTATAGCCAAACCTTCTGCAGGTCTGGCGGATCAGGCGGACCCCTGAGAAGGGTTCCGCCCGTGTACCTCCAGGGTACCGCCAGGCTTGCAGTTGGTTTTGCAATAAATCTTGCAAACCAAACAAAGTCACATCTCATTACTCTTGCAAACCAAACAATGTCACATCACATAAAATCAAGTCAAACACTAAACTTGCAAGCAACATCTAAGTAAGTCAAACACATTTCTTTCCATAAATGTATAATGACAAAACTTGCCATAAATGTGATGTGACAATTCTATTTTTAGAAAATAAAAAGTGTTGTGTTTTATGAAATGTAAAATGTAGCAAAAGTCTAGTTTATGCAAGTCTTTAAAACTAAGATTATGTTTTACTTAGAAACTAAAGTTTACATTTGTCATTAACAAAACTTAGCGAAGATCGTAAAATATAAATAACGTTTTTAGGCGATATTTGTATTAACACATGTGTTTCACCACTCTGATGTATGAGATGATTCCATAGCGAGGTTTTCTTTTGTCCCCTTGGACAACAAGAGTTTCATCCTTAAGTGGTACATGAATAACTTTTTCGTCACAGTGAATCCTGGCACGATGTTTGGATAACCAATCCATACCGATGATAGCGTCAAAACTTCCAAGTTGAACATGCATAAGATCAATAACAAAGGTTTCTCTAGTAGGATTAGGGTACAATCCTTCATAACGGTATTGGTGCCGATTAGATTTCCGTTAGCCATTTCGATTTCATAGGTGGTGTTCAGTTTAGAGGGAGTAACATTAAGTAAAGGGGCAAATGTATCTGACACAAAACTCTTATCTGCTCCTGAATCAAATAATACTCTAGCATTATGATGGTTGAGTAAGAACGTACCGGTGACAACGTCAGGTGCATTGCCATCTCCAAGTACATACGCTCTAGCTCGAGAATTGTTCTGTCCATTTCCCTTCGGGCATTGTCTCCTGATGTGTCCTACTTCTCCACATCCATAGCAAGTAGGAGTTACATTCTGCATGTTGCTTCCCGTAACAGGGTTCTACAATTATTAGTTTTATGGCCAATCCTTTGACATTTGTTGCACTTTGCGGTACAAGGACCATCGTGATGAAGTTTTCATCGATTGCACTGCGATTTTGGGCCATTGTATCCTCCGCCTTCAGTGGTAGCATGGGCCCTGGTGTTCTCTTCCCTTCGGTTTTTTTGTTGGCGGTGAGTGTTCCGATTGTTGTTGTTGTTGTTGTTGTTGTTGTTGTTGTTGCGGTGATTGCTGGTGTTACCCTGATGGTTATTGTTGTGGTGGTGGGTGGTTCTTTTTTCGTCCAGCTTCCTTTTGAGCTCATTACACTTAACTTCTCGATCCAAAAGTTTATAAGCCAATTCCATTGCGGCTTCTAAGGTTGATGGGTTTGATGAGGTGACATTCCCCTCAATGCTCCGAGGAAGTCCTTCAACGTACTTTTCCAAAGTTTTCTCAAGATCCGGTACCATGGAAGGACATAGTACCTTGAGTTCCTGGAACCTTCGATTGTAAGTCCTTAAGTCAACTCCTTTCACTATCAACACATGAAATTTATCCTCAAGTTTCCTTAGTTTTGAACGAGGACAGTATTTCTTACGTATCTTAGTTTTGAATTCAGCCCAAGAGAGCTGATATGCTTCTGCTGTTCCTAGTGTTTGAACAGTAGTGTTCCACCAAGATATGGCATCTTGCATTAGAGTCCCCGTAGCAAAAGTAACCTTGTTGTTCTTAGTGCACCCACTTCTCTAAAAGACAGTTTCACTCCGCTCAAACCATTGAGCCAGTTCAGATACTCCTTCGGTACCCTTGAAATATGTCGGTTGACAGGCCATAAAGTCCTTGTGGGTACATTGACGGGGTGCAGGTGCTACATTTCCTGCTGCTTGCGTGCCGGCGCCTGCATTGCGGGCTTGTTAAGCTAGAACCGCGTTGACACCATCGACAATTGCTTTCTGAATAGCAGCCGGGGTCATAGTTGCTGAAGCTACAGGTGGGGTAGTTGTTGTTGTCTTCCTTGTTCGGGCCATAGTTCTACCAACAACAAAAGAAAATACACATTTAGAAATCTCATAATGACCCTGTTACATTGGAATACTTCAAGTAACAAATGAAATCACGTATAGGTTATAGTCATAACAACTTGGTCATTGAGAGGTTTAAGTCAAAATGTGTCACAACATGTCAAAATGACATACATGGAAATATGAATGATTTACTTGAACTGTAAGAATCAACATGACACAATATAATATATTTCAACGCACATGAATAATAAAAGCAACCATGGAAATACATAAACCGATGTCAATACATAACGTACATAACCATTACAACATTTTACTAATACTTGATCATTTGTTTAACAAAACATAAAGATACAAGCTTCTTTATTAATACTACATCGATAGGTAGGATGACTCCTAGTTATGCTGGCATATCTCTGATCTATGGCTTCCCAAGGGCATCATCCAATCTGCGCTGAAGTTCTCGGATCGTAGCAGACATTTCCTCTATAGTCTGATCTCGAGCTCTCTCCCTAACTCGGGAATCCTGAGCCTCACGTCGAAGAAGCAAAATCTGCGAGCCAAGCTTGTCAAGCTCGCCTTCAAGGGCCCCGATCATAGTCTGCATCGAAGTAGCGGCATCCCCCAATGCAATGATAGTCTCAATCGCCTATTCTAGACGAATCCCCATCAGCCCAAACACTTTCGCTATAGCTAACTGGCCTACCACGAGGTTCTCAACCTCCTCTGCAAGGGTCTTAACGTGCTCACGAGGAAATGCATTAAGCATGTCGAAAATAGCATCAAGCTGATCCTCATGATAGACAAGTCTGGCTGCCAATAGGGGCACAGTGTGATGATTGGGTTCTCCAGTGACCGGGAGAATCTGTGAAACAGCAATGGAAGAACTCTCACCCAATTCCCTAGCACTTGGGGCACCTTCCTGTGATCGCCAGTAGAGAATGATAGGTAACAAGAAAGACCATCTACGGGCATCTACCCGTCGGTGAATCCTACGGGGAAATGTGGCCTCGATCCTAGTTTGAACACTAGGGTCTGAAGAGGATGGAGCCACATGGTTTGCCCTCTGATGTGGTGGCAATGGATCACTGTGAGTGACTGTGGGTGGAGATGCTAGGTTAGAAAACGGGACGGTAGTGGTCTGCTGATAGAATAGAATCGGTGGTGGCATGAGTGGAGTTGATGGTGGTATAACAGGAGCTGACTCATAAGGCTGAAATCTTCGGACTCGCTTGCGTCGACAAATCAGACCAGGTGATGCTGGAGGAGAAGCCTCTGAGTCAGATGCATGTAGAAACTGCTGACTCTGCATGTACCTATCGGTTACAGGTGACATGGGCATGACTGCTGGAGCATAGGCTGAAGTAGGAGGTACAACATCCTCAGCCTCTGAATCCGATGACAAGTCAATATGGTGGGGATCGGAAGACATGGTACTGTAATAATCCCGATTAGTAAATATAAGTCATTAGCATAATCATAAACAAATTAACATTGTTAAGAAGCAACATCTTATACCCGATGTTGGAAATGTTCAGGCATGGAGGGCGTAGGGTGGTATTTTGTAAAAATGGTCCGTTTTAAAAGCGTAGTTATAGTCCAGTGTTCAAATACACTTGGTTCTCTATAACCGTTGCTCTGATGCCAATCTGTAACACCCCTAAAATTTGAACAATACAGTGGAAGACTTATGGAATATTACCTAGAGGATCTTTGTCACAATCATAGAAAACGACTCGAATGAGACGTTTTAATGTTAAGTATTTTTCAAAATACCAAGTATCCAGGATACCAAGATGTTTCATAATTAAACAACAAGTTTTATTCGAGAAAAGATAAAACATTTATTGAAGCCCATGCCGGGTTACATGCCCACTCCGTGCCTTCAAGATCCATCCCATTCAGTTACCTGAGATAAACATGGTAAAAGTCAACAAAAGTTGAGTGAAATCCATAGGTTTAAATTTAATAGTTGAACACAAGATATAGTCATTAATTGTATATCAATACAATCAAACAAGTTGAAAATCACATCCATTATTGCCTTAAGCTCATGACACGCAACGATTAACAGACATCAAAAATAATAATGATGTGAAGTAATAGGCCCTCAGGATAGGTATTTGCCAATAACCTGTGAAATCAAATAAAGTGCGTTTGGTGGCTTTCCTCTAGCAACCAAACCGGGATTGTCAGTACCGAATAGATTTATCCACAATTATTTACGTTCACCCTGCAAGTGATTAAGGCTCATGATCGAGGGACTTTTGGCAATAGCAACTTAAGCAATAATAATAGCCAGCCGGTATCGCAATACCAAGAAAAGACTTGTGTTCAGGTTTTAAGCATGTATCTCCCCACGAAATAGTTTAAAAGTGGGCTATGAACTCACCTTAGTAGTGCAGTAGTAGTGGTAGTATCGTAATCTCAAACGATGCAAGGCAACGGCTTCACACACAACCTAAAAGATATGGCAAGTTTTAGTTGATAGTCTAAGTCCAGTTTTATCACGAATAATGCTTAATAGTTGTCTTTGAAATTCCTGTGTGGTTTAAATGTTTGAAGTTCAAGAATAAAGCTATATATAAATATAACTTGTGAGTATAGTGATCGATGATCGATGTGTGATGGAAAACCATCATGAATAAGTCATAGTGTGTAGACGATGTGTTACGATGTAAGTTTAAAAGAAAAAGTCTAAAGTATATATATATATATATATATATATATATATATATATATATATATATATATATATATATATATATATATATATATATATCAATGTTGCAAAAATCGGCCAAATCGGCCGATTAATCGCCGATTAATCGCTAATCGGTGATGCACCTTGTCGATTTTCGAAAATCGGTGAAAAAATCGGCCTAGGCAAAAAAATCAGAAAAAATCGGTCAAAAATCGGCCGAATCGGCCAAAAATCGGCCGAATCGGCCAAAAATCGGTCGAATCGGTCAATTTAAAAAAAATAGAAATTTAGGCATTTTACTTAATTTGAGGATCGTTTATTTCACTTATAACGTACAATGGGCCTCATAATCAGAATTGAAGCCTTTTATTGAGGTTTGTAAACATAGAAGGCTTGGAATCAGTTAAGATCTTTAGTTTGCTCTCCAGAAATTCCCAAAACATGCAGGAAATGCCAAACCGATTAATCACCGATTAATCACCGTCTTGACCGATTACAGGCTGTAGGGTGGTCGACCGCCCGACTACCGATTCACGATTTTTGCAACATTGATATATATATATATATATATATATATATATATATATATATATATATATATATATATATCGTTAAAAATTAATTATAGTTATGCAAATTATATAACATATATATATATAAGTCAAGTGTATAAAAGTTTTATATTAATTATGTACATATATATCTATATAACATTATTAGAATTTACAAAATAATATTACAGAAAAATCCTTTAAGTTTCTCAAAAGTTATATTTTTAACCCTAACGGTATAAACTTTTCATATTTAGCCCAAAGTTAAATGTTATTATATTTTAGGCCCAAGAGTATTCATAGTAACATTACCTACCCAAAAGTTTCTATAATTACAGTTTATAACTCAAAAAATCAGAATTTACAGTTTTGACCCTAAGTTTCCAAAGTTTACACTTTTAGTCCCTCAATTAGCAAATATTTGCAAAATTAGTCTAAATTTCACCAAATTAAAAGTTTAACATTTTTTATTCTCTAAATAAGCTTAAAATATGGTAAACAGTTTATTTCCACTGCTTATTTGCTTAAAATCAATATTTTACACCAATTGGGCCCTTAACGAGCCAAAGCTTTGGCCCGTTAACAACTTACGATCCAATGGGTTTGGCGGGACAATGGGCCTACCTTAGGGCTTATTTAAGTGTTATTATTTCATTACAAAAAGGTTTATATCATCAACTTATTTGGTTTGCTTATAAACTGCTTAATGGACTCACGAGGCCCAATCAATAGTAATTTTAGTTTTAAAAACTGCTTAAAACCCGATTAGCTTTAGGGGTTTAAAGTTGGTAAAACGAGTTTATTAGACCAGTTTAAATACTTGTATCGATTGTTCATAAGGTGAACAGTTAGTTCGAGCTCAAAAATAATATAGCTATGTGTCAAAATATTAAGTTACAAGATCAAAGTAAATGGTCAAAATAATCAGTTTCAAAAACTCAAAATATTTTCTAAGTATTTTGGAAGAAAACGCGTAGGTCCAAAATAACGTAGGAACGTGTTATTTTTATACTTTCTCGTTAATGTTGATTCCAAAATGATTATAGCACCTTATTTATGACGTTGTTAATAATGAGGATGGCGAATAAAAAGTAGGGGTTACGTTTAATATTAACGAATTAATAGAATCAAGTGTATGTGCAAAATTTAAGAATAACGAAAGTATAGAAATAAGAATAGGGTAATAAGAGTCTCACCTCACCTCAAGGGGTGGGGTAAAAACGTGTTATGGAGCTGAGATGGTTCAAACGAGCAATAGGGATCGTTTCTTGGTACACCAATGTCACAATAATGATCATGAGTAGGTCTTCAAGGTGTGTCGAGGTCTAGGAATACTTGCCAAAGCTCATAAGCACTAGAACCCTTCAAAGACTTAGTAAAATTTTGGTATGTGATATTTTTAGGTGTGAGTTGGGTCGGATTTGCATGCATCCTTTATATAGGCAAGTTTGCATGCATGAATGATGAAAATATTACAGAAACATGTTACTTTAGAGTGTAAAAATGGATCAAATGATGAGAATTTGCATGTAATACCTAAAACCAAAAACTAATAGATAAAATGGGATCTTATAACCTTCTACTAGTTCCATTCGAACACTCAATGGCTTAAGACCATCATGAGTGCAGCTAGAAGGTGATTGGGGAGTGCTAGAGGTGATTTGGACTCATATAGAACATTTGCAAGTGAAAACTCCATATTTGATCATGATATTCCAAACGTGTTTGTGAGTTTGCTTGAGTCAGTTTTAGTACAATGAATGTGTATGAAATTTGATGACAATTGTCATTCTTGATTGTCAGCTAGGAGGTTAATCAATTTGTGCAAAAATATTGGTAGGTGTGTTAAAATTTTGAGTAAACAAGCCAAAGTGAATGACCATTCGCGACAGGAAAAGAAACAATACAAAGGGTGCGCTGGGCTTGTGAGCCTGGTGGGCTTGTTGTGTATTGCAGGCCCAAACAAAAAAAAAAAAAAAAAAAAAGTCCGTTCGGTATTGTTGTGTGACAGGCTAAGGCCCAGTGGGTATTAGGAACCCACTTAGCATGCTTTGGGTATCGTATCGAAGTCCAATAATATTAGTGAGTGTTTGGGAAATTTTTCATAGGCTAGGGAAATATATAATACGTATATGGTTAGTTGTCGAAACGTATATTTATTAAATAAAAACGTTTTAAAAATTATTCGCGATATATAGACTATCGAGGTTCGTGTGTAAGCATCATTCCTAGGTAAAAGGTCAACACAAATATCGTAGTGATTCACATAACATGTCATGCATAACAAAAAAAAAAAAAAAAAATTTGTTACCCGTAAAAATGGTATTTCAATAACGTTATATCCGCTTTATTCAAAATTGATATTTACTAATCATACGGGAAAATTATGAGAGGCTACAATAACTGTATTAGGAAACAAATCTTCCTAATTTTAATCTTTATCTTCTAAAGGAATCTTCTATAATCTATCATAGCTTGTAGAATTCATTCTTTGTCTTTTAAGTCCTTCTTGCTTCATATTTGCTTCATTCTCCTTTTATTGTTTTGTATTATCAACTCAATATAATTCTCAACAGATACACAAAAATTTCATGCACGGCTAGTGTCCACATCTTTACTAAGATTAATTTTGCTATAGTTAAAGAAGTAGGGCCCCATATAGTATCTCGGCTTCCACTAATTTTCTATAACTCTTTCGAGTTTTTAATCGGGTGATTTAATAATAATAATAATAATAATAATAATAATAATAATAATAATAATATTATTATTATTATTATTATTATTATTATTATTATTATTATTATTATTATTATTATTATTATTATTATTGAAGTAATAGTAATACTAACATTTTCGTGTACTTACGGGTACAAAATATAGCAAGCTGAAACAAGGGTTATTGGAATCTGAAAATAAATACACGAGATCTAACAACTATTTTTAAAAAAAGGGAGGACGTATATAACAATATACTTTTGAGCAATCTAACATGTCTTTAATTTTAGATGGTGAAAACTCTTCCAATGAAGATAAATGTTCACTCATAGCACCTTTGTTAGATAGATTTTTCTTGCCCGATACAATTTAGTTTAATTGTAGGATTTAAGTATGGTGAAATATCTTGTCTATGATGGTGATACTGAAAGGGCACAACGCCTTTTCATTGATTGTTATGTTGCGAAAAATAATTGGGGATCTATCAACGCTAGACCACACGACGGTCCTGCTCAACTTAATTTTGTGGAGGGAGGGACACGGTGAATCCCATTGATACGATCCAGAATCGCATCCACATGGCTATTCAAACGACATTGTGGGCTATTTGAAGATATCAAAATCGTGTGTGCTTTGATTCGAAGCCTTAAAAAAAGGTACATCGTGCGAATAAATTACGTTGATGCCTCATTTCCTGATTACTAATTGTAACAAAAGCACTAATTCTGTTTAATTAGAGTGGAGCGTTGATCTAAGAAAGTCGCGTATGAACTTGTTTTAGTTTTATATAAGTTTCAACTAGATTTTTTAGTTAATCAGTGTTTGTAGAATTTTTTACTCGTTTAACAATATATTTAGTGAGATATGACTTAAGTTAAAATGTTGATCAATATAAAATACAAAGAAGTTGGGCAATATTTACTTTTAAGTTAACCTTCATGTAAATTCATACATGTCCTTGGTTATTTGAAAGTTTGATAACTAAATCAAAGAGTATAACGAGAATAAAGTTTTTTTCCATCTATTAAAAGGTACCTAGTTACAAAATCGTTTTGCAAAGGATTGTGAGAAAACACTTTTTTTAGCAATGCTATTTAAAAACTCAAAAGGCAAATTCTAGAATTCCACTCACCACACAAACAAAAAGACCTATTAACAGCTGGTAATTTTTTTTTGAAAGGAGAAACGACCATCTTCGCGGACAGCGAAGGCCCCATCGTCACCCCGCCAGACTATATTGCACATATCTAACTTTTAAATTCATTACTCCCTCCGTCCCTAGATAAATGTCCACTTTGACTTTTTTAGTATTTCTTGTTCAACTTTGACCTTAAATAATTTTGTTTGTGTTTTATAATACTTGATGAAAATTATACTAATGAAAATATATTTAAAACACAATCTATTCACATATTTTGCATCAAGTATTAAAATAACACAAACGAAAATATTTAAGGTCAAAGTTGAACAAGAAAGACCGGAAAAAGTCAAAGTGGACATTTTTTTAGGGACGGAGGGAGTATTATTTAATTTTGGGTTTTCCTAAACACCGCCCACTGGGCAATGTTTAAGCCATATTAAACAATCTGTTGTTTCTATATTTAAAGTAATTATGCATTTAATGCACAATAAATGAACATAAAAACCAACTTAAATATGTGTCATTTTTAATTTAACAAAGTATAAATTACCTTTTATATTCGTATTAAACATTGTCCAGTGGACATTGTTTAGCAAAACCCTTTAATTTTAATGTTATGTTAAACAAACTTTTCTTTAAAGCACAAATCTCAGCCTACTTATATATCAGCCCGTCCTCATTTCACTTGATAAGCTATCTCGCATCTCCTCTTTTATAGCTTCCTACAATACCCATAGCAAAACCTTAACCATAGTCATGGAGATTGATGCTTCTTCAGCAACACCAACATCACAAAACACCCTTTTAACTCACCTAAAATCAATAGTATTTCCATCATGTATCAAACGTGCCATAGTTGATACCGCGAAAAAAATCAAGAAAACCGGGGAAGATGATCCAAGAAGGATCGCGCACTCATTTAAAGTGGCGTTTGCCATCACATTGGTCTCTTTGGTTTACTATCTAGAACCTCTTTATCATGGCATGGGTGATGCAGGAATGTGGGCTATCATGACCGTCATCGTGGTTTTTGAGTACACAGTTGGTGAGCAATTCACGTACCGTTTTAACATTTTCTTAAAACTATGATTATAACTAACATAGATTATTAAACATACACTAACACAAGGTATAAAAAAACCAATACATATGGATATTGTTTAAAGGTGGGAATTTACATGAATACCACTAATATTTTCAAGTTTTTCGTTTTTGGTAAAAGTAAATGTATAGTTTAATTGCTTAATTAATTGCATACTAAAAATAGTAAGTGCAATTTTGCAGATGTTGAAATGATACTAGAAAAACCAAGATGGCATTTTACAAGAAGAATTTATGATATTTTAGATGATAAATTTTTTGACGTATGCCTCTTAATGCATTTGCATGGGAAAATGTTTTCATAATAAATGAAATTATAGATGACTTTAATGTTGTATAGCAAATGTTATCACCGATGAATTTAAGGATCACTGATCATCGTGAAAATATATCAAGTTTCTATCTAATATTTGTATCTAGCTAAAAGTGAAAGACCGATTTATTTTTACTCCTTTTAACCATTTCTGAATTTTGATAATCTAATCGCTCTTTATCTCATTTATGAATAGGTGCAACCTTATGTAAAGGCATCAATAGAGGTTTTGCAACATTTCTAGCCGGAGCATTAGGTGTAGCGGCCGAATGGTTTTCGGATCTATTCGGGCCAACAGTTAAACCCATAGTTATTTGTTGCCTTGTATTCATTACAGGTACGTAAAATCTTATATATTAGCTATTCCATATCACATGATACAGTTGATAACTTTAAAATGCTGATTTTGATGTTATATTTTTGTATCGTATCGCAGTTGGTATTGCCTCCTTTGCGAGATTTATTCCCAGCATTAAGAGAAGATACGATTATGGGCTTCTCATATTTATACTTACTTTTAGCCTCATAGCAGTATCGGGTTACCGAGTAGAAAAACTCATAGAGATGGCTCACCAACGGTTTTCGACTATTATTTTTGGAGGAGCAACTGGTATAATTGTTTCCATGTGTGTTTGCCCTGTATGGGCTGGTGAAGATCTTCATAAACTCATTGTTCTAAACATGGAAAAGCTTGCAAGCTTCCTAGAAGGTTTGTCAACTTCTATATAAAATATTTATTTTAATTAGTTGGGAAATTTAATTGCATCTAATTAATGAAAAATATTAAATGTTTTATAGGATTCGGGGATGAATTCTACAGTATATCTAATGAAGATGACAAATCATTTCTTGCGGCTTATAAAAGTGTACTTAATTCTAAAGCCACTGAGGAATCACTGGTTAGGATACTTTTAATGCTTTCTACTCCATAGATGCCAATATTATTGTTCACGATTACTTTTATAAATATCTCAAATTAATATTACCTTTATTTAATATTATTATTACTAACTTTAAAGAAAACGGTAATTAATTGTTAATGGTAAAACTGTCATTCTGTAAAAAGTCAAAGAGAGAAAACGGTAATTATTATTATTATTATTATTATTATTATTATTATTATTATTATTATTAAACTGTGTGTTTTTTGTCGGAGGACAGTTACCTAAAAACAGAGTAAGTATTAAAAATAGCTTTAGGAAACAAGCTAAAAGCTTTAATTTTGTTCTTATGGTGTATATAAGTTGCTTGTATCTCATCTATTCTAATGAAATATATTTGTCACCAGGCAAATTTTGCATGGTGGGAAATAGGGCATGGGAAATTTCTATTTCGTCATCCATGGAAACAATACTTGAAGATTGGCGTTTGTACGCAACAATGTGCACACCATATCGAATCTCTCCACGGATATCTCGACACAACATTGGAAGTATGGAATTACATGTTTTTAGCATATATTTTTTGTATGTGTTTATATATGTTAAAGTTTATGCATGTATTTATTTTCTAACAAAGTTTTTTTTGTGTTGTCATAGGTGCCGTCGGAGTTTCAAAAATCAATCCAAGAACCATGCATGAAAATGAGCTCAGAAGTCGGAAAAGCCTTGAAAGAATTAGCCTTGTCGATGAAACGAATGGTGTATCCTTCTACTTCAGTCACTCATATAGAAAACTGCAAAAACGCGATAGAGGAATTCAATACCATATTACAAGCCTCGAATGTGGAGAACTGGAACATCGTAGAAACTATACCCATCATCGCTACCATTTCAATACTAATTGACATCATAAAATGCGTTGAAACCATATCAGAGGCGGTTGAAGAACTTTCTAATCAGGCTTGTTTCAAAAAGACCAAGGACACAACATCTGACAAAAAAGAAAAACGACCATTTCTTTCTGGTGGAGCTATAAAACCAGTTAATGATGAACAAAATGACCAAGAATCGATCACTGTAACAATCTTATTGGGGGATGAAATCCAACAAGAATCGAAGCCGGAGAAAAAATAAAAGAGACTTAGACTAATAATACATATAATCGTATGTATATGCATGTTTGTACCGTGTATGTATGATTATATGTATATGTAAGAACAATAATAATGCAATATATAGTATTCGTAAGTCTAGCTAGTTTTAGGAGCATTCTCGACCATTTTATGCCATGTTGGGAACTTGGGATGATGATCAAGAACTTATATATGTATGTTGCCCTCGACTAATTTATTAACAAGAATTGAGATAACATAGATATAATGTGTCGAATGGAAGTATATAGCTTGATATCAAATGGGTTATATATAATGCTAATTGAGAACATAGATATAATGTGTCGAATGCAAGTGAAAAGCTAGATTGATTGAACTGACAGACGAAAATTTGCATAAATTGGATATAATGGATTTGAACTCATTTAAAACTTTAATTACCCGCTCTTTTGTAATTTCTAGCTAGTATATTGCTAGCATTTTTTAATATAATATTTTTTGCAGTTCCAATTCTTCTTTTATCAAACACCAACTTATTTCATTATTTTTGGGTTTAACACTTTAACCTATGTAAATAATACAATCATATTCTTTTAGAAAGTCTATTTTTTTTTTTTTTTTTTAAACCAAATTTATCTGGACAGTCCAAAATGACTAAATGTTCATTTAATATGTATAATGTGCAATGATAAAGACATGAATTATCGCTTTTTAATCTTCTTGGATCCAGTGTGGGGCATTTGCAAATATATAGATATTGTGAAAGTTCACATCAACATACAAAAGTCTGTCGTGATATTCCTCTTTTTCAAGTTTCTTCTTGGGATTCTTTCAATGATTGAAACATCTCTTGGCATGCTTCTAAAGAGAAAAAAACACAGGTTCTATGTTATTACTACTTTGGTTCTTTGGTGGCTTTGGAGATACCGCAATAGCGTCATTTTTAACTCTCAACCGTTGAGGAAAAGTGATCTCTTCGATAATGTTCGTTTCTCTTCATTTTCGTGGCTTCATAATAGGGACCATATGAAGTTATCTTGGAATGATTAGCTTTTGTATCCCCTTTCGATCGCGCGCATTGGTAATGGTTAAAGCTGCGTTTGGTTTTTTCCTGAAGCTGGCAAGGTTTTTTCATTTTCTTCGTCAGATTGAGGATTGTACTTTTTATCCTCTTCTCGGGGCTTGTTTGGGGTTTCATCAAAAACCATCCCGGAGTGAAAACCGGTGGCTCAGCCTCCGGGATGGGGGGTTTTTCTTTTGCTGAAGTGAAAACCGATCCGTCGGCCTTCGTGTCAAAAGTTTTTTCATCCATTTTGTCTCCCTCACAGTTAAAGTATCAAGATTTTACCATTTTTCTTTGTTATATAGTTCTTTTTGCTGACTCTTTTGTAATTTGATTTTCTAGCGTCTTGCTAGTCACTTTTTTAATACCATCCTTGCCGTTAAAAAAAACAAAAGTCCGTCGTACAAAAGTAAGGACATGGTTTCAATCAAATTGCCCCAAAGGAAATTAACCATAAAAGCAAAAATATAAAATTAAATAACTAGGCATGCATCATGCACTTACTAATTTGTTTAGCCACATATCCAAAGAGAAGAACATGCACATAGGGCTGTAAACGAATCGGACGAACACGAACAGAGTTTTGTTCATGTTAGTTCATTTAATTTTAATCGGACAAATAAACGAACACGAACACTTAAACGGACGAATTTTCTTGTTCATGTTCGTTTATTAAGAAAATAACTTGTTCATGTTCGTTTATGTTCGTTCATTAATACACTAAACGGACATAAATGATCGAACTTAAATAAACATAGACCAACAAACATAAACTTTATTAAATTATGCATCTAAAATTGTTTTATAAGTCTTATTTTGTTTAAACAAACTAATTTTAAAATTATACAATTAAAAGGTATGATATACGAACATAAATAAATAAATAAATGAACATAAACGAATGTTAGCAAACGCATAATCGGACGTTCACGAACATAAATAAACAAACGTGGTCTTTGTCATGTTCGTTCATTTAACTAAATGATCGTAAAATATTATTTATGTCCGTTCATTTAATAAATAAACAAACATAAACGAACTTTTTACTGAACGGTTCATGAACTGTTCACTGAACGTTCAGTTCGTTTACAGCCTTACATGCACATCATTTATATTTAACAAACCGACCTAACTAAAAGTTATATAATTTTCCCTTTTTCACTCGAATGATTTTTTGTCATATCGTTGCAAACTAAAAACAAACAATAATTACCCAAATAATTAAAAAAAAAAAAAAAAAAAAAAAAAAAAAAAAAAAAATACAACTTGTTTTAATTTCTGAACACTGCTGGAATACAATGACGGGCAAATACGTCAGTTTTCTGTCAGACTATTACTAACGGATCACCGAGATACCGACTAAATATTTATGTCGGTATTATCGTCGTCGGTAATTCTATGGGCCGATTTTACCTACGAATTTCAAATATCGCCGACGGTGTTTTCCGTTTCTAATCCGTCGTTAAATACCGACGGATTATCAAGAGCTTTCCTGTTCGGATATGTCCATATCACAAATAAATATATGCCCGGAATATACGCGAGCCTATTGGGTCACACGCGTTAACATGTAGATACAATTTATAATGTAATTAATATATTATATCTATTATTATATTAATTATATTTCACGATAAGTACATAACAGTCGTTAACTAATATAGTTACTTGATGGTCGTTAAATGTTAACTAAAGGGACTTAATTGTAACGTAATTAGAGGAAGCATCTAGAATCCCTCCCCTATACCCTTGGTCGGCTGAAACCTTGAAAAGGAAGGAGGTCAGGGTTTATGACTTGTTTCCTAAGTTTGCTTAGCTATATAATGAACCTCTTGGATTCATTATTCACACTCTTGGAAAACCCTAACCAAGACTTTTCTTTTTCTCCTCTCCCCTCCTTCTTAAGCAGATCATAACCCCCCCCCCCCCCCTCCCCCCCCTAAGGCAAGGGTTTTGGTTTTGGTTTAAAGAATCAAAGTAATTCGTTTTGCTTATCGTGATCCAAGAACTAGCATTCTAATTGTATTACTATTAACGTGTTGTGTGTCAGACCATAAAGGATTCTTACTTAAAAATCTCTATAGTTAATCGTGTGGTTTAAAGGGGAAATTAGTACCCGTGTTCTTGAATCTACCTCGTTCAATCCACAAAAAGAAAAGGTAAACAAGGTAGTTTTCTTATGTTTATGTTAATTAATTATATGTTATACATGATCCATATATCCATTGTGTTTACTCGTGATTATTACATCTTTAATATGTTAAAATTCTAACAGTCGCATTATGAGCTATAGTATAGTATAGTTAATTACATAAAAAAAAACGTAAAATTGGACCTAAAACGCAAGATTCACATGTTTTCTTAACTTTAATTTTATTCAGCCCTTTTGGCAATTTTTCTTAGTTAATTAGTCTACCAAGAAGGTCTTAAAATTGGTAGAAGAAAAACCCTAGGTCGTGTTTTAATTTTACGTATAAATAATGCATGTTTACTTACTTTAATTGGTCGTTATTTAACTTGTTTACCGTAATTACTTGTTTAATTTGATATCCATGATGAACACATGCATGTTTATCATGAATATAGGTTCTTTATATGTGAATACAACTTCTTGATTGTTAGTATGCTCACATGCAAATCGGATGATTATAACTTGTTATATGCAGGCTTGTTTAATTTTTTAGTTTGATGATTTCATGACATATGTTTACTAAAAAATTCATAACAAATCAACCATAAAGAGTTAGCACCTGAAATTTTTATGATAAGACCACGACTCAGTAGGCTACAACTTTGTAAATTACTACTAAGGTTGGGGAAGAATCCTTCCTTGTCTGGTCGACGCCTAAATTCGACTGAAAATTTTATCAGCCTTTTGCGTTATGACGCAATTGAGTTTCTCGATGTATGTTGATCACTTGACATATCAAGTGAAAGCCTTGTTTATATATATACTAGAAGGGTGCCTGCGCAATGCGGGGCGGATACCTCATAGTCTCCAAAACTTAAACCAAATATAACTCCATTCATATATGCAATGTATAGTGGGGGGTTTGATTCTTTTGGTGGTGAAGAGGAGGTTGTTGGGGTAGTTATAAATTATTTGAGTGGTTGTTTGGGTGGTTATAAATTGTGTGTAGTTGTCATAATTAGTAATAAAAAATCTGAATTTTAAGTCTTTCTAATTATATAATAGTCCCAAATGCTTTATAATATAGTATATATATACACACACACATTGTCCCTAGTTGGCCTTTATTAGGTCGTCATTGGCTTATGGTTTATATATATATATATATATATATATATATATATATATATATATATATATATATATATATATATATATATATATATATATATATATATATATCTTTATATTATATATAACAGGAGGCGTTCCACGTAGATAATGTCACATAAACGCCACCTCATTGCCCAGTAATTCATTATCTGCCAAGTCATCGCCATGTAAGCAATTTTTATAATTAAATTCAATTAAATTCGATTCCACATATAAAGTGTTAATTAATATGATAATTGTTATGTGTTTTAGTTATTTATATTTGCTTTAAATTATTACTTATGACTTATGTTAAAGCAAAGGGTTTCTAGAAATTATAAATATGATTAAACACTTTGAAACAAGATTTATTATAAGCTTTTTTTTTTTTTTTTTCAAAGTCTTATGTGTCATCAAGGGTTCGGTTTACTTGCAAAATATATTAGTTTATAATGTGTTTTTCTAAACTAAAGATTTATAATTTTATTAGTGACTAATATTTAATCAAAACTATTATCTTATGTGTTTATAATGCATTGGTTCGGGCTTACATACCGTAATTTTTCCCGCAATGAATACACAAGTAATTTGGTTATAATCAAAACATGGTCAAGGGTTTGATTTGTCTTTAAATCTTTTCCCGGCCCACTACATGTTTTGATACTTAAGGGAATTATTGGAAAAACTTGGGTCGTTTGACTTATGTAGAGTAAAATATAGGGTTTGGTTTCTTTAATCTTTTCCCGTAATAAAAGTGCATTAATTTAGCTTTAAAAACACGTTGAATCGTCAATTTGATAAAAAAAAAAAAAAAAAAAAAAAAAAAAAAAAAAAAAAAAAAGTGTAATGTCTTTATTTTTATATACACGTGCTATGTATATTAAATTTTAGTGAAATCTTAACACATGATAATAAAACAATTTAATTGAGTAAATTTTTTATTAAAACCAATGATACGAAGATGTATGCATACTTCTACGTACATATTTGATATACAAGTTATTAGACAAAAATTATACCCGTTGAAACTAAGTCTTTGCCACCCAATTGTAAGGACACTTGCAATTCCTTTTTACTCTACGTGAGACGTAGGAAAATTGCAATCCAAGGTAAATAACCACTAATCGTGAGACGGTGGTGGAATAATTATAGTTCTTTATTGGGCTACTTAATCGAGTTAAGCTGGTGAGATCCTTAAGCCCGAGGTATAGATGGGATGGAACATGCTTATATGCTACTAATTGCTTGTACTTTAGTGCCATAAGTAAGTCTCATAATGATCTATGAATTGCACTTATATTACAATTATTGCTCATTACTTACCTTTCGAATACACCATTGCTAGCAGATCAACTGATGTGATGGTGGCATGTCAATTAGGGTTCTAGCCTTAAGAAAATTAACTGTTTATATGTTTAAACTAAGGGTAGTTAGTTTTCTTTCAAGGAGTATGTAGAACCGTAGAGGGGGTGAATACGGTCTTTTCGGCTTCTTCCAAGTTTAAAGACTTCAAGCCTCAAAGATGAATAAGTGGTTGTACAATAAATACAACAACCACCAACACAACCAAAGTATATAAAGCAAGTAAAGAGACACCACGATATATACTGGTTCGGGATGGGGGTTTATACCATCCGTACGTCCAGTTGCGAATCCACGACACTGATACTATTCACTAAGTATAATCCTTTCAGTGGACTACAAACCGTTACAACTTCACTCCACCGATATTCCCAAATATCAATGCTCACTAAGAAGGAGCTACTCCCAACGGTATTCCGCCCTCGAAAACCACCCAAAAGAATCTCGTGATTCGACTTCCCACTAGTGTCACTAAGACGACTACAAAGGTCACTAAGACCAACTCAACTTCCCACCGGAAGTATCAAACCACAACTAGATCCCCATTGGTCCAAGCTTGGTCACCAAGACACAAGACTTCCCTTACAAACATATTGAAAGAAAAAGTCAAGAATCGAAGCTGGAAACAGTAAATCTCTCTCCCCTTAGGGGCGATTTCCGGCCTCCCCTCCCCTATTATTCTGTTCAGTTATAAACCACCCATTCAATCTGCCTCTCTATTGTTTCTTGAATAATATGCAATCGGATTGATGGCTGGTATTATTTGGGAAGGGATGTGCCTTTGTTTATCAATTCGTTACCTATTTTTCTTGATAATTGCCGCCTTTATCAATCAACCCTAACCGTCTTTTCTTGAAGACGGTTACTGTATAATCGATTCTTTTTATAGGGTTGATTGTTTGTCGCTTTATCTTTAACCCTAAACGATTTTCTGATTATTCTTTATCGTTTTTTTAGGGTTTACTTCTGGTTGGGTTATGATTATGATCGTATGTTTCTTTATTGCTTGATTTTTCTATACGATCTGGGATTGTAGTGGATTGACATGCGATCATGGTTTGATTATAATCGATCCATTACATACTGGTCTTAATGCATAATCGATACCCTATTTTTTTAGGGTTCGGTTTTTTTTGCTTTATTTATGTAACCTTCGTGGTTTCTGCATTCTTGCAAGTCGACTTTGAGTCGTATTACACGTGTATTGTTCCTGGTGTTGTGGTTTTCTAACTTGTTATGTGGGTTTGGGAGAGTGGAATTATTACGTGATTCGTTGCATTGGTGCTGCTAATCGCTATGGGAAGTTAAGTTTCTAGGGTTCTTATTCAAAAACTCTAGGGTTCATTTTTTGTTCGTGACATGTTCCTTGTTGCTGGTTTGATGATTGATGAGTGTGTGAATACTCATCATTTTTGGTCAATCTGAACTGCAAAAACATTTAAAAACACTCAGAAATGCATCAAAATACTGAAAATAGTCCAAAATTGTGTTTTATATGTTTCAGATGCAAAATGAGTAAAAACAGTTGAAAAACGAACAAAGTTTGCATAATTGGCAGTTTCAGTCCCCCAACTTTCAAAAATTGGCAAAAATAGTCCCTGAGTACTTATTTTAAAAGAAAAGTCACCAAAGGTCCTTTTGAAATCACAAATAATCATATTTAGTCCTTTGGTGTAAAGTTTCATAAATTTACAAGTTTAGTCCCTGTACTTTGCAAAATTGTCAAAAATGGTCCCTGGGGATTTAAAACTTTGAAAAAATCAATTTTGGTTCTTGTGCTATTCTTCTATGGCAAATATGGTCCTTGGATGTGAATTTTGGAGATATTACAAGTTTGGTCCCTGAAGTTTCACAAGTTGGCAAAACAGGTCCCTAGAAATTCAAAAGGTGGAAAAATCATCATTGGTCCTGGTACTATTCATTTATGGAAGAAATTACCCTGGATTACACTTTGGAAAAATAACAAATTCAGTCCATAAGTTTCAGGAATTACAAGTTTAGTCCTTGTGATTTTTAAACTTACAAAATAAACAAACACAATCCAATTCCAAAAATCCAATCCACCCAAAAGCCTTATCCAACCAAATACCCAAGCCCATCCCCTAAAGCCCAATCCCCTAACCCCGTTTGATATATCCCAGGGTCAATGGTCAAGTGGTCAAACCGACCACTGTTCACCCTTCATCCCTTTCCCTGAAATCCTACAACTATGCCCCTCCTCCATAACCTGTTTTCTCACTAAACTCACCAACCTCATCTCATGTCCCCTGCAAACCCCCCTCCTCATTAAATTCTCCCACCTACAACTCACCTAAACCACTAAAACTACCACTTCTCCTTTTTCCCGCCAAAAACCCATTCAAAGGTCAGGATCAAATCCCAAGCAATCCAACAGTTCAAATAGAAATGGGAAAGAGAGAAGGACTCCTTAGGGTTTATAAAAGTCAAGAGAAGAGAGCAGAAGAATTATTAGAGTAGTATTAGTTTAGTCTTAGTCTTGTAGTGTTAATTGTAGTGTAATTTTAATTATGTAATCTTTTTCCTTTGAATCTTTCAACTTAGTTTACATTTGTAATTTCAATTTTCAAGTTAAATTAAAGTCTCATTTAAGTTTATGCCAAATTCGAATTTTCATTCAAATTCTCAAGTAACTTGTAATTTGATTTAAATGTTCTTTATTTAATCTCAGAATGTTAGTCTAAGTTTGTTAAGGTTGTTGAAATCAAAGAAAGCAGAAAATCAAAAAAGAAAAGAAAAAGAGAAAAATACAAAAAAAAAATAGAGTAAAATAAATAGGAATCAACAAGAAGAAACAGAAGAAGAAGTGGAATATTGGTTATTCTTGGTTTAGTGACCTCAGGGAGGTGTTAGGTTTAGTGTAGTTTCATGATCCTTGGTGTTTGATCTCAAAGAAAGCACTTGTAAGTTTTAAACTTCCAATTTTTCTTTTTACTGTACCCTAGTTTATTAGCTGATTATTTTTACATTTCTATGCTTAATTAAGTTTATCTAATCATATTGAGTCATAAGAGTTTGGTTTCCTGGTTCTTATTACCTATTTGCTTCAAAAATCCACAAACAGTCACTATTAAAGGGTGTTTGGATTTGTTGTGTTGTTTGTGATCCTCTGTGCTATTGTTATGGTTGTTTGTTATTTCATGTTTCTTTAGTGTATCTTAGAACATTAGGACCAGAAAAACCTGTGACCATTTGGTAAAAAGTCAAATTCATCAAAAATCTTTCATAACTATCAACTGTGTAGATTTTAAGATCCATGATTGCTCATATCAATGCATAAGCTGTTGTGTAAGCTTGTTTTAGTCTCACTTTAACATATTTCATCATTCTCAGTAACTGGGGATCAACCAAAACTCATATTAGTCAAAATTCTAAGTGTATTCAAAAAGTCAAAATTTCATGTTCAGTTGGAAACCCACTTTTTGTGGGAATTGTTTAGAATTTTGTGGTTGCTTTCAAGACTTGTTCTTTTCACAATTTATTCTCCTCCACCTGACCTTTAGGAATCCACCATCATTATAATTTTTCCATTTTTTCTTGTGGGCCCTACACCCTCCCAAACTCAAGTGCAGGGGAAGAACCTCCCCTGTGCAAAGACCTGTGCAGTCCACCACCTCAACTTGCAGAGGCTCCACAGGCCTCACCAATGGGCCCCACAGGGTAATCCTTGGCTCTTTTGAGAGCTCACCCAGCTGTCTATCTAGTTCTTAGATTCATTCAACTTCAAACCACCTTGCCCCCTCCTAAATTTGGCCTGCAAGGCAGCCCTGTTGGACTGTTTGGGGGTCATGGTTTTGATTAGCTTATTTGGCTTGGTTGGCTTATTCAAGGGTTTTAGTTGGTTGTTTTGGCTTATTTTCCATTCATCAAACATGTATCCATCTTAATCCACCCCTGGTTCTGCCCTGGTAGCTTATTCAAGATTTCCCTTGGCTAGTTTGACCAAAAGTCAACTGCCTAGGAAATAAGCACTCAAAGTGCTTATTATTGAGTTCCAAGCTAAGTGTTTTCACAAAAGTTTCTTAATTTTAGTTGTAAATTAGTTTTCAAAAAGAAAAATCAGAAAAATCCAATTTAAAAATAAGTGATGGTTTTTATTTAATATTAATTATCTATTTAATTTTCCTTTTTGCTTATTAATAAGTATTTTCACATTTTTATATTTTTATTAATTTCCATTTATATTAAAGTATTTTTAGTAATTTTTCCAAATTTTATATTGTCATTTAGTATTTATTAGAATTAATATTAGTTTAATTAATTATTAATTAATATTTAAGTATTAAATAGTAAAAATAGTTTTTATTAAGCACCACCTAGTTTTTATATTTTTCCTAGATTTTATATGTTATAAAATAATTTTATGAAATTTTTCATAATTTTCACTGTTCATTTTCTATTTTTTCTTAATTTAATTTAGTTTTAATTAATTAACAATTAGTTTATAATTAATAATAATTAGATATAAAGTTAGAAAATTTTAATTTTAATTTTAATTTTAAAATTACTTTTATAATACTTTAGATTTTTCCAAATTTAATTTTCATATTTTTAGTGTAATTTTATAATTAGTTATAATTTAGGTTAATTTAAATAATTAATAAGCAATTAATAATTTAATTTTCATATTTTCCTTGTATATTTTCTTTGTACAATCAATCACAACCCTTTTCTGTCCAAATTCACCCTATCACAAACCCGTTTGATTACCATCACACCTCGTCGGGACATAACGACCCGGGGAAATACTGTATTCCACGGAGCATTGGTCTAAGCTGTTTTTGACTTGTTGACCATTTACCTTGGTCAATAATATCTGACGGTTTTGCATCAATCAAATTTTGGCGCCGCTGCCGGGGAGGTTGTGCGCGTTATTCTAAACGGTTTTGCGTATTAGTGAATTTGGATACACACTCATTGTATATTTATCCACCCTTGTTCATATTTTCTTATTTTTATATAAAAACAAAACAAATCGTGAATTTTACCATATCAGATTACTCAAAGATTACTTTGTATGATCTACGAGGAAACGATTTGGTCTTTCAAAACGATTACCAAAAACATTTTAAATAAGTTTTCAACGAACACAAAAAACCCAAAAATATTTTTCCTTACCCTCTATCCATTTTATTCTGCCTTCTTATACCTCTCTCATGTATAATTGTTATGGCGTCTCTCGGCTACACATGCTTTCACTGTAAAAGCCCGATTGAGAACGGCTTTCGTTGTCTCCGGTGTATTTGTGAGAAGTGTGGGAATAATTGTAGTCACAGATTTTGTACTGTGTGCAATTTGTTCATAAATCCAAATTCTCCTAATGATTCACCAAATCTTTCTAACGATCCTCCTCACACATCTTCTTTGAAACAACTTCATTGCATTAGTTGTGGAGATCCGTTAGGAGATGGTTCACTTTGTGAACGGTGCAATTGCAAGGATTGTGGATTTAGCCATGAACTTTGTGCATGTTATGTTTTGTGAACTGAACCTACATTCACCTCTGATTACGATCAGAACTTTTGTAAATATTCTCAAAACGATTACAACCACATTCCTCATAACCCATACGAGCAAGAATCATATCTTTCAAATTTCAATGATGCTTCGTATCATAATACACCAAACTTTTCTTGTGAGTACTGTGGTGGTCCACACTACAATTCTGATTGTCAATCGGGAAACACGCTTGTCTATGAGCAGTTTCCTGATAACAATTTTGACCACAATCTACATGAATCACAGTCACATCAGTTTCATTGGTGTGACTACTGTGGAAACTCACATTTCGGCACAGAGTGTCTTATTAGGAACACACCTGTCTATGAGTATGTTCCTGATGACAATTCTGACGAGAAGATGCCCTTCTCATTAATCTTCTGGTTTTAGTAAAAGATTTGGAGGGTAGTAAACAGTCCCATGATAATCCAAATCAAAAATCGATGGAAGAATTGTTAGCTGAAGAGCGGGCTGCCAAATTAGATTCCCAGATTGCCTTTGAGAAATCTATTAGGGAATCAATTGAAAAAGAAAAAGCAGCCAGATCTAGCTCTCGATTCCGTTTCATTCCTGATGACAGTGATGATGAAGATATCTTTGATGATGATTCATCCAGTTCATCAGATGAAATCCCATCAGTTGAGATTCCATCTCAACCTGCTGTTATCACACCCGAGATTCCCACTCACTCTCTGAACATGGGGGACGAGCATCTTGACACTGTTCCTGAAAAGGAATCGGACGAATTCATAAAGTCTAGTGTTGAGAACCTTGTCCCAATCCCAAGAGTGTCACAGGGAATTCTTGATCATGTGTGTGATATCCCTCCTCCTCTTGTCTTCCCGAATGATGATGTTGAGATGTTCTCCGATTCTAATGATGACGATTCGTTATCTTGTGGAGACATCAGTTATATGGAAGAATTACCTTCTGAGCTAGTCAGCTTAGAAGAAGAGAATGATGAAGAAACTGACACTGAAATCCAAGATGAAGCCCTTCGTGCTACAATGTTGAATGTCAGTCTTCTTATTTCTGAAATCGAGGCTTTCAATATGAAACCCATTTCATCTCCTATCCCCATTAAAGATAGTGACATTCTTTCCGATTATCCTATACCGGAATTTGAAGCCTTTCATTTTGATCATATGGGAGAGAAGATTAGTGGCAGTACCACTTCTCATTCTCATAATTTTCTCCCCGAATATGATTCATTCACCTTTGAGGAGTTCTCCTGTGAACTCACTCACATAATATCTCCGCCGGAGTATGATAATTTCTACTTTGATCTAGACACACCCGAGATATGTCTTGATCACATGAGCTTAAATGATGAGATTCATGATGATGAATCTATGAATTCTCATGTGGGTGATGATGAGTTAATCATGACGTTTATCATGATTTTCTTTCTCTTCTTCACCTATCCTGTAGCTTCTCCTGTTCTTCACTCCTTCAGGAATGAAGACACTATCTTTGACCCCGGCATTTTCATTTATTATTTTTGAGCCGGGTACTTATCTCATCGGTGTGGAACTTTCACGTGCTTCAAATGTTTATCCAAACATCTTGAATGAAAGTCCGATGGAGATTATCTCTTCCACATGATACTTCCCCATGAACCAATGAATTCGGGGTCGAGTCAAGCTAGCGACTCGGTAAACAAAAACAGTAGTATGCATATGGGGTTTTCACCCTAAGTGTGGGGGAGTACCCCTGCTGTGGTTACAAATAAAGTGAAAAAAAAATGGTGTTTCCATGATGAGGCGAAAAATGATCCGTTTTTAGGGGGTCATTTAAGCCCGAATCCGACTTTATTTGATCAAATATTGCCCTAAATCGTTCCTTTTGTGATTTTAGGTACTTGGAGAGTGAATTCTGGAAAAAGAGCCGTTTCGGACGTTTTTGGAGCCTAAAAGTGAAGAAAACGGCAAAGTCTCAAATTTCTATGCTGGGAACAGTGCATGAAGGCGTCAAGAGTTGCTCTTGACGGCGTCAAAGTCCCAAGAATAAAATACCGTGGTTGATGACGGCGTCACATAGGCCGTCATAAGTAGATCAAGGCCATCCGAGGAAGTATTTGGCGGCGAGATGACGGCGTCACACCCTTGCCCTTGATGCCGTCACCCTTGTTTTCCTATATATAGTTTTCTAGTTTTTCACATTAGGAGAAGTTTTGGTGAAACCCTAAAGACGAATTTGGTGCAACTTTTACAGGTTTTTCAAGGGTTCCAAACCCTTGATACCTTGCATTGTAATTGAGATAAGTGTTCTTCTAATTCAATCAATATGTCTATGTGTTGGTTGTCTATATCTTGTTCTTGTCTCAATTCCATTATGCTAGGCTAGATCTCTTTTGTGTTTGCTTAGATCTAATGAAACCTAGATATTGATTATGTGTTGATTACTTGTCTATTCTTGTCTTGGATGAATGATTTTATATGTTAGGCTTAAGAAAACTGGCAGATCTCCAAATGGTAACATGCTTGAACGTCTTAAGAAACATGAACTGAGGCGTACTAGGTCTTTATTGGTTGTATTTAATGCATGAGCCACTGTTTACAATCCCTATAGTTGTGCTGGGTCATGGTGTAGGAGGAGATAAGAGCTCATAGAATTGGGGAGTTATGTATGCCACCCCATGAATGGTATTAAGAAATACAATCCGTCATCCATACAATTATAACAAGTAATTAACGTGTAAAAGATATCTAGGGAGTAGTGAAGTCTAAGTAAACACATTTTCTCCAATTACTGCTCACAACCTTAGTTTAATTAGTTTATTTTCATTTTTTAGTATTTTATTTTGATTGCATCTTAGTTTTGGGTTAGTTGAATAGCAACTAATTCCGCCCACTCTTCCAAAAAACGATATTTTAATTGCTTTCATAAAAATATAAAAACACAAAAATAATCATCCCTCACCTTTAGGACTAGTAATTTAGGCTTTCTAATCCTAGCGACACTATTCCTATGCTGAACGATCAATCCCCCGGTACTTGTCACTATACTATACTACAACGATCAGGTACACTGCCTGGTGGGGGTTGTAAGCTTCTCGAGATCCCTCGAGAGGTAAAGCCTGTTGCGATTCCCACGCATCAAGTTTTTGGCGCCGCAGCCCGGGGAATAGTTATTGTCTAGGTTAGGATTTCTTTTTATTAGGTCTACTTGCTAGATTCCTTTCTAGTAAGATTTTATTTTTTATTTTTAGGTTTTCTTTAGTCTATCTTATTTCTTCGTGCCTTTGTTCGTAACTCTTTACCATCCGACATCATGGAAGGTGGTAACATCTTTGAACCCGTCATCCCACCACAACAAAACCCACCACTAGAACCCCTTAGGCCCCGAACCTTAGGAGAGTACTCCCGACCTAGCCACCAAGGCTACCGAAACACCATTGAGCTCACCGGAGCCAATGTGACCCCCTTGCGATCCGACACCATCCGGTTGGTGCAAAGTGGATGTGCATTCCATGGACTTCGTTCCGAAGATCCAAACCAACATCTTAAGGACTTTCTCAAAATCGTAGATTCCATAGACCTAGGTGTTGAAACTAGAGAGACTACTCGTTTACGCCTATTCCAATTCTCTCTACGGGATCAAGCTAGTCAATGGCTTGAGCGTTTACCCGCGGGATCCATCACCACATGGGATGATCTCACCACTCGTTTCCTTGCTCAATTTTTCCCACCGGGGAGAACTACTAAGCTTAGAAATGACATCTTGATGTTCCAACAACGTCAAAATGAATCTCTTTATGAAGCATGGACTCGTTTCAAGGACTTACTCCAAAAAGTCCCTCATCATGGCATAGATCTTTGGCTCCAAGTCCAAATCTTTTATGACTATATCGACATCTCCACGAGGCGAGCCATTGACCAATCGGCCGGTGGTAAGCTACGTGATCTTAGTGCGGAACAATCGTGGGAACTCATAGAAGATCTTGCTCTCTATGACAACGAAAGTTGGAACGATCCCCGTGATTTGGACAAAACGGTCAAGGCAATATCTTTGCCTTCGAACAACTCTAGCACTCCCGACCGTAGGATCATGGAACTTGAGGACCAAGTCAAGTTTCTCATGAAATCTTACGAAGCTCCGAAGCCTTCAAGCCAAGTGAACAAAATCACTTCTTCATGCGAATTATGTAGTGGTACCCATGACACTCGTGATTGTGTGGAACTCCCCGGAACAGCTTTTGCGGACTACGCATCCACGCGTGCCGACGAAGCGGGAGATAAGCGGTACACTTTCAAGCCCGAGCCAAACACATATGGTGATTCATACAACCCCTCATGGAAAAATCACCCAAACCTTAGGTGGAGAGAAAATCAACCCAATTCTTCCAATCCGCCTAATCGTTACCAACCAAACGGTCCACCATCCAACCGTACTTTCAACAACAATCCTTCTAACAACTATGGTAGTACCAACAATCTTGAAGGATTGATGTCAAAGTTCATGGCATCTCAAGAAGCCCGCATAGCTAGGTTTGAAACCGAATTCAACCAACAACAAACGGAGATGACCAACAAGATTGACAACGTGTTGAAAGCCCTCAACAACCAATGGTTAATCACACCTAGGAAGGACACTAGGGACACCAATAGTAGAAGCCAAATTAAGGATCCCCCATCATCCAAACATGTCCACTTTGTCAATGTTGTCACTATTAAGCCGATAGATAAGGAAATAGAAGAAAGTGACAAGAATGAAGTTAGGCTAGAAGCCGAGACTAAGTATGAGAATAGGGAAGTTGAGGTTAATAAGGATGAGGAATTAGAGGAGGTAGAGCCTAGAGAAGAATACTTTGATAAGTTGCCAACCAAGGAAGAACGGGAATACCATAAAGATTTATTCGATAGTCCCGAGAGAACATATATCTTTGGCGACCCCCTTATCAAAATGGGAGACCCCTCTAACATTAACATCCCATGCAATATCGGGCACATGCATATATGGAAAGCTTACATAGACCCTAGATCCCCCGTGAACATCAAGACTAGGACTTTTTACAATTGGGTGATGAAGAAGCAACTTAATTTTAGGATGATGCCTAATAGGAACCTGATAAGTAATTTTGCGGGAAGAGTGAAAGGATTGCATGTGATTATAGGGAATCTCACCTATGAGATCGATTTTATGATAGTTGAGGACACTCGTCAGGTGATAGATGCTTGCCTAAGTCAAATAATATTTGGGAAACCATTTGTTGAGGCCACTAGGATGAGTTATGATCCGACTCTAGGGATAGTTAGATTCAAGAAAGAGAATGATGAGGTTGCTTATCAAATGCCCTACAAGATTGAGCAATACCGCCTTCTCTCTAATTTCGAAAAGGAACGCAAGCAAGCGGCTTATTATAGGAATGAGGAGGATAGACGTAGAGGAGTAGAGTATGTTAGAAACAGGATGCTTGGTTTCTACAAAGAGTGCTTGCAACTAGGTCCGGAATACAAAACTGGTTTAGAAGACGACCTAGAGAGTGGAACCAATAATGAAATCACGTAGTAACCCATGACTTTGAGTCTAGCTACAAGACTTGTAAATAAAGAAAAGCGCTTCTTGGGAGGCAACCCATGTTTTGTGTGATTTTATTTGTTTGATTGTTATTTGCTTCCGTATGCATGTTTTATTTTTATTGTTGGTTGATCATGTTTTTCAATTAAAATGTGGAAATACTTTACTATGTTGTTTTGGCCTAGTCTTAACTCCAACCTAAAAGTATTTTTGCAAAAGATAAGTGTAAGGGGAAACCCCAAATATGTTTTTAAGAAACAAACCGATCATGATTCTCCACAATATTAAATGAGCATGTATATTCGTATTTGTTAGAGTCAAATGCTTGTATTGAGTCATAATGAAGTTTTGCAGGATTTTCCAGGAAGTAGAACCAAGTTTTTCCAGAAATTTTCCGGAAACTTAACATAAGAATTTCTGCAGGTCCATTCTGACGGCGTCAGAGGTTTACTCTTGACGGCGTCAGGAGTTAAAATCTGGAAATTTTACTGGTTTTGTTTTTCTAACGGAGTCTTATGGTTTTTGTGAATTATTAAGTTTTATAATCTCCAGGAAATCTGCAAACTTCATTCCACAAGCATTATATCTTACTTTGTTTTCTAGGATTTAGTAACTTATATAGGATGCCGCCGATTTTACGCGAGGTTGTCTTGTCTATTTTGTCAGAATTTACAGGTTATGTTCGACAAGGAGATGATTTATATTCTGGAAGGGAAGCTTTGATTGTTCGTTTCCTTGGAGGAAGATTTAACCTGGCCAACCCATAATCCATACCGAGCGAATCAGGGGAGTATTTGATTTCATTATCTTTACTTTTTCACTTTTACATTCTTTACTTGAACATTGGGGACAATGTTCATCTTAAGTGTAAGGGGAGGGTAAAAAGATGATACCTTACATATGCACTTTCGCTTGAGTTTATTTTGTTTAATGGTAGATGTGTAATAAAACTATGAGAAATACTTGTTAGTGCAATTTTAACGCCAAATTTAAAATTTTTTACAACATTTAGGAGTGAAACTTTAGCCATAGCAAGCGTCTCATGGATAGGAGGTTGTATGACTAGCACATAACCGTATATTCAGAAAAATTTTCCACCCAAAAATGTGAGGTTCGCCTTTAGATTTGATAGGAAAAGCATTTACTATTAGTGCTTATGAGTGTACCGGTAGCATTTAGATTCTAGAACTTGCGTTAGTGATGCATCCCGAGACCGCTAGTGAGACTACATTCGTGTGGTAGGATTTACTACATGATAAGAGGCATTAGGATCACCCTTGTGTTAAACCCGTATTATAATTACTTGACCATTTAAGTCATATTACTTGGCTAGTTAAGTCAACTAATTTTTCCCACACCCTTAGCGTTGTACTCATTTTTAGTACACGATACCCCTAGTACACCCCTCCGAGCCTATCTTTTCGTTTCTAACTTTAAGCATCTTACTTAAAGGAAGAATTTGTTACACCCCACTTAAATGTACACCCAAATCGCCTTAGCCTTCCGTGTATGCGCTCATTTTTAGTGCATTATTGTTATTTGTTAAACCCTAAGTTAACTTTCTAATTGATTACATGGTTGCTAAGTCGAGTCATATCCTTGTACATATTGTTTTGGGACGATTGGGACTCATGGGCAAGTACTTATTTTATGGAGTAATGGGGAAGAACATAATATTATTACCCCCATATGTACGTTAATCTTAAAAGTGCTCCAAGTATTTTGATTTTCTTAATTCGAGTCATTAGATTAGTTTAATGTAAAGTATGTAAAGATTCAAGTGTAAGGGGAACTCTCATCCCCTATGATGTATTATTTTGGATGGTAGGGTAAGAGTGTATGCAAAAAAAAAAAAAAAAAAAAAAAAAAAAAAAAAATCGAAAAAAAAAATTAAGAAAAAGAAAAAAAAAATAGAAAAGAAAAAGAGAGAAAAAACATACGGACTACCATCCCGTTTCATTCTATGTTCATTTTATGTTTTTGTTATTTTTCATTTATTAGCATATGTCGAGTCTAGTCTTGGCTTAGCAACGCCATCTTGTACATGTAATTAACCAAGATTGTTAACTCGCCACCAGTAAAACTTCCTTTATCCAACAAAACCGTGTAATTCATATCCCTATACCTAACGTTACAACCCTTTAAAAGACCTCTTTGATAGTTTATCCTAGGTGCTTACGCCATGTGGTGGAGGTTTGATCCTTTCCCAAGCCTATGGTAATCTATTTTGCTATGACAGGTAGTGAGAGATATCTTCCATTTCCATAATGTTATATTACTTTATTACACCCGAGAGATGTGAGTATCTAAACACTATTTGTGAGGTGCTTGTATATGACCTCCGTGCTTGTCTATTGGTCTTTAGTGGAACGATTATTTGTTGTAATTACTTTTATATTAGTGTTAAATGACCCCTAACTTGTCTTTTGAGTAGAATAAAAGCGCATTTGCTTGAGGACAAGCAAATCTCAAGTGTAAGGGTATATGATGAGGCGAAAGTCATTTAAGCCCGAATCCGACTTTATTTGATCAAATATTGCCCTAAATCGTTCCTTTTGTGATTTTAGGTACTTGGAGAGTGAATTCTGGAAAAGGAGCCGTTTCGGACGTTTTTGGAGCCTAAAAGTGAAGAAAACGGCAAAGTCTCAAATTTCTATGCTGGGAATAGTGCATGAAGGCGTCAAGAGTTGCTCTTGACGGCGTCAAAGACCCAAGAATAAAATACCGTGGTTGATGACGGCGTCACATAGGCCGTCATAAGTAGATCAAGGCCGTCCGAGGAAGTATTTGGCGGCGAGATGACGGCATCACACCCTTGCTCTTGACGCCATCACCCTTGTTTTCCTATATATAGTGTTCTAGTTTTTCACATTAGGAGGAGAACTTTTGGTGAAACCCTAAAGACGAATTTGGTGCAACTTTTATAGGTTTTTCAAGGGTTCCAAACCCTTGATACCTTGCATTGTAATTGAGATAAGTGTTCTTCTAATTCAATCAATATGTCTATGTGTTGGTTGTCTATATCTTGTTCTTGTCTCAATTCCATTATGCTAGGCTAGATCTCTTTTGTGTTTGCTTAGATCTAATGAAACCTAGATATTGATTATGTGTTGATTACTTGTCTATTCTTGTCTTGGATGAATGATTTTATATGTTAGGCTTAAGAAAACTGGCAGATCTCCAAATGGTAACATGCTTGAACGTCTTAAGAAACATGAACCGAGGCGTACTAGGTCTTTATTGGTTGTATTTAATGCATGAGCCACTGTTTACAATCCCTATAGTTGTGATGGGTCATGGTGTAGGAGGAGATAAGAGCTCATAGAATTGGGGAGTTATGTATGCCACCCCATGAATGGTATTAAGGAATACAATCCGTCATCTATACAATTATAACAAGTAATTAACGTGTAAAAGATATCTAGGGAGTAGTGAAGTCTAAGTAAACACATTTTCTCCAATTACTGCTCACAACCTTAGTTTAATTAGTTTATTTTCATTTTTTAGTATTTTATTTTGATTGCATCTTAGTTTTGGGTTAGTTGAATAGCAACTAATTCCGCCCACTCTTCCAAAAACTGATATTTTAATTGCTTTCATAAAAATATAAAAACACAAAAATAATCATCCCTCACCTTTAGGACTAGTAATTTAGGCTTTCTAATCCTAGCGATATTATTCCTAAGCTGAACGATCAATCCCCCGGTACTTGTCACTATACTATACTACAACGATCAGGTACACTGCCTGGTGGGGGTTGTAAGCTTCTCGAGATCCCTCGAGAGGTAAAGCCAATTGCGATTCCCACGCATCATTCCACATTTGGCTTGTAATGTTGCCATTTTACGTTCAAAGAGTCGGCATAATAGCCGGGACTTTGAATATTGAGGAAAATATTCAATTCTAAGTGTGTTGGGGGCAATGTTCTGAAAGGCTCAAGGCGCACTAAGGCGCTAAGGGGGTCAAAGAGCTTCGAGTCGAGGCGCAAACCAAGGCGCAGGATTCATAAATATGAGGCGCACTATACATTTAGGTGTTTTTATAACATATGTGACAACTTATGCAGCTTAAATTACACAAAAATATCAATATTCAATGCATAATGCCACTTAATAGTTATTACATCTAACAAAGCTTGCATTTAAACCTAAAATATCAAGCAAGCAGCATATCAGAATCCATGAACTACCCTAAATACCTGAATATACATTACAATATATGAGCTTATGACTTATAAAATTTAACAAATTACCATGTATCTCTATCAACTATCAATAGCAACAAATCTATAGTTGGTTGGTAACACTTAACACTAATGAAACAACATTTGTGTCTGTTAATAAGCTATTATTCTTAGACATTAGATTACAAAAAATATATATGTCTTTGTTGATTGTGTGTTTTAGTTATTTTCTAAAATATTAGGGTTATTAGATATTATATAACTTAAAGGGCCTAATGTATATAACATGTAAGCCCAAAATGTATCTTACTATTAAGTAAAAAAGGCCAAAACCCCGTTACATCTTCTAGGCGCAAAAATCCCCTAGGCGCAATAGCGCAAAAATCCCCAAGGCGCTATGATTTTTATGGGATTCATGCATGTCGTGAGCCTCGATCTGAAAAAATCCCAAAGGCTGGAGCCTCGTGGGATTTAGGGAGTAGGCGCGCCTTAGGCGCACATTTTAAAACATTGGTTGGGGGGGGGGGGTATTCTAGCGAATTTGGTCACATTTTACCTTCTAGTACCCCCGTTTTTTGCCAAAATTTCAAAAATTTTAAAAAAAAAATTCACTTGAGCTTCAAAATTTTTATGGTTATTAGTCTGCCATGTCTAACCGACAAAAGGATTGGCTAATCCAGGAGCAAACGGCTCTTGTTAAAGATATATCAAATCCGTTGATGGCTTGCAATTTGCCCAAAATTGTATGGAATTCAACTCTCCATATCCTGAAAAGTAAAAGAGTGGGCTAGCCCGCAAGATTATGGCTTGTGGTAAAGGCAGTGGAAAACCATAATTGGTAATCAACTCACCAAGATGTTGACTGTGTCCATCAAGAGTTGGCTAGTCCAGAAGCAAACGGCTTCTGGTAAAGACAAATCAAATCCGTTGACAGCTTGTGGTTTGCTCAAAATCACATGGTTATCAATGTACCATAGTTCTTACTTGAACTGAAATATTTGGCTACTCCATAAGTAATGACTTTTAGTAAAGAGATTCAAACCCATTAAGTTTTCTCAAAATATTGCTAGGGACTAGCAGAAGTTTAGTGTGGGGGATTGATGAGTGTGTGAATACTCATCATTTTTTGTCAATCTGAACTGCAAAAACATTTAAAAACACTCAGACATGCATCAAAATACTGAAAATAGTCCAAAATTGTGTTTTATATGTTTCAGATGCAAAATGAGTAAAAACAGTTGAAAAACAAACAAAGTTTGCATAATTGGCAGTTTCAGTCCCCCAACTTTCAAAAATTGGCAAAAATAGTCCCTGAGTACTTATTTTAAAAGAAAAGTCACCAAAGGTCCTTTTGAAATCACAAATAATCATATTTAGTCCTTTGGTGTAAAGTTTCATAAATTTACAAGTTTAGTCCCTGTACTTTGCAAAATTGTCAAAAATGGTCCCTGAGGATTTAAAACTTTGAAAAAATCAATTTTGGTTCTTGTGCTATTCTTCTATGGCAAATATGGTCCTTGGATGTGAATTTTGGAAAATTACAAGTTTGGTCCCTGAAGTTTCACAAGTTGGCAAAACAGGTCCCTAGAAATTCAAAAGGTGGAAAAATCATCATTGGTCCTGGTACTATTCATTTATGGCAGAAATTACCCTGGTTTACACTTTGGAAAAATAACAAATTATGTCCACAAGTTTCAGGAATTTCAAGTTTAGTCCTTGTGATTTTTAAACTTACAAAATAAACAAACACAATCCAATTCCAAAAATCCAATCCACCCAAAAGCCTTATCTAACCAAATACCCAAGCCCATCCCCTAAAGCCCAATCCCCTAACCCCGTTTGATATATCCCAGGGTCAATGGTCAAGTGGTCAAACCGACCACTGTTCACCCTTCATCCCTTTTCCCTGAAATCCTGCAACTATGCCCCCCTCCTCCATAACCTGTTTTCTCACTAAACTCACCAACCTCATCTCATGTCCCCTGCAAACCCCCTCCTCATTAAATTCTCCCACCTACAACTCACCTAAACGACTAAAACTGCCACTTTTCCTTTTTCCCACCAAAAACCCATTCAAAGGTTAGGATCAAATCCCAAGCAATCCAACGGTTCAAATAGAAATGGGAAAGAGAGAAGGACTCCTCAGGGTTTATAAAAGTCAAGAGAAGAGAGCAGAAGAATTATTAGAGTAGTATTAGTTTAGTCTTAGTCTTGTAGTGTTAATTGTAGTGTAATTTTAATTATGTAATCTTTTTCCTTTGAATCTTTCAACTTAGTTTACATTTGTAATTTCAATTTTCAAGTTAAATTAAAGTCTCATTTAAGTTTATGCCAAATTCGAATTTTCATTCAAATTCTCAAGTAACTTGTAATTTGATTTAAATGTTCTTTATTTAATCTCAGAATGTTAGTCTATGTTTGTTAAGGTTGTTGAAATAAAAAAAAGCAGAAAATCAGAAAAGAAAAGAAAAAGAGAAAAATACAAAAAAAAATAGAGTAAAATAAATAGGAATCAACAAGAAGAAACAGAAGAAGAAGTGGAATCTTGGTTATTCTTGGTTTAGTGACCTCAGGGAGGCGTTAGGTTTAGTGTAGTTTCATGATCCTTGGTGTTTGATCTCAAAGAAAGCACTTGTGAGTTTTAAACTTTCAATTTTTCTTTTTATGGTACCCTAGTTTATTAGGTAATTATTTTTACATTTCTATGATTAATTAAGTTTATCTAATCATATTGAGTCATAAGAGTTTGGTTTCCTGGTTCTTATTACCTATTTGCTTCAAAAATCCACAAACAGTCACTATTAAAGGGTGTTTGGATTTGTTGTGTTGTCTGTGATCCTCTGTGCTATTTTTATGGTTGTTTGTTATTTCATGTTTCTTTAGTGTATCTTAGAACATTAGGACCAGAAAAACCTGTGACCATTTGGTAAAAAGTCAAATTCATCAAAAATCTTTCATAACTGTCAACTGTGTAGATTTTAAGATCCATGATTGCTCATATCAATGCATAAGTTGTTGTATAAGCTTGTTTTAGTCTCACTTTAACATATTTCATCATTCTCAGTAACTAGGGATCAACCAAAACTCATATTAGTCAAAATTCTAAGTGTATTCAAAAAGTCAAAATTTCAGGTTCAGTTGGAAACCCACTTTTTGTGGGAATTGTTTAGAATTTTGTGGTTGCTTTCAAGACTTGTTCTTTTCACAAGTTATTCTCCTCCAACTAACCTTTAGGAATCTACCATCATTATAATTTTGCCATTTTTTCTTGTGGGCCCTACACCCTCCCAAACACAAGTGCAGGGGAAGAACCTCCCCTGTGCACAGACCTGTGCAGTCCACCACCTCAACTTGCAGAGGCTCCACAGGCCTCACCAATGGGCCCCACAGGGTAATCCTTGGCTCTTTTGAGAGCTCACCCAGCTGTCTATCTAGTTCTTAGATTCATTCAAGCTCAAACCACCTTGCCCCCTCCTAAATTTGGCCAGCAAGGCAGCCCTGTTGGATTGTTTGGGGGTCAAGGTTTTGATTAGCTTATTTGGCTTGGTTGGCTTATTCAAGGGTTTTAGTTGGTTGTTTTGGCTTATTTTCCATTCATCAAACATGTATCCATCTTAATCCACCCCTGGTTCTGCCCTGGTAGCTTATTCAAGATTTCCCTTGGCTAGTTTGACCAAAAGTCAACTGCCTAGGAAATAAGCAGTCAAAGTGCTTATTATTGAGTTCCAAGCTAAGTGTTTTCACAAAAGTTTCTTAATTTTAGTTGTAAATTAGTTTTCAAAAAGAAAAATAAAAAAAAATTAATTTAAAAATAAGTGATAGTTTTTATTTAATATTAATTATCTATTTAATTTTCCTTTTTGCTTATTAATAAGTATTTTCACATTTTTATATTTTTCTTAATTTCCTTTTATATTAAAGTATTTTTAGTAACTTTTCCAAATTTTTATATTGTCATTTAGTATTTATTAGATTTAATGTTAGTTTAATTAATTATTAATTAATATTTAAGTATTAAATAGTAAAAATAGTTTTTATTAAGCACTACCTAGTTTTTATATTTTTCCTAGCTTTTATATGTTATAAAATAATTTTAGGAAATTTTTCATAATTTTCACTGTTCATTTTCTATTTTTTCTTAATTTAATTTAGTTTTAATTAATTAATAATTAGTTTATAATTAATAATAATTAGATATAAAGTTAGAAAAATATAATTTTAATTTTAAAATTAGTTTTATAATATTTTAGATTTTTCCAAATTTAATTTTCATATTTTTAGTGTAATTTTATAATTAGTTATAATTTAGGTTAATTTAAATAATTAATATGTAATTAATAATTAGTAATTAATTAATAATAATTAATTAAATAGTGTAAAAATTAATTTTGTTTTTCTAAGAATTTTATTACATCATTAGGATTGTAAAAAGTTAATTTTCATAGCCGTAGGTATTTTATTTCACCAAAACTCGCGTTTTATTTCGTACGTTCACGTAACTTTAAACTGAACGTACGCGTTTTTAAGTTTTAAACGTTTATGGGTTTTCTAACTTTACAGTCTTGTTAATATAGCTTATTTAAGCTATTTCCTTTTATATTTTCTTTGTACAATCAATCACAACCCTTTTCTGTCCAAATTCACCCTATCACAAACCCGTTTGATTACCATCACACCTCGTCGGGACATAACGACCCGGGGAAACACTGTATTCCACGGAGCATTGGTCTAAGCTATTTTTGACTTATTGACCATTTACCTTGGTTAATAATATCTGACGGTTTAGCATCAATCAATGATCATAATGATTGGTTCAGGTCTGATGGTTGTTTCGGTTCGTTAGGGCTATCGATGCTATGTTAGGGTTTTTATCAACCCTAGGTATGGTGCATGAGGCACTTGTTTCGTGCTGACTTAATTTTCATGACTGCTATTGAACTAGCAAATGAATTGGATCATGTCACATACCTACAGTCCTATGATGTTTGTTGCTAGAAGTTAGAGTCGCAACCCTATTGTTGAAGTGCTTCTATTCAGCTGGTTTTGTTCTTGCATGACATATGGTGTTGGGTAGTCGCTGCGTATGTGTATGTGCATAGGTTCTCTTCATACTCTTAGTGAACTGAAATCACATTTGATGATCCATGAGTGAAGAGTACTATGTTCAAGAAGTTGTAACGTAGGGTTTGCATAACCCTACTGTTTGTCTATGACAGGTTGTGTTATCTATGGGTTGCACTCAGAGTTACATTTAGCAACATTTGATACAGAATCGTGTCATGGTGCTTTTTTGGTTTCATGTTGGTGGAACAAAGATGATGATTGGAAGTTCTACGGTGACTAAGAAGACCCAAGTGTTTACTTGAGTAATGATTTATTGTATTTTTATTTTTAGTCATTGTTAGATGTTAGTTGGTTATGTATGTTATAAGAATGGCATGTCATTCTTATATAGTGGTTATGTAAGTGTCCTGTTGACATAAATAATGCCTAAAAACATTATTAACATTCATTGACATCTCTAAGCTTTGATAATCACAAAACATAAACTCATTGAACTAAAAATTAGGACGTAAACAAATATTTGGCATTTTATATTTCACTTTACATCAAAATCACTTAAGGTATGAATAAACAAATTATTTATTGCATTCTATGATCAAAAGAAATTTTTCTTAATCACTAGAACCTTTATAAAATGTCATAAACATTTTATATCTTTTACAAAATCATTTTTGGAATTAAAAGAATATGTTTAAATCATTATAAATATATGATTTCAAATGTCCAACCAAAAATGGCAAATATTATCCAGAAAAACCTTCCCCACAAAAGGACAAACAAATCCAATGTTCTAGAAGGGCGGCCCCCTTAATTATACTAGGCGGCCCCCTTAATTATTAAGGGGACCGGCCACGCTCCAGAACAGTGTTTTGTTTGCCTATAAATACTGGTTCATTTCACAATTTTTCCTCACCTTTTGCACTCCAAAACCTTCTGATCTAGATCTCCATTTCTATTCTCAAAATCCTTTGATCATACATACATAAATCTTTGTGTCAAAGTGATCCAAACATCAACCTCTCAAGTGCAAGAGAAGAATACTTCTATCCTCAAAGACAAGAAGTAACTTGTTGTGACCTCTACATCCAAGTTGTTAGAGCATCATCCATTGTATCTATCTCTTTGTGTTATTTGTTGTGAATATTTGATAGAAGATAGTTTAGCTAGGTGTGTAGATAAAGCTATTGGTTAGTAGATAGTTGTGAAGGAGAAAGTTAGGAAGTAGATATTTGTGAAAAAGATAGTTGTGAAGAAGATAGTTGTGAAGTAGATAGGTGTGAAGATAGATAGGTGTGAAGAAGTTGTGTAGAAGTTCTGATTAAGTTGTGACGAAGTTGTGGTGTGTAAATTGGTGTGTAAGGTTTTCTCCGCCATAAGGGAGCTTGTTGACATAGTGAAGAAAACTCTCGAGTTAGGTGCTCGGGGAGTGGAGTAGGGCAAGGAAGGTGTCCTTGTAGCCGAACCACTATAAATCTCTTGTCTCGCGGTTCGATCTTTCCATCTCTCATTTACTTCATTACTTACATTATTATTGCTTTAGCATACATATATATTGTTGTTAATATTGTGCAAGACTTGACTTCACATAATATCGAATCTAAATTTTTGAAAGAAAAGAAAACACACAAACAAAGTTTCTCATATTAAACCAAAAAGACGTAAAACTATTCAACCCCCTTCTTATTTTCCACAATTGGTATCAAGAGCCACGTCTAGAAGATTTTTAAAATATATTGTATTTTAAAAATTGTAACGATCTATGGAATCTGAAAAATATTTAGAATGGCAATCTATGCAAAGACCACCACTATTTGAAAGTGATGGATTTTTATATTGGAAAAATAGATTCGAAACTTATGTGAAATCTAAATATCTTGATCTTTGGCATGTTATTACCTTTGGTGATTTTCCTCCTACTCAACAAAATCCGGAAACTAAAATGGATGAAATTGTATCTTTTGAAAAACAAAATGATGATTTGAAAAAGAAACTAGCAAAAAATAATGAAGCTAAAATGGTAATTTATAATGTGTTACCACGCAAATAATACGAAAGAATTTTTATGTGTAAAACCACCAAAGAAATTTGGGAGTCACTACTTATTTACTCACCAAGGTAATAGTCAAGTCAAAGATAATAAAATAGATCTTCTTGTACAACAATATGAACAATTTACGATTCCGGAAGAAGAATAAATAGATAATGCATTTGCTAAATTTAACACTATTATCACAAGTTTAAAAGCACTTGATGAGACATTTTCTTGTAAGAATTGTGTTAGGAAATTTCTTAGGGCATTGCATCCAAAATGGCGAGCTAAAGTCACGGCAATTGAAGAATCGAAGAATTTGATGACGTTATCACTTGACGAACTTATTGGCAATTTAAAGGTCCATGAAGAAATTATAAGAAGAGATTCGGAAACGGTCAAAGTCAAGAAAGAACAAGCTAAATCCATTGCTCTAAAAGCCAAAAAGGAACCTAGTGACGATGATGATTCAAGTGACGAAAGTGAAGACGAAGAATATGCAATGGCCGTAAGAGAATTCAAGAAATTCTTCAAAAGACGAGGAAGATTCAATAAATTACCACGAGACAAAAGAAAGTCGTTCCAAAGAAATAGAAGTGATAACTATGGGAAAAGAAAGTGCTTTAGATGTGGAAGTCCAAATCATCTCATTGGTGAATGTCTAAAGCCACTGGGTTACGAAAATCAAGGCGCCTTCGTTAGTGGAACATGGAGTGATAGTGACAAAGAAGAAGTGGAAAAACCGAGAGACGAAAAATGTTTTGTAGCCAAAGCGACCGATGAAATTTGCTTAGGAATAGACTTGGAGCTCGACGAATGGATCAAGGATAGCGGATGTTCGAGGCACATGACGGGGAACCGCAAGCTATTTTCTACATACAAGGCATACAATGGAGGTAACGTTATTTTTTGTAGTGACTTGCGTGGAAAAATCATTGGCAAAGGTACGATTTTTCAAGACTCACTTACTATTAAAAATGTTGAGCATGTAGATAATTTAACTTATAACTTACATAGTATAGGCCAAATATGCGATAATAAGTGTAGAGTTACCTTTACCGATAGGGAAGGAGGCATTTATGTTATGAAACTAGGAAACAAACCGGAAGATAGAATTTGCCTAACAACCCTAGACGAAAACTGCACATTGTGGCATAGGAGATTAGGACATGCAAACATGCAACAAATACAATCTTTAGCCTCTAAAGAATTAGTTAGAAACTTGCCTAACCTAAGATATGACAAACACTTTTGTGATGCTTGTAAAATTGGAAAACAAGCTCATGCAAGTCACAAAGCCAAGAATATAGTATCCACTACTAGGTGCCTATAATTATTACATATGGATCTATTTGGTCCATCCAATGTGCGGAGCTATGGAGGAAACTGTTATACCTTAGTAATAGTAGACGACTATTCACGATACACGTGGACTAGGTTTTTAAGTGACAAAACCCAAACCTTTGAAAATTTTGAAATATTTAGTAAAATGATTCAAAATAAACTAGGATGCACAATAGTATCTATTAGGACGGACCATGGTAGGGAATTTGATAACGAAGTACAATTCGGAAAATATTGTAATTTAAATGGAATATCTCACAATTTCTCCGCTCCTCGTACTCCTCAATCAAATGGCATAGTAGAAAGAAAGAATAGGTCACTACAAGAAATGAGTAGAACAATGTTAAATGAACAATCCATCCCGCAAAAATTTTGGTGTCATACTGTAGATACATCAACATATATAATTAATAGAGTATCAATTAGGAGAATTTTAAGAAAAACTCCTTATGAGTTGCTAAGAGGTAGAAAACCTAATTTAAGCAACTTTAGGGTATTTGGAAGTAAATGTTATATTATAAACACTAGAGATTACCTTACTAAATTCAACCCAAAATCATATGAAGGAATATTTTTAGGTTACTCGCAAAATAGTAAAGCATACATAATACTTAACAAACACACTATGAAAGTAGAAGAATCTTTAAATGTAACATTTGATGAAACACCACCACCTCCTAAAACATTACCTTTCGAAGATGATGACTTAGTCAAAGATGAAGCTATTGAGGTTAGTAAGACAAAACCCCTAGGAAATGATAATGATATTATAAACTTAGAAGATAACGAAGTAGTAAATATTAAGGAATCTAAATCACATCCATTGGATAACATAATAGGAAGCCTTAATCAAAGAACCCTTAGGTCACAAGCCCAAGATAAAAATAACTTCTTCTGTTTCCTATCAGCAATAGAACCTAAGAATATTAATGAAGCATTAAAGGATGAAAGTTGGGTTATGGCTATGCAAGATGAATTAAATCAATTTAAGGCTAATGATGTTTGGGAATTTGTCCCAAATCCAATGAACATGACTATCATAGGAACTAAGTGGGTATATAGGAATAAGTTAGATGAAAATGGAATAGTAACTAGGAACAAAGCTAGGTTAGTTGCCCAAAGTTATAATCAACAAGAAGGAATTGATTATGATGAAACTTATGCCCTCGTAGCTAGACTAGAATCTATTAGAATATTACTTGCCTATGCATGCGCCATAGACTTTAAGTTATTCCAAATGGACGTGAAAAGTGCATTCCTCAACGGTTTTATCAATGAGGAGGTTTATGTGGCACAACCTCCAGGATTCATTGACTTCGCAAAACCTGATTATGTTTATAAACTAAAGAAAGCTTTATATGGACTCAAACAAGCTCCTAAGGCTTGGTATGATCGATTAAAAGCTTATCTTATTAAACATGATTATTCCATAGAAATGGTAGATAACACTCTTTTCACTAAGAAGAAAGACCCAAATCTCATCATTGTCCAAATATATGTCGACGACATTATATTTGGATCGACTTGTCAAGAAATGTGTGATGAATTTGCCAAAATCATGCATGATGAGTTCGAAATGAGTATGATGGGTGAACTAAACTTTTTCCTAAGATTACAAATTAAACAATTAGAAGATGGAATATTCTTTAACCAATCTAAGTACATTAAGGAAATGCTCAAGAAATTTGGCCTAGAAGACTCAAAACCCATGAAAACCCCTATGTCTACGGAAGTGAGCTCACAAAAGATGATGAAGGTGAGTCCGTGGATAATACTAAGTATAGAGGAATGATAGGTAGTTTACTATACTTAACGGCAAGTAGACCCGATATCATGTTTAGTGTCTGTCTTTGTGCCCGCTTTCAAGAGGATCCCAAAACCTCTCACCTAGAAGCGGTTAAGTGTATCTTCTGATACATTAAAGGTACTATACACTTAGGATTATGGTATCCGGCATAGAAACCATCGTCTATATTCGGATCATGCAGGAGACTACGTAGATAGAAAAAGCACTAGCGGTATTTGCACTTTTATGGGATGTTGTCTAACATCTTGGTTTTCAAAGAAGCAAACCGCTCTTGCTATTTCTACCACCGAAGCCAAATATGTAAGCGCTGAAAAGGCATGTTAACAAGCACTATGGATGAAACAAGCTCTCATAGACTATGGCATTAGGTTAGAAAATGTTCCTATTATGTGCGATAACAAAGGTGCGATAGATTTAAGTAAAAATTCGGTTCAACACTCTAGGACTAAACATATAGAAATACGCTACTACTTCCTTAGGGATAATGTACAAAAAGGAAATATATCTATAGAAAATGTTACATCGGAAGATAATATTGCGGATATATTCACTAAACCCCTTAAGCGTGAATTATTCAACCACTTGCGTTTAGGATTAGGAATGATGGAACAAGTTGACTAAATTTTATTGCATTTACACTACTTATTACTTGCATAAAATTTATTTTTCTTCCACCTCTTCATATCTGAGTCTAGGAATCTATTTCGCACAAAATTAAAGATTGGGAAACCTCATTTTTATTGCATATACTTTCCTGTAAAACCCATCAAATTTTCTTTAAAACTATTCTCACATCTAGGAAATACATGAAAACCATTTTACTTGGATTGTTGACAAATGCTAAAAACTTTTTCTTAAATCATGCATAAAATCTCACATGAATCGTCAAAATATATAATCTAATATATAACATTGACATTCATGAATCGAGCAAAAATCAAATCGAGGAGATTTTGGATTGTTTCTTAGGAAGTTTACTTATTTGCATTTAGGAGTCGAAACAATCACAACTCCACATTTGTTGCATATAGGCACGCACTAGGACAAAATCACTCACAATGTTGTCATCTTGTTCCATCACTAGTTTTTCACTCACTAATTGCCTTTGCCTTTGATCTAAGATAGTTACTCTAGGAAGATTGAGTGCCCTTGCCTTTGCTTGTCTCTTCTAGACTATTATTTATTGCTTATTTGCTCTATTAATTAAATTTTTTTGCATGCATGCTATATTATGATTAGATTAGATGCTATATTGCCTCAAAGAGTTGAACTTGCTTGAATCTAAACCCAAAAACACAACCTTTCTACAAACTTTCTGTCAAAAACCCAATTATGGCAATCTGGAAACCACCAGATGGGCGGCCCCCTTAATTATGTAAGGCGGCCCCCTTAATCATTATGGGGACTGCCCCCTAATTAAGGGGACCGGCCATCTGATGGTCGGGTTTACAGAATCTTTTCTGCTTTTTAGCCCATTTCATCCTACACTTCTCAATTTTCACCAACATATTTTGTCTTAATCTCCGAAGCAAACCTTATCCATCCATAAACACACAAATCTCACACTATAAATATCCCAATCTTCAAAACTCTCCATTCATCTCATCATGACCTCTCCAAACAAACCAAAACCAAAAGCCTCAAGGCTAACAAGGATAACAGAAAAAACCCATGTGGCGAAGAAAAAGCCCTCAAAACAAATCCATCATAACCAATGAAATTGGTAATCAATCAACACCTCCAACCTCTTACTTCCCAAACTTCACTCCAAACCCACAAAGACATTCCTTTGATCCACTTTACAAACCATACGACAATGGCCAAACATCCTCCTTCATGCCAAACTATACATCTCAACCTCCAACCATCTATAATGATACCTACAAATTCGATCAACCATCAAACTATACCTCCAACTACACAACCCCAATTCATCCATATCAACATAATGATCCCCTTCACATTTCCACGGAAAAGCAAAAGTTCCGTGAAGAAATAACCCAACTCCATGATCTAAGTGATCTCCTTGCTATGCATCATGCGCAATGCAACAAAGGGCAACCTCCATCATCACCCTATGCATCTTTGCCCCACTGATGAGTGTCTAAAATACTCATCATTTCTGTCACATTTAAGCTACAAAACATCTGAAAACATACAGATATGCTTTTAAATATATGAAATATCATGAAATTGTGTTTTTAAGTGTTACAAGTGCAAAAGGAATGAAAACTGATGAAAAACAACAAAGTTTACATAATTTACAGTTTCAATCCCTAAACTTTCATAAATTGGCAAAACTAGTCCCTGGTTAATCAAAACTTGTTCAAATGTCATAAAAGGTCCTTGGGATTCATAAGTTGTTAGAAAAAATCCTTTGAAGTTAAAAATCACAAATTTACAACTATGGTCCCTCAACTTTGGAAAAGTGTCAAAATTAGTCCCTAAGGTTTAAAAAATAAGAAAATATTCAAAATAAACCTTATACTATTCTAAAATGACATAACTGGTCCTTTGTGTTAACTGTTTAATATTTACAGGTTAAGCCCTTCAAGTTTCAGAAAATTACATGTTTGGTCCCTGGAGTTTGAGGAATTGGCAGAAAAGGTCCCTGTGCATTAAATACGGGAAATTATCATTTTTGGTCCTTGGGTTATTCAACATTGGCAAAATTGATCCTTATAACTACTTTGGGAAAATTGCAAAATCAGTCCCTCATTTTGTCAAAATTACAAATTTGGTCCTTGATTGAGTTATAATCCAAACGGACCTTAAATAAAAACAACCCACCCTTTGTATATTATAAACCCAACACCAAACCCCAGCCCACCATTCCTTGCCTTGGCCCAACACAAAACAGCCCACCCCCTAAATTAATACAAACGGGGTCAATTAGTCAATGCCCGCCAAAACCACCAGTTACTGTTCATCGTCTCCCAAACCACCCTAGTCACCAATACCAGGTGGTATTCTTGCCACCTATCACCATCCACCTCACCACCAACTCCCTTCCACCTCCTGACACCAACCCACATCACCAATAAATTCAATTCCCACTTCTTTATCACCAAAACCACTCCTACACCTCTGTTTTTCAACCTAAGCCCAAACTTGGCCTCCAAGCCTATTCTTTTGTCCCCTGCCACATCCACATGATACCAAAAATCTTTTATTGCTCACCTTTGCCTCCAAGTTTACTTGGAGGACTTTTGGCGCCAATTTTGGTTTAAACGGCTTGGATTAATTGAACCAAATCAATGGTTAGGATGAAGTGGGAAAGTCTCTAAAAGTCTGCAAAGACCTCAAAAGATCATCTATATCAAGAAAGAAGGCAGAGTGAAGAAAACCATCATAGAAATACTAGTTTATGATCAATTTACTGTTTATCTTTAATACTTGTCTTTTAAGAGCTTTCAGTATTGTAATCAACCTTGACAAAGTTTAATTACATACTATTTACAGTTGTAGTTTCCTTAATCTTTAATTTTTTGTCATTTACTTAATTTGTCTTTAATTTTCATGTCATTTTAAATATTGTTGCTTAATATTGTTGTTTAGTTGACTCAAAAGCTCATATAAGCTCCTGAAAAAGCTTTCATAAGCTTTTAGAGACTTTAATATTCAATATTACTAAAAAGAAAAAAAAAATACAAAAAGAAATCAAGAAAAATAGAAAATAAATAAAAAATTTAATTTCAAGAAAGAAGAAGCATTGGAGCAGGGTTAATTCAGGATTGCCCTGGGTTTTAGAGGCTTGTGGAAGCCACATAAGTTGTTTTTGGATCCTTGGTTCTTAGTTCTGCTTGGAATCCTTTGTAAGCCACATTTTTCCTTTTTGCTTTTTACTGTATGTATACTTATCATATGATTATCTGTGTTGCTTAATGTTTATTTGATATATGTTAGTGATATTAATGCTTAAATTTATCTGTTTGATCATTAGTTTTCTTTGTTGCTAAAAAATTTCATATCACAGTTAAAATAACTTGTTTATGTTCTCTTGGTATTTGTTATTATCTTTGGTATTTTTATGTTTAAAAGTGTTTATTTTATCATTATATAAAACTTTGATTCAGTATTAAAGACTTAAACTTTCATTTGCTTCAAAAATCTAAATTTAGTACACATAAAGGATTGTTTGGCACAGTGGATATCTCTGTGATAAAGGAGTCTTTGGTTGTTGCTATTAGTTGATACATGTTACTTTAGGTCCTAATTACTCAGTCAAAACAAAAAAATCAAGTACTCACAAGCCTAAAGTCAAAATCAAGGGTAATACCCCTTGATTTGGTCCACTGTTGGAACAGTGGGTTCCAAACCCACTCAAATCTTCTCATTACTAGTTGTTTAAGCTTCATTCCATGTTAGAATAGTCCAACATATCATTTTCAGTTAGATTAGATCAATCAAATCTCATATAAGTCAACTTTGCTTGTTATCTCAAAAAGTCAAAAAGTACTTGAGCAGAAAATCACCAAAATGGCATGAATTAATATGATTTTTGTGCTTGGATTTAGGGTTTGAAACTTGTTGTGAGTAAAGTATATCAGTAGAACTTGAGTTTTCCATACTTTTTATATTTTTGTGATTTTTTTCTGTGGACCAAACTGCCCCTGGAACACAGCTGCAGGGAGAACTGCTCCCCTGTGCATCAGCCACCCAGTCACACCACCAACTTTGGTGGTTGATTGTGACCACCACAGTGGGTCCCACAGTCCATACTTTGGCCCTTTGAACCCCCCTCCTACCAAGGTTTATCCTTTGACCCTTTGTTTGACCTGGTACTCTGTGGACCCCACCTGAATTTGGACCCAATCTTTGTCCCATTTCTGACCCAGAACCAAATAAGCAATCAGCTTATTGTGGTCTTGTGGCTTATTCACTTGGCTTTTTGGTGTGAAACTTGTTCAAACTTGTCCAAGTAACTCAGCTGAATCAACTTTCACCATGGTGGACCCCACATAAACTCATTCAAGCTTATTTCTTAGGAAAGTCAACTTTGGTCAACTGTTAGGATTAGTAGCTTATAACTAGCTTATTATTAAGCTATAAAATTATTGTTTTTATTAAAGTTGCTTGTTTTTAGGTATAATAAAGTTTTATAAAAGAAAAATCCAGAAAATACAACATAAAAATAAGTGATAGTTTCTATTTAATTTAATTAAATTTTAATTTTCATTTTTATATTTTTATTAAGTAAATTGTAATTTTATATTTTTATTAATTTCCTTATATATTAAAGTATTTTTAATAATTTTCTTAGATTTTTATTTTGTAATTTAGTATTTATTAGAATTAATAATAGTTTTATTAGTAATTAGTTAATAAGTAAGTTATAAATAGCATAATTAGTTTTTATATAGTAACACCTAGTTTTTATATTTTTTATAGATTTTATAAGTCATAAAATAGTTTTATAAATTTTTTTCATAATTTTCTAAGTTAGTTTAATATTATTACTAATTAAAAATAGTTTAATTAGTATAATTAATATAAATAGTTTTAAATTAATAAAAAGCTTATAAAAAGACAAAAACATTTATTTTTATTTTTTATACTTTCTTCAAGTTCATTTTAAGTTTTAGAAAATATTTTTACAAGTTTTTAGTTTAAGTTGTAGTATTTATTATTTTTAGTTTTAATTAAGTTAGTTTTAAATAAAAAGTTAAATAGTTATTAATTAAATAATTAAATAATAAATAATATAATAATATAAAAAAATAGTTTTCTTTTTAATTTAATTTTCTTTTTAGTTTAAGTTTATAGAATTTTCATTTTTAACCCCTATAGTTTATTTTTCTTTAAAACTCACTTTTTTCTTTGTACGCAGTCGCGTACGTTTTTAAGTCCTTTTACGTTTTTAAGTTTTCTTATTTCAAGGTTTTGTTTATATAGCTTATTAAAGCTATTTTATTTTATCCTTAGGGTAATCACAATCACATACCCTTTCCTGTTCAATAATTCCCGATCACAGATCCGTTCTAACTCAGGATATCGCATTTCCAAGGGACATAACGACCCGGGGACACTAAACTCCTTGGATATACATTGTATTTGCCTTGTTTAGAGCAAGTCAATTTTTGGCGCCGCTGCCGGGGAGTGCGCTGCGTTGAACGATTCTGAAGTATCAGATTTGTTGAATACCTATCCATAGTACATATATCTTATATAATATCGTATTTTCATCTTCCATAAACATATAAAACACCAAAAATATTTTCTTTTTCTTTCTATATATATATAACATAAAATAAAAACCTAAAAATACTCTTCTCACCCTTATCTGAGTTTCCTTTTCTTCAAGGATCCTTAGACGCGTCTTAGTACATGCGCACTCGTTCTTCAAGGTCATCAAGTCCTCTTCGTGAGCTTGTAGCCATACCTCGAAGAAATCGTAGACGTTCTGCTCCATCAGTCGTACCCGAGATACGTACTGATCCTAAACCCCCTGTCATAATGACAGAAGACCGTCCGATGAATGAGCTTCTCCAAGCACCCACCGAGGGTTACGGAGATGCTATTGTTGTTCCAGCCATCGTGGCTGAGAATTTTGAGCTCAAAACTGGGTTGATTAATCTGGCAACCCAGAAGCAATTCTATGGTTTTGATAGGGACAATCCTCATGATCACATTAGATGGTTTAACCAAATCATTGGTACCATCAAATGTAAAAATGTCCCTGAGGAATCAATCAAACTTCTTCTCTTCCCATTTTCCATCGAAGGCAATGCCAGGATTTGGCTTGATAAACAGCCTCCTAAATCGATTGAAACATGGGGAGATTTGGTTCATAAATTCATTAATGAATTCTTTCCTCCTTCCAAAACCACATATCTTAAGAACGAGATCATGAAGTTCTCTCAAAGGTTTGATGAACCATTTGGAGAGGCATGGGATCGTTTCAAAGAATCGCTTCGCAGATGTCCACATCACGGTTTCACCGAATTGATGCAAATGGACACTTTCTACAATGGGTTAAACCCATCTGATCAGAATTCTCTAAACGCCTCAGCTGGAGGTAATTTTCTAAGCAAATCCACAAAGGAAGCCATTGCTTTAATTGACAACATGTCTAAGGTCCGTACTACACGAGATAGAACTTATAATTCTCACGCTAGTGCTGGTCCTTCTACATCATCTCCCGTGTCTTCTAGCACTGATTCTCAGATTGCTGAACTCACGAAGGCTATCCAAGCTTTGGTTTCCAAGAAAGAGTCCGCTCCGCAAACTTCTCAAACTGCTGAAGTTAAAAAGGTAAAAGTTTGTGTTACTTGTGGAGGTCCTCATCCATACTACAATTGTACCCACACCGCTGGCAATGCAATTGAAGTCAATGCTGTAGCAGGCAGTTCCAATCAAGGAGGAATTCCATTCCGTCCTCAAATGGAAACAAACTACCGTGCTAACAATCAAGGAGGACAGCCTGGATTATACCAACCAAACAATGCTAATAGGTTCATTCCTAACCAGCAACGAGGGCAAAACACACAGAATCAATATAATGCCCCGAGCAATCAAATGGTTCCTTTTCAATACCCACCCCAAAAGGGGAATTCTAATCAAGGGTATTCAGCTCCTGCTCATCAAATGGTTCCTTATCAAGAATCTCCCTCCAATGAGCTCGCTAACCACATCAAGGTTAATGATGTTAACATGAGGGCAATGCAAAACCAAATCTCCAATTTGAAGAATGAATTTAATTCTTCAATTGCTAAGAACAACAATGAGCTGAGAAACGATATTAAGGACATGTTTGCTGGTTTAGTAAAACAACTAAATCCACCATCTACCTCGGGAACTCTCCCAGGTAACACTGTTCCAAATCCAAAGGGTGAACTTAAAGCTATTACCACTCATAGTAGTAAAGCTCATGATGGACCATCGATTTCTATTCCTTCTCCGGTGAAGGAAAGAAAACGAGAAACCAAGGTGACAAAGGACCCGGTACTTCCTTCTAATAATGGAAGTGCTCATTACGTCCAAACTACGGTTGTCCCAAAATCTACACCCCCTATCACTCTTACATCGTCAAGAATAGATCCTACTCTTTCACGATTCACGGTTAAAAGTTTGTCAAGCAATCTTTATGACCAAAGAGCAGCTGTGACTTATTCTCATATGCTTAATTCTTCCCGTAGGAGTGTATTAGACGACAGTGATGATGAGGAGGAAGATTCCAATGTCATCAAAGCTATCACCACTCGTAGTGGTACTGCTTATGATGGACCCTCAGTGCCTATCCCTCCTCCATTATATGATGTGGAAAAAGAGGCGGAGGATACAGCAAACAAAGTGCAAATTCCAAGTTCACAAAGTACAGCACCAGTCTCTCCTCCGGTCCTCCCTAAAAAGAAATCCAAATCAAGAGTTGTCTTTGAAACTGTAGAGACTCCTGAGGATACCGTCCCTAAATCCAAACCTTATCTTCCGTACCCATCACGTAAGAATGAGGATAGGACCCGTGAAAAGAATAGTCAACAAATAGATAAATTCTTTCAAATCTTTAAAGAATTACACTTTGACATTAGTTTCGCGGATTCTCTCATTCTTATGCCTAAGTTTGCAGCGACTATCAAACAACTGCTAAACAACAAGGAAAAGCTGTTTGAGATGGCAAAAACTCCAGTAAGCGAAAACTGCTCGGCAGTTATCTTAAAAAAGCTTCCGGTAAAGCTTGGAGATCCTGGGAAATTCCTAATACCTTGTGTATTCCCAGGAATGATTGAATGCTATGCCTTGGCCGATCTCGGTGCTAGCATCAATCTAATGCCTTATTCAGTGTGGAAGAAACTTTCTCTTCCTGAACTCTCCCCTACCTGCATGACTCTCGAGCTTGCAGATCGTACCATATCTATGCCCCTCGGCATCGCTGAGGACGTATTTGTGAAAGTAGGGAGGTTCCATTTTCCAGCAGACTTTGTGGTCGTTGACTTTGATGCCGATCAAAAGGTTCCTCTCATTCTTGGTAGAGGATTCCTTAGAACCGGTCATGCTCTTATTGATGTTCTGGAGCATGAGATCACCTTACGTGTTGGTAAGGAAGCTGTTACCTTTGATCAAGATCAAAATTCTAGGTACTCATCAAACTTTAACTCTGAATCGGTTAACAGAATCGATGTCATTGATTTTTCTTCAAAGGAGTATTCTCAAGAAAATCTTGATTATTTTCATAATTCTGTGAGTGGTAATTCCACTCCATCTTCTACTACTATCTTAGCCGAATCTTCAACTTTTCTCACTCTGGATGAGGAAAGTAGTCCCATTTGGGATGAAGATGAGACTGAGAGTGATCAGGAGGGAGATATTCTTCTCCTTGAAGAATTGTTAAATAAAGATCCAATTCCCCCTCCTCCGCTAGACTCTTCAACTTATCTCACTCGGGTTGAGGAAAATCATCCCATTTGGGATGATGATGATACTGAGAGTGATGAGGAGGGAGATATTTTTCTCCTTGAGGAATTCATGCATAATGATCCAATTTCCCCTCCTCCACTAGAAGAACTTCATAATGAGAGTACTGATTCTATTCTGGATGAAATCGATGTTTATCTCGATTTAGACACATATATGCCAGGTATTGATGATGCCGAGAGTAATCAGGAGGGAGATGTCAGTCTTCTTCTTGAACAACTTTTATACCCAGAAAATTATCCCACCCTCCCACCCAAACAACTTCATAAAGAGGAATTCAAATCAGTTGAAGAAACTGATAAAATTCCTGAGATCAAGCATAAGACCTTGCCTCCTTCACTTAAATTTCAAATTCTTGAGGAGGAAGTTCTTGTGATTACTGCTGTTCTGATCTCCCTACTACCCTTCACCTACCCGGTGATTTCTCCTTCCCTTCACTCATTCGGGAGTGAAGATGTTACCTTTGACCCTGGAATCTGCCATATAACATTGGTTTAGAGCCAAATACTTCCCCATGGATTTTTAAAATTGTTTTTTCTCCCGAACTACTCAGGAACCCTTTGTTACAGTTAACCGTTCACAAGCGGTTAGCTTGTGTGATAAACCTGACAGTTTGGGAGGAAATAAATCAAATACGGGGTCGAGTCCGGCTAGTGACTCGGGAATCAAAAACATTAGCAAAAACATGGGCTTGTCACCCGTGTGTAACACCCTAGTGTGGGGGAGATGCCCCACATGTTGTATATATGTAAATATCTTTCATAAAAAAAAATAATAAAAAATAATAATAATAATAATAAATAAAAATGTACATATAGTGATAGCTTCTATTTAAGAAGTTTTATCTAAAAAATATTTGTATGTATATACATGTAAAATAAAGGCTAAGAGTATTTTCCCTTTTACGTTCTAAGTTCGGTTTAACACCCGGTACTTTGAATATTGAGGGCAATATTCAGTTCTAAGTGTGGGGGGGATTCTCACGAATTCAAACACATGTTCCATCAGGAACCCCAATTTAGCCAAAAATTTTAAAATTTTTTCTCACTTAGAACGCAATAAATGGTATCAATCCTCCATGTCTAACCCACAACAGGATTGGCTAATCCAGGAGCAAACGGCTCTTGGTAAAGATATCTCAAACCCGTTTACGGCTTGCAATTTGCCCAAAATTGTATGGTTCATCAACTCCCCATTATCCTCAAAAGCTAATGAGTTGACTAGCCCGCAAGATTATGGCTTGTGGTAAAGGCAGTGGAAAAACCATAATTGGTAATCAACTCACCAAGATGTTGACTATTCCATCAAGAGTTGGCTAGTCCAGAAGCAAACGGCTTTTGGTAAAGACTAATCAAATCCGTTAATAGCTGGTGGTTTGCTAAAAATCACACGGTTATCAGGTGTACCACAGTTCTTACACCTGGCTACTCCAGAAGTGATGGCTTTTGGTAAAGAGATAAAATCCATTAAAACTTCATAAAATATTGCTAGGGACTAGCAATAGTTTAGTGTGGGGGATTGATGAGTATATAAAATACTCATCATTTCTGTCACATTTAAGCTACAAAACATCTGAAAACATACAGATATGCTTTTAAATATATGAAATATCATGAAATTGTATTTTTAAGTGTTACAAGTGCAAAAGGAATGAAAACTGATGAAAAACAACAAAGTTTACATAATTTACAGTTTCAGTCCCTAAACTTTCATAAATTGGCAAAACTAGTCCCTGGTTAATCAAAACTTGTTCAAATGTCATAAAAGGTCCTTGGGATTCATAAGTTGTTAGAAAAAATCCTTTGAAGTTAAAAATCACAAATTTACAACTATGGTCCCTCAACTTTGGAAAAGTGTCAAAATTAGTCCCTAAGGTTTAAAAAATAAGAAAATATTCAAAATAAACCTTATACTATTCTAAAATGACATAACTGGTCCTTTGTGTTAACTGTTTAATATTTACAGGTTAAGCCCTTCAAGTTTCAGAAAATTACATGTTTGGTCCCTGGAGTTTGAGGAATTGGCAGAAAAGGTCCCTGTGCATTAAATACGGGAAATTATCATTTTTGGTCCTTGGGTTATTCAACATTGGCAAAATTGATCCTTATAACTACTTTGGGAAAATTGCAAAATCAGTCCCTCATTTTGTCAAAATTACAAATTTGGTCCTTGATTGAGTTATAATCCAAACGGACCTTAAATAAAAACAACCCACCCTTTGTATATTATAAACCCAACACCAAACCCCAGCCCACCATTCCTTGCCTTGGCCCAACACAAAACAGCCCACCCCCTAAATTAATACAAACGGGGTCAATTAGTCAATGCCCGCCAAAACCACCAGTTACTGTTCATCGTCTCCCAAACCACCCTAGTCACCAATACCAGGTGGTATTCTTGCCACCTATCACCATCCACCTCACCACCAACTCCCTTCCACCTCCTGACACCAACCCACATCACCAATAAATTCAATTCCCACTTCTTTATCACCAAAACCACTCCTACACCTCTGTTTTTCAACCTAAGCCCAAACTTGGCCTCCAAGCCTATTCTTTTGTCCCCTGCCACATCCACATGATACCAAAAATCTTTTATTGCTCACCTTTGCCTCCAAGTTTACTTGGAGGACTTTTGGCGCCAATTTTGGTTTAAACGGCTTGGATTAATTGAACCAAATCAATGGTTAGGATGAAGTGGGAAAGTCTCTAAAAGTCTGCAAAGACCTCAAAAGATCATCTATATCAAGAAAGAAGGCAGAGTGAAGAAAACCATCATAGAAATACTAGTTTATGATCAATTTACTGTTTATCTTTAATACTTGTCTTTTAAGAGCTTTCAGTATTGTAATCAACCTTGACAAAGTTTAATTACATACTATTTACAGTTGTAGTTTCCTTAATCTTTAATTTTTTGTCATTTACTTAATTTGTCTTTAATTTTCATGTCATTTTAAATATTGTTGCTTAATATTGTTGTTTAGTTGACTCAAAAGCTCATATAAGCTCCTGAAAAAGCTTTCATAAGCTTTTAGAGACTTTAATATTCAATATTACTAAAAAGAAAAAAAAAATACAAAAAGAAATCAAGAAAAATAGAAAATAAATAAAAAATTTAATTTCAAGAAAGAAGAAGCATTGGAGCAGGGTTAATTCAGGATTGCCCTGGGTTTTAGAGGCTTGTGGAAGCCACATAAGTTGTTTTTGGATCCTTGGTTCTTAGTTCTGCTTGGAATCCTTTGTAAGCCACATTTTTCCTTTTTGCTTTTTACTGTATGTATACTTATCATATGATTATCTGTGTTGCTTAATGTTTATTTGATATATGTTAGTGATATTAATGCTTAAATTTATCTGTTTGATCATTAGTTTTCTTTGTTGCTAAAAAATTTCATATCACAGTTAAAATAACTTGTTTATGTTCTCTTGGTATTTGTTATTATCTTTGGTATTTTTATGTTTAAAAGTGTTTATTTTATCATTATATAAAACTTTGATTCAGTATTAAAGACTTAAACTTTCATTTGCTTCAAAAATCTAAATTTAGTACACATAAAGGATTGTTTGGCACAGTGGATATCTCTGTGATAAAGGAGTCTTTGGTTGTTGCTATTAGTTGATACATGTTACTTTAGGTCCTAATTACTCAGTCAAAACAAAAAAATCAAGTACTCACAAGCCTAAAGTCAAAATCAAGGGTAATACCCCTTGATTTGGTCCACTGTTGGAACAGTGGGTTCCAAACCCACTCAAATCTTCTCATTACTAGTTGTTTAAGCTTCATTCCATGTTAGAATAGTCCAACATATCATTTTCAGTTAGATTAGATCAATCAAATCTCATATAAGTCAACTTTGCTTGTTATCTCAAAAAGTCAAAAAGTACTTGAGCAGAAAATCACCAAAATGGCATGAATTAATATGATTTTTGTGCTTGGATTTAGGGTTTGAAACTTGTTGTGAGTAAAGTATATCAGTAGAACTTGAGTTTTCCATACTTTTTATATTTTTGTGATTTTTTTCTGTGGACCAAACTGCCCCTGGAACACAGCTGCAGGGAGAACTGCTCCCCTGTGCATCAGCCACCCAGTCACACCACCAACTTTGGTGGTTGATTGTGACCACCACAGTGGGTCCCACAGTCCATACTTTGGCCCTTTGAACCCCCCTCCTACCAAGGTTTATCCTTTGACCCTTTGTTTGACCTGGTACTCTGTGGACCCCACCTGAATTTGGACCCAATCTTTGTCCCATTTCTGACCCAGAACCAAATAAGCAATCAGCTTATTGTGGTCTTGTGGCTTATTCACTTGGCTTTTTGGTGTGAAACTTGTTCAAACTTGTCCAAGTAACTCAGCTGAATCAACTTTCACCATGGTGGACCCCACATAAACTCATTCAAGCTTATTTCTTAGGAAAGTCAACTTTGGTCAACTGTTAGGATTAGTAGCTTATAACTAGCTTATTATTAAGCTATAAAATTATTGTTTTTATTAAAGTTGCTTGTTTTTAGGTATAATAAAGTTTTATAAAAGAAAAATCCAGAAAATACAACATAAAAATAAGTGATAGTTTCTATTTAATTTAATTAAATTTTAATTTTCATTTTTATATTTTTATTAAGTAAATTGTAATTTTATATTTTTATTAATTTCCTTATATATTAAAGTATTTTTAATAATTTTCTTAGATTTTTATTTTGTAATTTAGTATTTATTAGAATTAATAATAGTTTTATTAGTAATTAGTTAATAAGTAAGTTATAAATAGCATAATTAGTTTTTATATAGTAACACCTAGTTTTTATATTTTTTATAGATTTTATAAGTCATAAAATAGTTTTATAAATTTTTTTCATAATTTTCTAAGTTAGTTTAATATTATTACTAATTAAAAATAGTTTAATTAGTATAATTAATATAAATAGTTTTAAATTAATAAAAAGCTTATAAAAAGACAAAAACATTTATTTTTATTTTTTATACTTTCTTCAAGTTCATTTTAAGTTTTAGAAAATATTTTTACAAGTTTTTAGTTTAAGTTGTAGTATTTATTATTTTTAGTTTTAATTAAGTTAGTTTTAAATAAAAAGTTAAATAGTTATTAATTAAATAATTAAATAATAAATAATATAATAATATAAAAAAATAGTTTTCTTTTTAATTTAATTTTCTTTTTAGTTTAAGTTTATAGAATTTTCATTTTTAACCCCTATAGTTTATTTTTCTTTAAAACTCACTTTTTTCTCTGTACGCAGTCGCGTACGTTTTTAAGTCCTTTTACGTTTTTAAGTTTTCTTATTTCAAGGTTTTGTTTATATAGCTTATTAAAGCTATTTTATTTTATCCTTAGGGTAATCACAATCACATACCCTTTCCTGTTCAATAATTCCCGATCACAGATCCGTTCTAACTCAGGATATCGCATTTCCAAGGGACATAACGACCCGGGGACACTAAACTCCTTGGATATACATTGTATTTGCCTTGTTTAGAGCAAGTCACCCACTCTCTCAACTTGGACCAAGTTACAAACCACACTGATTTTTGCCCTTGTTGCATCTTCCTCCAAAAACAAATCCTCTACTTGAGTGAAGATATCTCTTGGATTGAGTATCTTCTCACTCGTCCTCATCCAATACCACCCTTGACACGATACAACATCGTGAGGTCCACCTCTTCCCCTCCATATCCTTCTCCATCAAATAACTAAGCTTTATGCTTGTGTTTCCTTCAAGCAAATAAAACACTCAACCATGGGTTGCAAGCAAGTCCAAATGCTCTCTTTGGCAATATAGGATTTTTTTTTTTTTTTTTTTTTTTTTTGCTTTGTAGATTGTAATCAATATGCTTCAAGCATATTGAATGTTGTAATGATGTTCATCTCTATGATCATCTTATATGATTGAATGAATCTATTTTTATTTGCATTATTGTTGCTTTGCATATATGTGTCTTGTATTCTTCATATATTTTTGTAGTCAAGCATTCCATAGCTCGTTTCCTTGGTACTCTCAAATGAGAGGGAGCACACATCAAGAGGGAGCTTTCTACCCGTTTAACTTCTTTTATGAAGCTTAATCGGCATAACCTTTTTGATTTTACAAAAAGGGGGAGAAGTGAATATAAAACTCTAAATACTTGTCTAAATACTAATTTTTAGTTTTAAAGAGTTTAAGGTTTTGTAATCATCAAAAAGGGGGAGATTGTTGACATAAATAATGCCTAAAAACATTATTAACAGTCATTGACATCTCTAAGTTTTGATAATCACAAAACATAAACTCATTGAACTAAAAATTAGGCCATAAACAAGTATTTGGCATTTAATATTTCACTTTACATCCAAATCACTTAAGGTATGAATAAACAAATTGTTTATTGCGTTCTATGATCAAAGGAAATTTTTCTTAATCACTAGAACCTTTATAAAATGTCATAAACATTTTATATCTTTTACAAAATCATTTTTGGAATTAAAAGAATATGTTTAAATCATTATAAATATATGATTTCAAATTTCTAACCAAAAATGGCAAATATTATCCAGAAAAACCTTCCCCACAAAAGGACAAACAAATCCAACGTTCTGGAGGGGCGACCCCCTTAATTATACTAGGCGGCCCCCTTAATTATTAAGGGGGCCGCCCCCTAATTAAGGGGATCGGCCACGCTCCATAACAGTGTTTTGTTTGCTTATAAATACTGGTTCATTTCACAATTTTTCCTCACCTTTTGCACTCCAAAACCTTCTGATCTAGATCTCCATTTCTATTCTCTAAATCCTTTGATCATACATACATAAATCTTTGTTTCAAAGTGATCCAAACATCAACCTCTCAAGTGCAAGAGAAGAATACTTCTATCCTCCAAGACAAGAAGTATTACAACTTGTTGTGACCTCCACATCCAAGTTGTTAGAGCATCATCCATGTATCTATCTCTTGGTGTTATTTGTTGTGAATATTTGATAGAAGATAGTTTAGCTAGGTGTGTAGATAAAGCTATTGGTTAGTAGATAGTTGTGAAGGAGAAAGTTAGGAAGTAGATAGTTGTGAAGAAGATAGTTGTGAAGTAGATAGGTGTGAAGAAGTTATGATTAAGTTGTGACGAAGTTGTGGTGTGTAAATTGGTGTGTAAGGTTTCTCCGCCATAAGGGAGCTTGTTGACATAGTGAAGAAAACTCTCGAGTTAGGTGCTCGGGGAGTGGAGTATGGCAAGGAAGGTGTCCATGTAGCCGAACCACTATAAATCTCTTGTCTCGCGGTTCGATCTTTCCATCCCTCATTTACTTCCTTACTTACAATATTATTGCTTTAGCATACATATATATTGTTGTTAATATTGTACAAGACTTGACTTCACATAATATCGAATCTAAATTTTTGAAAGAAAAGAAAACACACAAACAAAGTTTTTCATATTAAACCAAAAAGACGTAAAACTATTCAACCCCCCTTCTAGTTTTCCACATGTCCTACGGGACTGAGATGAGGGATTCACTCTCATCCATTGTACTTTATTGTTTTTGGTTAATATATTTTACCAGGGTGCAGGATTACTCCTCTTTACCCAAAAAAAAAAAAAAAAAGAAAAAAAGAAAAAAAAAGAAAAAAAAAAAAGAAAAAAAAATTGAAAGAATGAATGTTTGTTTGTTAATCCAATCCTAACCTAACCTAGTGACTCGATTCTAGTAGAAAGGGTATAGAGATAGAATACCCTCGACACAATCACAAGAGTGGATTAGGTTCTTGTGATTCTTCCCTTGTAAGGAGATGTGTTCTTTTAAATGATGTTAATGTGAAAGATTAAGAAGACAAGATAGAATTAGAGGATTCGAGAGAAAGAGTATAGAGAGGAAGAATAATGGCAAAGGGTGAGGAATACAAGAGGAAATGTAACACCCCCATTTTTGACAGATCCCAGCGGATTTAGAACTGGGGTATTACCTTATGGAATCACAGTTACAGTATTAGAAAACGACTCGAAAAGAGACATTTTTATAAAATGAGTTATCATTCATTAAATTATTAGAGTTTTATTAAGAAGAGGTCCCATGAATCTAAGTTTTGAAATGTTATGTTTTGAATGATAACGGGGTTGAAAGTCCTCCAAGTTCAGTGTCGCCTTGTGCCATATATCCGTAACAGCTATATACCTAGGATGCATGCTTAAAAGTCAACACTAGGTGTTGAGTGAGAGTCATAGGTTTAAGTGTAGTGTGAATATAAGTTTCCCCAGGGTTTAGATGTTAAACCCTTCAAGGAAAAATGTAGAGTTTTTGATAATTGCAATGCATATACAATTATCATGTGAAAAGTGTTATTGCACTAAGCTCATGAAACCGCACGTTAACAGTCCGGGTCATGGGGTTTGTAGACCAAACCATGAGGGGACGGAGATAAGGTTAACTTGCCAAAGTTAAACCTTGTGAGATTTCAAGTATAGTACTTATTGGTGGTCTGGCTGAGGCAAACCAACGGGAGTTGTCAAACTCCAATAGATCTATCAACTATACTCGCGTTCACTCGCAAGTGATTATGGTTCATGAATTTTAGTTATGTAATGGTGGCAGAAAGTAACACTCGTGCAATAACCAAAGAAAAAGACTTGTATTCGGTTTAAAAAAAAGCAAGTAGCATGTATCCCCCTCCCAGGGTTTGTAAAGTATTTAAAAAGTGAGGCTATGAAAACTCACCTGGGCTTAGGGATGATGTGATTGATGTGAAAAGTGACTCGGAAACTAGATGGCCTTACTCACGTGTCCTGAGGGTTTTGTAGGTGTGTTTTGTGTGGTTAAGTTCTTTAGTTATTTTAAGTTTCTTAATTAATTACTCCTAGGGTTTCTATGTTTATAACATAACACCGTTCGGGCCATCGTAATCCAGAAGTATAACTCCTCACATGAAGCTCCCTACTATTGTATTATGCTGCCAACATAATACCGTTCGGGCCATCATAATTCAGAAGTATATAACTCCTCACACAAAGCTCCCTACTATTGACTTAAGTATTTTAGATTTTGTTATAACATAACACCATTCGGGCCATCATAATCCAGAGGTCATGTAGTATACGTTTTAGGAGCCAGGGCACCTTAACTCGTAAACCCAGCAAACTCGTCAAAACGAATACCCAAATGAAACCCCTCACATGAAGCTCCCTACTATTGTGTCATGCTTTTGTTTTTAGGATAATACTTTACTTAATAACCTTTAAGTTTCACGCATGTACACTTTATACCCTAAACTTATATACCTTATGTTATTTAGGTTTCTAACTATCTAGACTTTACACAATTAGTCCCTATACTTATATATTTTATGAAAATGACAAAAATGACCCTTAGACTTAATATTTTTCAGAATTTACCATTTATACCCTTGACTTACTAATATTTGCAAAACTAGTCCTTATAGGTTTATAACTTTTATAACTTTTATCCTAAGGTTATGTAACTTTGAAAAAAGGGGTCTTACACCTAATACTTCTAAGAAATGTCAAAAATAGTCCCTAGACTTAATATTTTCAGAAAGTTACCATATATACCCCTATGCATGGAAAACTTTGCAAAACTAGTCCTAATTCCATGCAGACTATATTTTTATGAAACAAAAGAGTTTCCTAGCTTATGGTTTACTAATATTAGCTTATATAAGTTTTCTAAACTAACTTATAGCTTAAGTTAAGGTATTATAGCATGTTTTTAGCAACTAGTCTATAATTAGGGTTTAAAAATGCAAACTAGTATATGAAAGTGATCAAGGCTCAAACAAGGGTTCCTAGGCATCCTATAACTATTAGAGTACTATAATAAAGCTATTAAAACAAGTATGTAAGGATTACTTGACCAGAAATGGGTGAAAATAGTTTTAGGGTTTCTAGGTGGAAAAATGATTTTGACAAGGCTTCTAGGCTTATGGTACTCGACTTCTAGGACTAAAAGGGCTCTAATACTACTAATAGTACCAGAGTATATAAGGTGAAGAGAAGTGAATGTGATGGTTTGATATGGAGGGGGTACGAGCTATTTATAGGGCTTGTTTGGTTTGATGAGTAAGCATGGGGTGGTGTGGTGGCGTAAGGAGGGGGAAGTGACTATATACTGCTACATGGTGACTATTAGGAGCTATAAGGGTGACTAAGGTAGCCTATAGGGCGGTTTAGGGTGTTTGTGGTGGAGATGGAGCCGCGGGGTGAAGATGGTGACAAGGTGGTGCATCGGACAAGGTGGTGATGCACCACCTTGTGTGCTAGCTTGGGAGGTGATAGGGTGTGTTATTAGGGTGACCAAGGTGATAGGCTAGGTGCTTGAGGTGCTTATGTTTAGGTTTTAACTAGTTTAGGTTTAGTTTAGACCTAATCTTGCTTAGTGAGATATTAGGGTTTAACTTAAGGTTTAGTGCCTAGTTTAGGTTCCTATGGGTGCTTAGTGACTAATATTAAGTCTTATGAGGCTTATACTAAGTGGTGGTAACTTATGGTAAAGGTTTGGGAAGGTTTAACCTAGTTTTTGGACTTGTAAGATCTAATTAGGGTTTTATGATTAAGAGACTTGTACCTAAGTTTCTAAAGGGTTACACTAAGGTTTATGGAGTCTAAGATATCCTAAAGTTCCTAATGTAACTCCTACATAAGCCTTGAATACTTTCAAACTAGTTTAGATAAGCAATTAGGGTTTATAAATACATAGGGCTTTGATTAGGGTTTGTTTTTGTATTGTGGTAGGTTAAGTGTGTTGTGATGATAGATTACTTATTATGGTGTTGTTGTGATCTTAGACTAGGAGTTTAGGTGATGTGTTTATAAGGATATTTGGCTTGAGAGGATACGTGAGTAAGTCTAGTGAGTCATCACATGCAATGCACAAGAAAACAAAAGCAAAAATTTACCTGGTAGAATACCTACTATTGGTATTGTGGAGGAAATGATGTTGATGGGATTTTATGGGTGTTTACAGGCAAGGTGGGGTATTTATAGGCCAAGACCCAAATGAAAATTTTGTCTACGAGACTGGCGTGTTGCCTGCTCGTCAGAGCGTGGACAGCGCGCCAGGACCTCTGATCCTTTTTCTCATTTTAGGTGTTGATCTTTTAAATACCTAACCTTGCTAAACCCCCAATTGTACTTCACATATTTAGACCTTAACATTAATCATTCTAAAAATCTACCAACTCAAATAGCCAATTTGTAAAAATGTTTTGCGAAGTGTTCAAGAGAAACCAATTATCAAAGAGAGAAGGGTAGAAGGGATAATTGGATATGGGTATAATAGGTATTCCTCACTTGGAATAGAGAAAAGAGAAGAATATACCAAGAGGATATTCCTTTGCTTGGAAAGGAAGTGTGGATGTTAGAGAGGGAAGATTTGAAATTCAAATGTGAGAGAGAGAGGGAAGTGAGAGAGTGAGGTTGGGTTAAGGTTGAACCATGGTTGGGTTAGAAGAGAAAGCATGGTTAGGTTAAGAAGAGAGTGTATTGAGAGCAAACCATGGTTGGGTTAGATGAGAAACCATGGTTGGGTTAAGAAGGATATCCAATGGAATATTCCAACCTTGGAGAGAAAGGGTGTAATAGAGGGTTGAGATGAGTTTGAGTGAATTGGATGGTTGGGATGAGTTTGGGTGAGTTGGATAGGATGTGATGGTTTGGAGTCTTTGGTTTGAAATTCAAATTTGAATTTGAAAGAGAATTCCCCATGTGTTGAAATAGAAGAGATGAGATAAGATGATGAGTTGGATGTGTAAGAAGGATGTTATTAAAGATGTGATGGGGAGCCTTTGAGGAGAATACAAATTTGAATTAGGCATGTGATGAAATGGGGAGTGAGTTGGATAGTATGTGAGGGAGGAAAGGATTGTGAGAGGAGTGTGTGTAATTTGAAAATATAGTTGTTGGAGGTGTAAGAGATGAGTTGGAATGTGTAAGGATGAAGTGATTGGGAGCCTTTGGAGAGGATTCAGAATTTGAAGTTTGAATGTTGTGAGTAGGAAGTGTGGTGGATATGAGGAAGGTTTATTTGGTTTTGAAATGAAGGGTCGGATAAAGAAGATGAAGAGGTGGTGGACTCTAAGTGGTTGGATGGGAATGTTGTAAGGAGAATGTTTTGGAGATATGGTGTGGGAATGTAGGGAACAAGAAGTACATGAAAGTACAAGGAATATAAGAGAATGTTGGGGATAAGATTTTGAAGGATTTTGAAATGGTGGGAGGATTTGTGAGTAGGAAGTGAGGTGGATATGAGGAAAGTTTATTTGGTTTTTGAAATGAAGGGTCGGATGAAGAAGATGAAGAGGTGGTGGATGGGAATGTTGTAAGGAGAATCTTTTAGAGATATGGTGTGGGAATGTAGGGAACAAGAAGTACATGAAAGTACAAGGAATATAAGAGAATGTTGGGAATAAGATTTGGAATGATTTTGAAATGGTGGGAGGATTAGTTTGGTGAGGAGGATAATTAAAGGAGTGATTAAGAAATAATCATAATGTCATTAAGGAAGAAAAGAATTGACAATTATGATTATGGTTTGAGAAGAGGATTAGAAAATCAAAGGTTACTTATAATTCCAAATAACTCAACATCGAGAATTCATAATCTCATAACTAGTGAATTTCCATGACTCGACGTATTCAATAATCACTTTGATGCAAACAAGCTAAGTGCTTTGCATCATCGTAAAGCATATCCCATAAGGGAAAGGATGCATTTACGCAAAGGGACATTTGACTTAATTTGACCAATAAGGAAGTAAACCTGTTACGTGATTATAGAAGACGTAAGCACTTGTTATGGCCATATGAATACTTTCACTTGATGTTACGTGAAGTATATAAGTTCCCTAGGTTTAAAAAAGCCTTGGCTAGAGGCATTAGTCAAAATACTTGAGTTGGCATTTTGCCGAAAACGGGTATTTGAAAAGTTGGATCTCTCTAATTCTAAAACTCGTTTCGAGTGTTCTCAATTAAGCACATAACATATTCATACCTATATTGAAAGATCCAAATTTTTCGGGTAAAGGGAAAGCCGACTTTCAAAATTCGTCCCGATCAACACAGTACGCTGGCGCGTTGGAGCGCCAGGAGCAGATGTTGGATAGGGGGAATTTTGGCTATCGTTTGTTATTTTATGTGTTTCGAATGTTTATTTGTCATCATTAAAACATAAGGAGATCTTGTCAATGTTCTCTCAATAGAGTATTATCAGAAATACTAAATTTTGAACTTTTTTCTGTTTTGTAGATGGCAAATCCTGAATAAAACTAGAATAATTCAGCTTTCAGGTCGATGCTCGAAAGAAAAAAACTTTCTAGACCAAACTTTAATAACTGGTTTCGTCAACTAAGGATTTTCCTTAGATTTGAAAAGAAACTCAATGTTGTGGAATAGCCTAAGACCCCTGCTCCTGCTCCTAATGCACCTAATGAGGAATTGTAAGCATTAAATGCTCAATATGATTGTCACAATGAAGTTGCATGTCTGATGCTCGGTAGCATGTCTCCCGAACTTTAAAGACAATTTGAAAACTATAGTCCATTCGACATGCTTACTGAGCTAAAATCCATATTTGAAAAACAAGTTGGTGTTGAACTATTTGATCTTATTCGGACTTTTCATGCTTGTAAACAGGAAGAAGGACATTTTGTTAGCTCATATGCTATAAATATGAAGAGCTATTTGGAACAGCTGGAAAGCCTCAACTATGTTTTACCCCAAGCTATTTTAGTTGGCATGATTCTCAATTCCCCCTAGAAGGATTTTGAAGGATTCGTGCGCAACTATGATATGCATAACATGGGGAAGACTATAGCCGAATTACATGCAATGCTTATTGAATATGAAAACGGTTTACCAAAGAAGGCTGCTACACCTCAAGTCCCTGCGACTCAAGGTGGAAGAATCCAGAAACCTAACAAGAAACTGCAAGCTAATAAGGGCAAGGGTAAAGGTAAGTCCTTGCTTATGCCCCCAAACTTAAGAACCCCCCCCCCCCCCCCACCAGCTAAGAAAGAGCTCCCGGAAAAGGACGCGGCTTGCCACCACTACAAAGAGGTGGGTCACTTGAGAAGGAATTGTCCTGTCTACCTTGTTGAGTTAATGAAGAAGAAGCAAGCAAGTTGGTTCTACTAGTACCTTAGACATCTTCACTATAGAATTATTTTCTTTCCCGAATAAATCTTGGGTATATGACACCAGTTATGGTACTAACATCTATAATATTACTCAGGGACTTAATGAAGAGAGGAAGCTGAAACAAGGAGCTATATATTTGTAGGTGGGCAATGGAGTGCGTGCATTTGTAGAAGCTATTGGAAGTTTTTACTTAGTTTTACCTTCAGTTTTTGTTATTGTTTTAGAAAATTGTCATTATGCACCTATTATAACTAGATGTGTTATTTCAGTTTCACGTTTGGTTGACAATGGTTTTGTTCAATGCTTTACGGATTTTGGTATTTCAATTTCTAAGAATAATGTTATTTATTTTAATGATATTCCACGTGATTGTATTTATGAAATTGATATGCTTAATCTTGTACCAAACGTTAATTCTATGTATACTGTTAGCAATAAAAGATCCAAGCATAACTTGGATTCTACTTATATTGGGCATTGTTGTCTTGCTCATATATGTAAGAAACGCATTAAAAAGCTGCAACATGATGGGATTTAAAATCTATCAATGATTAGTCATTTGATAAATGCGTATATTGTATATCTGGTAAGATGGCAAGATAACCATTTCATCATCAAACGGAGAGGGCTGTTGATCTACTTGGATTAATCCATACTGATGTTTGTGGTCCACTTAGACATGTGGCAAGACAAGGTGCTAGCTACTTCATAACCTTTACAGATGATTTCAGTTGTTATGGTTATGTTTACCTGCTTAAACATAAACATAAAGTCTTTGAAACATTTAAGGTCTTTAAGAATGAAGTAAGAAATCAACTTGGGAAGACTATAAAGCTCTTCGCTTCAGATCGAGGAGTCGAATATATACGTCAAGAGTTTAAAGATTATATGAAAGAGTGAGAAATTTTCCAACAACTCACTCCTTGATACACCACAACATGCTTGATATGGTTCGATCAATGATGAATCTTACAACTTTGCCATTATCTTTTTGGGGTTATACTCTGGAGTCTGCTGTTCGCATAGTCAACATGGTTCCAACCAAGAAGATTAATAAGACACCATATAAAGTATGGTACAAAAAAGTACCAAATTTGTTTAATTAAAGGCCTGGGGTTGTGAGGCACTCATGAAGTCTGGCACGCCTGAACAAAGATCTGCAAAGTGTATCTCTGTAGGATACCTAAAGGAAACACTGGGTTACTACTTCTACTTCCCATCTGAGAACAAGATTGCTGTTTCCAGATATGTTGAGTTCTTTGAAAAGAATCTCATCACTCAAGAAGTTAGTGGGATGGAAGGAGAACTTAAATAAATTCAAGAAAAAGATTTATCACATTCTCAAAATACTAGCGTACATCAAGTGGAGCCAGAAAGTCTCGCACCCAACTGATGTAATTCCCATTCTTAGGTCCGAAAGGACATATCGTGCTCCTGAGTGATTATGTCTAAATGCAAAAGTTGGGGAGTATAGTTTAGGGAATATTAATGAACCCGCTAACTACAGAGTTGCATTGTCAGATCCTGAATTTGATAAATGGCTTGAAGCTATGAATGTAGAGTTGCAATCCATAAGAGATAATCAAGTCTGGCGCTTGGTTGATCTTCCTCTTAACGCTAATTCGTTGGGAGTAAATGGCTCTTCAAGAAGAAGACCGACATGGATGGCAAAGTACACACCTGTAAAGCTCATCTTGTAGCGAAACATTATACTCAAACCTATGGGATTGACTATGAAGAAACCTTCACTCTTATAGCAGAAATTAGAGCTATTAGAATTCTTATAGCCATAACTGCGTTTTATAACTATGAGATTTGGCAAATGGATGTCAATACTGCCTTATTGAATGTTTACATATATAAAGATGTTTATATGATGCAACCCGAGGATTTTGTTGATCCTAAACATCCTAGAAAAGTATGCAAACTTCAACGATTCATTTATGGATTAAAGCAAGCATCAAGAAGCTGGAATAAAAGATTTGATGAGGAAATCAAGAAGTTTGGTTTCACTCAAAATCTTGATGAGCCATGTGCATATCAAAAGGCTGGTGGGAGTAATGTTACTTTTCTTATCTTATATGTTGATGACATATTAATCATGGGAAATCATATTCCAATGTTACAAGATGTAAAAGACTATCTTCGCAAGTGTTTTGCTATGAAAGATTTAAGGGAAGCGACATATATTCTTGGAATTAAGATCTATCGAGATAGATCCAAGCGGTTGATTGGACTAATTCAAAGTGCTTACATTGATAAAATCTTGAAAAGATATAGAATGGATAAATCCAAGTGTGGCAATATCCCAATAAAAGAAATACTTGGCTTAAATAGAACACAATGTGCTTCAATACCTGAAGAGGTAAAGCATATGCAAAGGGTTCCTTATCGTCAGATGTAGGATCTATTGTAAAATGCACTAGACCTGATGTGGCGTTGGCACAGAACATTAGAAGCCGATTTTCACAGAATCCAGGTCAACTTCACTGGACTGTTGTGAAAAATATTCTCAAGTATCTAAGAGATACTATAGATATGTTTCTTGTTTATGGTGGGAATCTTGATGCGGAGCTTAGAGTTACTAGTTACATTGATGCTAGATTCCAAACCGATAGAGATGACACAAAATCTCAAACATGATACGTTTTCATTTTGAATGGAGGCGTAGTAGATTGGAAAAGTATCAAGCAAACTACTACTACAATATCTGCAATAGAAGCGGAGTACATAGCTACGTTGGAAGCTGTTTGGATTAGGAAGTTTATTTTTGGGCTGGGTGTTGTTCCCACAAATGAAGAACCTATAGAAATGTATTGCGAAAATTCTGGAGAAATCATTATTGCCAATGAACCTGGAGTTAAAAAAGGCACCATAAACTATCCGACAAGATATCACTATGTTCAAGAACAAATTGAAATTGGTGAAATCAATCTAGTCAAAGTTCACATAGATGGCAATCTAGCTTATTTGTTTACGAAGGCTTTGCTAAAAGGCAAGCTTACTCAACATGCTGAGAGCATTGGACTTCGTCTGGCTAATAGTCTCATGTAAATATGTGTTTAGTATTTGGATAAAGGATGTTAAACAATTATTATTTATTTAATGAATTAAAGTACTTGATATGTTTGTTTTTATTTAATAATAATTGTATCCCATATTTGTATGTTTAAATTTATGAATAAATTTTATTATTAGAAAATTATCGATTGTCGATCAACAAAACGGGAGTATAGTTGAATTAAGAAAAACCTGAGTGATTGGTAATACTCTAGGAATATTAAAGGATGTGTCCGCCAAACTCACATGACATTCACAAGTTTGCATATCAGACTACCCAACTAACAAGATTATCACTTTATGGATCAGTGTCATCAAGTGAATCTTGTAAGTAATTTTCTTTGCTAATCCTTAGACTTGAGATGTAAGCAGGTCTTGCATGAGCGGATCATATTTCTTGCTATAGTTTAACGCTATTCTGAATAAGATAGTTATAAGGGATATTTAAGAAGTGTTGTGAAGCACATAAATGATACTTGCAGTCAATATAGAATTTGCTCCTTCAACTAGCTTTTGAAGAATGAGCCACTAGGCCCCTCGTTGGATTGCTGAGATTTTTTTTTTTTTTTTTTTTTTTTTTTTTTTTTTTTTTTTTTTTTTTTTGGGCCACACCAAAGGAGATATAGATAAGTCTCGAAGAATTTGGTAATCTAGATTAATATAGAAACGAGAAACATAATCGTTAAATAATGGATTGACATAGATCCATATCCATATTTAACACTGTAACGGAAACATAAGGGATGGTAAATGCTAAAATAATTTAACTAAGTCCTTATGACACTATAATCATGTATTTCTGGGAGCACTGGCGTGTTGCTAGACGCTTACTAATTTTAATATATTTATTTGAGACATGTCCAAGTAGGAGCTGTTGGGATATGTCCATATCATAAGTAAATATATGTCCGGAATATACGTGAGCCTATGGAGTCGCACGCGTTAACACGTAGATACAATTTTTAATGTAATTTATATATTATATGTATTATATTAATTATATTTCACGATAAGTACATAATGGTCATTAACTAATATAGTTACTTAACGATAGTTAACTAATGGCCGTTAAATGTTAACTAAAGGTATTTAATTGTACCTTAATTAAAGGAAGGATCTAGAATCCCTGCCCTATACCCTTGGTCGGCCGAAACATTGAAAAGGAAAGAGGTTAGGGTTTGTGACTTATTAACTAATTGTCGTTTTAGTTGTGCCTGTAGGAACCATGTTCACTTTTAATTTCTTCTAAAACATGGTTGTTGGTCCACCTTATCTTTGCCGTTAAATAATAATAATAATAATAATAATAATAATAATAATAAATAAATAAATAACTCATACGCCTCCTTGGTATGTCAACATTTATTAGTCTGATATGATCCTCAATGACAATATGCTATTCTCTATATCCTAAATTAATAGTCCGTGTTTTCATTTTAATATGTCGTAATTTAATTGTTCACTACAAAAAAGTTTGATTGAGTTTCTCTTATTACCATTGGTTAAGTTAATATTACAAACTTTAAATAAAACATTAATCAATTAGTTAAATGTAAAATTGTCATTGTGTAAAAAATAAAAAATAAATGGTAATAATTATGTTTTTTTTTAACTATGTATTTTTTATGAATGACAATTATTTTTAGACAAAAAGTGTATTTCATATAAAAACATATCAACAATGTAGTGTTTTAAGTGACTCGACAAAGCCATATTTTAACATAGAGTTACATCGTGTGAGCATGTTGAGATTTTTATGTCTTTAAACCTACCCTAGCTACCTTCTTTTTGGAAAACGTTACAGTACTCCTTTTTATTGTACTTAGAGGAGTCACGATGCATGTTTATATGAATGTTCATGGTGAACAGGGGCAGACCTGCATTGTAGGTTTGGGTGGCGGTGCCTCTCGTGGCTAGCCGAAAAAGATAAGATTTTAGTGTAAATTTGTTTTAATTTTGACATTTTTTCAAAAGTGCCCCTAACAAAAACTCAAATCCCCCCTCCCCCCCTCCCCCTAAATACTAAAAACATTGAAAAGGAAAGAGGTTAGGGTTTGTGACTTATTAACTAATTGTCGTTTTAGTTGTGACCTGTAGCCTGTAGGAACCATGTTCACTTTTAATTTCTTCTAAAACATGGTTGTTGGTCCACCTTATCTTTGCCGTTAAAACAAAAAAAAATATATATATAAATAAATAAAAATAAAAATAACTCATACGCCTCCTTGGTATGTCAACATTTATTAGTCTGATATGATCCTCAATGACAATATGCTACTCTCTATGTCCTAAATTAATAGTCCGTGTTTTTATTTTAATATGTCATAATTTAATTGTTCACTACAAAAAAGTTTGATCGAGTTTCTCTTACTACCATTGGTTAAAATTAATATTACAAACTTTAAATAAAACATTAATCAATTAGTTAAATGTAAAATTGTTATTGTGTAAAAAATAAAAAATAAATGGTAATAATTATGTTTTTTTAAACTATGTATTTTTTATGAATGACAATTATTTTTAGACAAAAAGTGTATTTCATATAAAAACATATCAACAATGTAGTGTTTTAAGTGACACGACAAAGCCATATTTTAACATAGAGTTACATCGTGTGAGCATGTAGAGATTTTTATGTCTTTAAACCTACCCTAGCTACCTTCTTTTTGGAAAACGTTACAGTACTCCTTTTTATTGTACTTAGAGGAGTCACGATGCATGTTTATATGAATGTTCATGGTGAACAGGGGCAGACCTGCATTGTAGGTTTGGGTGGCGGTGCCTCTCGTGGCTAGCCGAAAAAGATAAGATTTTAGTGTAAATTTGTTTTAATTTTGACATTTTTTCAAAAGTGCCCCTAACAAAAACTCAAATCCCCCCTCCCCCCTCCCCCTAAATACTAAAAACATTGAAAAGGAAAGAGGTTAGGGTTTGTGACTTATTAACTAATTGTCGTTTTAGTTGTGACCTGTAGCCTGTAGGAACCATGTTCACTTTTAATTTCTTCTAAAACATGGTTGTTGGTCCACCTTATCTTTGCCGTTAAAACAAAAAAATATATATATATAAATAAATAAAAATAAAAATAACTCATACGCCTCCTTGGTATGTCAACATTTATTAGTCTGATATGATCCTCAATGACAATATGCTACTCTCTATGTCCTAAATTAATAGTCCGTGTTTTTATTTTAATATGTCGTAATTTAATTGTTCACTACAAAAAAGTTTGATTGAGTTTCTCTTACTACCATTGGTTAAAATTAATATTACAAACTTTAAATAAAACATTAATCAATTAGTTAAATGTAAAATTGTTATTGTGTAAAAAATAAAAAATAAATGGTAATAATTATGTTTTTTTAAACTATGTATTTTTTATGAATGACAATTATTTTTAGACAAAAAGTGTATTTCATATAAAAACATATCAACAATGTAGTGTTTTAAGTGACACGACAAAGCCATATTTTAACATAGAGTTACATCGTGTGAGCATGTAGAGATTTTTATGTCTTTAAACCTACCCTAAATACAAATTGCTCCCCCCGTGGCTAGCAAAAAAATATAAGATTTTAGTGTAAATTTGTTTTAATTTTGACATTTTTTTCAAAAGTGCCTCCCAACAAAAATTCAAATTGCTCCCCCCCCCCCCCCCCCCCCCCCTCCCCCTAAATACTAAAATCCAACATTCAATACTGTCAAAACTTATAAATCATTCATCTCCAAGTAATAATACTCGATTTCTCATTTCGATCATAATTTTTTCTTCCACATTTTGTTGCTATTGTCGAAAAAAAAATTGCCCCTCGTATCTTATTTTTCTGAATCTGCCACTGATGGTGACATAGATGGGAAGTGTCAGAAACAACATACTAAATTTGTGCATTGCGTGCCATAATTTATACAAGTTTTTAGAAGAAGAATTCATCCTCAAAACTTGGGAGAGAGTGCATTTACAGGCCCGAAAGACTTATTTTACACTCATTAATTTACAATACAAAATAATAATAATAATACTAATAATAATAATAATAATAATAATAATAATAATAATAATAATAATAACATAAGTGGGATCTAATTAATGAATTTTAGAAGTTAAGAGCATTGGGTATGCTCGTGTCGTCGGGCTCGTGCTGTAGGGAAAAAGTGCTGCCACATCAGCAAAAATCTCCACGACACCAGAATCCCACGTCACTACATTCTGGCTATAACCCTTGGCACCAGAAAATGTGGTGCCGTCGTCCATTTTTTTTCTTCATAAAATAAAACATACACAATATTAAGGGCAAATGGCACAAAAAGGTATCAAACTTAGGGTATATTTTCAATCAAGGTATTATTCTTTTTTTCTTGCATAAAAAGGTACCCAACAAATTTTTTTGGCTGATTTAAGTTTTTAACGTTCGTTAGTAAATTACATGTTTGGTCCTTGAGTTTGTATAATCATTTCATGCACTATCCACCACCACCCACTACCACCAGCCGCCACCACATCTACCACCATCCACCACCACCTACCTCCACCACCACCGTCCGCTATCACCACTGACCGTTGCCACCATCCAAAAACCTTTCATCCCAGCAGTCACAAACTCACAACAATGGCGCTACACCTCTGAAACTTCAACCCAAAGATCTTTCTTACATACATTTCTTCAATCACTTACTCTCACCGGTTGGTAACCCTTAAACCCCTATTACATTTTTTTAATAATTATATATTTTAATGAACCCTATAAATATTCTACTTTAGTGAATCCATACCTTAAATTATACCCTGTTAATTGATCTACATGACTATAAGTTTGACTTATTTGAAGGTGTTATGTGATTTTGACCCTGTTGTATTTTATGCCCACTAACTGTTCGATGAAATGCCCATATGAAATATTCAGTCATTTTGAAACTGCAGTGAGTTAGTTTCGTATAGTGATAAACCCTAGAGTAAACCCTTGTTAGATTAACTGACAGTTGTTTTATGTGATTACAACTTTGATGTGTATGATTGTTATGTGAATACGACCCTTTGTTTTTTATGAGCTAGTTCCAAATGAAAGAATGGATTTTTACTATTTGGTGAGCTTCGTTATTTGATTTTCTTTGTGTTTTTGTTGGTTTTTAATGTGTCTTAATAAGCCTTAATAATTATTAGTGCTACACTATTGTAAAGCTAAATTTGCACTGACTTAGTGTATCTGGCAAACACCCACTTCCTTTCCCAGTTATATTCTGAGTTGCGTAAGCAGTACACGAACAGTTCCTCTTGTAAACCCTTGCACATTCATCAAGTTTCATAGTCAAATCAAACCACGACCTTTGTGTATCTGGCAACTTTATACTCGAATATTTCCTAAACCCTTCATCCGGTCCACAATTCAAAAGGGTCGAATGCTTACATCCTTGAGACCAATCTACTACATTCCACTGGTCCGGTGACGTGGGCTCGAACCCTCTCAAACATCCACAAGTTGGTGAATTGTTAATGTTACAACTAGCAAATGAACCAGATAGAGCATACATGTCACAATTATCAGTCTGTGGAGTTGTGTATACTAACCATTCTTCCCTACTTTCAATCCATAACAACCGTTCTAAGCTACCCGTAGGTCTAATGACCATTTGACTGATTAGGCAACACCATTTATTTCTTATGAAATATAACTATACTTTACAAAGTTGATCTGCTGGTTGTTTTCATTTTTGTTTCTGTTACAAGTTAACAGGCAGTTCTTTGGCAACCATGAAAGTATAGGTTACATAATGTAGTTGCACATACTTAAATTCTTTCATTAACTGGTTCACCGTACTTTTGGACTTGGAGAGAGCGATATAACTAGAGCTTCTTAGCAAAGCGTCTTTAATACGACTAACTATTTATGTAGGGGTTGTTCCGAGGAAAAAATGACCCTATTTAATTTGGACAAAAATGCCAAGAAAAACTATATAAACCATCCTGACTACTTAAGACTTTCAAATTGACAGACTAGCGTTTGTTCAAAATAAAAAAGGTTTAGTGTTTCTGTGTGTCATATGGGATTATTAGATGGGAGGTAAGTTCATTCAGAGATAAAAAAAGAGTTCGAGACCGAGGGATTTGGCTTAAATCACAGGACGAACGGCTTAATTTACTCATAACTTTTTAAAATTACGTTATTCACTGTTTATGGTTTATGTTAAGGAAAAATGACTCCATTTTAATTGGTATTAATACAATAATCTAATGAATACACCAAGACAAATACAACCTTTCAACCACTTAAAACTTCAAATCCTGATACGTTTTGAGTACACCAATTGTTTGGAAGCCAGCAACCAAAATTGTTCAAAAGAATAACTTAAAAAAAACAGTCACAGATAAGCATTTAGCAGCTAAACAACTCTAGATGATGATAGTCAATCACATCGGTCACTGAGTGATCTAGAGTGATTTAAAGACAATTACATCTTCAAGGCATCTAGTTACACATGACGAACAATGATTTTTACCATCGGTGATGCATGTGTGGAGTGTAATAGGACTTTACACATCTTCAAATCTTCATCTAACCTAAATCTGTATATTAAATCTGGTCGCGTATTTGTTTCACCACTGAACCAAATTCCATTCCATGGACCTGCACGAAACCTGATATTGGAACCATCCCTAATGATCATTTGCGGATACCCTTGTACATCAAGCCACACCGTAAACTCACCCATGTTCTTTATGTGTTGAAATTATTGGTTAATAATGCTTTATGTTTGAATATTTGTTTTTTGTTTTTTGGTGACAACTGTCAGTGGTGGTAGTGGACGGTGGTGGTGGAGGTAGGTGGTGGTGGTGGTGGATGGTGGTAGAGGTGGTGGCAGCTGGTGGTGGCAGGTGGTAGTAGGTGGTGGTGGATGGTGCATGAAATGATTATACAAACTCAAGGATCATACATGTAATTTACTAACGAAGTGAGTTAACGAACGTTAGTAAAAAATCTAAATCCGCCAAAAAAAATTGTTGGGTACCTTTTTATACAAGAAAAAAAGAATAATACCTTGATTGAAAATGGACCCTAAATTTGGTACCTTTTTGTGCTATTTGTCCCAATATTAACTAAAATAAACTTCATTAATTAAAAAAAACACATTACATTAATTAAGAAAAAAAAGTTCCATAAAAATAGGAAACTTAATACGTATAACAAGAAATAAAAATTATAAACTAAACATTAAAGTTCCATAAAAGCTCCACAAGGTCTAGACGAAGCGCGTCGTGCACTTTTCTATCTCGAAGTTATTTATTTTTTCTAACATGTAAATCACATCTTTCGATCCAAGTGTCTGGCATGTTCGGACTTAGATCAACGAATGTATCTCTTAAACTCACTTCGAATCCTTCGTCTTCCAATATCATGTTATGTAACATTATACAGCAATACATGATTAGTTTCAAGGTGTTGATATGTCAAGCACGTGCAGGTTGTCGTATAATTCCCCAACACCTTGTAAGACTCCGAAAACTCGTTTAATATCTTTTCTAGCACTTTCTTGAACCCTTTTGAAGTTCAAATATTTTACAGTCCTCGCAACACTAAACATTTTCACAAACTCGGAACATGCCGGATAAATGTCGTTGGCTAAATAGTAACCTTTCTTATATGTATGTCCGTTTAGTACAAATGGACTTTCCGGAGCTTTACCAGCAAGTTCACTATCAAATAACGAGGAACCATATAACACATTAATATAATTATTTGACCTATGAACCCCAAAATATGCATGCAAAATCTATAATTTTTTATCCGCAACCGCTTCTAACATAAGAGTTGGGTATTTATGATCACATCTTTTAAATTGACCTTGTAAGGCCTTTGGGCAATTTTTTCAATCCTAATGCATACAATCAATATTCCCGAGCATTCCCGGGAGTCTATGTTTTTCTTCATGCAATGCATATACTTTTTCAAACGTCATCTAAAGTTGGCTTTCTTAAATACTTTTCATTGTATAAAACATGTATGCATTTAGTAAAGTTCTCTAAACATTGTCGTGAACAACATTCACCATTTTGCAGGTACTCATCAAATGCATCAGGCGCGGTGTCGTACGCCAATTGGCGGATGACGGATGTGCACTTTAAAACAGTACCAATACTTGCACGACCAACAACATCATAACTTGGTCTAAAAAAATTAAAGTACTCGGGAAGAGGATGAACATCGTAACTTAAAATATCGTTGAGAATTTTACTAAAAAGTCTAGAACTCATACGATACCTTAGCCTAAATTTCTCTTCGGGATATTCAGGATTAGTCTCATCGTCGCCAAAAAAGTCGTTGATTAAACGTTGTTCCGCATCTTCTCATTCACATGGTATATATGTCCTCGTTCTCTTTTCACCCGATCCCGATCCCCCGGCTTCTTGATCACACAAAGCTACAAATTTTTCATACACCGCATAACCCCGAAGATATCGTTCTCGATCGTCTTTAAAATAAACAACATAAGGGTCATAATAAGGGTCTTTGAGATTGTTTGGATTCATGATTGAAAGAAAGTTGGAAATTGAAAGAGTGTGTGAAAAATGAGGAGTTAAAGAGATTTTTATAGAATTTAATGGAGTAAAAATTTGAAAAAAAAATGATTTTTTTTTTGGCCATATAGCCGTTACATAACGTCAACATTCAAAAAAAAAAAAAAAAAAAAAAAAAAAAAAAAAAAAAAAAGAAAAAAAAAACCGCATGGGTTGGCCACCACGTCGCGAGCGATGATGGCGCCAACCCCGGTACGGGGCGCCGTCGTGTTTTTTGGGCTGGTAGCCATGGCGCTCCAGTACCTCCCAGTGATGCTATAAACTGTACAAGAGATGCTATTATCTAAACTTACAACAAGACTTTTTCCCTTAACTATACACTAGTTATAATACCTGTGCACGCACAGGGTTTTTAAAATTTCGTTTTGATTATGTATTATTATCGATTAAGAAATGACCCACTTAACATGTTTCAAATAGTTTTACTTAGTGGACAAAAAATAAAAAGTCATATGTATATATGTTATAATCTACCTATTATTTTAGGAGAATGATTTTGGATTAAAAATTATATTTACGATGTGTTTTGTAATTGTAGTATTTCTTTTACATATATTTTCGTTAATATATGTAGCATATTTAGATAGCTTTGAAGATTGATTCATTTCCTTGATTATGAATAACCATCATACCATGTTTACTAATGTACCTTTTTGTTTGAAAATTTGTATTTTCATAAGTTTGTGCTATTTACTTCTCATATTTGATCATAAAATTACCAAATTAACATAGATGCTTACACTATAGCTTCTTTATTACATATAGAGAAATAAAAAAGGATGTAATGGGTAGAACTCAAATTTAATATTACGTTTATTTATAATGTGTAAGAATAATTTTTCTCTAAACCAGAACTATATAATGAAATTATTATTACTTGTATAAGTAAATTATAAATGCATAAAAATGACAAAGTACATCCGCAAGCCTTTTACGATTGTTTGAATCCTTACCAACCTTTCACTTTAATGCAACTTTCTTCACAATTGGCCTAAATCATCAAGGTAAAACACACCCATATTTTAGACCGTTGGATGACACCCATAGTGTTATTAATTACAACAAACACCTGCTAAGTTTTATTAATTCATTCAAAGACAAATTACACTCAATTCCTACCATAAAATTTCCCATATAGGCACTAAAACACATCTTTGGTACATTAACCTTCCATGACAATCATGTGTTGATACTTAATCCTCCTCTAAGAAGCGCACACAACAAATTGCATTACACTTTAGTGTGTGCGATAAGTTCATAAAAATGCAAAAACCACTAACATGTTGCATTATAGGGAGGATAACAACAAAGTTAGTCATAACATCAAATCAGAAAACTTCATATTAGAACTAAAAGGGTGTTTGGTTATGTTTATTAAAGATGCTTATTGGCTTATTCAATTATCATAATTCTATCATAGCTTAGTGTGTTTATAGTAAAAACACAAATATTAAGTGTAGAAATTTTCAATAAAACATAAAAAAAAAAAAAAAGTTACTAAAAGTTGGTGTGTATAACAAAAAAGTTAAACCATAAAAAAAGTTACTAAAAATTATTAGCTAGATAAGGCATGAGCCAAAGTGCTGTTGAGGTCTCTTTCGGATTCTATTCAGAAGCAAAAAGGGGTTTACACATAAATCATAAGTATAGAATAATGGTTGTATCTCACATCTGTGATTACCAAGTCAATAACATTATCGCAGTATAGTAACGTAATAACCTGATTAAAAACAATATATTCTTGCTGAATAAATCTCATGTACATACTTTTAATTCCTTTACAACGACCAACAATTTTTTTTTTTTTTTTTTTTTTTGAAACATCACGTCAATGAATAAAGTAAGGTTATCACCTACGTAGTTTTTCTTTTTTGATTTAGGAGGTGATTCTTATCAAATAAGGATTGTAATGCGTGCATTTTTTTTTTATAATTTAAGGAAAACACCTTTTATATTAAAGAATGACTATCTAACCGATGTGTTTTTGTTTGTTTTTTTTAATAATTAGCTTTGTATAACATTTTTAACTGACAGAGATGTTGAGTTTGAGGTTAATGTTGTTGTTTAACTTTAACTATTGATATCATGTTGTACAAAATGTGCGAGTTCAGTGGCACATAATGAGCGTTGATGAAGTTAAAATATGCTCTGTAAAGTTTTAAAAATGTTTTTATGGATATCCATATATAAATTTTAAATAAAAATTTCATAAGTTTTTGTTATAAGTAGAATCGCGTATATTTATTTTCATATCACAGTAACTCATGTTTACCATTTGATATTTATGTTCTCGTTACTAATAATTTAGCCGTATTTCAAACTCGTGTACGCATAAATTAAACTTTTAAATAGTAACATGAGTTCTTATTTAAAAAAATATTCTAATCGATGAAAGTTTAAAACTAACATTAGTTTAAAAAATATTTAACGTATATTAAAACTAATTCGCATATTTACTAAATTCATTTTAATGGATGAAAGTCAAAAAAACTAATACTATTACTCATATAATTTTAAACAAAGTTAACATTATAAAATATATGAGGTATAAAGTGTAAGGGGTTATTTGTTTATTGTCTAAAGTTATAAAAAAACATGGAGACTTATAATTTTACACTTAACTCTAATATATTTAAAATTCAACTACTAAGGTTTTATTAATTACCTCATCTTTTTTTAAGTTTTTATTTTCATAAATTTGACACCTATATTTTTATGTGTTTTTTTTATCAATCAAATTCTTCATCAAATTTATTAAAGTTTGACCAAAATCAATTCAATTTTGACTTTTTATTAGCCAATCATATTGCTTGATTTCGCTTATGTGTCAAAATCGAGCTTTCCTATTGGTCTAATTTTTTTTTCAATGAGAAGGGTTTTGCAAAAACACTCCGAAATGATGTAATTCTTGTATTATATAAAAGATTCGATAACCAAATTTACCATTCTTTGCACTTGGTCCATCTTTTAAATAAGTGTAGTACCCCAAGGAAAAGGACGGTGAAAGCAGCTCCATTTTGGCGGCTCTGACAAACTCTAAAGATTTAAAACGACTCGATCCCCATTAGATAAAACCTAAAAGTGTAAATCATGTAAATCACTTACGGCTTGAGGGTAAGTGTGTGATTAGAAGTATTTGAGTGGTAATGTATGAAATGATAGTGGAAAAGGACTTAGCCAAACATGAATCATTGTCAACCAAATTTTAGTATAAGGAAATACGCTCTGGCAAGCTTCTGCACATAAACCGAAGATAATGGGGGTGTCTCGTGAATTTTAGGAACCGCCATGGATAATGTCTCACATTCCTACCTTAGCAGGAAAGCCTTGACTAGGTAGTATGACATGTGTTTGACTAGGTCATAGAGAACCTTTGTGATAGATGACTTTACGTCAAAAGAGATTTTATAAGGTTTGCGAAAATGTTCAGAGAGTAGTTTTCGAAATAAGTTCGAAGGAGAGTCTTCGAACTGTTCTGATGGAAAATCATCATGAGCCATATCAAATATGGTGAATGCTTTAGATTGTGTGACAAAAGTTCACAAACGGCCAAAAGAACTCTAATTAGAGGGTGTTTGGCTCATGTAATTGAATGTAATCTAATTAATTGTAATCTGAACTACATCCAATCATGTTTGGTTGGCAGAAATGTTGAAATTGTAATTTAAATTACATTTCGTAGAGTGTTTGGTTTGCTTTGAAAAAAGAATTGAATTCCTTTAACTACATCAAATGTTGTATTTCATATTGCATAGCAATAAGAAAAGAAAGTGTTCAATTACATTGTATTTCACATTTATTGTTAAACAATCAATTAGATTTTTCCTTTATAATTATTATTATTATCATTATTTTTATTATTATTTATTTATTTATTTATTTATTTATTTATTATTATTATTATTATTATTATTATTATTATTATTATTAATTAAAGTATTATTAATATTATAATTAAATTATTAATTTTATTATTATCAAATTATACTTTTACTAATTTATTACTATCTCCGTCATAAAATTATTGTCCTATTTTGATTTTTTCGATGTTTACTTTTCAACTATGACCTTAAGTACATTTGTTTATATTACCTAATACTTGATACAAAATATATGAACGGATTGAGTTTTAAATGTATTTTTCATTGTTATAATTTTTATCTAAAATTATATAATACAAACAAATATATTTATTGTCAAAGTTGATAAAGAAATACCGAAAAAGTCAAAAGGGGACAATAATTTTAGGACGAAGGGAGTAATGTTTTTTTTGAATTACATTACATTGTGAGTTAATCAAACGTTAAGAGATTTCATCAATTAGAATTTCAACACATTGCATTTCTTTGAATTATAATATATGTATTCAAATTATAATTTCTTTTTAAAATTACAATTTTTTCAAAAATATTATGTAAACCCAAAGCTTTACTTTGTGTATATATCTTAATCAAAAGACTTGACTCCCCCGTCTAATATGAACAGTGATCGTTATCGGTTTCACTATTTGCTCTTTACGTATTAGTTAAAGAAAAAAGTTCTTTTGGTTCTAGAGTTTATTGATACTTTTTGTTTCATCTTTTATGTACTTTAAGTTTTTGATTTGAAGATATGCACATAAAAATAATAAAAAAGAACAAAGTACTTTTAGCTTAATCTCATGGAGTGAATCAGTGAACATTTACACGATGGCAAGGGACTCTTTCGATGTTGTTATTTTTACTACAACATAAATCATCTGGAGATTTAAAAATAAAGTATGCTTTGAGCCGAAGGATATTCTAGGCGAGGAAATCAATGTTCTTTCTCACTCGTGATTCATTGACAAGAAAAGAAAAGCAAATCCCATTTGTTTAAGCTGGAATTGTGATCCCAAGCATGTTTGTGCAATGGAGATGAGTTTAGTATAAATAAAAAATTCTGGATATAATAAACAAATACTTCTCATTCATTTTTTTCATCAAAATTAGAAAAAAGTCATTTATTTGCAAACGGCAAATCGTAAAGCAACAAAAAATACACCATCGTGACAGGATTTTTTTTTTTATCTTTTAGTAGACGAGCACTTCTATATACTTTTGACGAACTTTTTTTTTTCGAATTTTGTTTTAGTGTTAAACTTTTTTTTTTTTTTCACATGTGACTTATTATTTTTGAAATTATGTGTGATGTCACAAATCAAATATGATTTCACAAATCACATATAATTTCATAAAATACATGTGATATTAAAATAAAAATTCGCATGTGATTTTTCTATACATAAATTTCAACATTTAAAAAAAAATTGAAAAAAAAATCGTCGAAAGTATATAAAAGTGTCTTTCTATAGAAATATGATTTAATTATCGTCGTGATAGTATAATTCTTTTTGTGTAGTGATTAATGGTTTGTGAGATATTTAATTTTTTTTAAATAAATGATGAAAGTAGGGTTTTTTCTTTTTTCTTTTTTTTTTTTTTTTTTTTTTTTTTTTTTTTTTTTAGAATATGTTACCTAATAGTAACCAAGTTTCAATAGTGTTACAATTTTGATCACTCTAACTTTACATCAATCATAAAATCTATGAATGTTTCAAAACTATTTCATTCTTAAGAAATTGTTTAAAACCAATGTTGTTAAAATATCCACATATACATTATCATATTTTACCTTAATAATAAACACTCACCCTCTGAATATAACCACTTCCAGCCAAATTGAATAAACATTTTAGAATGATCGAAAAGTGGAAAATGACCACGTAAATACCGGTTATGTCGCGTACTTCAAGCTTGATTTTCCTCTGTAAAATTAAACAATAATTCATCTCCGTTTACCCTTCTACATTTCTACGTGTTAGTGTTACATAGACCTTTAGGATGTATACCTTAATTTCATGGACCCTTGTATGTTTACAAAACCATGTAATAAAATAAAACAAAAACAATTACGCGATTACATTCAAAGATACAACAAATTGAGCGAAGGTTTTTTCAGTTGAGCGGCTTGAGCCCAAACTAGCAAAATCTGGCTCACGGGCTTATTGTTTTAAACGGGCTTTTATCTAAATGTTTTATAAAGGCAATGTTGTTGGATCATGGCTCATACTTTATAACGACATGACTTCATAGAGGTCAAAGATGTTACAGTATTATTCTAGATGAGTGCTAGACTCACTAATATTTTACAAAATTTCTCCCATACAATGAGGTAGAATGCATCTTAACCACCCAATGCTCTCACTTGGTCAATTAATGCTCTCACATGAGTGCCTAAGATGCATGCCACCTCATTGTGTGGGAAAAATTTTGTAAAATATGAGTGAGTCTAGCACTTCTCATTATTCTATGACTGATTATACTCATTCCGTATCATAATTGTCTATAATTTTATCTCAGGTTATTCTAAATTAATTGTCCACTTTAAAATATATAGAGTGAGAATTTAGTTTGAGTTTACCATATTACAATCACTTAAGGTTATTATTGCAAGCATTAAAAAAGTTTTAAATTATATAATTAATGATAAAACTGTTATTCTGTAAAAAGAAAGAAAGAGAAAACTGTAATGATGATGATATTCTAAAATTGTGTGACTTTTCATCGAGAAGAAAGCCGCTACATGGAAAAGGCCATTTTCGGTTCTTAAATTTCTGAGGTTCTCTGTGAGTTAGGATTGAGCTTGAATAAATGACAACCATAATGAGCTCTGATTTTTTGTGGTCAAACTTTTGAAAATAAGCACACGTGCCTAAACTTGATATATTGTGGGAGTAAAAAGTTAAGTCTTGTCTTACACAGATTATCAATATAAGTAGTGTTAGCATTTTTACAAAAACATTTGCGCAAGGGTTTTTGAACTTAGTTGGAAGTATAAAAAGAGGATGACGATTACAATTCCCTGGAGACACCCAGTTTGTGTGAATCCCGTTCCATAATACCGTTTTTGGAAAATCAAGCATTTTGTTTATCTTTGTTCAGCTTAAAAGTATCGCATTCAATAAAAAACCAAAACGGGGTATACTTGGTATTCTTTTGGTATCCTTTCATTACTTTATATGATTGGATTGCTAGGGACTAACAATAGTTTAGTGTGGGGGAATTAATGAGTGTGTAAATACTCATCATTTTATACCCATATTGAACTGTAAAAATGCTAAAAACAACTAAATATGCCAAATTATATTGCAAATATCCTTGGATTGTATTTTTATGTATTGTATGTACAAAAAAGATTGAAAACGAGGCAAAAATGGACAACAACGACCACTCAATGGAAAAGAGCACAAAATTGCAAGTCCGTGGGTAATTTATTTGGAGCATCGAGACAAACAATGAAAAATTGAAAGACTAAATGAAACCCGAACGAAGATTATTACTATGTTGGTCTAATGATGTGATTCTAAGCCTAAGTGAAGAGAAGTCCATATGTGGCCCAATTGAAACAAAATGCAACTAGGCCCAATGAAGATTTAAAAGACCATGTTATTTCTTTGAATGATAAATGAAGAAATACAAGATTGGTGCCACATGATCCCCTGCATCCTTTTGTTTGTTTCGGGTCCAACAAACATAAAAATTTAGAGATCAATTTTGTTGCTGCCAAGTGTCCAAGAAGGCTCAAGAACTATCATCTCATCCGTTAAATTATTAGGGTTGGGGCAAGACAAGTGCTATAAATTCTTATCATTCTCAATAAATAGGGGATCTTGTTTTTTTTGTTTTTACACCTATAAGTCTTTAATACGTCTCTATCTTTTTTATGGAGCCGTCATTTTGATTTTTCATATTGATTACTTTAGTCTTTCACTTTCTTAATACAAGTTTTCTTGCTTTTGAATCTTGAACCAAGAGGTGACACCATTTCAATTTCACCTACTGATCTTATATTTCTTTTATGTAATCATTGAGATATTGTGAGCTAATCATTAATTGCTTTTGCTTTGATTTCTTTTTTTTTTCTTCCCCATTTGAACAAACGAAAAATATGAACATCAATGTTTCAATTTTCAAACGTTTTCTTTTATATACTGTTTTACTCCGTATTTATTTCTACAACCTTTTCCATCTTGCTATAATTAATTATTTGTTTTATTCTTTTTAAAGTTGGTTTAAATTCTATTTTTAATCTAGTAGTTAGTTTCTAGTTTCCTTCCTAAACGTCATTTTCCAAAATCTTTTATCGTCTTTTATTTTTATAAATTTTCGTATTTATTATTAATTTTTCTTAAAAAAAAAAAAAAAAAAAAAAAAAAAAAAAAAAAGAGTTAGTAGTTTTATTTTATAAAGTTTTGATTTTTATTAATTTGGTTGTCAATGGAGCCGTTATTATCTCCGGGTCATACCGAGCTAACTCCGGGTTTCATCTTATCCTTATCCTTATCTCTTTATTTATTTATGTTTTTGTTTATTGCCATGTTTAATTTAAGTATTATTATTGTTGCTTGTAGTGCAGTCTTATTATGCACGAATAGTTCATATATGTTAGTTTAGAAATATGATTGTTATTATTGGATTTATTGTTATTGTTAACTTAGCGGTCATGAGTAGCGAGAAGATTTATATATGCTTGTTGAGTAGATTATTCCGTGAATTAAGTGTGGTTTTATAAAAGTTAGCAAATATATTGATTAGTAATGTTTAAGTTATTTAGATTAAAATTTTGGTTGTTTGAGCGGGCAAAAGCCGTGAAAATAATTGAGTTTTAATTTAGATATTAATATCTCTTTAAGAAAAATTGTTTTCAAAATAAACCAACGTTGTGAGAAAATATTTATTCGTAAAAGATATTAATTCATCAACAAGAGAACTTAATTGAAATAATAAACCACACTTAAGGATCGTGATAATTTGCTTAACAAGTATATCTTTTTATCATATATTTCTTAGTTGCTTGCTTAGTATAATCTAGTTTATTATTTTTAGCCGTTGTCTTTTATCGTTAACTATAGATTAATTACTTACTACTAGTGTTATTATTATCTTTGCTTTAATCATTTAGTTTTAGGCCCGTTTTAAGTTTAAATTGTGTCTTATGTTATTTGTGAATTCCGTTATTGTCTTATATGCTTTATTATTGCTTTCTAGTGTAAATTTAATTTTCGTAGTTATAAATATCATCATATCTCTTGAAATCATTCAAATTCACCCGATCACAAACCCGTTTTTGATACCATCACACCTAGTCGGGACATAACGACCCGGGGAAACACTGTACTCACAGGAAGTATTGGCCTAAGCTGTCTGACCTTGTTAACCATTCACATTGGTTGATTTGGACTGACTGTTTGGTGCCGATCAAATTTTGGCAGTTAATATCCCAGCAATTGAGATTCCATCTTAATCAACTGCTATCACACCCAAAGTTTACACTCACTCTCTGGACCAGGGGGATGAGCATCTTGACACTGTTCCTGAAAAGGAATTGGACGAATTCATAAAGTCTAGTGTTGAGAACCTTGTCCCAATCCCAAGAGAGTCACATGGAACTTTTGATCATATGTGTGATCTTCCTTCCCCTCCTGAGTGTCCAAAAGATCAATTTGAGACTTTCTCTGAATGTAGCGAAGATTGTGCATCTTATGGAGACATTGAGTATGTTGAGGCATCACTCCCACAGTCTGATGCTGATCCTCTTCTTGAGGAGTTCACAGATGAACTCACTCACTTCAATCCACTTCCAACGGGAAGTGACGATGATCTCTTTGACTTTGAAGCCGATCTAGGAGAAATTGAAAGTCTCTTATATCATGATCCGTCACTCAGTTCTGATCCCAACAGTTCAATAGAGAATGATAATCACTTTGTTCTCGAAGCATTCAAAACTACTCTCACCAATCCTTTGTTTGAATTCGAATCTGAATTCACTTTGATTTCTGACAATCCACTCTTTGATATTCAGAATGAGGATTGTGATGAGTCCATAATGGAACAAGAGTTCACAGATTTACTTCATGTGAATGATTCTCTTCATGAGGAGTTCTCCGGTGAACTCACTCATATCATATCTCCGCCGGAGTATGATAACTTCCACTTTGATCCAGACACACCCGGGATATGTCTTGATCACGTGAGCTTAAATGATGAGATTCATAATATAGAAATTATGGATTCTCCTGTGGGTGATGATGAGTTAGTCATGATTTTCATCATGGTTTTCTTCATTTTCTTCACCTATCCCGTGACGTCCTCTCTTCTTCACTCATTCGGGAGTGAGGATACCATTTTTGACCCCGGCATTTTCATGTATCATTCTTTTGAGACAGGGTCTCTCTGTATATCTCATTGGTGTGGAACTTTCACGTGCTTCAAATGTTTATCCAAACATCTTGAATGAAAGTCCGATAGAGATTGTCTCTTCCACATGTTGCTTCCCCAAGAACCAATGAATTCGGGGTCGAGTCAAGCTAGTGACTCGGTAAACAAAAACATTAGCATCACATGGGTTTTCACCCATGCTATCTGTCTTCTTTCTTATTTCTAACACTAAGTGTGGGGGAGTTTTCTCTGCTGTTGTTTGCCTTGTTGTTTGCTCATGTTTGCAGGTACCCTTTGGATCGTGATGATTGGCGCGCCTGTTTTCAATCCAGCCGGTCAATATCCTATCTTTTACTAATGTTTATTCTAGGGATATCATTTTTAATCCTTTTTTGTGAAAACACAGATTTCCGTTTCACACTTGGCTATTAGTATTGCCTTTTTACGTTCAAAGAGTCGGCATAATAGCCGGGACTTTGAATATTGAGGACAATATTCAATTCTAAGTGTGGGGGGGAATTCTGTCGAATTTTGTCACATGTTGTGTACCTGTTAGTGCCCTAGTACCCCCGTTTTGCCCAAAATTTTAAATTTTTTGCATAAAATGGAAAAGTGCTTTGCACACAAAAATATAATAAAAGAAGTTGTTTAGTCTTGATTAGGTTAGAACAAGGGGAATCCTGACTCTGCCAAAGTGTTGATCTGGCTGCTTCCTTAACTTTTTAGACTAAATTCTTAACGAATTGTGCAAATGAAAATGCTAAGCGTAGAGTAGTTGGTTCTCTTTAGAGCTTATATAAGTAATATGTGGCTTTTTCTCCCAGTAGCTCCTAATTGGATCTAAATACGTGCTGTTTTCAAACTTTTGACCGTTAAAAGATTTCGTTATGTAAACAAGTTTTTTTGCAAGATTAATATAGAGTACTAGTTCAAATTTTTATTTAAATTTTGAAACAAGCAACTTCCCTATAAATCTGAATAATATTGCAAAATGAAGTAATGTAAAATTGCTGAATGACGCAAAATTTTGAGTATGATATGAAAAGAAAAAATTGAAAAGAAAAAGAGAAAAAGAAAAAATGAAAAAGAAAAAAAAAAGATGATGAAAAAAAGAATGAAAAGAAAAAGAAAAAAGTGAAAAAAAAATGAGAAAATAAAATATAAAAAAGATGTGTTGAATACAATTAGAATAAATAAAAGTTGTTTTTTCTCAAATTTAAATCGAAAGTTGAACTAGTATTCGTTGATTTTGTGTAAAGGTTAAACGGGAATTTATATATTGTTCATTTCGAAAGACCCCGAAAGCTCCGATACTATTCTCGAGGGTGTAAAAACATAGCCTTCTAAGCTTCGGCTAACAGGACAAGCTGAGAAGAAAATCGTCACATGGAGTGATCTCATCTTTGCGTCTTTAATCTATAGATAATCGTTTGTTGTTATCTATTTAAGTTTTGATTTTAATGTGCCGTGGAATATCAAAAATCTTTGAATCAAAATCCCGCCAATTTCGGTACTATTCTCTGTGAGGTGTCAAAAGCCTGGTCACCTAAACCAACTGGTTGGGATGTGCCGAGAAGAAAGCCGCTACATGGAAAAGGCCATTTTCGGTTCTTAAATTTCTGAAGTTCCCTGTGAGTTAGGATTGAGCTTGAATAAATGACAACCATAATGAGCTCTGATTTTTGGTGGTCAAACTTTTGAAAATAAGCACACGGGCCTAAACTTGATATATTGTGGGAGTAAAAAGTTAAGTCTTGTCTTACACAGATTATAAGTATAAGTAGTGTTAGCATTTTTACAAAAACATTTGCGCAAGGGTTTTTGAACTTAGCTGGAAGTATAAAAAGAGGATGACGATTACAATTCCCTGGAGACACCCAGTTTGTGTGAATCCCGTTCCAATACCGTTTTTGGAAAATCAAGCATTTTGTTTATCTTTGTTCAGTTTAAAAGTATCGCATTCAATAAAAAACCAAAACGGGGTATACTTGGTATTCATTTGGTATCCTTTCATTACTTTATATGATTGGATTGCTAGGGACTAGCAATAGTTTAGTGTGGGGGATTGATGAGTGTGTAAATACTCATCATTTTATACCCATATCGGACTGTAAAAATACTAAAAACAACTAAATATGCCAAATTATATTGCAAACATCCTTGGATTGTGTTTTTATGTGTTGTAGGTACAAAAAAGATTGAAAATGAGGCAAAAATGGACAACAACGACCACTCAATGGAAAAGAGCACAAAATTGCGAGTCCGTGGGTAATTTTATTTGGAGCATCGAGACAAACAACGAAAAATTGAAAGACTAAATGAAACCCGAACGAAGATTATTACTATGTTGGTCTAATGATGAGATTCTAAGCCTAAGTGAAGAGAAGTCCATATGTGGCCCAATTGAAACAAAATGCAACTAGGCCCAATGAAGATTTAAAAGACCATGTTATCTCTTTGAATGATAAATGAAGAAATACAAGATTGGTGCCACATGATCTCCTGCATCCTTTTGTTTGTTCCGGGTCCAACAAACATAAAAATATAGAGATCAATTTTGTTGCTGCCAAGTGTCCAAGAAGGCTCAAGAACTATCATCTCATCCGTTAAATTATTAGGGTCGGGGCAAGACAAGTGCTATAAATTCTTATCATTCTCAATAGATAGGGGATCTTGTTTTTTTTGTTTTTACACCTGTAAGTCTTTAATATGTCTATATCTTTTTTACAGAGCCTGTTGGGTATTTTTCCTTGGCCCATGAGGAAAGCCCACCAAATCAGCCCAAACCTAAAGTCAATTGTATTTGTTGACTTTGGATGGATGGAGTATTATATCTACTAAGTTCTGGGCAGCCAAAAGCACGAGAGATACAATAATAGAGAGAGAGAGAGAGAGAGAGAGAGAGAGAGAGAGAGATAGAGAGAGAGAGAGTAAAGTGCAGAATTTCGTTTTTCCCTACAGCAGCCCACAAAACTGAAGATCCCCAGAGATTGAACCGTTGGATCGTCCTCATTTTTGGACAGCAGCTTTACAGCATCTGGGCCAACATTTTGGACGGTTGAATTTGTCTCAAGTGGTCTGAAAGTCAAGATATTAAGGCTGGAACAGAGGGCAGATTTTCTGGTGATGTTGTTCCTCTTTTGTCTTTAGTTTGTTTCCATACATCTTGATGCTTTATTCCAAGTGTATGATGATTGTTGTATGCCTCTAGTATCTAGAGAAGATCTGATTGTATTGCTCTATTATTTGTGGTAGTGGATTTAAGCGGCACTAATTGTCCCGTGGTTTTTACCCGTTTTGGAGTTTTCCACGCTAAAAGTTTGGTGTCCTTGTTGTGTGTTTGATTACATTTATTACCTGCTGGTTTGGGGCTGATTTGAGACCATTAGGGGCTGTTTAGAGTTGTGGTTAGTGTGCCTTATTTGTTTACTTCCTCATAGGTTCATACGGGTTTGGGTAAGTGTGGTTAAACGAAGGTTTTGCTTCCGCATTTGTGTTTATACCGTTGTGACCCATTGTAACTTTACCCGTCAAATTGGTATCAAGAGCTTGGTTCTTGGTTAGGGGACTTAACCTGTTTGAATGATGGAAGCTAATACAAGTAGGATGGTAAGTTTGAATGGTTCTAATTATCATGTTTGGAAAGGAAAGATGGAAGATCTCCTTTATGTTAAAGATTACTACTTGCCTGTTTTTAGTGCTGATAAACCTGAGAACAAAACAGATGCAGAATGGACTATTTTGCATAGACAGGTTTGCGGGTATATTAGGCAGTGGGTTGATGATAATGTTTTGAACCATATTTGTGAGGAGACACATGCTCGTACTCTTTGGAACAAACTTGAACAGTTATATGCACGAAAAACTGGAAATAACAAGTTGTTCTTAATCAAGCAAATTATGGGATTAAAGTATAATGATGGGTCTCCTATTACTGATCACCTAAATGCTTTTCAGGGTATTATAAATCAGCTTGCAGGTATGGGTATCAAGTTTGAAGATGAGATTCAAGGCTTATGGCTTCTTGGTACTTTACCGGATACTTGGGAGACTTTTAGGACATCTTTGTCCAACTCTGCACCAGATGGTGTTATCACCATGGAATTGGCTAAAGGCAGTATTCTGAATGAAGAAATGAGAAGAAAGTCACAGGGTTCTTCTTCACAGTCAGACGTCTTGGTCACTGAAAGGCGGGGGAGAAGTCAAAGTAGAGGTCCAAGTAACAGAGGTAATCATCGTAGCAGTTCCAGCAAAGGAAAATTTGCTGATGTTGAATGCTATCACTGCCACAAGAAGGGACACACGATGAAGTTCTGCAGACAGTGGAAAAAGGAGAACAAGAAGAAAAACTACAATAATCAGAAGAACAAGCACAAGAAAGATGATGATGGTGATGACAGTACTGAAGTAAATACCACCACAGATGAGTTCTTTGTTTGTTCTGATTATGATATGGGTAACCTTGCTCATGATGATTCGAGTTGGATTCTTGACAGTGGTGCTACATGTCATGTTGCAACACGAAAAGAATATTTTTCATCTTACACACCAGGTGATTTCGGTGTTGTTAGGATGGGTAATACTGGGCTATCTAGGATTGCTGGTATTGGAGATATTTGTTTGAAGTTTGACACAGGGATGGAATTGGTTTTACATAATGTGAAACATGTCCCAGATATGAGACTCAATATTATCTCAACAGGTCTTCTTGACGAAGATGGTTACCACAACAGTTCTGGTAATGGCTTGTGGAAAGTGACACTCGGATCCTTGATTGTTGCAAGAGGGAAAAGGGAATCCAAGTTATATATGACACATCCGAAGATCTCCAAGAGCATTGTCAATGCTATAGACAATGATGATATGACTGAGTTATGGCACCAGAGACTTGGTCACATGAGTGAAAAGGGGATGTCTATTCTTTCTAAGAAGAATGTGTTAACCGGTGTGCATGATATCAACTTGAAGAAATGTTCTCACTGTTTGGCAGGAAAGCAAACTAGACATGCTTTTAAGAGTCGGTCTCCTTTCAGAATGGAGAACATACTTGATTTGGTACAATCCGATGTTTGTGGTCCCATGAAGACTAAAACACTTGATGGGTGTTCATATTTTGTCACTTTCATCGATGATCACTCAAGAAAGGTTTGGGTGTATACCTTGAAGACTAAATATCAAGTATTGGATGTGTTTAAGCAGTTTCATGCTTTAGTTGAGAGGCAGACAGGGAAGAAACTTAAATGTATTCGAAGCGACAATGGAGGTGAATACATTGGCCCCTTTGATGCTTATTGTAGAGAGCATGGAATTCAGCATCAAAAGACTCCACCGAAGACACCGCAGTTGAATGGCTTAGCAGAGCGGATGAATAGAACTTTGGTTGAGAGAGTCGGATGCTTGCTTTCACATGCAGGGTTGCCTGCTTCTTTTTGGGGTGAAGCTTTGAATACGGCGGTACATGTTATTAATCTAACCCCTTGTGTTCCTTTGCGCTTTGATGTTCCTGACAGGGTTTGGAGCGGCAAAGATGTTTCATACCGTCATTTACGAGTCTTTGGATGCAAGGCATCTGTGCATATTCCCAAAGATGAAAGATCAAAGCTTGATGTGAAGTCTAAGCCATGTGTATTCCTCGGGTATGGTCAAGATGAACTTGGGTACAGGTTGTATGATCCAGTTCAAAAGAAACTCATTCGTAGCCGAGATGTAGAGTTTGACGAAGACCAAACTTTGAAAGATGTTGAGAAGGCTTAGAAAGAGACAATTCCTCAACATAATGATGATCCTATTGATTTAGATCCGGTTCCTCCAAGACATTTTGATGCACAGTTTGGAGATGATATTCAGAATGATGAAGAACATGGTACTGATGATGTTGATGCTCAAGAGCAACCATACCTAGATGAAGACGTTCATCCTGAGTTACCAGTACCTATGCCACCATTTGTTCCGGTTAGACGGTCCATTAGAGATCATCATCCTTCTACACGCTATTCTACACATGAGTATGTTTTACTCACTGATGGGGGAGAGCCCGAGTCTTATGAAGAAGCTATGGAAGATGAACACAAGAAAGAATGGTCTGAAGCCACGCAAGATGAGATGAATTCCTTGCATAAAAACAATACCTTTGAGCTGGTAGAGTTACCTAAGGGCAAGAGAGCTTTAAAGAACAAATGGGTTTTCAAATTGAAGACTGATGAGTATACTTCTAGACCGAGATACAAGGCCAGATTAGTGGTAAAAGGTTTCAGTCAGAAAAGAGGTATTGATTTTGATGAGATTTTCTCCCCAGTCGTGAAGATGGGATCTATTCGAGTTGTTCTTGGTTTGGCGGCTAGCCTCGATCTTGAGGTGGAGCAAATGGATGTCAAGACAACTTTCCTTCATGGTGATCTGGATAAAGAAATCTACATGGAGCAGCCTGAAGGTTTTCAGGTTAAGGGGAAGGAAGACTACGTGTGTAGACTTCAGAAAAGTTTGTACGGGTTGAAGCAAGCACCGAGACAGTGGTACAAGAAGTTTGAGTCGGTCATAGGGAAGCAAGGCTACCGAAAGACCTCTTCAGATCACTGTGTTTTCTTTCAGAGGTTTGGTGATGATGACTTCATCATCTTGTTGCTATATGTTGATGATATGCTGATTGTTGGCAAGAACGTTGGAAGAATTGCCCAATTGAAGCAAGATTTGAGCAAGTCTTTTGCTATGAAAGACTTGGGGCCAGCAAAACAGATCCTTGGCATTCGGATTCTCCGTGATAGAGGTGCCAAGAGGTTGCATATATCACAAGAGCAATACATTGAAAAGGTGTTGTGCAGGTTCAACATGGATAAAGCTAAAGTGGTGAGTTCCCCTCTTACTCCCAACTTTAAGCTAACTGATAAAGATTGTCCTTCTTCCAAAAAGAACATTGAAAAGATGGATAGAGTTCCATATGCCTCAGCGGTTGGTAGCTTGATGTATGCTATGGTGTGTACAAAGCCGGATTTAGCTCATGCAGTTGGTGTTGTCAGTCGATTCCTGTCAAATCCTAGTTAGAAGCATTGGGAAGCTGTTAAATGGATATTTAGATATCTGCGAGGTACTTCCAAATTGGGTATCACATTTGGAAATGGGAAGCCCGTGCTTGTTGGTTACACAGACTCAGATATGGCGGGAAATAAGGACAACATGAAATCCACTTCTGGATATTTGATGACCTTTGCAGGGGGAGCTGTTTCATGGCAATCTAGATTGCAAAAGTGTGTGGCTTTGTCTACTACAGAGGCTGAGTATGTGGTAGCAACAGAAGCGTGCAAAGAACTATTGTGGTTGAAAAGGTTTCTGCAGGAGCTTGGCTTCAAGCAACAGCGCTACGTGGTTCTTTGTGATAATCAAAGTGCTATTCACCTTGCAAAGAATTCTATGTTTCATAAGCGAACAAAACATATTGATGTGAGGTATCATTGGATTAGAGATGCTATTGAAGATGGTTTATTTGAACTTGATAAAGTTCATACCGATGATAATGGTTCCGATATGTTGACCAAGCCGTTAGCAAGGGAGAAGCTCAAGGTTTGTTGCTCGATCGCCGGGATGGCGAACTCTTCCTCATAGTCAGGAAAAGGGGGAGATTTGTTGGGTATTTTTCCTTGGCCCATGAGGAAAGCCCACCAAATCAGCCCAAACCTAAAGTCAATGGTATTTGTTGACTTTGGATGGATGGAGTATTATATCTACTAAGTTCTGGGCAGCCAAAAGCACGAGAGATACAATAATAGAAAGAGAGAGAGAGAGATCAAAAGAGAGTAAAGTGCAGAATTTTGTTTTTCCCTACAGCAGCTCACAAAACTGAAGATCCCCAGAGATTGAACCGTTGGATCGTCCCCATTTTTGGACAGCAGCTTCACAGCATCTGGGCCAACTTTTTGGACGGTTGAATTTGTCTCAAGTGGTTTGAAAGTCAAGATATTAAGTCCAGAACAGAGGGCAGATTTTCTGGTGATGTTGTTTCTCTTTTGTCTTTAGTTTGTTTCCATACATCTTGATGCTTTATTCCAAGTGTATGATGATTGTTGTATGCCTCTAGTATCTAGAGAAGATCTGATTGTATTGCTCTATTATTGGTGGTAGTGGATTTAAGCGGCACTAGTTGTCCCGTGGTTTTTTACCCGTTTTGGGGTTTTCCATGCTAAAAGTTTGGTGTCCTTGTTGTGTGTTTGATTACATTTATTACCTGCTGGTTTGGGGCTGATTTGAGACCATTAGGGGCTGTTTAGAGTTGTGGTTAGTGTGCCTTATTTGTTTACTTCCTCATAGGTTCATACGGGTTTGGGTAAGTGTGGTTAAACGAAAGTTTTGCTGCCGCATTTGTGTTTATACCGTTGTGACCCATTGCAACTTTACCCGTCAGAGCCGTCATTTTGATTTTTCATATTGATTACTTTAGTCTTTCACTTTATTAATACAAGTTTTCTTGCTTTTGGATCTTGAACCAAGAGGTGACACCATTTCAATTTCACCTGCTGACCTTATATTTCTTTTATGTAATCATTGAGATATTGTGAGCTAATCATTAATTGCTTTTGCTTTGAATTCTTTTTTTTTTCTTCCTTTATGCCATTTGAACAAACGAAAAATATGAACATCAGTGTTTCAATTTTCAAACGTTTTCTTTTATATACTGTTTTACTCCGTATTTATTTCTACAACCTTTTCCATCTTGCTATAATTAATTATTTGTTTTATTCTTTTTAAAGTTGGTTTAAATTCTATTTTTAATCTAGTAGTTAGTTTCTAGTTTCCTTCCTAAACGTCATTTTCCAAAATCTTTATTTTATCATCTTTTATTTTTATAAATTTTCGTATTTAATATTAATTTTTCTTAAAAAAAAAAAAAAAAAAAAAAAAAAAAAAAAAAAAAGTTAGTAGTTTTATTTTATAAAGTTTTGATTTTTATTAATTTGGTTGTCAATGGAGCCGTTATTATCTCCGGGTCGTAAGTGCTGGAGTCATAATTGTTATCAAGAACCTGCTCATAGACAAGCGTGTTTCTTGATTGACAATAAGAACTGTAGTGTGAACCACTACAGTACTCACAACAGTAAAACTGTTGAGTCTGGACTGGTGAATCATATGGATATTGGTCATTTTCAAAATTCTGAGCATTACCGAAAAACTGTTCATAGACAAACATGTTTCCGGATTGACACTCAAATCCTTGGTGAGGACCTCCACAAAACTCACACAGATATGTCTGTATCTCATGATGTGGTGGCTGGTAGAATGAATCAGATGTGTCATGGTAAGGATAGGGAGCTTGGTTATAGACAGACCCATCTCCTGACTCTACCATGCTAAAGCCGGGACAATTCCTACCATTATGAGGACTACCACACCATTGACAACCAAAATGGTGTGGATACGACATAGGAAAGAATCAAAGGTTAACAGAGGGTAAGGAATGAAGAATCAAAAAGGTAGGAGGGTAAAGATGGATATTTTTGAGGTTTTTGAAAAACATGTTTTTTTTTTTAAAGAAAAAACATGTTATAAGAAAGAAAAATCTTTTTGTTTTTTTGTGTTCGTTGAAAACTAATTTTAAAATGTTTTCGGGAACTGTTTTGTTTATATATATAATAATATACACAAGGATGGTAAATTTACAAAGTAGTGAATTCCAAAATCAATAATCTGTAAAACCGTTTAGAATACGCGCACAACCTTCCCGGCAGCGGCGCCAAAATTTGATTGGTGCTAAACAGTCAACCTAAATTAACCACCTTTGCAAGCTCAAACTTCTTAATAACTTCGACAATTGCATCTTGTCGTTCCTTGTCGTCTATGTCGACTTGTTTTTTGATATAGTTTTGAACTTGTTTGATAGTGTGGGGAAGATTACAAACCATTTTTTGTGTTTGATTTGTTGTTTGAATTGTGTTTGAAAGTTTTTTTTTTTTTTTTTTTTTTTTTTATTTTATTTTAGCTTTTGAATGCATCCAACGGCTAGTAACTTAAACGTTATACACATTTATTTCACAAGTTCAACGGATCAAAAAAGGAAAAAAAAAAAAAAATAGTAATCGGTCGAGATCACAACCTCTTTCCTCCCTCAACTCGGTTACGACCCAATCCCCCAATAAGGCCGACTGAGATCGACTTACACGACCGACTTGGTCGTTACCATTACTGTGGCCAGCCTAACTTATCAACACATTGAAAAAAAAAAAAAAAGTTTCATGACAACGTTTATTTCAATATAATGTGAAGTGACGAAGTTCTAAGATTTTTTAGAAACAACTGGACCTTCTTTTTTTGATAAAAATGTAAATAAAGTCGAGAGGCTATCTAATAACTTACACTAAACTCCAATACACTAAAAAATACGGAGTAAAAAAAAAAAATGTTCGACAAAAGTATACTGAATTAAATCTTGAATGAAATATAAAATAATGTTCGTTGTGATGGCATAATATCTTTTACAAAATCTTGACTCTGTCAATTGAGCCTTTTTCTTATTGCTAGCATAGGCAAATTGAACTGTTTACTTGGTTAATAGATTTGCTCAATTCTCGTTGTTCCGTCATATGTGTTTTCCTAATGATCTATCTTCCTAAAAAATTTCTAATTATCTACCTAATTCAAAATGTTTTATTTTCATTCGATGAATCAAATAGCCCACAATATCACTCTCATATAATTGCTTCACATTTTGAATCAGAAAGATTTATACAGAGATAAATCATTATCCGCTTCACAATCTCACATTCTCACCCTCCAATACATTATGGCAAAAGACGTAGTTTAATTTAGGGACATCAAATGTAACGACTATGTTGCTTACTATTTCGACCGAACAAAAGAAATCAACGCACTAAAACAAATCTAGAGGCTATCTAATAATTTACAGTAAACACTAATCCACACGAAGAAGAATAAGTAAAACATGTTCGTCAAAAGTATATTGAAATGGATCTCGACTGAAGTATAATAAAATGTTTGCCGCAGTGGCAAAATATTTTGTTTGATAGTTAATTTTTTTTTTTTTTTTTTTTTTTTTTTAACCTTTCCTAAAATGTTTGCCGCAATGAACCTTTTTTTCTCACTGCTGGCAGAGGCATATTTAACAGTTTACCTGGTAAATAGATTTCTCAATTCTCATTGCTCCTGTCATATGTATTTTCCTTTATTATCTCTTTTGGAAAGCCAAATTAGCATTTTTACAAATATATATATATATATATATATATATATATATATATATATATATATATATATATATATAGGGACTTTCTTATGAGAACCATTTTATCTGCGAGAACTGAGAGAACCACCAAAAACATGCATGCACGCCTTTTAAAATAAAATAAAAATACATGCAAATCATCAATAATCGTAAGCATCCACCTATGTTCTTCAATATCATTATGAACTCATCATCTTTTTTCATAAAAACCTTACCCACGGCCGCAATATTGTCGTTGCACGTCTTATAAGAACATACATGCACACCTTCAAAGAAAAATTTTGTATTTTCAATTTCTTATCAAATTCTTTAGAACAACTATGTTTTTTTTTAAAACATATGTGTTGTTTTTAAAACATATGTGCAAAAATACAATTATTGAAGGCGTGCATGTATGTTTTTGGTGGTTCTCTCAGTTCTCGCAGTTAAAATGGTTCTCGTTTGAAAGTTACACTATATATATATATATATATATATATATATATATATATATATATATATATATATATATATATATATATATATATATATATATATATATATTAAAACACATCACTTAGTTATGAAGCATCTCACACCAAACGAAAACAACATTACCAAAACCACAATTCTATAAAGCATGAACCTTTTTGAATGCTTCTTGAGTTTTTACTCAAATAATGTATCCTCTAATTTTGTCGCGCAATTTAAATAGTATAACTAAAATAGGCAATCATGTGAGATCTTCCTTTTTATCTCATGTGTATATTTTGGATGTTGTAAGAAAAACTTAATTTAACCCTAACAAGGCTAATTCTTACATAACTTTGCATTAAGGCATTAAGAGCCTTCAAGTTTAATCAGCTTCTGGACCTCAGTAGTTCTTGGGCTTTGAATATTTTTATGGGCTGGGCCCAGAAACTATTTGCCTTGGGTCATACAAAATATATAGTAGGGAACAGGGAGCAACTATTTTTTGTATTGCCAGGTGCAAAAAAATCGGTTTTTTTTTCGGTTTTCGGTTTTTTAATAACCAGTTATAAAAAAACCAGTTTTTCAAATAACCAGTTTCGGTTCGGTTTCAGTTTTTCGGAATCGGTTTTCTTCGGTTATAAATGTTCGGAATCAGTTTTTTTCGGTTATAAATTTTCGGAATCGGTTTTTTTCGGTTTTTTACCGGTTTGCTTTTTTCGGTTAAAAATGTTCGGATTCGGATTTTTTCTAAACATTTGTGAAGGTGAGTTTTTTAAATCATATAATTTTTCCGTCATAGCATAAATTTGTTTTAAAACTAATGGGCTAGTTGGGTAATAAACACCCGATAATATAGTTGTTGCCTCTTTAAAAACTTGTAAAAACATAGTTAATTCATTTAGTCGATCCCAATCTTGGTCGTTTAGTATTATGTTGGACAAATTTTTATTAATAAGTTTTTGATTATAAGCATGTAAAGTCGCACGTTGTCGTAATATATTTTCAAACATCATGCAAGTAGAATTCCATCTAGTATTAATATCAAGGCAAGGTCCTAGGGGTTCTTCATTACACATTTTACGAAAACGTTTATAGTTTATTTGTCGTTCGTTGCTCGATTTATATATCAATACTAATAAACCCCTAAATTTCGTATATAACTTATCACATATTTTTAATGCCGCTTGTACGGATAAATTTATAACATGAGCAACACAACGGGAATGAAAAAAAGCACCATCTAAAATAGGTTTTACACGTAATTTTAACAAGTCCATAGCTCTAGTATTATTTGATGCATTATCTTGTTGTGATTGTGAGTTTTCCATTATAGCGAAATAGCGATTTTTGAGCGTTTTTTAGAGATTAGAGAAAGAAATGAGATTGTTTTTTATGTGTTTTCAACCCCAACTCATTACCTCTATTTATAGTGCCTTAAAACTTCCCAAAACCCTCAAAAAAAAAAAAAAAAAAAAAAAAAAACGGTCATATTGTCATAGAGCCGTTTGGCTCGGTAAACTTAAAAAAAACCGGAAATAACCGGTCAACGGCTATATATATAAAAAAAACGGGAAACAACGGTTATATTTAAAAAAAAAAAAAACTGGTTATAACCGGTTAAACCCAGTCTTTTTTCCAACGGCTACTTTTTATTTTTTTATTTTTTTTTGAAAATAAATAAATAAAACCGGTTATAACCGGTTTTATTTTAAAACCGGATATAAAACCGGTAAAAAACCGGTATGGGGTAAAAACCCATAACCGGTCTAACCGGTTTGGTTTTAGAAAACCGGTCCGGTTTTGTCAAAAACCGGTCGCCGGTTTAACCACCGGTTGAAAAAAAAAACCGGTTGCCGGTTTGCACCTCTAATTGCCATTACAAAATCTGTAAGTAAATTTCTTGTCTTAATTTTTGTTTTGTTAGCTATATATCTTTTTTCATCTTTAGAATCATCGACTCATCGTCAAGAATCGGCTAATAATAAATCCGAAATATACAACTTACAGCATAGTGTACCGATGATTCTTGTAACTTACATATTTGCAATACGCGATTGATTCTTTAAGTCCCGGATTTTTATATATGTTATAAAGTCATCAGTTAACAGCTTCTCATTTTGCCGTGAACACATTATATTATATATTCCATGTAAAGAAATGCCACTATCAAGATGATAAAGAAAGTGAAATTCCAATACAAATAATGGAGTGCTATTGTTCATTTCATAAAGATATTTTTCGAAAAGGAAAGTTCAATGGGTTTATAAAGACATGTAGGAATGTAGGATACCACATCATCTGCAAGCTTTGAAGGCATGGAGGACATAGCCAAGTTGCTAGATTGAGTAATTACACTTAAGCATTACATATAGTCATGTTTCTTTTGTCTCGATCAAAACATCCAAAAGCGGCTAGAAAAAGTAGGAGTCCGGCTTGATTTCATTATTGTATGTGATCATATGGTGATTTCAATTAACAAACACACTTGATTTCATAATTGTATGTGATCATATGGTGACTTCATAATTGTATGTGATCATATTGGAATTATAATTTGGCTTCTCCATTCATTAACTCATGATTACTATGGGGGTGTTTGTTTAAGCTTATGTAGCAGGCTTATGGCTTATGTGGTTTTCGGCTTATGTTTCATAAGCTCACTTTTTGTAGATTATTTTGAGGTTTTCTGTCTTATATAAGCTTATAATGTCATGATAAGTTTATATAATCCCACAAGTTCCAAAACAAGCCACAAAAAGGGAGCTTATGAAACATAAGCTGAAAACCACATAAGACATAAGCCGGCTATATAAACCGAAACAAACAGCCCCTATATGCTGTATAATCCTTTGAGGATTATTCTAGAACCCAAAATACAAAGTGTGCTAAGTCTATCAAGAAATATCAAAAAGCCCAATGGCTTGTACATAAAATAATCGTCTAACTGTAAAAACGCATTCCTTCGTAGAAAAAGTTGTATATTTAGTTCTCTCTAAGAGTTAGCTTGACTTAATCTCTCGTTTGAATTGGTATATGTAATATACAGTTAGTTAGGTTTGCGAAAGAAAGAAGGACAACCTTTTCATATAACGTAACATGGCTCGTCTTGTAGTTTTAAGGGGATGTTAAACATAGGCAATTAGTTTAATTGTCCCATAAAGCTCAAACATTACAAGTAGCCACATCTCACATGTCTACCGAAATTTCCAAAGGCCACTAGCAATAAGTGTCTAGATATTTTAAACTTTGGTGAAACGAAATGGTTATATTGGTTACCTTAAACACTCATTAATCAATGTTATATGAAACTCATGCATGTTCTAATGTTATAAAAAGTATTGGGTTGATTTAAGTTCTATTTGAAGCTAAAGATATGTGTTTACTCATGTTTCACATGTTTGTGTCAACCCCAATCTTGTTTAGAGTTGTTACCATAAAAAAATTCGTCCCAACACAACTACATATTCATAAACTCCAATCCTTTTTCATGACAATGTAACATGTCACTATGGTCCAATAATACTTTATGTTAATTATTGGAGTTGATTTAATATTTTATAATATGAAAACAATGTCACATGATACTGATTATATCTTTGACAAATAAATGAGTGTATTAAAAAGCAACTAGCATTGCCTAATGATGATAGTGAAGGGCTAATTAATTGTAAGTTAGTATCTAGTATTTGTCCATGCTTTGTGAGGCACAAAACATCCAAAACTCAAGCTTTCAAAGAACCCAAAAGATATCAAGAAACCACCCATGAAAGCAATCTTATGTATTTTTAATGGCCATGATAGAAACAAAAAGAAAGAAAGAACAAAAAACCCTAGTTATGTATGTAGGTGCTACCTTTGAGTTTTAAAATATATATTTCCCACCATTTATTAATTAGAATTAATTTCGTTAATGGATTTCATCAAAATCTTTATTGAAGTTTAGGATACCTAGTGATAAGATTGGTGCACATGTAATCCAAATAGGAATTCTTCTTTAAAATATAACTTAAAGGGAAAGTTCATTTTTAAATAACTTTATAAATGCATTTTTAATCACTTGGTCATATCATATCAAATTTTAACAAGTTTAATGTTCGTGTAATCATTTTGTTCTATTGATTCACTTCACTTGATAATTGAATGATGCATAAATGTTGAATCAATCTTAAATATTTGACTGATAATTGACAAATGTCAACCATATGAAGAACCAACATGATATTGAATGAGTCTATCATCACTACTGTATTTTTCTAACCAACAACACAAGTACTACCCTGGTTTTATTATTCAGTAATGTCGTCTATAGAATCTTAGGATAGCATGTTTAAGGTCACAATCCAACCACTTTTCAGAATTTGATAGAATAGATAGTAGCATTCTCTTACTGTGAGTGTCAACTACAACACATCTCTCTTTGTCTTGAATTATAAAGGTAATATATATAGAACAATCGTTATTGACAGCATATATATGTTCTTGGATTTAACTTAAGCCTGCAAACTATCAACCACAAAGAATAAGCATGCTTCCCCTCTTTCTTTCTTTTTCCCTTGATTAATAGTTTGATTCAAATTTAACACCGGTTGTAACACGATATATGATACAACATATTTTGACAATATACGATAGTTAAGTGTGTAAGTGTATTTATATTGTCTATTAATAATATCCCGTTAGTGTCGCGCCACTTTTCATATTCCACCACTGTTTACTTACTTTTTCTGTTAAACGTAATAAAGTGAAGATCATAGCAAAATTCATTTTTTTCTTGTTTCTAAAGCTTCATAGTGGATAAATTTAAGTTTCTATCGGTTTAAAATTGTTGCTTATAGCTTAGATATAAAGATTTGGGACAATTTAAGTTCAAGTTTGGTTTGTGTATTTCTATCTTGTGATCGGGTTAATCGTATGTTGTATCTCGTGAGAAAATCTCGGAAGGTGTCTCCACTGCTTTACCAATCTGTTACGAGATAGATACCATGTCTCATTATTCTACTACGAGGTAGCACTGTTTCAACTAAAATCTATTTATGTTTAGAGATTTGACTAGTCAACACACGGTAACTTATTCTCTAGAGGTAACTTCTTCAAGAGATAGATTTTAGGTTTATTTCACGAGGTGATTAATATATTCATCATTACGAAATTGGTGCTTTTTCATTGTGTTACAAGATGAATTCGTTATAGGGCTTGCTTTTATAATATATATATATATATATATATATATATATATATATATATATATATATATATATATATATATATATATATATATATATTTATTTTCAGAACTCTGTTAAGTGCGGGAACTGCGAGAACTCCAATTTTGTATTAGAAAACATGCATGTTCTTATAAAACATGTATGTTTTCTTACATACACCTTAATACACATAATACATGTTTATATAAAAATCTGTTAAGTGCAATAGATTAATGCAAAATGGTTTTATTTTTAGAACCCTGTTAAATGCGAGAACTGCGAAAACTCCAATTATGCATTAGAAAACATGCATATTCATATAAAACATGTATGTTTTCTTACATACACCTTAATACGCAGGCATGCGTATTAAGATGTATGTAAGAAAACATATATCTTTTATATGAACATGCATGTTTTCTAATGCATAATTAGAGTTCTCACAGTTCCCGCACTTAACATTGTTCTAAAAATAAAGCCCCCTATATATATATATATATATATATATATATATATATATATATATATATATATATATATATATATATATATATATATATATATATATATATATATAAAGGGAACCTCGGCAAATATGCTCATTTATATTGTTATGAGGTAGTGTTTAAGAAATAGTATTTTCACTTTCATTACGAGGTAGTTGTTACGAGATAGTATTATCACTTTGATTACGAGGTTGGATATAAAGTTTGAATCACGAGATTGTATCAAGCATTTGTTTTACGATGTTAGTTAAAAAATTTTGTGTTACGAGGTTGAAATCACGAGGTAGTTCTTTTAACATCAATTATGAGATCCATTCACATTATCAGTCACGAGTTTGTTTTATCACGAGATCCATTCTTAAGTTTTTTATCACAACTTTTTATTAAACTATTAGTTTTACGAGATAGCTTACTTTACTTTGTGCTACGAGATTCCATTCAACTTGTAATACGAGATTACTTTATTACGAGATTAACTCACTCACTACATTTCACTTAACCATTTTCCATACTAAACATCTGTAATCAAGATTTTAGTTTACGATTCAAGGACTCATATGCTATATAAAGGTCATTTTGCTCAATGGTTATCTCGTTTCCTTAGTCATATTCATGAAAAGAATAATCGAAAGTTGTAGCTTAATTCCATCAAGAATGGACCATACGTTTTCAAGAAAATTCAAGTTCCAACTAATACTTCTGTTTCACCACTAGTGGTTGGATACACGAAGGATCAAGATGAAGAATAATTAACTGAAGCAGAGTTAGAATAATTCAATGCTTACTTGAAAGCAAAGAACTTGATGATGCAAAGATTAGATGATGATATCTAGAATTCCATTGACATTTACCAATATGCGTATGAGATGTGATATGCTTTGGAAAGGCAAATGCAAGGAGCAAAAGTTTGAGTTTAAACTAAACAACCTTTGATCCTTTGGAATTACCAATCCTTTCAAGTAAAACCCACTGAAACTCTTGAAGATTCATAACTCCGCTTTTACCAAGATGATCAATGAGATGAATAGCTAAAAGGTGAAGAGAACAAATATTGAGCACAACATTAAGCTCCTTCAAAATCTTCAACCAGAATGAAAACGATTTGCTACACATATCAGGCATAACAAAGACTTGAATCAGATTAATATCAACAGTTTGTTATACATTGAAGCATAATTAGGATGAAGTCAATGAGATCAGGGTAGAGTTTAAGCAGAAATTAGAAAGGCCCGTGAATGACCCCTTAGCACTTATGGCGTCTTCAATGAACCATCACGACTCTCATTCTTCAAGCATAAACAAAGCCAAATATGTTTCACCATCTGAATTTGAAGATATTTGAAGATGAAGAACCCATAGAATTTGAAACTCCAAACTCATCTGAAGCAATTATTGAACTTCTTAATACAATGACTTTACTTGGGAAGCAAATTCAGAAGTCTTACTACAAGAAACCCACCAACAACAATCTTCATACTACTCCAGCACCTAATGCTACTAACAAAAGACAAGTCTTCAAACCAAAGAATGAAGTTAAACATTAGGGTGGTATTAGGATTGATCATGTGGATAAGGGTAAAAAGGATGCGAACATAAAGTGTTATGATGACAAGATGGTCACTTCGCCAAAGACTGCTTGAATGGTAGAGTTCACAATCCTATGTACTTTAGAGAAAATATGTTGCTGGCTACAAAAGAAGGACAAGGTCATTAGTTGACTGCTGAAAAACAGTACTTCTTGATGGATACTAATGACTATGGTGATGCATTGGACGCAAATTTGATCTTTATGGAAGTGGTCCGAGTTACGACACAGATGTTGATGATTCTTTACATAATGAGGTATTATATGCTACTGATGATGAATCTGTCAACAATCAAAATGAATCAATTCTTGATGAACCAGAAACTATTAATAAATTACTTGAACTTCAACCAAGCGGTTCTAAACTTGCTTGTGTTAAAACTCAATTAATTCATAATAGAGTTGAAGATCTTCACGAACCAGTTGATTTTAACATGAACGTGCTTAAAATTTTAAACTTACTGACATGTTACAAACTCATATTAATTATTGTGCTAAAGATATAACTATTGAAAATGGTAGGAATGCATCCTTAGACAGGCAAATCAAAGATCATGTGACATATGAAGAGTCTGTAAAACTTTTTTTATTCAAAAAGAAGAATTGGAATTAGGTTACTCTTAAGCTGTTTTTTGTGAAAAGAAATTAAAAACCACTTTGGAAAATAAATAAGTAGAATATGAAAAGAAAACTCAAGTTCTCACAATAGGATTTCTGATTTGAAAAATCAAAATTCAATGTTTCAAAAAATAATTTCTAATTTTAAGATTGTCAAAGAGAAACATGCAAAAGAAGTTTCGAAACTTAAGGATGAAATTTTTGAACTTTTGAAAAAATAAAAGATCTTGAAAATACTCTACGTAAACAGGACACACTGTTCATACAGTTCACATAATGACACTGACACCTAATAAGTATTACAATGGAAAACCTGGCCTTAATTATGAGAATCCTAAGTATTTGGACAACATTTTTTCTCGCTATATTTCATTGCTACTAAATACTCATCTCACCAGGCCGGAATATAGACAACACACATGCCTTTTATCACATGAAAAAAGTTATAATTTGCTCTTCCACTACATAAAAATAGTCTAATCTACACACTTTTTCCTTCACATTTTAAAAAAGGTGTGTAAAATTTTATTAATTTATCATTTAATGATGTGTAAAAACTAGTTACATTAATAAATGTGAACAAATTGTAAACTAATAGATTTCACGCACTTACAATTGCATCAAAAGAAACTTCACACTTTTAAGTGTCTTGAAATTCTAAGAAATGATCACATTCATAGATGTGGAATTCATTTTGTAACATCCAATTTCTTCACGATTCTTCAAGTGTGGAGAAATTTTGTGTTACAATTAAATTCGACACTTATAAGTGTGTGTTTTATATTGTTTTTTCAGACTTGTTAATGTAACTAAATTTTACACATAATAAATTAATAAAATTTTACACACTTTTTAAAAATAAGAAAATAAGAGTGCAGATTAGACTAATCTTTTGTAGTAGTGGTTGAGGTAACGAACTCGTCCAACGCGGACAACAAACGTGTACCGAGTGTGTTGATTACTGACCGGCGACCAACGACAGCCGACGATTTCTCACAAAATGCCGTATGCATACATCTACGTATATGGGTATACATATTTTGCTTTGAATTATTTAGTTGTAAAGTAAGGGATGTCCTACATCAATAATATCTTGGACATATTGTTGTCTAGAGAATGCGATGGTCCCGATTGGAAAAAGGTTTAATTAATGGGGTGAGGGCCATTTCATAGACGAGGAGTACCATGTAGAGTGCTCACCTAACAAACATATTTTTAATTCACTTATATGGATGTAGATAGGCCACGTTTATTTATTAAAGAAAGAATATTGAATAGTCTTCTTTTTGTAATTTTCTTAACCTTTTAATATATCTCTTAAGTTTATCTATTAAGTAGGCACCACATTACTTTCTAATTATTTATTTCGACTTGTTGATGGTGTTTATTTAGATGTGAATAAAATAATGCGAGGGAAAAGGTCATAAAGTTTGTGCTTTAGATCCTTGTTTCTCTTTTCATCGATCTAGTTTCTTATGATTCTATAATATATCGTTAGTTCGAGAAAAACAAAAGTTCCATTACTACGCATTAATATAATCATGAACTCAAATTTTCTGTTCCTTAGAGAAAATTAATAAATAAATAAAAAAAATAGACCCTAAGTGGTTAATTATACGGTGGAAAGAAAAAGAAAACGGGCCCTAATAAGCAAAGCAAAAATAGCATGCCTAACAAGCAACTAGGTAGAAACTTTTTTATATTTGCCACTTAAAATAGGGGTGAGATACTAAATATTGATAGAATTTTTAATATTTATCCTTTAACTATTTAAAAATTACAAAACAAATTACAACAATATTAAACTTTACAGTTACCTGAACGAAACGAAATATACAAAAAAAGAAAAACAATTTACCATTAAAAAGGTTTCTAAAATACGATTAAAATGAGACCAATATGGCAATATTAAAATACTTTTGATATAGATACAACTTGAATTTCATATAAAAATATGGATATAATTTATATTTAGCTCACACACAATATATTAGTATGTTTTGAAAAAGAATGTAAATTCGATATGTAACTTACTCATTTTTCATTAAAAAAATATATTAATTAAACATAGCCGAAATGTGTAAAACGTTTTAAACATTTAGAAAAGATATGATTTTAACCGTTAACTAAACCAAACAGAAAAGTCTGAAATAAAGCGCGGATATAAATGAGATTTTACTATTCATAAGCTAAGATATATAATTAATTTCTCAATACATAACTTATAATTGAAAGAGATATGTTATATGTACCTCTAGTCCACCTGAAAAAGGGTTGTAAATTTAGTTTACAGTACAACACTGTTTTTTTTTTATCGGTTTATGTTCTGTACTTTTTGTCAGTTTAATATTTTCAAGTGGTTAAACTTTACATTTATTATTACGTACTTTCAGGCTTATAATTTATAATATAAACAAATTTATAAAAATAAAAACAAAAAACTGGAAAAAAAAAGGGGGGATGTCATTTGTATTTTTTGGGTCCTTGGGTATGTTTGGCAAAAATAGCTGTAAACTATATGCTGTAAACTGTAAGTTGTAAGCTATAAACTACAAAGCTGTTAACATGAGCTACAAACTGTATATTCTTTTTAATAAAAGTGTTTGGTAAGTTAGCTATTGACTGTAATATAAGATGTTAAATGACATAAAAGGACATATCTATATTTGTAAACGAATGTAATAAAATTAAAATAATAAACTCATTTTATTATTAATAATTGTAGTTTTTAAAGAGAACATGCTTGCAACGGTTATTGATGACATGGATTCTATATTGATGTAGCAATATCATTCCGAATTCGTTTAATCTTATTAGATGTTCATTGAGAGACATTTTCAATTTATGGCCACAAACATCGTGAAGTTAATCAATTGCTATGTAATTTAGATGTTGCTCGATGATAGTAAATATCAATCTTCTTCAAATGAATGTAGCTATATTTACGTTTTATATTTTTTTTTATACTTATAAGGTTAGAGTTTTGTATTCATATAATTATGGATTCATTAAAATGGTGCGCAAAAATTAATGTACATGAATATGCAATATGCTTTTTGCTAGTGGACTCTTGCTAGTCTAACCGGTATATACACCTTTAAAATCTTGGGTGTGAGCACATAAATGATCATGGGGCATGTTAGTAATTAAAGATGCAAGATGCAAGATTGCAAACACCTCTATGAAATTTACAACACTTGTTTTGATAGCTGTTAAAAATTGGAGCTTTTTCTATATATAAAAGCTTTTAGCTAATCTTTCCAAACAAAGTTTTTTTTTTTTTTTTAATTGGAGCTTTATTTCAAAAGTAAAAAGCTTACAACTCTTATAAAACTTTAAAAAGCTGCCTACCGAACAAGGGTCTTATATCCCTAATTGAAAAGATTTAACAACTACGGCTTTAGCTTAGTGGTAATGGTGTTGCCAATTAAAAGTAAGGTGCCAAATTTAATTCTCAAGTGTGATAATTTACATTCTATCCCTTAAGCCTTAATAACTTCTAGTTTTCAATCTCATCTTTTGAAGTTAAAATATAGTCAACAAAAACCTATAATTAACACTTTCATCCGGAATTAGAATATTTATTTTGTTTTGGTAACTCAATTTCTCAAATTTAAAAGCAAGTTTATGTCGTAAAATGTTTTATCATTGACAATTTAATGAAGGGTTGTGTTATATGTACCCTCCTGGCCTACATGTTTTTGTACTTTTAACAACCTACACCCCTTTTAACTTCCTGTTTATAGTACAACACAGTTTTATATCAGATTTTGTTTCTTATTTTTTGTCAATTTAATATTTTTAACTTATTAAACTTTATATTTTTTATTTCTCACTTTTCGTTTCACAGTTAAAAAAAAAAGGTTATCATTTGTATTTTTAGACAAACAACCTATCCCTATCCAAAATGAAATAAGTAACCCGTACACATGACAGGCAGATGCAATAAACTTGTCTTGGGACATCATATTTAACTAATTATGACATTAAGTAACCAAATTTTGTGTATTGTCATTTGTTAAATGCATGTACTTAAATTTTAGTTAATCCCCTTGTAACAATAATGTTAGGAGATGAGATGAGATAAGTCAAGTGACTTTAGAAAAAGAAGGCTAAGATTAGGTATGGGGAGCAAGTAAAATAATGACACCATTATGTTTATTGACTTTTAATTTTTGTGCTATATAAAGTGAGTAAAATTTCATAGACTTTGGGTCACTTGGTAAAATAATTACACCATTAAGTTTATTGACTCGCTCTAAAATATTGTTGCAATCATAAAACTAGCCATCTTTTAGCCTACAATTAGGTTTAGATCTATAAAAATCAAAGAATAGTAATCTATTCATGTATTCCTAGTCAATAGTCTAACATGTAAACAAAGTTAAGGTTTCAAAGTTTGCATGGTAAACAAAGCACACGATTATAATTCAGAAAATATATATATATATATATATATATATATATATATATATATATATATATATATATATATATATATATATATATATATATATATATGTGTGTGTGTGTGTGTAATTTTGTTCATTTTCCTATGTGCTTGATGTAGTGCTATAGATTGAATATGATGACTTTTGCTTTTAAAAGTTGTAATTTCTTATCATTGTTTTTCCTATATTGATCCAAGTAAGCTATACTTACTTTATCAAAGTGCAACCACATGTCTGAACCTCATTCGGAAATTTAATACTTTTTAGCAAGTTAGCAACAAACATCGCGCGGTAGAATATTGGCATAAACTTATATAATTCGTCTTGGTCGTTCTCCTTAAACGTATATGCTTTTGTATATATAGATGTCTTGTCATCTAATTATCATCGGTATGGTATGGTATATATATATCACGAACACCACGAATCACTTAGCACTTCATCATGGAGAAGAATAAAAACTGAATGTGGTCATAAGGATATACACTCACATATGCTTTCACTAATGCCATTCAAAAATAAAAAGACGGCAACAAAAGACAACTTTCGATCGTTCACAAACAAACCCTTGAGTATGTTGAAACAATGTTACATAGTTCGCGCTGGATTTGCATGTACTCAAGAAACAAAGCTTCTTATTGTCTATGTCGATACTTTTACGTACAAAGTTATTTGTGAAGCCTGTTTCACGATTTAATTATGTTCAATAGTGCTTAGGTAGAATGGTTTCAGTAAGATAATAATGATAGCAAGTGTCATTTTACAAATTTCAGTTAATATTCCAACTATTTAATTCCTAAACCAGCTAAAACATTCATTGATTGTCCTTTTTTTTTTTTTTTTTTTTTTTTTTTTGTAGATAACTTTGGTGTAACCATGTCATGCTGATGGATGTATCAACTTAATTAGACTTTTTGTGGAAAATATCTAACGTTAGTTGTTTATATCGAAACACCCAAAAATCTATGAACTTTTCTAAAATTTCATATAAAATGTATTTAAAAAGTTCCACTCGAACAAAAAATAGTTTCTGCTAGCTTAATTATTGTATATTTAATTTGTAGAAAAGTATATAATTATTTATTTCTGTGATCTAAGTCTTGACAATAAAACTAAACTGAGTTTCAAGACCAATTATTTCATATATGATTATTCATTCTAAAATGAAATAGGTTTGATTATCTGTTGTTTGACAAAAGCTGCAAGATTTTGACATTGCCATAAAATAAAACAAGAACATAATAAAACATGTCTACAATACGAATTGTGTTAGTCATTACACAGAATTGTGTAACTTGGCCATTGCGAGCATTTTCTTGTCGTACATACAATCATCATACAAGGATTGACAACGATCTATATCTTGAAACCTGTACCGGATATATATATAAAAAAAGATAGCCGCTAATTAAAATGTTTTGGCAAATATCTCATTCGTCCTAGCCGACTTGTGACTTGTCCACTCATCCCCAATGATAGAGGTTAACCCAATCTTTTAAAAACCGGTTTTTTAATTGACCCAACCGAGCCATCAGGTTACGGTTTAACCGGCGATTTAACCGGGTTTTTTGTTCAAAACCACGTTTTTGTTATCCGACCGGTTCACGGTTCAACCATCCAGGTCAACCTTGGTTTTAAAACACTGGTTTAAGCTGGGTGGAGTATTGGACCGTCTAAAGCCTAAAAAATTAAAGGTCTTAAAAAATTTACCTCATATTTTATGACTGTTAAATACGTTAGTTGGTCCAAACTTAACAGTTGATATGAGTTTATTAGGCTTAAGGTTTGTATTATGATGTTTATTATCAAAGCTATATATTGAATGTAAATACATATGCTATGTATCTTATACAGAAGTCATTCAATCAATAGAACTATTTTGTTATTTTATATGGAATCAGAACTTTAAGTTCAACCAATCACAAATATTTATTCTCCGGTCATCTGCTACTCGACCATAATGCAGAGGGATCCAGATCTAGTTATTTTATTTTGTTTTATATTTTTGTTTTAGTAGTTTTTCTTATCCAATCCAAATCAAAAGGGTGGTGATTGGGACACTCATTGTTTTGATTAGGACACTCAACTGTACAAACAGTTAAACAATATTGTAAGTATTGTACAAGTATGTAATGCATACAGTGGGAGTGTCCTAATAAAAAAAATGGGTGTGCAAATCATTTCCCAAATCAAAAACACAAGAACACAAAAACTCTAGGCGTCATAACACATCTCATATTATGATAATTTAGCCATTAATCAACAAAATTTGTCTCATCAGCATTACTCTTTGTTTTATCACCTGAGATAATTGTCACTTTTGTTATTTTACAATTACAAATTACATATAGACACATAACTTTCCTAATTGCAAAGACTGTACTGTAAAATATAATTAGTTGAATTATATGCCTCTATTAATGAGCCATTAGGTTTAAAAGATATCTTCAATGAGTCATTTAAAACAAAATCATCACTTTCTTACTAGTATTTCATTATTTTCATTCAACGGCTATTCTTTACATATCTTTTGGCGATTTTGTGAATTAAAATCGATGTTTTGAAAACTGGGTTCGAAATCGATTCAGTCGAGTCATCGGGCACCGGGTCAACCGGTTCGATTTCTGAGTCAACTCGGCTTTCAATTTATTATTATTATTATTATTTTGAACGGGTCAACCGGTTCGACTAACGGATCAACCGGTTCGACCGCCGGGTCAACCCGAGTTTTTATTAAAAATTTTTAAAAAAATGAAACCCGGTCTGGTTTCGAGAACCGGGTTGACCCGGGTCACTCAAAACCCGACGGGTCTAACCGGTTAGCCCAGTTTTAGAAACCCGGGTTTTTTACCCTTATTTTGGCCGGAACCTGACGAACCGGTTAACCCGACCGGATCGACTCGGGTTTCAACACTGATTAAAACCAATATGAAAAATAATCAAACAAAAAAAAACAGCATGTTAGATGTTATGATTTTAATTAGGTGTCTTTATCATCTAAAGTACTCCGTATTTGTGTTTGTTTATTATCCGAATACTTGAGGAAAACCCTGGCAACCCTGCTAAGGACTTACGATAATTCATGCAACTTGCAAAATACACTTGTAGAAATGTACGTAACTCTTTCGATAATATGTCGACGCCAACAGCTAACAGCTAGCAATGCAACGCCGTCAATAAATAAACCCTAATCACCTAATCCACCCACATCGATATAATTTCCGGCGGGATCAAACGCCATCACCACAATTCCCGATCAATTATTCATGTACTTGATCATTTAATCGATATGGGTTCGTTTAGATCCAAAGAAAATGATGTTGCTAAAATCTCAATCACCATTTTTGTTACTAATTTCCCTGAAGTGACAACTCCTAAGGAATTGTTTCATGCATGCAATGTGTACGGGCACGTGGTGGATTCATTCATACCTACCAAAAGAGCAAAGAATGGTAAGAGATTTGGTTTCGTTCGTTTTATTAATGTTTTTAGCACAGAGAGGTTGGTAAACAATTTGTGTACCGTTTGGATAGATTCTCATAAGCTGCACGCAAACCTTCCCAGATTCAATAGAAACAATATAAATGGTACGAATGGTGTGAACAAAGTTAATAATGGTAGTAAGAAGGTGATCAATCCATCTAGTACAGCTTACATACCTCCTACTGGTAATGGGGTCAATAAAGGAGGTAATTCTTTCGCTAAAATAGTATCAGGTGTTGGGGCAAAAGAACCTGAAGTTGTTGAGAGTTCCTCAGTTACGATCTTGGATGATGAATGCTTGGTCTCAAAAGATATCTCGAATTCACTTTTTGGGAGGGTTAAAGAGTTTTCATCGTTGGTTAATCTCAAAATGACAATGACAAATGAAGGTTTTTCGGACGTTAAAATTCAATATATGAGGGAGTTTTGGGTTATGCTGAAATTTGCTAGTCAAGACGATACTCAAAAGTTCCGTGATAATGTGAGTATTGGTTCTTGGTTTTCAATCCTGAAAGTTTCTACATTGGATTTCCATACTGATAAAAGAATTGCGTGGGTTGAGACCGAAGGGATTCCATTTAAGCTATGGACGGAGAATAGTTTTAAACGAATTGCAGCGAGATGGGGGGAGCTTCTTAGTGTTGATGATCAGGAAGATTCTTGTTTTCATTCTAAGAGGTTGTGTGTTCATACAAGGTATACTAGAAGTATATCTGAGGATTTTAAAATTATCCACCGCGGCAAGGTTCATTGGATATGTGCCAAAGAAACCCCTGGGTGGGTACCGGATTTTGAGGAAGAAGAGGATGAAGTGTCTCTTGCTGGTACGTTAGAAGATGGAGAGGTAGATGCTAATGTGGATGACCATAAGAACTTGAATGGCGAAAGTGATATAGAAGAAGTGCCAGAAACCTGTGTTCAAGAAGATTTGGGTAATAAAGATAGGAATGAAATAGGTGACAATCATAGTGAAAAACAGTCGGAAGATCCGTTCGGTATCTATGACGTCCTCAATAAAACGAGAAATGAATGCAACAATGGGAATATGGAGTATAATAGTTGTGAATATCCACCTGGTTTTACCCCAAAGGATGGTGAAGAATATAATGGAGATACACCTGATGAGAATCCGATAGAAAACATGAGCGGTGTTGGCGACAATGATAAAGAGGGAGGATCTGTGGATAAGCAAAAAAGGGTTCGAAAGGAAGTAAGATCTGATTCATTTGAATCTAAATGTTCAGACCATTTTAAGAAATCATCAATTCCCCATACAGGAGGTTCTATCATCCAATTAATGGATGATTTGGTGAATGTTGGTCAGATTATGGGTTTTAATATGACAGGGTGTATAAACAACTTGGAAGAAATTATTAAATCACAAGGAGGGAATGATGTTCATAGATGAATTTTCTATCCTTGAACATTCAAGGCCTAGCTCAAAAGGCCAAAAAAGATTGGGTTAAGGAGTTGTGTATTTCGAATAAGGTGAATTTTATGTCTTTACAGGAAACGAAATATGCTAATGTCGATCTCTGGTGTATTAAAAATTGTTGGGGGAATTTCGATTTTGATTATGTGGTCAGTGATGCAGTGGGGAATTCGGGTGGGATCTTATGTGTGTGGGATCCTCATATGTTTAAAAAGGATAATAAGACAATTTCTGATTTTTTTTATCATTATTCGTGGTATTTGGGTGCCTAGCGGGAAGAAATTACTAATCATATCAGTATACGCTCCTCAGGATTTAAAGGATAAGATGTCTTTGTGGGATTACTTATTATCTGTTATTTGTAATTGGGAAGGCGAAGTTGTAATGATGGGAGACTTTAATGAAGTGAGGGACTGTAGTGAAAGATTTGATTCGGTTTTCAATAAGAAAGGGGCGAAGATCTTTAATAATTTCATTGCTAATGCAGGTATAGTGGAGGTGCTTCTTGGTGGATGTTTGTTCACATGGTGTCATAGATCTGGAATGAAGATGAGTAAACTCGATCGGTTCTTTATTTCTAAAACTCTTTTGGATACATGTCCTTCTATTTCTGCTATATCTTTAGAGAGATACTTGTCAGATCATCGTCCAATTTTGATGCGGGAAAATCATTGTGATTTTGGTCCGGTTCCTTTCAAATTCTTCAACTACTGGTGTGAAGTTGCTGGTTTTGATAACCTTGTGGAAAACGTTTGGAAAGAGGATAGTGTATGTGAGCAAAATGATTACACTAAATTCTTGAAAAAATTGAGAGTTTTGAAAGAAAGAATTCGGAAATGGGTGTATATGTATAAGGATTCTAAGAATGGCAGCTTGAGAAACTTGTAGGAGGATATTAAGTCGATTGACTCTCAAATTGATAAAGGGTATGCTTCTGAATCGGTCATCAATCAGAGAATGAACATGATCAGATTAATGAACGAGCTGGAAAAGAATAGGAGTATAGAAGTGGCACAAAAAGCAAAAATAAAATGGGCTATTGAAGGTGACGAAAATTCAAAATTTTTCCACGGTGTGTTAAATAAAAAAAGAAGTTGTCGTTCTATTCGAGGTGTGTTAAAGGATGGAGTTTGGATTGAATCGCCCCAGCTCGTTAAGGAGTAGTTTTATCAACATTTTAAAGATAGATTTGAGCAATCTGGTGAACAGGGTCTTCATTTGGATCTGGATTTTGTGAACCGTATATCTAGTGAGCAGAATGATATGTTAGAAGGTGAGGTTTCGACCGACGAAGTCAAAAAGGCAGTATGGGATTGTGGTACAGAGAAAAGTCCAGGACCTGATGGTTTTACTTTTGGATTTTTTCGACGATATTGGAAGTTAATTGAAGATGATGTGGTTAATGCTGTTAAATGGTTTTTTAATCATGGTTCAATTCCTAAAGGAGGTAATTCTTCTTTTGTTACTTTAATTCCTAAAATCCCAAACGCCAATATGGTTAAAGATTTTAGACCGATTAGTCTCATTGGGAGTGTCTATAAAGTCATTGCAAAGATATTGGCAAATAGGCTCTCTATTGTTATAGGAGACATTGTAAATGAAATCCAATCTGCATTTGTGGCGGAGAGAAATATTCTAGATGGTCCTTTTATTTTAAACGAAATTGTTCAATGGTGTAGTAAAAAGAACAAGCAAGCTATGGTTTTCAAGGTTGACTTTGAAAAGGCATATGATTCGGTTAGATGGGATTTTTTGGATAATATATTGTTGAGGTTTGGTTTTGGTGAAAAATGGCGTTTATGGATTCGAAGTTGCCTCAAGTCTTCGAGGGGCTCGGTTATTGTTAATGGTAGCCCAACGAAAGAATTTCAGTTTTATAAAGGCCTTAAACAAGGCGATCCTTTGTCCTCGTTCTTATTCATCTTAGTTATGGAAAGTTTACATATTTCTTTTCAAAGAGTGGTACACGCGGGTTTATTTAAAGGTATCAAAATTAGTCCTTCTATCCATATTTCACATTTGTTTTACGCAGATGATGCTATATTTATGGGACATTGGTGTCAATCGAATATTGATAATATCATTCGTGTGTTGGAGGTTTTTTATCGGGCTTCGGGCTTAAGGATAAATATGCACAAAAGTAAACTTATGGGGATTTCAGTGGAAACAAAAGTTGTTGAGCAAGCTGCTAACAAGATTGGTTGTATGGTTCTTAAAACTCCTTTCAAGTACCTTGGGGCTAAAGTGGGAAGTTTAATGTCGCGTATTCAGTCTTGGAATGATCTTAGTGAGAATATGGAGACTCGTCTATCTAAATGGAAGCTAAAAACGCTTTCAATAGGTGGGAGACTTACTCTCATTAAGTCCGTGTTGGGAGCGATTCATATTCATCATATGTCCATGTTTAAATTCCTATGCAGGTTCTAAAGAAGTTGGAATCTACAAGGGCTAGGTTTTTTAATGGGGCGGAGGTTAACTCCAAAAAATCAAACCGGTTTCGTTGGAAGAGTGTTATGGCCTCCAAAGATAACGGTGGTCTTGGGGTTTCGAGCTTATTTGCTCTTAATAAAGCTCTCATGTTCAAGTGGATTTGGAAGTTCATTGTTCAAAAAGGATCGTTATGGACTCGTGTGATTTCAGCTCTACATGGTGAAGATGGGAAGATAGGTAAGACTTTTTGCTCAAATTATCCTTCATTATGGTTATCTATAGTGAAGGAAGTGAAGGTGCTAAAGTCTTATGGCATAGATTTGTTAAGTTATATCAAGCCGATTTTGGGAAATGGTGCAAATACTTCTTTTTGGAATGTTCCTTGGCGTGGTGAGATGGCTCTTAAAGATTTGGCCCCTAGAATTTATATGCTTGAATCGATGAAAGGGATCTCGGTAAAAAGAAAAATTGGCTCATGGTAGTTTGCTTCTTTCGCTTAGAAGGCATCCAAGGGGAGGCGTGGAACAACAGCAGATGGATATGATTCAAGAGATTACTGATGGATGTAGTCTTAGTAATTCAATGGATAGGTGGTCTTGGTGTCTAAATGGTGTGGGTGAATTCACAGTTGCATCGGTAAGAAGAGTTATAGATGATAATATGCTTCCTTCAAGCAATAGTAAGACGAGATGGATAAAGGAGGTTCCAATTAAAATTAATATTCATGCTTGGAAAGTGAAGAACGATTATCTCCCTACCCGGTTCAACATGTCGAGAAGAGGTATGGATATTGAATCAATTTTATGTCCTTTGTGTAACAATACGGCTGAGTCGTCTAGCCACTTATTTTTCTCATGTAAGTTCACTCGTGCTATTATGAGAAAGATTCATCGATGGTGGGATTTGGATAGTAGGGATTTTACGTCTTACGAAGATTGGCTAGATTGGTTGGGGACTATTCGGTTTTCCATTATCAAAAAGCGGTTGCTGGAAGGAATCTATTATATTGGTTGGTGGTTCATTTGGATGTGGCGCAATAAGGAGATTTTTGGGCAAGAGTCGTCTCTGAATTTCAATATTTTTGATGAGATTGTCTCTCGATCTATTATATGGGTTAATTCTAGATGTAAGAGTAAATTTAGTTGGATTGATTGGATGAAAAATCCTAACCTTATTACGTTGTAATTGCCTAACGCCTTGCTAGTTTTGTTTTTTTATAAAAATCCGCCGTTCAAAAAAAATAATAATAAGGGTAAATTGCAAAAATGGTCCTTAACGTTCCACAAAATTACAAAAACGGGACCGAGACAAAAAGTAGCGCAAAAAAGCCACCCACGTTCCACATTTTCGCAAAATCGCCACTGAGAGCCCTTTTCCGTTAATTTTCCCGTTAAGTGCCACGTAGTTGAGGGTAGTATCGTCATTTTACTGTTCATCGGGTACTAAGCTAGTGACACTGTAGCTTGAGGGACTAAATTTGCAAGCGATTGTTTGCCTTTTTTACAAACGGTACAATATCCACTCCCAGTTAAATATGAACGTTGCAGCACATCAAAGTTTCACACTTTCTGAAATCCGGCAAAAAATATGTTCGTGATCTGTGACTGTGGGAAACAAGCAACAATCAAAACAAGCTGGACAAACAGGAACCCAGGACGACGATTCTACTGTTGTCCTTCATGTGGGTTTATTGGATGGACGGATCCTCCAATGTGTTGCCGAGCAGTTGCTGTGATTCCTGGCCTGTTGAGGGCGAGGAATGAGCTTGAAGAAGAGTTGGAGGAGCAGGTGAGGTTGATGAGGGAGAAGGATCAGCGGATTAAGAAGCTCAACAAGTTTCTTATTTTTAGTTGGCTCTTTTTTTTCATTGCCATTAAGTTGCTTTAGGTGTGTTGACATCTTTCTGGGTTGTATCATCACAGGGTATAAGGTCATCCCTGGTTTGTATTGACCTTCATGTTAATAAAAAGTGTTTGATTTTAGCAGTATAGTGGGATCATCGTTGTTTTGGTTGTCCTTGTTATTATAAGAAGACAAATGGAGTCAATATTACAGAATCAATATGCAGTTAACTTGGTTTCTGGTTCCTTATCAACTTTGACTTACAAAAAGTCAAAACAAGTTTGGGTCATTCGGTATACTTATGTAGTGGGCATGTTGGGTCATTCAATATACGTAAGTATATGATGATGGCAAACCACAAATTGGGCACAACATAATACAACAAATAAGTATATGTTGATGGCAAACCACAAATTGTGCACAGCATTATGCAGCAAATAATGATGGTAAACCAAAATGAAAACAAATACCATTCCTGATTAATCAAGTCTAAAAAACAAATCACGTACAAATTATTGTCTAGAAGACAGAAACTCAGTTACACAATCCATACACTCATTGTGTTAAAACACATAAACAAATAACCAACCAAAGGTTATTGCACCATGACAATTGTGTTGACTCACTTGGCGATTTTGGCTTTTCTCTTAATCCTATTCTTCCTTTGACCTCCACCATTCTCAGTAGATTGTGATACATGACTTGCTTGTGTTCCAACTTGATGACTTGGCCCTCCTGCTACCTCACTTGCTTGTGTTCCAATTGGCTGACTTGGCCCTGCTCCCACCTCTGTTGCAGAAGATCCCACTGGCTGACTTGATCTTTCTAGTACCTCATCTGGTACTCCTTCCCTTCTTCTTGTCCCTTGGTTGCCTCTTCGTCCCGTACAAGCTCTCTTATTATGACCCTGCCCACCACATGCACCACATTTGACAGTCTTGCCCCTTTTTGACAGCTTCCCATTCTTGACCATTGATTTTTTCATAACCTGTTCAGCAATCTCATCCCTTGACACTCTTCTCTTCTTCCGTGGTCTCCCAATTGGAACATGGTAGTGAGGTGGCTTTAGTTCACTAGGGATAGGGCAATTGGGCCAAAAGTGTCGACCAGCAATTCCTTCAATCTTGTGTTGATACATCGCCCTCCATGTGGTTAACCAATAGCATTGGTGCACATAATCCTCTGGGATCACAACCATGTTGTTAGTTGATTCTTTGTTGTGTTTAGCCATGTCGTTGATAGCCGCAGCAGCATGCTTACATGGAATACTAGTGAGTTCCCATTTCCTACATGTGCATTCCATTTTCGGCATATTCACAACACATTGGTCACCCCAACCTCCCTCACACTAGTATGTATCCCCCCCAATCCATAAAACCTTATACTCATTTGCTTCCTCCTTGATGGTTTCTAAAATTTTAGTTGCTGTTGGGGTTAAGAGACCTTCACATCTGTCTATTACATGCTGCACACTAACACTTCTCTTCACAAGATACTGCCTGATGTACTCCAAACAACCAATGATTGGTTGATCTCTGCCGCCCACTAACTTGCTATTGAACGATTCACATAAGTTGTTAAGAAGGATGTCACATTTAGCTCTCCCTGTAACCAATATATCAATATCAACATCACTTTTAACCTTATTAATATTACAGATGACAGTCATAATATCAACATCACTTTTAATCTTATTAACATCACAGATGACAGTCATAATATCAAAATCATTTTCAATATTATTAATAGTACAGATGAAAGTCATAATATGTGTATAGTGTACCTGAAAAATGTGACCTTGACCATGATGATGCTGGTATCTTCCTTAACCAGTCATAAGCTTTAGAGTCGATTGATTTTAGCTCTTCCATTCCTCTATTAAACTCAGGGATTGTTGATGCTCTAGCACACCTCCAAACAAGCTCCTTGATACTCCCCCCCTTAAATAACTGCTTCATGTTGTCATATATGTGTCGCACACAAAAGCGATGTTCAGCAGCAGGAAACATTTCTGCAATGGCTGGTAATATTACCTGTAGATTGGTACAAAACTTACTATGGTAATGAGGATTGAATTGGATTGGAAATCAAGTAACTGAATTTACACAATGTTTATACCTTTTGTCTGTCGGATATAAAGGTGAAGTTTGAATTTGGTTGCAAATCAAGGTCATCTCCAAGATTGCTAAGGAACCATAACCATGAACTCTTGGACTCAGTTTCAACCACTGCATAAGCAACTGGATAGAGGCCATTATTGCTATCTACACCAACAGCAGTTAAGACTTGACCAGTGTGATGTCCTTTGATAAATGCCCCATCCAGCCCTAGTATGTCCCTTCTGCCTGCTTTGTAACCTTTTTTCAATGCACCAATACAAACATAGATCTATCTGAAAACCCTTGAAGAAACACTTGAATCAGGGTTTGCTTCAACTTGAATCTTCACAGTTGTATCTGGGTTTCTATTCTTCAATTCCAAAGCGTAATCCCTAAGACTAGCATATTGTTCTTCATGGTCGCCGTCAATTTGTTTCTAAGCAAATTCCCTTGCTCTTGATATCTTTGTGGTCGGGACATCAAGCTGCAATTTTTCATTTATTTCCATTGCTATTGCAGCTGTCGGCACTGTGCGGTCCCTAACAAGAATTTTAGCAACCTCGGATGAAAGGAATCGTGCAGTCAACAATTTAATTTTTCTTGTTTGTAGGCATTTATGTTCATCATTTAATGTTTTGACACTCCGACTCCTTTCATCACCCACTTTTGACACATGTAGGGACCATTCGCACATGGCCTTGCTCTTTTTTTTGTAGGTTTTGGTACTTGCAAATTTGCCCTTTGACTGCGAAGAAGAAGCTGATGGTTGACAACTTCCTGTATCATTTCTACCATAACCCACAACAGTCCCTCTACACATCGCTCGAATCCTTTCTTGGTCACACTTTTCAATCCTAATATCTCTTCGGGACTCCAACGCATAGATTCTGAACTTATCTTTGATTTCCTTGGGGTGTTTAAATGTTTCTGTTACAAAAAACTCTCCCTTCTTGACATTCGCCCTACCCTCATACTCCTTCCTTATTTCTTTTAACCTTATCTTGCGTAGGTTGACAAATTTGTTATTATTGCCTTCTTCATCACTATGAAAATCATCATCAAAGTTATAGCCACTATCATGATCCGTATAATCCGCCATACACTCATCAGCTAACTTTGCTACATTCTCAAAGTGGGGATCAAAATCAAACTTAAAGTTCGTCATTTCCACTTGTGGCTCAATAGGGGCTGTCACATCATCCTCTTCATCTTCAAACTCAGACACATGTACAACATGTTCTCCCTCATTTACCTGCTGTGTTGAGGTGCCCACATCATCCCTTTCAACATCATCGATTTCAACATCATCCCTTTCCACATCATCCCTTTCCACTACTTCTTCTAAATCAACATAGTTTTTGTTGAGCTCTAAGACCACATCCTCACTCTGGTCAAGTTCTGCAACCATGTCTGTAATCAAGTCGTCTCCCACACCAACATTATCTCCAGGACTGGCAAACTAGTACAAGTCCTCATCTGTATGTTGAGATTGTTGCTCAACTTGTTCTGGGCCATCAACGCCACTTACAGGTTGTTGCGCAGCATGAGTGTCTGTGTCACCAACAACTCGGCTTAAATGTGGTTGCGCAGAAGGAGTGTATATAATCAAATCGTCTCCCACACCAACATTATCTTCAGCTTGTTGTTCTTGACCAGCAATCATAGGCACAGGTGATTGACCATTGGTACCATCAATTGAAGTCTCAGCTTGTTCTGGATCGATGGTAGGATCATTTGAAGGCTCCACCCGTACTTCATCCGTTATTTTACATTTTCTTCCTCTTTTGGGTCTTCTGCGTTTCATCTCAACATACACCTCAATCTCTCTATGCGTTGGAATCAAATCCAACATATCCATCACATCCTCATCCCTCTCCAACGGGTACAACCCAACATCCAACGTCTCGCCTGGTATCCTATAATAATAGCCTGCAACCCCACCTTTCACACCTATGTCAGTTACCAACTCTTCAAAGGCGTAAAAGCTAAACAAGTCATAATCCACACAATCATACCACGAAATAACTGGATCAACATACATCCTTCCTGGTAGTGGCGTAAATTTTCCACCGTGGGTTACTTTCAGAGTGAAGTAGGTCGGCTTTGATGCTGTATGCAAACAATAAACATCAACACACATACACTAACAACATGAAAAATCAACTTAATGTATAATCCACATCCTATTCGTACTGTTCATTACAATCACATATCACTATAGATAAAAAAAAACGATACAATTAACAATGCCCAAAACATACCGTAAAGTTGCTGAAGATTAAGGATCGGAGACGATCGTTCGCGGTTTTTCCCAAATAAACTAACCATCTTCTTCAATTTTTCCCGGTACGGAAATCGTAATTGGAAACTTTAGGGCAAAAAATGCGATTGACTTTGGGCAAGGGAGTGTTTGGATCAGGGGATTAATGTGCTTGTTCGGTGGGTCTAATATTGTTTTAGGCGGGAACCGTGAAATGACGATACTACCCTCAACTACGTGGCACTTAACGGGAAAATTAACGGAAAATGGCTCTCAGTGGCGATTTTGCGAAAATGTGAAACGTGGGTAGCTTTTTTGCGCTACTTTTTGTCTCAGTCCCGATTTTACAATTTTATGAAACGTTAAAGACCATTTTTGCAATTTACCCTAATAATAATATGTCGACGCCAATTATTAAGACATCTATCATGTTACACTCAACCTACTCTCGAGGCTGTTTTCATTCATCAACTTCTTTTCCCAAAGTTGATTTTTCTACAACCCATTTACCCAACTGACTCATACAGGGAAAAATAATGACGAATTAAATAATTCAAAGTTGATTCAAAGTTGTTTTCATTCTCGAGGCTGTTTTTCAATTATTTTCCCAAAGTTATTTTCATATTGGTCAATCACATGAATTTATAAAAAAATTTAAGCCTTAGACGAATTAAATAATGACGTCTTTCGATAAAGATTGTTATATATAAAGTGTCACCTTTTATAAGACCGTTTATAAGATGTAATACAATATAATTAGTTATCTAAACGTTCTAACATATTACTCATTTATGATATTTTCTCATTTATATATTTTTTTTCTTCGTAAAAAATATGCGTACACATGCATATATATATTTTTTTTGAACGGTGGCTTTGATAAAAACTAGCAAAAGCTAAAAACAAATTACAAGGAGCCTACAGTTACAAGAGGGTTTTTTCAACCAACCTATCCAACTATTCTTTAGCTTAGGATTCCTAAATGAAATCCATAAGAACGAATCTGAAACAACACTATCCCAAAGCTCCTTTTTCTTAGGCGAAGAAGTAGAAAAAAGTAAACGGTTACGAAAACTCCAAATAGACCACAATAGAGACGCTCCAACTCCATCAAGGAACAAACGACCTTTGCATGAAATGGGAGAGGAATCTAACCAACTAAGCAACTCCGAAATGTTTTCGCAAAAAGGAAAATCAAAGATCATACCAACTAGCAAGCAAAGACCACAAGTTCTTAGCTAACATGCATATAATTATTAACGGGACAAATATTAGAACTTTTAAAGATTTTAGGCTCTGAGCGGTCGATCAACTTACACACTCTCAAAAACGGCCCTAATACTGAGTCGTCCCATAGCAATGATAAAGTGAAATTTATATTAGTACGGACAACTTAGATACTGTGGTCTAACCCATTGGTGGTTTATAGATTTTGTTCCTCCTTAAAAATGATGAGAATGAACATGGGATAGTCCCGGATGTCTCTATCTAGCAATCAACTAAACTACAAAACGTGATTTAAGATAGCAACCGATACATTTTGGTTAAACAACTTACAAAAATGTTAAACAAGAGATATCTAATCGACTGTCGATAGCTAAACAAATAGTCTTTCATGTTAACAAATCAAAGATCAAATCTAACCACATGCCGTAATATACATCTCTATCCGCAATGTTAGAACATGCAACAGTCAAAGCGGCAACGACGACAACGAACACAATTCATGTAAGACTATCTGCTTGTATTTCAGTTACATTGATGCATGTGATGTATTTTTAGAAACATCAAGCAATCAACATTACACTACAGTATATTATAGATAAGGTGCTCATTTACCGACTGTATCTATCACGCGCACGAATATATATTGATTTCTTTTATTACCACTCATTGTCGATACCTTTATATGACACTCACTTTGTGAACATCTACATATAATTCAAGGCACTAGTGAATTCCTCAATGATGCCACATTGTTGAAAAAAAGTTTAGAAAGACGATGGTAAGTTAATAACACATCATTCGTGGATTTTGCTAACTTGTGTCCACTGGATACTCCGTACTTGTTTAGCTATATATATATATATATATATATATATATATATATATATATATAAAAGAAATTTTGGAGTTAATTAATACTTCCTATCAAGATAATGGTTAATTACGGTAATTTTAAAAATCAATAAATGTTCATTAAACGCATTTTCATTTATTAAAAAAAAATGTCTTTATTAACTGCGCTCAATAATTTGCTCTGTAAACACAGATTAGTAAAACCGATGATCGACTTTTCAAATCCTCCATAGAAAAGTCTTCTACCCTTTCTAACCCTAATACTATCTCCGTCACAAAGGTCTATCTTTTTGTTTTATCTGTATCAACATAAGTGCTTACTTTTAAATTATGACTGACTAATATATTTCAAAAAAATAAAATTGTCATTCGAATAGGAACAATGCGAGAACGTGGATTTCATAAAACTAGCGCATAAAAGTTCAGAAGATAAATGTAAAACATTTCTGAAATATTTTTTCTATTATTATTATTATTATTATTATTATTATTATTATTATTATTATTATTATTTTTTATTTTTTATTATTTTTTTTTTTTTTTTATAAAACATCACTTCATTAGAAATTGCAAGAACATCAATACACCATAGATAATTCACGAAGATAATAGATAGTTGAACAAATTGCAAAAACCGATCATGTGATTTTTTTAAGATTTATCCCAATAAATGTATTACTCTAAAAAAGTGTTTAATTACATAAGATGTGCGTGAAATCTCACACTAATAGGCGAAAACATATGCTCCTTTTATAATTCAAACCATATATATCATAAGAATGACACTCAGACTTGTGAACCTATTAAAAAAACCACTAATGACCATAATGCATTTGACTCACAATGACACCAAAAGTAACTCTATCGTTTAACTTGACCTCGAAGAGACGCATTACAGAATGCCAATTGTTGGTTGATTAATCCAAAAGCATCATTCTCTTAAGCATTATGAATGTCATAATCTTCATCCTCAAGAAGACTTGTATCGCTTGCACCACAACCAACATGATTTGCAAATGAAGCTATGAAACGAGCCGATTCATCATATACCTCCTCGACTTCACTATATGAATTTCTTTCTTGATCTCCCATTGAAGTACCAGTCATAGATGTTGATTCCAAAGTTACCCCAATTTCTTTAGCGGACATATGTTTATCCATTCACCGATTATTATCTACGTGACTCACCTCTTTAGCATTGAGGGTTTTATTTTGGTCAATAAACCCTCATTCGCCCATGTCCACCATAGTGTAGAAAGCTTCAAAAGAACTCGATGTAGTAGTAATATTAGCACATTTTGTATCATTCACTCTCTTTATTTTCCATTGTGTCGTCTTTGTCTTTTTATTAGGTAGAATTGGTCTATAGACCATGTGAGACTTCAATCCAATATGAATCCCACAAACAACTTGCTTTTGGTTCTTCACATTCTTTAACCCGCCCGAGACGATTTTCTTTGGACATTGGTCCAAAACAATCATTTTAAGATATTATTCCAAAGAATGACCAAGCAATCTGCAAGTTGAACATCTCAGCAGTTTCCACTCATACTTAACATGAGTAGTGCTCAAAGTATACCCATCCCCTTTAAGTTTGGAACTGCTACAACGAGCGTATCTTTCAAATCAATATCAGCTCATATGTCTATCAAAGCTCTCGCATAACTAGACCAACCCTATGATTCCGTGCACATAGCTGTAGTATAGGTGTTCAACATTAGTGGGGTACCAAGTTTTGCTGCAATAGCACTCAACGCATCATTCGTGAACGCATTAATAGGGATATCATGAAATTTCACCCAAACATGCACACTACTAAAGTCCTCCTTTGATAGATTCGCATTCGGAGACCACTTCCTAAGGATAAATGGCACCTTACGAATCAACCACTAGACATTTTCAAGCGTTGCTTCTATATCACTCTTTGAACTAAACTTGAAAAAGAAAATGCCTTCCGAGTTCATCATTGTTCGAACAAGGCCATATTTAATCCAGTCATTCTTAAAATAATTTTCAACAACTGGATACGCTACAATTTTGCCTAGAAAAAATCAACACGCCGAATTTTTAAATTGTTCATTAACTTCGCGGGCGAAATCAAATGACAAGGCAACATCAACCCCATTACCAGCCGGGGCTACTAAGGTATGAAAGTTAGCATTTTCCACATTCAAAGATGCGTTAACACATTGTGCATTAGAATTCGCATCCCCCTTATTCACATCAACCCTATTACTAGGATTTAATGGTTTTCCATCATCTCCCTTTACTTGTGATGTGCAGTTATCGTTTATGCAAGAATTGTTACTCAACCAAAGTTTTATCTAGGATTGCGACTCCAATTTTAAAGTTTTAACACATTGGACTACAATTTGGCGGAACCACGGAAAGAGCATTACATTTGGGGGTGGCCAGGAAAAGGGTCGGAAATGGTCCCGGGATTAACCCGGTGAAGCCGTGTACTACTGAGTCAAAAAGGCTCGCCCTCTCCGAGTAACCTCAACAGGGAAAATCAAATCCGTTTACTCGTTTTACAGAAAGAGTATTACAATTTAGACTAAAAAATTTTAGAAATGTACAAACATCATACGTGTACTTAGAAAACTACAAATATCGTATACGTACTTTCAAATTCTGTTATGTTATCATCAAAAACTTGGTTTTAACATATAAAAGTCCACGTCGTCTGTCATGTGTACATGCCACATCGCAACATGCCCCATTATTAAGTGCCATGTTGGAATTTTTTTTTAGCTAGTGATCTTCTATGTGTACTCGAAGGGTTTCAATTCTTGGATTCAAGGTTTCATGGCTACATAGAAAATTGAAAATTGAATATGTGGATGCAATATGGGACGACAATAACATCACACACAGTTGTAGTATCATAGCTATGTAGAAACTTGAATATGTGGTAAGGACGTTTTTTTGTTGTTCGATAGAAACATATATCATCACATACATAATACAATCGTGCAAAACGTGAACTGCTTTACCCTTCAATTCTTTTATAGCTTTTATTTTTTAAGATTATATTCTAGTTTATATACTTAACGTGCATGTGTTGGTAAAAAAAAAAAAAAAAAAATATAAGTCAAATATACTACATATTTAGACTAATCTTCACATCACTAATAAAAATAATTAAAAAGGTCACATAACTTATTTAACTGGTGACGACCATCATTTAAAGTATGATACTGAAACGAAATTTGAAATTACGTATATAATTTTGGTATTGTTCAAAATTCACTTATGGTATTTATATAACGAGCAATGATCCAGTTTGAAGAAAACTTAAAATAAGAAATAACTATAATCACACATTTGAGATGCATTGACTTGATTTAGATGCATCTCAATTTGTTTCGAAAGTGATTTTGACGTGAAAGCAATAATAATTAGTATTAACAACAAATTTGACCTGTAAAGAACGAAAAATACATAGGATTTGTCTAACTTGATGAAATGCATCTACTACATGTATATGCATCTAATTTTTTTCAAAAAAATATATTATGATACATCTAAAATATCGTGAATATATCTAATTCAAGTTGATTTTTCTCTAATGTGTGATTATTGTTACTTCTCATCCTTCTCATTTTAAAGTTTTTTCTCATTTGATCCTAAGTCATTATATAATTATAAAAATATTTTGTTATTATATGACTTTTGGATCTACATGAAAATGCACTTTTTAAATAACAGACATGAATCCCTAAATACTTTACGGTGAATCCCTGTATTGGTTTAGGTAAAATTATTGTTGTACCTATACTAATCACCCCACAAATTTATCTAATGATTTGATTAGTTGATTTAAAAAAAATGTTTAGTGAAAATTTAAATAAAAAATATATATATAATTGATACAAGTGATTCATGCATTAAAATTTAAAAATGTATCTAAGCATATATCATAACTCTAAATAGCAGAACTCTTTTTTTATCATGCACAAGAAACCCTATTTAAATTCGAACACGCATGTAAATTTTTTTAAGAGGGGGCCGTCGATCACAAACACAAGACGAATAAGCACTTGACACGTAAGTCACTATACGACACCATAGAGGGTAAAAAACAATTTTTATCCAGTTATTCATCGACAGAAAACAATTTTCATCCACTTAATTATCGACACATGGCTGATGATTGATTGGACAATTTCTTGACTTTATGCTGTGTGTACGATAGCGCCACGTGGGACCAAGTGGGACCCACTTTTCAATCGTGGAGTTGCGTCCTACACGGCTTTTATAAAATAAAGTCAAAAAAGGTTTTTGTTTTTGGGAAAAAAGTAATCACTTATCACAAAATCAAACTTACTACTTACAAAAGATAACAGCAAATACGACTTGTAGGCGATCTATAAAAAGTTGTATGTTTATTTGGAATAGTGGGTTTAAGGTGTGGAAATAGATATTGCCATTTAATTGATTGATGTGGGGTGGGTCCATGTGGGTCCCACATGGTTCGATTCCTTTTGGCGGGTCATTTCTAAACGAGTGCTTAGTGATTGACGCGTGCACAGTGGCGCGTGGGGCCCACGCTCCGGGACCATGGTCGGAGAAAAAACCTTTGTTGGTATAGGCGTCGTGCCACATATTTATTGATCAACGTTTTCTTAACTTTGAATGATTGGCATGATTATCTTATTTGCTAGATTATGTGATAATTATAAACTCAACAGTGCGATGTAGTGGGGGTTGAGATTTTTTAATAGTGGTTTCAAGTTCAAAGTTTTAAGTCGTTGATTTTGTGGCTAGTCTTTGGGTGTCTTTGAAAAATGTTAGTCGACACTAAAAGATGTACAAAGTTGAGGTTTTTTCGTTGTTTTAATCTTTTGATGAAGATTATACAAAGATATGATTTTGCTAACAATAATTTTTAAAATTGTATTTAAGAGCATTAGGTGTAGTCGAAGAGGAAGGCTTCGCCGTTTGACGTGGAGCCGTCAACGGCGAGCCGTTCCTCTTCACTACAGCAAGAGGGGCTCGCCGTTCTTCCCCGTTGCCAAACTCCCCGTCGTGACGACGAGATGAATCGTCTGAAAATCATGTACTTTTTTTTTTTTTTTTTTTTGACTTTGAATATTGAGATTGTAAAATGTATATGTATATATATGTTTTTATTTGTGAAGGTAAAATGAAGGTAAAATGTATATGTATGTTTTTAAGAATGTAATGTGTAAATGCTAATGCAATTATATTAAACATAGGATTAAAATAACTTGAAACAACATATAATTATTTTACAAATACGATAACAACATTAAACTAAAAAACGAAAATTAAAAACCATAAACTACCATACGATAATAAAAACTATGATTCAATAAAATGAATCATCCGACACATATCCCTCCTGACTCGAGTAGGAGGCACTTGAGTCGTCCTCACTCGATGGCACAGGTGGAAGTCCCTGAACCCAACGCCATTCTGCTCTTCTGTTCCTGCGATCCTGTTTTCCTTTGAGGTACGCCTCACGCTCCCTTTCCTGATGGGTTTGGTCTGCTTGATACTCCCGTAACACTTCTATATCCAGCTCATACTGTTCTTCCTCAGTCAAATTGACGAATGATGGGCTGGTTTTCAGGTTGATTGTTTGGTTGTTGGTTGTTTGGTGGTTGGTTGTTTGGCGGTTGGTTGTTTGGCGGTGGAAACATAACTTCTGGTGGAGTTGGAGGTGGTGGGTTGTCGTACTGAAACACCGGAAATATATCTTCCGGCGGTGTGTTTTGTTGGGAATTGTCTTCAGGTGATGCGTTGTGAGACATTTTGCTGGAACAAGAAAGGAGAATTCTTTGATGATTGTGGGAATTGTGTGTGTATTCAGATTTTAAATATGTATTTATAGAATGATTTTTGGAAGTATCCCGCTCTCTGGTTTGAATTCAAATTTTGAAATAATTCCGCTCTATGGTTTGAATTCAAATTTTGAAATAATCCCGCTCTCTGGTTTGAATTCAAATTTTGCAATTAGCCCGCTTTCAATTTGAATTCAAATTTTGAAATAATCCCGCTTTCAATTTGAATTCAAAATTTGAAATTATTCCGCTTTCAATTTGAATTCAAATTTTGAAATTATCCCGCTTTCAATTTGAATTCAAATGTTGAAATTATCCCGCTTTCAAAAAACCCCTATTAATACCATATTATACCATTCAGTTTTCGACACACTTCAATATTTACCATTCAGTTTTACAATGGCTAATCGTTGGTCAGTGGAAGAAGAACGGTTGCTAGCAACTGTATGGCTTGAAGTTCACGATTCTGAAGAACTTGTGAATGAACGTTTTTTTTGGAATGCAGTTACACAAAGGTTCAACAATCAGACAGAAGGTCAGGACCGTAATAAAAATAGTATTACTGCTCAATGGAATAGAATGAACCTTGAATGTCGTAACTATAATTCTATTTACAAAGAGTTGGAGCATACAAGTGCAGACCCTAATCGTCTCAGCAATGCAAACCGTATTTATTATGAATGATACGGGAAAGGGATTAAATATCAACACGTGTGGTTCGCTCTGAGAAACACGTTCGCATGGGACAGATTCGACGATATGGGAAAGGGATTAAATCACATTTGTATTCCTGTATCGTTTGTTGGTTTATGTTAAGTATTTCCGTTTCGTTTGTGATGTTGTGTCAGTGTACTTTTCAGTTTGAATAAAAGGCTTAACGACTAGTTTCTCCAATAAAATTATCTAACGGCTAGTTTCAGTATAAATACCAGCTTTACTCAACTTCTTATTATCAAACAACTGAGGTGCAAAGAAGAATACTTACCCGATTGCGCAATGAACAAGAAAATGAACTTAAGTTGATTAACAACTTGTTGGGTGAGATAGCTCGAATTATTCGACAGAGGGAGTCTCGTGCTCCAGAGGTCGAAAGGTTACGTGAGCTGCCTCAAGACCATCCAATAGTCATAGTCGGTGTACAAACCCTTTTAAGAAATGATGAAACAGATTTGGAACTTCAAGTCGCATTGAGAATGATCAGGGAACAAGTATTGCAAGTTTGGGAAGAAAAGTCAGCACTCATCGATAATTATAAGTCTTTATAAATTATTGATGATGTTGCATATCGTATTTATCGGTTTCTTTATTTTCGTGCCGTATTGTATGTTTTTTTTCCCGCAAATCGTTTTTTTTTTTTTTTTTTTTTTTTTTTTTACGTATTGTAACTTTTTTATTTGATGAGATAAAATTAGTATGTTTTGTTATTTTTAAGTATTTGTGAAATGAATTTAATTTATTTAATGAAATGAATAAAAAAAATAAATGTGTAAGAGGTGGGGCCCTAATGGGGAAGTTGAGGTTTGTTGTTTGGTGGGAGGGAGAGGATTTGTTGTGGATAATTGAAGTTGAGGTGTTGGGTGATGTGGCAGGGGTGGGACCCGAATGAAGAGGATTTGCCTCTTCACTACACCTAATGCTCTAAGCAAGTGATTGTTTTTATATTGTTATTAATGACTTTTCAAGATTAATCATTAAAATTATGAAAACCATCTTGAAAAAAGTGGATACCTATATCTAATAATCAAAAAGTGAAACGCGAAAAGTTAAAACTAAAAAAGAAATATTGGAAACATATTTCAGAAAAAAAAAATTATTAATACATATCGAAAATCGGGTTGACCCGGGACGCTTCAAACCCGACGGGTTGACCCGATTTAATTTGACCTATTTTTTCGACTCAACCCGTCGGTTGACCTGGTTTAAATTGACCCGATATCTATATCTATACTAAAAGATGTACAAAGTTGAGGTTTTTTGGTTGATTTAATCTTTTGAAGAAGATTATACAAAGATATGATTTTGTTAACAACAATGTAATTAGTGATAGTCGTTATACTGTTATTAATGCCTTATCAAGATTGGATAACAATCAATCGTACAATTATGGAAACCATCTTGAAAAAAGTGGATATATATATATATATATATATATATATATATATATATATATATATATATGAAAAAGTGAAAAGTTAAAAGTTAAAACTAAAATAAAAAATGTTGAAAACATATGTTTTAAAAGGAAACTATTAATATACATCGAAAACCGGATTAACCCGGAACGCCTTGAATCCGACAGGTTGACCCGGTTTAATTTGGCCCATTTTTTTACTCAACCCGTCGGGTAAACCCGATTTAAATTGACCTGTTTTTTGACCGGAATGGTTCAACTGGTTGAACCACACGGGTCGAACTGGGTTTCAAAACAATATGTTTAATCCCGAATCCTCAAATTTTATTATTTTTCGTTTATAACCAATAAACTTTCTTTTATCAGTAAAATTATCTGCCGCTATAAAATTACGTTGTTATACACGAGTACTTGTTTAGTATAACTAACAACTAAATTGGTTGAAATAATTTATTACATCAAACATTAAAAAATAAATCTTCAAAACCATAATCATAAGAGTTGGTGTTAGCAAAATAGACATGATACACTAAAAGTTATTGTTTAGTTGTAAAATATATCTTAGCTACACGAAACACATTGTTTAAAAAAATGCGGTTAAATCGTCAACTTTTATTTTTACCATAATTAAGTGTTTTAATTGGTGGAAATTTTAAGTGGACAACTAGTTTTAGACATGCTAAAAACACATATTATACATGACAAGTCTCTAATGATCACAAAAGAGATGGTTGTAGTTACGCAAAAAAGTCTTTGGTATACTTAAATATTAGGGAAAACTGCATATAAAATCTACTTATAATTGTTTATATATCATTCTAAAAGCTTAAAAATTGTATATATATCCAACTTAAACTAAAAATTGCAAATATATATATATATATATATATATATATATATATATATATATATATATATATATATATATATATATATATATATATATATATATAGTGAAGCGTTCAAATGAGAAGCTTATATTTTGTGAGAACGCGAGAAGCAATCCTAGCCACTCATTTTATCCTCCTTTAACTTTAATCTAATTACTAATATTAGTTGATCAACTTTTTAAAAATTTCTTAAAAGATTTTGAAAATTTTAAAAAAAATATTTCGAAAAAAAGAATTTTGGAAAATTTTTTTCGGAAAAATTTTTTCAAAAATTTTTTTTTCCGAAAAAATTTTTTCGAAAAATTTTTTTTTTCGAATTTTTTTTTTCAAAATTTTTCTTTTAGATTTTTTTTTCGAATTTTTTTTTGAAAAAATTTTTTCCGAAATTTTTTTTTTCGAAAAAAAAAATTCGAAACTTTTTTTTTCGAATTTTTTTTTTTTCGAAATTTATTTTTCGAAAATTTATTTTTCCAAAAAAAAAATTTTCGAAATTTTGTTTTGAAAATTTTATTTTTCCAAAATTTTTTTTCGTCACATGTGTAAAAAAATTTGAAAATTTTCACGAAATTTTTTTTGTCAGGTGTGAAAAAAAAATTCTCACATTTGAAAAAAATTTTGTCGCATGTAAATTTTTTTTTCGTCACATGTGAAAAAAAATTCCGTCACATGTGAAAAAAAATTTCGTCACTTGTGAAAAAAAATTTGAAAATTTTCATGAAATTTTTTTTGTCACGTGTGAAAAAAAAAAATAATCACATGTGAAAAAAAAAATTCCGTCACATGAGAAAAAAAAATTTCGTCACATGTGAAAAAAAATTTGGAAATTTTCAAAAAAATTTTTGTCACGTGTGAAAAAAAAAATTTGTCACATGTGAAGAAAAAAAATTCGTCGCATGTAAAATTTTTTCGTTACATGTGAAAAAAAAATATCGTAAAAAATTTTCGAAAATTTTTAAAAAATTTTTCAAAAAAATGTTTAAAAATTTTTGAAAATTTTTCAAAATAATTTTCGAAAATTTTTCAAATAAATTTTCGAAATTTTTTGAAATTTTTTCGAAATTTTTTTTGAAAATTTTTTGAAATTTTTCAAAAAAAATAGTTAGCTAATAATAGCCATTAGATCAAAGTTTAAGGAGGATAAAATGAGTGGCTAGGATTAGTTCTCGCGTTCTCACAAAAATTAGATTTCTCACATGAATGGTCCCCTATATATATATATATATATATATATATATATATATATATATATATATATATATATATATATATATATATATATATATATATATATATATATATATATATTGAACCGTTCAAATGAGAAACCTAAATTTTGTGAGAACGTGAGAAGCAATCCTAGCCACTCATTTTATCCTCCTTTAACTTTAATCTAATGACTAATATTAATTAATCAACTCTTTGAAAATTTCTTAAAAATTTTGAATTATAAAAAATTTTCGAATATTTTCAAAAAAATTTCGTAAAAATTTTTTCCGAATTTTTTTTCCTGAATTTTTTTTTGTCAAATGTGAAAAAAAATTTGGAAATTTTCACGAAATTTTTTTTGTCACGTGTCAAAAAAAATTTTTTTTGTCACATGTGAAAAAAAAAATTCGTCGCATGTATTTTTTTTCATCACATGTGAAAAAAAAATTCCGTCACAAATGAAAAAAAAAAAATCGTAATATGTGAAAAAAATTTGGAAATTTTCACTTGAGGTTTTATTTTATTATATAAAATAGATATGTTAAATAGATATGAAATTTTGAGTTTTCGAAAAGATATTTATATGCAATTCTTCTTAAAGATTTAGCTTGACAACGAATAAGAGTTATAGGGCTGCCACCGATAACACCACTGCCACATTTAATGAAATCACCGTAATGAGTGACTGCTGACACCACTAAAAACGTACCCAACAAAATCAATTAAATAAAACACCCAGACACACAAAGATACTCAACGACTCGGACCTATTTTTAGACCAACTTCTCTCAAAAATCTTTTATGAGACGCGTCTTACCTACGGGGTGTAATGAAAATGATAATAATAAATAAATAAACAAATAAATAAATAAATAAATTGTGGGACGACCGGTGGATTACATCCTGTGTAAAGCTCAAATGTTAATAAATATATTTCTGCTACTGTTTTTAAAAGTTGGAATGAATAAAACGTTAAGACTTTATGGGTCCAAATCTTCATAGCATTTGCCATAAAGTTGTTGTCAGCTTTTCTCGTTAATCGGTTTTGGTCAATCTTTGATGATTCTAAACAATAATTGGCACTTTGGCAGATATCCTCGTCCAGTTGCGTATGGATTCTGTGTAACTTTTCATTGATATTCCAAGAATTTTATCTTCAAGTCGTATTCGGTAGCGGGTTCTGATCCTTAACATTTCTCATTGTTCTTTTAATTTAAATGGATTCCAATTGGCTTCGAACACATGCCGTAAGAAATACGTTACGCCGCTTGAAGGACACGCACCGAAGATCATAAGGCAGACGCTCTTTTGTCCAAATGATCTTCTTTATCCAGCGGTCCGTTCCCAACGCCATACTAGCACCCCCTAGTTTGGATATTGCGGGATCATGTACCCCACGTGACCTGATGCCTAGTACCTAAGCTAAGAGTAGCTCGGCTTGCTACTTCATCATGCGACTAGGTACATTGGTTGGATAGTACAAATACCCCAACATTATTTATTACACTACAACTGATTATTATAATATACATACTCTCTCATTTATTGCTCTGTCTTTCGGCTCATACTCTTTACTTACTCTTACGTCGAAGCTTGGTCTTTAGATCAAACCAAAGACAAGGCTAACGCGTGTTTGTCATTTGTGTAGATGACAGAAGGACATTATTTCATCTAGTCTGAAGGAACCTACACACGCTCTGACTGATCAGCAATATTTTACTTCAACAAATTGGCGCCATTCGTGGTACCTATTATTCAATCTACCAGAGCTACAAAATGACAGGCCCTACCTCATACACTAATCTAGTAACTCCACTTACCTAGGCCAAAAGAAGTGGGGATAACACCCCAAACTCACCCAATTTATAAGAACAAATTCTCGTCCCTTCGGACCCTTGTGAAGGAACATAATGAGAAGAGCGGTAACGTGGTCATACCGCTACATCTAGATTTTGGTTATGAAACGTGAATTACAATGAATGGGTCAAATCACGATGGGGTCGGAGGATCAGAGGAAGATGACCTCCAAAAACCCTTCAAGGAGTCCTTAAGGTCGCCGTTCACAAAATGAATCATCAACTTCTCATCTCCGAAACATATAATGGCAACAAACTTGAAGATTTATGACGGGTAGACGGATCTGGACAATCTCATCAATAGATTTGCTATGGCGGCAAATTCTAGGGAATGATAGATGCCAGTGTGGTGTAGAATGTTTTAATAAACGTTGGACGGTTCAACCAGGGAATGGTTTGGTTGTCTTTTAAAGAACGATGCACAGAGGAAACCGGAATATTCTGGATGTGTAGGAGGTCATGCAAATCTCATCTTTCATGAATGCTCTTAAATGTCCAGAGCTGGCCAAGCGGTTCTCCGAGCAGGTGCCATGCACTGTAAAGGAGATGATTAGGAGAGCGGATGATTTTGTCTAGTAGGAAGCAGAATATAATAGTACGAAGCAGCTGAGAGGGGAGGTGTCTAACTGCGGCCAACGTACGATTCACCGAAACGATAGGCCTCTGAGAGTTCTGTATGGGGGAGAGCTTCGACGCAATGACCATCGAAGCAATTACTGATCAAGCGAGCCTGATTTGTAGTTGTGTGTAGGTAATATTTATTATCAAGTTTTACTATTTATATTTTACCGACTTTACCTATAACAAACACTAACGGGCAGTTACCCGATCAATGGTAGGTTAGTTGGTAAGTATTAGGGAGGTGCTAGGGTGGTTGCTTGGTTGTTTTAAGGTGCTTAAGTATCTTAGTTTAGGTGTTTAGGTCAAATTTTAACCTAGTTTTGTTTAATGAGTGTTTAAGGTTTTGCTTAGGGTTTAGTGCTTTATTCAGGGTCCTAATGGTGTTTAGTAATTAATATAATGTCCTATGTGGCTTATACTAGGTGGTGATAACTTATGGTAAAGATTTGGGATTGTTTAGACCTAGTTTCGGGAAGTTATGACCTTGTTGATATAAATAATATCTAAAAACGTTATTAATATTTCTCAATAAACCTATGTTTTGATAATCACAAAACTCAAATGAAATTAAGTCAAGATTAAGACGTAAACAAGTATTTGGTAACAAATATTTACCTCTACATCTAATATCACTTAAGGTATGCATAAACTAAGCATCTTATGCATTACATGATTAAAGGAAACCTTGTCTTAAGACATAACTTTTTATAAAATAATATTAACATTTTATATATATTTATAAATCATTTTTGGTAATGTTATACTCCCCCCGTCCCAAATTTATTGTCCAGTTTGAATTTTCAAAGTCAAACTAGTTCAACTTTGACCATAAATATTTATTTTTTGTTATATAATACTTGATGAAAAATTATACTATTGAAAAGTACACTTAAAACATCATTTATTTATATATTTTGCATCAAATATTATATAACACCAAAAAAAATATTTAAAGTCAAAGTTGAAAAAGAAAGACTAAAACAGTCAATAGTGGACAATAAATTTGGGACGGAGGGAGTATTAAACTACAAAGATATGATTTCAAATTTCCAACCAAAAAGGGCAAATTTTATCCAGAAAAACTTTTCCAACGTTCAGGAGGGCGGCCCCCTTAATCATTAAGGGGACCGCCCCCTAATTAAGGGGACCGGCTGGTGGTGTTGGGGTGATGCTGCTGATGCAGGGGACTGTCTCCCCCTGCAAGTGATTTTGGAGCAAGGTGGGGCCCAGGGAAAAATTTACAAAAATTAAAGGAGCATGGGAACTTAAAGTAGAGCTTATAGACTTTGATTAGGAAAAAGTTTCAAGCCATGAAAGCAAACACAAAATTCAAATAAATTCTTGTAATATTTAGGTTTTTATGCCAAAGTAAAATTTTGACTTTTGATATTTAAGCTTACTTTGACTTTAGTGAATTTCTAATGCATGTAATCTACTGATTATGTTATATTAGACTAAAATAAGATTAGATTAAGCTAAAGCAACTACTTGTGAGCTAAAATGAGGTTTTGTGGATCAAAACACTACAACAATTAACAGTTATGGGGTCTTAGCAATGATTTTGACTTTTGGTTGTTAAAGGAGCAAGTTTCTTGGTTTACTCAGCTCATTTATGACCTAAGGAGTCTAGATGTGCAAAAAAACAAGCCAATTGATCAATGAGACAGTTGAAACTAATCAGAACCAAACACCCCTAATGGAAGCAGTTTTGAAAGTTTATGAAGCAAATCAAAAGATTAAGCTAAGATACTGAATACTTAAGCTATACTAACATCAAATAAGCTCAAAACACTGAATAACAATGAAAAATAGTAAAACAAACTTATGCTACAGTAAATGTGATAAAACTTGAAAATTAGCTTACAAGTGGATCAAGTGAGCTCAGAATCAAACACCTAGTATTCAATCCTATCCTAAACCTCCCCTGAGGGTTCTAAACCAAAGCAATCCAACCACATCTTCTTCCATCTTCTCTTTGCATTTCCACTGTTGATCTTGGACTCTTCGAGTATTTTTGCCTTTTTAAGATTTTTGACCTAAAACTTAGTTAACTGATTTGAAGGTATTGAAAAACTTTAAAGTGAGCTTAAATAAGCATGCTGGATCATTAGTTAACAATAGTAAACAATATTGAAACAATTGAGCTTTTAACTGAAAAATTGCAAATTCAGATTTTAACAACAATACTTGAAATTGAGTGTTGAGAAAGCTTGTATTACATAAAAATAACTGATTACAACTTAATTTAAATGAAAATTACAACTAAGAAGCTAAATTACACTAATACGTGCCCTAAAGTTACACTACTCCTACATACTACTTTTCTTCTCTCTTTTCTTGACTTTTATAGTCCCTGGATGTCTTCTCTCTCATTCCCACTTGCTTTCTGACCATTGGATTGCTATCTTTTGATCTCCACCCTTTAAACTGTTTTTGGCGGGAACAGGGGAAAGTGGGGTTTGGTTGGATAATAAATGAGGAGGGGGGGGGGTTGGTTTGAGTTGGTGTGAGAATTAATGATGGTTGGTGAATGTTTTGTGGAGAAGAGGAGGGGGGATGTGAGACAGGGAGCGGGTTTTGTGGGAGGTTGAGGGTGAGTGAACAGTGACTGGAGTTGGGGGTTGACTGGGGTCAACGAGGGAAAGTATTAAATGGGTGTGTGGGCCGGTTGGTGATTGGGCCTTGGGTGTTGGATCAGGGGTGTATTGGACCAGGGTGGGGTTTTGGTTGTGTTTGTAACATAAAAATACCACAAGGACCATTTATGTAATAACTAAAAAGTTAGGGGTGGGTTTGGGTACTGTTCCAAAGGTATCCAAAGGTAATTCCTGCCAAGTCTTCATAGTACAAGGACCAATATTTGCAAAATTTCACTTTTGAATGCCCGGGGACCAAAATTGCCAAATTGCCAAACTTGAGGGACTAAAACTGACATTTTTCCAAACTTCACACCAAGGACTTAAGATTAACACTTGTGACTTTCCAGGGACCAAAAGTGATTTTTCTTTCAAAAATATCCCACCAGGGACCAAATCTGCCAAAATCTGAAACTTCAGGGACTAAATTGTAAATTTCCAAAACTTTTGAGATTTTTCACAAAAGGACAAAATATGACAACTTATGGTTTCAAAAGGACCTTTGGTGACTTTTCTTTTCAAATAAGTGCTCAGGGACTATTTTTGCCAATTTTTGAAAGTTGGGGGACGGAAACTGCCAATTTTGCAAACTTTGTACGTTTTTCATCTGTTTTTACTCGTTTTGCATCTAAAACATATAAAACACAATTTTGAAATATTTTTGGTATTTTGATGCATTTCTGAGTGTTTTTGTATGTTTTGCAGTTCAGATTTGACCAAAAATGATGAGTGTTTGAGCACTCATCACCGGCACGCTCTAGAACAGTATTTTCTGGCCCTATAAATATTGGATCATTCCACATATTTTTCTTACCTTTTTGCACTAAAAACTTTCTGATCCAACCTCCATTTCTATATCAAAATCCTTTGATCATATAACTCACAAGTCTTTGTTTCCAAGTGATCCAAAGCTTCATCCATTCAAGTGCAAGAAGAAGAACACTCCTCTACATCCATCTAATTGTAGTAGTGTTGTGATTTGCTAGTTTCATATTGTAGTAGTATTAGATATTTGTAAAGTGTTGTGTGAATTTGTTGATTGTAGAAACCGTTAAAAGTTACGTATAAATATTAATATGTAAATGACTAGTATCGAACCCGAGACCTCGGGATTGCACACATTACAAACAAGAATAAAGTATATATATATATATATATATATATATATATATATATATATATATATATATATATATATATATATATATATATATATATATATGTGTGTGTGTGTGTGTGTGTGTGTGTGTGTTATATGTATTGTATATATATATTTATAAACACTTGAGGGACTAAATAATCGTTAATTATTAAATGTAAGTATTAACTATTATTAGGAATGAAAGAACGAGGACTAGAATGTATTTTGGGAGACAAGAAGGATCCGGAATCCCTTGTGGAAGGCATGGCCGGTCGATCCTAGGCCCAAGGGGATCGACCCATGCTTGCTTGGTCTCCAAGAAATCATCTAGTATAAATACAAGGCCTTGGGGTTAGACCTAAACATCTTTTGTGCACACACACAAACCCTAAACCTTTTCTCCTCTCTTTTCTTTTCTTGGCCGATCGGCTCTCACACCCACAAAGGGTTTTGGGTCGATTTTCCTAAAGCTAAAAACAAGTGTTTCGTTTACTTGCATAAATCTTTATTCGTTGGTAGTTTGTGTGTACAAGAACGAGGTAATTACTCACTATAGTAATTATCAAGAGATCGATAAACAAAACGGTAAGGGGTTTATCATTGATCTAATTTACACAAGTTCAAGGTTTATTCAAGTGCATCGGGTATGTTCTTATTTATGTTTTAGTTATCTTTATACGTGTTATTATTGATCCTAGCTTCCGCATTATGTGCTATATTGATTGTCAAACTCTAACAGTGGCATCACGAGCCATGGATAACATGTAATTGATTACTAAAACGTAATAAAAATTGGATCTTTAATTGTTTTAGATACATGTTTTTTCTAGGGTTTTCTTTAAATTTTTTTTAATAAAATTTAAACCCTAACCCTAATTTTTTTTTGGGGGGGGGGGGGGGGGGGGGGGGCGATTTCTACTTAAAACCCTAATTAGGGTTTGTGGTTTTCTTGATTAAATTGTAATCATATAGAAACCCTAGGTCTTTAACCGGTTATTTGAACGTAGTTGTGACCTATGTGTTAATTGTTAGGTTTATTCCATGACGAAACATGCATGTTAGTCATGGATCTTGCTTGATTTATTTATATGTCACATGTTTAAAATAGATCTAAAATTGGGGAAGACTCCAATTAATATATATATATATATATATATATATTAAAATCAATTTATATGCTATGTGGCGTGTATATTGATTTTGGCCTACACAATTGATTCATCAATGTATGTGACTCTCCTCCAGCAAGAGGAGAAGGCCTTAGTTGATTACATGCGTAATAATACCTAGAATTGATTTTATTAGGATCTTTTTAACAAAGTTATGCATGTGGCTAATTGTTTCCCGTTATTATTATTAGTTGTTTATTTTTCTTTTAATTACATGTTTTTATTGTTTGACTTGATGTAAGCAATAAAAAGGGTGATTTTTATAAAAGAAAATAATATAGACTAATAATGGTGAAACCCTAAAGTAATAAAGATTGAATCTTTATTACATGATTTTGAGATTGAATCAATAAACTTTTGTTGATATAAATAAATGACTAAAAACGTTATTCATATCTTTCGATATCTCTATGTTTTGATAATCACAAAACGTAAACTCATCAAACCAAAGGTTATGACGTAAACAAATATTTAGTAGTAAATACTCACTTTCACCATTTAATCACTTAAGGTATGAATAAACAAAGTGATTAGTGCATTATAAGATCAAAGGAAATCTTGTCTTAAGACATAACATTTTATAAAATGATTGTAACATTTTATATATATTTGTAAATCATTTTTGGTAAAGCTTTATTAAACCACAAAAATATGATTTCAAATTTCCAACCAAAAAGGGCAAATTTTATCCAGAGAATCTTTTCAAACGTTCAGGAGGGCGGCCCCCTTAATTTTACTAGGCGGCCCCCTTAATCATTAAGGGGACCGGCCTACAATTAAGGGGACCAGCAACGCTCCCGAACAGTAAAATCTGGCCCTTTAAATACTGGATCATTTTGCACATTTTCCTCACCTTTTTGCACCAGAAACTTTCAAATCTAAACATCCATTTCCTTTCTCTAATAATCCTTTGATCTTATATACTTTGATCTTTGTTTCAAAGTGATTCAAGCCTCAACATTCAAAGTGCAAAGAGAAGAATACTTCTATTAGAAGTATTACAACTTAGTATCATCTTGCTATCTAAGTTGCTTGTTTATATTTTCTTGTAAATCTTTCATTCATTGGTGAATAAGGTGTATGTATTAGTTAGCTAGATTTAGTTGAAGAATCTAGAATTGGTGTAAGTGTAAAGTGGAACTTGAAGTGGAGAAGAAGGGTTAGATAGTATTGGTGATAGGAGATTGTAGCAATAGGAACTTGTTGTGAAGATATTGAGGGTTCCAAGTGAAGAAGGCGTGAAGACATTAGTGGCTTGAAGGTGTCAAGACATTAGTGGCTTAAAGGTGTGAAGACATTAGTGACTTGAAGGTGTCAAGACATTAGTGGCTTAAAGGTGTGAAGACATTAGTGACTTGAAGGTGTCAAGACATTAGTGGCTTAAAGGTGTGAAGACATTGGTGTCTTGAAGGTGTCAAGACATTAGTGCCTTGAAGGTGTGAAGATACTTGTGGTGTGAAGTAGTATTGAAGTAGTGCAAAGGTGTGAAGAAGAAGTGGTGTGATATTTGGTGTGAGATTGGTTCTAGCTACGATTAGAACTCGACATCTTGCTTTGTGTCGTTAATTGGTGTAAGCTTTTGGTGTGTACGGTTTTCTCCGCCATAAGGGAGGTTATTGACTTAGTGAAGAAAACTCTCGAGTTCGGTGCTCGGGGAGTGGAGTAGGTCAAGGAAGGTGTCCTTGTAGCCGAACCACTATAAATCCTTTGTCTCTCGGTTTGATCTTTCCATCTCTCACTCTTTACTTACTTACTTACTAGCTTTTCATATATTGCTAATATTGTATGTTGTGCATATATTGATTTCACATAAAGATCAAACTAGGTTCCATTTAAGACATTAATTATACTTTAGTAAAATATAAGTATAAACAATTACTAAGATACATATATCTATATTAATACAAACTTATAATTAAGTGAGATATATGAAAATATAATTTCTATTCAACACTTTAAATAAGTAGTGTATATATAATATATGTGAATTAGTTTGTATATATACTTTAGCTTCAAAGGTTTTTACAACTACCATCAATTCTTTGAAAAGCAAATTCTTATTAAACGAAAAAGACGTAAAACTATTCAACCCCCCCTTCTAGTTTTCCACAATTGGTACCAGAGCCACGTCTAGCAAGATTTTTAAAATAGACTGTATTTTAAAACTTGTAACGATCTATGGAATTTGAAAAATATTTAGAAGGGGAATTTATGCTACAACCACCATTATTTGAAAATGATCATTTTCTTAAATGGAAAAACAAATTTGAAAATTATGTGAAATCAATAGATCTTGATCTTTGGCATATCATTTCAATTGGTGATCTTAAATCAACCAAAATAGATTTTGAAAATCAAAATAATAATTTTCAAACTAAAATTGATAAAAACACTAAAGCCAAATTACTTATTTTCAAAACTCTACCAAAAGTTAAATATGAAAGATTATTTCATTGTAAAACGGCAAATGATATTTGGAAATGTCTTTTAAAGATTCACCAAGAAGAATGTAAAACCAAAGATGATAAACTTGATATTGCACAAGAAATAGTTAATCTAGAAAATTTAGTAAATAAATATTTAGTTGAAATAAACACATGTACTACTAGTTCAAATGTGATCATTGAAGGTATCTACAACGAAGAATGCATGAACCAAATCCAAAGAAAGAGCGTGAATAAATCATGATGCAACAAGTGCAAAGAAGACGATGATAACACGGCTTATGAGAATATTCAAACAAATGAGAACACAAGTATTGATGGCAAGAACTACATGTTTCTAGATCCAAGTGAAACTACAAACAAAACATGGAGCGACATGGAAGATGGAATTGATCATCATATAGCATGTGAGGAATGTACAACTACAAAGAAGGTACAATCCAAAACTAAACATTTTTGCTATGATCAATTTATATTAGAATTTTCAAAATTAGAAAACAATTTCAAACACTTTTGCAACATTGAATCAAATTTTTAAGAATGAATCTTCAACATCCGTTGAAAATAACTTTGAAAAAGAAATAATTTTAGAAGACAAAATGTCTAGACTTGAAAGTAATATTGAAATTGATCTTGAATGTAAAAATTGTCAAGACTACAAACATGAAATTAAAATGGAAAAAGAAAAAGCAAAAATATTGGCTAAATTTGAAAATAGTTCTAAATCTTTAAAATATCTACTTAATATTCAAAAGTCATTTTATGATAAAACCGGCTTAGGATTTACTGAAGATGATTACTTAACGAATACTTCAAAACAAATAAAATTTGTTAAACCTAGTGGAAAAATTTAGAACTTTTATTATTTATATCCACTGATTATTTCTCTAGTCAAGAAAGCTATTGTTTGCTTGTTAAAACAAACAAATGATGAATTCTTGTACTTCTTGATGACATCCTCATCATGTGCATTTAAATGCATTGGATGCTCTCCACTAATCAACTCGGACCCATGAGAATCTGGGTACCAAGATCTTTGTCACTTGTAGTCTACACACGTGTTGATTATATATTGGTTGCGGTCATCTATGATCTTGGCGGTTTACATCTCACTCTTGGAGGACTCTTGTTTTACCATTCTTGATCCTTATTGCGTTGGGATTCGTCTTTGCTACTTCTACATACTTTGGGCAAAATGTTAAGACGTCTTCTATTGCTCTTTTGCCCACTCTTAAAGGAAAGCTGGACCTGAGGTAAGTTTTCTTTTCAAAACCTTGTTAATGTCACAATATATCATAGTATGCCATGATTAGTATACTAATATGATTTTAATCCATAAGTTGTTATACCTTTAGATCATAAATACCAATATATGCATACATGATATTAGGACAATTAAATCTCTTGTTGTTATGACTACTTTAATCTATATGTTCTTAACTAATTGGATTAATAGATAATTAAGACTTGCTAGTAACTCTATACTACAATGTACCTTCTATGCATACATATATATACATATGTCTATATTGTATTCATTGATGATTTTCTTTGTCCTTTCCTATCTCACTGCATTTAGATGTTTAATATCTACCATATCTCTTTCACATCTTTAGTTGCCATTAGAGATGATTATGTGTGACAATGGGCCTAATCGATTCTCTTGAAGTATATCTTTCTATTGAAATTTGTTGATTGTCAAAATCAAAACATCATATTTAAAAACTTCTCTCTTTGAATTAAAATCTTTCAAATATCTATTTTATGCTTCTTCAAACAACATGCTTAATCATAAGCTATCATAACATTATTTTGATCTTTATCAAGATAGAAACATTTTTCTTTTTGAAACAAAACAAAATTTGTTTTATTGGGATACAAACTTGAATGTACTTCAAAACATTAAGCCAAGTATTAGTGAATCAAGAAAACTTCATATTTGGTAATCTTCGATAGGTAAATTTAGGAACTCAATTTCTTCTAAAAAGAGAATGACTACTGGAGAATCAATTGACTAGAAATTCAATTTAACCTAACGGTTGAATTGCTTCTATGTGAGAAGTTGGGTGTGTGTAACCCGTAAAAACGGTCGTGTTTAGCCTGAATTGAGCACCACTAGTAATAGTCTCATACTCATTCTCCAACTTGATTAAATTGCACTTCCTATATATACCTAACGCTAGTTCACTTTTATGAACTTTTCTTCTCATTAAATTCTTTCATTTCCAGATTTATGGCATTAAGTTAGATAAGCATGCGAAAACATAGGAACTATAGATGTTAGGTTATATCCCATTCAACACTCTCACATCTAAATGAAAACTTACTTTCAAACATTGTTGAATAAAACTAAAAACATTTTGCCTAAAACATTCTTTGATTATCTCATATATGTCTTGCTTTTATGTAAAAATGACATTCACAATTTAATCAAATCATTTCTTGAGAATCATGGTTTGCCCATATGGATCTTGTTTGTAACAAATCTTAAAGTCCATACAATCATTACTTCCAATTTGTTTCTTGTAGGCACTCACTATTTTGTTCAAACTAGCCAATTTATTATGGTTAGCATGTCTTATTGCTTCCTTAGTTGTGAAACTTAATTGACCAATAAGTAGATTGCATGAAAATTGGAAATTATTTGCCTACTTAACTCATCTTTATTACATTCTCTAGATACATGATTAGTTTATCATATATTGCTTCTAAAGAATTGATGCAAATTGTTTGTACTAGACTACATAGCATTTGTATTCTTCTACTTGTTAATTGTTAACTTTCATCAATATGTTTGCACTAGTCTACATATTATCATTTTCATATAGTTATACATTTAACTAATTTGCCTTATTGCCTCCTTAGTTGCACATCTTAATTGATAAATTAATAAATTGCATGATTATTAGAAATTTGGTGTTTATTTCTATTAACTCTATATCACTCTTTACATTCATGAATAGTATGCCCTATATTGCCTCAAAAAGTTAAACTTACTTGAATCCAAATCCAAAAACACAACCTTTTTGAAAATTTTCTGCCAAAAATCCATTTCTGGCATTCTGGGAATCACCAGATGGGCGGCCCCCTTAATTATATAAGGCGGCCCCCTTAATGTTTAAGGGGACCGGCCCCTAATTAAGGGGACCGGCCATCTGATGGTCGGGGATACTGTTTTCTTTATCACTTTTTGACCCATTTCAGCCTATACTTCCCAAAATTCACAAACATATTTTGTCCCATACTATCCCTCAAAATTTACCTTCCTAAACCACATTTCTCATACACTATAAATACCCTCTTCCCATCATAAATGCCATCACACCCAACCATGTCATCTCCCAACAACCAAAAACCTAAAATTTCAAGAACCGCAAGGATCTCCGTCAAACCCGTTTGGAGGAGGAAACTTGATTCTTGCCAAAACTCAAGTGATGTTGTTCCAAGTCAACCAACTACTAAACCTCAAACCCACAATAATGATTCATCACACAACCTATCACCCACTCATTCCCTCATTCATGCTTCTTCTTATGATGAACATGCTCAATCACAAAATAACAATCCCAATCTCTCAATCAATACCTCACATGTTGCTCATTCAACAAAAACATCACTCACTTTTGGAGAACCTCTTCCACCCATTTCATGTTTTCATGACTACCCAAGCTCAACCATGTCTCCACCACCAAGAGTACCACCACCACATCCTACAACCTCACATGCCACTCCTATGTTGCATGTTCAAACCTTCACCCAAGACAACTACCATGTTCCACCATCATCACCTTCCTCCGAACACTTGAAGTTCGTTGAGGAGCTAAAAGAGGCTCATGAGCTTAGTGCTCTTTTAGCATTACATCTTGCGCAACGCAATTTGGATCCACCCCAATCAAGCTCACCATCATCACCACATAACATCAACCAAATTGAGGAGCATGTTAACAATTGCCCTTGTTGCATCTTCCTTCAACAACAAACCATTGCATTGAATGAGCACTTTACTTGGATTGAGTATCTTCTTACTAGATCTCAACAAACACCATCACTTGAACAACATCAAAACCCTCAATCAACAAACCCATCTTCAATTTCACCACCTACAAGCTCCACATCTCCAAACCCAACAACATCTATACAACCAAATGATTACCTCCACTAAACCATTAAGCATTTTACATGCTTATGTTTTTCATTTTCAAATAAATCTCTTCAACCATTTTGGGATTCAAGAAAGTTTGGTGACACTTCTTGTTGGCACAATAGGATATTCTACCTTGCATTAGAATTCTATCATTATGGCTTTTGTAACAATGATTATGTGGTTGACATAATCATCTTGAATTAATGAATGCTTTTATATGTGTTTTAAATTCTTCATTGCCATGCTTACTATTAGTTATTATTATGCTATATGTATTTGCTTGTGTCTCTAATATTTTTCTTGCAAGAATTCCATATCTCGAACCCTTGGTGCCCTCAAACGAGGGGGAGCATACATCAAGGGGGAGCCTTTACCTTATAGGCTTAAACCTTTTTGATTTTACAAAAAGGGGGAGAAGAGAATATAAACTCACTAAATACTTGTCTAAAAATTAATTTTTGGATTTAATGAGTTTAGGTTTTGTAATCATCAAAAAGGGGGAGATTGTTGATATAAATAAATGACTAAAAACGTTATTCATATCTTTCGATATCTCTATGTTTTGATAATCACAAAACGTAAACTCATCAAACCAAAGGTTATGACGTAAACAAGTATTTAGTAGTAAATACTCACTTTCACCATTTAATCACTTAAGGTATGAATAAACAAAGTGATTAGTGCATTATAAGATCAAAGGAAATCTTGTCTTAAGACATAACATTTTATAAAATGATTGTAACATTTTATATATATTTGTAAATCATTTTTGGTAAAGCTTTATTAAACCACAAAAATATGATTTCAAATTTCCAACCAAAAAGGGCAAATTTTATCCAGAGAATCTTTTCAAACGTTCAGGAGGGCGGCCCCCTTAATTTTACTAGGCGGCCCCCTTAATCATTAAGGGGACCGGCCTACAATTAAGGGGACCGGCAACGCTCCCGAACAGTAAAATCTGGCCCTTTAAATACTGGATCATTTTGCACATTTTCCTCACCTTTTTGCACCAGAAACTTTCAGATCTAAACATCCATTTCCTTTCTCTAATAATCCTTTGATCTTATATACTTTGATCTTTGTTTCAAAGTGATTCAAGCCTCAACATTCAAAGTGCAAAGAGAAGAATACTTCTATTAGAAGTATTACAACTTAGTATCATCTTGCTATCTAAGTTGCTTGTTTATATTTTCTTGTAAATCTTTCATTCATTGGTGAATAAGGTGTATGTATTAGTTAGCTAGATTTAGTTGAAGAATCTAGAATTGGTGTAAGTGTAAAGTGGAACTTGAAGTGGAGAAGAAGGGTTAGATAGTATTGGTGATAGGAGATTGTAGCAATAGGAACTTGTTGTGAAGATATTGAGGGTTCCAAGTGAAGAAGGCGTGAAGACATTAGTGGCTTGAAGGTGTCAAGACATTAGTGGCTTAAAGGTGTGAAGACATTAGTGACTTGAAGGTGTCAAGACATTAGTGGCTTAAAGGTGTGAAGACATTAGTGACTTGAAGGTGTCAAGACATTAGTGGCTTAAAGGTGTGAAGACATTTGTGTCTTGAAGGTGTCAAGACATTAGTGCCTTGAAGGTGTGAAGATACTTGTGGTGTGAAGTAGTGCAAAGGTGTGAAGAAGAAGTGGTGTGATATTTGGTGTGAGATTGGTTCTAGCTACGATTAGAACTCGACATCTTGCTTTGTGTCGTTAATTGGTGTAAGCTTTTGGTGTGTACGGTTTTCTCCGCCATAAGGGAGGTTATTGACTTAGTGAAGAAAACTCTCGAGTTCGGTGCTCGGGGAGTGGAGTAGGGCAAGGAAGGTGTCCTTGTAGCCGAACCACTATAAATCCTTTGTCTCTCGGTTTGATCTTTCCATCTCTCACTCTTTACTTACTTACTTACTAGCTTTTCATATATTGCTAATATTGTATGTTGTGCATATATTGATTTCACATAAAGATCAAACTAGGTTCCATTTAAGACATTAATTATACTTTAGTAAAATATAAGTATAAACAATTACTAAGATACATATATCTATATTAATACAAACTTATAATTAAGTGAGATATATGAAAATATAATTTCTATTCAACACTTTAAATAAGTAGTGTATATATAATATATGTGAATTAGTTTGTATATATACTTTAGCTTCAAAGGTTTTTACAACTACCATCAATTCTTTGAAAAACAAATTCTTATTAAACGAAAAAGACGTAAAACTATTCAACTCCCCCTTCTAGTTTTCCACAACTTTTACTTGATTGATGTTTTGTACAAATATGCTTTTAAAACTAAATCTTTTAAGACGATATTCATAACCGTGATTTGAAGGCTTAGAAAAGAGCCTTAGAGTCTGCCTTGGTTATCACAATCTTGAATATGTCTTAAACGAATTACTTTTAAAATCATAATTGTAGAAAGTCATCTTAAGGTTTATTAAACCTCAAGTAAAACTTTGTGTATTAATTTCACGAATTGGTAATAAAAAGGTTTTGAAAACTTATGCTATAAAGATGAGTGCATGCATCTTTATACATATTTTGATTTACATATCAAAATTGAATACCCTTATAATTTAAGTTACATGCCATCTATCTATAAGGAACACTTGGAATTTTAATTTAGTAAACGTGAGACCTAGGCTAAATTACTATAACAAGGTAAAATTCTTTTAACGCGTGAGACCATAATTGTAATTTTACAGTTTCTAAGGTAGACGACTTAATTAAGTTGTGCGTGAGACCTAGAACTTAAGGCATGAGATGGGATGAAACATGCTTATAAGGCAAATTGATGAATCAATTTGATGTAATTCCCATAATGATCTAGGAATTGGAAATCTTGTTTGCCAATTATTGTTCGACAGATTACTATCTTTTGTACTTTCACCACTAGCAGATCAACTGATGTGGTGGAACTATGTAAAGTTAGGTCCTAGGTTTTCAAGAAAATTTTGGTGGTTATATGAATATAGCTATGGGTATTTTATTTTCTTGAAGATAATTATTATCGAAAATACTAATGTTTGAACTTTTATCTGTAGATATGGCTCAACCCGATACCCCATCTATGATTTCTGCTTTCAAGAGTCATCTTGAGAGGGAAAAATTGACTGGAAAGAATTTCAATGATTGGTACCGTTCGCTTAGAATTGTCTTGAGGTCGACCGGTAAGATCAAATACTTGACCGATGAATGCCCAGCTGAGCCTGCTGCTGATGCAGCAGAAGCAGTTAAGGCAGAATGGAGGGAGAAACATGCTAAGTTTAATGAGGTTGCTTGTTTAATGCTCACTAGCATGAGTGCTCAATTGCAAAAGAAGTTTGAGTACTTTTTTTCCAAAAGATATGCTTGAAGTACTTCAGCAATCTTATGAGAAACCTCCTGCAGTTGAATTGTATGATGAACTGGACAAGCTACACAACTGCAAGCATGGTGATGGTAAACAAGTTGAAGATTATGTGACTGAGATGAAGGAATCTTTTGACCAGCTTCACAGAATTGGATTTGGTTACCCCGAGAATGTGCAAGTGCACTTGATCAACAGGGCCCTTAACAAGGACTTTGCTGGTTTTGTGCAGAATTTCAACATGCACTGCTCGGGGAAGACAGTCTCAGAATTACTCGTACTGCTTGTTGATTATGAGAAAAGTCTACCAGCCAAGGTCAAGGCTCCTACCCTGCAAGTGTTGGCAATTTATGGTGGGAGAATCCAGAAGAAATCGCATGTGAATAAAGGCAAAAGGAAAGGTAACAAGGCAAGCAGGTCATGGCCTATCAACCTGAACCCAAGATGAAGCAACATCAGCCTAAGCAGAAAAAGGTGAATCCGCCAAACAAGAAGGATCAGGCATGTCACCATTGTCATGAAAAGGGCCATTGGAAGCGTAATTCCCCTCTCTACATTCATGACTTGCGACTCAAGAAGCAGGGGAATGAAGCTGGTAACCCCAGCTCATCAGGTGCGTTCTTTATGATTGAATTATTCACTCTTACTCCTAAATTAAATTCATGGGTATATGATACGGGATGTGGCATTCATATTTGCAAGACCTTGTAGGGGTTCAGAGTTGAGAGAAAGCTGGCCTATGGACAACAATTCTTGCACATTGGTAACGGAGCGCATGCAGGAGTTGAAGCTATAGGAGTTTATGATTTAGTGTTTGTGGAAAACTAGAAGGGGGGTTGAATAGTTTTACGTCATTTTAATTCGTTATAAAAGATAGTTTTAGAGTTTACTTAGCTTTTGAAAACTTAGATTCGATAATATGTGATCTCAAGTCTTGTACAATATAAATAAATAATACTACACAATATATAACAATGATAAGTAATGAAATAAGTAAGAGATGGAAAGATCGAACCGCGAGACAAGAGATTTATAGTGGTTCGGCTACAAGGACACCTTCCTTGCCCTACTCCACTCCCCGAGCACCTAACTCGAGAGTTTTCTTCACTATATCAACAAGCTCCCTTATGGCGGAGAAAACCGTACACACCAATTTACACACCAATTTACACACCACTTTTCACACCACAACTTCGTCACATCTAAGTCACAACTTCTACACAACTTCTTCAAATCAATCTACTTCACAACTAACTACTCCACACCTATCTTCTTCACACCAATCTAGTTCCTAACTTTTCTTCTTCACACCAAGCTACTAACTAATCACACAATCTATATCTAGCACAACTATCTACAATCAAATATTTACAACTTCACAAAGAATAATGTAAATGATCTTTGATGATGGACCAACAACTTGGATGTGGAGATCACAACAAGTTGTAATACTTCTTGTCTTGAGGGATAGAAGTATTCTTCTCTTGCACTTGAGAGGATGAAGGTTGGATCACTTTGAAACAAAGAATTATACACTTATGATCAAAGGATAAGAGAATAGAGAATTGGATCTAGAACTGAAAGTTTTGAAGTGCAAAAGGTAAGAAAATTCTGAGGAGAGAACCAGTATTTATAGGGGAGAAAAATACTGTTCTGGAGCGTGGCCGGTCCCCTTAATTAGTGACCGGTCCCCTTAATGATTAAGGGGGCCGTCTAAGGAATTAAGGGGGCCGCCCCTTCAGAACGTTGGTTTTTCTTGTCTTTTAGTGGAGAATATTTTTCTGGATAGAATTTGCCATTTTTGGTTGGAAATTTGAAATCATATATTTATAATGAATTAAACATATTCTGTTAATTCCAAAAGTAATTTTGTAAAATATATAAGATGTTTAATACATTTTATAAAAATTCTAGTGATTAGAAAAATTTCCTTTGATCATGAAATGTAATAAACCCTTTGTTTATTCATACCTTAAGTGATATGGAAGCAAAGACAAATATTAAGCACTAAAACTTGTTTGTGTCATAAGTTTTAGATTAATGAGTTTATGCTTTGTAATTATCAAAACATAGAGACATTGTTAATATGCTAACAATGTTTTAAGACATTATTTATGTCAACAATCTCCCCCTTTTTGATGATTACAAAACCTTAAACTCATTAGGTCTAAAAAATAATTTTTAGACAAGAATTTAGAGTTTAACATTCTCTTCTCCCCCTTTTTGTAAAATCAAAAAGGTTATTGCTCCCCCTTGATGTATACTCCCCCTCATTTGAGAGCATCAAGGGAATGAGCTAAGGAAATCTTGGCTACACAAAATATTAGAAGAGAGCAAGGCAAATATACATGCAAAGCAATAGTTATAAAAATAGATTCATTCAAGCATCATAGAAAGCATTACAACATTTAATATGCTTAAGGCATATTAATCATAATAAAACAAATGAAAAGACATAGTCCTATATTGCCTAGAAAGAGCACTTGGACTTGCTTGCAACTCATGGTTGATTGTTTTATTTGCTTGAAGGATAACATAAGCATAAAGCTTAGTTGTTAGATGGAGAGGGATATGGAGTGAGGTATGGAGTGGAAGAGGTGGCCCTTATGATATTGTATCGTGTTAGGGGTGGAATGGGATGAGGTCGAGTGAGGAGATATTCAATCCAAGAAATATCTTCACTCAAGTAAAGGATTTGTTTTTGGAGAAAGATGCAACAAGGGCAATAGTGAGTGTGGTTTGTAACTTGATCCAAGTTGAGAGAGTGAGGAAGGCAATTGTTGTAGGGTGATGATGGAGGTTGTCCTTTGTTGCGTTGTGCAAGATGCATGGCATTGAGATCACGAAGATCATTGATTTATAATATTTCATCACGGAACTTTTGCTTTTCCGTGGTAATGTGGAGAAAGTCATTGTGTTGATATGGATGAATTGGGTTTGTGTAGTTGGAGTTGTAGTGGGATGGTTGATCAAACTTGTATGGATCATTACAAGTGATTGGAGGAAGAGGTGAGTGAGTTGGCATGAAGGAAGATGTTTGGCCAATGTTGTATGGTTTGTAAGTAGGATCAAATGAATATCCTTGTGAATTTGGTGGAAAGTTTGGGAAGTAAGTGGTTGGTGGTGTTGAATGACTTTCAACTTCATTTGTTATGATGGATTTGTTCCGAGGGCTTTTTCTTCGCCAAACGGGTTTTTCCGTCATTCTTGCAAGCCTTGAGGCTTTTGGTTTGGGTTTGTTTGGAGAAGCCATGAAGGGATGAGTAAAGAGTCTTGAGGATTGGGGGTATTTATAGTGTAAGATTTGTGTGTTTATGGATGGATAAAGTTTGTTTGGGAGATTAGGACAAATTGTGTTGGTGAAAATTAGGAAATGTAGGTTGAAATGGGCTAAAAAGCAGAAAAGATTCTGTAAACCCGACCATCAGATGGCCGGTCCCCTTAATTAGGGGGCGGTCCCCTTAATGATTAAGGGGCCCGCCCATCTGGTGATTTCCAGGTTGCCAGAATTGGGTTTTTGGCAGAAAATTTGCAGAAAGATTATGTGTCTGGATTAGAATTCAAGCAAGTTCAATTCTCTTAGGCAATATATAATCTAATCTAATCAAGATATAGCATGCATGCAAAAACACATAGGCAAAGGAGCAAATAATAAACACATAATAAGCAATAGGAGGTAAGTAAAGGCAAGCACACTTAAGCTTCCTAAGGCACCTATCTTAGATTAAAGGCAAAGGCAATTAGTGAGTGAAAAGCTAGTGATGGATCAAGATGACACCATTATTAGGGAATTTGTCCTAGTGAGTGTCTATATGCAACAAATGTGGAGTTGTGATTGTTTTGACTCCTAGATGCAAAAAGAAATAATGATCCTAAGAAACAATTCAAATGATCTCCTTGATTCATTTTTTGCTCGATCATGAATATCAAAGACATATATTAGATTATATACCTTGACAATTTATGTGAGAGTTTATGCATGATTTTGAAAGACAATGTTTTAACAATTAGTCAACAATGCAAGGAAAATGATCTTCATGTGATTCCTAGATTGTGAGAATAATTTTTAGAGAAAATTGATTGAGTTTTACAAAAAGGTTTATGCAAAGAAAATAAATTTTCTCAATCTTTAGTTTTGTGCGAAATAGATTCCTAGACTCAGAAAAGGTAAAATGAAAAAAAAAAAAAAAAAATTCATGCAGGTATAAATTTGAATTAATTCAATATAATTTAGTCAACTTGTTCCATCATTCCTAATCCTAAACGCAAGTGGTTGAATAATTCACGCTTAAGGGGTTTTGTGAATATATCCACAATGTTGTCTTCCGATGCAACCTTTTCTGTAGATATATTTCCTTTTTGTACATTATCCCTAAGAAATGGTGACGTATTTCTATGTGTTTAGTCCTAGAGTGTTGCACCGGATTTTTACTTAAATCTATCGAACCTTTATTATCGCACATAATGGGGATATTTTCTAACCTAATGCCATAGTCTACGAGAGCTTGTTTCATCCATAGTGCTTGTTGACATGCCTTTCCGGCGCTTATATATTCGGCTTCGGTGGTAGAAATAGCAAGAGCGGTTTGCTTCTTCGAAAACCAAGACGTTAGACAACATCCCATAAACGTGCAAATACCGCTAGTGCTCTTTCTATCTACGTAGTCTCCCGCATGATCCAAATCCACATAGATGATGGTTTCTATGCCGGATTCCTTAGGATACCATAATCCTAAGTGTATAGTGCCTTTAACGTATCGAAAGATACGCTTAACCGCTTCTAGGTGAGAGGTTTTGGGATCCTCTTGAAAACGGGCACAAAGGCAGACACTAAACATGATGTCGGGTCTACTTGCCATCAAGTATAATAAACTACCTATCATTCCTCTATACTTGGTGTTATCTACGGACTCACCTTCATCGTCCTTTGTGAGCTTTACCTCCGTAGACATGGGAGTTTTCATGGGTTTTGAGTCTTCTAGGCCAAATTTCTTAAGCATTTCCTTAATGTACTTAGATTGGTTAAAAAATATTCCATCTTCTAATTGTTTTATTTGTAATCCTAGGAAGAAGTTAAGTTCACCCATCATGCTCATCTCAAACTCATCATGCATGATTTTGGCAAATTCATCACACATGTCTTGACAAGTCGATCCAAATATAATGTCATCAACATATATTTGGACAATGATGAGATTTGGGTCTTTCCTTTTAGTGAAAAAAGTGTTATCTACCATTCCCATGAAATAATCATGTTTAATAAGAAAAGCTTTTAATCGATCATACCAAGCTTTGGGAGCTTGTTTGAGTCCATACAAGGCTTTCTTTAACTTATAAACATAATCAGGTTTTGCGAAGTCAATGAATCCTGGAGGTTGTGCCACATATACCTCCTCATTGATAAAACCGTTAAGGAATGCACTTTTCATATCCATTTGGAATAACTTAAAATCTAGGGCGCAAGTATAGGCAAGTAATATCCTAATCGATTCTAGTCTAGCTACGGGGGCATAAGTTTCGTCATAATCAATTCCTTCTTGTTGATTATAACCTTGGGCAACTAACCTAGCTTTATTCCTAGTAACTATTCCATTCTCGTCTTACTTATTCCTATATACCCATTTGGTTCCTATGATGGTCATATCCTTTGGATTTGGGACCAATTCCCAAACATCATTTGCCTTAAATTGATTTAATTCTTCTTGCATAGCTATAACCCAACTTTCATCCTTTAAAGCCTCGCTAATATTCTTAGGTTCTATTGCTGAGAGGAAACAAAAGAAGTTGTTTTTATCTTGGGCTTGTGACCTAAGGGTTCTTTGGTTAAGATGTCCTATTATGTTATCTAATGGATGTGATCTAGATTCTTTAATATTAACAGTTTCGTTATTTTCTAAGTTAATGTCTTCATTATCATTTCCTATGGGTTTTGTTTTACTAACCTCAATAACTTCATCTTCGACTAAATCATCATCTTCTAAAGGTAGTGTTTTAGGAGGTGGTGGTGTTTCATCAAATGTTACATTTAGTGATTCCTCTACTTTCATGGAGTGTTTGTTAAGTATTGTATATGCTTTGCTATTTTGTGAGTATCCTAAAAATATTCCTTCATATGATTTTGGATCAAACTTAGTGAGGTAGTCCTTAGTGTTTAAAATATAGCATTTACTTCCAAATACCCTAAAGTAGCTTAAGTTTGGTTTTCTACCTCTTAATAACTCATAGGGAGTTTTTCCTAGAATTCTTCTAATTGATACCCTATTTAAAATATAAGTTGATGTATCTACGGCGTGACACCAAAATTTTTGTGGAATGGATTGTTCATTTAAGATAGTTCTACTCATTTCTTGTAGTGACATATTTTTTCTTTCTACTACTCCATTTGATTGAGGGGTACGGGGAGCGGAGAAATTGTGAGATATTCCATTTAACTCACAATATTTTCCGAATTGTACTTCGTTATCAAATTCCCTACCATGGTCCGTCCTAATGGCAACTATTGAGCATCCTAATTTATTTTGAATCATTTTACTAAGTATTTCGAATTTTTCAAAGGCTTGGGTTTTGTCACTTAAAAACCTAGTCCAAGTGTATCGTGAGTAGTCATATACTATTACTAAGGTATATTTGTTTCCTCCATAGCTCCGCACATCGGATGGACCAAAAAGATCCATATGTAATAATTCTAGGCACCTAGTAGTGGATACTATATTCTTAGCTTTGTGACTAGCATGAGCTTGTTTTCCAATTTTACATGCATCACAAAAATGCTTGTCATATTTTAGATTAGGCAAATTTCTAACTAATTCCTTATAGGCCAAATATTGTATTTGTTGCATGTTAGCATGTCCTAATCTCCTATGCCACAATGTAGAGTTTTCATCTAGGGTCGTTAGGCATATCCTATCCTCAGGTTTGTTTCCTAGTTTCATAACATATATGCCGCCTTTCCTAATTCCTCTACCTATAATTTTTCCATTCTTAACTATTTCGCTATCCTCTTCGGTAAATGTGACTCTACATTTATTATCACATATTTGTCCTACACTAAGCAAGTTATATGTTAATTTATCTACATGCTCTACATTTTCAATAGTAAGTGAGTCTTGAGAAATCGTACCTTTGCCAATGATTTTTCCACGTAAGTCACTACCGAAAATAACGTTACCTCCATTGTATGCCTTGTAGGTAGAGAAAAGCTTACGGTTCCCCGTCATGTGCCTCGAACATCCGCTATCTTTGATCCATTCGTCAGGTTTCAAGTCAATTCCTAAACATATTTGTTGGTTTCTTTTGCCATAAAACACTTTTCTTCTCTTGGCTTTTCAACCTCTTCTTTGTCACTATCACTCCATGTTCCACTAACAAAAGCACCTTGATTTTCATAACCCGGTGGCTTTAGACATTCGCCAATGAGATGATTTGGACTTCCACATCTAAAGCACTTTCTTTTCCCGTAGTTGTCACTTCTATTCCTTTGGAATGCTTTTCTTTCGTCTCATGATGATCTAGTGAATCTTCCTCGTCTCTTGAAGAATTTTTTGAATTCTCTTACGGCCATTGCATATTCTTCGTCTTCATTTTCGTCACTTGAATCATCATCATCACTAGGTTCCTTTTTGGCTTTTAGAGCAATGGATTTGGTTTGTTCTTTCTTGACTTTGACCGTTTCTGAATCTCTTCTTATGATTTCTTCATGAACCTTCAAGTTGCCAATTAGTTCATCTAGTGATAACGTCATCAAGTTCTTTGATTCTTCAATTGCCGTGACCTTAGCTCGCCATTTTGGATGCAATGCCCTAAGAAATTTCCTAACACAATTTTTACTAGAAAATGTCTCATCAAGTGCTTTTAAACTTGTGATGATAGTGTTAAACTTAGCAAAAGCATTATCAATTGATTCCTCTTCCGGAATCGTAAATTGTTCATATTGTTGTACAAGAAGATCTATTTTATTATCTTTGACTTGGCTATTACCTTGGTGAGTAATTAGTAAAGAATCCCAAATTTCTTTGGCGGTTTTACACATAAAAATTCTTTCATATTCTTTGCGTGGTAACGCATTATAAATTACCATTTTAGCCTCATTATTTTTTGCTAATTTCTTTTTCAAATCATCATTTTGTTCTTCAAAAGATACAATTTCATTCATTTTAGTTTCAACATTATATTGAATAGGAGGAAAATCACCAAAGGTAATAATATGCCAAAGATCAAGATCTTTTGATTTCACATATGTTTCGAATCTATTTTTCCAATATAAAAATCCATCACTTTCAAATAGTGGTGGTCTTTGCATAGATTACCCTTCTAAATATTTTTCAGATTCCATAGATCGTTACAAGTTTTAAAATACAATATATTTTAAAAATCTTGCTAGACGTGGCTCTTGATACCAATTGTGGAAAACTAGAAGGGGGTTGAATAGTTTTATGTCTTTTTAATTCGTTATAAAAGATAGTTTTAGAGTTTACTTAGCTTTTGAAAACTTAGATTCGATAATATGTGATCTCAAGTCTTGTACAATATAAATAAATAATACTACACAATATATAACAATGATAAGTAATGAAATAAGTAAGAGATGGAAAGATCGAACAGCGAGACAAGAGATTTATAGTGGTTCGGCTACAAGGACACCTTCCTTGCCCTACTACACTCCCCGAGCATCTAACTCGAGAGTTTTCTTCACTATATCAACAAGCTCCCTTATGGCGGAGAAAACCGTACACACCAATTTACACACCAATTTATACACCACTTTTCACACCACAACTTCGTCACATCTAAGTCACAACTTCTACACAACTTCTTCAAATCAATCTACTTCACAACTAACTACTCCACACTTATCTTCTTCACACCAATCTAGTTCCTAACTTTTCTTCTTCACACCAAGCTACTAACTAATCACACAATCTATATCTAGCACAACTATCTACAATCAAATATTCACAACTTCACAAAGAATAATGTAAATGATCTTTGATGATGGACCAACAACTTGGATGTGGAGATCACAACAAGTTGTAATACTTCTTGTCTTGAGGGATAGAAGTATTCTTCTCTTGCACTTGAGAGGATGAAGGTTGGATCACTTTGAAACAAAGAATTATACACTTATGATCAAAGGATAAGAGAATAGAGAATTGGATCTAGATCTGAAAGTTTTGAAGTGCAAAAGGTAAGAAAATTCTGAGGAGAGAACCAATATTTATATGGGAGAAAAATACTGTTCTGGAGCGTGGCCGGTCCCCTTAATTAGTGACCGGTCCCCTTAATGATTAAGGGGGCCGCCTAAGGAATTAAGGGGGCCGCCCCTTCAGAACGTTGGTTTTTCTTGTCTTTTAGTGGGGAATATTTTTCTGGATAGAATTTGCCATTTTTGGTTGGAAATTTGAAATCATATATTTATAATGAATTAAACATATTCTTTTAATTCCAAAAGTAATTTTGTAAAAGATATAAGATGTTTAATACATTTTATAAAAATTCTAGTGATTAGAAAAATTTCCTTTGATCATGAAATGTAATAAACCCTTTGTTTATTCATACCTTAAGTGATATGGAAGTAAAGACAAATATTAAGCACTAAAACTTGTTTACGTCATAAGTTTTAGATTAATGAGTTTATGATTTGTAATTATCAAAATATAGAGACATTGTTAATATCTTAACAATGTTTTAAGACATTATTTATGTCAACAGTGTTGCCTTCAGGCTTAGTACTATCTTTAAATAATTGTCATTATGCACCGTCAATTGTTGGAGGTGTAATTTCATTTTCATGTTTGTTAAACCTTGGTTTTAAGCATACTATTTCTAGCAATGGAATTTCAGTTTCTTTAAATGGTGTTTTTTATTTTAATGCTATTGCTGTGAATGGTGTCTTTGAAATTGATATGAATAATAATGATAATGCTTTTGTTAAAAATAATTCAATGTATGGCATCAACAATAAGAGAATCAAGAAAGGTCTGGATTCGTCTTATCTTTGGCATTGTTGGCTTGCTCACATTGGCAAAGATCGCATGAAAAAGCTGCAACATGATGGGCTTTTAGAAAAGATCAATGATGAATCATTTGATAAGTGCGAATCTTGCATAGCTGGGAAGATGACTAAGAAACCCTTTAAAAATAGGATTGAAAGGGCTGATGATCTACTTGGTCTTATTCACACAGATGTGTGTGGACCACTTAGACATATGTCAAGGAGAGGTGCTAGCTACTTCTTAACATTTACGGATGATTACAGCTGTTATGGTTATGTTTATTTACTTAAACATAAACATGAGGTATTTGAAACATTCAAAGTGTTTAAAGCAGAAGTAGAGTTGCAACTAGGAAAGAAGATTAAAGCTCTTCGATCCGATAGAGGTGGTGAATACCTAAGTCAAGAGTTTATAGATTACTTAGCAAAGGAGGGAATTGTCCAGCACCTTACTTCTCCATATACTCCAGAACAAAATGTTGTATCTGAAAGAAGGAATCGTACATTGCAAGATATGATACGATCTATGTTTAATCTAACGACTCTTCCTTACTCGTTTTGGGATTATGCCTTGGAATCTGCAGTTCGCATTTTAAATATGGTTCCAACAAAGAAGGTTGATAAGACTCCATATGAGGTATGGACTGGAAAAGCTCCTTACTTGTCTTATCTAAAGGTCTGGGGTTGTAAGGCGTATGTTAAACATGACTCAGCAGACAAACTCCAACAAAGATCTGTAAAGTGCATCTTCGTAGGTTACCCTAAGGAAACTATGGGTTACCAATTTTATTACCCAGCTAAAAACAAAGTTTTTGTTGCAAGGTATGGAGACTTCTTAGAAAAGGAGCTCATATCTCAAGAATTTAGTGGGAGAGTATATGATTTGGAAGACGATCATGAAGATGTAGCACCTTCTGAAAACACTAGCCAACTTCCTGAGGAACCTGAAAGTTTAGGTCCTCCACCTGAAGTTGAAGTGGTTCCCGTTCGCAGATCATCTAGATCTGTGAAGGCTCCTACACGTCTATGTCTTAACATGGAGTGTGATGACAACTTGATAGGGGATCTTGATGAACCTACAAGTTATAAAGCTGCTATGAATAGTCCTGAAAAGGAAAAATGGCAGGGAGCTATGAATGGGGAAATGCAATCCATGAAAGACAATGAAGTCTGGGAAGAAGTAGACCTACCTCCGGGTGCCAAGCTAGTTGGGAGTAAATAGCTCTTCAAGAAAAATACCGATATGGATGGCATTGTACATACCTATAAGGCCCGTTTGGTAGCTAAAGGCTATACTCAAACTTTTGGTGTTGACTATGAGGAGAACTTTTCTCCTGTAGCTGACATAAGGGCTATTAGGATTCTTATAGCTATAGCCGCTTACTATGACTATGAGATTTGGCAAATGGATGTCAAAACCGCCTTCTTAAATGGTAGCCTAGATGAAGACATCTATATGGCACAGCCTGAGGGGTTTGTGAATCCAGAATTCCCAGATCGTGTATGCAAGCTTAAAAGATCCATTTATGGATTGAATCAAGCATCACGACAATGGAATAAGAGATTTGATAGTGAAATTAAGAAGTATGGATTTACTCAAAATCTAGATGAGCCATGTGTATATCACAAAGCTAGTGGGAGTAATGTAATTTTCCTTATATTATACGTCGATGACATATTGATCATGGGAAATGACATTCTGAGTTTGCAAAAGGTTAAGGCATATCTTAGAAGTTGTTTTTCTATGAAAGATTTAGGGGAAGCTGCATTTATTCTGGGAATCAAGATATATAGAGATAGATCTCAGCGATTAATTGGATTAAGCCAAAGTGCTTACATTGATAAAATATTGAAGAGATTCAATATGCAAAATTCCAAGAAAGGATATTTGCCGATGCAGGAGCAACATGGCTTGAGTGAGAAAGTTTGTGCTTCAACACCTGAAGAGGTGCAACGCATGAAGAGAGTCCCTTATGCCTCGGCTGTGGGATCTATTATGTATGCGGTGAAAAGCACAAGGCCTGATGTGGCGTTTGCTCAGAATTTAACCAGTCGATATCAGCAAAATCCAGGTGAGAAACACTGAACTGCTGTTAAGAATATTCTTAAGTACCTTAGGGCTACTAAAGAGATGTTCTTGGTTTATGGGGGTACTCCATCTGCAGAGCTTGATGTAACAGGTTACTGCGATGCTTCTTGGAAAGGTGATAAGGATGATACGAAGTCTCAGACGGGTTATGTCTTTGTCATTAATGGAGGAGCTGTGGATTGGAGGAGCAGAAAGCAGAGTCTACTAGCAATGTCTGCTACAGAAAGTGAGTATATAGCTGCTTCAGAAGCTACAATGGAAGCTGTTTGGATTAGGAAGTTTGTTTTAGGGCTTCGGGTTATGCCTTCGATTCAGCGACCTATAAAAATGTATTGTGACAACTCAGCTGCAATTACATTTGCCAATGAACCTGGAATCATGAAAGGCACCAGACATTTACCGATTAAGCACCACTATGTCAGAGAACAAGTTGAGATAGGTGAAATCGAAATGCTCAAAGTTCACACAGATGAAAACTTAGCTGATCAATTTACAAAGCCTTTACCTGGCACCAAGCTTTACAAGCATGCTGAAGGAATAGGACTTAAATTAGCTGACAGTTTCATGCCCATTTGTGATTAGTATTTGGATAAGGGATGTAATGTACAATTATTATTTTAATGAAATAAAGTATTGGTTATGTTTATTTATTCATTGTCTTAATAATATATCCTATATTTGCATGTTTAAGATCCGTGAATAATTTATTATTCTAAATAGTCCGTTGTCGATTAATGATATGGGAATATCATTAAACTAAGACAATTTTGAGTATTGGTTAAGGATATACTTGAAAGTATATTGATGCGTAGTCATACCAATTTCACATGATATTCAATGAATTGAGTATTGGACTTATCCCAACAATATGATTTAAATTTATTGTGAGAATCATATTTAAAGTTATCCTTAGACTTGAGATACCAGATAAGTGTCATGGATGTAGTGCATTTTGTGGAACAATCTACCGCTTACCGTAATTGGAAGTCATAAGGGTTGTTTTCAGAATTGTTACAAAGTCCATGGGTTATTCTTGTAGTCAAGAGAGAATTCGTTCCTTCTGATTTGTTCAGAAGTTTAATACTGCTGGGCCCCTCGTAGGGTTGACAAAATGTTTGCGTGGCCACGCCCAAAGTCTATCTGAAATACGTTCAGATGTTTTGGTAATTTTGTTCAATCATAAAGAAACGAGAAACAAAATTTAATAAAGAACCTCACATCTTTATTAATGTAGTATTAGAAGCGAAAGGATAATAAAAATGATGAATCATTAAAGGTTTTCCAGGAAACCTAGCTCAGGTCGAACTGGGGGCATTGGAGTGTTGCAAGACGCCAACCGATGTCATTTTACTATTAATAGATATACGAGTGGAAGCTGTTAAAAGTTACGTATAAATATTAATATGTAAATGACTAGTATCGAACCCGAGACCTCGGGATTGCACACATTACAAACAAGAATAAAGTAAATAAATATATATATATGTTATATGTATCGTATATATATATATATATATATATATATATATATATATATATATATATATATATATATATATATATATATATATATATATTTATAAACACTTGAGGGACTAAATAATCGTTAATTATTAAACGTAAGTATTAACTATTATTAGGAATGAAAGAACGAGGACTAGAATGTATTTTGGGAGACAAGAAGGATCCGGAATCCCTTGTGGAAGGCATGGCCGGTCGATCCTAGGCCTAAGGGGATCAACCCATGCTTGCTTGGTCTCCAAGAAATCATCTAGTATAAATACAAGGCCTTGGGGTTAGACCTAAACATCTTTTGTGCACACACACAAACCCTAAACCTTTTCTCCTCTCTTTTCTTTTCTTGGCCGATCGGCTCTCACACCCACAAAGGGTTTTGGGTCGATTTTCCTAAAGCTAAAATCAAGTGTTTCGTTTACTTGCATAAACCTTTATTCGTTGGTAGTTTGTGTGTACAAGAACGAGGTAATTACTCACTATAGTAATTATCAAGAGATCGATAAACAAAACGGTAAGGGGTTTATCATTGATCTAATTTACACAAGTTCAAGGTTTATTCAAGTGCATCGGGTATGTTCTTATTTATGTTTTAGTTATCTTTATACGTGTTATTATTGATCCTAGCTTCCGCATTATGTGCTATATTGATTGTCAATCTCTAACAGAAACTAGGTGTGTTGTAAAGTAGTTTAGTAGTTGTGACTTAGTTGTGCATAGAAGAAGGTGTGAAGATTGACAAGGTGTGAAGAAGGTGTGAAATCTTGAAGAAGTTGTGAAGGTGTGAAGAAGGTGTGAAGCCTTGAAGAAGTTGTGAGATTGGTTCTAGCTACGATTAGAACTCGACATTTAGCTTAGTGTCGTTAACTCGTGTAAGCCAAGGTGTGTAAGGTTTCTCCACCATAAGGAGTTTGTTGACATAGTAAAGAAAACTCTCGAGTGTGGTACTCGGGGAGTGGAGTAGGGCAAGGAAGGTGTCCTTGTAGCCGAACCACTATAAATTCACGTGTTGTGGTTTGATCTTTCTAACTCTATCTTTTCTTCATTACATTTCAATACTTTCATTATTAGATTAGAATTGCTTATATTGGTTGTTACTTGAATTCACTTGAGATCGAATCGAAAGTTTTTAATAAGCTACAAAATATTTTGGTGATAAATTTAAAAAGGACGTAAAACTATTCAACCCCCCCTTCTAGTTTTCCACAATTGGTATCAGGAGCCACGTCTAGCAAGATCTTTAAAATATATTGTATTTTAAAACTTGTAACGATCTATGGAATCTGAAAAATATTTAGAAGGGCAATCTATGCAAAGACCACCACTATTTGAAAGTGATGGATTTTTATATTGGAAAAATTGATTCGAAACTTATGTGAAGTCAAAAGATCTAGATCTTTGGCATGTTATTACTAATGGTGATTTTTTACCTATTCAAAATAACCCCGAAACAAAGAAAGATGAAATTGTACCTTTTGAAAAATAAAATGATGATTTAAAAAGAAAACTTGCTAAAAATAATGACGCAAAAATGGTTATTTATAATGCGCTACCACGTAAAGAGTACGAAAGGATCTTTATGTGTGAAACCGCAAAAGAAATTTGGAACCCTTTACTAATAACTCACCAAGGTAATAGTCAAGTCAAAGATAATAAGATTGATCTACTTGTTCAACAATATGAGCAATTCACGATTCTGGAAGAGGAATCAATTGATAATGCTTTTGCTAGATTTAACACTATCATCACAAGTTTAAAAGCACTTGATGAGAATTTTTCTAGTAAGAATTTTTTTAGGAAGTTTCTTAGAGCTCTTCATCCAAAATGGCGAGCTAAAGTGACGGCTATTGAAGAATCAAAGAATTTGTCAACTTTGCAACTTGATGAATTAATTGGAAATCTAAAAGTCTACGAAGTTATTATTAAGAAGGATTTCGAAATGGTCAAAGAAAAACGAGAGCAAAGCAAGTCAATCGCCTTGAAAGCTAGAAAAGAATCTAGTATCGAAGATAGCTCATCTTCCGAAAGTGATGACGAAGAATACGCCATGGCCGTAAGAGATTTCAAGAAATTCTTCAAAAGGCGAGGAAGATTCATAAGACAACCACATGAAGAAAAGAAAACATTTCAAAAGAGTAAGGATGACAAGAACAACAAGAATGAAAGGAAATGTTTCAAGTGTGGTGATCCAAATCACCTTATTGGAAAATGTCCAATGATGGCAAGAGATCAAAATCAAAGAACTTTTGTTGGAGGAGCTTGGAGTGATAGTGATGAAGATGAGAAAGAAACGACAAAAGAAGAGAAGTGTCTTATGGCGAATACATCAAATGAGGTACGTTCCGAAACCGAATATTTTAGTGATGAAAGTTTATCTTTAGATGAAAAAGACCTAGATAATGAATATAATAGACTATGCAAATTAGGACAACTAGTAATGGCAAAAAACAAGTCACTAAAATACATAAACAATCAATTGGAAAATGAAGTACTAGAACTAAAAATTAAAATACATCAACTTGAAAAAGGTAAAGAAATTTATGAAGAATGTAAATCATGTCAAGAGCTTAAAGGTGAAAACGAAATACTTAGGGAAGGAATTCGCAAACTTGATAAATTTGAAAATAGTAGTCACTCACTTAGTAAAATAATAAGTATTCAAAGAGTATCCGGAGATAAAACCGGTTTAGGATTTAATTCAAATGAAGCTTCAACAAGCGAGATTAAAAATGCCAAATTCGAAAATGAACTTAATGAACAAAAACCTCTAAAATCTAATCCTAAGTATATACTTATTAATGATAGAAAAATACCTCTTGCCAACAATGAAGAAGTAAAAGCTTTTTATAAACCGTCTTTAAAAAACGAAGTAGGATCTTCTAAACCTAAGACAAGGTCTAAAACTCCACCACCTAGAAAACCAAATAATCCTCATCCTAGGTCTGAAACACCTCAACCAAGAAGAAACCAAAATAGGCAAAACTATAATAACAATAGTAATCAAATGTGGAACTACCAACAAAGCTACAATCCTTGGGGTATACTACCACCTTTCATACATCCTAGTCAAATGTTAAACATGTTTGGACCAAACAACTTTGGACCAAAGAGGCAATGGGGACCGAATAGCTAGATGAACATTCCTACGTAGACTTTTTCAAAGTCTATATGTCATCTTGATGATTTGGAAGATTTTTTGAAGACCACCAGGTACGCCATTCTTTCACAACTCATTGCCATGCTTAGATAAATATGCCTTGTTTGATTACGATATTTGCATAGATATAGATTGCTATTTTTCTCTATTTGCTCGATCATATATATATATATATATATACATACTTGCACAATAACCTAGATACGTCATTAGTTGACTTTCTAGAACTCCAGGAAATTGTTCGTTATCGAACCCTTTCCTTCCCCCTCGCGTAATTCTATTAAGTCCACTTTTAGAAGACTCATGATGATGAAGGGATATGAGTCAAGTGGACTATTATCATGCAAGAACGCCTTCGCACGTGAACACTATAGATGAAACAAACTCCTTTCGCCGAATATTTTCTATCTCCGTTATCATCTTTCAAACCTCATTCATCAACCCATCATTCACTCACATTTATACTTATATATATATATATATATATATATATATATATATATACACACACACACACACATATACACATATTCACATATTCCCGAACACACCTCAAACCTCTCATCAACTTAACACTTTGATCATTTTATCCAAAATTGTCAAAGGCACATTTTAATTATCGAGACGGTAATTAAAAATTGTTAAGTATCTTATCATCGTGCCAATAAACACTTACGTATTTTTGATATATTATAAATCTAATTATATACGTATAAATATATTTGTTCCAGAAACTGATTCCGCAAAAATTCTAAAATTTAATGGGCGCCCCCCTTAAAGATTAAGGGGACCGGCTTGTTATCGGGGGCGGTCCCCTTAATGTTTAAGGGGACCGGCCATCTGACACTCCCAAATCCATTTTCCACCTTATTTCCATTCCCAAACACTCCATTTGTTCATATATTTCTTCCCCACCACTGCTAAGTACGAACCAAAACACCCAAAACCATCAAAATCCTCCACCATATCACCAATCCGAGGTTGTTTCGCAAGGGGCAAACGTTAACGAAACATATAACAACATCTTTTGTAAGCTTTCCAACATGCATTTCACCACATTTCACTCAATTTGGTGTCTAATCAATAATTAGGCATTTTATTAAAATTTATTTTAATTCGAATTTTAGTGAAATAGAAGCTAGGAATTGAACTACCAAATGTTTCCCATAGGATTAGGATGATGTATTGCAACTCAAATTTAGTATAACATATCATTTTGTCAAAATCATTAATCGCCCATAAACCCTTGTTGAATTTCATTTTTCAAAAGGCACATTGTTGATATAACTCTTCAAAACTAGTTAAAACTTACTACATTACATTGTTTCAATGTTATAAACAATCAAAACATACTTTTCAATTCGTTATAAAATGGTTCATGAAGACAACATGGGCGTTTGGTTCATGAACAAACTATAACTATATGTAGTTATTTGAAAGTTAAAACTAGCTCATAAAATTTGTTAATACTACTAGAATCAATAGATGTCATCAAGATATATAATCAATATACATATTGATGTTTTAGGATATTTTTATCTAGTTAAGGGAGCATTTGGTTTATCTCGAAAAAGATATTTTGAAAACAAAAATTCGCATTTTAACCTTTTAAACATGCTTATGTTGTGTCAAACTCTTATGAAAAGGCAAGATATATTATCTAATATATATCTAGCCTTACTTCGAAATGAATTATGATATCATACTCTTTGATATCATATATTCTAAACGAGTTTAAAATCAAAATAAAAGGAACATTATGAAACTACTTCATTGAATATTTTTTTTGTGTCGAAGTAGAATTTCGTTCCACATATATTGCATATAATTATATATATATATATATATATATATATATATATATATATATATATATATATATATATATATATATATATATATATATATATATCAATGTTGCAAAAATCGTGAATCGGTCCCGAGGCGGTCGGGGGCCGAGTTGCGATTTTTGGCCGATTAATCGGCCGATTTTCTTGACTCGGCCGATTACCTTGTAATTTCCTACAAGTTCCAGGGCCGAGGCCGATTAATCGCCGATTAATCGGCTGCCTCAGCCGATTTTTGCAACACTGATATATATATATATATATATATATATATATATATATATATATATATATATATATATAACATATGCACGATAGTTGTTTTTATCTTAATGTTATTTTTGTTGTTATATTGTTTAGGTGAAAATGCCTAAGACCACGGTTGGTGATGTCTCCAAAACCAAACAATACATTCCAAATGTTTCCTCTACTCCCGGCATGTCTCCTTCGGTTGCATGTTTCTATCGTCCTATTGAAAATAGAAGCATTCACGAAGGAAGAATTTTCGATCCATCCTTCTATGAATCTGATCAAACAGAACAAATGTTCTCCAATATTCGTTTTGAATGTCTTTTCCAAATCAACGAACCAATCATTCCTCGTTTTATCCTCAACTTCTATAGCCAAGTGACGGTGCAAACCGATCCCTATGGTTATCTCCTTATTTCCTTCATGATTCAAAATCAATTCATCACTCTTACTCTTGCTCAATTTGGACAAATTCTTAGAATCCCATACAACGGCCAAGCCATATTCTCAAATGAATGGGATCTTTCCTCTCTTGAAAGAAATCATCCTCAGGATGGCCCATACTATTCTGAAATTCCTACTCCTGAAGACATTCGTCGAATGCTTGAACTAGAATGTCGTACGACTAGTCAAGTAATCAAGTCGAAGAATGTCGATATTCATGCAAATCAAATCCTCCTCAAAGAGCTAAGCCAAGATATGAAAAAGTGGGAAGAACTCATTCGAAAGAATGCGTATGGTACTGGTGGTCACCGTGATCATGTCACGGCGAGCATTGCCCACATGTTATATTGTGTAGTTGCTGAAGAGCAATACAATTTGGCTTATCTTTTTATTCATCGAATCATGTCCGCCAAAAACACCCCAAATGCCAATCTCCCTTACGGTATGTTCCTTACACGACTTTATCGTTATGTCATGGAACATTACCCTCATCTTCAAAGAGATTACTACGTTCAAATCCTTCCTACTTTGAACCAAATCACTCTTGTTCGTACTCGTCGTTCTCGAAGTGACAAAAGAAAATCTCGTGTTTCTTTGTACTCTAGGCCTCGTGGTTCTACATCTCATCGTGAGGATGATGATGATGAGGAGGAAAACACCTCACGTGTTAGTACTCCATCCCCCACGACCTTTGTTGAAAATCTTTTCGACATTGACGAAACTGAGTATCAAGTTCCTCTTCCTCATGAACGTACCGATGAGCTTCTCTTCACTCGTCAAATGTCCATTATCAACCGTCAACAACAAATACATGAAGAACTTCGAGGAGGATTCAAATCCGTTGGAAAGATGTTTAGGAAGATGATTGGGAAGAAGAAGAAGTAGAAGATATTGATGTATTGCTACTTGTTATTATTTGTTTCAATTAGACATTTGTATGGTTTGCCATTTGTCCGATTTATTCGGAAATACTTGTGTTATTTCTTGCTTACCTCTTGAATGATGTTTAGACTTTAACTATTATCATGCTACTATCTTAATGTTATGCTATATTTCTTTTCAATATGGATTATAATATGTTAATTTGCATGAAAAATTTGGCTATATATATATATATATATATATATATATATATATATATCATCATTCCTAGAGTATATACTTCTAATAGAGCTTGCTGGAAAAACACACTTGAAAAATCACCAAATTCTGCAAATTTTGGGTTTCTGGTCGTCTGGGAAAACACCAGATGGGCGGCCCCCTAATTCCCTAGGCGGTCCCCTTAATCATTAAGGGGGCCGACCTACAATTAAGGGGACCGGCCATCTGGAACTGGGTTCACTGTTGTCTTTTGCATCTTGTGAATCCTTTCTATAGTATCAGCTACCATTTCCCATTTTAACTCAACTGATTTTAGGATCTCATTCAACCATTTCAAAAACATACCTAAATCAACCATTTCCATACTATTAATTCCCTCCATAATCACCATTCTTCATCTCATCATTCATCATCTAAATCATCATGACTCCACCAAGCACCTCAAACTCCAAAGCCTCCAAGAAACAAAAGCTTGTGATCATTCCTCCAAAACAACTCTTCATTGACTTAACAAATGAAGACAACAAAACCCCATCACCTTCACCAAAATGCTCATCTCCAGGTGCACCTAATGCACCATCCAAAACACCTTCCACTCATGGAACTTCCTCATCCTCCATACCCTCAACCTCATCAATCAATGACTACATCAATTCACACTTGTCACCACAAGTATCATCACCACATCCTACACAACAACCCACCACCACCACCAACACCACCATCCTCTCCAATCATTCCTCCACCACAATTCTCACCCATTCCTCCACCATCACCATCATGCTCTCCAAATTAAGCATATGATATGCTTAATAAATAAAGCCTCTACCACCCTTTTGCTTGCAAGCTCTATGAAGACCATGTACTCTTTGCATGATGATGTATTTTCCTAGTTGTTAGTTTGTGTACTAGCTTTTCTACTTGTAATCCTTATTGCTACTTGTATGTTGTGTCTTAACACAACCATTTCTCTAATATGAATGCTTTCTTTCAAACATGCTTAATTATTTTCTTATCACCTTATATATATGTTTGCATGTATATACTTGTGCTTCTAATATTTTTGTTTTGCAAAGCATTCCATAGCTCGTTCTCTTGGTGCCCCCAAACGAGGGGGAGTACACATCAAGGGGGAGATATCTTCCCGTCAAATTTTCACGTTTGAAAATTGTCGGCATAACCTTTTTGATTCTATAAAAAGGGGGAGAAGTAAATATAAACTCACTAAAATACTTGTTTAAAAACTAATTTTTGAGTTAATGAGTTTAAGTTTTGTAATCATCAAAAAGGGGGAGATTGTTGATATAAATAATGTCTAAAAACGTTATTAATATTTCTCAATAAACATATGTTTTGATATCACTTAAGGTATGCATAAACTAAGCATCTTATGCATTACATGATCAAAGGAAACCTTGTCTTAAGACATAACTTTTTATAAAATGATATTAACATTTTATATATATTTGTAAATCATTTTTGGTAATGTTATATTAAACTACAAAGATATGATTTCAAATTTCAAACCAAAAATGGCAAATTTTATCTAGAAAAACTTTTCCAACGTTCAGGAGGGCGGCCCCCTTAATTTTACTAGGCGGCCCCCTTAATCATTAAGGGGACCGCCCCCTTATTAAGGGGACCGGCACGCTCCAGAACAGTATTTTCTAGCCCTATAAATATTGGATCATTCCACATATTTTTCTTATCTTTTTGCACTAAAAACTTTCTGATCCAACCTCCATTTCTATATCAAAATCCTTTGATCATATAACTCATAAGTCTTTGTTTCTAAATGATCCAAAGCTTCATCCATTCAAGTGCAAGAAGAAGAACACTCCTCTACATCCATCTAATTGTAGTAGTGTTGTGATTTGCTAGTTTCATATTGTAGTAGTGTTAGATATTTATAAAAGTGTTGTGTGAATTTGTTGATTGTAGAAACTAGGTGTGTTGTAAAGTAGTTTAGTAGTTGTGACTTAGTTGTGAATAGAAGAAGGTGTGAAGATTGACAAGGTGTGAAATCTTGAAGAAGTTGTGAAGGTGTGAAGCCTTGAAGAAGTTGTGAGATTGGTTCTAGCTACGATTAGAACTCGACATTTAGCTTTGTGTCGTTAACTCGTGTAAGCCAAGGTGTGTAAGGTTTCTCCACCATAAGGAGTTTGTTGACATAGTGAAGAAAACTCTCGAGTGTGGTACTCGAGGAGTGGAGTAGGGCAAGGAAGGTGTCCTTATAGCCGAACCACTATAAATTCGCGTGTTGTGGTTTGATCTTTCTAACTTTATCTTTTCTTCATTACATTTCAATACTTTCATTATTAGATTAGAATTGCTTATATTGGTTGTTACTTGAATTCACTTGAGATCGAATCGAAAGTTTTTAATAAGCTACAAAATATTTTGTTAATAAATTTAAAAAGGACGTAAAACTATTCAACCCCCCCTTCTAGTTTTCCACAGACCTAATTAGGGTTTTTTGCTTATATGACTTGTACCTAAGTTCTAGGGAGTTGTACTATGACCTAGGGGGCCTAATATATCCTAAAGTAACTAATGTAAGTCATACCTAAGTCTTAAACACTTTCAAGTTAGTTCAGATAAGTAATCAGGGTTTTAAAGTTAACCGGGAACACATAGGTGCATTTAGGGTTTTCTAGCAAGTATGGTGTAGTAGAGTGATAGTTTTCTTAGTGAAAATACGTTTGTAACCTTGAATTGACATACCGGGATGGTTACATCAAGTAAACAATGTAGTGGATGGCATAGGTGGATACGTGAGCTTGTCTAGAGGTTAGTTAGGTCATGAGGATATAATAAAGAAAAAATTTTGCTCGGGAAAATCCTATAGGCATTTCTAATCCTTTATTTTGCTTAGTGAGGGCCTAAGCTAAGTTATTAAGGCATTTCTAATCCTATTGTACTAAGTGAGGGCCTAACTTAAGTTAGTAAGGCATTTCTAACCTAAAGGGAAGTTAGTGGGTTGTTACAGTCTCCAATCCTAAAAGAAAATCTCGTCCCAGGATTTAACTAGAGTTAGTGTGCGAGGGTGAGAATAGATGGGGATATTTAGCACGGATTTGATCCTCTTGTTCCCAAGTATACTCTAGTCCTGTTTGGGAGTCGCAACGTACCTTAACGATAGGAATCCGGTGGTGTTTTAGATTTTTGACCTCTCGGTCCATAATTTCCACTGGTTCTTCAGTGAAATTGAGCTTATCGTCCAATTGAAGCTCTTTTATAGGAATGACGAGTGATTCGTCCGATAAACACTTCTTAAGATTTGAGATGTGAAACATGTCGTGTATATTACTTAATTCATCCGACAATTCAAGTCGGTATGCCAATGGACCAATTCGTTCTAAAACCTTAAATGGTCCAATGTATCTCGGACTAAGCTTTCCTGGCTTTCCAAGACGAAAGACACCTTTCCTAGGTGAAACTTTCAACATAACCCTATCTCCGACCTGAAATTCTAAAGGCTTACGTCTTATATCGGTATAACTCTTTTACCGATCCCTTGCGGCTTGTAAGCGTTGTTGGATTTGAACTATTTTCTCATTTGTCTCATGGATTATCTCTGGACCCGTAAGTTGTACTTCTCCAACTTCAGCCCAGCAGACAGGGGATCTCCACTTTCTCCCATAAAGTGCCTCATACGGTGCTGCCTTAATACTAGCGTGATAACTATTGTTATACGAGAATTCTACCAATGGCAAGTGTTTCTCCCATCCTTTTCCAAAATCAATCACACACGCTCGAAGCATATCCTCAATTGTTTGGATAGTTCTTTCACTTTGACTGTCAGTTTGCAGATGATATGTCGTACTCATGTCTATCTGAGTACCTAAGGCCTTTTGCATAGATTGCCAAAATCTTGACGTGAAACAAGATTCACGATCCGATATGATAGATATTGGCACTCCATGTCGGGAAACTATTTCCTTGAGGTACAACCTAGCAAGGGTTTCAATATCATCCGTTTCTCATATAAGAATGAAGTGAGCTGATTTCGTAAGGCGATCAACTATTACCCAAATAGTATCATGCCCGTTGGAGGTTCTAGGTAGTTTAGTGATAAAATCAATCGTAATTCTTTCCCACTTCCAAATGGGAATCTCAGGCTGTTTCAATAAGCTAGATGGCTTTTGACATTCAGCCTTTACCCTAGAACATGTTAAACACCTGCCCACATATCTAGCAATGGATGCCTTGATGTCGGGCCACCAATAGTGTTTCTTCATATCCTGATACATCTTGTCAGAACCTGGGTGGATGGAGTACTTAGATTTATGGGACTCGTGCATTATTACTTTCCTTAAGTTACCATGATGAGGTAACCATCTTCGACCTTTAATACAACGAGTTCTGTATGAACGTATCTCAAAATCCTTATCCATCCCTCGTAAATTCTCAAGTTTACGATCTTTCTTTTCGAGGGCTTCATTCTGGGCTTTGAGTATTTGAGAAGGTAAATTCGAATGAAGAGTAATAACTAACGACCTAACTCTAAGTGGTTTGATTTGTTCTTTTTGGCTCAAAGCATCTGCTACTACGTTAGCTTTGCCAAGGTGGTAATGAATCTCACAATCGTAATCAGCGAGCAGTTCTATCCATCGACGTTGTCTCATGTTCAACTCTTTCTGATTAAGAATATGCTGTAGGCTTTTGTGATCGGTGAAAACCGTGCACCTAGTGCCATACAGGTAATGTCTCCATATTCTTAGAGCGAACACTACTGCTCCTAATTCTAGATCACGTATAGTGTAGTTTTCCTCATGTGTCTTGAGTTGTCGTGATGCATAAGCGACTACTTTATCCTTTTGCATCAATACAACTCCAACACCTCTACACGAAGCATCACAGTAAACGACAAAATCATAGTTTCCCTCTGGTAATGCTAAGATTGGAGCTTCACACAACTTTCTCTTCAAAAGTTGGAAAGCTGTCTCTTGATCTTTTCCCCAGTCAAACTTCCTGTTTTTCTGGGTTAGCTCTGTCAAAGGTTTTGCTATTTTTGAAAATCCCTCGATAAACCTTCAATAGTAGCCCGCAAGTCCTAAGAATTGTCGTATCTCAGTAGGATTCATAGGATGCGGCCAATCCTTAATGGCTTTGATTTTTACAAGATCGACACGAAGTCCTTGTTTATCTATCATGACTTCGAGAAATTGCACAACACTAATCCAGAATTCACACTTAGAGAACTTTGCATAAAGTTTCTTCGTCTTAAGAAGTTCTAGGATTATTCTCAAGTGTTTAGCGTGCTCTTCCTCATTACGTGAATAGATAAGGATATCATCTATGAACACTATAACAAATTTATCCAAGTATGGTTTACACACCCGGTTCATGGGATCCATAAAAACCGCTGGTGCGTTTGTCAAACCAAATGGTATAACTTGAAATTCATATTGCCCATATCTCGTTCTGAAAGCGGTCTTAGGGATATCTTCTTCCCTCACTCTAAGTTGATGATAACCTGATCGTAAGTTGATCTTTGAATATACACTTGAACCTTGTAGTTGATCAAATAAGGCATCAATCCTGGGTAATGGGTACCGATTTTTGATAGTAAGTTTGTTCAATCCACGATAATCGATACAAATCCTCATAGATCTGTCTTTCTTCTTTACGAATAGGACTGGAGCTCCTCAGGGTGATGTACTTGGGCGTATAAAACCTCAATCGGTTAATTCCTGGAGTTGTTGAGAGAGTTCCTTCATCTCTGAAGGGGCTAACCTATAGGGTGCTTAGGCTATAGGTGCCGCTCCGAGAATTAAATCGATTTGAAATTCTATCTGACGAACAGGAGGTAAGCGAGTTAAATCCTTAGGAAAAACTTCTGGGTATTCCCTAACTACAGGGATCTCCTCCAGTCGTTTTTCATCTGGCTTAGTCTCCGTTACTTGAACCACGAAGACTTGACAACTTCATGACATGTATCATTCCGTTTTGATACATGAAATGTAGTTAAGTCGAGTTTTACTTTGATCTCCTCGGATAGTTAAAGTCTCACCGTCGATAGGTACATGGATGATTTTCTCGTCACAAAGAATCTTTGCTTGATTCTTGGACAACCAATCCATTCCCACAACAACGTCAAAACTACCGAGTCTAATGGGTATGAGATCGATCTCGAAGGGGTGGTTAAGTAAAGTTAGGGTACAACCCTTGATGACTGTGTTAGTACTAACTAAGTTTCCATCGGCCATTTCTATCTCATAGTAATTATCTAAGGCCATGGGTTTAATCCTAAGTCTAGAGGCTAAGGGTGTAGATACGAAACTCCTATCGGCTCCAGAATTAAATAATATTCTAACTAAGTGATCGTTTAAGAGAAACATACCCGTGACTACGCTCGGATCTTGTGGATCATTCCTATCCCTCAACATATATGCTCTTCCCTGGGCACCATCAGTATTTTTCTTTGGACATCTATTTGCATAGTGTCCTTTTTCTCCGCAAGTATGACAAATGATCGTTTCTGGTGGTGGATTACCCCAAGTAACTGGTCCTTTGTTCTTGCAATCCTTTGGATGACGGCCCACCTTGTTACATGTTGTACATTTAACGGAACAAGGCCATGCGTGATGCCAGTTGCATTTCTTACACAGAGGGGCATTCCTAGCATAAACACTTCTCTCATTTAGAGTGGTAGCATAAGCTGTTGCATTCTCTTGCCTTGGTTGAGGATAGGGGTTTGTACAGCTATTACTAGTGGTATTACGAGTGTTACCGAAAGCTCTCCCATCATGGAACTTTCGTTTATTATCGTAGGGCGCTGGCACAGGGTTGTGCTTTGTTACTTGGTCCATTAACCTCAAAGTTATGTTAATGGCCTCCTCTAAAGTTTGAGGTTTAAAGGCTTTAATATTCCCTTCGATACTCCGGGGCAAACCTCCGATGAAAACTTCTATCGTCTTTTCAACAGTTGGCACCATTGTAGGACACAAAGTTGCAAACTCTTGAAATCTCCCAATATAAGTTTTAATATCGTTCCCCTTACTGACAAGTTATAGAACTCGTCTTCCATTTTCTTAATCTCCGTCCGAGGGCAGTATTTCTTAATTATAAATTTCTTAAATTCAACCCAAGATAACTTGTATGCCTCCTCTATTCCTATGGGTTGGGCATACGAGTTCCACCAAGATAACGCTTCCTCAGTAAGCGTACCAGTCGCAAACTTAACCCTATAATCCTCAATTCAGTTACTACAGGAAAATACCGATTCACATCTCTCAAACCAGTGAATCAATCCTATGGTCCCTTTTGTCCCCTTGAAATTGAAGGGCTGACAACTCATATTTTCCTTGTAGTTACTCTTCTTCACTATAGGAATTTTGGGGTTTCTAGCCATTTTTGCATCCCTAGCTCCTAGTGTTGCAGTCACACTGTCAGTCACTAGTCGCTGGATGTCTTCCTGAATCATGGCGGGAGTAGTGGGAGTAACGGGAGTGGTAGCTCTTGTACGTTCCATTCCTTAAGTTCCTTAATGGCTTCCAAACGATCATCTATATTAGACCTATGATTATCCCTAATATCCTCGATAATCATTTCTAGAGTGGAAAGTCTAACATGTGCAGTAACTACTTCGTCAGAGTGTCCCTCATATTTTTTTTGCAATGGGGAGGTGAAACTATTTCGGGAACATAACGATCTTGACTATTATAGTGAGGTATAGATGAGATAGGGGTTATAGTAGGTACTGTAGGAATTTCTCCACCATATGCTTGCATATACCCATTATATGCCTGCATATAGGGATCATTGGGGAAAGTTCTAAACCTAAGTTAGTTAAGATGTTCTGGGCAAATTCTTCAGGAGAATTAGAACCAGAAGATGAGTGATTAGGAGTAGCCGGAGCATACTCATAACTATCGGATGAAGTATCCGTATCATCGGTATCCGACACGATGATAGGATTGTTAAAGGATGATATATCTAACTGTAATACCCGAAAGAGTATCTCAGCATAATTCTAACCTAAGTAGATATATCCGAAAGGCAATACTAATAGTGGGGATTCTATCCTAGAGGTAATAGTGAGGAATCTATCCTAAAGGCAGTTCAGGGGTTCTAACCTAAAGGCAAGTTAGGAATCCTATCCTAAAGGCAAGTCGGGAGTCTAAAGGCAAGTTCAGGAATTCTAGTGGCACGGAGGACCTTTTGAAAAAGTGGTTATAGTTTAGGAAAAATCCTTTGTTCTCTATAACCAAGGCTCTGGTACCAATCTGTAACACCCCCATTTTTCACTGATCGCAGCGGATTAAGTGTTTGGGGCATTACTCATGGAATCAAAGACAAGATAATAGAAAACGACTCGAAAAGAGACGTTTTTGAAAAAGGTGTTATCATTCATTATTCATCAGAGGTTTTACAGTAAAAGATGTACTTTTACTAAAAGAGAGGTCCCTAAGATACGTTTTATGACACAAAACTGATGAATGATAACTATTCTGGACGTCCTCATCTCCAGTACTTCTCCGTGCCAGGGTTCCTATAGTGCCTAATTATATAAGATAACATGCTTTAAAGTCAATACGAATGTTGAGTGAGAGTCATAGGCTTAAGTAGATAGGGTATGAATACAAGTTCCACATGGTTCAGCTTAAACCCTATGTGTGGAAAGGTTTTAGTGATAGAAGGTATATTGCACTAAGCTCATGAACCACACGTTAACAGTCCGGGTCATGGGGTCTGCAGACCAAACCATGAGGGGACGGGAAGGATAACTCGCCAAAGTTAATCCTTCAGTGGGTTCAAATATAGTACTTATTGGTACCATCCAGAGATATGTTAATACCAATGTGAGTTGTCAAACTCAAATAGATCTATCAACTATATTCGTGTTCGCGTGGGTAAAATATCCCAAACGATTAGATTCATGAATTTTAGTTATGTAGTGGTGGTAGTTAGTTTACTCGTGCAACAACCAAAGAAAAAGACTTGTATTCGGTTTAAAGCATGTATCCCCCTCACAGGGTTGTAAAACATTTAAAAGTGAGGCTATGAAAACTCACCTGGGTCGTAAGGTAAGTAAAGTAGGGGTTTAGACAACTCACTCACGTATCCTGGGGTAGTGTAGGTGTGTGTATGTCAAGTCTTAGTCTAGGTTTTCTTTAACTAATCACTCTTAGGGTTTTTATATATAACATAGCACTGTTTGGGCCTTCGTAATTCAGAAGTATATGACTCCTCACATGAAGCTCCCTACTATTGTATTATGTTATCAACATAATACCGGTCGGGCCATCATAATTCAGAAGTTAATACTCCTCACACTAAGCTCCCTACTATTGAGCTATGTTGTTATTAAGGTTTAGTTATAACATAAAACCGATCGGGCCATCATAACTCAGAAGTATATGCAATAACCGTTTGAGGAGTCAGGGCACTTTAATTCGTAAATCCAGCAAACTCGTCAAAATGAAATATCCACATAGTACTCCTCGCATGAAGCTCCCTAGTATTGTGTTATGCTTCTAACTTAAATAGGTTTTATATTTATATGAAAATAGTCTATTTTTACCCTTTAAGTTTATGTATTTACATTTTCTACCCTATACTTATAAACTTATAACAACTAAGCATATAACTTTCTAACTTTTGTACATTTAATCCCTATACTTATATATTTTAGAGAAATGACAATAATGGTCCCTAAACTATATTAACTTTCATTATTTACTCTTTTTACCCTTAACTCTATAATATTTGCAAAACTAGTCCTTTTTAGTTTATAACTTGTTTTAATTTCTATCCTAAGTTTTCAAAACTTTGCAAATGAGTCCTTACACTAATAAATTCTAGGAAATGTCAAAAACAATCCCTAGACTTTATAGTTTCAGGAATTTACGATCTATACCCCTATGCATGTAAGGTTTTGCAAAACTAGTCCTAAATGCATGTAAATTATATTTTAACATAGCAACTAAGTTTCTAAGCTTATTCTTAGCTAATATATGTTCAAATAAGTCACCTTATTCATATTATAGCATGTAATAGAGCAATTTAGCACATAAACACATAATTTTCTAAATCTAGGGTTTTGAAATGAAAACTTCTAAAACTAAGTGATCAAGGCTATCCTAAGGGTTCTAATGCATGTTATAAGAGTCCTAGGTCTATTCTAAGGTTACTAGATTAAAGATTAAGGCTTACCTAGGTCGTATATGGGTTAACGAGGCAACTAGAGTTTCTAGGGCTTCTCTCCGCTCAAACCACAACTCGACACTACTAAGGCCTTACTACTTGACTTCTATGGGTTGTATACTACATAATGTATATGAGATAAATAGGAGAAGAGGTGTGGAGTGAAATGGAGGGGAGGGGAGGGGTATTTATAGGTGCGTAAGGAGTAGCGAGCATGCATGGTGCTGCTAGATGTTGAGGAGGGGGGAGGTGGAGTAAGCAAGGCTATGGGGTATTGTGGCATCTCTAGGAGGTGATAAGGAGCAGCTATGGAGTAGCTAGGGGGCTGAGATAGGCTGGTTGTGGTGGTGGTTTGCCAAGGGAGGCGGTTTGGAGGAAGGAGGTGAAAAGTAGGTGATCCACCTACTTGCTTGGGTTTTTAGAGGTGCTAGGATTCTAGCTTACTATTAGGGAGCTGCTAGGGTGGTTTCTTGGTTGTTTTAAGGTGCTTAAGTATCTTAGTTTAGGTGTTTAGGTCAAATTTTAACCTAGTTTTGTTTAATGAGAGTTTAAGGTTTTTCGTAGGGTTTAGTGCTTTATTCAGGGTCCTAATGGTTTTTAGTAACTAACATAATGTCTTATGTGGCTTATACTAAGTGGTGATAACTTATGGTAAAGATTTGGGATAGTTTAGACCTAGTTTTGGGAAGTTATGACCTAATTATGGTTTTGTGCTTATATGACTTGTACCTAAGTTCTAGGGAGTTGTACTATGATCTAGGGGGCCAAATATATCCTAAAGTAACTAATTTAAGTCATACCTAAGTCTTAAACACTTTCAAGTTAGTTCAGATAAGCAATCAGGGTTTTAAAGTTAACCGGGAACACATAGGTGTATTTAGGGTTTTCCTAGCAAGTATGGTGTAGTAGAGTGATAGTTTTCTTAGTGAAAATATGTTTGTAATCTTGACTTGACATACCGGGATGTTTACATCAAGTAAACAATGTAGTGGTTGGCATAGGTGGATACGTGAGCTTGTCTAGAGATTAGTTAGGTCTTAAGGATATAATAAAGCAAAAATTTAGCTCGGGAAAATCCTATAGGCATTTCTAATCCTAGATTGTGCTTAGTGAGGGCCTAAGTTAAGTTAGTAAGGCATTTCTAGTCCTATTGTACTTAGTGAGGGCCTAAGTTAAGTTAGTAAGGCATTTCTAACATAAAGGGAAGTTAGTGGGTTGTTACATAGTAGCCTAATGGTCATAGAACTATTGTTCTAGTAATATGCCAAGTAATATGTGATCTTCCAAAAATAATGGCTATAATCCACTAGCTTAGGACTTATTGAATAGTGCAAGAATCAATTGAACGAATAATCACATACGCATAAATATGAATGAAGTAATAAACATAATTAATACGCAACGAATGAGTAAGCAATCCAAATTAACAAATCAAAACATCAAATAATCATAAACTTGGCTAATACCTACAGGTATCATCCCAAAATCTAAATAATAAAACAAGCTATCATGTTCAGAAAGATTGAAGTATAAATTGAAAAGGAAAAATACGCTAAGCGAATGATTATAATGTAGTAAAACAATTAAGGGAATTCTACTATGGAATTATGGTACTAGTAGGACCTTCCTGGTCTTCTATAATCTCTAGTTTCGTACTTGGTGGTTAAAAGCTCTGTAAAAGCCGGACTTAGGGGTTTCTATTTATAATTTTCGGATACGGTTGATACGGAGTATCGGATTTGTCCGATACGACGTATCGAGGTAATTTCGCGTGGGGTCCAAGATTATTATACTCTAAAATATTAGTACACCACCTTCCTGATGCGGCATATCAGGTCTTCTTTATCTTGAAAATCTGGTGAAGTGTTTGAAGTAGATACGACGTATCTTCATGATGTCATACGACATATCTGGACTAAAACAAGCTCGTTCTTCTTATTGACCAAAGTTTCATATACGGCGTATCCAATATTCGGATACAACATATTCTTTAAAGTCAGGCAATGGTCTTGATAATCATCCAAGTATTGGTATACGGTGTATCTGCCTATAATAATACCGCATATTCTTGTCTATTTAGTGGACTTTCTCGAACTTGATCCATTTTGCTTCAAAACATGTCTATTATTGCTAACTTTCACCAATTGCTTGATAATAACTAAGATTGAAACATTTAAGCAATTAAGTATCAAATCTTATATAGAATGATATAAAATAAGCAATGTATATGATAAATGATTCTATAAATATGACCTTATTTGATGTCATCAAAGTCGTATTCCCTACATGTTGCACCTAGGAATGCAATTGCCGCACCGACCCTCCTAGGCATGACAATCGCCTCACCTTGAACTCAGTGACCAAATTAGTTGCACCTTCCTCCTCCTCCCCTGATGATAGGAGCGCCAAAAAAAGGAAAACCTAGATAGATTATGTGATTATTACAAGGAAAAAAGGGCATTACACTAATGATTGCTTTCAGGTGAAGAGGCAACTTTAGTTAACCCTAGAGTCAGGGAAATTGAGTCATTTGGTGAACGATGTTAGGCAGAAGGGAGAGGAACTAGAAGGGGATGTAGCACTTTGAAAGGAAAGATGATCAACATGATTAGGAATATTCGGAGGACAAGAAAATGAAGACAATGATGTAAAGTGAGGACTGGATGAATGTGCCGACAATATTCCCCGCTATTACCAGGTGATGTATCTGATGAGCCTTTCATAATAGTAGGAGAAATAGAGGAGTGTTTGATCTGGAGGATCTTTGCGGACCAAAGGGCTTATGTACAGGTGATGTTTGAACATTGTTTTTAGAAGTTAAGCCTATCTATAAAATCTCGACTAAAGAGAACTTCGGGAGTGAAGGTTTAGTCTAAAGGACATCTATGAAATTCATAGTCATCTGATCCCCTTCACCTTAAAACATCATATTTAGCCGCACCGAAATCAAAGAGCTGAGGGCTATAACCTCTAAAATCCACTCAATGATGAAGTTTCCAACCGCAAGAGGGGTAGCCACACCAAGTACTCAGTCAACAGTTATCTCAGAATTCCGCAAGTTGGAGAAGAAACAAATGTTAGAAGAAGTACAATTGGCTGGAATAGAAATAGAAAGGCCTAAAGAGACAAAGGAATTTGCTCTTGTGGAGGAAGTCCTGGTAAACGTAGCATTTCCAGATCAGCTGGTAACCATTAGGAGAGGTTTCTCTCTAGAATGCAGGCTTTAACTTATCTCACTACTAGGAAACAACCAAGACATATTTGCATGGAAACCATCCGATATGACTGGGGTATGGTGGCGTATCATATAGCACACCGTTAATTCAAAGGCCTCCGTTAGACCGGTTAGCCAGAAGCGAAGGGTCCTTGGGCATGAAAAATCTCAGGCGGTGACGAAGGATGTGAATGAATGGCTTAAGGCTGGAATCATTAGACTAGTACGCTATCCTACTTGGATATCAAATCCAATGCTTGTAAAGAAGTGCAATGGAAGCTTGAGGATGTGCGTTGATGTTAGGAATACGATTATTCATATGAAGACTCGGTCACCCCGAGTATAGTTTAGCATATTGTAGCTCGTAGTAATTATCATAATAGTTAGTACGTAGTGTAGTATTAATTAGTATTTGTGGAGTCGGGTCGGGTCTTTACCCACTGTCAGCCCGCTCTACAACCCGTTTCAAGGGGCGTTTCTATTGTAACTATATATACCCTTTCCCACCCATGGGAAAGGGTTAAACCTTCATTTGCAATCTAACATTTCACACTTTTCTTTCTAAGGTTCCATCTCTTTCTCTCTCTAACTTCTCACTAGAAATCTACTCCTAATTCAACCTAAACACTTAACCACCCATGTTATCATATTAGAGTATTCTACAATTGGTATCATTAGCCATGGTTCTATCTTAGGATTCGTGGTATGCTCGGATTTATTAATTGGTTTGTGTGTTTTTCATGGTTCGAATATACTTAGTAGGTTTTGCACTTGTTGGATCTCGTTAGGGGTTTTTGGTGTGTATTTTCTTGTACTTTCATATATAGAAGTGTTATAGGCATCAGCTGTAATCATTGGTTTAACAATATCATCTTTATAGTGAAGTTAGAATGCAATTCGTGTACTATTTCTTGTTAGCGAGTTGACGACTTCTGGTAGAGAGTTGGCAGTTCTGTGTAGCGAGTTGTGGTTAGAGGGTTGGCGAGTTGCTATTTTTGGACTTTAAGTCAAAACGCTAGATAGTGACGTTTCTGTCCTATTGGCCTAGCGAGTTGAACAGCTAGCGAGTTGGCATTTCTAGCGTTTTGAACTATTTAGCGAGTTACCACTTCTAGCGTGTTGATTCCTGTCCTAGCGAGTTGTCTCTGAGTATACTGTTCTAGCGAGTTGAGGTATTGATTCCAGCGAGTTGAGGTTGGTAGCGTGTTGTTACAGGGTGCAGCGAGTTAACCTGATCTAGAGAGTTGATCCTGTCTAGCGACTTGGTACATCTAGCGAGTTGAGGCTATTATTTCAGCGAGTTGATTTCACTGTTCCAGCGAGTTGACACTTGTAGTGAGTTGGTGTACTTAGTGAGGTATTCAACTTAGTGAAAATTGTGCGCTGTTGCGACTTAAGTTGTTACGACTAACTCGACAGTAACTTGACGTTGTGAGGATTATCTTACTAATCGACTTAGTACTTGTTGAGCTGTTGTGATTTGACTTGTTGCACCATTACACAACATTCACTTGTGTTTGAAACCTAGTACTAACACTGACTTACTTTCCACAAGTATGGCAAGCACTTACTCTGATGACATTCAGGCTGCAGGGTCGGACACTCGTCCTCCTATGCTGGACAGAACTGATTATGAATCATGGGCACAAAGGATTCGTCTATACTGCTTGGGTAAGGAAAATAGTGTGAACATCTTGAAATCCATTGATGAAGGACCTTTCCTCATGGGCACAACTAGAGACACAATCGCAGCTACTGATGACCATCCTGCTGCAGTCGGTCCTGAAAGACCTCGCACCTACAATGAACTTTCTGATGAAGAAAAGAAACGTTATGATGCTGACATCAGTGCTTCGAATATTGTCATTCAAGGGCTACCTAAAGATGTCTACAAACTCATCAACTTTAACACTGAAGCCAAAGCAGTTTGGGATAATGTAAAGATGCTTCTTGCAGGGTCTGAGTTAACGAAAGAAGATAGGGAGTCTCAGCTATATGATGAATTCGAGCACTTCAAAATGAATCCAGGTGAAAGCATCACTGACTACTACGTCAGATTTCACAAGCTAGTCAATGACATGAGAGCCATCAAGATGACAATGCCCAACATTCAGCTCAATTAAAAATTCGTGAATAACATGGCACCTGAATGGGATAGGTTTGTTACAGCTGTTAAACTCAACAAAGGTCTCAGGCATACTAATCATGAACAACTCTATGCATATCTCCAACAACATGAGAAACATGCAGCTTATGATCGGTTAATGCTAGAAAAGCTCAGTCCTACAACAATAAATGAGTCTCTTGCCTTTGTCTCTAATGTTCAACAACTCACTTAATCTTCAAATGACCAATGTCAACCACCTTCATCCAGATCTACCTCAACTAATGCACAATCATCAACTCCCTCACCACCTGCCTTAAACACCCACCTTGACTCTGGATATTCTCATACCAACATGATGATTGATAACCTCTCCAACCAAGTCTCCTTATTAGTCCAACAGTTCAGAGCTGTACTTCCACCAACTAATAACCAACTCAGGACTTCGTCTAACCCACGGAATCAGGCAGTCATTGAAGATGGAAGGGTGGTGGTGCAGAATGTGCAAGGAAGACAAAACGTCAATCCAAGAAATGCTGGTAGAGATAATGGGCAGTATAGAGTCGGGAATGTGCTTCAAGTACAAGCTAGGCAGCCTAAGTGCTATAACTGTGGAGGGTTGGGCCATATAGGTAGGAATTGCACTCTCCCAAAGCGTCATCAAAACTCTGAGTACTTCAAGGACAAGATGTTGCTAATGCAGGCATAAGAGAATGGAACTGCTCTAGATGAAGAAGCTTTGCTCTTTCTAGCTGGTGATGACAAGAATACGTTTGATGCTGATGTGGATGATCAACCTGTTCTGGACATGGCACTAAATGATCCGAACATCTTTCAAGTTGAAGACTATGATGCCTTTGATTTAGATGTTGATGAAGAATCCATAGCTCAAACCATCTTCATGGCTAATCTGTCTGCAGCTGCATCATCTCCACAGTAGTCTGGCTCCTCCATCACATCTGCTATCTCTGAGGTACCAAACCCACTAAATTCTAATATGAATTACTGTACCAATCCACAGGGGGCATGTGACTCGGTACAATCCAAGAATATTGACAACACAGATACCACTAATATGGGAAATACGAATAATATCCCATATGAACGGTATGTGAATGATAATAAAATGAAAGATGTACCAAGTGACATGCCGTCAGTTGATTCTAGAGAACTTGAGCTACATGAGCACACTATATACAACCCTGATGACTCCTTGATCACTAGAGTTAACATCCTTAAGGATCAGGTGGCCATATACGAGCAGCGTGCTAAATTTGAGCTTAATGAACGTGAGCAAAAAATGGAATGGCAAATGCGTACGTACATATCTGAAAACAATGCCAAACAAGAAACATTAAAAAGGGAGTTAGTATCTTTTAAAAAACAATTGGATCAAACTGTCAAAGAAAGACATGAAATTCAAAAGGGGTTGACTTCAATTAAATTCAAATTCAAAGATAAAGAAACTAAACTTCTAAATGATTTCTCAAAATTTAAAATGTTGAAAAACAAATTGGAAGATAAGTTGTACACGCAAGGACAAACCATTCAATCTGCTCAAATGATGCAAAACCATAGGAAACTAAGAGATGAATTTAGTGAACTAGATGCCTCTAAGACTAAAGCCAAATTTCTTAGAAATGGTATAGTTGCTCAACCTGCACTATATGATGCAAACACTATGCTCGACCCTAACCATGCCCCTCCTGATGTGAAATCGTATTACGAGATTGATGAGGCTGAGGATAGAACTAGGGAAAAACTTGCTGAGCGACTTAAGGATCCCCTGTGCATTGCAAAAAATATTGTGTTTCACCATGATTATACTAATGACAATCACTCAGCCATTTTTGTCCCTCAAAAGAAAATCCTCCCTGAAAAAGTGTTTTGGAATATTGACATGGAAAAAGTGAAAGCTGAAAGAATCATTGGTAACACACGTACCATCTTTAGGATTGCTGACCCAACCATTTATCCCCTGCACACACCCCAGCATCTAGTACCATATACTCTTCCCACACAGTGTAATACCCTAATTGCGTGTTCTAGGTCAATTATTCAAAGACTTTGAGAAAACATGTAAAACAAGAATTACACCAACGGGGATTACAGAAGTTGAAGGCCTTAAAATTACCATTAATAATGATGTGACTCAAATGAAAAAGGTTTTTAAAGAGGTGGAAAATGAGGGTAACCAACTGGCTATTGATCTCAAATACAGTGAAATTGACAGAAAAAACATTCTCATCATGAATGAGAACTTGATTGCTAATTGCATTGCATAAGATGTCTTTTACACTGTTAGTGGCTCAGCCCTATCTGCTCGGCAATTTCATGAAATGTCAATTACTTTGAATGTATTCCAGAATCATGTGATTGAGCTTGAGGGGGAGAATTACTAACTAAATAACAAAATTCAAAACGTCGACCATGATAACATGGTCAGGAGTTTTTCAAAACTAGAAGTTGATAATCTTAATTTGCAACTAAAATACCAACATCTAGAAGAAAACATAAAATTATCAAATGCCAAGACATCTTCGGATGCTCCTGAGTTTGACACATGTTTTGAATTAGCCAAAAAGGATGACGTAATTCAAGCTCACTCAAACACGATTCGGAAGTTGAGGGCCCAAATTGCACAATTAAAGTCAAACAAAAGCGACGTGACCAATACCAATTACCAGAAGTTGATAGATTCTCAAAAGTTTCAGAGACAAGGAATTATCAATGAATTACAACATGAAAATGAGTGGTTTCGTGCTGAAATGTCAAACGCTAAACAACGATACAAAGAATTATTTGAGTCTATTAAAATAACACGTGACAAAAACAATGAAAGAGTCACCTCTTTGTTAAAAGAAATTGAGAATCTAAAGACTATGGTGAAGGGTAAAATGCCCGTCATTTCATGTGATCATGCAATTTCCAATGTACATACTTGTAAGAAATGTGCGTGCGATGCTTTGAATGTCTCTCTTCCCCTTAGGAACAATAAGTTAGTTCATAGCAACTATCTTAGAAATCTTAAGGAGTGTCTGGCTATACTTAAAGAAACCATTGATGATGAGAGGTTTCCTAAACCACAGGATGATGTTATTGTTGGTGCTTGCTTCCTCACTAATAGAGCCCAGGAATTATTAGAATATGCCATAGGATCATGCCCCAAGAATGATAACAAGTCGGATAGGTCATTTGCATCGCACTCTAACAGTGACAAAAACCATGTTACATTAGAATATCCCCAAACCATGTCACAATCCGCCATCATGATCACCGGTAAACAAGTAGCAACTAATCGTACTAATGTTCCCGTCATTGCTTCTACAGGAGTAAAAGGTGTATCTAATGCTAGCAAGTCACAGCCTAGGTGCAATACAAAGAATGATAAGACTTTGCCGGCTAAGAGTACACTTATGAAGGAAGTAGAAGAATCTTCTAGGAACAATAAAGTTATGCTTAATGAAAGGAATCGAGTTGTTTCAAACATTTGTGTTAACAATGATGTAATTAATTCGAATTCTGGTGCTATTTGTAAGACTTGTAACAAATGTTTATTTTATGGTAATCATGACGCTTGTGTTGTGTCCTTTCTTAAATCGCTTGTGTTGTGTCCTTTCTTAAATCCACGATGAAATCTCCAGTTATGAATGTTTCGAGTGTTAAAAGGGTAAAACAAGTATGGAATAAAACAGGAAAAGTGTTCACTAATGTTGGTTATCAACGGAGACCTACTGGAAGGAAATTCACCCTAGGTGAAAAGTGCCCATTGACTAGGATCACTAACTCCAAAGTTGTGCCTATTAAGAAGTGGAGACCTACTGGTAGAATGTTCCCAATAGAAGCACATAGTATCACTCCTAGTTCTAGTGCATCAAAGTGTGAAAATTCCAGTGAGATATCTGTAACATATGATAATCCAATATTTGTGTGAGCTAACCAAACGGACCCCAACTGTTTGTGGGGCTCCAACTTTTTCAGTTATCCACCATTGTCTGGTTTCAAATGCAGGTCGTACAAATAGTCCTTTGGTATTTGGACTCAGGCTGCTCAAAACATATGATTGGAGATCGCTCGCGGCTCAAGAATTTCGTGGAAAAGTTTATTGGTACGGTTAGATTTGGGAACGACCATTTTGGATCTATAATGGGTTATGGTGATTACGTCTTTGGAGACAGTGTGATATCCAGAGTTTACTACATGGAAGGACTTGGGCACAATCTATTTTCTGTTGGTCAATTCTGTGATTCTGATCTTGAAGTTGCTTTCAGAAAGCACACCTGTTTTGTTAGAGAATTAGATGGTGTTGATCTCCTCAAGGGGAGTCGAGTCACTAATCTTTATACCATTTCTATCGAAGACATGCTACGGTCCTCTCCAATTTGCTTGCTTTCTAAAGCCTCCAAGAACAAATCATGGTTGTGGCATCTTCGTTTAAACCATTTGAACTTCGGTACCATCAATGAACTCACACGTAAGGATCTTGTTCGAGGGTTGCCCAGACTTAAGTATGAGAAAGACCATTTGTGTTCCGCATGTCAAATGGGCAAGAGCAAAAAGCACACCCATAAACCCAAGACTGTCAATTCTATCATGGAAGTTCTACATACTCTTCACATGGATCTCTGTGGACCAATGAGGATTCAAAGTATCAATGGAAAGAAATATGTGCTTGTTATTGTTGATGACTTCTCTCGATTCACGTGGGTAAAGTTTCTGCGATCAAAAGACGAAACTCCGGAAACCATCATCAAACTCATAAAAATGTTGCAAGTTCATCTCAACAAAACAGTTAGATTCATTCGTACTGATAATGGAATGGAGTTTGTGAACAAACAACTTACTCAATTTTATGAAGGTGTCGGAATTAGTCATCAAAAGAGCATTCCACGTACTCCTCAACAAAATGGAGTTGTTGAAAGACGCAATCACACCTTAGTTGAAGCCGCAAGGACTATGCTCATCTTCTCAGAAGCTCCTATGTTTCTTTGGGCTGAGGTGATTGCAACTGCATGTTACACACAGAACCGATCCTTGATACATCCTCTCCATTGCAAGACTCCATATGAACTGGTTCATGGCAGAAAACCAGACCTTTCATTTCTTCGAGTATTTGGTGCATTGTGCTATCCAACTAATGACAGTGAAGACCTTGGGAAGCTCAAGGCCAAGGCCGACATTGGCTTCTTCGTTGGCTATGCTCCCAAGCGAAAGGGGTACCAAATCTACAACAAACGTACCAGAGACATAATGGAAACGATCCACGTTACTTTTGATGAGCTGACTGAGAAACTGGTTCCTGGGTAATCAAGTTCTGGACCCGTACCTAACCTTTTGTCTCCTGGACCTATAAGCTCCAGGCTTATACAGAATCCCACTCCTGCTACTCCTTTCGTACCTCCTACAAGTGATGATTGGAAGAAGCTATTTGACCCCATGTTTGATGAATACTTTGAACCTAAAAATGTGGATGCTCCAGAAGCCACAGTCGTTCTACAACCAGCTGGGGTAGCTAATGTCCCTGATGATAATGCTGGACCATCCACTTCGTTGTCATGGGATCCTGAAGCCCCCACCATCAGTCGTTTAATTACCACATCTAATGGTCAATCTTCATCTGTACAACGAGTAGCAGCTGTAGATAATTCTTTTGAAGTTAATCCTTTCGCTCCACCCGATAATGAGCCGTTTGTTAACATCTTTGGTCCTGAATTATCAAATGATGCTACATCCTCAGATGAATCTAACACGGCTACCTCAGTTCCCTACCCTCAACCTCATGAACACCTTAGGAAATGGACAAATGATCACCCAATTGACAACATTATTGGAAACCCCTCATGTCCGGTATTACCGTAAGCAACTTGCTACCGACGCATTGTGGTGCTTCTTCAATTCTGTCCTCTCTAAAGTTGAGCCAAAAGATTCCAAGGATGCAATGTCTAAACACTCATGGTTCACTGCTATGGTGGATGAAATTCATGAGTTCGATCGACTTGACATGTGGGAATTAGTACCGCCTCCTGAGTGTGCTATGATCATTGCTCTCAAATGGATATTTAAAGTGAAACTTGATGAGCATGGAGATGTATTAAAGAACAAGGCTAGGCTTGTGGCAAAAGGATATCGTCAAGAAGAGGGTATTGACTTTGAAGAATCTTTCGCACCAGTTGCTAGAATTGAAGCCATAAGAATATTTCTGGCAAATGCTGCTAGTCAAAATATGGTGGTTTATCAGATGGATGTTAAGACTGCTTTTTTAAATGGCGATCTTAAAGAAGTGGTGTATGTAAGTCAACCCGAAGGATTCGTGGATCCTGAACGTCCTAAACATGTGTATCGCTTGAAGAAGGCCCTTTATGGACTTAAGCAAGCTCCTAGGGCATGGTACGACACCTTGTCAGAATTCCTTTTTGCCAACAAGTTCTACAAAGGTACTGTTGATCCTACACTCTTTACCTGAAAAATGGGCAAAACATTTCTTCATGTGCAAATCTACGTAGATGATATCATATTTGCCTCTTCTGATCCCAAAGAGTGTGATCGTTTCTCCCAAGAGATGAGTTCTGAATTCCAGATGTCCATGATGGGTCAAATGTCCTTCTTTCTAGGCTTGCAAATATCTCAGAATCCCAATGGCATCCTCATCAATCAATCCAAGTATGCTAATGAAATTTTGAAGAAATTTGGATTCGATTCCTGTGACGCAGTTGATACCCCTATGATGGAAATCAAAACTTGATGAAGATGATGTTGGGATCCCTGTTGAACAAACCAAGTATCGAAGCATGATTGGTTCCTTAATGTATCTTACTGCTAGCAGACCGGATCTACTATTTGCTGTTTGCATGTGTGCTCGGTATCAATCCAAACCTACCAAGAAACACCTGGAAGCTGTCAAGAGAGTCTTTCGGTATCTTAAAGGAACAATCCACTTGGGCCTATAGTACCCAAAGGACACTTCTATGGCACTCACAGCCTATTCGGATGCTGACCATGCGGGATGTCAGGATACTCGTCGAAGTACATCTGGGGGTGCTCAGTTATTGGGTAACAAGCTAGTTAGTTGGTCGTCAAAGAAACAAATGAGTACATCAATATCCTCCATAGAGGCTGAATACATTGCCATGTCCTCGTGCTGTGCTCAGATCTTATGGATGAGATCTCAACTTTCAGACTATGGCTTTGTATGCAACAAGATTCCCATGTATTGTGACAACAAAAGTGCGATTGCAATTTGCTGCAACAATGTCCAACACTCAAGAACTAAGCACATTGACATTCGACATCACTTCATCAGGGAGCAAGTTGAGAAAGGAATTGTGGAACTTTACTTCGTGAGGACTGAGTTCCAGCTAGCTGATATCTTTACTAAAGCACTTTCTAGGGATCGATTTCAATTCATCCTCCCTCGCCTTGGTATGAAGAGTCTCACTCCTGAGGATCTCATAAGTTTTCAGGAAGATCAGGAGGAGTAAAGGGGTTGCTTCACATATCCTTTGTACATAATATTAAAAACAAAAAGAAAATAGAAAAATATAAAACCTTCAAAATCCATAAAAAATCAGAAAATCATAAAAACCAAAAATACTCTTCTCACGACATGTCTCTTGTCTAATCAATATTATCTACGCTTCCAGAAATGTCATTCAATAATGACACGGAAACATACATATGCTTGAACAAGAGTTCCTTTTACTAATAATGTCTTCTAAAACATGTCATCTCTAACATTATTCTTTCAAAATGGTTTGCTATTACTTCAGATAGCAACCCGGTTTTAAATTGGGGAAAGTTCGTCACCAAATGGACGACTGTTCCTAACAAAGGCATGAATTACTTTACATTCGTGCCTTTCCAATTTGATGTACGCTTAAGTGCATCATTTCTGGTAAAAGAAGATAAGTCTTCTTTGCATCTCAAATATTTTTCCTTCAATGATTCTTCGGGAAAATATTTGTTCCAAACTTGGTAGTACCATGGTTTTTGAAGATCACACAAACTCAAAATGTGGTTTAAAATTTACAACTCAATCGATGCTATAAGAATTAATCCTTTATGCAAAATGTTTAATTTTAAATGTGTCATCGATTGAGGGGGAGAACGATTTCAAAAACTATATATCATCAAAACAAGATCTTTGTGCACAACTCAAGTGGATCAAATGCAATTGTTATGTGTTAGGATATAAATTTTTCATGAGTCTCTCGCTAAACTCAACATTATTTATAAACTCATCATCTCTAACACATAACATACTCCCTCAAGGTGTGAGGGGGAGCCAAAATGTTGTCTCAAAATTAGTCATTCTTAAAAATGTCACATCCTTCTCCAAAAACTTTCAACTTTTTTAAATCACTTGGGATCACAAATCTCAATTGGTTTGAAATTTTTGATCGGGGGAGAAGATGTGATTTAAATATGAATAACTGATTAACATGTGATGTTTTGAACATGAAAACAAAAATTTGCTCTTTCCTATGTGCCAAACTCTTTCGCATATCAATGCACATATTGAGGGGGAGCAAAATGATTTGTGTAAAAGGATCCTTGCATCTCGTATGAGTGCATCTTAGTCTTGTCTCATGAATTGACGAAACACAAATGTCCTGAATCGAAAGGACTAGTCCTGGACGGGTAATAACTTCAAGCTGGTTTAACCAGTGATGTAAGCGTGTCTCGAAGAGGACTAGTTTAAGTAGAATGTACCGTCTCGAGAAACCTTGGGTGAATCTGATCGGGCCGGGTAATAACTTTAAGCTAGGTTAACTAGTGATGGAAGTGTGTCTCGAATGCCCGGTCATGTTCACTTAAGGTAGATCAATTCAAAAAGTGCAACTCTTCCCGACATGTGCAAATTTTCAAATCAATACATATGAGCACATGTTAAGGGGGAGCATTTGAAAATGAAAAAAACTCTCAATGTGTTTCTTTATCATAAACACGTTGAGAGAATTTTCAATGATTTGGTATATGGCAACATAGGATAGTCATGAAGTTATAAGGTGACTAAGGTTAGGAAAACCGTCCTATGATCCGCCAAAACCGGAGGGATCTACCCATGGACAATACCAAATAGATAGTATTAGAAAGTCCGTAGGTATGATTATGAAAAAAGGAGAAATGTGAGAATGGAGAAAGAAGGGGTTGAAGAATTAAAAAGAAATGAAATGAGAAAGGGTGTAAAGAAATAGCCCTCCAAGTATTCAACCTTAGGGCAGAAACCGGGTTCAATTCATCATCTACTGATGGTTGCTATGGCAACATCGGTATTTAAGACAAGACTTCATGGACTCAGTGACGCAATGCACTAAACCTTCTAGCCACTCAAGTTCTCTTAAAAGAACTTATTTCATTCTCACTGGGAACCGGTGTAATCTATCGACATATCTCTTAGAGATGGTTGTTATTGAAGCAGGAGACCTCTCCCTAATCTCCGCATAGGAAAACCAAATGCACTTATTGAGTCTAGAGCCTTGAGATGCATAAAAAGATCTCATAGGAACACGTGCTACTTCTACCCTGGTTGTTCAACATTAAGGACACCAGTGGTAAAATTATGAGTCCTACGCAGAACTTAGCAATCTGCCAGAACATTTATGAGGGAAGTTACTATTGTAACTCCCAGTGATTGAATGGAAATTCCTGCCAGGGTCAACATCAAGCAGCCCTTAAAGCATGTCACTTAGGTAATTCCTTGTGGATTACGCTTAGTGGTCACGATAGTTACAAACGGTCAACAGTCGTGGAGTGATCTCCAGCGACTCACCCAATCGTTGATCTACTTAGGTAGGTCGTGTGAATCCTTTCAGGGTTTGCTGATTGGGAACGGTCTTGGTAAGGGTTAGAAGGAGTCTTCACACTATGCTATTGACAATCTCTAATTCCAAACCTATAAGTACCGGACAATTTATTGCTAACTGTCTGCTTGCAGGAAATTCTGACGGTTGCTGTCGATTGCTCAAAAGATGCTGATCCATCAACACATGCTCACACTTCAACTTCACAATCTAAGAAACCATGATCAATGATTGGGCCTCAAATATGCTTCCACAACTCTGATGTAAAAGATCATGATCCTAAATAGTGTGAGCATGTCATCACTATGATGTTCGAATCACATGGAGACGTTACAGCTCATAGATGACCCTCTGACAATCATTTGGATGATGAAGCTGTTACAATTTCCAAAGATCATCCACCATATTGAAGGTGTCATCTAGAGTCTACCGCTTGATGCACAAAGATCTCAACAATGAAGAATCAAAAGACTACGAGCTACGAAGATGTCATCAAAGATCTGAATGCTATGACTCAACACTTATTTTCTAGGGTTACCTCCCTTAGGGGGAGATTGTTAGGAATACGATTATTCATATGAAGACTCGGTCACCCCGAGTATAGTTTAGCATATTATAGCTCCTAGTAATTATCATAATAGTTAGTACGTAGTGTAGAATTAATTAATATTTGTGGAGTCGGGTCGGGTCTTTACCCACTGTCAGCCCGTTTCAAGGGGCGTTTCTATTGTAACTATATATACCCTTTCCCACCCATGGGAAAGGGTTGAACCTTCATTTGCAATATAACATTTCACACTTTTCTTTCTAAGGTTCCATCTCTTTCTCTCTCTAACTTCTCACTAGAAATCTACTCCTAATTCAACCTAAACACTTAACCATCCATGTTATCATATTAGAGTATTCTACAATTGATTTCAAAAACATCAACTCGGCATGTCCAAAGGATTATTATCCACTTCCAAAAATAGATTGGAAAGTTGAATCAGTCATCGGTATAAATACAAGTGTTTTCTAGATGCATACAAAGGGCACTACTAGGTGCTAATGTCTAAAGAAGATAACGAAAAGACAACATTTTGTGCCGACTAGGGAACATACTGCTACACCAAAATGCCATTTGGTCTAAAAAACGTCAGGGCAACTTATCAAATACTGACAGACTCAACATTCCAATCGCAGCTAAAAAGGAACTTAGAAGCGTATGTGGATGACATGGTCATCAAAAGCATGAGTGAGAAGGAAATGCTAGTAGATGTTGTAGAGACATTCGATAACCTGTGGAGGATTAACATGAAACTGAATCCAAAAAAGTGTTCGTTCGGTGTGGAAGAAGGAAAATATCTCGGTTACATGGTTACTCCGAAGGGATAAGAGCAAATCCGAAGAAAACTAAGGCCATTGTAGACATGCAGTTTCGCCAAACCCTCGGTTAAAGGCAAAGCTTAAGTGGTAAACATGCAGTGTTGAATCATTTTTTGGCTTGTCAGCCAAGAAGTTGATTCCTTTAGTTGAAACGCTGAAGAATATCACGAATGATAATAAAGATGAGTACCGTTGAACGGAAGAGGCAGAAAAGGGCTTCCAAGAAATGAAGAAGGCGATAATTGCCTACCGTCGTTGTCACCACCTAAACATAAGGAAACCTTGTATGTATACTTAGCAGACTCTCATGAGACCATAAGTGTAGTATTGCTAGCCGAAAGGACCGAAAAACAACTTCTCGTGCACTATCTGATCCGGAAACTACACGATGCCGAGTGAAACTATGCACCGTTGCAAAAATTGGCACTATCCTTACTTCATGTTTCAAAAAGGTTGAGAAGAAATTTTAAGCTCATCCGATCAAATTTATCATTGACCAGCCGATCAAGCAGATTATGAATATACCCGAAGCATCTGGGAAGCTAGCAAAGTATGCGGTGGAGTTAGGAGCATACGATATCACCTACGAACCCCGAACATAATCAAAGGTCAGGTATTAGTGGATTTTATTACAGAAACGCCAGTAGGACTAGCCGTCTAACCGCTGAAGGAGGGGGTCAGGGAGGTGTATGACCTCTCCGAACAAGACGGCGACCTTAATAGATGGATACTCTTTACAGACGGAGCATCAAATGATAAAGGCTCAGGGACAAGTTTGGTTATCATCATTTCATCTCAAATAGAGAATACCTACGTCCTATGGCTTAACTTTACAAGCACGAACAATAAAGCAGTATATGAAGCATTATTGGCAGTACTAAGAATTGCATTAAAAATGAAGGTGCAAGCGTTGGACGTTTGTGTTGACTCAAAGTTTATGACAAGTCAGATCAACGGGAAATTCATAGCATCTAGTGACATCATGATCCGTTACTTGGCAAAGGAAAAATAATATGTGGCGTGTTTCAAAAAGTTCAAAATCTCAAAAATTCCTCGAGCATAGAAATAAAAGGAAGATGTTCTCAACAAACTCGCATCGATAGATTCAATCACCTCAAGTCTCACGAAGGAGATACTGGTGGTAGTGTTGGATAAATGGTCCACAAAGGGAAGGGAGGTAAACGCCACTATGGAAAAAGAAGCCAACAATTTGATGACACCTATCATTAAATGCCTAGAAGAAGGGGTATGGCCGGAGGACCATATAGCAGCTCGTAACCTACGCATGAAAATTAACCAGTACGTCATGAAAGACAGAGTCCTCTTCAAGAAAGCATACCTTGTCCTAATGCTAAGGTGCGTGTAACACCCCCATTTTTCACTGATCGCAGCGGATAAAGTGTTTGGGGTATTAATCATGGAAACAAAGACAAGATAATAGAAAACGACTAAAAAAGAGACGTTTTTGAAAAAGGTTGTTATCATTCATTTATTCATCAGAGTTTTTACAGTAAAAGATATATTTTTACCAAAAGAGAGGTCCCTAAGATACGTTTTATGACACAAAATTGATGAATGATAACTATTCTGGACTTCCTCATGTCCAGTGGTTCTCCGTGCCAGGGTTTCTATAGTGCCTAATTACCTAAGATAACATGCTTAAAAGTCAACACGTATGTTGAGTGAGAGTCATAGGTTTAAAAAGTTAAAGTGTAAATACAAGTTCCACAGAGTTCAGCTTAAACTCTATGTGTGGAAAAGGGTTAGTGTTAGAAATAAGGTATATTGCACTAAGCTCATGAACCACACGTTAACGATCCGGGTCATGGGGTCTGCAGACCAAACCATGAGGGGATGGAAAGGATAACTTGCCAAAGTTAAACCTTCAGTGGGTTCAAATATAGTACTTATTGGTACCACCTAGTGGGGTGTTAATACCAACGGGAGTTGTCAAACTCCAGTAGATCTATCAACTATACTCGTGTTCGTTGGTTAAAACCTTCCAAATGATTAGATTCATGAATTTTGGTTATGTAATGATGGCTGTTAGTTTACTCGTGTAATAACCAGAGCAAAGACTTGTATTTGGTTTTAAAGCATGTATCCCCCTCACAGGGTCTGTAAAATATTTAAAAAGCATTTAAAAGGGTGTGAGGCTATGAAAACTCACCTGAGTCTCTAGCTAATTTAAGTAGGAGTTTAGACAACTTACTCACCTATCCTGGGGTAGTGTGGGTGTGCGTATGTCAAGTCTTAGTCTAGGTTTTCTTAACTAATTACTATTTAGGTTTTTATATATAACATAACACTGTTCGGGCCATTGTAATTCAGAAGTATATGACTCCTCACATGAAGCTCCCTACTATTGTATTATGTGATCAGCATAATACCATTCGGCCCATCATAATTCAAAAGTTAATACTCCTCACACAAAGTTCCCTATTAATGAGTTATGTTGTTATTAGGGTTTAGTTATAACATAACACCGTTCAGGCCATCATATCTCAGAAGTATATGCAATAATCGTTCGAGGACTCAGGGCACTTTAATTCGTAAACCCAACAAACTCGTCAAAACAAAATATCCACATAGTACTCCTCACATGAAGCTCCCTAGTATTGTGTTATGCTTCTAACTTAAATAGGTTTTTATATTTTATGAAAATAGTCCATTTTTACCCTTTATATATATATATATATATATATATATATATATATATATATATATATATATATATATATATATATATATATATATATATATATATATATTTACGTTTTCTACCGTAAACTTATAAACTTATAACAAATAGGCATATAACTATCTAACTATTGCATATTAAGTCCCCAAACTATCAAATTTTAAAGAAATAACACATATAGTTCCTAGATTAAACTAATTTCTATTATTTACTCTATATACCCTTATATATATACTATTTGCAGTTTTAGTCCTTTTGGTTTTATATTTGTTTTATTAGTTTATTTCAAGGTTTAATATATTGAAAATTCATTCCTTACACTAATATCTTCTAGGAAATGTCAAAAACAGTCCCTAGAGTTTATAGTTTCAGGATTTTCCAATATATACCCCTATGCATGTAATAATTTGCAAAACTAGTCCTAAATATATATAATTCTAATTCTAGCATGGCAATCTAGTTTCTAAGCTTATATCTAACTCATATAAGTTCAAATAAGTCACATAATGCAAATTATATCAAGTAGGAAAGCTATATAACACATAAACATGCAATTCGACCTAAAACTAGGGTAACGAGAGTAAACATGCATGCATGGCAATCTGCTAACTATATAAAGCATATACTAAGTATCTAAACCTATTCTAAGACTAACTGGATGTAAATTAAAGGTTACCTAGGTCGGGGGAGGGCTGAACTAAGGTTCTAGGGTTTTTAGGGTTTCCTTTTGGCTCGCACGACTTCAAAACGCAACACAACCAACAGAGGCCTAGCTACACGTTTCCTATTGCTTCTAACCACTTAGTATTACAGAAATATGAGGTAGAGAGGGAAAGGAGAGGTGTGAGGCATAATGAGAGGAGAGGAGGGGGTATTTATAGTCGCGTATAGGCGGTTTGGGGTGAAATGACTGTCTAAGTGTCGAGCAGGGGGGGGGGTAAGAAAGCATGGCTATGGGGTGATGTGGTGAGGCTAGAAGGTGACAAGGACGAGCTATGGTCGTAGCTAGGGGGCTGAGTAGGCCGGTTGTGGTGGTTAGAAGCCATGAAAGGCGGTTCGAGCCAAGAAGGTGACAAGGAGGTGATGCACATCCTTGCTTGGGTGCTTGGAGGTGCTAGGGTTCTAGCTTATGCATATTAAGGTGCTAGGGTGGTTGCTTGTTCATATTAAGGTGCTCAAGTAGTATAGTTTAGGTGTTTAGGTCAAGTTTTAATCTAGTTTTGTTTTATAAGTGTTTAGGGTTTTATCTATGTTTTAGTATCTTAATTAAGGTCCTAATGATGTTTAGTAACTATTAGTAGCTTATACTAAGTGATGGTAGCTTATGGTAAAGTTTTAACCTGGTTTTGACCTAGTTTCGGGAAGTTATGACCTAATTAAGGTTTTATGCTTATATGACTTGTACCTAAGTTTCTAGGGGTTGTACTATATCCTAAGGGTTCTAATATATCCTAAGGTATCTATTCTAACTTATATCTAAGTCCTTAGCACTTTGCATGTAAGTTCAGATAGGCAATTAGGGTTTTAAAACTAATTGGAAACACGTAGGTGCATTTAAGGTTTTCTAGCAAGTATAGGGTAGTATAGTACTAGTTTTCTTAATGAAAATATGTTTATTACCTTGACTTGACATACTATGATGTTTACATCAAGTAAACATAGTAGTGGTTGGCATAGGTTGATACGTGAGCTTGTCTGAGGGTTAGTTAGGTTATAATGATATATTAAAGCAAAAATTTAGCTCGGGAAAATCCTATTGGCATTTCTAATCCTAGTGTGCGCTAATAAGGGCCTAAGTTAACTTAGTAAGGCATTTATAATCCTAGGGTGCTAGTGAGGGCCTAATCTAAGTTAGTAAGGTATTCTAACCTAAGGGGAAGTTAGTGGTTTGTGACAGTCTTCCATCCTGAAAGAAAATCTCATCCCGAGATTTAACTATGGTTAGTATGTGATGGTGTGAATAGATGGGGATATTTAGCACGGATTTGATCCTCTCGTTCCCAGGTATACTCTGGTCCTCTTTGGGATTCCCAGCTTACCTTAACGATAGGAATCCGGTGATGTTTTAGATTTTTGACCTCTCGGTCCATAATTTCCACTGGTTCCTCAGTGAAATTGAGCTTATCATCCAATTGAAGCTCGTTAATAGGCACAACTAGTGATTCGTCCGATAAACACTTCTTAAGATTTGATACGTGAAACATGTCATGTATATTACTTAGTTCATCCGGTAATTCAAGTCGGTATGCCACTGGACCAATTCGTTCTAAAACCTTAAAAGGTCCAATGTATCTCGGACTACGATTTCCTTGCTTTACGAAACGAAAGACACATTTCCTAGGTGAAACTTTCAACATAACCCTATCTCCGACTTGAAATTCTAAAGGCTTACATCTTACGTCGTCATAACTCTTTTGCCGATCCCTTGCAGCTTGTAAGCGATGTCGGATTTGAATTATTTTCTCATTTTTCTCATGGATTATTTTCGGAACCGTGAGTTGTACTTCTCCAACTTCAGCCCAGCAGACTGGAGACCTACACTTTCTCCCACAAAGTGCCTCATACGGTGCTGCTTTTATGCTAGCGTGATAACTATTGTTATACGAGAATTCTACTAATGGCAAGTGTTTCTCCTATCCTTTTCCAAAATCTATCACACATGCTCGAAGCATATCCTCGAGTGTTTGGATAGTTCTTTCACTTTGACCATCGGTTTGCGGATGATATGCCGTACTCATGTCTATCTGAGTACCTAAGGCCTTTTGCATAGATTGCCAAAATCTAGACGTGAAGCGAGAATCACGATCCAATAGAATAGATATTAGCACTCCATGTCGGGAAACTATTTCCTTGAAGTACAACCTAGCAAGGGTTTCCATATCATATGTTTCTCGTATAGGAATGAAGTGTGCTGATTTTGTAAGATGATCAACTATTACCCAAAGAGCATCATGCCCGTTGAATGTTCTAGGTAGTTTAGTAATAAAATCCATCGTAATTCTTTCCCATTTCCAAATGGGAATCTTAGGCTGTTCCAATAAAACGGATGGCTTTTGGCATTCAGCATTTACTCTAGAACATGTTAAACACCTGCCCACATATCTGGCAATGGATGCCTTCATGTCAGGCCACCAATAGTGTTTCTTCAAATCCTGATACATCTTGTTAGATCCTGGGTGAATGGAGTACTTAGATTTATGGGACTCGTGCATTATTACGTTCCTTAAGTTACCAAGATAAGGTAACCATTTTCGACCCTTGATACAATGAGTTCCATCTGAACTTATCTCAAAAGCCTTATCCATCCCTCGTAAATTCTCAAGTTTACGATCCTTCATATTGAGGACTTCATTCTGGGCTTTGAGTATTTGAGAAGGTAGATTTGAATGAAGAGTCATTACTAACGACCTAACTCTAAGTGGTTTGATTCGTTCCTTTCGGCTCAAAGCATCTGCTACTACGTTAGCTTTGCCAGGATGATAACGAATCTCACAATCGTAATCAACAAGCAGTTCTACCCATCGACGTTGTCTCATGTTCAACTCTTTTTGATCAAGAATATGCTGTAGGCTTTTGTGATCAGTGAAAACCATACACTTAGTGCCATACAGATAATGTCTCCATATTCTTAGAGTGAACACAACTGCTCCTAATTCTAGATCATGTGTAGTGTAATTTTCTTCATGTGTCGTGAGTTGTCGTGATGCATAAGCGATTACTTTATCTTTTTGCATTAATACGGCTCCAAGACCTCTTCGAGAAGCATCACAGTAAATGACAAAATTATCGTTTCCCTCTGGTAATGCTAAGATCGGAGCTTCACACAACTTTCTCTTCAAAAGTTGGAAAGCTATCTCTTGATCTTTTCCCCAGTCAAACTTCGTATTTTTCTGGGTTAGCTCTGTCAAATGTTTAGCTATTTTTGAAAATCCTTCAATAAACCTTCGATAGTAGCCCGCGAGTCCTAAGAATTGTCGTATCTCGGTAGGATTCTTAGGTTGCGACCAATCCTTAACGGCTTTGATTTTTGTTAGATCGACATGAAGTCCTTGTTTATCTATCATGTGTCCGAGAAATTGCACAACACTAATCCAGAATTCACACTTAGAGAACTTTGCATAAAGTTTCTCTGTCTTAAGCAGTTCTAGGATTATTCTCAAGTGTTTAGCGTGCTCTTCCTCATTACGTGAATAGATAAGGATATCATCTATGAACACTATAACAAATTTATCCAAGTCTGGTTTACACACCCGATTCATGAGATCCATGAAAACTGCTGGTGCGTTTGTCAAACCAAATGGCATAACTTGAAATTCATAGTGCCCTTATCTAGTTCTGAAAGCAGTCTTAGGGATATCTTCTTCCCTCACTCTCAGTTGATGATAGCCTGATCGTAAGTCGATTTTTGAGTATACGCTCGAACGTTGTAGTTGATCAAATAGGTTATCAATCCGGGGTAATGGGTATCGATTTTTGATAGTAAGTTTGTTTAATCCACGATAGTCGATACACATCCTCATAGATCCGTCTTTCTTCTTTACGAATAGGACAGGAGCTCCCCAGGGTGATGTACTTGGACGTATAAAACCTCGATCGGTTAATTCCTGGAGTTGTTCAGAGAGTTCCTTCATCTCTGAAGGGGCTAACCTATTGGGGGCTTGGGCTATAGGTGTTGCTCCGGGAATTAAGTTGATTTGAAATTCAATTTGACGAATCGGAGGTAAGCCAGGTAAATCCTTAGGAAAAAATTCTGGGTATTCCCTGACTACAGGGATCTCCTCCAGTCATTTTTCATCTGGCTTAGTCTCCGTTACTTGAACCATAAAAACTTGACAACCTCGTGACATGCATCGTTTTGCTTTGATACATGAAATGAAGTTAAGTCTAGTTCTACTTTGATCTCCTCGGATAGTTAAAGTCTCACCGTTGATAGGTACATGGATGATTTTCTCGTCACAAAGAATCTTTGCTTGATTCTTGGACAACCAATCCATTCCCACAACAACATCAAAACTACCAAGCCTAATGGGTATAAGATCTATCTCAAAGTGGTGGTTAAGTAATGTTAGGGTACAACCCTTAATGACTGTGTTAGTACTAACTAAGTTTCCGTCGGCCATTTCTATCTCTTAATAATTATCTAAAGCTATGGGTTTTATCCTAAGTCTAGAGGCTAAAGGTATAGATACGAAAGGTGGAGTAGTTCTTGTACGTGCCATTCTAAAGGTAAGATATGGTAAGAATTTTGTTATAGTTTATGTTTTAAGTGCTGAAAGCACTTTTCTGATACCGGATGGGTTTAAAAAGAACAAGTTCCTAGCAAGAGTCTTTGTGGTTCACCGAAAATAGTTTCCCCCTCCGTCTAAAGGCATAGTGATTCTAAGGGATCCTAAGTTTTTACTATTCCTAGGTATGTCTACTTGTTTTATTTTTTCCTATTCGTTTTAGTTTTTAAATTCCTAAGGTAATCTAGTGTGTTCTAAGGCAATTGGGGAATCCTAATACGGGATACGAGTTTTATGATTTTTTTTTATATATAAAAACCTAGCAAGTACCCGTTTAACTAAGTTATCTACCTATATTATCTAAACCTATAACCTTATTTTTGCTCTAGGTTACTCTTGAGATCTTGAATAGCCTCTAAGAGTTAGTCTATATTAGACCTATGATTATCCCTAAGATCCTCGATAATCATTTCGATGGTGGAAAGTCTAACATGTGCGGTGCTTACTTCGTTAGAGTGTCCTTCATACTTTGTTTGTAACCTAAAGACTTGATTACGAGTTTTCTCTAGTTCATTTTCTAACCTATTTTTACCTATTCCTAATTCCCTATTCCTAATTTCTACTTCTTCCATTCTTTCTAAAGAAAGTTTATCTAGATGACTAAGTATTTCATCTATTTGTTCATCATGGCTTTCTAAAGGTGTTTTATACGAACTACTACCTATATGGAACCTAGGGGGAGGTGATGGTGGTATAAAACGTATTTTCTTAAGGGGAGGTGAATCAATTTCGGGAACATAACGATCTTGACTAGTATAGTGGGGTTTAGGTGGGGTAGGGGTTATAGTAGGTACAGTGGGAATGTTTCCACCATATGCTTGCATATACCCATTATATGCTTGCATATAGGGGTCATTCGGGGAAAGTTCTATTCCTAGGTTAGTTAAGATATTCTGGGCTAATTCTGCCAGAGAATTAGAACCAGTAAATGAGTGAGTAGGAGTAGCCGGAGTATACTCATCACCATCGGATGAAATATCCGTCTCATCGGTATCCAACACGATGATAGGATTGTTAAAGGATGACATATCTAACTGTAATTCCCGAAGGAATCTCTTAGAATAATTCTAACCTAAATACGCATTTTAAAGGCAATTCTAATAGTGGGAATTCTATCCTAAGGGCAATAGTGAGATATCTAATCCTAAAGTCAATTTGGGGGTTCTAATCTAAAGGCAAGTTAGTTCTAAAGGCAAGTTACGGATTCTATCCTAAAGGCAGTTGGGGATTCTAATCTAAAGGCAGTTAGGGATTCTAACCAAAAGGCAGTTGGGGATTCTAACCTAAAGGTAGTTGGGGATTCTACTGGCACGGGGAACCCTTTTGAAATAGTGGTTATAGTTTTAGGAAAATCCTTTAGTTCTCTATAACCAAGGTTCAGATGCCAATATGTAACACCCCCATTTTTCACTGATCGCAGCGGATAAAGTGTTTGGGGTATTACTCATGGAAACAAAGACAAGATAATAGAAAACGACTCAAAAAGAGATGTTTTTGAAAAAGGTTGTTATCATTCATTTATTCATCAGAGTTTTACAGTAAAAGATATACTTTTACCAAAAGAGAGGTCCCTAAGATACGTTTTATGACACAAAATTGATGAATGATAATTATTTTGGATGTCCTCATGTCCAGTGGTTCTCCGTGCCAGGGTTCCTATAGTGCCCAATTACCTAAGATAACATGCTTAAAAGTCAACACGTATGTTGAGTGAGAGTCATAGGTTTAAAAAGTTAAAGTGTAAATACAAGTTCCACAGAGTTCAGCTTAAACTCTATGTGTGGAAAAGGGTTAGTGTTAGAAATAAGGTATATTGCACTAAGCTCATGAACCACACGTTAACGATCTGGGTCATGGGGTCTACAGACCAAACCATGAGGAGATGGGAAGGATAACTTGCCAAAGTTAAACCTTCAGTGGGTTCAAATATAGTACTTATTGGTACCACCTAGTGGGGTGTTAATATCAATGGGAGTTGTCAAACTCCAATAGATCTATCAACTATATTCGCGTTCGTTTGGATAAAACCTTCCAAACGATTAGATTCATGAATTTTGGTTATGTAATGATGGCTATTAGTTTACTCGTGCAATAACCAGAGCAAAGACTTGTATTTGGTTTTAAAGCATGTATCCCCCTCACAGGGTTTGTAAAATATTTAAAAAGCATTTAAAAGGGTGTGAGGCTATGAAAACTCACCTGAGTCTCTAGCTAATTTAAGTAGGGGTTTAGACAACTTACTTACGTATCCTGGGGTAGTGTGGGTGTGCGTATGTCAAGTCTTAGTATAGGTTTTCTTAACTAATTACTATTTAGGTTTTTATATATAACATAACACTGTTCGGGCCATTGTAATTCAGAAGTATATGACTCCTCACATGAAGCTCCCTACTATTGTATTATGTGATCAGCATAATACCGTTCGGGCCATCATAATTCAGAAGTTAATACTCCTCACACAAAGTTCCCTATTAATGAGTTATGTTGTTATTAGGGTTTAGTTATAACATAACACCGTTCAGGCCATCATATCTCAGAAGTATATGCAATAATCGTTCGAGGAGTCAGGACACTTTAATTCGTAAACCCAACAAACTCGTCAAAACGAAATATCCACATAGTACTCCTCGCATGAAGCTCCCTAGTATTGTGTTATGCTTCTAACTTAAATATAACAAATAACAAATAGGCATATAACTATCTAACTATTGCATATTTAGTCCCTAAACTATCATATTTTAAAGAAACAACACATATAGTTCCTAGATTATACTAATTTCTATTATTTACTCTATTTACCCTTATATTTATACTATTTGCAGTTTTAGTCCTTTTAGGTTTTATTTGTTTTATTAGTTTATTTCAAGGTTTAATATATTGCAAAGTTAGTCGTTACACTAATATCTTTTAGGAAATGCCAAAAACAGTCACTAGACTTTATAGTTTCAGGAATTTAAAATATATACCCCTATGCATGTAATAATTTGCAAAACTAGTCCTAAATGTATATAATTCTAAATCTAGCATGGCAATCTAGTTTCTAAGCTTATATCTAACTCATATAAGTTCAAATAAGTCACATAATGCAAATTATATCAAGTAGGAAAGCTATATAACACATAAACATGCAATTCGACCTAAAACTAGGGTAATGAGAGTAAACATGCATGCATGGCAATCTACTAACTATCTAAAGCATATACTAAGTATCTAAACCTATTCTATGACTAATTGGACGTAAATTAAGGGTTACCTAGGTTGGGGTGGGCTGAACTAAGTTTCTAGGGTTTCCTTTTGGCTTGCACGACTTCAAAACGCAACACTAACAACCAAGGCCTAGCTACACGTTTCCTATTGCTTCTAACCACTTAGTATTACAGAAATATGAGGTATATAGGGAAATGAGATGTGTGAGGAAGAATGAGAGGAGAGGGGGTATTTATAGTCGCGTATAGGCGGTTTGGGGTGAAATGGCTGCCTAGGTGTCGAGCAGGGGGGTCTGAGCAAGTATGGATATGGGGTGATGTGGTGAGGCTAAAAGGTGACAAGGATGAGCTCAGGTGGTAGCTAGGGGGCTGAGTAGGCCGGTTGTAGTGGTAAGAAGCCATGAAAGGCGGTTCGAGCCAAGAATGTGACAAGGAGGTGATGCACCTCCTTGCTTGGGTGCTTGGAGGTGCTATGGTGCTAGCTTATTCATATTAAGGTGCTAGGGTGTAACCACCGGTAAAATTTCCATCCATATTAAGCCAATACTTGTCCATTTTTCCACGTATAATTTTTCTTTTTTTTCTTTTTTCTTTTTTTTTAAACGTAATCAGTTTATCTCATCACCACAACCAACTAATGTGACGTAACTCACATCATGGATAAACGTGCTCCCACGTAGACCAACACTAACTACTTATGTTTATTTCACATAAACATCCTTACATGTCAAGTATACAACACCACAATATCACATTTGCCACTCTACGTTAATTTGTTAACGTACGTTTAATAAACGCTCACATTAAATGTTTTCCACCCATTAGGGTTTCCGCTAAACCCTAAAACTATTATAATACTAATACTATGTATATAAACCATGAAACTCTAAAGTACAATACTCTAAATCTAATGTATAAGTTTCTAAAGCACAAAATTATAACTTTACGTTATATCCCGATTAAAACCCTAATTTTTCAAAGCTATGATTTTATGTGATAAAATCACAAACCCTAATTAGTGTGCACAAGATTTTTATAAAATATAAAATATAAAATTACAAGTCATCCAAGCTAGGGTACAAGTCATTAAAGCATGAAATCATAATATTAATATAAATTCATTATAAATCTCAATGCACTTATCTTTAAACACACAATACAAGAATATTTTACACAAACCCTAACCCTAGTATTTTTATAAATGTTAAACTAAATGTACAAGTCCCTAAACCTAATGCACAAGTGCCAATGCATAAAACTTAAAAATTACATTTATACTAATCTAATCATATCTAAACTAATTTATATTTGCTTCAGACCTAACCAAATACTAAAAATACATTTCCTACATATCTAAATTACATGTACAACCCATCATAGCCTAGGTATCCTCACCTTAAGCCTATTCGAACCATATAGTTTTTCCTAGTTCAATCCTAACTAAAACCAAACAAAACTAGTTTAACTTAGCTACTTGGTAAATTTCCAGCCACAAGCATAATTACTGGTCTATTTACAACCCACACCACAATGTTTCCCTAAAGTTCTACCATGGTCAAAGATGGTGGGAGGAGTGCATGGCTAGGATCGAACCACACCATGCCACATTCACCACCTTCCTGTGCTACTATACAAACACCACGCCACCCACATCACCACCACATGCCACCATGCAAATTCCAGGACACTACCTCATCATGTCTCTCATATCTAAACATATGACACCTAGTCCTATTTTAAACCATTTGGCAATAAACTGGAACAAGTCATCATGTCTCCTAGGTTTTCAACAAGGTAAGTCTGATATATGAAGCTTTCTATGTGTCTTTTCTCAAAACCATTCGAAACAAGACGATACAAATCAAACCAGGTGTTCTCTTTTCAGTCCATTCGATCTAAGAACTCTTGCTTATAAGTATCAACTCATGATCCTCACATTTCTTCACACACAAAATGCAAATACGCCAACCCTTACCAACACATTAAAACACTACTGATTATAAGTCACCAGAAGTAGTAGAATCAAGTTACTTTGGAGCTTGAAACCTTTGGAGAGTCTTGGCTTCACTTTGAAGTCTTCTTGTGTCGATTTCCTTTATATTGAGCACACTAGAAATCTGTAAGCAGCTTTCCTTCTTTTTGGTCTCATTCATACTTTATCTAAGCACATAAAAATAATATTAAGCAAGTGTCAAGTAGAAACCTAGGTCAAAAACTATTTTTCTTTTCCTTTTCTGTTCTACCGAGACCAAACAAAACACCCTCTATTGTTTTTCTTGTTGATATTTTAAGAACACTAGACTGTAGGACACTCACATATTGTTTAAGAGAATATTTTTAGAAGAACGTAGCAATTTGAATCATCAAAAATGAGTAAACAAGTCAAAAGTTATAGCAAATTGAAGTTGAATAAAAACTATAAAAACTTTCTGTTACAGCAACGTAAATCACGCGGAACGAGGCCTTTCTGCTCCGTTTCGTCAAAAACTTAAAGCACGAAAGTTGTCCGAAACGACGTTTTCTTCAAAAACTCAGGAGCACGAGTCCTAAAAACGTACCACAAGGGCTGGGCACTAGGACCTGTTTTCTGTTTAAGTTATATATAAAAACAGCCCCAACCGACCCTTTTTGTCTAATTATTTCGACTAGTAAACGAGCTTGATAAATTACGAAACTTGGTGGAAATAGAGACCTCATGGAATAGATTAACCTGGAACAAACACTTTTCATTTTCATTCAAAGACCTCGTTTTTATCGAGCCCTGTTTTTGGCCTAGTACTTGCTAAAAATAACTGAAAATACATGGCTTATCTTACTAAAAATAGTTTCAAACGCCCAACTTCATAAATTAATTGTGACTTAACTATAACAAATCACGTCCTCTAGTTTGAACCTATAGATAGACCATGTGACAAACTATTGAAAAGATTGAAAACGTAGTAAAAACATTTCAATGCCGCGCCTTTATTCACCCTTGAATTTGGCCTTGTCGCGTAATATATAAACGTATCTTTTAAATTTTTTTGAACTAATAAGCTGGAAATACAAGCTGATAAGTTACGTAAAACATATTTGTAAACTTATTTTAACATATGTAAAAGAGTCGTAGAAAGTCGTGCCTTTTTCATAAGCTAAAAGTGTGTTTTCGTTCAAAAAGGACTTCGGGTGAAAGGTTATTTTTTTTGCATGAAGGGTATTTTATGTCAAAACTCTAAACTAATCTTATGAGTCGGACTTAAAATGAAATAAACTTAAGATCAAATGGTAGAAAGTGTTATATTGGAAAGTTCAGGGTGTAAATTGTAATTTTATAAAACTTAAAGGGTATAAGTTGTAAATATATAAAGGTTGGGGGTATGAATTATCATTTCATGATAGTTCAGGGGTAAATGTTGTCAACACCTAAAATTTCAGGGTAAAAAGTGTAATATTCTATATTATTATGGGAATATAATTATAACACTGAAATAATTCGGGAATTAATCTAAAACCTTTATGAGACATGTCGGTACCAATTAACAAAACATAAATAAATCTTAATCATCAACTAATTTTTGAAGAGACTTCATGTTGTCTCACTCAAACATTTAGTCATCGGCAAACTTTCACAATACGAGTATTAAACTCACAAATACTTGACATCATTCCCTAGGTTACGTGTCGGAGCAGTTTATTCGATAAACATCATTTGTTTTCCATCCAGACTACTTTAACATCGAGGTGAGTTCATAGTCCCACTATTTTTATACTGTTTTCCAAACTTGTGGGGAGATACATGCTACAAACCGAACACAAGCATTTTCTGTATGCTATCCTGATCTTGTATTGCCTAAGTTAAACGTTTTTGCCATTCAAAGTCCCTCATATCATGAACCATTAATCACTTGCGAGTGAACGCGAATATTGTGAATAGATCTATTGGAGGTTGACAGCCCATTTGGTTAGCCGGATAGATAGCCTTCGTGCTAGCCGGATTGATAGCCAAATGCACATTATTTGAGAACTACTAGGAAGTTGGCAAACTCCTACCCGGGGGCATTATTACTTACATCATCATTATGATGTGAGTAATTTATATCATTTTATGATATCACACACGTTAACGTTTGAGTTCATGAGACTTAGAGCAATATACTGTACTGCAAACTTTACTGTTTTACTATTATGCAACTTGTGTTCAACTAATCATTATACAAACACTATGGATTCACTCAACCTTTGTGTTGACATTTTTAGCATGTTTATCTCAGGTCAATAATGAACGAGGATGGCAAGGGAGGAGCTCGGATACACCAAGAAGGCTCTAAAATTTTATTATCATTTGATAATTTATTTGGCAAACTGTGAAACTACTGGGACCTCATTTTGTAAACTCTGATAATTGAATAACAAATATTTCAAAACGGCTAATTTAGAGACCGTTTTCTATTATTATAACTGTTGTGCCGTCGAGTAACACCCAGCTTTAATTCTGCTGCGTAACCCAAATTTGGGGGTGTTACATAGGGTGGTTGCTTGTTCATATTAAGGTGCTTAAGTAGTATAGTTTAGGTGTTTAGGTCAAGTTTTAATCTAGTTTTGTTTTATAAGTGTTTAGGGTTTTATCTATGTTTTAGTATCTTAATTAAGGTCCTAATGATGTTTAGTAACTATTAGTAGCTTATAATAAGTGATGATAGCTTATGGTAAAGTTTTAACCTAGTTTTGACCTAGTTTCGGGAAGTTATGACTAATTAAGGTTTTGTGCTTATATGACTTGTACCTAAGTTTCTAGGGGTTGTAATATATCCTAAGGGTTCTAATATATCCTAAGGTATCTATTCTAACTTATATGTAAGTCCTAAGCATTTTGCATGTAAGTTCAGATAGGCAGTTAGGGTTTTAAAATAATTGGAAACACGTAGGTGCATTTAGGGTTTTCTAGCAAGTATAGGGTAGTATAGTACTAGTTTTCTTAATGAAAATATGTTTATTACCTTGACTTGACATACTATGATGTTTACATCAAGTAAACATAGTAGTGGTTGGCATAGGTGGATACGTGAGCTTGTCTGAGGGTTAGTTAGGTTATAATGATATATTAAAGCAAAAATTTAGCTCGGGAAAATCCTATAGGCATTTCTAATCCTAGTGTGCGCTAATAAGGGCCTAAGTTAAGTTAGTAAGGAATTTCTAATCCTAGGGAGCTAGTGAGGGCCTAATCTAAGTTAGTAAGGTATTCTAACCTAAGGGGAAGTTAGTGGTTTGTGACAGTGCGTTTGTCCGCTATGAAAAGTTAAGCATTAGATAGATGAACACAGTAGTGGCACATCCTTAGGCTAGCTATCTAGTCGAAAGAGGTAACTAAAGTCTGATGAAAAGGCTCAAGTTAAGGATGTGTATAATTATGTTTGAAGGGTCGCATCTTCCTTTGATTGGGATTCTTTTATAATAGATTGGGCAAGGATCATGTAACAAGTACCTGTGGTATGCTAGTTCATCTTTTGTGGGAAATTTATCAGTATAATCAACACCTAATTCTTCCCCATTTTTACTTTTGAATTCCATTGTTCTCCTTAAGGTAATTTGTAACTCCAGTCAAGGCTTCACATTCCTCTTCCTTGTCATTCTTATGTGGTGGTAACAAAAGTGATGGTATTAACAAAATAAACATGCTTAGAAGAAGAGGGTCTTGGACTTCAGTTCCAATATTTGTGTTCTTAGTAGGTTTATTAGTGGAAGTATTTAATATACGATTATTGAGATCCTTTAAGAGAGTATCAATTTTGTTTGTCATCTCGCTTTGTTGTTGTATGAAAGCAGCTTCAAACATAGATAAATGAGCTTCTTGAGATGACATAAAATTGGATACCAATCATTCAAGATTATTGGAATTATTGGAGAATGAAGGATTATTGTTGAAGTTATGGTTCGAGGATGAACCATTTGGTTGAAAACGATTAGTTTGGTTTGAAAAATTGTTGAGACGAATTTTGATTTTGTCTCCACCTAAATTTTGGGTGATTTTTCCAAGAAGGGTTATATGAAACAGCAAGAATGTTTTGCTCAGGTTTAAAAGTGAAACACTTATCTCTCGCTCCGTCAGTATGCGATGATGCATAATCCGCAAAAGCTTGCTTGGGATTTTTCATGCAATCACGAGTGTCATGGGGACCACTATATAATTCACATGAAGAAGCGATTTTGTTCACTCGATGTGAAGGTTTAAGAGCTTCATAGGAACTCATCAAGAATTTTACTTGATCTTCAAGTTTAATGATCCTATGATCGGAAATGCATGATACATTGGAAGGCAAGGATATTGCCTTAACCGTTTTGCTAGTAAGCCCGCGAGGGTCATTCCAACTTTCGTTGTGATAGTGGGCGAGATCCTATATATTGTCGCACGAGTCTTCCGTATTTTGTCATGAAGCTTACCACCAGCCGCATGGTCAATGGCTTGCTTTGTGGAGTAATTAACATAATCATAAAAAATTTTGATTTTGAGCCAAAGATCAATGCCATGATGAGGGACTTTTTGGAGTAAGTACTTGAAACGAGTCCACGTATCATAAAGACTTTCACCTTCATGTTGTTGGAAATCAAAATGTCATTCCTTAGCTTGGCAGTTATCCCCGGTGGGAAAAATTATGTGAGGTAATGAGAAGTGAGATCATCCCAAGTCGAGATAGATCCCGCAGGTAGATTCTCAAGCAAATTGCTAACTTGATCACGTAGAGAGAATTGGAAAAGACGTCAGCTTCTCTTCTCCATAGTAGCACCATTAAGGTAAATGGAATCTACGATTTTAAGAAAGTCCTTAAGGTGTTGGTTTGGATCTTCAGAACGAAGTCCATGGAATGCACATCCATTTTGGACCAACTGGATGGTGTCAGATCGCAAGGTAGACACATTGGCTTCTCGGGGAAGCTCGATAGTGTTTCGATAGCCCTCATGGCCAGGTTTGGAGTACTCACCAAGAGTACAAGCTCTAGGTGGGTTTGGTGGGTCTCGGTTAAAGGGAATATCATTCACCATAATGGCAAATGACTAGGTTACAAAAAGAAAATGAACAAAGAAAAAATAGACTACAAGAAAGCTATAAATAAAAGAAAAAATCTCACTTTATAGGAATCTAGTGAGTATACCTAAACGAAATAGAAATCGAAACCTAGACTATACCCTGGCAGCAGCGCCAAAAACTTGATGCGGATAATTGTAAACACAAGAAGTTTTACAATCCTCCTAGGCATATTACCTAACCGTTGTAGTGTAGTATAGGTAAGACACGGGGGATTGAACATTTTTTTTTAAGGAATAGTGAGGTAGGCTCGAAGTATACATCGAATTAAGTTTAAGGGTTGAGGGAAAGTTATTTTTGGTTTTTTATATCTTATAGGAAAGCAAGTAAAATCTTGGGCTTTGAAGAGTTTGGTTTTTAAAACTAATGATTAAACTAAATTAAACTAAATCTAAGCTAATAACAAGAAAAGTAAATTGGTGGAAACTCATATAGGTAAACAAATGTGCTCACTTAATCATGCATTACTCCCTAGTTGAATTCCCTAACTTAAGTCCATGTCACCCTCGTTAGTAATGTCTAAATATTCCCCTAATTCAGCAGTGGGTTGGTCAAGTCTGTTATCTATGTGACAACCTAGGGAAGTGTTACCTACAGACACGCTCTCGCCTAATAGTAAATCTATGCGCAATTAATACTTAAGAAAAAAAAATCCACCTAGTCGACTTATTAATGAGAGGGTATCCTCTAATTCTAATCACGTTTCACTAGACATTTAACTGTGGTACGGGATACAACTAGTTTTCTAATACCTAACGCACATACCACTAACAAGAAGCAATAATATTAAAGATTACAACTAGGTTTCATACAATCTTAAGCAAACACAATATAATTTAGCCTATCATGTTAGATCAAAGAAAAGAAAGACAAATAATCACACAACACATAGATATATTGTTATGATTACTAATTGAATAATTTATCTTCAATAAAACATGGAGTTATGGGTGGCAAAACAACCTACAAAACTGATGAAAATCGTTTAGGGTTTTTCCTCCACAAGTTGCACACAAAGTTCCACACTTCTAATGAAAATAATGTGAAAATATATATAGGATTACAAACGTGACGGCGTCACTTGTAAATTGAGACGACGTCACTTGTAAATTGTGACGCCGTCATCTAGGGTTTCAATCTTGCACCGACTTAATTGTTACGGCGTCATTTAGTAACTGTGACGCCGTCAACCTTCATATTCTTGGTCTTGAAATCATCACCTCGAGGCCGTCTCAGGAGCCTGAATGGTCACAACATCTTCAAGTGATGGCATCACATTGTATATGTGACGCCGTCACACCTCCTTTTTTGATGGTTTTTCCGATGTTGTCCTTTTCATCGTTTTCTTTTCTAATGAAGCCCAAAATGCATCCTTTTCCAGAATTTGCTTCCCAAGTACCTAATACTCAAATAGAAATAATTTAGGGCAATAAGTGATCGAATATGCACAGATTTAGAGGCTAAATGACCCCTTAAAAGCTTACAAAATTATAGCTCATCAGTCCGGTATCCTTCAAAGTTGGTGAATTTTTCTACTGGAAATATGAAGCAAGTAGGGTGAAAAATCAAGGCAAACTGGGACCCACATGAGAATGCCCTTATCGGGTAGTGGAAGTGTATCAAAATGGCTCTTATAAGCTGCAGACGATGGATGATAAAGAGATGACACGCACTTGGCATGCAATCAACCTCAAAAAATGCTACTTATAATTGTCATTGTGTTTAGAATATTCCGGCTATGTGTAACTCAAATGTTTAATGACAAGTTAAGGTTTCCCTTCTGATAAAAGAAGGAGCATTTTTCACGAAATCGTTTCTAGACATTAAACTCTTGTGACTCCGTCGGTTGGCTAGCTACCTCCAGTAAAATGTGTAGTCAATGTTTAAGGAAAATGCTATTCATCGAAAGGTTATATCCCCTAAGTGTTCTTCATAAGGAACAACCGAGGTGTTATTCACCGGGAGGTAATATCCCCTAAGTGTTGTTCACTAAGGAAGAACCAAGGTGCTATTCACCGAAAGGTTATGTCCCCCTAAGTGTTGATCACTAAGGAAGAACCGAGGTGCTATTCACCGAAAGGTTATATCCATTAAGCGTTGTTCACTAAAGAAGAACCAAGGTGATATTCACCGAAAGGTCGTATCCCCAAAGTGTTGTTCGCTAAGGAAGAATCTAGGTATGATACACCAAAAGATTGCACCATAAACGGTAAGTCAAAAGACGAATGCAACAATGAACACACAACCATATTAATAAGTTTTATATATCTTTCGATTATAATAATATTTCATCATCAAAAGAAATATTTGTTACAGAACCAAATGTTTTTTATATAAACAAGACAATAAGAAAGATTAAGATGTTCCAGGGAGGGGCTTCGATTGAAGGCCTAACTCTGGAAAGAACAAAAGCTGATTGCTCCGGTCTTGAAGGGGCCTCATTAGGAAGAATGTTCATTATATCACCAAGGCTACAACGACATGACGAGGCAAACTTCTCCACGTAAGGATAACTCTTGGAAAAGAGCTCATCATACATCTTGTGAAATTTCTTCAAAGCATCTAAATCCAAGTTATTGGTCTTCTCAAGGATTGCCCTCAAATCCTCATTCTTCCTATTGATCCTGACTCTCGAAAGCCACCCAACTACAAATGAAAAGCTGAAAGGTTTAGCCAAACTCCTTTTATACTCATAGCCGTTAAAGAGTCAGTGAATGACCACATGAACAAGCTCCAGGGGGTGTTATTACACATGATTTCTCCCTGACCAAGCATAGTGGTAAGATCCTCTTGATCCTTTCACAGTCTCTGAGAATCTGCCTGATGTGTGGATTGTGGTCTACACGAAAGTTTTACTTCTCAAGGGATCTTGAGAAGCTTATAATCCCCACCAGGCAGTGTACCTGACCGATGTAGTATAGTGAAGTGGCAAGTATCTGGGGATTGATAATTCTCCACAGGGAATAGTGTTCACTAGGATTGAAATTAATCTAACTGGGTCTAGAGGTGAGGGATGATTCTTTTTGTATTTTTATGTTTTATGAAAAGCAAGTAAAATCTCGGGTATTTGGAAGAAGGGCGGAATTAGTTGCTAGCCAACTAACCCAAATGACTACTAATGCAATAAAAATAAAATAAACAAGAAAATAAAATGTGTAAACTATATATAAAGAAAACGTGTTTACTTAGATTTCATTACTCCCTAGTTATCTTTTTTTGATTGATAAGCTTGTTACAATTGCGTGGGTGACGGGTTGCATTCCTGGCCGTGTATGATCTTCCCCAACTCTATAAGCTTCTATCTCTTCCTATGGTGACACGTTAAGTATCCTTAACATGGCCTCCTTAATATTTACTTATGCATTAAACACAACCATTAAAATCGTAGTACACATCTGATTCATGTTTCTTAAGACGTTTAAGCAAGTTACCGAATAAGAGATTAGCCAGTTTTCTTAAGCGTAACATCGATAATCAATCACCCAACAACAACTAATAAGAAACCATCAATCAATAATCAATAACTAGGTTTCACTACATCTAAGCAAACACAAATAAACCAAGCCTAGCATGTTAAAAGAAAGGCAAGCGTAAGATAGAATCAAACAACACATAGACATATTGAATGATTGATGGATTACTTTTCTTTAATTGAACATGGAAGAGACAACGGTATGAAACCCTTAAAAACCTCTGAAATTCATGCTAGGTTTTGTGTGAGTATTCCACCAAAAGTTCCCCTCCAAAGTTACACTCTAATGAATGAAAAATCAAAAACTCTATATAGATTTATAAGGGTGACGGCGTCACCTTTTGATGGTTGACGCCGTCATCTCGCCGCGGCTAGGGTTTCTTGTTGCCCAATCCAACTTCTTGACGCCGTCACTTTGTAGGAGTTCTGGGCTGTCACGCTTTAGAGAATACATGTGACGGCTTACTTCTAGTAAAGGGTGACGCCGTCACGTGCAAATATCCAAATTTTCTTCTTACGCGTCAAGTGTAAAAGTGATATCCACCTCTTGTCACAAAGGCTGACATCGTCCCCTTGGAATAGGTGACGCCGTCAGGTGCAATTTCCAGCTTGGATTCTTGACTTTGTCGTTTTCTTCACTTTTCCTCCAAAAACATCCAAAATGCTTCCTTTTCCAGAATTCTCTTCAAAAGTACCTAAAATGACAAAATGAACGATTTAAGGTAATAATTGATCATATTATCATAACTTAAGGCTTAAATGACCCCTTAAAAGCGTAACAAATTTCGCCTCATCAAATACCCTTACACTTGAGATTTGCTTGTCCTCAAGCAAATGAGCTTTTATTCTAATCAAAATACAAGCTAGGGGTCATTTAACATTAATATAAAAGTAATTACAACACATGATCGTTCCACCTTAATCAAAACAAGCACGGAGATTATATACTAGCACCTCACAAATAGTGTTTGGATACTCCCATCTCTCGGGTGTCATAAACCAAAATATAACTAATGGAAATGGAAAAATATCACTCACTACCTGTCATAGCAAGTAGATTACCATAGGCTTGGGAAAGGATAAAAAATCTCCACCACTTGGCGTAAGCACCTAGGAAAACTATCAAAGAGGTCTTTTTAAAGGGTTATAACGTTAGGTGTAAGGATATGGAAAACACGGTTTGTTGGATAAGAGATATTTTACTGGTGGAAAGTTAATTATCTTGGTTAATTACATGTACAATGCAGCGTTGCTAAGCCAAGACTCGACTCAACTTAGGCTAATAAACATAAACTCAAATGAAAACAAAAGGAAACGGGATGGTAGTTTGTATGTTTTTTTTTCTCTTTTTCTTTTTCTATATTTTTTTTTCATTTTTTTCTTGATTTTTTTTTCCGATTTTTTTTGCATACACTCTTGCCCTACCATCCAAAATAATACATCAAGGGGGCTCGGTTCTCCCCTTACACTTAAACTTTTACATACTTTATATGTAACTAATCTAATGACTCGAATTAAAATAATCAAAACACTTGGAGTACTTTAAAATATTAACACACATATGGGGGTAATAAATGATGTTCTTCCCCAATACTCCATAACAATAGTACTTTACCCATGAGTCCCAGTCGTTCCAAAACAATATGCACAAGATATGACTCGACTAAGCAACCATGTAATCAATTAGACAATTAACAAAGGGTTAAAACAAATGTTGTAACAATAATGCACTAAAGATGAGTGCATACAAGGAAGGCTAAGGCAATTTAGGTGTACATTTGGGGGGTGGATTGTAAACAAAATTTTCCTTTAAGTAAAATGCCTAAAGTTAGAAAAAAAAAAAAGATAGGCTCTGAGGGGTGTACTAGGGGTATCATGTACTAAAAATGAGTACATCGCAAACGTGTGAGAAAATTACTTGACCAATGAAGTCAATGTAATTATAAAAAAAACAGGCTTAAAAACATGGGTTATCCTATGCCTCTTATCATGTAGTAATTCCTACTACACGAATGTAGTCTCACATGTGGTCTTTGAATGAATCACTAACGCAAGTTCTAGAATCTAAATGCTACTGGTACACACATAAGCACTAAGGCTTTTCCTAACAAATCTAGGGGTGAACCTCACATATTTGGGGTGGAAATTTTTGAGTGGTACGATTTTTTGTGCTAGTCATAAAAATCCTATCCATGAGACGCTTATTAAGACTAAAGTTTCACTCCTATATGTCGCAAAAAAAATTTTAATTTGGTGCTTAAATTGCCCTAACAAGTATTTCTCTTAGCTTTATTACACATCTACTATTAGACAAGACAAAAATCAAGTGCAATTGTAATCTCTAAGAGATTTTCATTTACCCCCTCTTACACTTAAGCCGAACATTGTCCCCAATGTTCAATTTAAAGATGTAAAAGTAAAGAAAATGAAATAATGAAACAATTACTCTCCTGATTTGTTCGATGTGGATGATATAGTGACATGGTTAAATCTTCCTCCAAGAAAATGTACATGTAAGGCTTCACTCCAGAATTAAGATCATCTTCTTGTCCAATATAACTTGTAAATAACAAAGAAAACAAAGCACGAAACCTCGCGTAAAATCAGTGGTAAAGTATACTTATGAAAATAACTAATACTAGAAACCAAATTAAGATATAATGCTTGCAAAATAAATGTTTGCAGATTCCTGAAGTTTAAAAATTAAAGATTTTGTGAAACTTTACAATTCCAGCAAAAAAACAGAACCTGGAAATTTTTTCAGAAAATAACTCCTGACGCCGTCAGGTTATGACCCCTAACGCTGTCAGAAGTGATCTAACAGACTTGTTTATATTTTGTTTCCGGAAAATTTCTGGAAAAATCTATGTTTTAGTACCTGGAATTCCTGCAAAACATCCATTGTGACTCGATACAACATTTGACTCAAACAAATACTAAAATGTATCCTAATTTCTAATTGTTATTGTTCATGTTCAATCCGTTCCTAGAAACAAATATGATCTTCCCTTACACTTATCTTTTGCAAAATACCTTTATTTGTAATTAAGACGAGGTTAAAGACAAAATAAAGTATTTTCACAATTTATTTTAAAACATGAACAATAAACAATAAGAATGAAACATACATACGGAAGCAAATCACACAAACAAACAAACAAATGAATAAAAGAAGCTTGGGTTGCCTCCCAAGAAGCGCTTGTTTTTGTTCGAGTCACGAGCCTGACTCTACCCTTATTTAGCGGAAATAAGGGAGGTTTTCCCTACACTTAGGATTAAGTGCGGGAGAAAGTAGCGATACACACCCTCAGGGTGGAAATATGCCACGTGAGGTGAAGGTGGTATTTGAGTTGGCAAAGTGTCTACCACCTTTATTTTTAGGTTACCCAAATCCTTTGTTTTGATGGATGGATTTGAAGTTAGAAGAGTTTTATGATAAAGATTTATGCTTTTTTCATTTTCAAAAATAGTATGGTCCAACGGTTCTTCATCCATTCCGATTCCCATCTTTTTTATTTCAACTTCATCTTCGTCTTCGTATTCAAACTTGCTTTCGTCGAGGAAGTGGAGCATTGGCGTTTTGAAGTTGGAATGTTGGAAAGAGGTTTTATGGATAATGGGTTTGGTTTGAGAAATCATCGAGACCTTATGCATCAAAGTTGGTTTGAGTGATTCAGATGTTATGTTATAGGTGTGAGAGTTCCCTTTCTCAAAAGGAAACTTGTAGGAATAGAAGTTATTCTGGGTTGAATCCACAAAGAGAGGTGTTTCATTGTGCCAACCGCTGCTTGTTTCACTAGGGACTGAGATTTCAAAAATCTTTTCGATTTTTTTGGGTACAGCTTCTTCCCTAATCTTTTCCTTAATCCTTGACACGAAACCTTCGGCCAAGTCCATAAATGTGTTTCGGGTGTTCTCCATTTGGACCTCTAACTACCAGATCTGTCTTTCTTGGTTGTTCACAAAAGTCAACATTATCCCTTCGAACTCCTCTTGTCGTGAAAATTCAGGAAACGAATGTTTACTGACTGCATTCACATATCCACTGGGATTCATTTCAGCATTAGCTATAGGCATCTCGGCCCTCATCAATTCCTCAACCTGCCTTTCGATGTTCTCAAATAGTTTTTATTAGGTTGCATTCATGTAATCTAAACTCCCTTCCTCCAAGAACATTGGATCTTCCCATTCTTCTTCTTTGTATTGTGATAAGTCCTCGATGACCTCCTAGCACTTACAAACATCGAGCTTGCTCAGTCTACCATTGGCAGTGTGATCTATGGCCCTTATAGTTTGATGATTGACATCATCATGAAAGATTTGGATTTGGAGCCAAAGATCAATGACATGATGAGAGACTTTGCGGAGTAAGTCCTTAAAACGAGTCCACGCTTCATAAAGAGTTTCACCTTGACGTTATTGGAAAATCAAGACGTCATTCCTTAACTTGTTAGTTCTTGCTGGTGGGAAAAATTGAGCGAGGAAACGAGTGGTGAGATTATCCCAAGTCGAGATGGATCCCGTGGGTAGATGATCAAGCCAATGGATAGCTTGGTCACGAAGAGAGAAATGGAAGAGGCACAATTGGATAGTGTCTCTAGTAGCACCGTTAAGGTCAATGAAATTTACGATTTTAAGAAAGTCCTTAAGGTGTTGAATTGGGTCTTCGGACATATGTCCATGGAATGCACATCCGTTTTGCACCAACCGGATGGTGTCAGATCGCAGGTGGGCTACATTGGCTTCTGATTTGTGTCAATTATAGTATATATTTATTTTACCGAAGAAAGGCTTAGGAAAGTATTTCCCGGGTCGTTCTCCCAACGAAGGTTCGAATGGAATTTCGAATAATCGAATTGGGAATCGTGTAGTGAAAGTGAATAGTGAGAAGTGATTGTGGAATTCAAATGATGAAAAGATATAGTGAAATATGCAAAGAGTACAAGCTATATATGCACAAAAGTCTAAAACGTGAAAACGGAAATGCAAACGTAATTTTTAAACATAACGTACGAAATAAAACGCAACTTTTATACTAAAAATGATCTTACAATTGTGAAACAAATTTCTAAAAATCTTAAACTATTAAAAAGAATTTTGAGAAAAAGAAAAATATTTTTTTGGTTTTTTCAATTATTTTCTATGAATTTAAATTCTATTTATTGAATTAAAAAGTAATTAAAAATGAAAGAAAATGTAAAAAATAATGGGAAAATTATAAAATCTATTATAAAAAATCTAGAATATTATAAAAGAATTTTCTAAACTATTTTTGTATTTTTAAAAGCTTTTTCTGATTTTTTATGGATTGTTGATTATTAAAAAGTATTAAAAATTGATTAAAAGGTAAGAAATATTAAGAAAAATAGTAAATCAATCCAGAAAAATCTGTAAAAATGACAGAAAATCTAAAATAATATGTAAAGATTGCAGAAAAATTTTGGAATAAAAACAATAAGCAGAAGTGCTTATCTTAGCTAAAACAGCTTATGGCAAGTGCTTATTTATAAGCACTTGCCACAAAACTTTTCCAAACTTTCAACACAGATATAAAATGCAATAATGGACTCAATTATGCACAGATATGATGTAAGTTGACACAGAAACACAAGATCTAAGCAATAAGCAGTCTAACTAAAGATAATGAATAAGCAACTTAATTGCAGAACAAGCTAGGATCACAGAAGCCACTAGAAACACTAGAAATAACTTCTAAACACTCAGATGAACTTAAAAATATCAATCAAGCTAAAGTAACATGCTAAATGAGTGATAGCAGGCCTATGTTCTTTCAACATACATGTTCTAATCAACAAACTTGCAGATTCAAATAAGCTATTCTAAAAAGCTCTGAATTATGAAGTATTGGGGGCAAAAGATCTACTGTACTACTAAGTTTCTAAAAACAGCCAATACACTATCACTAACTCCCAATTGCTAATCTAAAAGGAGTTAAGTTCAGCAACCTATGGGATATTAAAAACTGAAGCAATAATTCCTATTCTGACTTTTATTAAACTATAACTAATTGACTTTTTTTAAATTCTAATGATTGAATCTACTTCTAATTGTATTATGAAGCTATGATTACACTAAATTGAGCTATATTAATCTATTGTGCAACTATTACTACAAAGCTACTAACTGATTTCAATTTTATACTAACAGTTAATGAACTATTAAACTATCTTTGACTATTTCACCAACTAACCTACTGTTTTTCTATTCTATAAATCTATTATTACACTAATGTGGCCTATGTGTGAGGCTAAAACAACAAATTATCAACAACTAACCTCAGCAATTCACATAACCAAACACCCCCTTATTTGCAGCTTACACCATGAATCTATGGAACAAACCATTAATCTCCAAACTATTGATCATTACAGCTATGATAATACAAATGAAAGCTAAATCAACTATCAAACACAACTAAATCCAACAGAAACACAGATACATACAAAATTATGAAATAAAATGAAAGCAAAACTTACAATCCAATTCACCTCAGCTCTAAATAGAGGTGATTCACTTAGCAAGCCCGTCTCTAGACAGGCTAAGAGCTTCCAAAACTCTCTTTAGCTTGCCAAATTACCACAGTTCACCAAATAACCATGACAGCTGATTATTGTTGACTGACAATGAAATGAACAAATACTTATTGTAAAACTCAATCCTCAACCCTACTATATCTGTTAAGCTAAAATAGATGATAGTAGCAACTTTTCAGCTTATGTGAAAGCTGAATCTACAAAAACTATTTTTATGTTTTTGAGTTTTTATGAAATTTTGTAAACAACTAAGTCTATTTTGCAATGAAATTGTAAACTAGTAGATTTAAAAACTGATACACTACTGAAATTAAATGAGATTTAAACTAAAAAAATTTAACTAAATCAATAAGCTGTAAAGATTAAAAGTAAAAGTTGATTTAAACTAAAACAATGAGAGTGATTGGACTGAATTACCCTTAATTGTGGTAATTAAGAGGCGGGGTAATATTAGGGTTCATGTGAATAGTAATTTATGGGTAGAGGGTTAAATTGGGGGGCGGGAGTAAGGGTAATATTATTTTATGTAAGTTTGACTTTGGGATGTGGGTTGACCGAGGGGTGAGATGGGCCGGGTATTGATGAGATTGGTGTTTGGGCTTTTGTCATTGGTATTGGATTATTTATTTGGAAATGGACTTTATTTATGGACCAGACTTAGTTAGAAGTAATTTCAGATTTTGTACCATAAAAGTACAAGGACTAAAAGTGTATATTCTGAAAAACCAAGGACCAAATCTGTAATTCTCCAAAAGTATTATCCAAGGGCTATTTCTGTCCATCTTAGATTCTTTGAGGGCTGATTTTGATTTATCTTGAAGATTATCATGAGGGACCAGATTTGACAATTCTGAAAAGTATAGGGATCAATTCTGGCATATCCTCAAACTTCTCACAAGGAACTCTTTTGCACAAGTATCAAACTCTGAGGATTCAATAAGCTCAACTTTGATTCCCGACTTGACTTTTCTGACCATCTCTAACTCTCGTGCCCGTTTTTTCTGATTTTTGCTTGATTATTTGTCTTTTTGTGATAAATCCGTACCTGCATGTTCACAACATAAAAACACATAATTCTTTGGCATTTGTTAGTACATTTAGTCAATTCGGGTCGGTATTTGGCCAAATAATGGTATGTGAATTAACACATACCAAAATCCCCCAGACTAAGGTATTGTCGTGTCCTCACGCAATGTGATCAATTCTCGCTCTTAGGATAAATAATTTCAAAACTCTTCCTACTATCTTTGTGAAGTAGCAAGGAGGTTCGAAAGAAGTAATAAAATCATTTATTCCCGAAAACGCTCCGTTTTCCAAAATTTTTCCTTTATTCCACTTACACTTTCTATTTTTGTACTTTCTATACTTAATACTTGTGACGGTTTGTTGAACTTTCATTATTTTGCAATAATTATTAGGGACAACGAGTAGAAACACTTCTCATTAAGAAGTGACCATACGGATAAAAATCGTCATCCTTGATTTTTCACGAGTCCCCAAACTAAGCGTACAAACGAGATCACAGCTTATCTACAAATTAGATGCTAACACTACTCATAAAAGTTACTTGTGGAAACTCCTTACTCCCATGTCCTAAGTTTTTGTATCTCAATATTTTATTTTTGTTGAGAAATGAATTGCTTCATATTTTCTCGTTTCAATATTTTTAGTCCGATAGTGACACCTAAGTTTAAACGATAAGTAGTTTTCCATTTTCTCTTAAGAACCACTGCAGTAGAAATTCGGTCCACATCAAGGATTTTTTTGTACATACAACATCATAAATATAAGTTGCGGAGTACTACACGTGCACCTCATGCGTCCAATTCAGAATCATCTACATGCACCTCACGTGCTAACAACTTATTTACATTCAAACTCTTATTCAACATAACTTTCAACCTTCACTTCTTTTTTTTTTTTTTTTCATTTTTCACTTTTTTCACTTTTTTTGACTTTTTCTCATCATCAATGGAAGCTTATCGGGTAGCTCCAAAACCACATAGATAATCAACTTTTGACTTTTGATTTTTTTCACTTTTTGCTCTTATTTTTTATGTTCGTTGATATGTACCCAACTTCTAAAGCAAAAGTTCTCTTAAGAAAATAAAGAACTAAATATTATCCAAACCTAAATACCACTAATTAACCTAGAACATCTATTATACATGGGTGACGTATCTGGTGGGAGTAAAAAGCCACAAGTACCTTTCATGAGCGCTAAAGAGAACCACTACTCCACGTTTAGCATCTAACTTCTAAATAAACTCTATCATTTCTCGCTCTTCGCAATTTAAGATTCCAAATAATGAAACCAGCGAATACTTTGCCGATAATCAGCCACGCATATATAAAGTCAATTACGGAAACTTGCAAATTCTAGAAGAAGAATTCGCGTTTTCTAGCTCCTGATGTAAAAGACTAGCGAAAGCTTTTAAGCTGCGCATGTATAAAGTCAAGTATGGGAACTTGCAGATTCTTAAGAAAGAATTCGCATTTTATAGCTCCTTGTGTACAAGACTAGCACAAGCTTATGTGATTATCATTGGTTAAGGGAACAAGCTGGGGCTCAACACGCCCGGTCAAGTCGAAATATTTATTCCTACTCTCGTCAGCAAGAAAGTCAACAAGGTGTCAAAACACTTATTCAAACTTTATTATGTTTTTGCACAAGTTTTTCAACTTTTTCTCATTTTTTTGTGCTTTTTCATGACTTTTTCATCATTTTTCTTCAAAAATTTTGAAAAATTTTCTATTTTTTCAATTTTTTATTTTTTTGTTGAAAAACAGAGTTGCAAGAGTGCACGATTTGGTGTAAAATGCAAGGTCATCGAATCGAAGATTCACCCTCCCCCAGACTAGAATGAAACATTGTCCTCAATGTTTTTACGGGTTAAGGTAATCCTAACAAAATTCTAGGCAGTTTATTAATTATGCCAAAGAATACGTTAGTCGATAAGATTCACAGATATAGGATAATAGCACCGATGAATGAAACTCGAGCGGAGAGAAGATAACGAGCACGAGAGTCATCATAAATCGCGGACAATCCTAAAAACATCACAAACAACCACGGAACACAAGAGTAGAAGAGGCACCCCCTCCTCACGTTATTTGTTAGAAAATAGAAAAATAAGAAGATGAAATGATAATCATGGGTTGCCACCCACGAAGCGCTTTGTTTTTGATTTCCGAGTCACGTAGCTTGACTCGATCCCCGAATTCAATTGTCCATGGGGAAAAATCCGTGGAAAAATAATCTCACTCGGGCTTTCATTCAAAATATTTGGAAAAACATATGATTTATGCGAAAGTTCCACCCCGAAGAGATAACCAATGGTATTTCTAATAGTGAAAACTTTTAAAAACGATATCAGGGTCAAAAACAACATCCTCACTCCCCACGGAGTGAAGGATAAGAGAAACCACACCAAATGTTACAAATGGTAAGAAGGTCATGATAACAATCTTGAAAAACCCATCATCATCAAAAGAAAACTTCATAATTGTGGGATGATGAATTTTATCATTCAAGCTCATGTTAAAAACTTTCCCGGGTGGGAGGGATGGAATAAAATTTTCATTAAAACTCTCATTTTTAAGAACACCACCCGGATCATGATCAATGTCAAGATCAAAACTGAAACTTTCATATTCAGGATTTGAAAATTTTTTAATTTCACATTCAAATTCATCAAAACAAAACGATTCAAACTCTGGAAGAGAGATAAAAGCATGAGAAGTGGTACTGCCACGACTCGTCTCTTCCAAGTGATCGATATCCAAATGAAAAGCTTCATAAGTCGTATAAGAAAAATTAGGACGATAAGTGGGATTGCCACTCATTTCTTTAGTCGTATCAAAGGAAAAACTCTCAAAGTCGGGTAAAAATTCCTCGAGCTCGGGCTCCAGAGGATCGTCAATTATAAGCTCAATCTTCGTCTTAACTTTATCCGGAGGGATTGACGGTTCATCGTTCAACAAATTGTTAAGAAAAATAATATCCCCCTCCGAATCAAAGTGAAGTTCATCAATCTCAGAAATCGGAATCGTTTCAGTAGCAAGGAATTCATCGACCTCTTCCCAAAGAGAATCATATTCCTTAATCGGAGGAAATCATGGGGAAGAGTCGGAGACGAAAGTTTTCACAAAATCATCAAATGAATAATCACAAACATCAACACTTTTGACGGAATACTTCTTTGATTTTGAAGCATCGACTTTAAAAATCATTATGTCATCATCATGACGTAAAGTTAGAGTATCCTCAAAATGATCTACTAGGGCTTTTGCGGTTCGTAAAAACGTTCGCCCTAGTATAAGAGGAACTCTCGGATCGGCCTCAAAATTAACAACAACAAAATCTGGCAGAAAAGTACATGAATTCACACGAACAAAAACGTCTTCAGCAATTCCAACCGGATGAATTATCGATCGATTAGCAAGCTCTAAAGTCATTCTCGTCGGTTTAAGCTCCCCCATTCCAAGTTGTTCATAGATCGATAATGGCATAAGGTTAATACTCGCACCTGAATCGGCCAGGGCGTTACACACCTCTTGATCTTTCAACGAACAAGGAATGAGAAACTTTCCCGAATCACCAAGCTTTTCGGGAAGCTTCTTGAGAAGAATCGCGGAACATTGAGCATTTATCGGTGTTTCGGCTAATTCAAGCAATTTCTCTTTATTACTTATGAGGTTTTTGAACGTCAAAGCAAATTTTGGAATGTACACGAGAGCATCCATAAAATTTATATCAAAGTGCAATTTTTGAAAAATATCGAGAAATTTTTCCATTTGTTTTTTAGACTTTGCACGGAGCTCTTCATCATTAAATCGTGATGGATATGGCAATTTAGACTTGTATTTCACATTGTTTTTAAAAACGACTTTTTCTTTATCTTTTGACTTTTGGACAACCGGAGGTTGGACGTTTTCAGCTCCTCCATTATTAATAGAAGGAACCGGGTCCTTTGTCGCCTCGGTCTCACAGTCCACTACCTTAGGCGGAGACGAAGAAGAAGAGGTAGTAGTAGCTGTGGGTCCATCATATTTAGCACCATTGCGAGTCGTGATCGCCTTTACTTCGCACCTCGGGTTTGCGATCGTGTTGCTTGGCAAAGAAGTAATACCCGAACTCGAGGGTCGATAATTTAAACGTTTGTTAATATCACTGATTTGATTAGCAAACAACCGTGTTGACTCTTCATATTTTTCAATAAAAGATTGTTGGTTTTGAATCAATTGCTTAATCAAATCTTCCGTGGGCGACAGATTTTGAATAACTCCTTGATTTTGATTATTACTGAAATTCTGCCCACGGTTTTGGAAATTACCATGATTTTGATTTCCATGATTTGCGTTCTGAAAATTCCTAGGGTTTCCATAGTTTTGTTGGTTTTGAAAATTCCCTTGAGGCGGGCCTTGATTGTAATTACCTTAAAAACCCCGGTTTTGATTAAACCCTTGATTATGATTTTGAAAACCGTTATTAGCTCGACTTTGATTTTGATTTCCTTGATTATTACGAGTCACAACATTATGATTCTGGTTGACTTGGTTGACTTGGTTTGGTTGTTCGAGAACGGGTGGTCCAAGCTAATGAGGTGAATGGTAGCTGAGGAGATTACGGTCTCCTTGAGGTTGTGGGTAACTGTTGTTACCCGCGTTTACAGCATACGCGTTCTCATGAGAAAAGGCACCGGTGGCCGGACATTCATAATACAAATGTGGACCACCAAAAGTCTCACAACCATGACTAACCACACTGACTTGATGGTTTGATTTTTCAATTGAAATTGCATCAACTTTCTTTGTTAAAGCCAATAACATACTCATCAGTTCATCATTATTTTTACCATTATTCGACACTTGAGGTTTGTTCCTGGACATTCTCACACGAGCCTTATTCTCAATTATCATGAAAGCATCATTCGTGTTCCTAGCCAACATGTTCCCACCCGCAGCAGAGTTGAGTGAGTCTTGGTCAGCATGACATAAACCATTATAGAAAGTGTCAATCTGCTGAAGGTCGGTGAACCCATGGTTAGGACATTTTTCCTACAAATCTTTGAATCGATCCCAAGCTTCACTAAATGATTCATCAAAAGCTTGTTGGAACCGAAAGATTTGGGAATGTAGGTTAGAAGTTTTAGAGGGAGGATAAAAATAATTCACAAACTTGGAAGCAAGATCATTCCAAGTGTGAATCTGTTAGGAATACAATTATTCAGTTAACGACTCGGTCACCCCAAGTATTGCTAAGCATTATGTAGCTCGTAGAATTATCCTTATTATAGTTAGTACGTATTTTATTAGTAGTTAAATATGTAAATAGTATTCGTAGAGTGGATCGGGTCTTTACCCTCTGTCAGCTCACTCTACAGCTCGTTTCATGGAGCACCAAGTATTGTAGTATATATACCCTCTCCACCCAAGGGAGAGGGTTGGAACTTCTCACACATTCAATCTAATACATTTCTATTTCTCTCACTAGAAGTCTCCCACATCTCTTTCTCTCTCTAAACTTCTTACACTATTTCGATCCATAAATCACAATACCATACGTGTTTATAATTATGAGTATCCTACAATTGGTATCAAGAGCCATGGTTTCATCGTAGGATTGTTAGTGCTTGAATTTGTAGCTTGGTGTTGTGTTTCTTATATGGTTCGAATGGTATTAGTAGTAAAATCACTTGTTTGATCTTGTTTTGTGATAAGAGTGGTGTTATTCTTGTACTTTCTTCATTAGTAGAGTTATATGCACTTAGGTTTGCATTTGGAGTGGTTGAATCATTCATTTGTTGGGTGTTAAGTGGTAATTCGTGTGATAGTTCATACTAGCGAGTTGATAATTCTTAGTAGAGGGTTGACAGGTTTGGTTAGAGAGTTGAGGCAGAGATTTGGCGTTTTGCTATTTCTGGATATAAAGCCAAATTGCAAGACAGTGACGTTTCTGTCCTATTATTCCAGTGAGTTGACATACTCTAGTGAGTTGATCAGAATCTGGTAGTGAGTTGGTTAGTTTTGGTAGCGAGTTGGCAGTCTAGCGAGTTGCCTGACCAGAGATTTGGTTTCCAGCGAGTTGTTCAGATTCCAGCGAGTTGATCTTAGAGAGTGGCCTCCAGCGAGTTGATCTTAGAGAGTTGCCTCCAGCGAATTGTTTGACTAGCGACTTGTTATTTAGCTACTTGGAATTCTAGCGAGTTGTTCAAGTGTGATTCTAGTGAGTTGATTACTTGCAGTTTGACCTAAGTTGACTATTTTACGTCAAAACTTCAAACGGTCATAACTTTTGAACTGTAACTCTGATTTCAGCGAATTAGCTGTCAAAACGTCCGGAACAGGCTGAATATTGTGAGGTTTCACCACAAAGTTGTGAAACGAATTTTTCGAGGCCCAAATCACCTCCGGAGTGAAGTTATTAAGGTTTTAAGTTTTAGACCAAATTTTTACTAAACTTTCGAGGCCCAACTTGTATCAACCGAACCAAGATCACAACTAAACAACATATAACCTTGTCAAAACAAACAATTACCACTCTTAACATACAATCACTGCTATGGAATCTTCGTGCTCGAAATCTAATGATAATATGCTTCATCAGCCAATTAAATTGCCCGATAATGCAAAGAATTGTCGCATTAAATGTTTTCGATCACTCCATACACATCTCAAGGTTCTCTTTGCAAAACCTGGATACTTGGGAGGTTTCAACGTGCATTCGCAACACTTTTTGGTCAAAATGTTGAGACCTTCACAGTTAAAATGACTCTACACTTAGATCAACTTCAACAACAACTAGAAACAAGTGACTTTTCTGAAGGTAGTTCTATGGCTGCATTCTGTGTGATCAACAACCAACTCCAAGCGTTCATTGATTCACGATTCACTGAGGAGTATGATCATGAGTGTCAAATGACGAAAAAGAGTTTTGCTACTCATACGGGAATTGAAGTTGATGTTTTCAGAGTCACACTACTCCAACTCATAGGTAATGTGAAGGAGTACATTATGGAAAGAGCACAACACAAACTCAAGCATGAAGACAAGGTGAAGGCATGTCAGGAGCAATCAAGTGATAATATTGTGGATTCAGGTAAAGCATCGGATGCTGGGTCAGTGGTCACCAAAGGCAGAGGATCAGAGACTGATAAGCTTGACACAACGAACAGTTCAATGACTCCTACACGTGATGTGGATGCATATATCAGACCGGTAAAAGAACATGTGTCATGTGCTAAGGTACTCGAACTGTGTAATATGGTTGATGAACAAAAGATTCCTAACAAAGTACAACTGACAAACGATGTCGATTCAGATGTTGTTGACATGGGAAATAGCAATGTTGACCCATGTGAACAACATATGAAACACAATGAAGTGTCTGTTGTACAATGTAGTGCATCTTCTGTTTTAAATGATGAATGTGTGTTGCATGAGAACACTGCCTATAACCCTGATGACTCCTTGACCACTAGATTTAATATCCTTAAGGATCAGGTGGCAATGTATGAACAACGTGCTAGATTTGAACTCACTAGACGTGAGCAGAACATGGAATGGCAAATGCGTGCATACATATCTGAAAATAATCTTAAGCGAGAAACATTGAAAAAGGAGTTACAATCTTTGGAAAAACAACTGGATCAAACTGTTAAACAAAAACAAGAGATTCAGAAAGGCTTAAACACACTCAAACATGATTTCAAAGAAAAGGAAACAAAACTCCTAAATGATTTCTCTAGTCTTAAAATCCTAAAAAATAAACTTGAGGATAAGTTATACACGCAAGGCCAAACCATTCAAACTGCACAAATGATGCATAAACATAGGAAGTTGAGTGATGATCATAGTGAGAAGGATTCTACTAAGCTAAAAGACAATTTCCTTAGAAGAGGTATAGGTGCACAACCATCATTATATGATGCAAACATTATGCTTGAGCCTAATCATGCCCCACTAGATGCTACATTGGATGATGAGGGCAATGAGATTGAAGATAGAACCAGAGAAAAACTTGCTGAGAAATTAAGGGATCCCCAGTGCATAGCTAATAAAATCTTGTACAATTATGATTACTCTGAAGATAATCAATTAGCTATCTTTGTCCCACAAAATAAATTTACTCCAGAGCAAGTCTTCTGGAACATTGACATGGAAAAGATGCAAGCAGAAAGAATAGTGGGAAAAACACGTACAGTTTTTCGGATAGCTGACCCAACCATTTATCCCCTGCACACACCCCAGCATCTAGTACCATATACTCTTCCCACACAGTGTAATACCCTAATTGCGTTATATGTCCTTGGTCAATTATTCGCTGATTTTGATAAAACATGTAAAAAGAGAATAACACCAACGGGTATTACTGAAGGGGAAAGAGATTTTGAGCAAACAAAACAATGTTACCTAACTGAAGTCATGCCATTTTTCAAACTTCTCAAAGAACATTTTGAGGGCCTTAAAAAAACCATTAATGATGATGTGACTCAAATGAAAAAGGTTTTTCAAGATGTGGAAAATGAGGGTAAACAATTGGCAATTGATCTTAAATGCAATGAAGTTGCGAGGAAAAATATTCTCATCATGAATGAGAATTTTATTACTAAATGTGTTGCTCAGGACGTATTTTATACTGCTACTGATTCTACGTTATCTGCCTGCCAATTTCATGAGATGTCTATTGCATTGACCGCTCTCCAGAATCGTGTTGTTGAGCTTGAGCGGGAGAATTTAAAATTGCGTGAGAAAATTCAAAACGATGACCATGATAACATGGTCAGGCATTTGTCAAAAATAGAGGTTGATAATCTTAATTTGCAATTAAAGTATCAACATCTAGAAGAAAGAACCAAAATCTCAAATGCCAAGACATCTTCGGATGCTCCTGAATTTGATACATGTTTTGAATTAGCCAAACGGGATGAAAAAATTCAAGCTCACACGAACACGATTCAAAAGTTGAGGGCACAAATTTCCCAATTGAAGTCAAACAATAGTGATGTGATTGGCACCCAAAAACCTCTGTCTGTAGATTATCAGAATTTTCAATTTCAAGATACCATCAATAAATTACAACATGAAAATGATTGGTTTCGTGCTGAAAATTCAAAAGTTAAACAACATTACAAAGAGTTATATGATTCAATTAAGATCAGACGTGATATAAACAATGAAAAGATAACTTCTTTGCTTAATGAGATTGAGAATCTAAAGACTCAAGGTAAAGGGAAAATGCCAATCATCACTTGTGATAATGTTGTTCAAAAGGTTTCTACTTGTAAGAAGTATGCAATTGATGCTGTGAATATTTCGCTTCCTCTTAGGAACAATAGGTCAGCTCACTATGCTTATTCTCGTACCTTAAGGATAGCCTTGACATGCTTCGTGAGACTGTAGAAGAGGATAGGATAGTGAAACAACTTGATGATGCTATTGTAGGTGCCTGATTTCTCACTAATAGATCTCAGGAACTCTTAGAATATGCTATTGGTACATGTCCTAAGATTGATAGCAAGCAAGATAGGTCATCTGCATCATCCTCTATGTCAAAAAACAAGCATGTTACCTTTGCTGAACCCTTGGAAACTTCATATCCCAACACATCAAAACATGTTCAGCAATCAGAAGTGAAAAGGACTAAAATTCCCATTAGTCCGTCTACAGGAGTAAAAAGTAACACTAAAGCTAGAGAATCTAAACCAAGGAGAAATAGAAGGAATTATAGGACTTTACCTGCTAAAAGTGTTCCTAAAAAGAAAGTAGACGACCACATGAGGAACATTAAGTCCAACTTGAGCAAAATGAGTCATAATTCAAAACCTAATTCACTTTGCAAAATATGTAATGAATGCATAATTTCGAGTAATCATGATAAATGTGTTGAGAAATTTCTGAAGTCAATTTACAAAACCCCAGTTAAGAAAGTTTGGAGAGCTAAACAAAGTAAGCAAATTTGGAAAGCAACAGGTAAACTGTTTGCCAATGTTGGTTATCAATGGAAGCCCACAAGAAGGAAATTCACTTTAGGAGAACAGTGCCCTTTAACTAGGATAACCAACTCAAAAGTAGTGCCCATTAAGGAATGGAAGCCAACTGGTAGAACTTTCCCTTTGGAGACCCAAGGTCCTTTAACTAGGCCCATTGCATCTACTAGTGAAGTTTCCAACATTGAAACGAATGCACTTAAGGTCTTAGTAGCTCCAGAACTTGTTTGCACTAACCAACTGGAACCCAACTAAAATTGGGGATCCGACGCTCCAAATTTTCTGCTCTCGTCTATTTCCAAATGCAGGTCGTACATTTCGTCCTTTGATATTTGGACTCAGGCTGCTCTAAAGCTGTGATTGGGGATCGCTCAGGGCTCGAGAATTTCATGAATAAGTTTATCGGGACAGTTAGATTCAGGAACTATCATTTCGGGGTAATTATAAGTTATGGAGATTATGTTTCTGGTGACAGCTAATTTCCTGGGTATACTACGCGGAAGGACTTGGGCATAATATGTTCTCTGTTGGTCAATATCCTGATTCCGATCTTGAAGATTGCCTTCAGAAATTACACATGCTTCGTCAGAGAATTGGATGGTATTGATCTTCTTAAAGACAGTCTTAGCACAAATCTACACACCTTTTTCCATCGAAGACATTAAGCGGTCCTCTCCTATTTGCCTTCTCACAAAGGCCTCAAAGAACAAATCGTGGCTATGGCAACAAAGTTTAATCACTTGAACTTTGGTACCATCAATGATCTTGCTCACAATGATCTAGTATGAGGTCTGCCTAGTTTAAAGTTCGAAAAAGAACATTTTCCTTCGGCTTGTCAACTGGGCAAAAGAAAGAAGCATACTCACAAATCCAGAACTGTCAATACCATCATGGAGGCTCTTCACACCCTTCACATGGATCTATGTGAACCAATGCAAAGTGTACTGGGAAGATGTATGTTCTAGTGATAGTCGTCGACTCTTCTCGGGTTACATGGGTAAGGTTTTTGAGAACCAAGGACGTGACTCCAGAGGTTATCATAAAACTCATCTAACAACTCATTCAATTTTACGAAAGTATTGGCATCACCCATCAGTAAAGTATCCCATGCACTCTTCAGCAGAATGGAATTGTTGAAAGACGAAACTGTTCTCTTGTAGAAGCTGGACGAACCATGCTAATATTCTCCAACGCACCGATGTTTCTATGGGCGGAAGCAATTGCTACAGCTTGTTACACCCAAAACCGATACTTGATACATACTCTTCACAACAAAACTCCAAATGAGCTGATTCATGATAGTAAAGGATATAGAATCTACAACAATCGAACCCGATAAATCTTGTTAACCATTCACGTCACATTCTTTGAGCTGACTGAGCAAATGGCTTCTGTACACATCAGTGCAGGACCCGCGTCTAAACTTTTGTCTCCTGAACCAATTAGTTCAGGTCTTGTACAGAATCCCACTCCTGCATGTACCTTATAAACCACCTACAAATGAGCATTTGAAGATCTTGTTTGACCCAATGTTTGAAGAATACCTTGAGACACCTACTGATGGTACACTGATACCACCAGCCGCTGCTGCTCCAGTTTTGTATAACTTAAATGGTCCATCAGTGTCTACGTGAATTGATCAAGATGCTCATCTGTGTACATCTAGGTACTGCATTCGACAATTCTTTTGAAGAGAATTCATTTGCTACTCTTGAAGATGCTCCGTTCAATAATCTATGTGTTCCTGAATCTTCGACTGAGACATCTTCTTCAAGGGATACAAACATAGCGTCTTCAGGTTCCTACCCTCAACCACAATCTCATAAAACGGACTGATGATCATCCGATTGACGACATTATTGGGAATCCTTCTCGATCGGTGTTCACATGAAGGAAACTAACCACCCATGCCTTGTGGTGCTGTTATAAATCCGTACTATCCAAAGTCGAACCCAAAGATTTCAAGACATCTATCTCTAAAGACTGTTGGGTTAATACGATGCAAGATGAAGCTTGCAATTTCGATTGACTCGAAGTATCGGAACGGGTACTACCTCCAGACTGTGCAATGATTATAGCTCTAAGTGGATCTTCAAAGTGAAACTTGATGAGCATTATGTCGTTCTGAAAACAAGGCAAGGCTTGTTGCTAAGGGATATCATCTATAGGAAGGCATTGATTTAGAGGAATCTTTCGCTCTGGTTGTTCGTATTGAAAATATCATAATGTTTCTCGCCAATGCTGCTAGTCAGAACATGACAGTCTATCAAATGGATATAAAAATTGCATTTCTAAATGGCAAGCTGAATAAAGTTCTTTATTCAGCCAACCGGAAAGATTTGTATATTTTGATCGTCCTACCCATGTCTATCGTCTGAAAAGGGCTCTCTATGGCCTAAAACAGACGCCTTGGGCATGGTACAATACACTGTCAAAGTTTCTCCTGGGAAACGGATTCTCCAAAAGTGTGGAGGATTAAGATGAGAATGGGGTAGTGGAACTTTACTTCATGAGGACAGAATTTCAACTGGCTGACTTGTTTACAAAGGCTCTTCCACGAGAAAGATTTCTATTCATTCTTCCGCGACTTGGAATGAAGGGTCTTACGCCAGAATATCTTATGTCTTCGGGAAGATAATGAGGAGTAAAAGGATTTTCCTCACATATCCTTTGTACATAGTTTAAAACAAAAAGAAAATAGAAAAATATAAAACCTATAAAAACCATAAAAATCTGAAAATCCAAAAATATTCTTCTTACGACATGTCTCTTGTGTAATCAATATTATGTACGTTTCTAGAAATGTCATTCAATAATGACACGGAAACATACATATGCTTGAGCAAGAGTTTTTCTTTTTAATAATGCTTTTCTAAACCATGTCGTTTCTAAAAATATTCTTTCAAGATGGCTTACAGTCATTTCAGGCTGTAACCCGGACTTAAAATCATGGCTTGTAGTCATTTCAGGCTGCAACCCGGACTTCAAAATTTTGGCTTGCTATTACTTCAGATAGCAACCCGCTTTTCAAAATGGGGAAAGCATGTCTCCAAAAAGATGGTTGTTCCTCTCACTGGGTGATGTTCACCCGGGCACGGATTACTTTATATCCGTGTTTCATCGATTTAATGTACGTTTCAGTGCATTATTTCTTGTTTAAGAAGAGAAGTCTTCTTTTTATCAAAACAAATAAATTTTCTTTTATGATTCTTCGAAAAATTATTTGAGTGATACATGGTGGTAATGTGTTGCTTGTAAATCAATCAGTCTTAGATACTTCATAAAATTTGTCACTCAATTAATGACAATGGATCATCAATTGAGGGGGAGAGTGATTTCCAATTTTATATCATCAAACGGATTTCTTGGTTGTCTTATAATTGTTAGAAAGGTTTGTAGTTAATGGGGTATTAGTTGAAGAGGAACTTACTAAGCTTTATCTTAAATGGCCAAATGTGTTAGTTGTTAGAAAGATTAGGGCATTATGTGCTATTTGCGTATAGCTTCCTAGCTTTATGAAACTATAAGGTCCATTTGTCTCACGTTGGTATCCTCGCTTAATCCCCTGAATACGTTAAAATCTAAAATCTTAATGATGTTAGAAAACCATTGTGTTTGTTGCTCTTGTTCTCTCCTCTGGCATTCGTATTATCTGATTGATTATGTTTCGTTTGCTGTTTGCTGAAAATTGTTTGATTGTTGTTGATTATGTGTTCGTGTTCTCAGGATTTGCTTAGGTATGTAGTTACCGGGTTAGAATCTTATTCCTAAGCTCCTGAATTGAATGTTGAAAATATGCGTGAATTGCCATGCTAGTGATTTGTTTATGTCTGATAGAAACTTGCAATGAATGTTCATGATTGCTAGTTTCTCATCATGCTAGATAGCATTTTGATGAGTTGCTTGAATGTTCTTTGATCATGATATGAATATGGTATTATGAGTAAGCCATAATTAAGAGTGAATCTGTATGTATGCATATCTTTGTTGATACTCTTATGCAGATTCCATGGCTAATGTGAATGTGCCTGCTCCTGCTCTAACCATTTGATCAAATGTTCAAACTTCATTGACTAGCTTTGATTTCACCTCAACAACAACATCCGTAGCAACAACGACAGCAACTCTTTCACCACCACCACCAGTTATCTTGTGTGTCATAAGTAGTGTGGTATCATATGTTATGTGTCAGTACATGAGTTTTTTATTTCATGAGTTTCTCGTTAAACTTTAAATCATTTATAAACTCGTCATACATGACACTAACATTCTCCCTTATTGATTGAGGGGGAGTAATGAATCGTCTCAATATCAGAATATCTTTAATCAGACAACATCTTGCACCTAAACTTTTCTAACTTATTTAAATCACTTGGGATCACAAATCTCAAATGGTTTGAAATTTTTGATCAGGGGAGAAAATGTGATTTAAATATGAAATCTGATATAAAATGTGATTGTTTTGGACTTAAACAAACGCTCCCCGATATGTGCTAAACTCTTTTGTATATCGATGCACATATTGAGGGGGAGCAAAATGGCTTGTGTAAAAGGATCCTTGCATCTTATGTGAGTGCATCTCAGTCTTGCCTCATGAATTGACGAAACAGAATTGTCTTGAATCGAAAGGACTAGTCCTGGACGGGTAATAACTTCAAGCTGGTTTAACCAGTGATGTAAGCGTGTCTCAAAGAGGACTAGTTTAAGTAGAATGTACCGTGTCGAGAAATCTTGGGTGAGACCGGGTAATAACTTCAAGCTAGTTTTACTAGTGATGTAAGCGTATCTCGAATGCCCGGTCATGTTCACTTAAGGTAGATCAATTCAAAAAATTGCTACTCTTCCCGACATGTGCAAATTTTCAAATCAATACATATGAGCACATGTTAAGGGGAGCATTTGAAAATGACAAAACTCTCAATGTGTTCACAAAATGTGTTTCTCTATCATAAACACGTTGAGAGAATTTTCAATGATTTGGTATATGGCAACATAGGATAGTCATGAAGTTATAAGGTGGCTAAGGTTAGGAAAACCGTCCTGTGATCAGCCAAAGCCGGAGGGATCTACCCATGGACAATACCAAATAGATAGTATTAGAAAGTCCGTAGGTATGTGTCACAACCCACAATTTCAGGTCATTTTTCCAAACTTCGATATTCTACTATTCACAAATTACTATTCATCGATCACTATTCACCGTTTTACTATTCATCGTTTTTGAGGTCAATTTGACATTCCGAGACATATTCAGAAATTTTACTATTCACATGACACTATTCATTTCCGGGAGAAAACTACTATTCATGTGCATTATTCATGTTATCGTAAAGTTAGTTTACGAGTGTTCAAATTCGCGTAACCGTATTGGTTCAGGAGCGAATTCATGCATTATTGTCAGGGACACTTCATACGGACTAGAAATAGTCTGCATGTCATCATTAGGGCACGTGCATACTATCCCACTCGTAGGATATCTAAATTACTACTTTTGGTACGATTAACGAATTACGTACGTTTATTTCAATAAACGCTAATACGCGAGCTATAAAAGTGTCTAACGTGTCCGACACTCCCGATTATGAACCTGATACGTTTTTATACTCATTTCTATAATATAAAAACTATAATATTAATTTACCCGGTATTTTGGAAATTTAACTAATACGTATCGTACGCTTAACTTAATAACGACGGTTTTCATCAAAATTGAACGATAATCACCCTAACTCTCCGTACTTGTACCCGACTTATTTTTACAACTTTTATAACTTTATTACGTCCTGAATAACTTCAACAAAACTTATTTTTAACAAACCCGGTACCCGATTAAACTTTAAACCTAAACCTAAACTAACTACACTTAATTACTAACACTAATATTTACTAACTAATCACCCAACATCCCTCCCCTTTTCCCTCACCAAAACCGGCCAAGCCCCCCCCCATGGTCTTCACACTTTTATTACCTCACCAAACCTATTAATTGTCCACCAAACTTTTGTCCAAGTATATATTAAACTTTCCTTAACTCATTTTCACTAAAATCACTTTTCTTACAAACTAGCAAAGCTTTTTCTCTCATTTTCTTTAGTGTTTGGTTCGAATTGGGGTAGACAAGGAGCAAGGAAGAAAAATTTTACAAGATCATTTCATAAACTAGTTAGTATAATCATCCTTGTTAGAGTTTTGAAATAAAAACTCAAGGATTAGTAAGCTTTTTATCATCTAAACTCTCTAAACCACCAAGTAAGTATACAAATTCATTTTTATGATTTTTACAAGTTATTATTATGTTCATATAATTTTCTTATAAGATCTTACACATGTATCAACTTGTACCACTTCATTTTGTATATTTTAACTTTGAAGCCCTAAAAATGGAAACATATGAAACTCTTGTTAGACCTAGTGGTTTGATGATATTTTAGGACCCATGACACCCTAAGAAGGTGTATGGTAGGATTAGATTAGTCTTGTGGTGTTTGAAAGTGGATTGGTGAAGGATGGAACTAGTTTAGAGACTTGGAAATGATTTTTGGAACTTTTGAAATACCTACTGTCCTTATTTTAAATTCGTGGGAAAATCAGTAAGTGATGACTAAGTTTTGACCAAAGATTTAGAAAATACATTCAAAAACGAAACTTTAGGCGAAAGAATGGATTAAAACGAGTTTATAACGAAGGAGTTATGATTTTTGCAAACTTGACGACGAAAACTACTTTTCCAGAAAACTGCTTGCTGTTGGGCAGAATACGATGGGTATTTTGAGGCCTTAAACGTAACCTAAAAGAGCCGAGTTGTCTAAAATATACTAGTATACACAAAGACGAATCCGTGGACATAAAGAACAAGGAAAACGAGCTTGACACGACAAAGTTATGACCGTTCTAACATCGTCGAACTATATATATATATATATGGACACAAATAAAAATAATAACGTACGCGTTAAACGGTATATTTTCTAGTAAATATTACTAAGGACTAATTTCTTATCAAACGAATACGTACGACTCGAGGGAATACTTATACGACTTAACGACGTATTTCAAGGTTTTCAATACAAGGATTTTAACGCTAACTTTGGTACGAGTTATTATGACAAGTTATATACTTCACTAAATGGAATTATTTTTCCTAAGTATGGAAACCATTTTTCTACGACGATAACTAGTATTTTCAAATTACGAGTGGTATGAGTATCATGTGCATGTGCATTCACTTCATTTCAGCTTGATCTAAGTTAGATCATGGTTATTCATTTAGGTTGCGGCTAGTGCTCGCGCCTCGTTGTCCCGACTACTTTCACCTCATTGCACCATCTTTGTACCATTATTTCGAGGTGAGTTTTCATAGCCCCGTTTTTAGTACTTATTTGATTTTAAATCCCACGGGGGAGAATACATTGCACTATTATTTTTGGTACATGCCCAAGTATTAAATTCTGTACATTGCTTAAGTTGCTAGTACTACCACTGCAAGTCCCCTTTATTATCATGAACCGTTAATTATTGCCAAGCGAGAGTGAGTGGATAGATCTATCGAGGGTGACTCCTCCATTCGTGTTTGGGTTGCTCCATAAGGAAAACGAATGCATTTCATGTCTAAATATAGTACGAGTGTCTGGTAAACACTCCTTTGGGGCATATTTTAGTACGTCTAGCTTCGGTGTCATGAGCTTAAGAGACAATGTAACTTTTTGACAATTTGTCACTTTACTATATACTGGTGGCTTATGTACTTACGAATTTCTTATAAACCTATGATTATTCACCAACTTTATGTTGACCGTTTTTCGCAATGTATTTCTCAGGTATCTAAAGCATTTCTCATGGCATTGCATGGAGTCACTTTGTGTATCAAGGCTGACGCGTCACTTTTGGATTTCATGCACTTTGAACTATCGTTTGATTGTACTAAACTTGTTTCTTTAAACCTTTTCTAACTTTGGGACCTATGTTTTATAACTTTGGTTATTTTGAATGAATCAAACGATGTATTTTATAAACGACACTTTAGGTCGTTCAATATATCCTGGTTGTGTGCTATGATCCGTTACACCCTCAGGTATTCCATTCCGCTGCCATTCAGGTATTTTGGGGGTGTGACAGATTGGTACCAGAGCTAAGGTTATAGCGAACTAGGTTGCATCATTGACCCTAGACTATAACCACACTATCATAGCATATCATCATTTCATCATAAGTGCATATTTACTTATTTTTGGTGATGCCATTATACGAGTTATTTATTTATTTCACCTTGATTATCTCAGAGACATGTCTTCGTATCCCGACACTGTCATACTTTACACCATCTCAGATTCTGATGATGAGGACTCTGTGTCCTCTACTGCTGTTTCACCACTTGTTTCTCCTACACCTGAGTTGCCACTTTTGGCGTCAGATGATGATACCGAACCTTTCGAGGAGGAGGAGACGGCTCCTACTCCCCATGTCCATCCTACTATACCTACTGACATACCATCATCTCCTACTACTACTATCCATTCAGAGCCGAGACTTATGTTTCCTAGGGAGAAGACTGTTCAGGGCCCTAGGAAGAGGGTTCGTATTTCTACATCTACTTATAGGAGTCTCCCGAGTCCTATTGTGCCTACACCACCACCACCAGCCTTACCCACTACTACTCCTATGCCTACCTCACTCTTGCCGCTTCGGAAGCGTGCAAGGCTTACCACTCCAGATTCACTTACCACTGAGACTGATGACTTTTCACCACTACCAGAGTACCACATAGGTGAGAGTTCTAGAGCTGCTGCGGCTAGGAGCCCTACAGCTGTCACATTAGAGGATCAGATGGGTGCTCAGCAGGAGCAAGTAGATAGGTTGGGGTATCGAGTTGATGAGATCATTACCACTAGACTTGAGGCTGTTGAGGAGCAGGTTGAGGATTTGGTTCAGGGCAGAGTTAGTATTGATGTGTCTTACCATGGACTAGAGGCACGACAGTTGAGGCATCAGGAGGAGATTGAGCTACTTAGGGATGAGTTACCTGAGATTCGAGATCGAGCTCAGGCGACACAGGAGACCCAGTGGGAGCAGGTAGATGAGTTGACACTGCTTCGAGAGAGGGTAGTTGTTTTGGAGCGTAGGGATGCTTCTTCTCGGTTACGACTCGAGCATCTTGAGGAGATTGTGGTGGCGATGGATCATGAGATTCGCCGCTTGAGGGGAGAGCCTGGACCATCTAGAGCACCGGGAGGAGCCTAGACGTAGACTGGTATTATATATTAGCTTGTATTATTTTCCTAGTCCCGGGATGTGGGACATAGTTCAAGAACTTATAATCTTTTGATTGTTGTACAAACAAATATTATCAAGTGCGACTCTACTATGTGGAAATGTTGTGCTATATATTATATCGGTCCATGTAGACCGAAATTTTCATGTATTATATTCATGTGTTGTGATTATATTTATGATGTTTCGTGGTTGCTCTTTGTTATTATTGTATTTATCCAGGTTGTGGTTGTATATACACATGTCGTGGTTGTATTCGTACGTGTTGGGTTGTATCGGCACAGATTGTGGTTGTATTCGTACATGTCGTGGTTGTATTTATATTTGTTGTGGTTGTATATTTATATACATGTTGTGGGTGTATATCTTTGGTACGATGACTATTTCTATTATGATTTTTCTCATGGTTATTTCCATTATGATTTATCAGAAATATGGCACCAAGGAAGGGTAAGACTGCACAGGAAACCCCCACTATGACTCAAGCCGCTATCCGCAAGTTGGTCAGGGATAGTATTGCAGAAGCTCTGGAGGTTGAGAGAGCTGAGGTTGCTGCAAGGGCTGCTGAGGCTGCTTCTAATACCGAGGTCGTTGAACCACCCACTGCTAGGCGTGGATGTACATGGAAAGATTTCAAGATTAGTGATCCCGTCAAATTTAAGGGCACTGAAGGAGCGGTTGCTTTAATCCGCTGGTTCGAAAAGACTGAGAATGTTTTTCTCATGTGTGAATGCCCGGAAGTTAGCAAGGTGAAGTTTGCTACAGGTATGCTTCTTGATGAAGCTATGTCTTGGTGGAATTCGTATGCTCAGCCGATTGGTATGGAAAATGCTCACAAGCTTACTTGGGAGGAATTCAAGAAATTGATGACAAAGAAGTTTTGCCCTCGTACCGAGGTGCAAAAGATGGAAACGGAATTTTATGAGCTTGTGACTAAAGGTGATGACATTGAGACTTATTTCAGGAGGTTTCAAGAGTTGGCTGCACTATGTCCAACTATGGTTCCCGATGATGAGAAAAAGATGGAAAACTTTGTTGGTGGATTACCTGAAAGTGTTCGAGGAGATGTGATTTCTTTTGACCCTCAATCAATGGAAGAAGCTATTCGTATAACTCAGAAACTCATGGTTCAAGTAGTCAAAGGGAAATCTGCTGTCAACAACAACTACCGTTCAAACAACACCAACTACACCAACACTCGGAACAACAACAACTATAACAACAATCGGAACCGCAACTATCCCAATAACCGAAACAACAATCCAAACAACAATAACAACAACAAGAGAAGATTCGATTACAACCAAGGTGGAAACGCTGTTCAGCCGCCACCTAAGAGACAAGAAGTGGCAAAGGCCTATGCTGCAGGACCGACTGAAAGGAGGGGATATGAGGGTAATTTACCCAAGTGCGAAAAGTGTCAGAGGCATCATAACCCAGGACGTTGCCCAAATGCATGCGGTAGCTGCAAGAAGGTTGGTCATCACATAAAAGATTGCAAATTTCCAACCTTGGGTAACAATCAGAAGCCACCGGTAACATGTTTTGGCTGTGGAGAAATTGGACACTTTAGGGGTGAGTGCCCACAGAAGAAGAATCAAGGAACTGGAAATCAAGATGGAAGGGCTCGAGGAAGAGCTTATGTCATGGGAGGAGACGATGTCAAAGAAGACCCGAATGTTGTTGCGAGTACGTTCCTCGTTAATAATCGTTATGCATCCATTTTATTTGATTCAGGAGCGGATAGAAGTTTTGTGTCTATTGCATTTGCACCCTTGCTTAACATAGAACCAATCCCATTAGACATTTCTTATATCGTTGAATTAGCCGATGGATCTTTAGTTAACACCAACACCATTATCCGTGGTTGCACTATAAATTTCCTAAACCATCTATTCAATATAGACCTTATGCCTGTAGAACTTGGAAGTTTCGACGTTGTGATCGGTATGGATTGGTTATCTCGGCATCGAGCGAGAATTATTTGTGATGAGAAAGTTGTTCACCTTCCTTATAACGGTGAAACTTTGGTTGTTCGCGGAGAGCGAAGTGGAACTAGACTTAGTATTATATCGTGCATTAAAACTGAGAAGTACATAAAGAAGGGTTGTTATGCATTTTTGGCTCACATCACGGAGAAGAAGTCGGATGAGAAACGACTTGAAGATGTGCCAATTGTTAAGGAATTTCAAGAAGTTTTTCCGGAAGAATTGCCAGGACTTCCGCCTACACGACAAGTTGAGTTTCAAATTGAATTAGTGCCAGGAGCTGCACCAATTGCACGAGCACCGTATAGACTTGCACCTTCGGAAATGCAAGAATTGTCGAATCAATTGCAAGAACTTTTGGACAAAGGATTCATTAGACCGAGTTCCTCGCCTTGGGGAGCACCGGTTTTGTTTGTGAAGAAGAAGGACGGAACCTTCAGGATGTGCATCGACTATCGTGAGCTGAACAAGTTAACGATTAAGAACCGTTATCCACTCCCCAGAATTGACGACTTGTTCGACCAGTTACAAGGTTCTAGTTTTTATTCCAAGATTGATTTAAGATCTGGTTACCATCAACTTAGAGTTCGGGAAGAGGATATCCCGAAGACGGCATTTAGAACACGCTACGGTCATTATGAATTTCAAGTGATGCCTTTTGGATTAACCAACGCACCTGCGGTATTTATGGATCTCATGAATAGGGTGTGCAAACCGTATCTCGATAAGTTTGTGATCGTATTCATTGACGATATCTTGATTTATTCCAAGAGTAAGGAAGATCACGAAGAACACCTCAGAACAATACTGGAACTACTCAAGAAGGAGCAATTGTATGCCAAATTTTCTAAGTGTGATTTTTGGATACGTAGAGTTCAATTTCTTGGTCATGTTATTGATAGCCAAGGATTACAAGTCGACCCGGCAAAGATCGAGGCAGTTAAGGATTGGGCTACGCCCAAGTCTCCTACGGAAATTCGTCAATTCCTAGGACTTGCCGGATATTACAGAAGGTTTATTGAAGGGTTTTCTAAGATAGCGAAGTCGTTGACAAAACTGACACAAAAGAATGAGAAGTACGAGTGGGGAGAAAAACAAGAGTCCGCGTTTCAACTATTGAAACAAAAGCTTTGTAGCGCGCCGATTTTGTCACTACCTGAAGGTATTGAGAACTTTGTGGTATATTGCGATGCTTCGCATCAAGGACTTGGAGCTGTGCTAATGCAACACGAGAAGGTGATAGCTTATGCATCTAGACAGCTTAAGATACACGAGAAGAATTACACTACTCACGACTTGGAATTGGGTGCGGTAGTTTTTGCACTCAAGATTTGGAGACACTACCTTTATGGTACTAAGTGTGTAATTTTTACCGACCACAAGAGCTTACAGCATATACTCGATCAGAAGGAACTTAATATGAGACAACGTCGTTGGCTAGAGTTGTTGAGTGATTACGATTGTGAAATCCGATATCACCCAGGGAAAGCGAATGTTGTAGCAGATGCACTTAGCCGAAAAGAACGACTCAAACCTTTGAGAGTCAGGTCATTGGGAATGACTATCATTTCGCCATTACCATCGAAAATTCTAGAGGCTCAGATTGAGGCTCTCAAGGAAGGAAACCGACCGCATGAGAAACTTTATGGTATGCCAGAAAGCGAAAATGGCTTTGTAAAGAGATCAGATGGAGTGTTATGCTTCAAGGACCGAAGTTGGATACCACTCTATGGTGGAGTGCGAGAATTGATTATGCATGAATCACACAAGTCGAAGTACTCTATTCATCCAGGTTCGGATAAGATGTACCAAGATCTCAAAAAGCTTTATTGGTGGCCGAATATGAAGGCAGAAATAGCTATGTACGTCAGCAAATGTCTTACTTGTGCTAAAGTGAAAGCCGAGTACCAGAAACCGTCAGGGTTACTTCAACAACCGGAGATTCCACAATGGAAGTGGGAACGTATTGCTATGGATTTTGTCACTAAACTTCCAAAGACGTCAGGAGGTTTCGATGCTATTTGGGTAATCATCGATCGACTTACCAAATCAGCTCATTTCATACCCATTAGAGAGACTTATACGATGGAACAACTTGCTAGACTTTATGTCAAGGAAATAGTCTCAAGACACGGTGCACCAGTTTCCATCCTTTCCGACAGAGATAGTCGTTTTACTTCGAACTTTTGGCGGTCATTACAAGATTCTTTTGGATCGAAATTAGACATGAGCACTGCTTACCATCCTCAGACCGATGGTCAGAGTGAGAGGACTATTCAGACACTTGAGGACATGCTTAGAGCATGTGTGATTGACTTTGGAAATGGTTGGGCTAACCATTTGCCGTTAATCGAGTTTTCTTACAACAACAGTTACCATTCGAGCATTAAGGCTGCACCATTTGAGGCACTTTATGGTCGTAAGTGTCGATCTCCAGTTTGTTGGGCCGAAGTCGGTGAAGTACAATTTACTGGCCCGGAGATGGTACAAGAAACAACAGAAAAGATCATTCAAATTCGAGAGAGACTCGAAACTGCTAGAAGTCGACAGAAGAGCTACGCAGATGTTCGACGCAAACCATTGGAATTCCAGATCGGAGACAAAGTTATGTTGAAAGTCTCGCCTTGGAAAGGCGTAATACGTTTTGGAAAACGCGGGAAATTGAACCCGAGATACATTGGACCATTCAAGATCCTGGAGAGGATTGGTCCGGTTGCTTACAAGCTTGAACTTCCGTCAGAACTTAGCAACGTACATAACACGTTTCATGTTTCGAACCTCAAGAAATGTCTTTCGGACGAGTCTGCCATTATACCATTAGAAGAAATACAACTCGATGACAAGCTTAACTTTGTGGAAGAACCAGTTGAAATCATGGATCGCGAGATCAAACAGTTGAAACAAAGTCGAATTCCGATCGTGAAGGTTCGTTGGAATTCTCGAAGAGGACCCGAGTTTACTTGGGAACGAGAAGACCAAATGCGACGCAAGTATCCACAACTTTTCACCGAGCCTAGTACCGAGACCAACACTGACTGAATTCAGGGACTGAATTCCTTTTTGGATGGGCGACTGTCACAACCCACAATTTCAGGTCATTTTTCCAAACTTCGATATTCTACTATTCACAAATTACTATTCATCGATCACTATTCACCGTTTTACTATTCATCGTTTTTGAGGTCAATTTGACATTCCGAGACATATTCAGAAATTTTACTATTCACATGACACTATTCATTTCCGGGAGAAAACTACTATTCATGTGCATTATTCATGTTATCGTAAAGTTAGTTTACGAGTGTTCAAATTCGCGTAACCGTATTGGTTCAGGAGCGAATTCATGCATTATTGTCAGGGACACTTCATACGGACTAGAAATAGTCTGCATGTCATCATTAGGGCACGTGCATACTATCCCACTCGTAGGATATCTAAATTACTACTTTTGGTACGATTAACGAATTACGTACGTTTATTTCAATAAACGCTAATACGCGAGCTATAAAAGTGTCTAACGTGTCCGACACTCCCGATTATGAACCTGATACGTTTTTATACTCATTTCTATAATATAAAAACTATAATATTAATTTACCCGGTATTTTGGAAATTTAACTAATACGTATCGTACGCTTAACTTAATAACGACGGTTTTCATCAAAATTGAACGATAATCACCCTAACTCTCCGTACTTGTACCCGACTTATTTTTACAACTTTTATAACTTTATTACATCCCGAATAACTTCAACAAAACTTATTTTTAACAAACCCGGTACCCGATTAAACTTTAAACCTAAACCTAAACTAACTACACTTAATTACTAACACTAATATTTACTAACTAATCACCCAACATCCCTCCCCTTTTCCCTCACCAAAACCGGCCAAGCCCCCCCCCCATGGTCTTCACACTTTTATTACCTCACCAAACCTATTAATTGTCCACCAAACTTTTGTCCAAGTATATATTAAACTTTCCTTAACTCATTTTCACTAAAATCACTTTTCTTACAAACTAGCAAAGCTTTTTCTCTCATTTTCTTTAGTGTTTGGTTCGAATTGGGGTAGACAAGGAGCAAGGAAGAAAAATTTTACAAGATCATTTCATAAACTAGTTAGTATAATCATCCTTGTTAGAGTTTTGAAATAAAAACTCAAGGATTAGTAAGCTTTTTATCATCTAAACTCTCTAAACCACCAAGTAAGTATACAAATTCATTTTTATGATTTTTACAAGTTATTATTATGTTCATATAATTTTCTTATAAGATCTTACACATGTATCAACTTGTACCACTTCATTTTGTATATTTTAACTTTGAAGCCCTAAAAATGGAAACATATGAAACTCTTGTTAGACCTAGTGGTTTGATGATATTTTAGGACCCATGAAACCCTAAGAAGGTGTATGGTAGGATTAGATTAGTCTTGTGGTGTTTGAAAGTGGATTGGTGAAGGATGGAACTAGTTTAGAGACTTGGAAATGATTTTTGGAACTTTTGAAATACCTACTGTCCTTATTTTAAATTCGTGGGAAAATCAGTAAGTGATGACTAAGTTTTGACCAAAGATTTAGAAAATACATTCAAAAACGAAACTTTAGGCGAAAGAATGGATTAAAACGAGTTTATAACGAAGGAGTTATGATTTTTGCAAACTTGACGACGAAAACTACTTTTCCAGAAAACTGCTTGCTGTTGGGCAGAATACGATGGGTATTTTGAGGCCTTAAACGTAACCTAAAAGAGCCGAGTTGTCTAAAATATACTAGTATACACAAAGACGAATCCGTGGACATAAAGAACAAGGAAAACGAGCTTGACACGACAAAGTTATGACCGTTCTAACATCGTCGAACTATATATATATATATATATGGACACAAATAAAAATAATAACGTACGCGTTAAACGGTATATTTTCTAGTAAATATTACTAAGGACTAATTTCTTATCAAACGAATACGTACGACTCGAGGGAATACTTATACGACTTAACGACGTATTTCAAGGTTTTCAATACAAGGATTTTAACGCTAACTTTGGTACGAGTTATTATGACAAGTTATATACTTCACTAAATGGAATTATTTTTCCTAAGTATGGAAACCATTTTTCTACGACGATAACTAGTATTTTCAAATTACGAGTGGTATGAGTATCATGTGCATGTGCATTCACTTCATTTCAGCTTGATCTAAGTTAGATCATGGTTATTCATTTAGGTTGCGGCTAGTGCTCGCGCCTCGTTGTCCCGACTACTTTCACCTCATTGCACCATCTTTGTACCATTATTTCGAGGTGAGTTTTCATAGCCCCGTTTTTAGTACTTATTTGATTTTAAATCCCACGGGGGAGAATACATTGCACTATTATTTTTGGTACATGCCCAAGTATTAAATTCCGTACATTGCTTAAGTTGCTAGTACTACCACTGCAAGTCCCCTTTATTATCATGAACCGTTAATTATTGCCAAGCGAGAGTGAGTGGATAGATCTATCGAGGGTGACTCCTCCATTCGTGTTTGGGTTGCTCCATAAGGAAAACGAATGCATTTCATGTCTAAATATAGTACGAGTGTCTGGTAAACACTCCTTTGGGGCATATTTTAGTACGTCTAGCTTCGGTGTCATGAGCTTAAGAGACAATGTAACTTTTTGACAATTTGTCACTTTACTATATACTGGTGGCTTATGTACTTACGAATTTCTTATAAACCTATGATTATTCACCAACTTTATGTTGACCGTTTTTCGCAATGTATTTCTCAGGTATCTAAAGCATTTCTCATGGCATTGCATGGAGTCACTTTGTGTATCAAGGCTGACGCGTCACTTTTGGATTTCATGCACTTTGAACTATCGTTTGATTGTACTAAACTTGTTTCTTTAAACCTTTTCTAACTTTGGGACCTATGTTTTATAACTTTGGTTATTTTGAATGAATCAAACGATGTATTTTATAAACGACACTTTAGGTCGTTCAATATATCCTGGTTGTGTGCTATGATCCGTTACACCCTCAGGTATTCCATTCCGCTGCCATTCAGGTATTTTGGGGGTGTGACAGTATGATTATGAAAAAAAGGAGATATGTGAGAATGGAGAAAGAAGGGGTTGAAGAATTAAAAAGAAATGAAATGAGAAAGGGTGAAAAGAAATAGCCCTCCAATTATTCAACCTTAGGGCAGAAACCGGGTTCAATTCATAATCTACTGATGGTTGCTAAGGCAACATCGGTATTGAAGACAAGACATCATGGACCCAGTGACGTAATGCACTAAACCTTCTAGCCACTCAAGTTCTCTTAACAGAACTTGTTTCATTCTCACGGGGAACCGGTGTAATCTATCGACATATCTCTTAGAGATGGTTGATATTGAAGCAGGAGACCTCTCCCTAATCTCCGCATAGGAAAACCAAATGCACTTATTAAGTCTAGATCCTCGAGATACATAAAAAGATCTCATAGGAACACGTGATACTTCTACCCTGGTTGTTCAACATTTAGGACACCAGTGGTAAACTTATGAGTCCGACGTAGATCTTAGCATTCTGCCAGAACATTTATGAGGGAAGTTACTATTGTAACTCCCAGTGATTGAGTGGAAATTCCTGCCAGGGTCAACATCAAGCAGCCCTGAAAGCAGGTCACTTAGGTAATTCCTTGTAGATTACGCTTAGTGGTCACGATAGTTATAAACGGTCAACAGTCGTGGAGTGATCTCCAGCGACTCACCCAATCGTTGATCTACTTAGGTAGATCGTGTGAATCCTTTCAGGGTTTGCCGATTGGGAACGGTCTTGGTAAGGGTTAGAAGGAGTCTTCACACTATGCTGTTGACAATCTCTAATTCCAAGCCTATAAGTACCGGAAAATTTATTGCTAACTGTCTGCTTGCAGGAATTTCTGACGATTGCTGTTGATTGCAGAAAAGATGCTGATCCATCACCACATGCTCGCACTTCAACATCACTATCTAAGAAATCATGATCATTGATTGGGCCTCATCTATGCTTTCACAACTCTGATGCAGAAGATCATGATCCAGAATAGTGTTTGCATGTCAACTCAAAGACGTTCAAATCACATGGAGACATTACTACTCAAAGATGACTTGCAGATACTCATTTGGATGATGAACTCAAAGTAATGCCAAAGATCATCCAACTCATTGAACAAGTCATCTAGAGTCGGCTGCTGTATCTACAAAAACATGTTTGAAGAATCAAAATATACGAGCTACAAGATTTCATGGATGCAAGAATTCCGTACTCATCTTCTGGGGTGACCTCCCTTAGGGGGAGATTGCTAGGAATACAATTATTCAGTTAAAGACTCAGTCACCCCAAGTATTGCTAAGCATTATGTAGCTCGTAGAATTATCCTTATTATAGTTAGTACATAGTTTATTAGTAGTTAAATATGTAAATAGTATTCGTAGAGTGGTTCGGGTCTTTACCCTCTGTCAGCTCACTCTACAGCTCGTTTCATGGAGCACCAAGTATTGTAGTATAAATACCCTCTCCCCCCAAGGGAGAGGGTTGGAACTTCTCACACATTCAATCTAATACATTTTTATTTCTCTCACTAGAAGTCTCCCACATCTCTTTCTCTCTCTAAACTTCTTACACTATTTCGGTCCATAAATCACAATACTATACGTGTTTATAATTATGAGTATCCTATAGAATCGAATTAGGAGATTCCTATTCCAGCCAAGTCCGGGCTGTTCCTTTTAAGGAGAAAGGAAATAACTTCAATTTCACCACATCGTGAGGAACTTGGTTCATTCTTATGGTCTCAGCGATGTCGGTGAAATTTCTGATGTGAGCATAGGGGTCTTTGTGATCAAACCCGTGAAAGGATATACCCGTGATCAAATTGAGTAATCCGTGATTGATCTCAAAATTGGCATTGATGTCCGGAATCACAATAGCTCTCCTCACACCATTGAATGGTGATTGGAGTTGTTCATCCATTGGACATGGATCAAATGCCGGTTGTTGTCCCATCGGCGCGATAACATTGTGCTGTGGACCACCCATCGGCGGGGGTCCGTTGTGTTGTTCGTTTTGGTTCATCTCCTCGTCGTCAAGGAAATGAACCCGACTAGTATGTCGTAAAACCCGCTCGGGGTTAGAGAACGGAGACGTAAGACTTCAAAAGAAGAACGGGTGTGCATACACCACAAGCAAATTTAAAAAGAAAATGAAACAGAAAAGAGAAAAGAAAATCTTTTTGTTTTTTATATTTGTATCTCAAAAACTTTTTATTTCTTTTGTTTTTCTTTTTATAAAACGTAACGTTAATCAAAAACCGTTTCTTTCAAAACCACGCGCGACGGGACGGGAGAGAAGAATGGATCTCTCTTCAGCTAGCAATTTAATGTCTTAGCTTCCGTATTTCCCGCTTAATCGGTTGTAGTAATTGAAATAATCCGATAAACAACTAATTTACGATTTTGTTATATTATAAGGCTTATTTGATTTACAACGCCCTCCCTTCCACGGCAGAGTCGAGGCTGTAACTTTATTATTTTTTTGGTATTTTTGTAAACACTTTAGGAAAAGTGTTTTGAATTTTTCAAAATTTATATTTATATAGAAATATATACAAAATAGAGGAATGCTTAACAAACCACGATTTTTCAAAACGATATTCAAAAACTCACTTCGACCTTCCCCAGCAGCGGAGCCAAAAATTGATGTGTGTCAATTATAGTATATATTTATTTTACCGAAGAAATGCTTAGGAAAGTATTTCCCGGGTCGTTCTCCCAACGAAGGTTTGAATGAAATTTCGAATAATCAAATTGGGAATCGTGTAGTGAAAAGTGAATAGTGAGAAGTGATTGTGGAATTCAAATTATAAAAAGATATAGTGAAATATGCAAAGAGTACAAGCTATATATGCACAAAAGTCTAAAACGTGAAAACGGAAATGCAAACGTAATTTTTAAATGTAACGTACGAAATAAAACGCGACTTTTATACTAAAAATGATCTTACAATTGTGAAACAAATTTCTAAAAATCTTAAACTATTAAAAAGAATTTTGTGAAAAATAAAAATATTTTTTTGGTTTTTTTATCTATTTTCTATGAATTTAAATTCTATTTATTGAATTAAAAAGTAATTAAAAATGAAAGAAAATGTAAAATAATAATGGGAAAATTATAAAATCTATTCTGAAAAATCTAGAATATTATAAAAGAATTTTCTAAACTATTTTTGTATTTTTAAAAGCTTTTTCTGATTTTTTATGGATTTTTGATTATTAAAAAGTATTAAAAATTGATTAAAAACTAAGAAATATTAAGAAAAATAGTAAATCAATCCAGAAAAATCTGGAAAAATTACAGAAAATCTAAAATAATATGTAAAGATTGCATAAAAATTTTGGAATGAAAACAATAAGCAGAAGTGCTTATCTTAGCTAAAACAGCTTATGGCAAGTGTTTATTTATAAGCACTTGCCACAAAACTTATCCAAACTTTCAACACAGATATAAAATGCAATAATGGACTCAATTATGCACAGATATGATGTAAGTTGACATAGAAACACAAGATCTAAGCAATAAGCAATCTAACTAAAGCTAATGAATAAGCAACTTAATTGCAGAATAAGCTAGGATCACAGAAGCCACTAGAAACACTAGAAATAACTTCTAAACACTTAGATGAACTTAAAAATATCAATCAAGCAAAAGTAACAAGCTAAATGAGTGATAGCAGGCCTATGTTCATTCAGCATACATGTTCCAATCAACAAACTTGCAGATTCAAATAAGCTATTCTAAAAAGCTCTGAATTATGAAGTATTGGGGGCAAAAGATCTACTGTACTACTAAGTTTTTAAAAACAGCCAATGCACTATCACTAACTCCCAATTGCTAATCTAAAAGGAGTTAAGTTCAGCAACCTGTGGGATATTAAAAACTGAAGCAATAATTCCTATTCTGACTTTTATTAAACTATAACTAATTGACTTTTTTTAAATTCTAATGATTGAATCTACTTCTAATTGTATTATGAAGCTATGATTACACTAAATTGAGCTATATTAATCTATTGTGCAACTATTACTACAAAGCTACTAACTGATTTCTATTTTATACTAACAGTTAATGAACTGTTAAACTATCTTTGACTATTTCACCAACTAACCTACTGTTTTTCTATTCTATAAATCTATTATTACACTAATGTGACCTATGTGTGAGGCTAAAACAACAAATTATCAACAACTAACCTCAGCAATTCAGATAACCAAACACCCCCTTATTTGCAGCTTACACCATGAATCTATGGAACAAACCATTAATCTCCAAACTACTGATCATTACAGCTATGATAACACAAATGAAAGCTAAATCAACTATCAAACACAACTAAATCCAACAGAAACACAGATACATACAAAATTATGAAATAAAATGAAAGCAAAACTTATAATCCAATTCACCTCAGCTCTAAATAGAGGTGATTCACTTAGCAAGCCAGTCTCTAGACAGGCCAAGAGCTTCCAAAACTCTCTTTAGCTTGCCAAATTACCACAGTTCACCAAATAACCATGACAGTTGACTATTGTTGACTGACAATGAAATGAACAAATACTTATTGTAAAACTCAATCCTCAACCCTACTATATCTATTAAGCTAAAATAGATGATAGTAGCAACTTTTCAGCTTATGTGAAAGCTGAATCTACAAAAACTATTTTTATGATTTTGAGTTCTTATGAAATTTTGTAAACAACTAAGTCTATTTTGCAATGAAATTGTAAACTAGTAGATTTAAAAACTGATATACTACTGAAATTCAATGAGATTTAAACTAAAACAATTTAACTAAATCAATAAGCTGTAAAGATTAAAAGTAAAAGTTGATTTCATTGAAATTTAAAGCATTACAATTAAAAATGAAATTACAACTACAGAGACTGAGTAATTAAACGGGCAGAGCTTCACTAGCCTAAACTCCACCACCTAAAACAGATATCTAATGCTTCTATATATAGCCACGAAATGAAGGATCTAGAGAGAGGGGTATTCAGCTGCCAAGCTGGCGATCCTCGTGAATTGCGCTTCTTTGAGTTTCATTCAAGCCCTTAGATCATAATCCTAGCAATCCCACCTCATGTGCAACCTTGGATCAAAAGATATGACGCGTTCCAACCAATTAGCTCTTGCCAAGTGTCCCAAACATGTGCTTCTTTGCCTCTAACACCTTCTGACATCACCAAATAGCTTCTAGATGCGAGCGATTGGACTCAATTACCCTTAATTATGGTAATTAAGAGGCGGGGTAATATTAGGGTTCAAGTGAATAGTAATTTCTGGGTAGAGGGTTAAATTAGGGGGCGGGAGTAAGGGTAATAGTATTTTATGTAAGTTTGACTTTGGGATGTGGGTTGACCGAGGGGTGAGATGGGCCGGGTATTGATGAGAATGGTGTTTGGGCTTTTGTCATTGGTATTGGATTATTTATTTGGAAATGGACTTTATTTATGGACCAAGCTTAGTTAGAAGTAATTTCAGATTTTGTACCATAAAATTACAAGGACTAAAAGTGTATAATCTGAAAAACCAAGGACCAAATCTGTAATTCTCCAAAAGTATTATCCAAGGGCTATTTCTGTCCATCTTAGATTCTTTGAGGGCTGATTTTGATTTATCTTGAAGATTATCATGAGGGACCAGATTTGACAATTCTGAAAAGTATAGGGATTAATTCTGGCATATCCTCAAACTTCTCACAAGGATCTCTTTTGCACAAGTATTGTTGGGATTCTTGATTTGATGTGACAAAATAGATAAAAGAATGAAACAAAGGGACTATAATGTAAAGCTGGAATTCTACAAAAGGCGAAGATTGAAACAAGAAGGATTTGCTTGATAAAGAAGATTTTATATTTAGTCCTTCGTAATCTTTTGTAAACCCTAATATCTCTCTATATAAACAGACATAGTGTACAGGTTTTAATTATGTCTTTCACAATGTAGTCGACTAGAAAAGTGTGTGTGTGTGTTCTAGGGCGTGTAAACTATAAACGCCTAGAACTAGTTAGTGTTAGTTCGTATCCTCTAAGATCTGAGGTGTCTTAGATCCTTGTTACAATTGGTAACACGTTGTTATTCTGATCAAATAATAATTGGAGGTGATTGGGAAAAACTTTGTGTCAATAACATATGATTTGTTTTAATTATTCCGCTGCATATTGTCTATGTTATTGTTGAACCCTAGTGCTCAAAACGGTCCATGGAGTCTAACAAACTCCACAAGTATCAAACTCTGAGGATTCAATAAGCTCAACTTTGATTCCCGACTTGACTTTCTGACCATCTCCAACTCTCGTGCCCGTTTTTCTGATTTTTGCTTGATTATTTGTCTTTTTGTGATAAATTTGTACCTGCATGTTCACAACATAAAAACACATATTTCTTTGGCATTTGTTAGTACATTTAGTCAACTTGGGTCGGTATTTGGCCAAATAATGGTATGTGAATTAACACTTACCAGCTTCTTTAGGAAGCTCAATGGCATTTTTTGTAACCTTTGTGGTTTGGTCGGGAATACTCACCTAGGGTGCGTGCTCTAGGTGGTTCGGGTGGGTTTTGGTGGTTTTTTTATGGTAGGATGATGGGATCAAGGATATTTATTGCTTTCCATGATGGCGGATGATAATGGTTACGAACAAAAGAACAAAGAAAAAGATAGACTAAAGTAAACCTATGAAAAGAAAATAAAAATCTCACTAGAAAGAAATCTAATGAGTAGACCTAATCCAGATAAAATTCAACCTAAACAATAACTATTCCCCGACATCGGCGCCAAAAACTTTGATGTGCGGATTGTCTACACGAAAGTTTTACTTCTCAAGGCATCTTGTGAAGCTTACAATCCCCACCAGGCAGTGTACCTGACCGATGTAGTATAGTGAAGTGGCAAGTATTGGGGGATTGATCGTTCTCCATAGGGAATAGTGTTCACTAGGATTGAAATTAATCTAACTAGGTCTAGAGGCGAGGGATGATTCTTTTTGTATTTTTATGTTTTATGAAAAGCAAGTAAAATCTCGGGTATTTGGAAGAAGGGCGAAATTAGTTGCTTGTCAACTAACCCAAATAACTACTAATGCAGTAATAATAAAATAAACAAGAAAATAAAATGTGTAAACTATATATGGAGAAAACATGTTTACTTAGATTTCATTACTCCCTAGTTATCTTTTATTGATTGATAAGCTTGTTACAATTGCGTGGGTGACGGGTTGCATTCCTTAATACCATTTGTGGGGCCGTGTACGATCTTCCCCAACTCTATAAGCTTTTATCTCTTCCTATGGCGACACATTAAGTATCCTTACCATGGCCTCCTTAATAGTTACTTATGCATTAAACAGAACCATTAAAATCGTAGTACACATCCGATTTATGTTTCTTAAGACGTTCAAGCAAGTTACCGAATATGAGATTAGCCAGTTTTCTTAAGCCTAACATCGATTATCAATCACCCAACAACAACTAATAACAAACCATCAATCAATAATCAATAACTAGGTTTCGCTACATCTAAGCAAACACAAATAAACCTAGCCTAGCATGTTAAAAGAAAGACAAACGTAAGATAGAATCAAACAACACATAGTCATATTGAATGATTGATGGATTACTTATCTTTAATTGAACATGGAAGAGACAAGGGTATGAAACCCTTAAAAACCTCTAAAATTCGTGCCAGGGTTTGTGTGAGTATTCCACCAAAAGTTCCCCTCCAAAGTTACACTCTAATAAATGAAAAATCAAAAACTATATATAGATATACAAGGGTGACGGCGTCACCATTTGATGGCTGACGCCGTCATCTCGCCGCGGCTAGGGTTTCTTGTCGCCCAATCCAACTTCTTGACGCCGTCACTTTGTAGGAGTTCTGGGTGTTGGGAATTATAGATTTGAATATTACAAAACTACATGTGCTTATATGAAGACAAATGAAAGTACTTCTGCTAAACCAAAGTACTTCTCCAAAGTACTTTCTTCTGAACCAAAGTACTGCTGAACCAAAAGTACTTTGAGTAAAATACTTTAGTCAGCTTGCAAAAGAAGATTTATTTATTAGTCCTTCGAAGTATCTTGTAAACCCTAATCCTCTAGTATATAAAGAGGAAATGGGTCATTAGTTTTAGAGTGCACGAAGTTAGAAGTCAAGATGTGACATCATTAAAGGGGTGTGTGTGTGTGTCTAGGCGTCAAGTTCCTACAATGGACGCCTAGGGTTATTAGTTAGTGGTTATCAATTATTAGTTTATTAGTTAGTATAGTCTCAAGATATAGATTTGGGGCTGTTGATGTTTTTATGTTAGTGTTAGAGATGATAACGAAGAACCTTAATAACAACAATGATGTTTTGATTATTCCGCTGCATATTATATTGTTAATCATTATTAGTGTGCTTATTGTTAATCCTAGATCAATGTCTAAACAACATGGAGTCCAAAACGGTCCTAAGAACTTATAGAAGATGGTGTGCATAAGTTCTATCAGGTGGTATCAGAGCAAGGGGACTCTCGATCTAGGGATCTACAAGGTTTTTTTGAAGAAAAGGTAAAAATTCGAATTTGGAAAAATTTTCGTAACCTTTCTGCAGGGCTGTTTTCAAAGAGCGATATCTTTTTCGTTAGCCGTTGGATCGGGCTGAAATTTTTTGTGGAGACTCTTAGTATATCAAGCTAAGTTTTGACATGATGGATCTTGAATTGGAGATTTTATGCATAAGATATAGGGTGCCAAAAACTACTGCAGAGAGAGGTGAAATTTTCGAATATTTAAGGTTTTTATGATCTCAACTTCCTGAATTTATGTTTACACAGTATTAATTTATTATGGAAGTTGAATATATGTTGTTTGAAGTCAGGAGATAATCAAAGAAAGCAGTTTTGGATGGGTGTATGTTCAGTTTTTAGGGTTTCCAATGTACAAGAGTGATATTAATGGTTTTCTGCTGTATGAGTGATTCTGATCTGATGGTGATGCACTCTAACGATGGTGTTGTTGCAGATGTCTATATTTTTTTGATGAGCGAACAAAATCCTAATACCATAAACCTGAATCAAACCCTATACCTTCAACTTTGGCAACAAAAAGAACACAAACCCTAATTGATCATATTTGTACGTTATGGTACGTACGTTTTGTGGAGTAAGTCTACTGGTTGATGTAATAAATACTAGTCTTGGTAAGTTGAATGTGATTTCAATGATGAACCCTAGTATGTATCATAAGCTGGATGTCGAATAATACTTGAAAGTACTGCTACTCAGAAGAAATTTACCACTGCTAGTTATTCGTTTCCACTGCTAGCTTCATGATTCCCACCGCTATGCTTAATTGTTACCACTACTAGTATCAAGTTACCACTGCTATGCTTAATTATTGAAAGGCAGTTTGTTGGGCATGAAGTACAAAAGTGAGGGGAAGTATTTATTAGAATTTGGAACACGTTGGTTCCAACACACACACAAGGGAAAACACACACAAAAGAAAGATTTTTGGAGTTTGTTTCATTTTGTTCTTAAAGATTTAAAAAGGCTCGGTATTTCGTTCTTATTGCTTAATTGATTATGAAGAAAGGTGAATATCATTTATTTGATGTTGTAGTTGAGTTTCACAGGTGCGTGTTCTTATCATATCTCAAGGTAGGTGTTACACTTTGGAGATAACTTGTTTGTGCTTTATTATTGTGACAAAGACTTGATGAATCTAGCAAAGGTGTGTTATCTACAAACTAAAGGTGCTTAATGTTCACATTTGCTATCACTTTAAGGAGTTATGTCGTAGTGTTCAGTGTTTCATATATAGTTGAGGATTTATCATGAGATTGGATAGGCTTCATCTACTTATACTTTTTAGTTTGGTATGAGTTTGGAGTCACGTGGATAGTACACGATATAAGATGCAAGTTTGGGAAATTCAACTTCTTCATCAAATTCGTTATACTCAGTTCTCTTTATCAGTGATCATTACATAGAGCCTACAGAATTGAAGATTAAAGAGATGGTAAACATAGAAGTTTCAGGGGAAGCTTATTGTTTAATTGTTTAACCATCTACATGCATCACTTAAAGGGAAGTTGTATATCTTTACATGTCCCCTATTAGATGATTACAAAAAGGGGAAGAAGACTACAGAGATATGATTTGCAGCTTATTTATGTGTGGTGACATGTTCAAGAAGATCTTAAGTCAAGGGGAAGCATTGAAAATTATTTCATTCATGGAGATAGTTTTGTAATATCAAATAAGGGAAGATTGTTGGGAATTATAGATTTGATGATTACAAAACTACATGTGCTTATATGAACACAAATGAAAGTACTTCTGCTAAACCAAAGTACTTCTCCAAAGTACTTTCTGCTGAACCAAAGTATATAAAGAGGACATGGGTCATTAGTTTTAGTGTGCACGAAGTTAGAAGTCAAGCTGTGACATCATTAAAGGTGTGTGTGTGTCTAGGCGTCAAGTTCCTACAATGGACGCCTAGGGTTATTAGTTAGTGGTTATCAGTTATTAGTTTATTAGTTAGTATAGTCTCAATATATAGATTTGGGGCTGTTGATGTTTGTATGTTAGTGTTAGAGATGATAACGAAGAACTTTAATAACAACAATGATGTTTTGATTATTCCGCTGCATATTATATTGTTAATCATTGTTAGTGTGCTTATTATTAATCCTAGATCAATGTCTAAACAACATGGAGTCCAAAACGGTCCAAAGAACTTATAGAAGATAGTGTGCATAAGTTCTATCAGGTGGTATCAGAGCAAGGGGGCTCTCGATCTAGGGATCTACAAGGTTTTTCGAAGAAATGGTAAAAATTCGAATCTGGAAAAATTTTCGTAACCTTTCTGCAGGGCTGTTTTCAAACAGCGATATCTTTTTCGTTAGCCGTTAGATCGGGTTGAAATTTTTGTGGAGACTCTCATTATATCAAGCTAAGTTTTCACTGGAGGGATCTTGAATTAGAGCTTTTATACGTAAGACATAGGGTGTCGAAAACTGCTGCAGAGAGAGGTGAAATTTTCGAATTCTTAAGGTTTTTATGATCTCAACTTCCTGAATTTATGTTTACATGGTAGTAATTTGTTATGGAAGTTGAATATATGTTGTTTGAAGTCAGTAGATGATCAAAGAAAGCAGTTTTGGATGGGTTTATGTTCAGTTTTTAGGGTTTCCAATGTACAAGAGTGATATTAATGGTTTTCTATTGTATGAGTGATTCTGATCTGATGGTGATGCACTCTAACGATGGTGTTGTTGCAGATGTTTGTATTTGTTTGATGAGCGAACAAAATCCTAACACAATAAACTTGAATCAAACCATATACCTTCAACTTTGGCAACTGTTAGGAATACGTTTATTCATATGAAGACTCGGTCACCCCAAGCATTGTTTAGCATTGTGTAGCTCGTAGTATTTATCGTAGTAGTTAGTAATAGTAGTTAATGTATGTAAATAGTATTCGTAGAGTGGGTCGGGTCTTTACCCATTGTCAGCTCACTCTATAGCTTGTTTCATGGAGCACAAGTAGTTGTAGTATATATACCCTCTCCCACCCAAGGGAGAGGGTTGGACCTTTCATTACAAGCTAATACAATTTCGTATTTCTCTCAAAGGCTCCCAACACTCTTACTCTCTCTCTCTAACTTCTCTCTAGATTTATTCATCTATTTGATCCATTATACACAAAACCATACATGTTTAAGATTATGAGTATCCTTCAATTGGTATCAAGAGCCATGGTTTCATCCTAGGATTGTGTATACTCGGATTTGGTATTTGGTTTTGTGGTGTTATTGTGGTTTGAATGGTTTTGGAAGATATTATCATTGTTTGATCGAATTTGAGGTTTATGGTGCATGTTTTATTGTACTTTCGAGGTTAGTAGTGCTAGAGGGACTTTGTTTTGCACTTGGATGAATCGTATCATCAGTTTGGAAAGTGTTTGATGCAAGTCGAGTGGTTTTTCATTTCAGCGAGTTGGTTCTCATTATATTTTTCTTCGTAGCGAGTTGGTTAAGAGTCCTAGCGAGTTGGTACTTTTTTACTATTTTTGGTATAAGAGACAAATCGCTGGAAAGCGACTTGCATGTCCTATTGTGACTAGCGAGTTGGTAGCTTAGCGAGTTGGTACTTTTCTACTATTTTTGGTATAAGAGACAAATCGCTGGAAAGCGACTTGCTTGTCCTATTGTGACTAGCGAGTTGGTAGCTTAGCGAGTTGGTTAAAAAATTAGCGAGTTGGTTAAAATTAGCGAGTTGGTTATCAAAGTGTTGGTGACTTAGCGAGTTGGTTATTATCAGCGAGTTGGTTTGCTTAGTGAGTTGATAATTTCAGCGAGTTGGGTGGTTTAGCGAGTTGGTGTTTCCATTGACTTGGTACTTCCAGCGAGTTGGTCTTTAGCTTGTTGGCTCTTTTTGAGGTGGTGTTGAGCGAGTTGGATCTAGCGAGTTGCTTGTTTAGCGATTTGCTTGTTTAGCTGTTGACCAAAGTTGACTTTTTACGTCAAAACTTCAAACGGCCATAACTTTTGAACCGTAACTCCGTTTTCAGCTAAATACCTGTCAAAACGACCGGAACACGCTGAATATTGTGAGGTTTCACGACAAAGTCGTGAAACGAATTTTTTGAGGCCCAAATCACCTCCGGAGTGAAGTTATTGAGGTTTTAAGTTTTTCAGACCAAAAAATTTCACCGTAACAATTTGCATCAACCTAACCAAATTACGACTAAACAACATATAACCTTGTCATAACAAACAATCACCACTCTTAACATACAATCACTGCTATGGAATCTTCGTGCTTGAATTCTAATGATAATGTGCTTCATCAGCCAATTAAATTGCCCGATAATGCAAAGGATAGTTGCATAGAATGTTTTCGATCACTCCATTCACATCTCAAGGTTATCTTTGCAAAACCTGGATACTTGGCAGGTTTCAATTGTGCATTCGCAACACTCTTTGGTCAAAATGTTGAGACCTTCACAGTCAAAATGACTCTACACTTAGATCAACTTCAACAACAACTTGCAAAAGGTGAATTTTCTGAAGATAGATCTATGGTTGCATTCTGTGTGATCAACAACCAACTCCAAGCGTTCATTGATTCACGATTCACTAAGGAGTATGATCATGAGTGTCAAATGATGAAAAAGGGCTTTGCTACTCATACGGGAATTGAAGTTGACGTGTTCAGAATCACACTACTCCAACTCATGGGTAATGTGAAGGAGTACATTATGGAAAGAGCACAACACAAACTCAAGTATGAAGACAAGGTGAAGGCATGTCGGGAGCAATCAAGTGATGGTAGTGTGGACTCGGGCAAAGCATCAAATGCTGGGTCTGTTGTCACCGAAGGCGAAGGATTAGAGACTAATAAGCTTGACACAATGAACAGTTCAATGACTCTTACACGTGATGTGGATGCATATATCAGACCGGTAAAAGAACATGTGTCATGTGCTAAGGTACTCGAACTGTGTAACATGGTTGATGAACAAAAGATTCCTAACAAAGTACAACCGACAAACGATGTCGATTCAGATGTTGTTGACATGGGAAATAGCAATGTTGACCCATGTGAACAACATATGAAACACAATGAAGTGTCTGTTGTACAATGTAGTGCATCTTCTGTTTTAAATGATGATTGTGTGTTGCATGAGAACACTGCCTATAACTCTGATGACTCCTTGACCACTAGATTTAATATCCTTAAGGATCAGGTGGCAATGTATGAACAACGTGCTAGATTTGAACTCACTGGACGTGAGCAGAACATGGAATGGCTAAAAAATAAACTTGAGGATAAGTTATACACGCAAGGTCAAACCATTCAAACTGCTCAAATGATGCATAAACATAGGAAGTTGAGTGATGATCATAGTGAGAAGGATTCTACTAAGCCAAAAACCAATTTCCTTAGAAGCGGTATAGGTGCATAACTGGCATTATATGATGCAAACATTATGCTTGAGCCTAATCATGCCCCTCCTGATGCTACATCCGATGATGAGGGCAATGAGATAGAAGATAGAACCAGAGAAAAACTAGCTGAGAAATTAAGGGATCCCCTGTGCATAGCTAATAAAATCTTGTACAATTATGATTACTCTGAAGATAATCAATTAGCTATCTTTGTCCCACAAAAGAAATTTACTCCAGAGCAAGTCTTCTGGAACATAGACATAGAAAAGATGAAAGCAGAAAGAATAGTCGGAAAAACACATACAGTCTTTAGGATAGTTGACCCAATGATATATCCCATTAACACACCACGACATCTTGTTCCTTTCACCCTCCCCACGCAAAATAATACACTAATTGCCTTATATGTCCTTGGTCAATTATTCACTGACTTTGATAAAACATGTAAAAAGAGAATAACACCAACAAGTATTACTGAAGGGGAAAGAGGTTTTGAACAAACAAAACAATGCTATTTAACAGAGGTCATGCCATTTTTTGAACTTCTCCACGAACATTTTGAGGGTCTTCAAAAAAACCTAAACAAAGATGTAACTGAAAAAAAAAAAAAAAAAAAAAAAAAAAAAAAAAAAAAATCAAAGTTGTGGAAAATGAGGGTAAACAATTGGCAATTGATCTTAAATGCAATGAAATTGCGAGAAAAAATATTCTCATCATGAATAAGAATTTGATTGCTAAACGTATTGCACAGGATGTATTTTATACTGCTACTAATTCTGCATTATCTGCCTGCCAATTTCATGAGATGTCTATTGCATTGAACGTTTTCCAGAATCGTGTTGTTGAGCTTGAGGGGGAGAATTTAAAATTGCGTGAGAAAATTCAAAACTATGACCATGATAACATGGTCACGCATTTGTCAAAACTAGAGGTTGATAATCTTAATTTGCAATTAAAGTGTCAACATTTAGAAGAAAGAATTAAAATCTCAAATGCCAAGACATCTTTGGATGCTCCTGAATTTGATGCATATTTTGAATTAGCCAAACGTGATGAAAAGATCCAAGCTCACACTAACACGATTCGGAAACTGAGGGTTCAAATTGCCCAATTGAAGTCTAACGAGAGTGATGTGATTTGCACCCAAAAACCACAGCCTATAGATTCTCAGAATTTTCAATTTCAAGACACCATCAATAAATTGCAACATGAAAATGATTGGTTTCGTGCTGAAAATTCGAAAGTTAAACAACATTACAAAGAGTTATATGATTCAATTAAAATCACACGTGATATAAACAATGAAAAGATAACTTCTTTGCTTAAAGAAATTGAGAATCTAAAGACTCAGGTAAAAGGGAAAATGCCAATCATCACTAGTGATAATGTGATTCCCAAGGTTCGTGTGTGCAAGAAATATGCTTGTGATGCTGTGTATATTCCTCTTCCCCTTAGGAATAATAAGTTAGTTCATAGTGACTATCTTAAACATCTTAAGGAGTGCCTTGACTTGCTTCGTGAAACCATTGAAGAGGATAGGATAGAGAAACCACCGGATAGTGCTGTTGTAGATGCCTGCTTTCTCACTGATAGGTCTCAGGAACTCTTAGAATATGCTATTGGTACATGTCCTAAGACTGATAACATGCGAGATAGGTCTACTGCATTATCATCTATGACTAAGAACAAGCATGTTACCGTTGTGGTACCCTTGGAAACTTCAGATCCCAACACATCAAAACATGTTCAGCAACCGGAAGTGAAAAAGACTAAAATTCCCATTAGTCCGTCTACAGAAGTAAATAGTGACACTAAAGCTAGAGAGTCTAAACCAAGGAGAAATAGAAGGAATTATAGGACTTCACATGCTAAAAGTGTTCCTAAAAAGAAAGTAGACGACCACATGAGGAACATTAAGTCCAACTTGAGCAAAATGAGTCATAATTCAAAACCTAATTCACGTTGCAAAACATGTAATGAATGCATAATTTCGAGTAATCATGATAAATGTGTTGAGAAATTTCTGAAGTCATTTTACAAAACCCCAATTAAGAAAGTTTGGAGAGCTAAACAAAGTAAGCAAATTTGGAAAGCAACAGGTAAACTGTTTTCCAATGTTGGTTATCAGTGGAAGCCCACAGGAAGGAAATTCACTTTAGGAGAACAGTGCCCTTTAACTAGGATAACTAACTCTAAAGTAGTGCCTATTAAGGAATGGAAGCCAACTGGTAGAACTTTCCCTTTGGAGACCCAATGTCCTTTAACTAGGCCCATTGCATCTACTAGTGAAATTTCCACCATTGAAACGAATGCACCTAAGGTCTTAGTGGCTCCAGAACTTGTTTGCACTAACCAACTAGAACCCAACTCAAATTGGGGATCCGACACTCCAAATTTTCTGCTCTCGTCTGTTTCCAAATGCAGGTCGTACATTTCGTCCTTTGATATTTGGACTCAGGTTGCTCTAAACCTATGATTGGGGATCGCTCAGGGCTCGAGAATTTCGTGAATAAGTTTATCGAGATAGTTAGATTCGGGAACTACCATTTTGGGGTAATTATAGGTTATGGAGATTATGTCTCTGGTGACAGCTAATTTCCTAGGTATACTACGTGGAAGGACTTGAGCATAATCTGTTCTCTGTTGGTCAATATCTTGATTCCGATCTTGAAGATTGCTTTCAGAAATTACACATGCTTCGACTGAGAATTGGATGGTATCGATCTTATTAAAGACAGGCATGACACAAATCTATACACCTTTTTCTATCGAAGACAGGATGCGGTCCTCTCCTATTTTCCCTCTCACAAAGGCCTCAAAGAACAAATCATGGCTATGGCAACAAAGTTTTAATCACTTGAACTTTGGTACCATCAATGATCTTGCTTACAATGATCTTGTATGAGGTCTACCTCGTTTAAATTTCAAAAAAGAACATGTTCATTCGGCTTGTCAACTGGGCAAAAGAAAGAAGCATACTCACAAATCCAAAACTGTTATACCATCATGGAGGTTCTTCACACCCTTCACATGGATCTATGTGAACCAATGAAAATGCAAAGTATAACTGGGAAGAAGTATGTTCTAGTGATAGTCGTCGACTATTCTCGGTTTACATGGGTAAGGTTTTTGAGAACCAAGGACGTGACTCCAGAGGTTATCATAAAACTCATCAAACAGCTGCTAACAAGACTCAACAAAACCGACAGAATCATCCGGTCAAACGATGGAATGGAGGTTATCATCAAACAACTCGTTCAATTTTACGAAAGTATTGGCATCACCCACTAGTAAAGTGTCCCATGCACTCCTCATTAGAATGGAATTGTTGAAAGATGAAACTGTTCTCTTGTAGAAACTGCACGAACCATGTTAATATTCTCCAAGGCACCGATGTTTCTATGGGCGGAAGCAATTGCTACAGCTTGTTACACCGAAAACTAATACTTGATACATACTCTTCACAACAAATCTTCACATGAGCTGATTCATGGCAAGTACCGGATCTCTCTTTTCTATTTGAGTTTGGTGCTTTATGCTACCCTACGACTGACAGTCAAGATCTGGGAAAGGTAAAAGCTAAAGCTGATATTGGATTCTTCGTTGGTTATGCTCCAGATAGTAAAGGATACAGAATCTTCAACAATCGAACCCGATAAATCTTGGTAACCATTCATGTCACATTCGTTGAGCTGACTGAGCAAATGGCTCATGTACACATCAGTGCAGGACCCGCGTCTAAAGTTTTGTCTCCTGAATCAATCAGTTCAGGTCTTGTAGAGAATCCTACTCCTGCATGTACCTTATGTACCACCTACAAATGAGCATTTGAAGATCTAGTTTGACCAAATGTTTGATGAATACTTTGAGACACCTACTGATGATACACAGATACCACCAGCTGCCGCTGCTCCGGTTCTGTACAACTCAAATGGTCCATCAGTGTCTACTTGAATTGATCAAGATGCTCCATCTGCAAGTTATTAACCATCATCGTCAAATCTTCAATCTCCTTCAATACATCAAGTCACTACAGTCGAAAATTCTTTTGAAGTGAATTCATTTGCTCCTCTTGAAGATGATCCGTTCTAAAACCTGTTTGCTCATGAATCTTCTTCTGAGACATCCTCTTCAAGGAGTACAAACACGGCTTCTTCATGTACCTACCTACATCCACATGAACATCTCAGAAAACGAATATAGGATCATCCGATTGACAACATTATTGGATATCCTTCTCAACCGGTGTTCACACGAAGGAAACTTACCACCCATGCCTTGTGGTGCTGTTATAATTCCGTACTATCCAAATTCGAACCCAAAGATTTCAAGACTGCTATCTCTAAAGACTGTTGGGTTAATGCGATGCAAGATGAAGCTCGCAATGTCGAGCAACTTGAAGTATGGGAATTGGTACTACCTCCAGACTGTGCAATGATTATAGCTCTAAGTGGATCTTCAAAATGAAACTTGATGAGCATTATGTCATTCTGAAAACAAGGCAAGGCTTGTTGCTAAGGGATATCGTCTACAGGAAGGCATTAATTTAGAGGAATCCTTCGCTCTGGTTGTTCGTATTGAAGCTATCAGAATGTTTCTCGCCAATGCTGCAAGTCAGAACATGACGGTCTATCAAATGGATATGAAAATTACATTTCTAAATGGCGAGCTGAATAAAGTTCTTTATTTTAGTCAACCGGAAAGATTTGTATATTTTGATCGTCCTAACCATGTCTATCGTCTGAAAAGGGCTCTCTATGGTCTAAAACAGATGCCTAGGGCATGGTACGATAAACTGTCAAAGTTTCTCCTGGGAAACGGATTCTCCTAAGGTGTGGTGGAATAAGATGAGAATGGGGTAGTGGAACTTTACTTCATGAGGACAGAATTTCAACTGGCTGACTTCTTTACAAAGGCTCTTCCACGAGAAAGATTTCTATTCATTCTTCCGCGACTTGGAATGAAGAGTCTTACGCCAGAATCTCTCGTAAGCCTTCAGGAAGAGAATTAGGAGTAAAAGGATTTACTTCACATATCCTTTGTACATAGTTATCAAACAAAAAGAAAATAGAAAAATATAAAACCTACAAAAACCATAAAAATCATAAAATCATAAAATCTAAAAATATTCTTCTCTCGACGTGTCTCTTGCGTAATCAATATTATGTACGTTTCTAGAAATGTCATTCAATAATGACACAGAAACATACATATGCTTGAGCAAGAGTTTTTCTTTTAAATAATGTTTTTCTAAAACATGTCGTTTCTAAAAATATTATTTCAAAATGGTTTGCTATTACTTCAGATAGCAACCCGGTCTTAGTATTGGGGAAAGTTCGTCGCCAAAAAGACGACTGTTCCTAACAAAGGCATGAATTACTTTAGATTCATGCCTTTCCGATCTAATGTACGTCTCAGTGCATTATTTCTTGTTTAAGAAGAGAAGTCTTCTTTTTATCAAAACAAATAAATTTTCTTTTATGATTCTTCGGAAAATTATTCGAGTGATACATGGTGGTAACGTGTTGCTTGTAAATCAATCAGTCTTAGATACTTCATAAAATTTGTCACTCAATTAATGTCAATGGGTCATCAATTGAGGGGGAGAGTGATTTCCAATTTTATATCATCAAACGGATTTCTTGCTTGTCTCATAATGGTTAGAAAAAGTTTTCTAGTTAATGGGGTATTAGTTGAAGAGGAACTTACTAAGCTTTATCTTAAATGGCCAAATGTGTTAGTTGTTAGAAAGATTAGGGCATTATGTGCTATTTGCGTATAGTTTCCTAGCTTTATGTAACTAGAAGGTCCATTTTTCTCACGTTGGTATCCTCGCTTAATCCCATAAATTCGTTTTAATCCAAAATCTTAATGATGTTAGAAAACCATTGTGTTTGATGCTCTTGTTCTCTCCTCTGGCATTCGTATAATCTGATTGATTGTGTTTCATTTGCTGTTTGCTGATAATTGTTTGATTGTTGCTGATTATGTGTTCGTGTTCTCAGGATCTGCTTAGGTATGTAGTTACCGGGTTAGAATCTTATTCCTAAGCTCCTGATTTGAATGTTGAAAATATGCGTGAATTGCCATGTTAGTGATTGTTGTTTATGTCTGATAGAAACTTGCAATGAATGTTCATGATTGCTAGTTTCTCTTCATGCTAGATAGCATTTTGATGAGTTGCTTGAATGTTCTTTGATCATGATATGAATATGGTATTATGAGTAGGCTAGCTGCTACGTAGTAGCAGTTAATTAAGAGTGAATCTGTATGTATGCATATCTTTGTTGATACTCTTATGCAGATTCCATGGCTGATGTGAATGTGCCTGCTCCTGCTCTAACCATTTGATCAGATGTTCAAACTTCATTGACTGGATTTGATTTCACCACAACAACAACATCGGTAGCAACAACGACAACAACTCTTTCACCACCACCACCAGTTATCTTGTGCGTCATAAGTAGTGTGGTATCAAATGTTATGTGTCAGTACATGATTTTTTATTTTCATGAGTTTCTCGTTAAACTTTAAATCATTTATAAACTCATCATAACTGACACTAACATTCTCCCTCATTGATTGAGGGGGAGTAATGAATTGTCTCAATATCAGAATATCTTTAATCAGACCACATCTTGCTCCCAAACTTTTCTAACTTATTTAAATCACTTGGGATCACAAATCTCAAATGGTTTGAAATTTTTGATCGGGGGAGAAAATGTGATTTAAATATGAAATCTGATATAAAATGTGATTGTTTTGGACTTAAACAAACGCTCCCCTATATGTGCTAAACTCTTTTGTATATCGATGCACATATTGAGGGGGAGCAAATGGTTTATTAAAAAGGATCTTTAGCATCTCATGTGAGCAAGACTTAGACTTCACCAATGAATTGACTAAACAATAATTGTCATGAATCGAAAGGACTAGTCTTGGACGGGTAATAACTTCAAGCTGGTCTAACCAGTGATGTAAGCGTGTCTCGAAAAGGACTTGTCTGAGTAGAATGTACCATTTTGAGAAACATTTGGTGAATCTGATCGGGCTGGGTAATAACTTCAAGCTAGTCTAACTAGTGATGTAAGTGTGTCTCGAATGCCCGCTCATATTCACTTAAGGTGGATCAATTCATAAAGTGCAACTCATCCCGACATGTGCAAGTTTTCAAATCAAAACATATGAGCACATGTTAAGGGGGAGCATTTGAAAATGTCAAAACTCTCAACGTGTTAACTAAATGTATTTCTCAATCATAAACACATTGAGAGAATTTTCAATTATTTGGTGTATGGCAACATAGGATAGTCATGAAGTTATAAGGTGGCTAAAGTTAGGAAAACCGTCCTATGATCCGCCAGAGCCGGAGGGATCTACCCATGGACAATACCAAATAGATAGTATTAGTAAGTCCGTAGGTAAGATCATGAAAAAAAAAGGAGGAATGTGAGAATGGAGAAAGAAGGGGTTGAAGAATTAAAAAGAAATGAAATGAGAAAGGGTGAAAAGAAATAGCCCTCCAATTATTCAACCTTAGGGCAGAAAACGGGTTCAATTCATAATCTACTGATGGTTGGTAAGGCGACATTGGTATTGAAGACAAGACGTCATGGACCCAGTGACGCACTGCACTAAACCTTCTAGCCACTCAATTTCTCTTAAAAGAACTTGTTTCATTCTCACGGGGAACCAGTGGAATCTATCAACTTATCTCTTAGAGATGGTTGACATTGAAGCAGGAGACCTCTCCCTAATCTACGCATAGGAAAACCAAATGCACTTATTGAGTCTAGAGCCTCGAGATGCATAAAAAGATCTCATAGGAACACGTGCTACTTCTACCCTAGTTGTTCAACCTTAAGGACACCAGTGGTAAACTTATGAGTCCTACGCAGATCTTAGCAATCTGCCAGAATATTTATGAGGGATGTTGCAATAGTAACTCCTAGTGATTAAAGGGAAATTCCTGCCAGGGTCAACATCAAGCAGCCCTGAAAGCAGGTCACTTAGGTAATTCCTTGTGGAGTACGCTTAGTGGTCGCGATGGTTACAAACGGTCAACAGTTGTGGAGTGATCTCCAGCTACTCACCCATTCGTTGATCTACTTAGGTAGTTCACGTAAATCCTCTCAAGGTTTACCGATTGGGAACGGTCTTGGTAAGGGTTAGAAGGAATCTTCACACTATGCTGTTGACGATCTCTAATTCCAAACCTATAAGTACCGGATGATTTGTTGCTAACTGTTTGCTTGCAGGAATTTCTGACGGTTGCAGTTGATTGCTGAAAGGATGCTGATACATCAACACATGCTCATACTTCGACATCACAATCTATGAAATCATGATCATTGATTGGGCCTCATATATGCTTCCACAAATCTGATGCAGAAGATCATGATCCTGAAAAGTGTGAGCATGCCAACACAAAGATGTCCAACACAAAGATGTCCAAATCACAGAAGATCATGATCCTGAAAAGTGTGAGCATGCCAACACAAAGATGTCCAAAGATCATCCAACACATTGAACAAGTCATCTAGAGTCTGCTGATCAAAGCACAAAGATCACGACATTGAAGAATCAAAAGGCTACGAGCTACTCAGATATCTTTAAAGATTAGAATGCTATGATTCAATATATATTTTATGGGGTGACCTCCCTTAGGGGGAGATTGTTGGGAATTCGTTTATTCATATGAAGACTCGGTCACCCCGAGCATTGTTTAGCATTGTGTAGCTAGTAGTATTTATCGTAGTAGTTAGTAAGAGTAGTTAATGTATGTAAATAGTATTTGTAGAGTGGGTCGGGTCTTTACCCATTGTCAGCTCACTCTACAGCTCGTTTCATGGAGCACAAGTAGTTGTAGTATATATACCCTCTCCCACCCAAGGGAGAGGGTTGGACCTTTCATTACAAGCTAATACAATTTCATATTTCTCTCAAAGGCTCCCAACACTTTTACTCTCTCTCTCTCTCTAACTTCTCTCTAGATTTATTCATCTATTTGATCCATTATACACAAAACCATACATGTTTAAGATTATGAGTATCCTTTAGCAACAAAAAGAACATAAACCCTAATTGATCATATTTTTACGTTATGGTACGTTTTGTGGAGTAAGTCTACTGGTTGATGTAATAAATACTAGTCTTGGTGAGTTGAATGTGATTTCAATGATGAACCCTAGTATGTATCATAAGCTAGATGTCGAATAATACTTGAAAGTACTGCTACTCAGAAGAAATTTACCACTGCTAGTTATTCGTTTCCACTGCTAGCTTCATGATTCCCACTGCTATGCTTAATTGTTACCACTACTAGTTTAAAGTTACCACTGCTACGCTTAATTATTGAAAGGCAGTTTGTTGGGCATGAAGTACAAAAGTGAGGGGAAGTATTTATTAGAATTTGGAACACGTTGGTTCCAACACACACACAAGGGAAGACACACACACAAGAAAGATTTTTGGAGTTTGATTTATTTTGTTCTTAAAGATGTAAAAAGGCTCGGTATTTCGTTCTTATTGCTTAATTGATTACGAAGAAAGGTGAATATCATTTATTTGATGTTGTAGTTGAGTTTCACAAGTGCCTGTTCTTATCATATCTCAAGGTGGGTGTTACACTTTGGAGATAACTTGTTCGTTCTTTATTGTTGCGACAAAGGCTTAATGAATCTAGCAAAGGTGTTATCTACAAACTGAAGGTGCTTAATGTTCACATTTGCTATCACTTTAAGGAGTTACGTCGTAGTGCTCAGTGTCTCATATATAGTTGAGGATTTATCATGAGATTGGATAGGTTTCATCAACTTATACTTTTTAGTTTGGTATGAGTTTGGACCACGTGGATAGTACAAGATATAAGATGCAAGTTTGGGAAATTCAACTTCTTCATCAAATTCGTTATACTCAGTTTATTCATCAGTGATCATTACATAGAGCCTACAGAATTAAAGCTTAAAGAGATGGTAAATATTAGTATTTTCAGGGGAAGCATATTGTTTAATTGTTTAACCATCTACATGCATCACTAAAAGGGAAGTAGTATATCTTTACATGTCCCCTATTAGATGATTACAAAAATGGGAAAAAGACTACAGAGATATGATTTGCAGCTTATTTATGTGTGGTGACATGTTCAAGAAGATCTTAAGTCAAAGGGAAGCATTGAAAATTGGTTCATTCATGGAGATAGTTTTGTAATATCAAATAAGGGAAGATTGTTGGGAATTATAGATTTGATGATTACAAAACTACATGTGCTATGAAGACAAATGAAAGTACTTCTGCTAAACCAAAGTGTTAACATAAATAATGCCTAAAAACATTGTTAACATATTAACAATATCTCTATGTTTTGATAATTACAAAACACAAACTCATTGAACTAAAATTTATGACGTAAACAAGTATTTAGTAATAAATATCTCTCTTTACATCCAAATCACTTAAGGTATGAATAAACAAAGTGTTTATTGCAATCTATGACCAAATGAAAATTTTCTAAGTCACTAGAACTTTTATAAAATGTCATAAACATTTTATATCTTTTATAAAATCACTTTTGGAATTAAAAGAATATGTTTAATTCATTATAAATATATGATTCAAATTTCCAACCAAAAATGGCAAATATTATCCAGAAAAACCTTCCCCACAAAAGGACAAAAAATTCCAACGTTCTGGAGGGGGCGGCCCCCTTAATTCATAGGCGGCCCCCTTAGTGATTAAGGGGACCGGCCACGCTCCAGAACAGTAAATTGTTTCCCTATAAATACTGGTTCATCTCACAGATTTTTCTCACCTTTAGCACTCCTAAACTTTCTGTTCTAAATCTCCATTTCTATTCTTTAAATCCTTTGATCATACATACATAAATCTTTGTTTCAAAGTGATCCAAACATCAACCTCTCAAGTGCAAGAGAAGAATACTTCTAGCCTCCAAGACAAGAAGTATTACAACTTGTTGTGACCTCCATATCCAAGTTGTTAGAGCATCATTCATTACATATATTTCTTTGTGTTATTTGTTGTAGTAGGGCAAGGAAGGTGTCCTTGTAGCCACACCACTATAAATTTCTTGTCTCGCGGTTCGATTTTTCCATCTCTCATTTATTTCTTTACTTACATTATTCTTGTTATATCATACATATACATTGTTGTTTATATTGTGCAAGACTTGAGTTTACATAATATCGAATCTGAATTTTTGAAAGTTAAGAAAACACACAAGCAATCTTTTATAACAAATTAAAAAGACATAAAACTATTCAACCCCCCCCCCCTTCTAGTTTTTCACAATTGGTTTCAGGAGCCACGACTAGCAAGATTTTTAAAATACATTGTGTGGAAAACTAGAAGGGGGGTTGAATAGTTTTACGTCCTTTTTTAAAAGTTTATTATCAAAATATTTTGTAGGTTATTAAAAACTTTCGATTCGATCTCAAGTGAATTCAAATGACAATCAATATAAGCAATTCTAATCAAGTAATGAAGGTACTGAAATGTAATGAAGAAAAGACAGAGTTAGAAAAATCAAACCACAACACGCGAATTTATAGTGGTTCGGCTACAAGGACACCTTCCTTGTCCTACTCCACTCCCCGAGTATCACACTCGAGATTTTTCTTCACTATGTCAACAAACTCCTTATGGTGGAGAAACCTTACACACCTTGGCTTACACGAGTTAACGACACTAAGCTAAATGTCGAGTTCTAATCGTAGCTAGAACCAATCTCACAACTTCTTCAACGCTTCACACCTTCTTCACAACTTCACAACTTCTTCAAGGCTTCAGACCTTCTTCTATGCACAACTAATTCACAACTACTAAACTACTTTACAACACACCTATTTTCTACACACAACAAATTTACACAACACTTTTACAAATATCTACCACAACTACAATATGAAACAAGCTATTCACAACACTACTACAATTAGATGGATGTAGAGGAGTGTTCTTCTTCTTGCACTTGAATGGATGAAGCTTTGGATCACTTGGAAACAAAGTCTTATGTATTATATGATCAAAGGATTTTAGATCTAGAGATGGAGGTTGGATCAGAAAGTTTATAGTGCAAAAAGGTGAGGAAAATGTGTAAAATGATTCAATATTTATAGGGCCAGATTTTACTGTTCGGGAGCGTGCCGGTCCCCTTAATTATAGGCCGGTCCCCTTAATCATTAAGGGGGCCGCCTAGTAAAATTAAGGGGGCCGCCCTCCTGAACGTTGGAAAAGTTTTTCTGGATAAACTTTGCCCTTTTTGGTTGGAAATTTGAAATCATATCTTTGTGGTTTAATATAGCATTACCAAAAATGATTTACAAATATATATAAAATGTTTATATCATTTTATAAGATGTTATGTCTTAAGACAAAATTTCCTTGGATCATGTAATGCATAAGATGCCTAGTTTATGCATACCTTAAGTGATATAAGATGTAGAGGTAAATATTTGTTACCAAATACTTGTTTACGTCTTAATCTTGACTTAATTTGATTTAAGTTTTGTGATTATCAAAACATAGGTTTATTGAGAGATATTAATAACCTTTTTAAGCATTATTTATATCAACAATCTCCCCCTTTTTGATGATTACAAAACTTAAACTCATTAACTCAAAAATTAATTTTTAAACAAGTATTTTAGTGAGTTTATATTTACTTCTCCCGCTTTTTGTAGAATCAAAAAGGTTAAGCCGACAATTTTCAATCGTGAAAAATTGACGGGTAGAAACTCCCCCTTGATGTGTACTCCCCCTCATTTGGGGGCACCAAGAGAACGAGCTATGGAATGCTTTGCAAAAAAAAAATTAGAAGCACAAGTATATGCATGCAAACATATATAAGGTGATAAAAAAAAATAAAGCATGTTTTAAAAGAAAGCATTCATATTAAATAAGTGGTTGTGTCAAGACACAACATACAAGTAGCAATTTGAATTACAAGTAGAAAAGCTAGTTCACAAATAAGCAACTAGAAAAATACATCATCATGCAAAAAGTACATGGTCTTCATAGAGCTTGCAAGCAAAAGGGTGGTAGAGGCTTTATTTTATTAAGCATATGAGATGCTTAATTAGGAGAGCATGATGGTGATGGTGAAGAAATGGGTGAGAAATGTGGTGGAGGAATTATTGGAGAGGATGGTGGAGTTGGTGGTGGTGGTGGGTTGGTAAGCAAATGTTCAATATATGAAAACATATATTGAATTTCATCTCTAAGGCCAAAGATGACCGTGCGATTGTGGATGCAACAAAGACAAGTATCCCCATGGGATTCAAGTAGCCTCCAAGGCACGGGATTGGCAAAAAATGGTGGTGTAATTGGTGGAGATGAGAGATGGGCATCAACTGGTGTTATTGGAGAAAGTGAGATGGTAAGATGGGTGGACATGGGTTCTTGGGTAGGAGGTGGTGATGATACTTGTGGTGACAAGTGTGATTTGATGTAGTCATTGATTGATGAGGTTGAGGGTATGGAGGATGAGGAAGTTCCATGGGTGGAAGGTGTTTTAGATGGTGCATTGGGTGCACTTGGGGATGAGCATTTGGGTGCAGGTGATGGTGTTTTGTTGTCTTCATTTGTTAAGTCAATGAAGAGTTGTTTTGGGGGGACGACCACAAGTTTTTGTTTCTTGGAGGTTTTGGAGTGTGAGGTGCTTGGTGGAGTCATGATGATTAAGATGGTGAGTGATGAGATGAAGAATGGTGATTGTGGAGGGAATTTATATTATGGAAATGGTTGATTTAGGTATGTATTTGAAATGGTTGAATGAGATTCTAAAATCAGTTGGGTTAAAATGGGAAATGGTAGCTGAAACTAGAGAAAGGGTTCACAAGATGCAAAAGAAAACACTGAATCCAGTTCCAGATGGCCGGTCCCTTTAATTGTATGCCGGTCCCCTTAATAATTAAGGGGACCGCCTAGGGAATTAAGGGGGCCGCCCATCTAGTGTTTTCCCAGACGACCAGAAACCCAAAATTTGCAGAATTTGGTGATTTTTCAAGTGTGTTTTCCCAGCAAGCTCTATTAGAAGTATATACTCTAGGAATAATGATATATAAACATATATATATATATATATAATCAAATTTCATGCAAATAAACATATTATAATCCATTTTGAAAATAAACATGGGATAACATTAAGATAGTGGCATGACAACAATTAAAGTCTAAACATCATTCAAGAGATAAACAACAAATAACACAAGTATTTCCGAATAAATCGGACAAATAGCAAACCATACAAATGTCTAAAGGAAACAAGTAATAACAAGTAGCAACATGTCAATATCTTCTACTTCTTCTTCTTTCCAAGCATCTTCCTAAACATCTTCCCAACGGATTTGAAACCCCCTCGAAGTTCTTCATGCATTTGTTGTTGACGATTGATGATAGACGTTTGACGAGTGACGAGAAGCTCATTGGTACGTTCATGAGGAAGAGGAATTTGATACTCGGTATCATCAATATCGAAAAGATCTTCAACAAAGGTCGTGGGGGATAGAGTACTAACACGTGAGGTATCTTCCTCCTCATCATCATCGTCATCACGATGAGATGTAGAACCACGAGGCCTAGAGTACAAAGGAACACGAGATTTTCCTTTGTCACTACGAGGACGGCGAGTACGAACAAGAGTGAGTTGGTTCAAGGTAGGAAGGATTTGAACGTAGCAATCTCATTGAAGATGAGGGTAATGTTCCATCACATAACGATAAAGTCGTGTGAGAAACATACCGTAAGGAAGATTGGCATTTGGGGTGTTTTTGGCAGACATGATTCGATGGATAAAAAGATAAGCCAAATTGTATTGCTCTTCAGCAATAACACAATAAAGCATGTGGGCAATGCTTGCCGTGACATGATCACGGTGACCACCAATACCAAACGCATTCTCTCGAATGAGTTCTTCCCACTTCTTCATATCTTGGCTTAGCTCTTTGAGGAGGATTTGATTGGCATGAATATCGACATTCTTCGACTTGATTACTCGACTAGTCGTACGACGTTCTAGTTCAAGCATTCGATGAATGTCTTCAGGACTAGGAATCTCAGAATGGTAGGGGCCATCCTGAGGACGATTTCTTTCAAGAGATGAAAGATCCCATTCATTTGAGAAAACGGCTTGGCCGTTGTATGGGATTCGAAGAATTTGACCGAATTGAGCAAGATTAAGAGTGATGAATTGATTTTGAATCATGAAGGAAATGAGGATATTGCCATAGGGATCGGTTTGCACCGTCACTTGGCTATAGAAATCGAGGACAAAACGAGGAATGATTGGTTCGTTGATTTGGAGAAGACATTCGAAACGAATATTGGTGAACATTCGTTCGGTTTGATCATTTTCATAGAAAGATGGATCGACAATTCGTCCTTCGTGAATGTTTCTGTTTTCAATAGGACGATAGAAACATGCAACTGAAGGAGACATGCCGGGAGTAGAAGAGACATTTGGAATGTATTGTTTGGTTTTGGATACATTACCAACCGTGGTCTTAGGCATTTTCACCTAAACAATATAACAACAAAAATAGAATTAATATAAAAACAACTATCATGCATATGTCATATATATGTATATATAATTATATGCAAATTATGTGGAACGAAATTCTACTTCGACACAAAAAAAATATTCAATGAAGTAGTTTCATAATGTTCCTTTTATTTTGATTTTAAACTCGTTTAGAATATACAATATCAAGGAGTATGATATCATAATTCATTTCGAAATACGGCTAGATATATATTAGATTATATATCTTCCATTTCGTAAAAGTTTGACACAACCTAAGCTTGTTTAAAAGATTAAAATGCGAATTTTAGTTTTCAAAAATATCATTTTCGAGATAAACCAAACGCTCCATTAACTAGATAAAAACATCCTAAAACATCAATATATACATTGATTATATATCTTGATGACGTCTATTGATTTTAGTAGTATTAACAAGTTTTATGAACAAGTTTTAAGTTTCAAATAACTACATATAGTTATAATTTTTTCATGAACCAAACGCCCATGTTGTCTTCATGAACCATTTTCTAATAAATTGAAAAGTATGTTTTGATTGTTTAGGACGTTAAAACAATGTAATGTAGTAAGTTTAAAGTGGTTTTTGAGAGTTATATCAACAATGTGCCTCTTGAAAAATAAAATTTAACAAGGGTTTATGGGCGATTAATGATTTTGACAAAATGATATGTTATACTAAATTTGAGTCGCAATACATCATTCTAATCCTATGGGAAGCATTTGGTAGTTCAATTTCTAGCTTCTATTGCACTTAAATTCGAATTAAAATAAATTTTAATAAAATGCATAATAATTGATTAGACACCAAATCGAACGAAATGTGATGAAATGCATGTTGGAAAACTTACAAAAGATGTTGTTATATGTTTGGTTGATGTTTGCCCCTTGCGAAACAACCCCGGATTGGTGATATGATGGAGGATTTTGATGTTTTTGGGTGTTTTGGTTCGTACTCAGCAGCAGTGGGGAAGAACAAATGAGTAAATGGAGTGTTTGGGAATGGAATTAAGGAGGAGAAACGGATTTAGAAGTGTCAGATGACCGGTCCCCTTAAACATTAAGGGGACCGCCCTCGATAACAAGCCGGTCCCCTTAATTACTAAGGGGGCCGCCTTTGAAGTTTTCCAAATTTCGCAGAATTAGTTTCTGGAACAAAAATATTTATACGTATATAATTAGATTTATAATATATCAAAAATACGTAAACGTTTATTGGCACGATGATAAAATTCTTAACAATTTTTAAAATATACCTTTGAAAATTTTGGATAAAATGATCAAAGTGTTAAGTTGATGAAGGGTTTGAGGTGTGTTCGGGAATATGTGAATAAGTGTATATATATATATATATATATATAAAAGTATAAGTGTGAGTGAAAAATGGGTTGATGTAAATGGGTTGAAAGATAGTAGTGGAGATAGGATAACGTCGGTGAGAGGAGTTTGTTTCATCCATAGTGTTCGCATGCGAAGGCGTTCTTGCATGATAAAAGTCCACTTTGACTCATATCCCTTCATCATCATGAGTCTCCTAAAAGAAGACTTAATAGACTAACGCGAGGGGGGAAGGAAAGGGTTCGATAAAGAACAATTTCCTGGAGTTCTAGAAAGTCAACTAATGACGTATCTAGGTTATGTGCAAGCAATTTTATATATATATTATATGTATTAAGTATAAGAGTATATATATGATCGAACAAGTGGAGAGAAGAAAGCAAACTATATCTATGCAAACAATGTAATCAACTAAAGCATATTTATCTAAGCATGGCAATGAGTTATGAAAGAATGGCGTACCCGGTGGTCTTCAAAATCATCAATATGACATATAGACTTTGAAAAAGTCTATGTTGAGAGAAACTTCAAGAATGCTTCAAGGAAAGTTCATCTAGCCATTCGATCCCCATTGTCTCTTTGGTCCCAAGTTGTTTGGTCCAAACATGTTTAACATTTGACTAGGATACATGAAAGGTGGTAGTATACCCCAAGGATTGTAGCTTTGTTGGTAGTTCCACATTTGATTACTATTGTTATTATAGTTTTGCCTATTTTGGTTTCTTCTTGGTTGAAGTGTTTTAGACCTAGGTTTAAAATTATTTGATTTTCAAGGTGGTGGTGTTTTAGATCTTGTCTTAGATTTAGAAGATCCTACCTCGTTTTTTAAAGACGGTTTATAAAAAGCTTTTACTTTTTCATTGTTGGCAAGAGGTATTTTTCTATCATTTACAAGTATATACTTAGGATTAGATTTTAGAGGTTTTTGTTCGTTAGGTTCATTTTCGAATTTGACATTTTTAATCTCGCTTGTTGAAGCTTCATTTGAGTTAAATCCTAAACCGGTTTTATCTCCGGATGTTCTTTGAACACTTATTATTTTATTAAGTGAGGGACTACTATTTTCAAATTTATTAAGTTTGCGAATTTCTTCCCTAAGTATTTCGTTTTCATCTTTAAGCATTTGACATGACTTGCATTCTTCAAAAATTTCTTTACCTTTTTCAAGTTGATGTATTTTAATATTTAGTTCAAGTACTTCATTTTCCAATTGATTATTTATGTATTTTAGTGATTTGTTTTTAGCCATTACTAGTTGTCCTAATTTGCATAGCCTATTATATTCATTTTCTAGATCTTTTTCATCTAATGATAAACTTTCATCATTAAAATATTCGGTTTCGGAATGTACCGCATTTGATGTATTCGCCATAAGACACTTTTCTTCTTTTGTCGTTTCTTTCTCATCTTCGTCACTATCACTCCAAGCACCTCCAACAAAGGCTCTTTGATTTTGATCTATTGTCATCATTGGACATTTTCCGATGAGGTGATTTGGATTACCACACTTGAAACACTTTCTTTCAATCTTGTTGTTCTTGTCATCTTTACTCTTTTGAAATGTTTTCTTTTCATCATACGGTTGTCTTACGAATCTTCCTCGCCTTTTGAAGAATTTTTTGAAATCTCTTACGGCCATGGCGTATTTTTCGTCATCACTTTCGGAAGATGAGCTATCTTCGATACTAGATTCCTTTCTAGCTTTCAAGGCGATCGACTTGCTTTGCTCTCTTTTTTCTTTGACCATTTCGGAGTCCTTCTTAATGATGACTTCGTAAACTTTTAGATTTCCAATTAATTCATCAAGTTGCAATGTTGACAAATTCTTCGATTCTTCAATAGCCGTCACTTTAGCTCGCCATTTTGGATGAAGAGCCCTAAAAAACTTCCTAACAAAATTCTTACTAGAAAAATTCTCATCAAGTGCTTTTAAACTTGTGATGATAGTGTTAAATCTAGCAAAAGCATTATCAATTGATTCCTCTTCCGGAATCGTGAATTGTTCGTATTGTTGAACAAGTAGATCTATCTTATTATCTTTGACTTGACTATTACCTTGGTGAGTTATTAGTAAAGAGTTCCAAATTTCTTTTGCGGTTTCACACATAAAGATCCTTTCGTACTCTTTACGTGGTAGCGCATTATAAATAACCATTTTTGCTTCATTATTTTTAGCAAGTTTTCTTTTTAAATCATCATTTTGTTTTTCAAAAGGTACGATTTCATCTTTCTTAGTTTCCGGGTTATTTTGAATAGGTAAAAAATCACCATTAGTAATAACATGCCAAAGATCTAGATCTTTTGACTTCACATAAGTTTCGAATCGATTTTTCCAATATAAAAATACATCACTTTCAAATAGTGGTGGTCTTTGCATAGATTGCCCTTCTAAGTATTTTTCAGATTCCATAGATCGTTACAAGTTTTAAAATGCAATATATTTTAAAGATCTTGCTAGACGTGGCTCCTGATACCAATTGTGGAAAACTAGAAGGGGGGGTTGAATAGTTTTACGTCCTTTTTTAAAAGTTTATTATCAAAATATTTTGTAGGTTATTAAAAACTTTCAATTCGATCTCAAGTGAATTCAAATGACAATCAATATAAGCAATTATAATCAAGTAATGAAGGTATTGAAATGTAATGAAGAAAAGATAGAGTTAGAAAGATCAAACCACAAAACGCGAATTTATAGTGGTTCGGCTACAAGGACACCTTCCTTGCCCTACTCCACTCCCCGAGTACCACACTCGAGAGTTTTCTTCACTATGTCAACAAACTCCTTATGGTTGAGAAACCTTATACACCTTGGCTTACACGAGTTAACGACACTAAGCTAAATGTCGAGTTCTAATCGTAACTAGAACCAATCTCACAACTTCTTCAAGGCTTCACACCTTCTTCACAACTTCACAACTTCTTCAAGGCTTCACACCTTCACAACTTCACACCTTCTTCTATGCACAACTAATTCACAACTACTAAACTACTTTACAACACACCTATTTTCTACATACAACAAATTTACACAACACTTTTACAAATATCTACCACAACTACAATATGAAACAAGCTATTCACAACACTACTACAATTAGATGGATGTAGAGGAGTGTTCTTCTTCTTGCACTTGAATGGATGAAGCTTTGGATCACTTGGAAACAAATACTTATGTATTATATGATCAAAGGATTTTAGATCTAGAGATGGAGGTTGGATCAGAAAGTTTATAGTGCAAAAAGGTGAGGAAAATGTGTAAAATGATCCAATATTTATAGGGCCAGATTTTACTATTCGGGAGCATGCCGGTCCCCTTAATTATAGGCCGGTCCCCTTAATCATTAAGGGGGCCGCCTAGTAAAATTAAAGGGGCCGCCCTCCTGAACGTTGGAAAAGTTTTTCTGGATAAAATTTGCCCTTTTTGGTTGGAAATTTGAAATCATATCTTTGTGGTTTAATATAGCATTACCAAAAATGATTTACAAATATATATAAAATGTTTATATCATTTTATAAGATGTTATGTCTTAAGACAAAATTTCCTTTGATCATGTAATGCATAAGATGCTTAGTTTATGCATACCTTAAGTGATATAAGATGTAGAGGTAAATATTTGTTACCAAATACTTGTTTACCAGTGTGTTCTCAAGTTAATATTTAGAATGAAAGTGATGGGAAAGGGAGTGAACCAAAAACAGCAACATGTTCTCTAGTTTTTTTCAACAAAAGAAAGTGGAGTGAAGAGGTGTGAAAGGACCTAAATTGATGAGCTTTTTCACCACCCCAAATATGGGATGTAACCTGAGGAAAGAGAAACTCATACAATAAAAAATGATATATGACAAAATTAGCCATGTGCAACTACAGTGCATCACACACATTCGTATTTATTTCTCTGTGTCAGAAAAGGGATAATTGTAAATTATTAAAATAAAATATATAAAAAATGTGACACAGTGACAACTTTGTTTCACTTAGTTTCATATCTGTTTGCAACTTGAGAACACCATAAAATTACAAAGTTTCTTTACTCTCCACTCCTCTCTCTTACATTTCTTTTCTTTCATTTTCTTTCCTTTCATATAAAATTACAAAGTTTCTTTACTCTCCACTCCTCTCTCTTACGTCTTAATCTTGACTTAATTTGATTTGAGTTTTGTGATTATCAAAACATAGGTTTATTGAGAGATATTAATAACCTTTTTAAGCATTATTTATATCAACACATTGTATTTTAAAACTTGTAACGATCTATGGAATCTGAAAAATATTTAGAAGGGCAATCTATGCAAAGACCACCACTATTTGAAAGTGATGGATTTTTATATTGGGAAAATAGATTCGAAACTTATGTGAAATCTAAAGATCTTGATCTTTGGCATGTTATTACCTTTGGTGATTTTCCTCCCACTCAACAAAATCCGGAAACTAAAAAGGATGAAATTGTACCTTTTGAAAAACAAAATAATGATTTGAAAAAGAAACTAGCTAAAAATAATGAAGCTAAAATGGTAATTTATAATGCGTTACCGCGTAAAGAATATGAAAGAATTTTTATGTGTAAAACTGCCAAAGAAATTTGGGAATCACTACTTATTACTCACCAAGGTAATAGTCAAGTCAAAGATAATAAAATAGATCTTCTTGTACAACAAAATGAACAATTTACGATTCCAGAAGAGGAATCAATTGATGATTCTTTTGCTAAATTTAACACTATTATCACAAGTTTAAAAGCACTTGATGAGACATTTTTAGTAAAAATTGTGTTAGGAAATTTCTTAGGGCATTGCATCCAAAATGGCGAGCTAAGGTCACGGCAATTGAAGAATCAAAGAATTTGATGATGTTATCACTTGATGAACTTATTGGCAACTTAAAGGTCCATGAAGAAATAATACGAAAAGATTCGGAAACAGTCAAAGTCAAGAAAGAACAAACCAAATCCATTGCTCTAAAAGCCAAAAAGGAACCTAATGACGATGATGACTCAAGTGACGAGAGTGAAGACGAAGAATATGCAATGGCCGTAAGAGAATTCAAGAAATTCCTCAAAAGACGAGGAAGATTCACTAGATTACCACGAGACGAAAGAAAGCCGTTCCAAAGAAATAGAAGTGATAACTACGGGAAAAGAAAGTGCTTTAGATGTGGAAGTCCAAATGATCTCATTGGTGAATGTCTAAAGCCGCCGAGTTATGAAAATCAAGGCGCCTTTGTTAGTGGAACATGGAATGATAGTGACAAAGAAGAAGTGGAAAAACCAAGAGACGAAACATGTTTTGTGGCCAAAGCAACTGACGAAATATGTTTAGGAATAGACTTGGAGCCTGACGAATGGATCAAGGATAGCGGATGTTCAAGGCACATGACGGGGAACCGCAAGCTATTTTCTACGTATAAGGCATACAATGGAGGTAACGTTATTTTCGGTAGTGACTTGCGTAGAAAAATCATTGGCAAAGGTACGATTTCTCAAGACTCACTTACTATTAAAAATGTTGAGCATGTAGATATTTTAACATATAACTTGCTTAGTATATGCCAAATATGCGATAATAAATGTAGGGTTGCCTTTACCGAAGAGGATAGCGACATAGTTAAGGATGGAAAGATTATAGGTAGAGGAATTAGGAAAGGAGGCATATATGTTAAGAAACTAGGAAACAAACCGGAAGATAGGATATGCCTAACAACCCTAGACAAAAACTCCACATTGTGGCATAGGAGATTAGGACATGCAAACATGCAACAAATACAATCTCTTGCCTCTAAAGAACTAGTTAGAAATTTGCCTAACCTAAGATATGACAAGCATTTTTTTGATGCATGTAAAATTGGAAAACAAGTTCATGCTAGTCACAAAGCTAAGAATATAGTATCTACTACTAGGTGCCTAGAATTATTACATATGGATCTATTTGGTCCATCCGCTGTGCGGATGATTGAGTCCAAAACGGTCAACCTAAATTGATCAGGTGATGGTCAACAAGGTCAAACAGTCTAAGAGTCAATCTCCGCGGAAGTATAGGGTTTCCCCGGGTCGTTATGTCCCGACGAGGTGTGATGGTACGAAAACGGGTTTGTGATCGGGTGAATTTGGACAGAAAAGGGGTTTGAGTGATTTGTGTGATTACACTAAGCTATGAGGAATGAAAATAACTTAGAAACACTATACAAACAATTACTGATGATCAGATATACTAAAAACGTGAGCTAAGTCTAAAAACGCATTCGTTTAATTTAATTCTACGTTAACGTACGAAATAAAACGCGAGTTTTTGTGAAATAAAATACCTACGAATATGAAAATTACATTTTTACAATCCTAATGATAAAAGAAATTTTTTAGAAAAAGAAAATTAATTTTTACACTATTTAATTAATTACTAATTTCCTAATTACTTTTAATTATTTAAATTACACTAAATTATAACTAATTATGAAAATACACTAAAAATATGAAAATTAAATTTGGAAAAATCTAAAATATTATAAAACTAATTTTAAAACAGAAAATATATTTTTTAGACTTTTTAAATAATTATTATTAATTATTAACTATTTATTAATTAGTAAAAACTAATATTAATTATTAAAAATACTAAATGAAAAGAGAAAAATATGAAAAAATTACAAAAATTATTTTATGACTACAGGAACCTAGGGAAATTATAAAAACACTAAGTGCTTAATGAATAAGCTGAAAAATAAGCCAAGAGGCTTAAATAGAAGCTATCACTTATTTTATTTTTGGCTTTTTGTGATTTTCTTTTTACCAAACTATTAAACAACTGTAAAAATGAAACTTTTGTGAAAACACTTAGCTTGGAACTCAATAATAAGCACTTTGAGTGCTTAATTCCTAAACAGTTTGACTTTTGGTCAAACTAGCCCAAGAAAAGCTTGAATAAGCTACTTGGGGGACACAAGCCATAGATTAAGCTGAAAACCACTTAAGTGAACTTGAATGAGGCTAAATTAATCAAAAAAGTAACACAGATAAGCTTGAATAAGCTAATAAGCAAACCACAAAGCCCTGTTTGAACAGCAGGCCTGCAGTGAACTTATAGGGACAATTTGAGCTTATGAATTAAGCTAAAAAGCACAACTTAAAGACTGAAATAGCAAGAAGGGTTGAAGAGCTAATCAAGGAACCTAAATTCACAGGATAAGACCCAAACACAAGCTCACAATGAGCTTATGAAAAGCACTTGATACACTGATCAATCAGTGTATGCAACTATAAGGCCAAAAACAAGCAGTCAAATAAGCAATAAAATGGAAAATGAGCACATGCATGGGGAGGCTGAACAACAAGCTTTCCAAATCATCAACAAGCTTAAGTTAAAGTACTCTAATGGACAAGCTACATGCAAATAAAAATTGCTTAAACAAACAAGTCCCCTGATGCAGGGCAAGCCAATGAATGGACAGGCCACTATGGGGTCCACCTGGGTGTTCCAGGGTCCAAAGAGGGGGTTGATACAATAAGATGACCTGAGAGGCTTCCTAATAAGCCAAGACTCAGGCCTTGGAGTCCACAATTAAGCTATTGGTGGGCTTGTGAATGTAGGCCATTGAGCCTGCATACCCTGGAGCAGGGCATGTCCATGGTTGCACAGGCAACTTCAAGCCAACTCTTTAATGAGCAAATGAATGGGAAAATGAAAATTCTTTGTTGAATCAGATAAACCAGCAACCAAACAACATGAATCAACAAATTTTAACTAATTCCAATCTATTTTACTCCCTAGAAATCATCAAGAAAAACTGTCCATTTTCACAGTTATGCAGACTTTGACTTTTTAGATTTTGAGACATGTTTGACTAAAATGGATTTGGATTTGATCTAAATGAATGTAAATGAGCTTATAAGCTGTAAAATACATGAATCAAATCTGATAAATCACTTGTACACCTAATGACATAAGAATATAACCTATCACCTTAACTGTTATGTAGAAAACCAAAGTCCTAGATGAATTTGACTTACTGCCTGAAAACTACCAAGGCAAAGGTTTGATTGTTCTAAGTTATCCCTAGGTGTTATGTCTAAGTGGTTTTTAGCCAATAATAACAACAGCAACACTGGAAGAGCAGCAATGCCAAACACCCCTTCAATGCAAACTAATAAATGATAAAAACTAAGCAAAGCAAAATTTAGACACAGAAATGGCTAGATAGATTAATAACTGCTAAATGAAGACATAAGATCCAAATAATAAGACAGATAAGCATATGAATAAGTAATAAGCTATAAGATTGAATAATAAGTAAATACTAAACAAAAGTAAAAGGGAGCTCACTGATTCCCTTGCTCAAACAGAGATACAATGCTCAATTGATTCAACCTACAAGCTGCTCATACTAAGAGCAATTCCCTGAATCTTCCTGAATAAGCTCAAACCATCATGAGTCCTTGTTGACTTTTGTTGACTTTTGGAGTTTATGAACTTAACCCCTTAATCTCAGAACCAAATAACTAGCAACACTCACAGGAACTATGAGAAAGCTTATATGAGCTTTTGAAATTTTCTAAGCTACTTTTGAATAGAATACTGAGCATAAACTAGATTTTATCATTAAACATCAACTTTTCATTAACCTTAAAAACTTGATTACAATTCAATAATCTAAGTACATAAAACCTTAAATTGACTTGAAAGCTTGAAATTCACTGAGCTTGAAATATAAAATTACATTTTAACTACTACTAATTTTCTAATTAACTATTCTAAAACCTAATTAACTAACTGCTGCTCCCAGGCCTCTCTTTCCTCTTATAGCTCAATATTAGGGTTTGGGACTCCCATTTGTCCTTTCCCAGCAGAAACAAGCACCATTGGATGATGGAAATTTGATCCTAGCCGTTTGTGAATTTTGGCGCCAAAATACTTTTTTGGCTTCTTTCTCTTGATACTTGATGCCAGAAGTAGACTTTGGAGTTTTGTGTTTGTTTGAGATGCAAGGGGGGAGATTGAGTGTTGCAGAGGGTGAGGGTAGGGGTGATGATGGAGGTTTGGCAGTGGTATTGTAGGGGGAGGGAAACCAGGGAAGTTTATTGGTGGGTTTGACTTAGGGGTTTGACCAAGGACTAATAAAAGGGACGGGGTGGTTTATTTTAGTGGTAGTGGGCCTGATGGTGGTGGGCTGGGTAAGTTTTGTGGATCAGTTTTGGATTAGGTTTAGTAATAAGGCCCATTTGGTTTAGTAAATTAGCACAAGGACCTTATTTGAAAATTCTGAAAAAGGAAGGGTGTGTTTTGCCATTTTCCAATAGTACTCACAAGGGCCAATCCTGCCAATCTCTAATAATACAAGAACCATTTTGATATTCTTCAAGTTTTGAAAACCGGGGACTTGTTTTGCCAAATTTCAAAGTTGAGGGGCCGTTTTTGGCATTTTGTAAAAACTTTACTCCAAGGACCGTTTGTGATAAATTGTGATTTCCCAAGGACCAATATTGACTTTCTTTCAAAAATATTTCACCAGGGACTGATTTTGTCAAGTTTTGAAAGTTCAGGGACCTTTTATGCCAATTTTGGATTTTGAGGGGTAAAAGTTGCTAGTTTGTTAAAACTTTCATCCAGGGATTAATATTAAACAAATTTGATTTCCCAAAGACCAAAGTTGACTTTTCTTTCATTTTAAACTTTCAGGGACTAGTTTTGTCAATATTTGAAACTTGAGGGACTGAAATTGCCAATTATGCAAACTTTGTTCGTTTTTCATATGTTTTTAAACATTTTGCATCTAAAACATATAAAACACACTTTTGGAATAATTTCTGTATTTTGATGCATTTCTGAGTGTTTTTGGATGTTTTGGCAGTTCAGATACGATAAAAATGATGAGTATTTACACTCATCAGCGGAGCTATGGAGGAAACAAGTATACCTTAGTAATAGTAGATGACTATTCACGATACACGTGGACTAGGTTCTTAAGTGACAAAACCCAAGCCTTTGAAAAATTCAAAATATTTAGTAAAATGATTCAAAATAAATTAGGATGCACAATAGTAGCCATTAGGACGGACCATGGTAGGGAATTTGACAACGAAGTATAATTCGGAAAATATTGTGATTTAAATGGAATATCTCACAATTTCTCCGCTCCTCGTACTCCTCAATCAAATGGCGTAGTAGAAAGAAAAAATAGGTCACTACAAGAAATGAGTAGAACAATGTTAAATGAACAATCCATCCCACAAAAATTTTGGTGTCACGCTGTAGATACATCAACATATATTATTAATAGGGTATCAATTAGGAGAATTTTAGGAAAAACTCCTTATGAGTTACTAAGAGGTAGAAAACCTAACTTAAGCTACTTTAGGGTATTTGGAAGTAAATGTTATATTTTAAACACCAAGGATTACCTTACTAAGTTTGATCCAAAATCATATGAAAGAATATTTTTAGGGTACTCACAAAATAATAAAGCATATATAATACTTAATAAACACACTACGAAAGTAGAAGAATCATTAAATGTAACATTTGATGAAACACCACCATCTCCTAAAACATTACCTTTAGAAGATGATGACTTAGTCGAAGATGAAGCTATTAAGGTTAGTAAAACAAAACCTATAGGAAATGATAATGAAGACATTGACCTAGGAAATAACGAGATTGTAAATATTAAGGAATCTAAATCACATCCATTAGATAATATAATAGGACATCTTAATCAAAGAACCCTTAGGTCACAAGCCCAAGATAAAAATAACTTCTTTTGTTTCCTCTCAACAATAGAACCTAAGAATATTAATGAAGCATTAAAAGATGAAAGTTGGGTTATAGCTATGCAAGAAGAATTAAACCAATTTAAGGTAAATGATGTTTGGGAATTAGTCCCAAATCCAATGAACATGACCATCATAGGAACTAAATGGGTATATAGGAATAAGTTAGATGAAAATGGAATAGTAACTAGGAACAAAGCTAGGTTGGTTGCCCAAGGTTATAATCAACAAGAAGAAATTGATTATGACGAAACTTATGCCCCCGTAGCTAGACTAGAATCTATTAGGATATTACTTGCCTATGCATGCGCCCTAGACTTTAAGTTATTCCAAATGGACGTGAAAAGTGCATTCCTCAATGGTTTTATCAATGAGGAGGTTTATGTGGCACAACCTCCAGGATTCATTGACTTCGCAAAACCTGATTATGTTTATAAGTTAAAGAAAGCTTTATATGGACTCAAACAAGCTCCCAAGGCTTGGTATGATCGATTAAAATCTTTTCTTATGAAACATAATTATTCCATGGGAATGGTAGATAACACTCTTTTCACTAAAAAGAAAGACCCAAATCTCATCATTGTTCAAATATATGTTGACGACATTATATTTGGATCGACTTGTCAAGAAACGTGTGATGAATTTGCCAAAATCATGCATGATGAGTTTGAGATGAATATGATGGGTGAACTAAACTTCTTCCTAGGATTACAAATAAAACAATTAGAAGATGGAATATTCTTTAACCAATCTAAGTACATTAAGGAAATGCTTAAGAAATTTGGACTAGAAGACTCAAAACCCATGAAAACTCCCATGTCTACGGAAGTGAAACTCACAAAGGATAATGAAGGTGAGTCCGTAGATAACACTAAGTATAGAGGAATGATAGGTAGTTTACTATACTTAACGGCAAGTAGACCCGATATCATGTTTAGTGTCTGCCTTTGTGCCCACTTTCAAGAGGATCCCAAAACCTCTCACCTAGAAGCGCTTAAGCGTATCTTCCGATACATTAAAGGCACTATACACTTAGGATTATGGTATCCTAAGGGATCCGACATATAAACAATCGTCTATGCGAATTCGGATCATGCGGGAAACTACGTAGATAGAAAGAGCACTAGCGGTATTTGCACTTTTATGGGATGTTGTCTAACATCTTGGTTTTCAAAGAAGCAAACCGCTCTTGCTATTTCTACCACCGAAGCCGAATACGTAAGCGCTGGAAAGGCATGTCAACAAGCACTATGGATGAAACAAGCTCTCATAGACTATGGCATTAGGTTAGAAAATGTTCCTATTATGTGCGATAACAAAGGTGCGATAGATTTAAGTAAAAATCCGGTTCAACACTCTAGGACTAAACATATAGAAATACGTCACCACTTCCTTAGGGATAATATACAAAAAGGAAACATATCTATAAATTGCATCGGAAGATAACATTGCGGATAAATTCACTAAACCCCTTAAGCGTGAATTATTCAACCACTTGCGTTTAGAATTAGGAATGATGGAACAAGTTGACTAAATTCTATTGCATTTATACTAATTTTTACTTGCATAAAATTTATTTTTCTTTCATCTCTCCATATCTGAGTCTAGGAATCTATTTCGCACAAAATTAAATATTGGGAAGCCTCATTTTTATTGCATATACTCTCTCGTAAAACCCAATCAAAAGTTCTTCAAAACTATTCTCACATCTAGGAATTACATGAAAATCATTTTCCATGCATTGTTGACAAATGCTAAAAAAAATTTTAATCATGCATAAAATCTCACATGAATTGTCAAAGTATATAATCTAATATATATCATTGACATTCATGAATCAAGCAAAAATCGAATCAAGGAGATTTTGGATTGTTTCTTAGGAAGTTTACTTATTTGCATTTAGGAGTCGAAACAATCACAACTCCACATTTGTTGCATATAGGCACACACTAGGACAAAATCACTCACAATGTTGTCATCTTGTTCCATCACTAGTTTTTCACTCACTAGTTGCCTTTGCCTTTGATCTAAGATAGTTACTCTAGGAAAATTTAGTGCCCTTGCCTTTACTTGTCTCTTCTAGATTATTATTTATAACTTGTTTGCTTTATTAATTGAATGTTTTTGCATGTATGCTATATTATGACTAGATTAGATGCTATATTGCCTCAAAGAGTTGAACTTGCATGAATCCAAATCCAAAAACACAACATTTCTGCAAATTTTCTGCCAAAAACCCAATTCTGGCAATCTGGAAAACACCAGATGGGCGGCCCCCTTAATTATGTAAGGCGGCCCCCTTAAGCATTAAGGGGACCGGCCATCTGATGGTCGGGTTTACATAATCTTTTCTACTTTTTAGCCCATTTCAACCTACATTTCCCAATTTTCGCCAACACATTTTGTCCTAATCTCCCAAACAAACCTTATCCATCCATAAACACACAAATCTTACACTATAAATATCCCAATCTTCAAAACTCTCCATTCATCTCATCATGACCTCTCCAAACAAACCGAAACCAAAAGCCTCAAGGCTAGCAAGGATGATGGAGAAACCCGTTTGGCGAAGAAAAAGCCCTCGAAACAAATCCATCATAACCAATGAAGTTGGAAATCACTCAACACCTCCAACTACTTACTTTCCAAACTTTACACCAAACCCACAAGGACATTCATTTGATCCTTTTACAAACCATACAACATTGGTCAAACATCCACTTTCATACCAAACTACACATCTCAACGTCCTACCACTTAATTATAATGATCCATACAAGTTTGATCAACCATCAAACTACACTTCCAACAATTTCAATTCCAACTACACAACCCCAATTCATCCATATCAACACAATGATTCTCTCCACATTGCCATGGAAAAGCAAAATTTCCATGATGAAATAAACCAAATACATGATCTTAGCGATCTCCTTGCTATGCATCTTGCACAACGCAACAAAGGGCAACCTCCATCATCACCCTATGCAAATTGCCTACCTCACTCTCTCAACTTGGATCAAGTTACAAACCACACTCACTTTTGCCCTTGTTGCATATTTCTTCAAAAAAAAATCCTATACTTGAGTGAAGATATTTCCTGGATCGAATATCTTCTCACTCGTCCTCATCCAATACCACCCTTGACACGATACAACATCGTGAGATCCACCTCTTCTGCTCCATACCCCACTCCATATCCTTCTCAATCAAACAACTAAGCTCTATGCTTATGTTCCCTGCAAGCAAATAAAACACTCAACCATGGGTTGCAAGCAAGTCCAAGTGCTCTCTTTAGCAATTTAGGACTATGTTGTTTTTTTGTTTTATTGTAATCAATATGCTTCAAGCATATTGAATGTTGTAATGATGATCATTTCTATGATCATCTCATATATGCTTGAACGAATCTGTTTTTATTTGCATTATTATTGCTATATATGTCTTGTTCTCCTCACATATTTTTTGTAGCCAAGCATTCCATAGCTCGTTTTCTTAGTGCTCTCAAATGAGGGGGATCATACATCAAGGGGGAGCTTTCTACCCGTTTAACTTCTTTTATGAAGCTTAATCGGTTTAACCTTTTTGATCCTACAAAAAGGGGGAGAAGAGAATATTAAACTCTAAAATACTTGTCTAAAAATTAATTTTTAGACCAAATGAGTTTAAGGTTTTGTAATCATCAAAAAGGGAAGATTGTTGACATAAATAATGCCTAAAAACATTGTTAACATATTAACAATATCTCTATGTTTTGATAATTACAAAACACAAACTCATTGAACTAAAATTTATGACGAAAACAAGTAGTAATAAATATCTCTCTTTACATCCAAATCACTTAAGGTATGAATAAACAAAGTGTTTATTGCAATCTAAGATCAAAGGAAAATTTTCTAAGTCACTAGAACTTTTATAAAATGTCATAAACATTTTATATCTTTTATAAAATCACTTTTGGAATTAAAAGAATATGTTTAATTCATTATAAATATATGATTTCAAATTTTCAACCAAAAATGGCAAATATTATCCAGAAAAACTTTCCTCACAAAAGGACAAACAATTCCAACGTTCTGGAGGGGGCGGCCCCCTTAATTCATAGGTGGCCCCCTTAATGATTAAGGGGACCGGCCACGCTCCAGAACAGTAAATTGTTCCCCTATAAATACTGGTTCATCTCACAGATTTTTCTCACCTTTTGTACTCCTAAACTTTCTGTTCTAGATCTCCATTTCTATTCTTTAAATCCTTTGATCATAAATCTTTGTTTCAAAGTGATCCAAACATCAACCTCTCAAGTGCAAGAGAAGAATACTTCTAGCCTCTAAGACAAGAAGTATTACAACTTGTTGTGACCTCCACATCCAAGTTGTTAGAGCATCATTCATTACATATATTTCTTTGTGTTATTTGTTGTGAATATTTGGTAAAAAGATAGATTAGTTTAGTGTGTAGATAGAGTGATTGTTTAGAAGATTGGTGTGAAGTAGATAGTTGGGAAGTAGATAGTAGTGAAGAAGATAGTTGGGAAGTAGATAGTTGTGAAGAAGATAGTTGGGAAGTAGATAGTTGTAAAGAAGATAGGTGTGAAGTAGTTGTGTATAAGGTGTGATCAAGTTGTGACGAAGTTGTTGTGCGTAACTTGGTGTGTAAGGTTTTCTCCGCCATAAGGGAGCTTGTTGACATTGTGAAGAAAACTCTCGAGTTAGGTGCTCGGGGAGTGGAGTAGGCAAGGAATGTGTCCTTGTAGCCGAACCACTATAAATCTCTTGTCTCGTGGTTCGATCTTTCCATCCCTCATTTATTTCTTTACTTACATTATTCTTGTTATATCATACATATACATTGTTGTTTATATTGTGTAAGACTTGAGTTCACATAATATCGAATCTAAATTTTTGAAAGTTAAGAAAACACACAAGCAATCTTTTATAACAAACTAAAAAGACGTAAAACTATTCAACCCCCCCCCCCCCCTTCTAGTTTTCCAAACAAAGTACTTTACCAAAGTACTTCTCCAAAGTACTTTCTGCTGAACCAAAGTACTGTTGAACCAAAAGTACTTTGAATCAAAGTACTTCTGCTGTAGTATTTGAAGAAGAATGAAACATGAAGGACTGGCTTGCAAAAGAAGATTTATTTATTAGTCCTTCGTAGTATCTTGTAAACCATAATCCTCTAGTATATAAAGAGGACATGGGTCATTAGTTTTAGAGTGCACGAAGTTAGAAGTCAAGATGTGACATCATTAAAGGTGTGTGTGTGTGTGTGTGTGTGTGTCTAGGCGTCAAGTTCCTACAATGGACGCCTAGGGTTATTAGTTAGTGGTTATCAGTTATTAGTTTATTAGTTAGTATAGTCTCAAGATATAGATTTGGGGCTATTGATGTTTGTATGTTAGTGTTAGAGATGGTAACGAAGAACCTTAATAATAACAATGATGTTTTGATTATTCCGCTGCGTATTATATTGTTAATCATTGTTAGTGTGCTTATTGTTAATCATAGATCAATGTCTAAACAACATGGAGTCCAAAACGGTCCTAAGAACATATAGACGATGGTGTGCATAAGTTCTATCACTGGGCCATCACACTTTATAGAATACACGCCTACTTCTGGTAAAGGGTGACGCCGTCACGTGCAAATACCCAAATTGTCTTATGGCGCGTCAAGTTTAAAAGTGATATCCACCTCTTGTCATAAAGGCTGACGTCGTCCCTTTGGAATAGGTGACGCCGTCAAGTGCAATTTCCAGCTTGGATTCTTGACTTTGTCGTTTTCTTCACTTTTTGCTCAAAAAACGTCCAAAATGCTTCATTTTCTAGAATTCTCTTCAAAAGTACCTAAAATGACAAAAGGAACGATTTAAGGTAATAATTGATCATATTATCACGACTTAAGGCTTAAATAACCCCTTAAAAGCGTAACAAATTTCGCCTCATCACAGCCTCAGAAGCAGCCAATATAACGTTCTTTCGGCCTATCTCCTCTTCTAACTGCCTGATCTTTTCAACCAGACCAGCTGACACACCCATCCAATCATCTTTTTCCCTCTCTAATTCCTTTACTCTCTCGTTCAGTCCCGTCTCCTTCTCAAAGCATGTCAAGTGCTCTTGCTCCAAGGACTTATGCTTGTCGACCAACTTGTCATAGATATGAAGGTTCTCTCTCTTGTCCTCTTCAGCTTCAGACAACTGCTTAGATATATCATTGCAAGACTAATGGGCATGGTGTAAATCCGCATAGTCATCACTGAGATCTTC